>OY728131.1:34814733-37314733 GCA_963277665.1 Viscum album
TGGAATTTCAAATCGGTGATCATGTTTTCCTGAAGGTATCTCCATGGAAGGGAGTCATACGTTTTGGTAATAAAGGTAAATTGAGTCCCAGGTACATCGGACCATTCGAAATTCTAGAACGAATTGGGGTTGTAGCTTACCGATTGGCAATGCCGCCAAGTCTCTCCAAAGTTCACGATGTGTTCCACGTATCTCTGTTGAGGAAATACATGCCTGATACAACGCATGTACTCACCTATGAGGAATTAGAACTGGAACCCGATCTTTCCTATTGTGAAGAGCCCGTCAAGAATCTTGATACGAGAGAACAAGTGCTGAGAAACCGGACGACGTGTCTGGTAAAAGTTCTGTGGAGAAACCATAAGATGGAAGAGGCAACGTGGGAACCCGAGGAACTTATGATGAAGAACCACCAGAGTCTTTTTATGCAGTAATACCCTAAAAATTGCGAGGACTCAATTATTTGAAGGAGGGGATAATGTAACACCCCAAGCTTCCATGGTACGTTTCCCTTCGAATAATGCGATAGCGTGTGTTGTACGCAACCTCGAGTTCTAACACACACCACAACTAATTAAACTAGCCGTTGTGAATAGTAATACCTAATTTTTGAAATCATATATATTTTATATTTCAAAATGGACTTCATTTTTGGATTCGGAATATTGAAATTAGCCTAGGGTGAAATTTTGGTACTTTTCGGATAACTTTTATATTTTGATGAATAGTGAAAATTACTAAATTTTAATTAAAAACAACTTTTTTAATCAAAATAATTAATAGTGATAAATTATGAATTTGAGTGGTTTTAAAGTATATTTAGAATATATTTTTACCACTTAATATAATGTTGGTCATTGGACATAATTTTACAATTAAACCGAACATAAA
The DNA here is from genome assembly GCA_963277665.1 of Viscum album. Classification (NCBI taxonomy): domain Eukaryota; kingdom Viridiplantae; phylum Streptophyta; class Magnoliopsida; order Santalales; family Viscaceae; genus Viscum; species Viscum album. Next base: position 34,815,625 of record OY728131.1, read on the forward strand.
CAAGTGTCAATCTTTTGATAGTTATTATCTCTTAAAAACACGCTTTTTGTTTTGACAGCGGGAATTAATTTTAAATTAATTTCTGCCAGTTCTGTGTTTTGAATTTAAGAAAATGGATTCCATATTTGGAATCAGGATGTTCAAATTGTGTAAATAGGTAACTTTTATTTTTAGACATTTTGAATAATTACTGCGGTAAATATTTTATTTACCATGGTTAAGGGTAAATCCGGTAAATATGGGTTAAAAAATAATATAATAATAATACTAAATTACCCTAAAACGTGTCTTAAGCCTATTGGTTGATACATGGTCGACCCTGGGAATCTTTGGGTCTATTTTGGGACCCCATGGATCCACTTGTAAGTGATAATGACACTTTATTTTAATTAAGTTAAAATGAATACAAAAATGACACAAGCATATATCTTTTAGAAAAACAATTGTTACATAGGGTTATATATGTTTCATTTTAGATTATAAATATTCATTAGAAATATAAAACGATTTCCTACATAATGATATTTTATTTATAATTTTTAGACATTAAATAATATATTTTATTTATGACACAATGATGATGCAGTAATTACTATAATAGTAAAAAATTAAAATAATTGATATTATAAATACCCAAATAAATATAATATGAAACTTTTAATGAATTAAACTAATTTTCTAGGATAATATGATATATTAGGATTGATTTAATTGACTTTTTTCGAAGTAATCAATCTGTTATCAGTTTCACAAAAATCAACTATTGAATAGTGTCAAAATTGACATAAAAGAGTTCTTAAAACAAATATTATATTATTAATTGATATTAAATTCCTAAAAATCTAAGGTTCGGCCAAGAGACTTATATCATGATATGTTCATCATTAATGGAACACTTGTGGGTCTCTTGTATGTATATAGTAAGTTTATTAACCATATTATATAAAAATACAAAGAGACATTGTAAAAGTGAAACTAATTAACTTAGAGTTAATACTTAAAGATAAGGTTAATATAAGCACCCAAACCTGTCTAAATTCTATTGGTTGAGTGGTTTTAGACCTATCCCCACCTTAACCTTTGAATATTCAACATTGGAGCCATTATAAACCGAATATGAATTTATTATAAATTAATATTTCTAGCTTTTCCAAAGGTGCCCCTCACCCCTCTTATAAAAGGGCACTCCTCCTTCTCATTTCTTCAAAGCTTCAAAGCCTTTTGGTTCGGCCAAACTCTGCCCAAATACTCTCCAAACTTCCCTCACTACAACCTAAGGGCCTTATTTTGATCCTAAAGCCAACCTAAGGAGCCCTTTTGATCAAATCAAAAGGAAGAACCCAAAGAAGAGGTAATGATTTCACCACCCTTCTTCAAGTTCCTTTCTTCTTCCACTTCTTCTTTCTTTGTTCTTACCATTCTAAAATAATAACTCTAGTATCTCACATATACTGTGATGTTATTATAAATATGGTACAACCATATTCAGTATTCTATCCACCCTTTTAATAACATGTCACCATACGTGCGTACATACGGCTTACCGTCTCCACGTCGTGGTGTAATTGTTATTCAATATATTATTATTTGGATTGGTATAATAATGATGTGTAACTCATGTAAATAATAAATATAACATGTTAATAATTCTTTATATATGATATACCATCCATTTATATATTATTTTAATATCAAAAGAATGATATTGTCGCTCGTGCGTACGTACGGACTACCGTCTCCAGGAACGCGATGAGATTCATTCTCCATCGTATCCATTCAAGTCTTATTCTCATTTTAGGGTTAAAAATAATGTTAATATCATTCTGATTATGAATAAGATATAATCTATCCATTACAAACATGTCTTACATAACCAAACATTTAAGAAGAACGAATCGATTAACACTCGAAACAACGATAATACTAAGATATTATTATAAATCGATATTAAAAGATCATATATGATATCATATTAATGTATATGATTCTTGTATAATTTAGTAACAATTATTTCACCATTATATAGGAGGTTAACCTACCCCAACCAAGGAAAAGTACAAGGTAATGGATTTTCTTATCTCACATTCAATTCCGTGAGATTTCCATTGTTCGCCACTAAATTATTGAAAGTGGTGTATTGTGTACTGCCATTTGATATATATATTATCATGATTCTCTTTATATTCATGTTATTCTGTAAATCATTTGGTGGTTATTAACTTTTGTCCATACGACTCAGTTGATTAACGTGGTAAGGGGTTTTCATCTCACTCCTTATTCCCGTGAGATTCATGCCATATTGCCACCATCACCTTTTGTGTGGTGTATGTACTGCCCATAATTATATTATTTGTGTAATACACTCTAATTTATGTGTATTTACATATTCATTGTATGATACCTCTTTCATGGGTTGTATGTTTCATAAGTTACCAAATTGGTAAGGGTTTACTTTACAACCTCTTCATTATCCAAGGTTGTTTATACGTAATAATCTACTGGGATCTCTTTATCATCCACATCCATGTTTCTTAAAAATGTATTTCAAAACATTTTTACTATTTACTAGAATATGAGTTAAAGTCATTTATAACCTTTTTGACTTTTATAAGTGGTTTATAAAGGAATCTTTCGGTCGTTTTCAAAATAAGGTCCTTTTTAACCTTCTCGACAGAATTATGGTAAGAATGTTTTTTTAACTTATACGGCGGGTGCGGCTATTTTCCGTCGTTATAACTTCTTCAAAGCTTCCCTTACAATCTTATAAGAATATTTTCAAAGAAAATGTTTTATTTTATACGGATCTTAAATGATTTCAAAATAAAAGGAGATATTTGTTTAAAAAGAATATTGATTTCATCTATGTCAACATCCATTGATGGATTTTAAGATTATTTGAAGTTGATTTATTATGATACAAAACTTCTATATTGTATTGAAGGTTTTGTTATATGTTTGACTATGGATGTGCTATTTTTATACCGTTCATAGTTTATGGTGAAATTATTGAAATTTTGTATGCTAGTTTTAATACGAATGTTTATGTTATGTTTAAACCTTTTCATATGGGAATGAATTGGACTTAATATGTGACGGGTGGAGCCCGCTATAGCTCCTCGATGCATCGATAGGTCTCATGAGACAAACTAGTGTCTTGGCACAAGGCCTTTACAAAATCTTATTTGTAGTCTTGGCACGAGGCCTTGACTATGTGGTTATGATAGTCTGGCATTATGCATTCCAACATTATGAAAGTGGTTATTAATTTTTGCATGTGATTATTCGATTAGTAGAATATCCATGTGAATAAGTAAATGGAATTATTTCATTTTATTTATGTCGTACCATGTTGAAAGTTCATGTTTGAAAGCCTTTTGTTTTAGTTATACATTGCCTTAAATGTTTATTCTTATTTATGAATGTTTCCGCTATATTGTTATCCTTACTGGGCATTTGAGCTCACCCCTTTTCTATGTTTTATTTTTCCCAGGAAGTGAAGAAGTAAATTATGAATGACCTGCAGGGATATTATGTGGGGATATGAGTGTGGATTATGGAGACATTATGTTGTTGTAGTAGTTTTTCATTTTATGATGTAATGTAAAACTTATGAATATATCTAGTGTTTCCAAGGCTACTAAACCAATCGGTCTTTCGAGATTTGATCTTTCTTGTGATCATACCAATGTTATGTAATAATGCACCGACTCTGGGTAACTAGGGTCAGGGCGTTACATGTTCGATGATAAAAAATTATTTATAAGCTGTTAAATATTATTTATCATTTGCAGAAGAAGGTGTTTTCCACAAAATATTATTATTATTATTATTTTCATAGGTTTTTTTAGTTTTTTTAATATTTGTTAAGTTCCAACGTAAAATTTTAAAAAATTGTAACCCAAACTATACCTTTATAAATAGATCATTGTAGCTATTATGTTGGTAATTGAAAAAAGAGAGGATTATTGTGAATAAATAATTCAATTTCAACTCCTCCATATCTATCCATCTCAAGAATGAGAATAGAAGAGATAAGTATTAATGATTAAAGTGTAACAGATCAATAACAAACAATTCCATACATTTGGTTCACTATGAAGCACCCGAAGATCGAGAAACACTACTAGGAGATCATTAGAGGATGTGTGGATCATCGTTAGAGGGATTCTACAGTTGGTACATAAGAAATGAAAATATAGCAGTCCAAATTGGTATTTTTAGATTATCTAAAAGGACTATGAAGAATGAAAAATAATATGAAGTAATTTATTTCATCTAATAAAAATTATTTAGTTATAAACTTAAGATGAAAGATCCTCTATTGGTATTAGAGGAAATTAAAACTAAAAGAATTTTTTTAACTATCCCATCTCCCACCATGAGCATTAAATGTACTCAAAAACTTTAGACTCTTGAAAATGAAATGAAATGTTACATGTAGATGTTTAGAACAAGTCTATGAAGGAGCAACAAGCAGATCAAAGGAACCCATATATTGATTTCATGGTTTAAGTGACATTATTTTTATAGAATTTAAAGTGGATATAGTCACTTGTATTGATTTTTTTGTCTATGAATAAATATTATTTTAAGTTCATTTTACTGATTTTGAATCCAAACATATAAAAAATCATTTAATAGTAGCATAGGATGTAGAGACACATTGTACAACATTTCTGAAGAATGTTTTTAAGTTATAGTAACACTGGAGTTGATTTTTGTATGTTTTCTTGAAAGTAAGAAAATGTAGAGTTTATATACTGAAACATACATGATCAATCTAAATGTTATTCATATGGTTAATCCCATAACCATTTCATCACAATATTGATTAGATGTGTATATATAGTTAATATAATGAGCGGATGTATGAGTTGTTTGAGATTTAAATTGACTTCACTTATGTGGTAGATCCAAAACTTGGAAAAAAAATAGAGAATACATCTCATATTGTTGATTCAAACTAACAGGTGTAGTTGTTCTCATCAAAATAGCTTTATATGATTCATTGAGGCATAAATAATGTTTTTATGAATCTACTGCGTGAAGAAGTGAGTTTCTAGAATTTTCATATACTAAAGAGTTGATAATCATATGGTGTTAATAGTTTTATTTAAGGTATAATAATCATGATCAATTATAATAATATTTATCCTATCTTTAGAGTTTGGAGAAGTTTTTGTAAAGAATAATGTTACATGTACCAAAATTTGGATGTTTGATATTTGGAAGAGGAATTTAGCTTATACCTATAAGATAATTGTGGTGATATAATATAAATGGGGGAATAAGTTAATTTAAGATAAATTAGATAAATTATGATGGTAAGATTAATTTATAATATATTTTTATTTATCTTAGAGAGTATTATCATACATAACTGGGATATATCACATGTGTAATTATCATATATAGTTGAAGGAATAAGATACATGTTCCATATCACCAACTGGTGGTTTATGTGACAAAAACTTGTGATTTCATGAACATGGTGTTATTAAATGAGTTTAAATATAAAGCTTCTATAAGTAATTAATTTAATGAGTTTTTACCTAGTCATCTAGAATAATAAATGAATATTTAATTGAGAATTGAATGTTGAAAAAACCATGAACAACATTATCAAAATTTGAATGATTTGATCACACCTTCATCCAAAGATCTAAGAGTTTCTAAAAACACTATTTGGAAACAAATATTATTATTCATATTATTTTTTAGTATATATATATATATTGGTAAAAAGAGAAAATATGCACTCATTTATACTATTAATATACTAAAAGATAACATTTTAAGTGTATCTAAAAGAAAGGATAGGAGATAGAAGTAAAAAGTATCAGAATCCATTATTGATCAGTATTGGGAATGTGGTTTATGAATGAAAAGTTAAGAAATACTCTAGTGTATGTATAGAATAAGTAAGTCACATGATACCAACATACATGAATTATAATGCTGGAATAGACAGTCATGTTTTTGTAAAAATCTATGACCTATCACTACTACGTGAGATGAACATGAACAATTGAGAGACACATGTGTGATAAAAGGTAATTTATATCCCATGATGTATATAATCTAATATTTTTTTTCTAGTGGACTATGTGATCTTTGGTATTTCTATATTATTATGAGTGCTAGATACTGTTATTGAGTAGTGAACCATGCCAAATATTTTGTGCCATGTCAGTGTGTTCTTGTAGGATTTATTAATAATGAAGTCGTTTTAATCTTACTAGTAATTATGGTTGTCCAAATGGGAAGGAATAAAAGAAATTATTATTAATTAATTCACCCCCACTCAGTGATTTCATTGATCAGATGGGTTTCTTTTCAATTGAATGTAGTACCAGTTTCTTTTTATTGACATAAGGATGTATAAATATTAAGGAATAAGAACATATATTATTGGATTATGTTTTTATGAAAGGATAATTTAAACTAAGTTAACCATAAGGGGATTCTAGAATATTATGGTAATAATTAACATGTTTGGAAGGATGAGATATTTTTATATTTATTGGCTATTAGTTATGATGTCCTGGAAGATTCTATTGATGGTTTTACACAATGTTTTGAAGGTAATGATATTATATAAAAATATAAGACGACTTTTAAAAATAATTCATATGCTTTAAATATAATATTATATTCTTTTTTGGAATATGAGTTTCTAAAAGTGAATAGATTTGACACAAATAAATTTATTTCAGTTACGATGATAGAATTTTATATAGGGAAGATAAAAATAAATAAATAAATTTAATAGAACTAGATATTAAAATATAGATATGTTTTTTATGTAATAAAAAATATTATAAATAATTATTCATAAGATAAAATTATATTTTAAACATTTTTCAGAGATTTAGTGAAAAATTGGAATATTTAATCGTGGTTGAGAAGATCCTTTGTATTCGAACAGATAGATTTGATTAATTTTTATAAAATAAAGATGATAAATATCTGTGTTCTAACAATAATTATTACCTATAGAATATTCTCAATATTTATTTGATTAGGATGTATAATACTAACATGAAAAAGAAAAGAATTAGGAAGATATTCTATTTAAATATTTTAAGGATGGAATTAATAAAAATACATAATGTATCTGCTTGTTTTACAATTTGAGAATAAGTTAATGAGAAGTATGATGAAATTATATGAAATTTCTATATAAAAATTTAAAAAGGCACAGGAATTTACAAGGGGAAGCTACATTTAAAATTATTTAATTATGGGGCCATTGGACATCATTTTGAAAACATCCCAACCAAGAAGGATGATATATCCTATGATGAAGAAGACGAAATACCATAATGATCCTTTAAAAAGATGAATTACTGGTTAAATCATGGATTTAATGAAAATGATATAATTTTATCTGAACATAAAACTTTATGCTTTATATTAAATCGGGAATGAGGTGATGAATGTGAAGATGAAGAGGAAGTTGAGATATCCATTTATGGTGATGAGAATATATTTATTTACAATATGAATGATGAAAATTTAACTAGTGATACATTTAGTTATTCTATAATTTATGGAATATAATCTCAAATGATGTTTATATTAAATTAAGAGTAAAATAATTTCAATAAAAATTTATAATCTTGATAATGAAAAAATGTAACAACCTGAAAATTTAAGAATAAAATTAACATTATTGTTGATTTAATTAAATGCCTTATGGATATAGAAAACACATGTACTCCTTTTGTTTTATTATGTCAAATTGGGTTTAAATTACCATTATGTATCTTTAAAATTGATAATATATCTACTGAACACTGGTCACATGACTAGTATAAATATTGGAATTTAAAATACCCTTTTCACTCAGACAAAGGACGTGATGACCTCAACCAGTAGGATCATACCCTTAAAGCCCATTTATAGGATCTTTTGAGGGAGATATAACTTATAGTATTTTTTTAGGCCAATCCCGAGGCATGATCCTACATTTTAATCATCGGTGACACCATTTATGGGACAATTTCAAGATCATCGAGATCACAACCCAAACCATGTTCACCAAATGGCTCCATGAATGCCCCAACCATTGCACACCTTATACTTAGGGAATATTCTAGTTTAAGAAATGGTTATGTATCATCAATGTAGAAATAAGATTATGTACATTATTTTGGTATAGAATAATGTATATATTTTTGTCCTATTATTGTTACTTTGTAAATGATTTTTAAATCCATGATAGTATTTTTGTTTAAAATTCAAGGTCAACTAAGAAATATATTCTAATGAATTAATGGTTTTATGAAATAAATAATTTTTTAATTAAATATTATTATTTTATTAAATTTTAAATATAAATGATCATATACTGTTTATGAATTCAAATGTAGTTTTTATTAGTTTTCAATGACTTTTATTGTCAAAACCTCATCATTTTTAATAAATGTATGTTTTTATTTTGAAAGTAAAAAAATAAATTATTTAGAAAATAATTTATAAAAAATTAATATTATTTTTGGAATTAGGATGACCAAATTATAAAATAGTTAATTTTTCATAATTCTCACAGAGAGTCACAAATTTCGGTAAAAATAAAATACCATATAAATATACAAGGTGTTTTATGACATAAAAATGGGCCAATAATGATTTAATAAATAAAATAAAATGTATATTAGGAATAAAATATGTTTTATATTTAAAATAATGTGTTTTCAGGTTTTTTTGATCTATTTTTTAAATCAATTATATAACCTCCAAGACTAATAAAATATTTTAATATTTTAAATTCATTTCATTAAGTGTGTGACTCACATCCACATAAGAAAGATAAATATTTGTATATTTCGGACCTTCAACTTATTAAATAATATAAAACACTAAACTTTTAAAAAAATGGTAAAATACCTTGGGATGGTTTGTGGTTTTGAATATATTATTATGTAGTGTCCAAAACCAAAATAATAAAGAAAAACCCCATGTTTCCTCATATAAACCAACCCAAGATCCCATTACTCTATATTCATACTCCTTATAGAATGATAAATATATTACCTCTAAATCCTATAGTACTCCAAAGGTTCCCCTTGCTTTCAAGAATCTCCTCCCAATACTTTGGATTCACACACTCATGTAAGGGATTCTCTCTCCTCACTTTTAATCAAGCACTTCATTTATGATCTCCCACGTTAATTTCAATTATCTTATGTTGGCGAACATTATTACCTATAAAAGTTACATTTAATTTTTTTTATAAATTATAAAATCCCATTTAACACTCATTCAACTCTCCTAACAACCATTTGGTGTACCTATTACCATGCCAAAATGTTGTAAGGGTTCTTTCCTTCTTTACATTTACCTAAGTTTCTTTATCTTGTCATTCCATTTTATTTCAATTAATTATTATGGAGTATGTTTTATTCCATCTCCCATACATTCATTAACATTTATATATGATTATAGTATCCTTTTACTCTCAATAAGCCTTCCTTTACACTTATTACCATGCTGAAGTTTCATAAGGGTTATTTCCTCTATCCTTGTACATCAAGTATACTTATTATGTAACACCTTATATATGAAATTCAGTATATTGGTACATGTCTTTACATGTCCCTATTACTTCCAATTTCATGTATAAATGATGATATACCCCTTTCTCTCCCATCATCCATTTTTACACATCTTTTTGTAATGACTTTATGTTGTCAAAATGCCATTGCGATTTTCGATGAAAAAATAACTATGCAGTGAATACCATGCCCATTTTTATATCAATGGTATTTAACATAATTCACATATACCTATTTATTATTTATATATATGTATGTATTCCACGTTTCCATTATTGTGGAATAAATTATGATAATTAATGATTCCATGTTGTATAATCTATGTGGCCCACTTAAGCATGAAAATGAAATGATTATGAAGGTTGTGTCCTGATTATGCTCTAATGCATTGGGTAATGTTTAATATCATCATAAATTAGGTGAAATGATCTTTTAAAAATTTCCCTCCATGTTAAATGTTCTTTTATTCATGATCTTCCATGTTCAATGATCCGTGTCTCATGCTAATATCATGATGAATGTTGTTTCCACATTTCCATGTGATGATTATCTTGTTGTATCATGACTTTATATTCATGTTCCTTTTATGATCCATTTATATTCATATTTTCTTAAATTTATATTTATTCCTAATTTTATTCATTTTTTATTCTCTTACTAGGCTTCATATCTCACCACTTTCTTATGTATTTCCTCAGTTTATTACATGTAGTGTTACATATGAAGGAATGATTTGGTCTTTTCAAAAACATTTTCAATAGTTATATTATATTTCATGTTTTATTTTGTTATATTATTTTACTAAAAATATATCCATAATTTTTGGTATGTATTGATTAAGACGTTTATCCATGACTGGATACTAAAAGTGGACTTGGTTCTAGAACTGATTTACATAGGAGTAAAACCTTAGACAAGGTGTTCTGAGCCTGACTCAGGGTAACCTGGTACATGAAAATGCCCAATAATGGGAACCTTGTTTGAAATTCATATGGGATATGCTTAGGTAAATTAATAATATCATTATAAACCATTATTATGGGAACAAAAAAACTTACATAATAATATATGTTTGGACGTAGTTCAGGGATAACATTGACTGAATCCTAGAAACTCATAAATCTAGAAGATTAATGTAATTTATATGTTATTCATTTAATGTAATTAGATTTCCCTTTATGTGTTTAACTATTTAAGATAATCATCCATAATTTTCTTTCTCTTCTATCCAATTATAGGAAATAGGAGTAATCTTTCTTACAATCGATGCGAAGGGTAGTGTAAGGATTTCTCAAATGAGATTCCCAACCTGATGGGAGAGGGAATCAGAAACATTGTTATGATACTCTCTCAGTTAGCTCATGTTATTAATAGAAACATGGACCAGGAGGAGCACCCATCCCCCCTAAGAGAGAGAAATCCACAGTTGATAACCTCATGTGATAAAGTCCTCATAATTTCAATGGATCATCTGACCCCTAAATCATGGAACAACGGATCAATATCATTGAGATTGTCTTCTATATACTTCAATGTTATGTACAAGAGAAGGTTCTTATGGCTATTTATCATATAGATGGATTATCTGACCAAGGGTGGACACTAATTAAGAATAAGAAGCCTAAATAATAGATCGAAGCAATGGAGTGGAAGGAATTCCAAAAAATGTATTTCGATAAATATTTTCACACACCATCCATAATAAAATGGAAACAAATTTACTTGAACTTTAGAAAAGGGATGAAGAATATATTGGGGTGTATGTGAAAAACTTCATAATACCAACATTACATGCCATAGGTTTTTCATTACCCTTGAAATCAAGGTTGACTTCTTCTATGGTGAGCTAAAGCCTATCCTACAAAAATCCATTGCAATACTTGAATTTGATAGCTATGAAGAGAATTTTCTAATGTGACATCAATGTTGAGATGGAGATCAGAGAAACATAGAGGTATTATGGGGATAAGATATAGAAATTAGACTTTAATTCTGGAATTTTGAGGGATAAATCCAATGGTGCTAGGATATTACAGAATCCCAGTTGTCAATGGTGTGGAAATAAGCACATCGGAAGCTGCCTAAAGAGATCAAGTAAATAATTAAGCTATAGAAGAGAATGGAACCTGACTTATAATTTCTAACAGGAGAAACCCACAAATATGATAAAAGAAATGAATACTCTGACAGAACCTCAACACATTAATTATTGCTACAACAATAAGGAACGAGGGAACTTTGCGAACTATTGAACTATTCCATGGATTTTCGAATGAAACCAACAATATTCAACAGAGCATGAGTGATCTTTGGTTATCCGTACCGCAGAAGTGAATCCAAACAATTAAGTGGTGATAGTTACACTATTTATTCATTCAATAATAACGAATGTACTCTTTGATTCTGGTTCAAAACATTCCATTCTATCAAAAAAATTAGTATTACTATTTAAACAATACCCCAGACTATCGAAGTGGGGATGTTGGTGAAAATAGAAAATGGTGAACTTATTTAATCCCATGATTACAACACTTCCCCTATCATAATTTTTAGACTAAACTTCCTGATGAACCTTTTCATACTTCACTTGGTGGAATTTGATTCAATTTTGGGAATGGATTTTCTTTCCATTTACAGAGCCAACATAAATTGCTGCGAGGGAGAAATCACACTCCATTTAGAAAATCAAAAATTGATTCTATATAATTTCAAGGAGAACGATGAATCTTCATCAAAAACATCATCCCAATAATGGATGTTACTACCCTATAAGGACACATAAAATTCATATATAATTGACTCTAAGGAAAGAACAATCCTCAAATACATGCCTATTGGGAGGAAATTAGATGATGTATTTCCCAAATAATTATCTGGTCTACCTCCAAGTAGGGATGTGGGGTTTTCGATCGTGCTTATACATGGGGAATTTCCAATATCCAGTACTCTATATTGAATGGATTTTTTTGAACTTGAGGGTCTAAATAAACAATTTTAGGAGAATTTAGATAATGGTTTTATAGTCCAATATTCTTCACCATGGGGTGCACAAGTCCTCTTCATCAAGAATAATGATGGGTCAATGCTCATTCGCATTGATTATCATGAGCTCAAAAAATCAAGATAAATTAAAATTATCCTTTTCTGCAAATTGATGAATTTTTTGATCAGTTGTGTGGAGAAAAATAATTCACCAAGGGGGATCTAAGACCAGGATATTTCCATGTAAGGGTGTAGAATGAGTATGTCCTCATGACTGATTTTCGTACATGATCTTGGAATTATGTGTTCATAGTGATAATATTCAGGATCATTAATTATCCATCAATATTCATAGACATGATGAATTTAGTATTTAGGGATTACCTCGAAAAAATAGGGTAGTCTTTATATATGATATTCTAATATACTCCAAAACCAAGGAGGAGCATGAGAATAATTTTGGAATTGTGTTGAAGATATAGTGAAAGGTTAATCTCCATGAAAAGTTCAACAAGTGTACATTATTTTTAAAGGATGTCATATTATTGGGTCATATAATCACAATCCATGGGATATCTAGGGATTCTTCCAAGAAGAAAAATTAAGGGATGGACGAGGCCAACATATATGATATATAATCATAGATTCCTTAGGATAACTTAATATTATCACCCATTTGTGTGAAATTTATCATGATTTTCAAACCCTATTATCAAGATAACATGAAAGGGAGTAAAATATTGTTGTCATTATGAATGTAAATAATGATTCATGGAGTTGAAAAGGAGGCATGTCACTACCAATGTTCTCACACAACCTACAAGTGGGGAACTTTTAATAAGTTTCAGTGATTCTTGATATAAGTATTGGGATGTTTGTTGATACCAAACAATAAAAGAATTTTTTACTCAAAAAGGACATTAAAAATTCACGAGCAAAAATATCTCACGCTTAATCTAATGTTAGAAGGTGTGATATTTCCATTTTTAATCTGGTGGCATTATATCTTTGGGGAAAAGTGTGAAATATATAGTGATAAAAAAAGTCTCAAATATATATTCACATTGAAAGAGATGAATATGCACCAACGAAGATGGTTACATAACATCAAGGATTGGTAATGCTCAATCCACTACCATCTAGGTAAAATAATCTAGGTGGCGAATGCTCTATGTATAATGGACCCATAAATTCTGTCATAGATAATAACAGAGAAGGGTCTAATCTTCTTGGACTTGTAGAAGATAGACATGGTAATAATAATGAAAAGGAACATAATAAATCCATTCACAAATTATTTATCAATAATCTATTTTGGAAAGGATAAAGGATGCTAAAAAATATTCTGTGGGAATTCATAATAAATTTGAGACTATCGGAAAACGGTAATCCTTTGATTTTAATGTTAATGATGAAAAAATTCTAGGATTTGGGTGAAAACTATGTGTTCCATCAAATCCTGAGTTAAATAAATAACTTCTGGATAATGGACATAGTTATAATTTCTTTATTCCCATAAGAAACAAAATGTTGTATCGAGATATATGAGGGCATTATTGGTTGGATAAAATGAAGAAGGATATCACATAATATACATCAAAGTGCTTGGTATGTTAGAAATTAATGGTTGAATGGATGAAGTATTAGGGGATGATGTAACCATTAGCCATACCAACATGGAAATAGGATTACATCACCATTGTCATTTTATCCATACTACCAAAGAAATTAAAAAAGGAAACAATACTATCCAGGTTGTTATATATCATCTTACAAAGATCGCACATTTTATTGTGATTCGAGAGGATTTTTCACTAGATCCACTGGAATGGATATACATCAATGAATTGGTAAAACTGTATGGATTACCGCTATCGATTGTATCTGATCGAGATCCAAGTATCATCTATATGTTCTGTAAAATCCTTCTGTATAATGAAACCACTGAGCTGTACTCTAGTACAACATAACACCCTAAAAATGTCGATTATGAATTGACTATCCAAACACTTTATGAAATTTTCATATCTTGCTTGATGGAGATCAACGTTGAACAAGACCAACATCTTCATTTCATGGAGTAATCTTGCAGCCAAAATTTACAGTCAAGCATCTAAATGGATCTTTATGAATCCAATTATGGGAAGAGGTGCAGAATGCTGACATGTTGGGAAAATATTTGGGAATGAAAACTTCTAGGTCCTAAAATGGTTGAAGAAATGGAAGATAAAGTAAATACCATCCATTAGCACATCAAAACTGCATAGTGTCAATAAATGACCGATATTGACAATCATCGACAAGGCTAGGAGTTTGTTTTAGAGACATGGTATTCCTCCACATAACTCTATTGAATAGAGTGATGAGACTTCGGTATAATGGAAATCTTTCTCCAATATATGTTTTACCTTTTGAGATCATTGATCGCATCAGAGAAGTATCCTATCGACTAGAACTCCCAATGAACATGTCTCATGTACATTATGTATTCCAATTATCACTATTGATGAATTACATATATGATCCATCACATGTACTCAATCCAGATGTGGTACCATGGAAGTATAAACTTTAATTTGAAGATAAGACAGTGATGATCTTAGACTATAAAGAAAAATTTATATGAAATAGTACAATTCCCCTTCATTAAGGTGTTGTGTAAAAACCAAAAGATTGAAGAAGAAACATTGGAATCATATGAGGTGATGAAGCATAGTTACCCTCATCTGTTTTTCTATGGGAAAAAGTATTTTATAGAAAACATTTCATAAGACGGGAAGGTTGTAATGAACCAAACATTTAGGGAAATAATTCCCATTATTTTTTACTTTAATAAATGTATTATAGATATAGAAATCACAAGAACTCCTTTTATATAAGATTTAATTGGTTTTAAATGACCATTAATTATCTCAATTGTTGATAATATAACCATTGAACTGTGATCACATGACTAGTAAAAGTATTGAAATTTATTGAATCCTTTTGACTTAGTTAAAGAATGCGGCGGCCTCAACCAGAAGGATTATACCCTATAAAGCACATTTATTCGAGGTTCCGAGGGATATATAATTTCTAGGATTTTTCCTATACTAAGGCGAATATGAGATCCAACAACTTAATCATGAGCAAAATCGTTTACTAGAGAACTCCAAGATCATCAAGATCACAGCTCAGACCATGTCCACCGAATGGCCCCATTAAAGGCCCATGATTTCACACCATACTCTTAGGGTATATGCCTGTATAATAAAGGGATATATATCATGATCCTAGAAATAATATTATGTATGTATTTTGGTATAGAATAATGTTTATATTTTCTTTGTTTTATTATTTCTTTGTAAATGATTTTTAAAGAAAAATAATATTTTTGGTTGATATTCAAATTCAATTAGGAAAAATATTTTGATGAAATAATCAGTTTTTGAAATAAATAATATTTTAATAAACTTTTTTATTAAATTAATTTTTAAATCAATATTATAATATTATTTTTATCAAGTAAAATATAATTCTTATTAGGGTACAAAAATATTATCTTCCAAAACATTTCATTTTCAATAAATAGAAGTTTTTATTTTAAAATAAATAATTAACATATTTTTAAAATTATATAGATAAAATGAATATTATTTTTATAATATGGAAGTTAAAATTTTCGAGTGGTCAATTTTAAATAATTTTATGATAGATTAAAATTATGGTGTAAAAATTAGATATCATATAAATATACGATGTGTTTTATGACATCTAAATGGCCCAATAATGATGTAATAAATACTATAAAAGGTATATTTGGCCAGATATATGTTTTATATTTAATATAATGTGGTTTAATGTTTATTTGATTCATTTGGGAAATCCATTCTTAATCCTCCACGACGCATTATATATTTTATCATTTTAAATTCATTTCCTTAAGGGTGTGACTCACCTGCACATAATAAAGATAATTATTTTAATAATTTCAACCATTTTCCTTATAAAATTATTAAAAAACACCCCTTTTCAGAAACCAAGTACAAAAACAAAGGTATGTTTTTTGGTTTTGAATATTTTATTATGTGGTGTTCAAAACCAAAATAATAATGAAATCCAACTCTTTCTGTATATAAACCCACCAAGATCTCATTCAACTTCAATAAAACTCCTTTTATATTAACCACACTCTTACCTATACTCCCTAGAGTCCTCCTATGTTTCCCGAAGCTTTCATGAAGCCCCTCCAAACCCATTGGATTCACACATTCATGTAGGGGATTCTATCTCTCCTATTTTAATCAAGCACGTCATTTATGATAGAGCTTGTTAATTTCCGTTTTCTTGTGTTGGGATACATTCTTGCATATCCTACATACTTTTCACTTGTTTTATAAATTATTATATCCCCTTTAACTCTCATTTAACACTCATAATAACCATTACATACACCCGTTACCATATAGAAATTTCATAAATGTTCTTTCTTTCCTCATCTTTACTCAAGTTTCTTTATCTTGTTATTCACTTTTATTTTCATTTAGTAATAACGGGGTATGTTTTATCACCTACCCTATAATGTAAGTAAGATATATAAATGATTAGTGGATCCTTTTTCTATCATTAATCCTTTCTTTAGAGCTCTTACCATGCCGAAATTTCATGATTGTTTTTTCCTCTCTCCTCTTTCATCATGTTTTTTTATTATGGTACACCTTCTATATATAATTAGAAATTTTGGGACATTACATTACATGTGATTATTACTTCAAAATTATTTTTTTGATATTTAGATATACCTTTAACTCTCATTATCTGATTTTATGAATCTTTATGTTACGATGTTGTGCTGTCGAAGTTGCACCACGATTTTGCATGCCAAAATAAATTTATAGTGAATCTCATACCCATTTTATATCAAGTGGATTAACCTTTATGAACATATACATATTGATTATATATATATATGTATTACACATTTAACTAATTGTTTAATAAATCATGATGATTAATGAATCCATTTTATACGATCTGTGTGGCACACATAAGTATGAAAACAAAATGATTATTAAGGGTGCGCACTGATAGCTCTCCAATGCATTAGGTAATGTTTAATATCATGATACCTTATGTAAAACTAGATTGTAATCATGCTTATACATGTGATATGAGCTTTTTTACGCATGATCATCCATGTACAATGATCCTTGACTCGTTTTAATATCATGTTTTATGTTGTTTTCTTTATTTCTAGGTTATAATTATCATGCTATATCATTATGATATATTCATGTATCTTTTATGCTCCATTTATATTAATATTGTATAACATGTATTTTATTCCTAATTTTATTTCTTTTTTATTTACTTACTGGGCTTTATAGCTCACCCATTTCTTATGTATGTCCTCAGGATATCACATGCAGTGTTATGTACGAATGAATGAATTGGTCATGTCAAAGAAGTTTTCAATAAAGATGTTTTATTTTATGTTTTATGATTATATGTGATGTACCTAATTCCCAAATAAACTATAACTATTTATATTATTTTTTGTATTAATGTAAAGTTTATATAATAAATAATGTCTAACTATGAAATACAGATAAGGGTTGTTATAAAAAATGATGCTAAAATTTGATGATCAACTTATAGGCACCCAATAATTTTATCATATTGAGTAGAATTTAATGTTTCAAAAAAAATTGATCTAAATAACTTAATTGATGATGAAAATAATTTTAACATCGATAGGTTTTGGGAAATAAAATTTAAATAGAGGGATATTTTCATTTATTAGAAACAATTGATTAATGACGTATAATAAATGGGAAAACACTAATAAAATTTCAAAAACCCTATCCAACATGTAGGGAATTGTTAAAAGAAGGGATAAGGTCTTTATAATCAATTAAAATCTCCATAAAAGGGAAAAAATATTACTAAAAATATTTGTCGTGATTTTGAGTTTAAGAATGAAGTTTATAAGATAATTTTTTTGACTAAATAAGTTAACTCACAGAAATATAGAAATTTTAGAAACCTTAAAAAAACTCAAAAAGTAATAAAATTGGGTGCCCAAAATGGGATAGAAAAATAATAAATTTTAATTTAAAATGTTAGGGTATCATATTTTTATGCTCCATAAGATGAAAACAAATTTGTGGTAAAAA
Source organism: Viscum album (assembly GCA_963277665.1). Lineage (NCBI taxonomy): Eukaryota > Viridiplantae > Streptophyta > Magnoliopsida > Santalales > Viscaceae > Viscum > Viscum album. The sequence continues at coordinate 34,834,322 of OY728131.1, forward strand.
ATTTTATAAAAGAATGTGATTGGAAAATTAATGGATTAAAGAGAAATTTATTCCTTTTAAAGATACTTCTAGTAATTTGGAAAATTCATACATAAAAATATAATTCATTGGTTCAACCAGAAAATCCATTATTAATATACATGTTTTGAAAGAAAATTATTGAGAAGGAATCATCCCACTCAAAGGATACATAATCCTTAGAGTGAATTAATTTTGATAAAAATATATAAGAAATTTTTTCATATGCATTAGGAATACGCTAGTATATATAGCCAAGCTAGTCATCTTGTAAAAAAATGTCTCATATTTATATGAGAAAATAATTTCATAAATTATAATTCAAAAAATCCTTTAGAGATAATGTGTGAAGAAATGTAAAAGGCTATTATCATTAAAGTTTCTATCAAAGAATAAATCGTAGAATGTTATTGTCTTTTGGATAGTGGATATTATTAAGATATGATAAGAGAGTTGAATATATTTGTGAATGTTATAGATTTAAAATAATTCTCATTTAATGTTTCTAATAATGAATCTCCCAAGATAAAAGTAGGTGGTGAAACACACATTTATAAAAAACGATTGAGTCAAAAGATTCATTCTCTATTGAGGGATTGAAAAACAATGTGTAAGGTGTTACTAAAATATTACATGAGGGGGAATAAGGTTATTTTTTTGAAATATTGTTTTATAGTAATTTTTTTTGATGATGATAGGATTATGACAAGTGGATATCAAACTAATGGAAACTTGTTTCATACTGGAGATTCCCAATATTCTTGTTACATGTGTATACAAGATAAAAATTAAATATGGAATAATAATATTTGGAATATTTTCTAATAGAATATGAAAAATATTGTACAAATATAATGTTTTTGTGATGTTTTAAATATGATTCAAGAAAGGGACATGATATACTCTACATTATAGAAGGGAAAAATTACTAATCAATAAAATAATAAATTTTAGATTGAATAATGTCGTCCCTAAAACTTATTCATTCCAACATATACAAACCAATGATAATTCAATTAATATACTGATATTAATTTCTAATTTCCCTTTTTAATGGATTTAATCACATCATATACATCATGTTTATGAAATATAAATCAAAATCCATTAATATGTCCAATAGTTTTAAGAGAAGTGATGGAAAATAGTGATTTCAATTGTTGATGATGTTTTTTAATTGATTATGGAGTTGAGTAAAAAAATAAATTTTTGAAGATTACCTTGAGAAGAATGGTAATAATCATGGGATCAATTCATTGTATACTTCACCACAAAATGGTGTGGATAAATGAAAAAAAAAGCATAGTGGATATGGATCCAACAATGCAATCAAAGAATTATACTTCTCTATATTTTCTGATAGATATTATTGGAAAAATAGTTCAATGAAAAAATCATTTCTTATATAATAAACACCCACATGTAACCATATAAATTTCATTATAATAAGAACCCTAATTTGAAATAATTATGTATATTTTATGACCCAACATAATCATATTAAATGTGAAAATCCTTATATATTTGATAATAGATATGTTGATGGTGTCTTCATGGGTTATCCTCCATATGTATTAGGATACCAATGCTATAAAAAAGTCATATAAGATCATCAATATTATTGTTATATAATTTAAATAAGATGAAAATATTGTATAAATAAAGGAAAAAAGAAGTATTATAGGTGATTAGGATGAATCTAGTTTCATTAAATTGTAGGATAATGTTATTGAAAAAATGGAAGTTATAATCAATATCATCCTGAAGATGATGATTCAACCAAATCATGTGATTAGAAGAAAATCTAATCATCTTATCCATGACTGAAAAGAAATGTTGATGTCCAAAACAATATTGGAGACCACTGAAAAAAATTTCATTCCTAGATAAATCTGAGGACAACATCACATACCACCATGTTTTCATACGTTTAAATGAGATATATTTAGGTAGATTTGGAACATAAAAAATGAAATTATTCTCTTAATGAAGTACTAGATCATATAGAAAATAATTACACAAGGGATTTAGTACCCAAAACTGGTGAAAGGTAATTATTTGGAACAAATTTGATTTTGTAGAGAATATTTAATATGAAAAGTGAAGTGATTATAATGAAATAATGAATTGTGATTATGTAATTACCTAGTTTCCCAACATGGAAGATTTAAGGATATTTCATATTATTGTTTCCTAAAGGAAATATAGGTTTTTTTTAAGGAATTTAATGTTCCTCTTCCTCAATTGTGATCTAGAATATGAGGTTATTATTTAGATACATTGATGTTTCTTATGAAATACATGGGTTTAGGTTAAATAAATCTTTATATGGGATTAGAAAATCTATGATATATTGGTATTCTATGTTGGAAACCAGCATGAATGAGTTTAAATTCAAAAAATATAAAGTGTAAAATATTATCTATATCAAATATTATAATAATAAGTATCTCGATATCATTTTTGTATAGATTGTGTCATTTTTTATGCAAACGATGAAGATGTATGTGGAGAATTTTCCAAGTAAATTAAGATATTTTTGAAATTTTCATACATGGTGAGAGGTGATATTCTCATAGATTAAAATTTCATCATGAAAAGGTTCATATATTTCTTTAAGAAGAAAATTATTCTAGAAAAATACATAAAAATGGTTTAGAATGAAGGAGTCAAGCCTTTTTTCAAAACCTATCAATGTAGAATCCAATATGTATAAAGAAGAGAAAAGAAAATAAGTGGATAAAACTAATTTTAAAATGTGATCATAATTTTATTATAATTAGTAGATTCAAGGTTGGATAGATCTACATTATCATGCTTCTTGCAAGATTCCATGATTTGTAAAAAAATGTCACATCTTATAGATGTAAAATGGATCCTTAGTTATATTAAATGAAAAATTTATTTTTTATTAAAATAAAATAGTAGAGTAGAGTTAAATATATATGGATATTGATATGAATATTATGTTGGAATTTATGAAGACTGAAAATCCACATCGGGAAGAGTGTTCATTCCCAATGATAGGTTTATATTTTGGTATAAAATGAAGTATAATTCTACGGCCCTCCATACTACAGATCCAATGTATGTAGCTGAATGTCTAGATACTACATAATTAGTGGGGATGAAAACTCATTTGGAGGATCTTAAGGCATATGTTTAACTACCATTTATTTGTGGTTTTGATAACCAATGTTCTATAAAACTACAAAAGAACCCTATTCAATATTAATGAAGTAAGAAAACTGATATAAAATATCACTTCAATAAAGATATTTTAAAGAGAACTGAGATAAAGATATAATGTATTCTTAAATAGATAAATAGATAACATATTCAGAAATATATCGTGAATGCATTATTTAGAAAGATTGAGGATTGAAATATGAGTTCAATCCCCTATCATTAGGTATATTTATAGTTCTTTATCCCCCCTCTCAACTTGTACTTTGAAATTTTTTGTAAATGGGGGAGAAATAAAAAAACAAATATTTCATTTTTCCTTTATAAATTAATAAATTGTATTTATAGTGGGACGGGAAGCCACTTTGGGGTAATTCAAGATATATGTTCCTTACCAGTAGGGATCATATATTAATGTTTTGTGAAAGGAGTAAACTTTTAATTCATAATATTGATGTGTAAACCATTTTTACAGTTGTAATTGATATAGATTCATGGTCAATTTCTATTTTTTTGAATGGTATGATTGAACAGAATATGGGATTTCTGTTGTGGAATTAAAATAACTATTTTATTGATTCTTTTCTATTATTAATACATATTATTGTTTCCTTAATCAAGTTCACTCAAGTGGTCTTAGAACTACTGGATGATTATTCATTTTTTATGTTGATTTTTTAAGGTGATTTATATTCCCTAGTTTCCATTAAAATCTAGAGGGGGAGATTTTTGAGTCCACAGTAGAATTGAGTTTGTTTTGTTAGAGGCTGAAGTGGATAATGTATCTTATATTGGATTTTTTTTCTAAATAATAAATGGTATTCAAAGACAAATGTGATGATTATGAAACTAAAATCAACTAAAATCAACAGATATATTTGGATTATGTAGAGATACTTTATAAAACATTTTTGAAGAGGATTTGTGGATATAGGATTATTGGAGTCATTTTTAGGGGTTTCAGTTATCAAATAAGTATGTCTATAATTTCCATTCAAAAAAATAAATGTTTGATAAAACATTTGTTCATATAGTTGGTCCACTAATCAGGAATTCAATGTTTGATTGAATTTTTTCATATCCCTAATCCAATAACCCTATGCATGAGTCGTTCATGTGTTCAATTGAAATTACCCATGTGATCCATATGAATCATAGTAAAAAATACTTAATTCTATCTCATTGTCGATACAAATAAAAATTTAATGTTTATCCCATCATAATAGCTTCATATTATCAATCCAAACCTAAAAAAATTTTAATGAATCTATTGGGTGAATAAGTGTGTTTCTAAAATTCATTGATTTTTTTGAGGTTCAAATTAGATGATGTTAATGATGTTATTTATGTGTTAATAATCAGGATACATTGAAATAATTTTGACCCTAACATATTATTTTGGAGAAATTGTTGTTATGAATAATTATAAACTCACATAGAGTTGGAATTTAGATTTTTGAAAATGGAATTTGTCTTATACATATATGATAATTGTGGAACCATAAGATTAATTAGGGTGTTTAAAAATTAAGGAGTCAGTATATATATGATTTATATAATATAAATTTATTCTATGTAAAAATTATACCATGAAGTATTCTCATATGAATATGAGAAATATCTTGTGGGGAATCATAATTTGGAGATGAAGTAAATAGAGATGTATTCCATTTTTCAAGATTGTGGTTCTTTTAGATTTTACACATTATTTCAGGACTAAAAAAATAAACTGAGTAAAAAGAAGTATTTTTTGAGTGTAATTAAAGAAATGTGTTTTCCTCGAGGTAATAGGTGGTTTAAATGAATGTTGGAATGTGAATGGAAAATCGTACTAAATCAAAAAGACCTATAACCAAATTTGAATTTGGAGATCACTTCTGAAGATGAAGGTCAATGGGTTTATAAAAACTCTATTTTTAATCTAATTTTATTCTTTATTTTACTTTTCAGAATATATATTTTATGTTAAAAAAATATGTGCACCAATCGATATTTCTAAAACACTATAAGATAAATTTTTCTATGTATGAAAAATTATAAAAGTGATAGAAGGAAGAATAATAATAATAATATATTTCATCTGAATACTATATAAGATCATGAAAATTGATAATGAAATAACTTATCCATGTCAAATTCATGAATGAGGAAGCATAACAGTAACAATATACATGAAGGATTGATCTTAAAGAGGATCATTTATTATTAAAAAACTATCTGGCATATCATTAAAATGTTGGATGCCCTTTCACCATCATGATACAATGGTATATTTCTAGTTTACAATTGTCACTTACTTAGTGAGACAGGTAGGATCATTTCTATTATATTATCCGATCTTGTGTATTTCAATAACATACAAATTATTGGACACTATTATAAAATAGTGAACATTGTAAAATATTTTGAGCTTGTTTTTGGGTTCATGTGGTTGTCTTGAAAGTAAAAATAATTTTTATCTAACTATTAATTATGTTTAATCAAAATAAAGAAAACATAAAAAAATTAGTTAATTATTCAATCTCACCCAAGAATTTCTTTGACCTCATGACGGCGTTTCCACCATCCTTACTAATTATAATAACAATAGTGATGGTTTTTCTATCTTATTTCTTACTAATGTATTTTTCCATTATTGTCATAGTGAGAATGAGGGAGGAGTTATGGGGGTTTACCTAGGGAGTCTATTTAACCATCCATAACTGTTTTATGGTGATTAACAAAAATAAAATTTATAAAGCCACCACAAAATTGCGGGTTTATTAGATTATGGCACATTAACATATTTCCAATTGCAAGATCCATGGATTACACCAGAGTTTGTGAACCAATATAAATACTTGTTTCATGTGTGAATGCTTTTTTATATACTATAAGATATGATTTATTAGTGTTGGAATGTTATTCATTGAAAAATTTGATTAAGGGATATAAAATATCATGAAAAAATTAAAATCATAATCATTAATGTATGAAATAATATGTGACCCTGCTAACATTGAGTTCAAGATAAGTTGGGGTGGTGAAATCTTGAGGAAAAAGTGAAAAAGATGGAATAAATTCATACCATGATTGACCCCTTTCATGATATCTATCATTAAAGATCATTATAAGACTAATAAATCATTTATCCATGTCCAACCACCATAGCATTGTTCTGTCTAGAATGTCCATTTTATTTGTATTTTATTAGATTAATTGAGTGAAAAGAATTTATATATACATGAAATATATCTTCCTTTATAATTATACACGATCCATGAAAAATGGATTTCTTATCAAAAACCATAAAATGGATCACTGATCATGGTTTAATCAAAATCCTAATATTTAATTTTGTTTTTTTCTTTAACTTCTCTAAAATAAAAAATTCCATATTTTTTCATATCCAAATCGTGGTCTTTATTAGTATTTTTCATTTTTTCTAAAGTATTTCAAACTCATAAAATGATTAAATATACAAATAAATCATCAAAAAATAATATAATATAGGAAGAGGATCTATACTCCATAAAAAAATAAGAATACATGTTTAAAAAATTAACGTATCAAATTACCCTTCCAGTTATATTTTTATTATAATAGATAAAAATATATCTCTATAATTATTTCGTTGAAACCATATCATTGACATATGATGTTATAATAAATATCCCATTATTATAAATTCTTAACATAAATTTATCAAAAATAACATAGTGATATTATTAAGAACTCAATTAGGACTCATTATTGAATTAAAATTCTAAAAAATATGTTATTTCACTCTCAACTCTAAACAATACATAAATATTCAATCCCAATTTATGAATTTCGATTATTTAATATAATTTTTATTAAATTTATTACCATTAAACTAGAGTTATACTCAATGTCATATTTTTATAATCCATTTATAAGCCTATAATATAACATATTCTCTATGTTAGAAACCAATCCACCTTAATCAAGACGAATTTTGAAGATGTTGTTCTGTGATTTTAGTTTAGTCTACAAATAAAATCATATTTCATATGTCTTAAAGAAAAGAATTATTTCTGTAAGTATAATGAATGATTTTCAATCAAAATCAATAAAAATACATTTCTATTCCCATTATAAAATAAACCATTTTTAATATACTTTTAACATATGTTCTCATGCGTTTACATACCAAAATATTTTACAAAAATGATTAATTCTTTCAATTTTTATAATTTCCACATTTCCATTTTTATATTTATTTTTAAATATTAGAGGAACCATGAAAGTGTTTTTAAAATTTAATTTTTTAACAATTCATTAATAGTTAAAAATATATTAATACACATTTCCATTTTCAAATAACGTATTTCACATGAATAATCTTGGAATTGACATATTTTATATTTTAACTCAAATAAAATTTCAAAATAATACCATTAAATTTTGACAAATAGAAAAGGGGTTTATGATATAGGTTTACTAATAGAAGATTAATGTTTTATATACGATTTAGGATTTTTAAAGTACTAGGTAATAGCAATGGTCAAAGGTGATAAAATCCAATCAAGAGGCCTTATATATTTTTAGTTTGTACAAAACTTTTTCTTTAAAAAAGATAAAACATGAATTTTTCTTGTACTTTTGTTTATCTAAAGAATATCTCAATAAAGTTGGTATTATAATGAATTTTTCAAGGGGTTTTTAATACATCCTATAAAGGATAAGATTACATCGGTAAATCACATAATCCGTGAATATAAGATAAAAATTTAATCGATTCTAATTTTAGAGAATAAAAATAATTCAAAGGTATAAATTTAGTAAAATTTTCATGTATTAACCCATGATTAATAAAATAATTTTATGTTAAACAAATTCTATCTATATCACTGAAATATATATTCACAATCATTAATTTTCCCTTAATCAAGAGGATATTTCCAAGAAATATATCTCTTTAATTATTGAATAAAATAAAAATATCAAGTGATATTTTCAAAGGATCCAACCCCATGAATAAATACAAATTACAACCTCACTGTTATTTTCTAATATTGATGAGTTTAGTTTTATTTAACAAAAACATAATGGAAAAAAATTTAATGATTAACTTTCTTGAATTTTTATGGTTAAATTAATTTATTCATTTCTTAAATTGGGGGTTTCCTTTTCTTTTAATATCAACACCTTTCTATCAAAAATCATAATTATGATTGGTGTGTATCATAAAAATTATAAAAAAAATAAATAATGAAAAAAAATTCATGAATGTAAAAAATAAAATAGATTTTTAATTAATTCCACATTAAAAACTGAGTATATTATTATTAAAAATAGAAGTAAAATATATAGGGTTTGAAAATTTCATAATAATAGTATAAAAAGATAACATAAATATAATGTTTCCTTATATTCATCTTTATAAACATTCATATATTCTTCCACATCCTTTTCCTATGGTTAAATATGTTGATTTTCACTCATTATATTATAATATAATTTAGTATACTGTATATATTATTTTTTAGAGAAATTAGTATCTAGGTGGTAAGTTTGGATAGGTGTAGGGTAATTTTATTTGGATTCCAAAGATATGTTCAAATATGGTGAGGGGGATACCCTATCATTATGTTGTGGTATGATAATATTTATTAACCATGGATATGTTTAACAAAGCTATGAAACTATCATATGTTCTTGGCCTCTTAAGAAGTAGTTGTTATCACCTCTATAACTAGTGCTAACTGTGAAGAGGATAGATATAATATTAATTTTCATATTTTGGTGGGAAAAGAAACCATTGATGTTAGATAAACTATTATGCGGGAAATCTGAATAATCATAGAGTGAGGGGTAGAAGATATAAGTTGTGTAGTGGGTTCCAAAATTATTCTAAGAGAATTACTTCTGTTCTCAATTTCAATTACAATATCTAAATTTATAGTATTCCATATAAAGTCGATCTTAATTTTTCAATTTCAATTTTTATTCTTTATTTCATCCAGCCTTTACTTATCCACTTCCTTGTAATTTTTCTTTTTAGACTCAAGAACATTATTCTATTTATAAAATTGGGTAGTTATAGATTGTATATTCCTTTTAATAAAAGACAATGAGACATTGTAATACGGTGTGTTAGTAGACTATGGTGATGGATATACCTTATTTATATGAGTATTATTAAGTGAATAATCAATATGTGAAATCAGTGGTATAGAATTTTTTAGTGGCGTTGATAAGGGTTACCAAAATTTACCAAACAAAGTATAATATCTAAAAATACACGATACTTATCTCAATGTTTTATTATATTGAGGTGGAATGTGACTCATATGAAGAAAAATTCTATATTTATGTTCTAGGAATATTATGGTCTAAATTTTATACCATTTTATTTAAAAAATTTAATCAACTATAGATATAAATTCTCCCAAATTTGAAATAAGATAATATTTTTAGGTGGATATGGATGGTTAGATATAAACTAATTAAATTATGAGACAATGTTCTCTACCATATGTTCTTGTGACTACACATCCTAATAATGGTAACATGGGATAAATAGATTCAATACATATCTCATTCCCACTTTGATCACCTTTACAATATTTTATAGCATGATTAAATCAACTCAGTAAATCTTATACGGATATGTGAGGGGGTATGATAAGTTAAAAACCATTATAGATTATGCTAAAATTTCCATAATGTGTCCTTTCATTGTATTGTCTTTTCTTTTTTTCATATATATGAAAATAAGGGATCAATGACCAAGAAGTATTCTATGGAGGGAATTATAAAAAATAATTAATGATATATATTTCTAATGGTTGGCCACACGATAGCTGTAAAATTATTTTATCCAATTTGTTCTTTTGGATATATGAATTTTTCTCATTTTCAAATTATTTAATTATAATCTTCAATACATAGTATTTTCTAGGATATTTTAACATTCTCTAATTCTCTCTACTGTGATAATTCATCATTTCATAGTGAATCAAGAACCAGTATAGTATAATATTATAAAGAAAAGGACATATTTTATTAATTTTTAACCATCACTAAGAATTTTGAAGTTATAAGATAATATTTCATTCCTCATAATAATTAAAAATGATTTTATAGATCATAATATATAATATTACAGAACTCGGCATCAATTATTTTTGGGCCTCCAAAAAAAATATTATAATATTCTTATGATATAGTTTTTCTAATATACCGAAAACATATGTCTCTAAAAAATTATATTTTTTGTTTCATTTGAAACCATATAAAATTTTGAATTTTTTATAGAGATAATCTTCATAAATTTTATGTCGGTGTCCCTCATTGATTTGAAATAGAAACATACTGTTAATGGATCTCACGCCATTAAATTGGTCAAGACTTCACTAATACTTGAATATGATGAATATAAATTTTTTGGGTTTTACAATTTTTCTGGAAGATTTGTATTATTTTTATGATTATTTTTGGGTGATAATGTTTTATATGTATTGGTAGGGAGTTAAAAATGGTAGATTGATAGAAAATTATGATTTTATTGTATCTATTTATAATGGGGTAAAATTACTCTTTTCAATTATATTCAACGATCAATATATTTTTGAAGTATTAGTGCCACACATCATTGTGAAATTTTGACCATCAATTTTTTAAAAATAGTATTTGGTGGGTTTAAGAATAGTTTTGGTTTTGGTGAATGGGTGTGATATATATACAAGTAAGTTTAGAGGTTTTTTATGTGTTAATTTTTTAATTAATGGGGTTAATGAATGTGATGGAAATTGAATCAATGATTGATGAATACGGTTATGGAATAAAATCATTTGGGAGAATAGGTATTAGGGTAATAGTTATGTTTAAATGTTAATATCCCTTCAAATTATCACATTTAATCCCTAACTAGTTAGAACCATTAAATGGTTTAATCAATACCACAACATGGTAGATAAATATTAAAAGTGGGTTTTGGGATTTTTATGAACCATTTAGTAAAACTATGAAATGATTATTGGCCTTACGTTATGTTTAATATTCAGTTTTGGAAGTGAAGCTTTTGGATGATAAAAAACATTTTTTTGTTTACCGCATCTCATGGTTATTGTGGGCTCAATATTAAAATATGAAAGAAGTATTAAATATAGTGTAACTAAAATATATTTTATAAAATATTTTATGAAATGAAATTGGTTAAAAATATACTTAATAGGTTATTTTATGTCTAGGTCATGAAAAAAATGGATCTAGATAGGAAAACGGTTTGATGTTATATCCATGGTGTCACGACCCGTCCTCGTGGCCCGTGTCGTGACTACCCCAAGCCCGCCTTCCATAGGCCAGGGGCAGAAATCTAGCACCAAAGGCGTAAATCCTAATAAATGGGAAGGGATTTCCTTTATAAAAGTAAACAACACAACATAGTATGCAACGAAAGTAAGAACTAAGTAATACTTAATAAAAAAAATTAAGTGCTGAAAGGAAAGGGGCTAGAAATAGAAGCCCAACAGGAAGTACAGTACAACTAAAAAGCTAGTACAACTGTAGTAGAGTAAAATAGAAGCTACTGAGTCATCCTATGTAAATCCCACCTGAAGGGTGGGTACATATGGCCTTGTCAGCACCTCAGGTCCGACCATCCGCTCCATGTATGTCGGGCCATGTTTTCCACCTCTGGGTACCGTCCAACTCCACAAGTCTCCACCACGGTCAGTGTTGTCCGTCGTCTGCATCCAACACAACGTAGTGCAGGCGTAGCCCATGCATGGGTGAGTATACAATACTCAGTATGGACCGTGAGACCCCTGAAGGTGTCCCAGAATCCACTAAGGATAAATCACAAAAGGAAAGTTACAATCACGAAGTATCAATCAACTCTACTTAGGTATACTCTCATACATATACCTAAGTTAACAATCTCAGTTCGACTCCAACTCTTGAGCCCGAATACAACCAAATCCACACAGGAAGTATTATCAATCGCAACAATGATAATGATTGAAAGGTAAGACTCAGCTCACAGAGGTATACATTTTTCGTATAGAGTTAGATGATCAGATATTTTCACTGATTTATCTAAGCTTTCAGACCCACGTACGATACTAGACCAGCTACTCTGTCAGACCCACTCAAGATACAAGTACACGAGTCATCGCTATCGAAACCATGGAGGATTCTAGTACATTTTTCATCGTTGTCAAACCCACGGAGGATTCTAGAAAAATTGTCATCATTGTCAACCCAACGGAGGATCCCAATATAGTTGTCATCACTGCCAAACCCACTGAGGATTCCCGTACAGTTGTCGTTGCAGTCGCAGCCAGCTCTAGTTTTCCCACACACATCACACTCGATTCCAGGAGGGTCCGCTCCTCAAGAAAAGGGTTATATATATCAACTATTACAAAGTCTAGAGTTAATGTATCCTGAAGTTCCACCTCATCAATAAGAACCCAACATGACAGATGGCGCGTCAATCGAACGCCCAGTCGGAGAGATATTAGCTTTTCTTTTCCAGGGGCCTGGTTAGAATTACGCTAATTCTAAACCAGGTCATTTTCCAAAGTCATCCAAAACTCACATAGAGTATCGAATAAGGAAGACCTCTTCATAAGGGTCCTAGTTCCATAGATGGAACGTCGATCAAATGTGAGGTTTAAAGTTATTCATGTTTAGTTGAAAATGGGCACGGCCCGTAAAGCCCAGTGGGTTGGCGGTTCGGGTCGACCAGGTTTTGGCGGGTCTGACACCGCTGGTGTTGGAGTGGACCGGTGAAGCACGTGGCCCGGACCAGTGGGGAGTGGCCCAGCCCGACGGGGCATGGCCCGGCCCGGGTAGCCGATCAGCTCAGCCCGGGTAGCCGAGCGATGCGGGGGGTGCGACCCCCCCCCCACCTCTGGTTTCCCAAACTGGCGGTACCGACCTCCTGTCTTGCAGGACGAAGTCGGCTGGTCTTCCCAGCATGAGCGACCCGCGGTTGCCGGCCGAAAACCCTCCACCGTGGTGCCTATTAGCATCACGATGCCTTTCACTCGATCGGCCAACGAGCAGGCCGGTTCTTCCACCGAAGTGGGCCACCCTATGCAGGTCGCGGTTCTCCAATGCGTGTCATCAAGAGGCGCCATGGTTCCCCTAGCCTGGATGACTACAGCGGGCCGGTTCTCCTTCGGCCGAGCAGCCAGCGGTTGCGGGTCACGCTTCTTCCACACAAATCTAGCGCACGACCACCGCCTTCACCCCTTGTCGCCTCCCTTTGCGCATTAAAAATCAAGAAATAATGCAGGGTCGTCGGGCCGCGTTTGTCGGCATGAACCCTCCACTTTAGGCAGTTAAAATTGGCCATTGACAATCATTCACATTCAACAAGAATGAAGGTACGATTTTTTCGAATTAAATTATACACCCACGCTACCTTGAATTCAAGAGTGGAGCACACTAACGAATCACCGAAGACAAGCATCGCAGAGGTCAGGTGTCGCAGAACGTTGTCATAGACGGTGTTCCTCACGATTTCTGTCTTCTCCCTTGATGCAAAGAAGAATAAAGGATGAAGTCAATCCTCAAAATCTTCTTGCGGTCGATGAGAGGATATCATTCCTCGTGTCCTTATTTGGTGAGGAAGGAAGCTCTCCTCAAAATTCTCCAGAGGTTTTCCCCACCCAAAAAATTTTCTAGGGAAAATATTTTAATAAAGCTTCCTCAATTTAATATTTTCCATGCAATTCAAATTGTTACAAAATGAGATGTTCCATTTAATTAATGAAGTCATTAATCTAATTCTGTTGGAAAACATAATGGGAGGGAGGAGGAGAGATCACAAATTAATTAAGGCGATAGTTGTCAAATTAATTAAGGGGGGATTAATGGAGAGTTTAAGAGAGTTAAAAGGTTAGGGGTTCATGTGGGCCCCACCTCACATTATCCTCTCATGGGAGGTTATGCGGGTGTGTTCCCCACTTATAACACCCCCTTGTAGGATATAACTAACAACATTAAAAACAATTGTGTACTACAATTTTATTTATTTTATTCTAAATCCTCAAAAATTAACTCTCAACCCACATAAAACGCAATTGCGGTATAGGTCCCCTTAAGAGAATATCGGCGTTGCGAATTTATCAGTGTCCTCGGATTTCAATTCTGAGAATGGATTCAAAAGATAGTAAAACCCACTTGTATGTTTACTGAACGTACACGAATGAAGCTCCAGAAAATGATTCCTGACACACTGGGCCTCGGAATCAGGGGCTATCAGAAACCACAGACTCGTAATATTCCAAAGTATTTACAAAAAAACATTCCTTAAAATTTATGGGTCTTTACATTACTCCCACCTCAGGTATTTACATCCCCGTAAAGCTACAACACACATTAGGGAAACAAATGGGGGTACTGAGCTCCCATCTGAGAATATCGCTCCCAAGTTCTCTCCTCGAGGTTCCCGTACTACCAGTGAATGCACACCAGAGGAATCAACCATCCACATATGACCCTCTCTTGTTGATCCTCGATCTCCACCTGGACCTCTATGAATTTTTCTCCATCTTCGATGTCCATCTCCCCATGGACAATGATGTGGGATGGGTAGTGGACATATCTCTTTAGCTGAGATGCATGGAGGACTTCATGCACTCGGTGCAACTAAGGTGGAAGGGACAGGTAGTAAGCCACCTCACCCACTCTACTGAGTACCTAGAAAGGTCTGATGAAACATGGAGAAAACTTTCCACCATGGCCAAATCTCTGTAGAACTCATCGAGGTGAGACCCATAGAAAAATATGTTCTCCATCCTCGAACTCCAGTGGTCTCTGTCTCCTATCAGTATAGGACTTATGTCTACTCCGTGCAGTCTTAATCTGCTCCTAGATGATTCGCACTTTCTCCATCATAGCCTGAACCATCTCTGGTCATACATGTGTTGACTCCCCAGGGTCATTCCAGCATAGAGGTGATCTGCAAGGTCGGTCGTACAGTGCCTCGTATGGTGCCATCCCGATGGTGGAGTGTTAGCCGTTGTTGTATGCAAACTCCACCAAGGGTAAGTGATCCTCCCAACCACAACCAAAGTCAAGGACACATGCACGGAGCATGTCCTCGAAGTCTAAATGTTCCTCTCAGTTTGGCCATCTCTCTGAGGCTTGAAGGCGGTGCTCAAGCAAAGCTGCGTCCCAAAAGCCTCCGATAATACCTTCCGTAGCTAGGAAGTAAAAAGGGAATCTCTATCGAAGACGATAGTGGATGGAACACAATGAAGTAGTACGATCTCCTGAATGTAGAGGCTTCCCAAGCTCCCTAACAAGCCCTACACTCTGATCGGTAAGAAGTTGGCCGACATGGTGAGTCGGTCTATAATCACCCAGATATAGCCGTGTCCCCTAGATCTACATGGATGCCTCGTCATGAAATCCATGGATATCCCTTCCCACTTCCAATATGGAACCTCTAAGGGTTGTACCAATACTACTGGTACCTGGTGCTCCGTCTTCAATTGCTGACAAGTGAGGCATAGTGAAACGAACTATGCTAAAGATTTCTTCAAACCCGGCCACCAGTGCTATCATCTATGGTCCTGATACATATTCACCACTATTGGATGTACAGCTATAGGGGATGTGTGGAACTCCCTCAGTACATCCTCATGTAGTGCGGATGGTACCATATTACGTCCCCTGAAGTGGACGACGTTCTCCCCTCCTTCATAAAATCTATTAAGTGCCTGTCCTAAGGATATATGACCACGTCACATCTCACAATAAATGTTCCCATGTTGTGCCTCCCTGACTCGCTAAAGAAGTGGAGGAGTGACTGTTAGAGACTACAGAAAGGCTGCTCCATCAATATCCACAAAGGATATCTGCAATGAGGTTAGCTACTCTGTCACCTCTCCTAGCACTTGACTGCCTGATCTCCTACTAAGAGAATCAGCTACAAGGTTCCCCTTCCTAAGAGTGTAGACTATCTCAAAGTCATAATCCTGGAAGAACTCGATCTATCGCTGATATCCCAGGTTCAGGTCCTTATTCAAGAAGATGTACCTGAGACTCATATGGTCAGAATAGACTGTAAAGTGCTCACCCATCAGATTGTTCCACCACATCTTCAGGGCGAAGACCATTGCTGCTAACTCCAGGTCAGGGGTAGCATAGTTATGCTCATGCCACCTCAACTGACATGAACTGTATGCAATCACCACTCTCTCCTTCATCATAACACACCTGATTCTGTTCCCTAATGCGTCGCAGTAGACTACGTACCCTATGACCTCTTCCAGTAGCCTCAAGATGGGCGCACTGGTCAATCTCCGTCTCAGCTTCTGAAAACTCTGTAGGCATCTTTCTGACTACACGAAGGGTTTCCCCTTCTTTGTCAAAGCTGAAAGCGGTGCTGCAACTCTGGAGAATTCTGGAAAAAATCTTCAATAGTATCCAGTCAGTCCTAAGAAACTCCGAACCTCTGCCACACTGCTGGGGGGATCCCATGCAAGCACTGCCTCATTCTTCGCTGGATCCACTACTACCCTTGCCTCTAAGATGATGTTTCCCATGAAGTGAACATCTAGAATCCAAAACTGACACATCGATAGCTTACCATAAAGCTGGTTCTCTCAGAGTGTATCCAGTACAACCCATAAGTGTTAGGCGAGCTCCTCCTCAGTGATCGAGTAAATCAATATGTCGTCGAAGAAAACTATAAAAAATCAATTGAGGAAAGGCTGTAATATCCTATTCCTCATACTCATGAACACCACTAGAGCATTGGTTACGCCTAAGGGCATAAACGAGAACTCGTAGTGGCCATACCGACACCCGAAGGCCATCTTCTGCACATCCTCATCTCGAACTCTGAGCTGGTGATAGCATAAACTGAGGTCTATCTTCGAGAACCATCGTTCTCCCTTGAGCAGATCAAAGAGGTCATCAATCCTTGGGAGTGGGTACTTGTTCTTTACGGTCACCTGATTCAAGCGATGGTAGTCGACACAATGTCACAAGCTCTTATCCTCCTTCTTGGTTAACAAAATTAGAGAACCCCAGGGTGAAACAATAGTTCGGATGAATCCATTCCCCCACAAGTCCTCCTGCTGTACCTGCAGCTCACGAAGCTCGGTAAGAGCCATCTGATATGCTGGTGTAGATATCGGTGTTGTCCCTGGGTAGAGGTCTATATAGAATTCTACCTCTCTACGAGGAGGTAGTCCTAGAACGCCATCAGGAAAAACGTATCCATACTGATCCACCACAACAGGAAAACTCGGACTCCACACATCAAATGTTACAAGGATGAGACTAGCCAACTGATGTGTGATCAGCTACCCTCTCCTCTGCGTAAGTCCATCCTGTGCTGCAAAGGCTCCCTTCTCGCCGGTGAAGGTGAACCTGCTCCCATCCGTGTGAACACACCGCACTTTGCGCCTAATAAAGTTGATCTGAGCATGGACAGTACACAACATGTCCATACCCAAGATGAGGTCTTAAGGCCTCGACTCCACTATAAGAAGATCTCAGTCGAAGCTATCACCTCCTAGAGTAATCTCACACTGCTGGTACCAGTGCGTAATCGTCGAGTTCGCTCCCGTAAGAGTCTTTAGCTATAAGTATTGAGCCAACGACTCTGTCGGAATCTCCGAGCACCGAATGAAGGCAGCAGAAATAAAATAATGACTCTCCCCTGTGTCTATAAGTACTGAAACAATGGTTTAGTAGACACAGATAGTACCTCGAATCATCTCAGGTGCACCGTGGTCGTAGGCCTTGACTTCTTGGAGCTGAGCCTGCCCCTGTCTGCCGCTCGTTTGCATGGCGGGTTGGGTAGTCCCGAGCCATGTGACCCTGCCCTCCACCTGCATAGCACTGCATGATCCTTGTATAGCTGGCTATGTTATGTGTGGCCCACACAACTAAACCTGTATCTTGAGTTTTCCCACCTGATGTCCTAGTCCGCTTGGACCTCTACGACATCTTTCTACTGCCGGTTGCAGAAGACTCCGCTATGTGTTTCCTTGTGGTGGGTCTCGCTACGGAAGACTGCTCAGTGAGGAAGCTCTCAACAAGAAGGGAAATCTCTAGCACCCCCACCATTGTCAGGATACTGAGGGGAATTGTCGACGCCCTGATATCATGCGTCAGTACCTGCTGGAAGGTCCGGGCCCTGAAGAATGGGTCTCGTACCACATCCGTGGAGTATCATGAAAGGCCATTAAACCTCGTTGAGTATTGAGATACTATCATGCTGCCCTGCCGCAGATGAAGTAACTCATAGATCCTCTCCACACGGAGGGTGGCAGGAACAAAATCTGAGGGGAAGATTCTCCCGAACTCTGTCCAAAGTTTAGATGCCTCATCGTGCACTTGGAGCATCAAGCTCCACCATCTACCTGTTGCTGCATTCAGGAGACTCAAATCAAGGATCACCATAAGATCAACTAGTTTCCCTACTATTCTCATAACCCTAATGACATCCTCTAGCCAATAATCGACTGCTTGTGGGTCCATCTCTCCGCATAACCTGGGCGGCCTTTGTCGCTGAAACTCGTGCAACGCACTCAGGCAGCGTGCAATCTCTCTTGCTGGGGATGGTGGTATCGGCGGCACAGCGGGTAGTGGTACCGATGGTACCTCCGCTGTGATGGGGCCCTACGCTGAGGCCTCATCACTTGGTGGGATACCATCTCGCACGTAACTCCGAACCCCAGCTGGCTGCCTTTGTGGGGCTATCCTGAAAATAATTAGTTGCGCTGCGGTCAAATAGTATAATTGGTGAGCTAATACAAAGTAATCACAAAGAAAACTTTTCAAAGGAAAAACACGTGCCATCAATGTTTTTGTTCAGTGAGTTTGAAATCAGAGGTCAGGGTCCTGATGTATGGATACATCAGCGCTCGCACCAACACTGGACTCCCTAGATTGAGAACAACACACAATAACCTTAACAGTATTACTTCACAGAAATGAATGATCAGAGTTCTGTGTTCTGCGGTAGAACTGATCCCTCTGATACAAATTTGTCACGACCTGTCCTCGGGGCCCATGTCTTGAATACCCCGAGCCCACCTTCCATATTCCAGGGGCTGGTGACTAGTACCAATTTCGTAAATCCCAATAAATGGGAAGGAATTGCCATTATAAAAGTAAAAAAACAATAGAGTATGTGAAATAAGTAAGCCCTATGTAATACTGAATACAAAAAGTCAGTGCTTAATGGAAAGGGGCCGGAAATACAAGTCCAATAGTATGTACAGTACAACTGAAAATCTAGTACAACTACAGTAAAGTAAAACAGCGGCTACTGATTTGTCCTCCGAAAATCCCACCTGAAGGGAAGGTACATATGGCCTCCTCAGCACCTCAGGTCCGACCATCTTCTCCGTGTACGTCTTGCCAAGTGGTCTACCTCTGGGTACCGTCCAGCTCCACAAGTCTCCACCATGATCAATTATTTATGCCGTCTACATCCAACACAACGTAGTGCGGGCGTAGACCGTGCAGGCTTGAGTATATGATACTTAGTAGGGACCCCGAGACACTTGAAGGTCTCCCAAAATCCATGAAGAATAAAACACAAAAGGAAAGTTACAATCACAAATTATCATTCAACTCTACTTACGTATATTCCCATACATATACTCTAAGATAATAATCTCAGTTCGGCTCGAACTCTCGAGCCCAAGAACAACCCAGTCCACACATGAAGTAAAGTCAATCACATCAATGATAATGATTGAAAGTCAAGACTCATCTCACACAAGTATACATATTTCATATAGAGTTAGAGATTATTAGATATAGTCACTGATTCATCAAAGATGTCAGACCCACATAGGATATTAGACCAGCTACTCTGTCAGACCCACTCAGGATATAAGTAGAGAAGTCATCGCTGTCGAAACCACGGAGGATTCCAGTACATTTTTCATCGTTGCCGAACCCACAGAGGATTCAAGTACTGTTTTCGTCACTGCCAAACCCACGGAGGTTTCTAGTACTGCTGTCGTTGCAGTCGCAGCCAGCTCTAGGGTTCCCTCACACAACATGCTTGATTCCGGGAGGGTCTGATCATCGAGAAAAGGGGTCAATACATAAACTATAATTAAGTCCAATGTTTATGTATCCTGAAGTTCCGTCTCTTCAAAAGGAACCCAACACAATAGATGACGAGTCAATCAGACGCCTGGTCTGAGTGATATTGGTTTTTCCGTTCCAAGGGCCCAGTTGGAAATATGCACGTTCCAAACTCATAAATTTCCCTAAGTTGTTCAAAACACACTTAGATTATCTCATGAGTACCGAATTTTCATAAGTGTCCCAGTGCTACAGACGGAACGTCGATTGGATGTGCAGTATTAAAGTTATTCACGTTTAGGTGAAAATGGGCCCGGCTCGTCCATCCTAGTAGGCTGGCAGGTTAGGTCATCCCAGTTTTGTTGGGTCTGACCCGGATGGTGTCAGAACAGCCCGACAAAGCACACGGCCCGGCCCAGTGTGACACAGCCTGGCCCAGCGGGGCGTGGCCCAGCCCGGAAGGGCCTGGCCTGGCGCGGCGTGGCGCGACCCGACCTAGCTGCCCGCGGCTCGACCCCGCTAGCCGAGCAATGCGGGGGGCGCGACCCCCCGGTTTCTCGAACAAGTGGTGTTGAGTGGCGCCGCCCTCCTGTCTGGCCAGTCGAAGCCAGCCAGTCTTCCCAGCGCAAGTGGCCCACGGTTGCGTGCCGTGAACCCTCCACAGCAATGCCTATCTCACCGCCGCCTCCCATTGCAAATTAAAAATCAAGAATAAATGGAGGGTCATCGGGCCATGTTCGTTTGGCCCGCACCCTCTGCATTAGGCGGTAAAAATGGTATGTAGAAAATCGTTCTCATTCAACAAGAAAGAAGGTATAATTTATTAGAATTAAATTATACAAACACCCTAAATCAAATTCAATAGAGGAGCACATCAATGAGTCACGAAAGACAAGCGTTGTGGAGGTCGGATGTCGTGGAACGTTGTCGTTGAAGGTGTTCCTCGCAAGAAGTGTTATCTCCCTTGATGCGAAAAAGAAGTAAGGATGAAGGAATTCCTCACAATCTCATTCTGTTCAATGAGAGGATATTGTTCCTCATTTTCTTCGTTGGTGAGGGAGGAATCTCTCATCCAAATTCCCTAGAGTTTTTTCCCATGCAAAATATTTTCCAAGGAAAATATTTTAATAAAGATTCCACATTTTAATATTTTCCATGCAATTCAAATTGTTTCAAAATGAGATGTTCCAAGTAATTAATGAAGTCATTAATCTAATTGTGTTGGAAAACATAATGAGAGGGAGGTGGAGATATCCCAAATTAATTAAGGGGAGAGTTGTCGAGTTAATAAAGGGGGGATTAATGGGGAGTTTAAGGGAGTTGAAAGGTTGGGGGTTTATGTGGGACCCACCTCACACTATCCTTTCATGGGAGGTTATGTGGGTGTGGTCCCCACTTATAACTTCCCCTTGTAGTATATAACTAACTACTTTAAATAAAATTGAGTACTTCAATTTTACTTATTTTATTCCAAATCCCCAAAAATTGACTCTCAACCCGCATAAAACACAACTGCGGTATAGGTCCCCTTAAGTGAATATCGGCGCTGCGAGTTCATCGGTGTCCTCAGATATCAATTCCGAGCACCTGTTCAAAATATTGTAAAACCTGCACGTACGTTTATTGAACGTACCTGAATAAAACTTCAGAAATTGATTCTGGGCACACCGGGCCTCGGAATCAGGTGCCGTCATAAACTAAAGACTCATAAAATTTCAAAGTATTTAAGAAAAAAAATACATGAAATTTTTGGGTCTTTACACATGGTTTCTAGGTAAAAATTATATTGGGGTTGTAAAAAGTGTTAGTGAAATTGTGGTAGGCTATTTCATGATGATAATGGGAAAAGAAAAAAATGGTAACAAGGTTAAAACCAACATGGTGAATGTTTAGTTTGTTATTTAATTTATATATACCATTTATTTAGTAAAACATGATGTATATACCATAATAAAAACTTTAGGAAGTAACAAAAAGAAGTAATAAAGCAAGATAAATATAATTATAATCAGTTTATAAAGCACGTATAGAGAATAGAAAAAACAATTACCATAGGTATTCGTTTCCATGTGTCAACCACGCTACTACAAAAACCAACCACACTTTATTATATCCATTCACAATATTTAGGATGGTCAAATAGCGAATAAATGATCAAGAGATAGTGGAATGCATATTTAACTGGAGAAGAAAAATTAATTATATAGAATAATAACATTTATATATTGAAAGGGGGACACAAATCATGTTTTATTGTTATACCCATATAAGGGAAGAGGAAAACATTTCTTGTCCAATAGTCACACCCATATAAGTCACCATCGGAACATTCTTTAAATATTCAAAGAACATCTATGTAATTTACAGTAATATATATATATATATTACATGATTATGAATTTATGAAAGAATATGTGTAATAATAATGACAACAACTAGTAAGAATAGAAATATAATCCCATAAACACCTATTATACTGGTTTGTGGTACCCACATAAGCAATTTAAAATGTAATTTGAAGGTTACCATCCTCTTACAAACTAATAAAACACATATATATCATGGAAAACAATACTAAACACAAATATATGCCTTAAACACCACTTAGACGGTGGATGAAACAATAGTGATAGGGGAAAAATTATCAATGAAAATATTATTATTGCCACTGGTTGGTGTGATTATATCTCAATGATTACAATGTGAAGAGAATTGATAGAGTAGGAAATAAAACCAAAAAATGTGAATACATCATTCACTAACTCTTTCTATCATGTGGATATTCCTAAATGAATAATGGATGTGATCATACTATACACATTTCTATTTTTTATCAATTATAAAAGGGAAAGGTGCATGGAAATGGGGATAAATTCCCATATATAATAAACAATAATGATTGATAAAAAATAGATATATATTCACTTAATTTACTCTCAAGTTCATATAGATTTTAGATCATCAGTGCACCCTTGTTCTTATCCTCAGTCCTAGTAAAAATCCACATAGAATGAGTGATGAATTATCATAGAGATTCATCTTTTTTATCACACACACATATACACTAATGAGACTCATACTTTATTCATATTCAAGGAATCATAAGGGAATGGCGGCATCCAAAACACCCATTTTATAATTAAAACGATCTTATAATTAGGTATATATCTCCACCATCCATTTTAAATCTATGATAAAAAATGAAATCGCCACACCAAAAACCAAGATTTTCTTCCACTTATGGTCTACCTCAGTATCTACCATGGACACAATGTTAGGTTCAATCATTCTTATTGGAGGGTAATATTAGATATATTATATTATGATAATGAACTATGACCAACTTTCACTAATCCATTTCAATCAGGGATTTCTCCACCACACCACGGGATGCGAAACATTATTTTTTCAAATGGGTTTCTCATGGGGAATTCTCAGCTTCCTATTTGAGCCTATTTGGTGAAAACCTATATACATATCCCATTATCAGAATGAGGGTATCCATGGTTGAAACAAATAGCTATATATTCAAAATAACCATTTTGGGCCTCCCCATGACATATCTCCAAATCTCCATACAATAATGCCTTCTCTTATGGTTTTTTACCATTATTCAATTTATGGTGTAAGATCCTATGAACTAAAACTACAATTGAAATTTTAATTAATCTTGGAATCATTCACAAACATTTTGGCTCCCAAAAATTCCCATTTTAGATCCACCAATATTATGATAGTGCATTCTCATTATTTATTTATTTATCCTCTCTACTTATCAACTCCAAAGGGACAATCAATCACTCATGAGAATGCTTACAATAACTAAAACCTGAAAAACTTATAATAATCATGAATTAATTACCTTAATAAACCTGTCATAAATTGTGTCTTCTGTGAATAAATTTAAATCACCACACCATATGATTAAATGGTGTGTATGGGATTACTCCAACCCTCAGTGTAATACCCCATTCTTCAATGGTACGCTTCACTTTGAATAATGCAATAGCGTGTGTTGTACGCAACATCAAGTTATAACACACCACAACCAATAAAACTAGCCATTATGAATAGTAATACCCACTTTTTGAAATATATATATTTTATTTTTCAAAATGGACTTCATTTTTGGATTCGGAATATCAAAATTATCCTAGGGTGAATTTTAGGTATTTTTCTGAAAAACATCATTTTTGATGAATAGTGAAACCACTAAGTGGTAGTTAAAAAACTGAATTTTTCATAAAACATAATTTTACCACTTCTGTGAGTGGAATTTTGAAAATACAAGAGACAAAGTTAATATCAACGAGTAAAATGTGGTTCAATGAGATGAAAATAATTTTTGGTGAATGGTAACTTTTTACTTTTATTTACCATGGTTAAAAGTAATTTGGGTAATTAAGGGTAAAAATGATATTAATATTTCCCTAAAACTTGTCCTAATTCTATTGGATAAGGTTAATTCGACCAAAAACAAACTTAGGAATAAAATATTATCATTTAGGTCCACCTGGATTAGATTAGGACATTTATAATTCTTTAATTCCAAGAAGAGTTAAAAGAGTTAAAATCAAAGTTTATTTACTAAATCATTTTTAATATATGGTTATAAATAAGATAAATTAGATTGTAAATATTCATTAGAAATATAAAAAGATTAAATAAATATTGGTATTTTATTTATAATTTTTAGACATTATATAATTTAATTTATTTATGACCCAATGATGATGCATTAAATACCATAATAGTGAAAAATTAAGATAAATGATATTATAAATAACCAAATAAATGAAATTTGAGACCTTTTATGAATTAAACTAATTTTATAGGTTAATATTACATGTTATGAATTATTTAAATAACTTTGTTTGATGTAATAATTCTGTTATGATTTTTACAAAAATCAATTTTCCGAATAGTGTCAAAATTGACAAAAAAGAGTTTTTAAAACAAATATTATATTATTAATTGATATCCAATTCCTAAAAATCTAAGATTCTTCCAAGAGAATTATATCATGATAGTTGTATCATTAACGGACAACTTGGGGGTCTCTTGGTGTTATATAGTATGTTTATTAACTATATAATATAAAAATACAAAGTGACATGGTAAGTGTCAAACTAATTAACTAAGAGTTTAAACTAAAAGATAAGATTAATATAAAGACCCAAACCTCTCTAAATTCAATTGGTTGAGTGGTTTTCGACCCATAACCACCTTAACCTTCAAATAATCTACTTTGGAGCTATTAGAAACCGAATATTATTTTATTATAAAATAATGTTTCTAGCTTTTCCAAAGGTGCCCCTCACCCCTATTATAAAAGGGCACTCCCCCTTCTCATTAATTCACACCTTCAATACCATTTGGATCAGCCAAACTCTACCCAAATACTCTCTAAACTTCCCTAAATTCATCCTAGAGGGATTACTTTAGTCATAAATCCAACCTAAGGATCCCTTTTGATCAAATAAAAAGGAAGGACCCGAAGAAGAGGTAATGATTTCACCACCCTTTTTCAAGTTCCTTTCTTCTTCCACATATTCTTTATTTATTATTACCATTCTAAAATAATAACTCCAGTATATTATATATAATATGATTTTTTTATAAATATGGTACAACCATATTCAGTATTCTATCTATCCTTTGAATAACATGTCACCATATGTTCGTACGTACGGCTTACCGTCTCCACGTCGTGGTGTAATTGTTATTCAATAAATTATTATTCGGATGGTTATAATAATGATGTGTAATTCATGTAAATAATAAATATAACGTGATAATGATTCTATATATATGATATACCATCCAATTATATATTATTATAATATCAAAAGAATGATATTGTCGCTTGGGCGTACGTAAGGACTACCGTCTCCACGAACGCGATGAGATTTGTTCTCCATCATATCCATTCAAGTCAAATTCTCATTTTATGATTAATAATAGTATCTAAGGGCTTGATATCATTCTGGATATGAATAAGATACAACATATCAATGACAAACATGGCTTATGTAACAAAATATATAAAAGAAAACTAGTAAGTTAACTCCCAAAACAACGATAATTCTAAAGTAGTATTAACAAAGGAATGATAAAAGATCATATATGATATCATATTAATATATATGATTCTTGTATAATTTAACAACAATTATTTCACTATTATACAGGTGGTTAACCTACCCCAACCAAGGATAAGTACAAGGTAAGGGTTTATTTCGCAATCTCTTCATTATCTGAGGTTGTTTATACGTAATAATCTACTGGGATCACTTTATCATCCACATCCATGTTTCTTAAAAATGTATTCAAAACATTTTTAATATTTACACGAATATGGGTTAAAGTTATTTATACCATTGTTTGACTTTTTATAAGTTGTTTATAATGGAATCATTCTGTATTTTTCTAAACAAGGTGTTTTTTTACCTTTTCGACAGAATTAAGGTAAGAATGTTTTTTTAACTTATACAGAGGGTGCGGTTATTTTACACCGTTATAAAATCGTTGAAACTTCCCTTATATGCTTATAAGAATATTTTCAATGAAAATGTTTTTTTATGAATATATTACTCATATATTATTTCAAAATAGAAAGAGATATTTCTCTCAAAAGAGTGTTCATTTAATCTATGTGAACATCTTTTGATGGATTTTACACTTATTTGAAGTTGATTTATTATGATACAAAACTTATATATTGTATTGTAGGTTTGGTGATATGTTTGACTGTGGATGTGTTATTTTTATACCATTGATGGTTTATGGATGATGTATTTACATTTCGTTTGCTAGTTTTAATACGAATGCTTATGTAATGTTTAAACCTTTTCATATAGGATTGCATTGGACTTAATAAGTGATGGGTGGAGCCCGCTATAGCTCCTCGATGCATCGGCAGGTCTCATTAGACAAACTAGTGTCTTGGCACAAGGCCTTGACAAAATCTTATTTGTAGTCTTGGCACGAGGCCTTGGCTATGTGGTTATGATAGTCTGGAATTATGCATCCCATCATTATGAATGTGGTTATTGATATTGAATGTGATTATTTGATTAGTAGAATATCCATGTGAATACGTAAATGGCATTATTTCATTTTATTTTTTCCATACTATGTTGAAGTTCAAGTTTAAAAGGCTTTTGTTTTAGTTATACATTTCCTTAAATGTTTGTTCTTATTTATTAAAGTTTCCGCTATATTGTTATCCTTACTGGGCATTTGAGCTCACCCATTTTCTATGTTTTATTTTTCCCAATATGTGAAGAAGTACATTATGAATGACCTACAGGGATAGTATGAGGGGATAAGAGTGTAGACTATGGAGACTATATTGTTGTAGTTTTCATTTTTATGATGTAATGTAAAACTTTATGAATATATCTAGTGTTTCCAAGGCTACTAAACTAATCAATCTTTAGAGATTTGATCTTTCTTGTGATCATTCCAATGTTATGTAACAATGCAACGACTATGTGTAACTGGGGTCAGGGCGTTATAGTTGGTATCAGAGGGAGATTTTGTACAAACCTTGAAAGCTATATTTAGATAAACTCTAATTAGAGAACATAGATTTATGATGGACTTTGAGGATCAGTATATAAGATCTTCCTAGAATTTTGGTATTGTAGAAATTTTGTGAGTTTTCCGAGAAATACATCCCTGTCTGGATAAGAGCAGGTAGAGGCAGCTCTGGCACAGATGTACCTAGGGGTAAAACCCGAAAATACCTCTTTGAGCTAGACTCGAACGGGAACTGGTGCACGACAACGGACCTTGCTGCACTCTTGGTTACGACACTCCCAGGGGATATGCTTAGGATAATTCTCATTTTAATTACAAACCATTATGAAGGGTTTATGAGTATATACATCCTCAAAGAAAACTTTTTTATGATTTTGGATTATATCCATAAATAGTTCAATTTATGTTAAGTGTTTTATAAGTATGGAGTTATGTATTTTGATTCATAAATTGATCTAGTTTATTACATTGTTTAGAAATGGAGTCTTGTAGAAAAAATGGAAACTGTATCAATGCATTCACTACATGTAGGGATTTCCCTCCTGCTCAAGATAACTATAGTGGAGCTGGTGATGCAACTTGTGCCAATTAGTTAATCACCATAATGGGACAACTCACTCAGGTTATGAATAATAACCTTAACCGTATGGAGCACCCAGATCCACAGCGTGGAGGATCAATTTTAGATCGCTTCATGAGGCAGAAACCACCAACATTCAATGGGAGTACAAATCCATTAGTAACTAAGCAATAGATAAGTTCCGTAGAGAAAATATTTCAGGCTTTGGGAAGTAGTGAAAGGGAAAAAGTTATCAATGCAGTTTACCGCCTCACTATAGATACTGATCAATGGTTTCCATCGATTCAAAACAGGAAGGAAGATGATGAAGTATCAAATATGTAATGGAGGGAGTTCAAATATCTGTTTTTAGAAAAATACTTTCCTCCCGACCATCGAGCAGATATGGAAGGCAATTTCTGAGTCTGAGACAAAAGGAGGATGAGAATGTCGCAAAGTATGAGGCTAACTTTACAAGGTTAGAAAGGTATGCTGGAGATTATATATGTAACCCATGAAGTAAGATTGATCATTTCTTTGATGGGTTAAAACCATTTCTTCATCGAGCATTAGTCTCACAATCCTTCTCATCGTATGAAGACATTGTCTCATGAGATATCAAGAGAGAGAAAAAATTCTCTATGTCATATGACTTTAAAGAAAATCAAGGGAAGTAGAGATCTGCTGATCAATCTGGGATTGGAAATAAGGGGAAGAAGGGAAAGGTTGAATATCCATCCTGTGGGAAATGTGGGAAGAAACACCCTGGTACATGCTTGAAGAGAATGTGGTGAAAAAGACCACCAAGCTTGTGATTGCAATGGGAAGAAGGAAGCTACGGATTTTCGGTGCTACAATTGCAAGGAGATGGGACATTATGCAAATGAATTTCCAAAGCGTCAGGGGAAATTACCTCAGAAAAGGCCAAGGGATCAAGGCCAAGCTTATGATATCACTACTGCTGAAGTAGAAGCTCCGAAAGATGTGGTGGCAGGTAATTTAATGGTTTCCTTAAGATACGAAAATAAATTATTTGATTCTGGATCATCGCATTGTTTCATATCTTCCCAGATTTCTAAGAAAATTAGATATTTCCAATTTTATTTAACAAGGGATTTTTCAGTTAAAACTCTTAAGGGATGTATCATTGCAACAATGTTTTGTGAATCAGTCCCCATTAGAGCACATAAATGTTCTTTATCTGCTGATCTCATTGTCATAACTAGGATTGAGTTTGATATAATACTCGGTGTGGATTGGCTTTCGGACTATGATGTGAAGATTTATTGTAAGAAGGAGGAGGTTATGATTTTTGATTCTGATGATAAGGAACACCTTATCTTTAGAGCGGAATCGTCACCACCTAATTCTTATCTAGATCCACCCCCAGTATCTCAACTAAATTCAATTATTAGGGAGGAAGATAATGAAATTAGTGTGGGTGAGGAAAGAAATGTTGAAATAGAGGATGTACCTATTGTGAAAGAATATGTAGATGTGTTTCCGGAAGATTTACCTGGACAACCTCCAGAAAGAGAAATTGATTTTTCCATTGATTTAATTCCTGGATCAAGGCCTATATCGAAGACCCCATATAGAAAGTCCATTGTAGAATTAGATGAACTAAATAAACAACAAGAGGAATTGAGTAATAAGGGATTTATTCTCCCTAGTGATTCTCCATGGGGATCCCCTGTTCTTTTTGTTAAAAATAAAGATTGATCTATGAGGTTGTGTATCGACTACAGGGAGATCAATGCTATAACAATAAAGAATAATTTTCCCCTACCTCGCATTGATGATTTATTTGACCAACTACATGGAGATCAATACATTTCAATGATTGAACTTCGATATGGATACCATTAGTTGTGTGTGAAGAAGGAATACATTTCGAAGACAACATTTCGAACTAGGTACGGGCATTACGATTTTACAGCAATGCCTTATGGATTGAAAAATGCACTGTCGGTATCCATGGATCTGATGAATAGAGTTTTCAAGGAATATCTCGATGAATTTTTTGTGGTATTTATTGATGATATCTTTGTATACTCCAAAAGCTACAAAGATCATGAAAATAACTTGCGCATTATCTTGAAGACTCTGAGAAGTCATGAATTATATGGGAAGTTTAGGAAGTGTGAATTCTGGCTTCAGGAGATTTCTTTTCTTGTCCATATTGTCTTTAAAGATGGAATCTCTATTGATCCTTATATAACCAAGGAAATATAATAAGGGACAAAACCTACGAGTATAACTGAGGTACACTGTTTAATTGATTTGGCAGGTTATTATCGACGTTTTTTCCAGAATTTTGCCCGATTGGCTAACCCATTAACAAAGATCACACGTAATGGGGTTAAATTTGTTTGTACAATAGAGTGTGAAGAATGTTCTGAAGAATATAAGATAATATTATTCAATTCTCCTATATTTACTCTACCATCGGGGAATGATGGGTTCGTTATTTATAGTGATGCATCGAAGAAAGGACTTGGTTGTGTCCTTATGCAGAATGATTGGGTTATTGGTTATGCATCATGAAAGTTGACAATTCATGAACAAAACTATCCTAATCATGATCTCGAGTTATCAGATGTGATCTTTTCTTTGAAGATATGGACGCACTACCTCTATGGAGAAAAATGTGAGATTTATACTGATCACAAGAGTTTGAAGTATATTTTCTCACAAGATGAACTCAACATGAGGAAAAGGAGATGGCTTGAATTACTCAAGGATTATGATTTTATGATAAACTACCACCTGGGGAAGGAAAACAAGGTGGCAGATGCTTGGAGCAGAAAAGACCATGGAGTTTTGAACATTATGAGAATTGAAAGGGATCCAATTTTCATGGATCTAGTAAAGATGGACATGGGAGTAACCAGGGAAGGTGAAACATCAATGCTTTTTGAAATGGTTTCAAAAACGTCTTTATTAGAAAGGATTAAGAGTTCTCAGACTGATGATGAAGAATTTAAAATGAAGATTAAAGATTTGAATGATGGGAGACTGTGAGACTTTGTGTATGAAGAAGAAATTTTGAAATTCAAGAAGAGGCTTTGTGTTCCCGATATACCTAATCTTAAGAGTGAATTTCTGGATGATGCTCATAGTTCTAATTTCTCTATACACCCTGGGAGCACCAAAATGTATAGATATTTGAAGGAAAATTTTTGGTGGGACAACATGAAGAGGGAGATTGGAAATTTTTTGTCAAGATGTATGGTTTGTCAACAAGTGAAAGATGGAAGGCAACAGCCTGG
This sequence comes from Viscum album, assembly GCA_963277665.1. Lineage (NCBI taxonomy): Eukaryota > Viridiplantae > Streptophyta > Magnoliopsida > Santalales > Viscaceae > Viscum > Viscum album. The sequence continues at coordinate 34,865,930 of OY728131.1, forward strand.
TGGAGTATTGCAACCTCTTCCCTTACCTGAGTAGAAATGGGATAATATCCCGATGGACATTTTCATGGGGATACCAAAGACACCTAGAATAAATGATGCAATATGGGTTATTGTTGATCATCTTACCAAGTCATCACATTTTCTTGCTATAATATAAGATATACCACTAGAACGTCTAGAAAGACTATATATTAATGAAGTGGTGAGACTTCATGGAGTACCCATATCGATTGTTTCTAATCGTGATCCCTGTTTTACTTCAAGATTCTAGAAAAGTCTTCAGAAATCCTTGGATACTGAACTTCATTTGAGCACTGCCTACCACCATCAAATAGATGGACAATCAGAATGAACTATTCAAACCTTATAAGACATGTTGAGATCCTTCTCACTTGACTTTCAGGGTATGTGGGATCAATATTTACCTCTGGTAGAATTTTCCTATAACAATAGCTTCCATTCGATTATTCAGAGGGCACCATATGAAGCATTGTATGGAAAGAGATGTCGCACACTAACCTGTTGGGATGACATTGGTGAAAGAAAACTTGTAGGCCCAGAACTGGTGGAGGAAACGATGGAAAAGGTGAAGGTAATCCAAAACCATATCAAAGCAGCTCAAAGTAGGCAGAAGAGTTATGCCGATAATCGAAGTATTTGGAATTTCACGTCAGTGATCATGTTTTCCTGAAGGTATCTCCATGGAAGGGAGTCATGCGTTTTGGTAAGAAAGGTAAATTGAGTCCCAAGTACATCGGACCTTTCGAAATTCTAGAACGAATTGGGGCTATAGATTACTGATTGGAAATGCCACCAAGTCTCTCCAAAGTTCATTATGTGTTCCACATATCTCTATTTAGGAAATACATGCCTGACCCAACACATGTACTCACCTATGAGGAATTAGAACTGGAACCCGAGGAACTTATGATGAAGAACCACCCGAGTCTTTTCATGCGGTATTATTCTAGAAATTTTGAGGACCAAATTATTTGAAGGAGGGGAGAATGTGACACCCCAAGATTCTACGGTATGCTTCTCTTTGAATAATGCAATAGCGTCTGTTGTACACAACATCGAGTTCTAACACACCAAAACCAATCAAACTAGTCGTTATAAATAGTAATACCCACTTTTTGAAATTTATAAATTTTATTTTTCCAAATGGACTTCATTTTTGGATTCGGAATATCAAAAGTATCCTATGGTGAATTTTTGGTATTTTTCTAAAAAACTTCAATTTTTGATGAATAATGATACCACTAAGTGGTAGTTAAGAAACTGATTTTTTCATAAAACATAATTTTACCGCTTCTGTAAGTGTAATTTCGAAAATCCAAGACACACATTTAATATCAAGGAGAAAAATGTGGTTCAATGAGATGAAAATAATTGTTTTTGAATAGTAACTTTTTACTTTTATTTACCACGGTTAAAAGTAAATAGGGTAATTAAGGGTACAAATGATATTAATAATACCCTAACACATGTCCTAATTCTATTGGATAAGCTTAATTCGACCCAAAACAACCTTAGGAATAAAATATTATCATTTAGGTCCTCTGGGATTAGATTAGTACATTTATTATTATTTAATTCAAAGAAGAGTTAAAAGAGTTAAAATCAATGTTTATTTACTAAATCATTTTTAATATAGAGTTATACATAATATAAATTCGATTGTAAATATTAATTAGAAAGATAAAAATATTTCCTACATAATGGTATATTATTTATAATTTTTAGACATTAAATAATTTAATTTATTTATGACCCAATGATGATGGAGTAATTACCATAGTATTGAAGAATTAAAATAATTGATATTATAAATACCCAAATAAATTTAATTTGATACTTTTTATGAATTAAACTAATTTTATAGGATAATATGACATGTTAGGAATGATTTAATTAACTTTTTTCTAAGTAAGAATTCTGTTATGATTTTCACAAAAATCAATTTTCCGAATAGTGTCAAAATTGACATAAAAGAGTTTTTTAAACAAATATTATATTATGAATTGATATTCAATTCCTAAAAATATAAGGTTTGGAAAAAAGACTTATATGATGACATTTGTATCATTAATGGATCAATTGGGGGTCTCTTGGAGGTATATAGTATGTTTATTAATAATATAATATAAATATACAAAGTGACATGGTAAATGTCAAACTAATTAACTATGAGTTAAAACTAAAAGATAAGGTTAATATAATGACCCAAAACTATCTAAATTATTTTGGTTGAGTGGTTTTCGACCCATTCCCACCTTAGCCCTTAAATAATTTACTTTGGAGCCATTAGAAACCGAATATAAATTTATTATAAAATAATATTTCTAGCTTTTCCAAAGGTGCCCCTCACCCCTCTTATAAAAGGGCACTCCCCCTTTTCATTAATTCACGCCTACAAAGCCATTTGGATCAGCCAAACTCGGCCGAAATACTCTATCAACTTCCCTCAATTCATCCTAGTGTCCTTACATTAGTCATAAATCCATCCTATGGAGCCCTTTTTATCAAATCAAATGGAAGAACCCGAAGAAGTGGTAATGATTTCACCACCCTCTTTCAAGTTCCTTTCTTCTTCCACTTCTTCTTTCATTGTTATTGCCATTATAAAATAATAAATCCAGTATATTATATATACTGTGAATTTATTATAAATATGGCACAACCATATTCAGTATTCTATCCATCCTTTGAATAACATGTCACCATACGTGCGGACGTACGACTTACCGTCTCCACGTCGTGGTGTAATTGTTATTCAATAAATTATTATTCGGATGTGTTTAAAAATGATGTGTAATTCATGTAAATAATAAATATAACATGATAATGATTCTTTATATATGATATACCATCCAATTATATATTATTTTAATATCAAAATAATGATATTTTAGCTTGTTCGTACGTACGGACTACCGTCTCCACGAATGAGATGAGATTCATTCTCCATTGTATCCATTCAAGTCAAATTATCATTTGATGATTAATAATAGTATCTAAGGACTTGATATCATTCTGGATATGAATATGATACAACATACCCATGACAAACATGGCTTACGTAACAAAACATATAAAAGAAAACTAGTAAGTTAACACCCGAAACATCGATAATGCTAAAATATTATTAACAAAGCAATGTTAAAAGATAATATATGATATAATATTAATATATATGATTCATGTATAATTTAATAAATATTATTTCACCATTATATAGGAGGTTAACCTACCCCAACCATGTAAAAGTACAATTTAAGGGTTTATTTCACAATCTCTTCATTATCCAAGGTTGTTTATTCGTAATAATCTACTGGGATCTCTTTATCATCCACATCCATGTTTCTTAAAAATGTATTCAAAACATATTTACTATTTACAGGAAAATGGGTTAAAGTCATTTATACCCTTGATTTACTTTTTATATGTGGATTATAAAGGAATCGTTTCGTCATTTTCCAAACAAGTTGCTTTTTAACCTTTTCTACAGAATTAAGGTATGAATGTTTTTTTTAACTTATACGACAGGTGCGGTAATTTTCGGCCGTTATAAAATCGTCGAAGCATCCTTTACAAGCTTATAAGAATATTTTCAAAAAAAATGTTTTATTTTATGAATATATGACTCTTATATGATTTCAAAATAGAAAGAGATATTTATCTAAAAAGAGTTTTGATTTCATCTATGTCAACACCTTTTGATGGATTTTATGCTTATTTGAAGTTGATTTATTATGATACCAAACTTATATATTGTATTGAAGGTTTTGTGATATGTTTGACTGTGGATGTGTAATTTGTATACCATTCATGGTTTATGGATGAATTATTTACATTTTGTATGCTAGTTTTAATACAAATGTTTATGTTATGTATAAACCTTTTCATATGGGAATGCATTAGACTTAATATGTGACAGGTGGAGCCCGCTATAGCTCCACAATGCATCGGTAGGTCTCATGAGACAAAATAGTGTCTTTCCACAAGGCCTTGACAAAATCTTATTTGTAGTCTTGGCTCGAGGCCTTGGCTATGTGGTTATGATAGTCTGGCATTATGCATTCCATCATTATGAAAGTGGTTATTGATATTGCATGTGATTATTCGATTAGTAGAATATCCATGTGAATAAGTAAAAGGCATTATTTCATTTTATTTTTGACATACTATGTTGAAGTTCAAGTTTAAAAGGCTTTTGTTTTAGTTATACATTGCCTTAAATGATTATTCTTATTTATGAATGTTTCCTCTATATTGTTATCATTACTGGGCATTTGAGCTCACCCCTTTTCTGTGTTTTATTTTTCCCAGGATGTGAAGAAGTAAATTATGAATGACCTGGAGGGATAGTATGATGGGATAAGAGTGTAGACTATGGATACTATGTTGTTGTAGTTTTCATTTTTATGATGTAATGTAAAACTTTATGAATATATCTAGTGTTTCCAAGGCTACTAAACTAATCAGTCTTTCGAGATTTGATCTTTCTTGTGATCATGACAATGTTATGTAACAATGCACCGACTCTGGATAACTAGGGTCGGGGCGTTACCCTCAGTGTAAGACCATTTTCATATTGACCATGTCTAAAATGAGATTAACTCAAAAATACCCTTATTAAATTAACATCATGAGGGGATTCCTCAATTTCAAATACTCATCAACTTATACGAATAATTATTTTTTATTCAATCTCAAAAAGGTTTCATTAATCTTTGTGTTTGTATTTTTTGGAAACATTTTAATTGGTGCGTGATCTATTATTGATGCTCCATCTTTTCCTACCACTCCTCAAGTTTACCCATTGAAAACTAGTAATAAAAAACTATATTCTCTCTGCCATATCATAAATACATCCTTTAAATGATTCCTTCTTTTTAAATAAATAAAAATTAATTAAATAGAGAAGATAAATACAAAAACATATTATATTTTTGGGAGATAATTCACTCCCAACAACACACTCAAGTTATGGATAACATCATTTATTCAGGGCCTCATCAAGATAACCATGACATAATCGTTGGTTTAAAAATACTATAATAAAAACTTACCACACTTTACAATCTCCATGATGAATTTTTTAGTGATGTCAGTATATATAAACCATCAATGTTTCCTTAAATTATTTTACACGTTGATTTCACTTTGATTGTAAAACCCAATCATCAATGGGTATGAAAAATCTACCATCATTGTTTTGAGCTGGAACCTCATCCACATGATTTTTTTTATGATTTAAAGTACTATAACATATTCGACTTATAATGTGGCCAATTTTATAAAATTGTTCTTCCTATAGATAAAATAATCACACATTCTACTATGAACTAATTTACTTCTCTATGAAAATTTATAAACATCAACATTTCATGATGAATTTATATTAGAATATAAATAAATTTGAATTAAGGTGTTTTTAACATAACATAGTCTATAATATAGATAACCTTTTATTTATCATAATAACTATTTCACCACTACAAGATGTGACTCTTTAGGATGGACTAGCAATAATAAAGCTAAAATAATAAAAAATGATGTCTTTTCTAGAAATCATAAAATGGAGTATGCCACCATTAATCCTATGGAACTCTATTTGTCTTACACTTATTACTTCTCCATCAATAAATAGTTTTTTCCAAGGGTAATTAGACATGTGACAAATCTCAATTATTCTATTTTTAATTTTTTTTAATTATTTTAAAAAAAATATTGCAATTATGATTATTTGTTTTTATTAATTATAACTAGTAACAATTTCTCAACAAAATCAATACCCCCTTTTTGGGAGTATCACTTGAAAATAATATAATATTTATTCGGTGCTACGTCACATTTCCAATTTAATTTATTTAAGAAAACCTAATTTATCTAGATCATATTATAATCTTTGGGATATGGTAAAAATTACCATGTTTCAATATTATCAATTTTATTTAACTCTTATTCCATCACTCATATCGAGTCTTCCTGTTGTAAATTATCTTTATAAAAATTAGAATCAACTTGAAAACGAACGATGGTAGGATTGGAATGCCTCAAACTCCTCCACATTTAAACATGATTTATCCTGACTCCATGAATTTTATATCACTACACATAATTTCTAATTTATGAAATCTTAGTTCATAAATTCTCATGTCTTTATTAATTATTGGATACTTTTGAATCAATATATGGGTTTTGAAATATATTTGTAGATTCAGAACACTCCCAAGATAACCAAAATATTCTCCAAGATCTTACTATGATTAATCACTAATAGGTAGTGATTCTAGTAATTTATTTTGATTTTAAATCCTAATTGCATAAATTATATCAATGTTCTTCTAAATTGTTTTTTGAAACCCTAGTAGGTACTTCCACCGAGTGTATATCAAGGGAATATATCTTCATTTCTCCCTTAGCACACATTACCAAATTTTTTTCTTTTAAATTGATATCTTAGGTGTTTCTAAATACATTAAATATCTTTATGTATAAATTCTTACCAAACCACAACTCACATGGTGTATATAATGAAATTGGATAGGTTAAACTATTGGGATTGTATTGTCTCAACAATACTTTATAAATATTATTGATTTTATTGCTCACAAATAACCTTGTTTTTTTACTAAATAATTTAAATTAATTATTTTTCAGGAATATATATCTTGACAATATTATCTCATTTATGGGTTATAAAATATTTATATTATTCTAAATGAGTTTTAAAATTATTCTAGAAATATTTTTCAAACCCTATGTTTTCAAGTATAAGCATAGCGTATGGTTCAGAAACCCTATGTTTGAGATAACACATATAGATAATATACCCAATGGTATTGATAATTTATTTCTTATCATCATTATAATTGGATGGAATCCTATTTTTGAATAAATAGATTGCATGGATAAGCAACCATATATATGTATAGAAATATTTGTTTCCAGAAAAAACATGTGGTAAAAAAATCTAACATTTTTAATCAATCATACGTTGTCAAATCCAATGTTTGGAGTTATTACATCAAAAGAAGGACCTCTAAATTTGACTATTAAACAATTATGTTTTAATTAATGATATGTTCTATTACTTCTATAACAGTCATGATGTATGTAAATATTATTTTACAGATGTTTTACAGTCGATTCAAATGATCATTTTCCATGGAGTTTATCATTCTACTATCTAGGGGATGTTATGACTCTTTGATGATTCAAATTTGAATGAGTGTGATCTATCAAGTGATATTCTTAGATCCACTCAACCTATGGAAAGCCAACACAGATATATAATATCCAGAGTATTTCCACTTTATGTTCAACTATATATTTTATAATATCAGTTTCAATACATTACTATTAAATGAAATATAATATCGAGCAACTCAATTATTTTTTAAAGAGGCTACAATTCAAAGATATAAATGCATCAATCTCATGTTGATGTGTAATCGATAATATTTTTTCATTACTACTATTATAGGATATCATTCGCAACCAGGATGTCTTCTAAAATGTTTTATCTTGAAGACATTCATCTTTGGAAAAGAAATTTTGAAATCTATCTATTGCTACTAAAAGTATGTTCATGAAGACTTAGATTAAACTAAATTAAATTATTTTTTTATTTTAGTTTGGGATACTCTAACTCAATCATGGAAGAGTATATTCTCCTCAGACTATGCTACGCAAAAATCAGTTCCCCATAAAAGAACCATAAGTCTATGTAAAGCCTTATTGTAAAAGGTGTCAACTTCACGAACTTAGTTGTGTAGGTCTTAAGATACGTTGATCATTAGAGTGAAAATCGCCATGCTCGGAGAGTGTTTCTGTTGGAGTAGACTATGGGATATTTGTTCCTAGAACCACTCTTATAATTTTTTTTTGTTCTTATATACTATCTATTTTTTTTATTAAATTAATTATAGAATAGAACATTGCATATTTTCTTAAATTTCAATGAAAGATAAAATCCATATTTTTTCATGGTTTTATAAAAATACAATTCACACCCCTCTTATTTATATTTTTATTATTTATATCTAATATAAACAAAATATCAAATTTCAAAAAAAACATTTATAATATCATTCCTCTAAAATAACAATGTTGTGAAACACTATGATGACATGGTTCTTCCAATATCCTCCAATATTTTGTTCCTACACTCAACAACTCCACATATTTTTTATGTGTAAAGAGCATTATATTTATCCTTTATTCCATGCTTCTTATGATATTCCAAAAAATAATCAACATTCCTATGAAAAAGTTTTAATATGTCGTGATCTTTAAATAAAAATGGCATAAATTATATATATGTCAATCAAATAAAATAATAAATAAAATTTATTAGGCACATATATTCATTGATTTAATTCAATCTCATTGAACCATATACATCCAAGTTAATAAAATAAAGAGTTTTTTTCTTCATGATATCCACTAGTTTGTGTCACTTTTTAACTATTTTTACTTTTTTGAAATGTGTTACATGTTTTGATTCTTTAAAGATTAATCTTTTGTAGTTTTATTCTATCAACAATTTTGGCATGCTTATCCATATTTATTTTCATCAAATAGAAATGTCTTTTATACCATAACTAATTTTTATTCACTGTGTTCAAGCAGTAAGTACAAAGATAATTGAAAATATAAAATATATTATCGCTTTTTGAATTCAATTTATTAGAATTATTCCATCCTTAATTCCCTTAATGTCGCATGAATTCCTTGAAAACATAATCTCATTCCAATTATCAATAAGATAAATCCCCTCAATAGATAGTGCCTTAGTTCATTAATATAGAAACATCACTGAATTTTTCCTCACAATCCTTAGTGAATAAAATCATTTCACATTTATTTATCCATAATTTTGAAAAGTAACATCTACATCATCATACCACATGATTTTTTTCAATATATTTTAGTTGTCAATCTTGTTTGATGAGAAACTACTATCAAATATCAAATAATTCACTTCTTTCATGATTTTTAAGAAACAAAAACCATAATTTCTCATTATTTATAATTCCTTATCTTGATAAACTTTTCATCATCCCTTTTATTTAATTATTTTGGCAACTTAGGGACACACTTATTAATGGTGTGTCAGGGTTGATAAGACCTTCTACATGTTTTACTAAGATAATAAAAACTATAATGAAATGGTAATTTCTATTTAATATGTTTTTTATCTATCCTATATGATATTTTTTTTATTCTTCCTCAATTTATATCCTCTCTCCAATTTAGGTAGTGAAAAAGTATACTAGAACACATGTTTTTTTCTCATATAGTCTATAACACTAGTCCGTTTATTCAAAGTGGAATAGGATTGGGTAATAACTAAATTGTTCAAAATAATCTCATTTTATTGCCTTCAAATTTAATATCTATTATTTTATTCAAAAATCATATGATAATTATTTTTCTCAATCAGTTTGGAATTTTTTATGACCCCCTCACTGGTACACCTACCCAATTGATAATGAAAAGGAGTGAGCCACAAATATTACCTATAATAGGAATTAATATGGTGGCTATAACCCAAGGAATAAAACATAATATATGAAGAATTACCCTCATAATATTGGTCATGAACTAGATATAATATTAGGCTATATATTTACATAATGACATAATAATAAAATAACATGCATATAATTGTCCACGTCATGTGAAACAAATAATAAATCCAATATTAATCAAAAACAAGGAAAATACAAAGGTAGTGACTCCCCAGAATCACATAAATATAAAATATAAATGTCTATTTTAGTGTCCAAAATCCTCTTGAAAACAATAAAAATATTTTTTTTTTCATATAGGGTGAGCATAAAATGTATACTCAGTAAGATCACACCCAAGGTCGCTTGTGAAAATGTGAGAAACAAAATTTAATTACTCTTATGAATAAACAAGCAAAAAATATGCACCTAAATAGTTTAAATACTCATTCCCAACCTCACCATGGCTCACTCACCAAACAATATATCCCAAGTATAAAGATATTATAAGAAATATTATAGATCAAGGTTCCCCACAACCACTTCCCCACTAATCTTAAGTATTCAGTACCTCAACCTCATTCAACAATCTTATATCCATGGTATTTGGGTCTCATGAACATTAAGGACATCAAACTCATGCCATCATTTTTCCATACATGAACCCCGCCATAAATCACATCAAAATCTACTACCAACCCATAATCCATCCGTAATATACATCACCACCAACTAAAACATCATCACAAAGTTTCACTAAAAATTAATCTATCGTCAATATGAATAACCACCAATCGATCCTTCATCTATATAAATCACCAAAAACTATGTTTTAATATATATGCGAATCAACACAAAGTGATAAATCATCTCAATTTATCATCACCAACTAATTTTTCATTTCTATGAATTTACAAAAATTGTTCTATCATCTCTACTACCAGAGATAGAATGGAAAATATACATGGAACCCAAAACACTTGTGGGATATCATAATGAAGTTCTCAACATAGGTGGGGCGATTTTAGAAATCACAGGAAAATAAATGTATAAAAATTTTACATAATACATATCATATGGTTTCAAATAAAACTAAACATGTATAGTCACAACATTACCACAATACCCTATGAAATACACCACCAATAACTACCAACAATAAATAAAACTGACCCAACAAAACAACCACAACACATTCCACAGTGATCTTCATTATTCACATATTTTACCATTTCAAGAATAATCATCCATAAGGTTCTATTAATTCATTATCCTGGTCCCATATTTAGTGACAACCGCCCTCAAACACACTCTGTATATAATTTCAATCACGGGACATTTAATATAAACTTATTTATAAAATTATATTTCAATATTAGACTACCCTAATTTCATCCAAATATTATTTACTTCAATCCCATTCCAATCTCATTTAAATATTAAGAACATCATCCCATAACTATTTAGTTTCTACAACATGTGGTACAACATAAAAACTCATTTGTATCACACCATCAGTTCCAAATCTCCCTTTAATGTCATCATAGATGCTCAAAAATATCATTTAACAACAATTAAAAATACAATACATGTCCTTTTCTAAACCAACAGAAATCCTTATACCTTAAAATATCTCACATCTATTCCAGTCACCACCATCACCGTACTAACCCTCATAAGAGACCACACAAAATAGAATTAAATAATACAATATCTAACATGGACAAAAAATTTCATCTCCAACAAAACCCATAATTTCAATTTAAATAGGTATTTTATAGCATTTTACCATCATTTGAAGGGGAAATTTCACACCATTACAGTTTCACACAAAACCATTTCATTATCCATTTATATGTGGTTAACCTTTTATTAAAGGTAGATTCAACATTAGTCAAAAAGGGGTTCTAGATTCATAACGGTTACACCACACACATGGCTCAATATTTAAAACTATTTTTCAGAAAAGGTATCAAAGAGACATATTTTAATAAGAAATATAATAAATTCATTTAAGAACATGAAAGTCTATCCCTTTCCCATAATGTTCATTCAAAATGGATAATTATCTTGTTTAGCTAGTCCTTACTATCCACCAAAGGGTTAAAAAATGATTCCTAATATTATAGATATACAAAATAAGGATAGAAAAATGATCCCCTATTTCAAATAAGTATTTTATTCAATTCACAATATATATGTAATAAGAATACGATCACTATACTATAATCACACAAAATATACTTAGAAGGTACTAGAAATCTAGTTAACAATGATCCCCATCAGGATCTAGCCATCACTTCACCCAAACCAACCATTCCTACAACCATAGGTATATTCAGATAGGTAAATAGGTGGATAAAATGAGAGGAATGATGAAAAAAATAGCTTATATTATCAAGAAATAGTACCTTGAGGTCTTGTATTAATGAAACTGAAAAGGGGATAAGTGACCTCATACGGATACATATTTGTGGACAAAGTGTCTTGGGAAACATTAGATTTAGGATGGGTTCCAAATGGATCCATAAATTTATATACATAGTATTTTAAATCTATCATGTTGTAACACCCCCAACCAAGCCCTATTAGTTATAGTTTTCACTAAAACCATGGCATAGTTTCATTACCTACAAAGTAAAGGACCTCAACCCAAAAATGTTTTGTAGCCCATGCCAAACATTCCATCTAGACATTTTAAGACTATAGAAAGGCTAGAGTGAAACCTAGGCACCATGTTGTATCCACCCCAAAGTATCAAAAGATACATCAAAACCAACCACTATGAACTCTATGATGCAACTCACTACCATACAATTTATTTTCTAGAATGGGTAGACCCACTATTTATGATGCTTTCTCTTGGGCCCGCCTACGTTTCATAAATGTGTACTACCTTTCTATATCCTAACATTTCCAATTTCAAATGGTGGAGTACATTCATCTCTTTCATAGTATATGTCTTATCGTTAATCGAAATAAAATGATGTGATGTTGTTACATCCATCCATGGATTCTTCTTTCAAACTCATTTCCTAGTTTGGTCAACCACCATAGATTTAATTCATATTCATAGAACTCATTAATGGATCCATATCTATATGGTTTCTAGTGAATTACACAACTTTTTTCTTGATAGGGATTCTACGTTTTATCCGGATCGTATTCACATGGCATGTTAGTGGTCATGTCTTCACATTGGGTGCATTTGTCACCAGTACATCTTTAAATTAGAAGGGAATATCATATTAGGCATCTTGGGCACAAAACCCAAGGAATCCCATTACTATCACAAGGTATTTAATAGTAGGGGCTTAATGATTTCATGATTTTTGACTTCGGAATCCAATTTTTTACATGAAGTAGGTATTTTGGATTAGCACCCATGTTCTATAATCTTTGGAGATAGATCAGAATAACTGGTTGAGATAGATCAGAGTAGAATTTTAGCACCCTATGAATATGTATTTTTGGATCAGAATGCTCTGTGGGTGTGTATTATGTGGCTTGTACCAAGTAAGAAAGGTTTAAAACCTAGATGGTTTTCCAATGAATCAGAATGCCCAGTGGAGGGGGATGTGGTATTTTGGATCATAACGCACCATAGTGGAGGATCCAATAGCTATGTACCTAAGAGGAAATACCTGAGTTTACCATTTTTCAGATTGATTCATAAGGATTTATCCAACATAAATTTTTTAGAATATAGGTCATTAAAACCCTACGGTTTATTCCACATGTTAAGGTTGCGTGATAGGAATGATCTATGTAGTTTATCTTCTTTTGGTACGGACAATCACATCATGGAAGGAGAATCTACGAGGGATCATGTGGGGCTTACACATAAAATCTACCCATCATAAGATGATTTCTCTTAGATTAATGGTATGTGGATTATGTAAGGAAACTTACTAGGGGGTGTGGGATCCCCCAATGGTGGGGAAGGATAGTGTGGGTGTTATGCATGAATGATTCCTGAGTGTGAATCTAAATGGCCTATAGTTAGAGAAGGTGGAGTCCCATGACAATCGTACATTAGGCATCCTGTGTTCATTGAACAGGGAAAGAATACAGTTTAACATCATGTTCTAAGTATGTTTTCATTAATATAAATTTGATAAGATGGTGAAATTGAACTAATAAGTTTTATATCATGTAGCTTAGACATAGGGGGACTGAATCCCCACCCCATTGTCATATGTGACAATGGATCATGTGTTTTTTGGTGGGTCATATCGTTGGAACTTTTGAAGAGGAGTGTTCAATAATGAGGTCAATGTAAGAGTATTAATACATAAAAGAAATAGGATTTATTGTTTTAACGATTAGAAGTAGATTGTATGGTAATGACCGCAGTAGAGTTAAAATCAATGTAAATTAGGTGACTAATAAGATGTTTCATGAAATGGGGTTGGGTTGTGTGCAAAAGTTTAATGGGTAAAGGGATCTAGCATAAGATAAACTGATGTATTCAAGATGATTGGTTGCACGCCAGTTATGGAGTTGTACTCAATATAGGTTTTCATGAAAGTAAGATATATTTTCATGCACCTCTCCATACATAGGGGTAGTTTCATTAGAACCTCTCTACATTATTACAAGTAAATTGTAGTCCTAAAGGAGGTCTTTAATGAAAATTACCAACCATTAAGGGTCTATGATTTCTGGTTTTTCTTGATGTCATTGAAGAATGGGAGTTGTGCATAGGGGAGGAGTGTTTCGTCCTCATGAGATCTTATCAAAGTGTGGGTGAGCATTTATTTATAGTTGAAATGTAACACCCTAAAAATATAAAGTAGAAACATTTTATTCAATAGTGTGTATGATGCTTAACACCATGTGCATAATGGAATATAATTTCCCAAGTTGCTAAAATATATTTACAACTATATTTTTATCCAAACTATTTTCTTGATTGTGATACACATGATACTGAGTATGAATGCGACATAGACAACAACGAGAATCTATTATAGCGACCTGACCCCTAAAAACCAGAAGTCATGGTCTATTACTAATTACAATGGCATGATTTCTTGGAATCATGCCTCGAGGGACTGAGAGTTTTCTGGCATTGGTAAACTATATACATAAATAAATATTGTATTACAAATGAATAAACTAATAACAATATAATTTTTTTCTTCATTAAAAATAATTAACATTGAAAATAACTCTAATATATCTAGAAAATTAAATAATATATTTCATATTATGATTATTGGATTACTATAGAAAGAAACATAACATGGGTGTGCTCAAATGCTCAATAAGGAAAAAATATAGCAGAATCCATAATGAATCAATGAGAATAATAGTTATGACATTGTAATAACTTAAATAAAATTCCATACCAATATTAAAATGATAAGGATGTTCATAAGTATTTTGAAAAGTTAATAACTAGAAACACATTCTATAAAAATAAATAGATAAGGAAAAAATAAATATGGAATGGTATGAAACTGAAACATGTGTCACTTAATAAATGAACTGTATTGAAATGTATTTATATATATTGACAAAACATATAATGGATGAATAGTAACTGGAACTAGATGAGGTTATTGGTTTCTTAGGGTATGTCAAGTCTAGAGAATATGAAAACCAATATTGTTTATACCTTTAGTAAGACTATTTAAATTAATCATAGAAACCCATTTTTGCATGTTATTAGTCTCATGAGAACATATTGATGCGTCAATGAGAAATATAATGTCTGGAATCCTCCCATAATTTTTTGTCCAAATAATTCATTATATTTAATAAAAAACAATTAATATTCCTTGTCAAATAACCACATTGAATTAGAAATATGGATTTATCAACAATTCCCCAATTTCTCAAATAACTGTCAAAATAAACACAGTATGTAAAATGATATACAATTTAGGAAATAATAATATCTATTGTTTGAATATATGGATATTCAAGGAAATTTCCAATGAAAAATGAGTAAAATAAAGTGATTTTTTCGAGATAAATTTAACATTCAGAAAAGGATGTGAGATTTTCAAGATAATCATTAAGATTATTCATGTGAATAATAATATTTAAACATTACAATGTGTTCCACACCACTTGGAAAAATTTTAATCATAATAACCATGAAGTAATAAATCTAATAATATCATGAGAGTTAGAATAATCATGATATAACATGTCAAAAATCATTATATACACCAAATAAAATTGAATTGGTGCATAATTACAAATAAGTCTCAATGGAATGTAAATTGAGATGAAATTACTTACATATGAAATAAAAGACCCCAATGTAATATTAATCAAATAAAATATTTTAATACCATGAAGATAAATTACTTCATGATATAGTATATCTAAATGGATATTAGATACACCACAAAACCAATTAAGTGGTCAATTTGACATTTATCTCACAAATTTTAAAAGTTAGTTGAAAATCCTTACCAATTGGGTGAAAAATGAATTTGAAAACCCAAAGGTAATAATCATTAAATAAAATATTTAAATACTTGGAAGATAATAGAGTTCACAATATTTTATGTAAATGTTGTAGTATGTACACCATATGTAGGAAATGTGGTGCACAATAATAAAGTAAGCCTCAATGAAAGAAAAGTGAGAAAAGAATCCCTTACCATGAGTTTCCTTTTAGGTGAATGTATTAAAAATCTTGTATAATAAACATATCTAAATTTTATACTATATTCATAATGTTTATAATGTTTAGCATTAGTATTGTTTCACTAATTACCATGTCATGTACAACTAATAAACAATTAGGTTTACATCAGGTGTTTTGACCAAATTCAGTTAATGTGTCAATGAAACAACTTTTTAAGGTAAACTATGGTCAAAGGGGTAATTATATAACATCTAAAAAAATAAACATGAAATAATTATCATATTTATACATCATGTATACTTTGAAAAACAATAATTAAATATCTTTATGAATAATGAACCAATGTTATAATAATGTAGACGGTAGACCATACGTACGCATGAGTAACATTCATATTTTTCAATAATCATTTAGAAAAGTAGGTAAGTGTCATAAATATTTAATAAATGATAATTATATAATTAATAACATATTATATAATCATATATAATTATATATATAACTCTTTCATGTAAAAGCAATCACATCGTGTTAAGGAGGTGCTAGTCCACACATCCACGAACTACATTTTTACTTTTTTGTGTTTGGAAGGGTACTAAAGAAAATGAAATATGTTATATTTATAGAAATATAATTATGTATTTAATAATATACATATGTTTTTTATGTCACATATTTTTAATCAAAACCATCCATTATATAT
Organism: Viscum album; assembly: GCA_963277665.1. NCBI lineage: Eukaryota > Viridiplantae > Streptophyta > Magnoliopsida > Santalales > Viscaceae > Viscum > Viscum album. Next base: position 34,882,767 of record OY728131.1, read on the forward strand.
TCTATGTATGGAATGAATGAGTCGCATCACTTTGAGGGGGCGGTAGTCCACACTTCCACAACCATTATTATCCTTGTTAACAAAAATGGAATGTATGAAGATATGTATTGTAAAATATTTAATGACGATTAATGACATAATAAATTTTATATATAACGTATATAAACCTATATTATATCATAACGGACACCATGAGTGGTAGTAAATGAAAATTGAACTATCATCATTTAATGAGGCAATAATCCATCAAACTTGTATACAGTATATTCGTTACTAATAGATGTAAGTGTGTGTAAGTGTGGGTATAATACATATATTAATAACATATTTGTATATTGAGGATATTTTTTGGTTTATAAAAGAATGGAATAATAATATTCAAGGTAGTGCAGATGTAAAATAAATAAAAGGACTTTGAGGGAGGTTGTTGCCTCTTAGTCACGTAACTCCTTTTGGATTGCACCAAAATGCATCATTGGATAGATTTATTCCCAAAGGGGGATTCAAGGAGTATGTAAGGAATGTTGTAGATTTAATTGGAGATAGTTTTTCCTAACCTAATTGGATTGGGAGGTATGAGTAAGTGGGTGTAAAGGAGGCCCTTTATAATTGTGGAGTGACATTATTGTAATATTTTAAAATAATGGAACCTCAACCCTGTTTTTTATTGAATGTTGTTGAATAATGTTCCAAAGTCAATAAAAGGTGTATTCGGTAGAAATTTTTCCCAAAAATTCCTTTTTGACAAGTTTATATATTTATTTTTGTCTTAAGGTTCTGTTTATGTTTCTAATTATGTTTAATTTAACCTTAATCATTATAATTAATTTTAATTAATTTCACTGAAAATTTTGGTAAAACAATAAATTTATCTAATTAAATGGTATAAATTATACTAATTCCAAATATCGAATCAATATTTCCAAATTCCAATCACATTATTGACAGAAATTAAATTAAAATAAATCCCACAGACAAGACGATAAGGCAGGTTTTTAATGTAAAAACATCCAAAATTTGGTAGGCTTTTATAGTCAATTTAAAACTGAAATTTATTACAATGAACTTTATGGATTTAATTAATAAAAATATTATATAACTAAAAATTTAAAAATAAAAATATAATATATTATTATAAATAAATTAGATTAAAAATAAATTTGGAATTCTATTTCAGTATTTTTCACTATATGTTAAAAAATGAATCTTCACAGAAAAATCCCAAAAGTTCACCCTTACCAAATTATTATGTTTCACTTTAAAATGTTAAGTTTATTTCAACATATATTATTCGTAAAATTGTCAAAAGTGTATTGAAAAAGTTTTTTCTATGAAATGTTAGTAAAATAACCTTAATAAAAATAGTGGTTTTTTATGTAATATTGAGTTTATTCTTTTCTTATGTCTATCAACTATATTGGATGATTATAAAAATATATTTTAATGAAATTATAACATAAATTTTTCATAAAAATTATTATTTAATTTTAAATAATTTAATTTATTCAGAAAAAATTCTTTTGTGGGCATAAAAATAAAAATATTTCCTTTATTTTAAATTGGTTTTTTCTTTAAATTCTAATTAATTGATAACAGATTAATACAATTTATATTTGTGTGAACCATATATTTAATAATTTAGTAAATACTATTCATAACCACTAATTTAATATTTAGGTTCTGCATTTTTATATTAAATATTGATTTTTTATTAATATATTATTGTTAGGTAAGACTCAGTCATGCTTGTAACACAATCCATTGAAGGAACTCATTATTGTATACGACACACGCTAACTCATTATGGCATGAATTGAATGTGATACCATTGATTGAATTTATTTGAAATATCAAATATATTATAATGACTTAGGGTATTATATTCCCTTACATTCTTGGTTTTACGTGTCATACACACTATTGAATACAATGTTCCAACTTTAGATTTTTTAGGTATTATATTCTCACCACATTAAATAATTTGCGTCGTCTCAATTGAAATTAGATCTGGATATTTTTTTTGATATTTAATATGTGTAAATAACACATTTCAAGAAGGGTTAGTAAGGAATCCTTTATAAAAGAGGGAGTGAAGAATGCTTGGTTCACATGACTAACTTGTAACTTGGCTTCGAAGTTGGAAAACATTAGTCAAAATTATAGATATGTACTTAGAAGAAAAGAGTAAATAATTATAGGAAGTGATTGAGGTCACCAATAACAAACAAGTTAATTATACATGGAATTTTTAGGACCTCAAAACCATAAAACAATGATGATTTAGTGGACCACCAGTTAAATAAAAACTAACATATTAGGATAGCATAATTTTTTAGATCATTTTCCTAATATTGAGTAATTAGTTGTTTGTCTAAGAATTCATGAAAATATAATTATTTGTTGATTTCAATTTCATAAGAACAATTTCAACTATTTGGATGTTATTTTATCAAATTATAATTTTCCCATACCTCAACAAATGGGTATCCAAAAAAAATTTGATCCTTCAAGCACTAAAATATTTAATAGCTTATACGGCCCATAAAAGAGGGACAAGTCTAACTATTTATCTCAAAATATTCTACAAATTAAATATGGTTAATATATAATTTCCTAAAACTAAAAGGTGACACTATTGGTTCATCATTAAAATCTATTCTTCAATTTATTTAAATAATTGTACTTTAAGTAGGACATTATGTAGGCCAGTGGTTGGGGAAAAACCCTTATCATTCTTCAATCATGGTCTCAAGACTTGTAGCCTTACTGGACTTGATTGGTTTTCACCTAGTATACACGTTTTCATTTTCCTAAAAAAAATTAATATAATCTTTAAAATTATTTTAATGGATATCCTTGAAATTTAATCATTAAATAGATTCTTAACTATGTTTTTGAGTACAGATTTTTTTAAGTATCATAATCTTTTTTGACTATTATTAGGATGTAGTTACTGATTATATGAACCCTAAATGTTATTCATGCATTTAAAATTACACTTGTATAAATATAAAGTAATTATTCATCAAATTAATTTTTCCTCTAATATATATACTTCTAAAATCAAGCATATTCCTTAGACGTTTAAGGATTCATATAGCTAAAATACCACAGTTAAAATAGTTCTTCAATGTAATTATTTAATCCTAAAATTACATCATCAAAATAGATCCCTAGTCTATGGATTAACCATAACCTCATTTGTATTATTTATAATCCTAGAACCTTATTTTTATATCAAATACACTATAGGTTTAAACATGATCATTATTTGTTAATGTACATTCAAATTCTTCATAATGGACTGTAAAGAAAACATGGATTATCCAAAGAATATATCCGAAGAGAGTAAAACTAGGTGCGCAGTAAGAAATGTTTCCATGTACCAAGTTACCCTAAGTCAGGATTGGAACACCTTGTCGGAGATGTTACTTCTAGTTACATTTTTAGTAGAACCACATCCATGTGTAGTATCTAGACAGTGTTTCCTTTCTAAAAAGACCCACATAATCTATACGTCAACAAAATTATTGGGTTTTCATCTAAACATGTCCTCAAATTCTAAATTATGGGTTTTTTATCTAATATATGTGTTCTTAATTCTAGTTAACAATGTTTTATCTAAACTTTATTTGATTCCAAATATAGAGACTCAACCATAGAAGTCCTAGAATATGTTCCTGCTACTAATTTCATTGGTATTATTATTAGGAATCAATCCCCAAATGACTATGTGTTTAATATTATTCGAAAACTAGATACAAAAATGTGTACTTTATTAAAAATGAATTCAATAATAACAACATAATTGTTTTCTTCTTTATAAATAAATAACATCGAGTAGAACTATAATTCATCTTTTAAATTCTTTTATATCTATCATAGTACACTTCTTGGTTTCCTAGGGAAAAAACATAACAATGGTTAGAACAAATGTTCTATAAGGTAAAAACATAGTGAAAGTAATAATGAATCAATAAGAGTAATAATTTTCACATCGTAATAACTTAATTCATATGCTATATAAACAATAAAATGAGAACGAAGTGCACAAAAAATATAGCAAGGTTATAACTAGAAACAAGAACTATTAAAATAACTATATAAGACCAAACCAATAAGTCAAGGGGAGAATCTAAAACACATTCCACTTAATCAATGAACTGAACTGAAATGTATCAACAGATTTGTCGATGAAAAATATCGTGAATGAATAATAAGTGAAACTAAATTAGGTAAATTCTTTCTTAATTGATTTCATGTATAACGAACATAAAAACCAATACTGTCATGACCTTTCCGAAGATGTTATAAATTAAGGGCAGAATCCCATTTTCATAACTTATTTTTCTCGTGAGAACAAGTCGATGCATCGAGGATCTATATAAAGTATGGGATCCACCTTTCATTGCATATCCAAATCATTCCTCAAATTTTATAATCAATATAATTAATATTTTTTATCAAATAACCATATTGATATAGAAATACATATTTATCAATAATTCACTGCTTGAATGGCCCGAAGGCCTTCATTTTTATTGATTTTTGATAACCCCCTATCAAGCGATGAGGGGGAACACTTACAAGGCCCTTAGGCTCAGAGACTACATGGCCCGTAGGTTTAGGAGATTGCATTACTCGAAAGTCTTAGGGAATTCAACCATACTATCTACAAGGAACTTCCCCTCCCCAAAATCTGCATCCTGATAGTAGATCTCCACACTTGCATGACTTTCTGGCTAGGCTTCTGGTGCAAGCACGGGCTGGTACCGATGGCATAGCCATGCCCACTCATTCTGGCAATCCATTTGACTCTGCTCTGGTTAGTGCACCTACTCTGAATCCTCTTCTAGGGATTCTATTTTTTTGTAGTGTGTATAGGGCCTGCATTTATGTGGCCCGAAGGCCTTGGGGTGTCTCTAAGGCCTTAAGGTGACCCAAAGACCTTGAGAAACAACTCACCCGAAGGCCTAGATGGATTAATGGTTTCAACTACTACAGTATTGAACAGTGCCTGCTACAGTGCCTACTACAGTACTACTAAGTATCCTGGAAATATGCCACCATGCAGATTTGATCTCAGGTCTCTTGGATGCACCTAGCGAGTCCTCACCAACTGGGCTGAGGCTCATGTGCAATAATTCCCCAATTACTCAAATAAATATCAAAGTAAATACCCTAGGTAAAATGATATATGGTTGATGAAATAATAATAAACATCATATGAAAATATGTATATTAAAGGAAATTTATAATGAAATATTACGAAAATAATGTTATTTTTTCAAGGTAATGTTAATAATCATAAAAGGAAGTAATATTTAAAAGGTAATCATTAAGATTATTCTTGAGAGAAATAATATTTTAACATTCCAAAGTGTCTCATACCACATTAAAACATTTAAATCATAATTCCCATGACATAATAAAACATATAATATCATTATAGTAATTATATTCTAGATATAACATGTCAAAAGTTAGTTTATACACCAAATAAAAGTGAATTGGTGTATAATAAAAAATAACACTCGGTGTAATGTAAATAGAAATTAAATTCCATACGTGTGAATTGAGAATCCTGAAAGTAATAATCATCATGTGAAACATTTTTATACCATTAAAATAAAATAATTCATCATATAATATATAAAAATGGATATCAGATACACTACAAAATGAATTAAGTGATGAATATGAGATTTATCTCATAGATTTAAAAAAGTTAGATGAAAATCCTTACCAATGTGGTAACAAATGAATTGGATAATCCAAAGGTAATAAACATTGAATAAAAAATTTATATACCATGAATATAATATAATTCATGATATTATATGTTAATATGTCATTATGAACACCATATATAGAAAAACGTTTGCACAACAATAAAGCATGCCTCACAAAAAGAAAAGTGAGATATGAATCCCTTACCTTGAGAATCCTTTTAGGCGAACTACCATTAAAATCCAATATAATAAACTTATGTTACTTTTATACATGAATATTAATGTTTTTAATGTTTATAATACTTTTATTTCTCTTTTTACCATATTCGGTACAACAACATATACCATTATGTTTTTGTCATGTGTTTTTCCCAAATTCAATTTATGTATCAAAAAGAACATTGATGGGTCAACTATGGTCAAAGGGTTCATTATATAAAATGTATAGAATAATAACCATGACATAAGATTCTTATTTATACATAATTTATACTTTTAAAACCAATAATTTAATATTTTTAGGAAAAATGAACCAATGTTACGATCATGGAGACCGTTAGACCGTACGTCCGTATGAGTAACGTTCTCATTTTTTGCAAACATCATTTATGAAAGAAGGGAAGTAAATTAAATATCTCCCAAATGATAATTATATACTAAATATAATATTAATTAATCTTATATACTTATATATATATATGTATAATATTTTGATATAAAAGGAATCACATCGCATCGAGGAGGCAGTGGACTATATGTTCACGAATGTCATTATCACTTTTTATCTACGTGAAATGGTAATAAAGAAAATGATATATATTATATTTCTAGAAAAATATTTTTTGATGAATATCTGATAGAGGTTTTTTATGACTCATATTTTTAATTAAAACCATAATTTATACATTCCATGAATGGCATGAAATATTTTCATCGCTTTGAGGGGGTGGTTCTCCACAATTCCACAAATGCTATTATCACTTTGACATAAAATATAAAGTATAAGAATATATATTGTAAAAGAGTTACAGAAGATTAAATACATATTAAATTTTTTATATAAAATATATAAACTTAGTTTCCATCATACTTACCACCATAATACGTGGTAATGAAAAATTGATAAATCATCATTTATTTAGGTGGTAGTCCGCTATACACGTAAACAATATGTTCGTTACCCCTTAGATAGAAGTGTGTATAATTTTTGGTCTAATCCATATAAAAAACATACTATAATATTAAGGATACTATTTTTTTATTAACTAATGGAATAAGAATATTTTAGGATCTAGAAAAATAAAATAAAAGGACAGAGTTTGGGGGAGGGTGCTACCTCTTAATCGGGTCCTTTTGGTTTGCACCAAAAGGCATCCCAATATTGCTTTATGACCAAAGGGGATTTCAAGGATGGATGTAGATATGTTGGGAAGTGAATTTTCTATATCATGGATAAGCCTAAGTGTCTTCATAGGTGTGAGATATTGGGAGGAAAGGAAGGCTTTTATAACGGATGAGGAGTGACACTCATGTAATATTATAAAAGAAAGGAACCACACCCACATTTTTATTGAAAGTGAATCAATAATGGTCAAAAATAAATAAAATGGAATTTAGGGTTCACATATTACTATCAAATGGGTTTTGGAAAAGTGTATAGGTTGATTTTTAGCATAATTATTTGGTTTAGTTCCTTATTAATCTAAATTTAACATTAACTATTGTAATTAATTTTAATTACTTTTACAATTTTTTTGGTAGAAAACTATGTTGAACATATTAATAATTATAAATTATTCAAATTACAAATATAGAATCCATTTTTATAAATACCATGACTGAATTGGTAGAAATTAAATTTAAAATGATCTCTCTTATGGGACGATAATGCGGGTTTTTAAAGTAAAAATATCATAAAGTTTGTTAATTTTTTATAGTCAATTTATATGTATAATTGATTCTAATGACCTGTATTGTATTTATTGATTAGAAAATTAAACACTAAAATGAATTATAATCACAATTTATTCTTATAAATTTTTTTATTAATATACAGTTTTGAATTAAATTTAAATATTTTTCCTTATTCACTAAAAATGAAACTCCATAGAAAAATACGAAAAATTCACCCTAATATGGTTTTTATATTCTAATTTCAAAGATTAATTTTATTTTATCATTTAATATTTATAAATGGGTCAAAATTTGTATTTTATATGGGTTCTCTGTTAAAAGGTGGTAAAAGTGCTTTAATATTAATATCAATTTATATGTGTAATATTGAGTTTATTCTTTTCTTATTTCTGTAAAATCTATTGGATGATTATAAAAAATATTTGACTGAATATATAACATATATATTTCATTAATATCATTCAATAATTTTGATTAATTTATATTTTTATGACAAAATTCTTGTGTCAGCATAAAAATAGTAATATTTCTTTTATAATTAATTAGTTTGTATTTTCATTTATTATGAATTGGTAACCTATTAATTAATTTTATATTTTTTCAACCCTATAATATCATAAGTTATTCAATACTATTCATAACCACTAATTTAACAGCTAGGTTATGTCTTATTATATTAAATAATAATATTTTAATAATATATTATTATTCGGTAAGGCTCGGTCTTGCTTATAACGCAAGGCCATTGACGAAACTTATTGTTTCGTATGACATATGCTAAGATAGTATCACGTTTACTATAATAGATATCATAGATTGAATTTATTTTAAATAGTAAATATATTATATGGTCTTGTAGTTTTATATTCCCTTACGCGCTTGGTGTTATGAGTCATACACACTATTGGATAAAATGTTCCTACTTTGGATTTTTGAGTTATTACAAGAAGTCATCAGTTGTTTAAATGAAACACCTTTGGTGCAGAACTCATTTTTTGAACATCTCCATTCATTTCCGTTGGGTCTTAGACATACATTGTGGAATCTTGAGTTGATGGATGAAGTGAACATCTATGGCATTGAAGTAATAATTCTGTGATCTTGTATTATGCATGATGATAAGACAAACTATTGCAACATCATCATATATTATCATCCTACCCAGAATATTAGTGGTGATAGATAAGAGGGATATGAGAGGTAGTTGAGATGATGGTACTGGGAGCCCCTGGAAGGGGGAAATAAATTCATCAATTTGTAAGTACTATGTAGAGATTTAGTGATCCTATAGAGCTCACCTTTTCAGTTGAAAAGAATCAGATATCGGGATACTTACTTATACTCTTTCCCTTGGGGTGTAGAATCCATTATCAAGTATTTCATCCTCTCATAGTTTGGATGGATAACATGGTCTATTGAAACATGGTGCTTTTCATGATTTCATCTTCGATGATGATTGTTCAACCTTCTACCCCAATATGACTCTTGAAAGAAGGGTACCACTTCAACATGGGGATAATATCTACTTTGGTTGGTGGGTACATGAGGAGGGCCTCCCCATCGGATGCTGTTTGAGCTGGGAAGACTGCTGATCAAGTTGGTTGTGATGCGGGGAGGTCCTCTTCTTTGATTGGTGACAGAGTGAGGAGGATCTAAACCACGGTTGGTGGGATCACAGTGTTATGTTAAGAAGTTTGAGTATAAGGTGGACCACCATAATAGTTTCTGAAATATCATGGAGGACCTCTACTCTGATTATCGATGAAGATGGAAGGAACACCACCTTGGTTGGGGCCAGAGTGGGGAGGACATCAACTTTTGATGGTGAGGGCATGTGGAGGAACTATGTGTTGATCATTAGAATAGTTGGGAGGGCCACATATTTGGTTAATTATGATGTAGGGATGACTTCCACACAGATTCTCCTCATCATAGGTTGGCCCATAATAGCTATTGATAGTTCCAAAAATCAAATGATTCAACATAGCCTTCCAATGATGCGACCGGGGTATCAATACCAATCATGTAATGATAGATACTTATTCATCTATTGCAGGGTTATAATGAGATGTGTTAGTGGTGGGAGGTTCCATAGAATCCATGAAATATTTCCCTTGTTGGGAAACATCTTTTTCCTACCATCGATGTTGGTATTGGGTGCTTCAGACTGGGGTCGGTGGTTCATGTGTAAATACAATGTGTTCTTTTTCTTATGGTGTCAGTCAGTATTATTATTGGAAATGATTAGTGGTTACCATCCTTGATTTATGCACGGTAGTAGTTGCGGAAGGTGTGACTCCAGAATCCCCCACCTCTACGATTTAGGGGAATGATTAATCATATTTCTTTGAGGAGTGACACATGAAGAAATTTGTTGCTAAGACGAGGTGTGGTTTCCCTCCATGCGTCCTTCATAGGTGGTGTTGTTGATGAGGGGTTAATTCCTATAGGTCATAGAAGGTAATATACCTAATGGTAGTGACCCCATATGACACGTATATATGTAATAGGGTGTTAATCACACTCATCTTGATGATCTTAGTGGGTTAGATAGGGAATGAGAACCTGGTGGTCGAAGGTGAGGCACAATTCGTGGAGGAAGCATAGTCATGTGGGATTTCCCCAGTAATATTCCTCCTTCCATGGTACCTACATGTATTGGGATACTGAATTCTTATGGCTATTGTCCTATAATTAATTTTGATTCGTCCATCAGTATTGGTATAAGGAAAGTGATTCCCAGTTACCCAACATCATCCAATTGCTTAAGGATAGAGAGGTTTCTATGTTGACAATGTTACAGACTGATGATTCCCAAAGATAATTACCCAAATTAAAAGGTGAGTTTCATGTAGTTTTCACAATTTTAATCGTGGTAAATGGAACTGGATCTCTGTATCTGGTGACATGATAATCTTTTGGTGCCCCAATGCTACTAACCTGTATGTGGAGGATAAGATATTCATGCTAAATTCCCCATTTTTGTTTTTGACGCTTTCCCTAGGGCCCACCTACATGTCATAAATTGATGCATTTGTTTTTTGTTTCCCCAAATTCCATATTTTCAAAGGTATAAAGAGGGACGGTTTTGGAATTACCAGCTAGTTCAGCCTATAAGAGAAGAAACAGAGAGTGAAGGAGTGGCCAACAATAACTAGAGAACATGTTTCATGGATTCCTGGTCATATATGATGAACCCAATGGGCTTACACCAACCAGAAAGTCTGAACATTCCATCACACTTGTGGATGTTGTAGCTTCGACAAATATTCGGACATATAAGTTAGCTTATCACCTCAATGTTAAAGTGGAGAAGCAGGCTATGGAAATGCTGACTTGTGGGATAATCTGACACAACCTCATTCTTTAGGTAAATCGTATTATTAAGGTTAGAAATATAGATGGGATTTGGATAATTTTTACCAAATATGGGTCAATCAATAAGCACAAAATCCTGGACAGATTTTTAATTCCAGTTATAGAAGAATTTTTTGATGAGATACACATCGCACAATTTTTTTCTAAACTCAACATAAAATCTATCTTCCATCATATTAGTGAGCTATTAGAATATATTAGAAAATTTTATTTAGAACTCATGAGGGATATTATGAGTAACTAGTAATTCCATTCGGAGAATTGAATCCTCCAGTGGCCCTCTAATCCACGATGAACATGTTATTTAAAGAATATCTGAGGCGTCTCGTACTAGTGTTCAATGACGATATCCTCATTTTTTTTAAAATATTATAGGATCATATGGATGAGATAGGAATGTAATTCCACACAACCAATACTGAGTTAATTATGAAAGAGTTTTTCTTTGCCCAGTGTTCATTAGAATATCTAGGAAACATTATTTCATATAAAAGTGTATCTATGGATCTAAAAAAATAGAGTGTATTTTGGGATGGACATGTATGCAAAATGATAAAGGGTTTTCTTGATACTTATGAAATAAAAGATATTACCAAAATTTATTTTGGGAAAATTAAACATTCCAAGCCATTATCAAACTCACCAAAAAGAACAACTACCATTGGGATGTGGCGGTCGATCATGATTTCGAGACACTAAAAAATAGCATAGTAACCACCCAACTGTTGGCCTTAACAAACATTCAAAAACTCTTCGACATCGAATTGGACGCTTTCGAGAGAGGGGTTAGTGCATTCCTCATGCAGGACCTTCATCATACCAATTATTTCAGAAAAACATTAGGTGAGGAGAACATGTCCATGTTTGTATTTGAGAATGAAGTAATGGAACATGTTATGGATATAAACCACTAGATACAATACATTGTCTGTAATCATTTCATAGTATTTATAGCTAACAAATAACTCAATCACCTCCTTAGTAAACTATATCATACCACTAACCAACGTGGCTAGAAAGAAAATATCTTGGGTCTAGACTTCAATGTTCTTTACAAGATAGGGAAGTGAGTCCAGATAGATGATCCATTATCTAGGCTTACCGAAGTGGAGAGGAATGATATGCTGTGGAATTGTTTTGGGAATCACAGTTTCATAACCTTATTGGCTAAAAATTATCATGATGAAATGTGAAATACATTAGGATATAGATCTCAGGGTTATCCTCATCGCCATGTAGTAGCAGCCCAATTATTATCTCATTTATTCATTCATTAATAGCTTCATATATAGAATGTTTTGTTGGTCTTGTCCCACATTTCCAATGTCATACTGACGTTACGGAACTATTTTAACACTTTCGTTATTGGAGGCCATGTTTTCTAAATCCAAACCCATAAGAGGGTCGTAGTAGGGATATATTGGAAAGGGATGTCTAATAATGTAATGAATTTTTTTTCAGGAGTTCAACATGCGACAACTCCAAAAGTATGAGTCCATGCCACTAGAAAGCCTACTTTTAGAAACTACCATTACCTACTCTTTTTTGGGTTGATATCTCAATAGATTTTATTTCAAATAACTCAAAATCATAGGGGGTATAACGTTATCTTTCCCACTATGTACCACTACACTAAATACTCTCGCTATGTGTTGATAATCATCCAGGTAGATCAAAGATTATGGATATGCTTTTAATGATAAAGAAACAGTCATATTGAATGGAATACCCAATTCTATAGTTAGAAATTAGGACCTTATTTTTCTTATCAATCTATGGAAGTAATTGTTTCATTTGGATGGCACAACACTAATAATGTGATCATCCAATCACCCCCCAATGGATGGGAAGATAGAAATTGTCAATAAATTTTTGGAAACATACCTTCACTAATTTAATTTGTAGAGACAATTATCTTGGACCTATTGGATTCATTTAGAAGAATACTTCTATAAAACAACAACCCATTCATCTTTGAAAAATACTCATTTTGAGTTGGTGTATGGATGAAAACCACCAAAAACCCTATGTTATGGATATACTCTACTGGATTCTATTGTTACTACCCCTCCAAAAGAAGACCTTTTCCACTAATAAGTGTGGAAATATCTAGATCAATACCAAAAATTCATGGCTCAACATGCCAAAATCACCACATGGATGTGGAGTATAATATCTGTGATTCTATTTATATAAATCTCTATCTGAACATACATACCTCCATGTCTTCTAAACTTAATCCAAAACAATTAGAATAATTTAATGGGTCATACCCTATTTTAGCCTGAGTTGGAAACACGTCTTATATACTCTTCTCACATACAATGACTACAATTCACCCATTATTTCATGTCTCCCAACTGAAACCTGTAGCTAGGCACAATCCATTACAATCTAAATTTTCAGAGTTGTGGTACATTGAATCCTACCCCAATACTGAACATTCTACAATTTTGACTACTAAAAAACTCCCTGAACATCCACATGGAATCCAGTGTATCTGTTGGAAAGAAAAACCTATCAAAGAGGGTATTAGGAAGATGTTGGACTACTGTAGTCCCAATTCTATAATCTGCACCCTATGGACATGGTGCAATTTTAGGATAGGTTAATTGTTAGTAACAAAGAGGTTGGCCCTTTGTTTAGCTAACTTCCCCCGAGTTATTTTTACCAACCACCAGAGGGGTTGTAAAGTAAAGGGAGGTCTATGTGGTAGTTATGATATTAAAGGATAAAGGGATTAAGTGGAAGTTGGGTTGTTGGAGGAGTGAAGGGAATATTCTCTGTTGGGAGGGGGCCACCTAGCCACATGCCTAAGGCAGTTGGTTTGTTAGAGGGGTTTATATTTAGTTTTAATAAGAGACCTTGGGAGGTACAAAATTATTCACTAGAAATTGTGAAAGGAAAGGGAAGTAGTTTGGAAATCACACGGTCTCCCTCAGATCCAACCCTTAAACAATAGTCGTGAACTAGGTAAGTGGTATTCACTGGGTTCCTCTTACCTATATTCTATAATTTTTTGTATACTATAACTAGAGTAGCAGATATTTGTACTGTTGGGATGATCTACATAATAGTCTGTAGAATAAATAAAGTCATATTCTCCTCAGAATTGTTCTAAAAATTTCCCTATCTGATATTCCTATGAGATAATGTTTTATATCATTAACACGTCTAGACACTATCATGCATCCCTTAGTGATCATAGGCACTCCATACTAAAATGTTGTAGAAAATCCTTCTTAATCTTATTATCCAATGTAAATTTAGTTCCTCTATATATCTAGTGTGTACCGAACTCCATACAACTTGAGAAAACATTTATTAAAGATTTTTTACTTTCAAATAACCTTTCCCTATGAATGTAAGAGACCTATCATTATTAAGAAAAATCTTTTCAATTCTTTTGGATTTATAGTAATTCATTAAAACCCCAAAAAGAGAGGATGAAATGAAACATTGGAATAAAAAACTAATATTCTAGTATAGTTTTTACACTAAGAAGTAAATTGATTTCTCCGTGATATTTTTATAGAAATTTCTAGTGTTACAACAAAAAAATAGGTTTTCAAATGACGAAAAGTCAGAAGAAATAAACACACATGACACAGAGACTTATGTGGTTCGATAAATGATCCTTACATCCATATAAATATATAAATATCACATGTTTGAGGAGCACAATTTATTGGGAGTATCAGAGTTTCACACACATAAACCCTTTCCCAAAATGGGTTAATAAACAATATAGAGAAATATTCCACCAACCACATAGAAAGTATTTTTGATATAGTGAAAGGTGGCCAGATGTTTTCATCACTATTGTGTCACGACCACCCATGTCCATTGTCCTATAGTGGCTGGCAGTCAGAAGTCTGTGGAGCTATAGTACTACTATCTCCAATGTCTGGCCTTTGTAGTAGTCATGTCAAATTCTCACTGTTATAGTGTCATTTTTCTATAAGCCGACCAATCCTGCTATAGTCGGTCATAGATGTTATAGTGCCCTAAAATTTGGGTTGGGGACCTTCGGCCCCAAGAACCTTAGAGTAGGAAAATGTTTCTCCCTATAACACCCCAATGAGTTCACTGTTGAGCTTGACCTGCTAAGCTGCGACTTGGTTCACATTATGGGCCTAAATCATTTGGCCTAATCATCATCTAGAATGGATCAAGCTACACAAATCAAAAAAAATATACAGTGTTTCTAGAACTATCAGAATCTCCTTTTCTTGTAAAACCCATATAATCTTTGAATGCCTTTTTATGGAACCCATTGTACCTTGAATGAAAATATATAGGCCTAATATAGACCAAAATACTCTAAATCCTTCCCATCATATATATTGATTTATTTTTATATTTTTGTTAAATGGAGAATCATCTACCTTTTTCATTGAATATGGTTCAATCATGTTCATGGGTTTCCTTGTACCTAATTTCATAATTCAGAATTAGATCACAAGATCAATTTATCCAATAGAATTTCTAAAAATTGTAACTATTTATATTCCATGATTCTAGAAGTGATTTTAGAAGAAATAAATCTAATATTTTATCCATGAAATATACACCTACTAATTCCAACTAACTCCAAATCATGTTGAATTCATTGACATGATCATCCACTATTCTTCCATCTAACATTCTCAATGAAAGTAACATTTTTATCCTAAACACTTTTTTGTTTTTGGACTCCCATAAATATAAGTAAGATTCTTCATTAACACTATAGTTTCCTTTACCTTCCATATTTGGTAAGTAGAAATCCTTGAATAATATATCTGTATCATTCCAAATGCCTTCCTATAATGATTTTTACATTTTTTATGTGTCCATTGCTTCTATTTTACAGATTTCAAACGAAGAATGAGGTCATTCAAGATCAAATTATTCTCTATCATCATACTATAGAATCTAAATTCTATCCCATCAAACTTTAAAAAACATATCTTTCCTTCAAATAATTCCATTCCATCCAAAATAGAGAACTCCCTGTGAAATGAAAAATCATAGAGAGAATAAATTTACTGAAATATCGTTTTCAATGTTCATAGAGACATACTAAACTATAAGCTTGGATTCCAATTGTTGGGTCTAGAACCACCTATCTGAAAGCACCCACTAAAAATTCAATTGTTCAACAAGGTTTGGAAGTTCGTAGAATTGGAAAAACCAAAAATTAATGTACTAGAACTGAGATGACAACACACCTTAGCAAATAATCTAATTTTCAATACTCGCATTCAATAATAGAACATCTAGAAATAGAATAGTCAAGAAGAAAAAAACTAAAGGAATGGAAACAAGAGATTACAAAATTCAAAAATTTGTATTTTTACGTGATTGAAAATTACTTATTTATATATATAAAAAGGATAAAATAATATTAAAATATATGTTCATCACATTCATATATATAATTTTTAAAAATTAAATGACCCCGCCTATTTAAAATTATGCCTAGTCAGCTGACCTTGTTTCACCACCTTCTGAGATTCACAGAGAGACAATTATTGATTATGGTGAACTTTTATTTCACACGGATTATACCCCCACAAATGATAACTTCTTGTGAATAGTTCAATTGAATCTCATGTTGTAATGTCCTAGACCGTGTTCCATTAAACTCATAACTCGTTTCGGCTTTTCACCTGACCATAGGTGCACCTCCCCATATAGAAAATCCTATTAACTAGAAGAATGGGTATAATGGAATACATGGGGATATTATACCCTCTTTACTAGACAATAAAAATAACATGATTCAATATAAGAAATAGAATACAGTAATGAACAATAACCATGCATCATATATGTAACTCTCTGACCCCAATTACCCATAGATAGTGCATTATTACACAGTGTTAGCATGATCACAAGAGTTCAAATGTCAAAAAACCAATCATTTTAGTATCCTGGGAACTACAACATACATACTTATGTTTTAAATTACATTATGAAGTGAACAAAACAACATTTTGTCTCCATTGAACACACAAATATCCATTAACTTATCTCTATAGGCCAGTTATAATTGACTTTTTTTCATCCTGGGAAAAATAAAACATAAGAAAGGGGAGATATCAGATTCTTAGTAAGGATATGAATATAGTAAAAACTATTATAAGTACACAAAAAAATTTGAGGCATTGTATAAGACTGAAACATAAGACATTTAAACATAAACTTCAGAATAATATAGAAAAGATAAATAAAAAAAATCCATTTACTTATTTACATGGATATTATACTAGTCGAATAATCACATGTAACATCAATATATTATCTTATAAGGATGGAATGTATAATTTTAGACATCATAACCACATAGTCAATGCCTTGTACCAAGACTACAAATAATAATATTGTCAAGGCCTTATGTCAGGACACTACATTGTCACATTAGACATACTGATGCATCGAGGGGCTATAGCAGGCCATGTCTATCACTTACTGTGTCCAATGCATTTCTCATATGAAAATGGTGAAACATAACATAAAAATTCATAATAAACTAGCATAAGAAATGTGAATACTTTAACTGTAAACTATAAATGACATGAAAATAGAATATCCACAGTCAAAAATATAATTAAACTATATATATAATATCAAATATTGATTCATAATAAAACAACTAAAATTAAACAAAAAATCCAACAATAAATGTTGACAAAGAGGAAATCACTGAAAAAACTATTTGAGAGAAATATATTTTTCTACATTGAAATCATTTTAAAGTCGCATAATTGTAAAAAAACATTTATTTTGAATGTATTCTTATAATCCTGTAAGGTAAGCTTAGAAGGATCTATAATGGAGGGAAATATCTACACCCACCATATAAGTTAAAAGAACATTCATTCTTTAATTTGTAGAAATGGTCATAATGTTCCGTGTATTGGAAAATGATGGAATCATTAATTTTAAAAAATTTCCTAAATAGTAAAATGAGGTTATAAATGAATTCAACTCATAGTATAGGAAATATTATTTTTTTGAAATATATTTTTAAGAAACATGGATGTGGATGATAATGAATTCCCAGTATATACGAATGTATAAACAACCTTGAATAATAAAAGGATTGTAAAATTAACCCATACCAAGTAATTTTCCTTTGTTGAGGGTATATTAAACTCTTATATAATGGTTAAATAATTTTTATTTAATTATAAAATAACCACAGAAATAAATATTATATCATATATAATCTTATAATATTTCTTTGTTAATAACATTTCAGTATTATCATTGTTTTGGGTGGTAACTGATTCATTTTTATTTATATGTTTTTTTATGTAAGTCATGTTTATTATGGATAGATAAATTTTATACAAATCCATAATGATATTATGTTCATAAACATTATTTTTTAAACATAAAATGAAAATTATTCTTCTGTGGTTACAATGGGGAATGAAATCTCATCACGTCATGGAGACAGTATGTCGTACGTATGCACGAGCGACAATATAATTCTACTTATGTTGAAATCACATATAACAGGATGGTACATTATATATTCGTAATAATTATCATGTTATATTTATTTTTTAAATCAAAAATAATAATTATTATACCCATATAAATAATTTTGTGTTGAATAACAAACTACACAACAACTTGGAGATGGTAAACCGTACATACGCACACAAGGTGACTTTATCATTAATAGGATGGATAGAGTAATTAATATGGTTGTACCGTATTTATAATAATGTCTCAATATATATAAGGTATTGATTGTATTATTTTAGTATGAAATCAATAAACCAAGAGGAAATAGAAGAAGGAAATAATTTTAAAATAATGGATAAAATGATTGCCTCTTCTTCACATGTCTCCTTTTGATATGAACAAACGGACTCCTTAATTTGACATTATTCCCAATGTATTACCTATAATATGAATATAATGGAGTTTTTAGTATAATTCGGAAGGTATGGGTTGTGTCAAAAGTCTTTGTAGGTGTAAAGTTAAGAGAAGGGGAAGTGCCCTTTTATATGATAGGTGAGGGGCACATTTGGAAACTCCAGAAATATTAATATATTATAAAATTATATTCAGTTAATAATCACTAAGAATTAATTTATTTCAAGGATAAGATGAGGATGGGTATACAAATCTCAAAAAATAGGTTTTAGTCATATTTAGGTCACCATATTAACCTTATCCTTTAGATTTAACCATTTGTTAAATAGTTTAACTATTACCATGTCATCTTGTATTTTATACTACATGGTTAATATATTTACTTTAAAATTTCAAGAGAATCACAGTTGGTTAATTAATTACATATGTATCTTTATCTACATTATTTAGTAGAATCATAGATTTTCATAACTGTTATATAATATTAAAAAATAGTATTTGTTTTAAAAACTCATTTATGCAAATTTTGACACTATTTAGTAATTGGTTTTTGTTAAAGTCATAACATCTTGAATCATTTGAAAAAATAATTTTAATCAGCACTCAAATGTAACATTCATTTATAAAATTCGTGTATGGAATCAAAAGTTTCAATTTACATTTATTTTCATATTTATAATATCATTTATTTTTATATTTCATTAATAAGATAATTTCACCATCATCATTGTGTCCTAAATAAATTTAATTATTTAATGTATAAAATATTTTAATAAACTACCATGTTGTAGGAAATATTTTTAGTTTATAATTATTATTTATAGTCGAATTTATCTTAGGTATAACCCTATATTAAAAATGGTTTAGTTATTAAAATATTAAGTTAACACTTTTATCTCTTTTTAAATAAAATATAATAAATGTCCTAATCGTACCCAAGTGAATTAAAAAAATTAATATTTCTTCATATGATTTATTTTGGTAGAAATAAAATTATGCAATAGAATTAGGAGATCTTTCAAGGTAATTATATATTATTATAATTTCATTTTTCCTTTAATTACACTATTTACCTTTATCTGTGATAAATAAAATTCAAAAGTTATTGTTCATCAAAAAAATATTATACTATTGAACTATATTTTACATAATTATGACATCCATGTCTATAATATTCTTGAAATTCAATTCACAGAAGCGGTAAAATTATGTTTTATGCAAATTTTCAAATGTGCAGAGAAGGTGGGTAAAAGACGTTAAAAAGTTTAATAAAATTTTATATATTAAATATTATTATAAAATGACTCCAATTACATACATTTTAATAATATATGTATTATTTATCGATTTTTATTTTAAAATAAATTTAGATTAAAAATAATTATTTAAATGAAAATGTCAGTTTTATATACAATGTAGTATTTTCATTATTTATCAAAATTGTAAGTTTTCAGAAAAATACAAAAAATCATCATAACATAATTTTGATTTTTATAATTTTAATATTATTTATATTTTATAAAATTTATTTCATAAAAGTGTTGTTAATTAATTTAAAATTAATTGATGTTGTGAAAACCAGAAAGCATGTTTTTAAGAAGTAAAAACTATCAAAAGGTTGACACATTTTCATATAAAATTTAAATGTGAAATTAATTACAATGATAAAATTTATATTAAATGATAAAAATATAATCTTTATATACTCAAAAAATAATTAAAATCAATCCTATAGTATAAATATATTGGGTGAAAAGGTAGTTTTGAATAAAAATTCAGTATACATCGCTATTCATTAAAAAATGAAACTTATCAGAAATTTACCACAAATTCACCCTAATATAATATTTATATCCTGAATTAAAAACATAAATCCATTTCACAAAATTAAATTTATAATATCTTTTAAAATTAATTTTATTATTTTTCACAACGGGACAAAAGAAGTAGTTCCATAATTAAAAAAGAGGTATTTTTTAATGAAACTTATAAATTTCCTTATAAATATTGTTTATTTATGTGAAAAAAATTTAAATGACATTTAAAACTTATTTTTAACTATTAGTATTACTATATTTACTTTTAAGGTTATAAATATATCATTTGAATACTTATAATAATAAAGTGTTGTTTCACAGAAACTCTATTTTTCATATAATGAAATCCAAGATAGTGTTGCCTGAAATATAAGATAATTTATTACATTAAAGATATAACATAATTTTAAGTATTGGGGTGTCACATTCTCTCCTCCTTCAAATAAATTCTTCCTCGAAATTTAAAATCAGAAAAAAAAACTTTGGGTTTGACATTTCTAAACAAATATGTAAAAATCCAACATAAGAAAAAGGTTTAGTGAAACTTACACTTTAAAAGAAATAATGTGAATAGAAATTTTCTCCCATGATAACAAATAATAGGGTTCAATGTAGGAAAAATATACATATAATAGAAAACAAACCATCATGTTCTGAATGAGAGTGATAGAAAATATAACTAAGTGAAAGTGACAATCAGAAGTATAGAAGTTGGTGATGATGTAAGGGACTGATTGATTCCTCTTAAATTAAAGTAATACTATAAAAGTTTTTGTTTTAAAATCATCTACCCATAGTTTTTGAGTTTATTTACATCATACATAAAGAATATAAGGAAACTTAATTACTTGATATGTATAGTTTCACTCAGTAGTTAATCTCATCTTTTCCTCCAACTGAGGAGTATTTAAACAAATTAGACTTCTATATAAACATATAATCTCCAAAAGGTGTAAAATTTATTTCTCCTATCATAAAATATTAACGAAATCCAAAATGGTTTGTATATGATAATATAATTCCCAATATGATAACCATTTGATGATGAAAACAACTTTTAATCTTCAAAATTCAAAAATAATACTCAAAGTTCACCACATTCCATTAAATAAATACTTATCATTTATAATCAATCAAAAATAAATACAAACTAAGATGGAAACCGAAAATTTAGAAGATTTTGATCCTATAATATCCCAAGATAAGTTTTGACATATATTACCCAAAAACATAAATTACTATTAATGTTTTATATGAAAAAGTAATTAATCCTATCATATATTTTTTAGAATAGGTTAATCATTTCAATAAATTACCCAAATCAGCCCAAGTCCATAATAAAATCATATATTATTCCAAAATAATATTTTACCATTACTCCAAAAATTGAATCTCATAGTATTCTATTTACTAAAAATCATATAATGTTCCAGAAATTGTAATTATCTTCCAAAATCACATTTATCTCTTAATTCCCAATTCATTTTCCAATTTGAAGAATATCCATTTTATAAAAAATAAATACCCAAAATAAACTTATTCCTATTGAATCATCCCATTTAACTAAAAATTAAAATTTATACTCACTGGGGACTTCACGCAGGTTAGTGTTAGGAAATAAATTCTATTTGCACTTCAGTTGTGTGTTTGATTCCTACAGCCATGCCCGATGAAATAGGTTGTTACATAGTTTACATGTTATCCCCTTTTCTTAAATTAAATAATACCTCTAACATTCCAAAAATGAGACAAACATAGTGTAACATCTTTTAATCTTAATTTTTATCTCATGCCTTTCATTTTTCATGCTATCATGTAATATACCATAATTTCCTCAGTATCAAGGATCATATAAAACCAAATGATTATTTATATATTTATAATTATTTCCACAAAAAATGATAATTCCTCCTCAAATAACATTTTCACATAACAAACATCATGGTTACACATAAAAAAATTCTTCCAATGTATTCACACCATCCAAATGTAATTAATACTTTTAAACATTTCACAATCCATTTTTCTCTATGTAGGTTCTTCAATTGACCTAGAAGATATCCTATAGAATAGTGTATTGACATGGGTAATGATCAGGTCCCCTACATTTATGGAAAGTGGCAGTAAATGGATTCTTAGGATCATTTTTATTTTCTTTAATAGTGGTCTTAATTTTTCCTCAATAATTTGTTACTTTATGTCCTACTTTTCCACACAAAAATCTTTTTTTATTGAGACACTTTCTTCGGTGTCTCCTTCTACATTTCCTATATGATGGAAATTGAGATTATTTATACATGGTATTTAGTGATGGATATCTTATCATTCTCGACCATTATCTTATTGGTTGAGTTTGGGAGTAGGTCAATGTATATATTGTTGGGTATATTTTTTAAAAAATGATTCAGTATGTACTAAATGTCTTTTATGCCTATCAACATTCTATTTTGTTTCTTATTTCCACCATTGTCCCCACCTTGTACATAATTTCAATGTAACTATGACTTCCTTGGAATCTATCCATTGACTAAAACCAGAGAGCACAGTGTGAGTAACAATAGATAGAAAATAATTTATTGAATATCAGGACACATTATTTTCAATCTGAAAATCTGTAACATTAACTAAGGTTAGTGATTCTCCTTTTATATGAAAATAAATGAAATTGTTTTGAAAAAAAATGTGAATTGTCCTAAGCATATCCATTGGGAGTGTCAAACCAGGTTAGTAGTAAGACATGTTGTCGTCTTCTAGGATACCCCAGTTCAAGCCCGAAACTCCATGTCATAGTTTCCACCACTAGGTAAATCTATGCTATAACCACATCCACTTTTATTATTCCATAAGGTATGTATGGCTTGAAAACTCAAAAAATATATACATTACAAAAATTATCGGAAGTTATTCTATACTAATCCTCAATGTATATCTTAGGGTAAAGTTCTGTAATCAATTTTCTTCAAAATATAGTTCCAAAGGGTTGTACTAAATTTCCCCTAATACCAATTGTAATGCCCTGACCCCAGTTACCCAGAGTCAGTGCATTATTACATAACATTGGAATGCTCATAAGAGATCACGTCCCGAAATACCGATCTATATTGTTGATTTGGAAGTACTAGATACATAAAAAAACATTACATTACATTATGAAATGAAAAAACAAATGACATCGTGTATCTTTTGAACAAACTCATATCCCTTAGACATCCCTACAGGTCAATCATAATATACTTCTTCACATCCTGAGGAAAATAATACATAAGAAATGGGTGAGCTCATATGCTCTGTAAGGATAAAAATACATTGGAAACTATCATAAATAAGCATAAAATTTAAGGCAATGTGTAAGACTAAAACATAAGCCTTTGAAACAAAAATTTCAGCGTAATATTGCAACGATAAATCAAATTATGCAATTTACTTATTCACATATATATTCTACTTGTTCAATAATCAGATGTAATATCAAAATATAATATCATAATGAAGGAATGTATACTTCCAGACATCATAAACACATATTCAAGACCTTGTTCCAAGAATAAAAATAAAAATATTGTAAAGGCTTTGTTCCAAGACACAAGTTTGTCCCCTAAAACATATAGATGCATCGTGGGGCTATAGCCCCCCCTCTCGTCACTTACTACATCCAATGCATTCCTCATATGAAAATGGAGAAACATACCATAAATATCTGTATTAAACTAGCTTATGAAGTGTTAATACATTAACCATAAACTGTGAATGACATAAAAATATCACATCCACAATTAGACTTATCATAAAACTATCAATAAAATATGGAATACATTATCATAAAAAATCAACTTTGATTGAACAAATAAAATCAAATTATAGATTTTGACACTGATGAAATAACTTCAAATACTATTTGAGAGTAATATCTCTATTTTACATTGAAATCATTACGAAGTTGAATAATTATCAGAGAAGACTTTTATTTTTGAAATGTTCATATAAGCTTGTAAGGGAAACTTCAAAGGTGTTATATCGGTAGAAAATAGTAGTACCCTCTATATAAGTTAAACAAAATTCCTTCCTTAATTTGTCAAATTGGCCTTAAAGTACCTTGTTTGGGAAATGATTGAATAATTACAATAAAAACATTTTATAAAAATAAAAACAAGGGTATAAATGAATTTAACTCATATTCTAGGAAATAGTAAAAATGTTTTGATATACATTTTTAAGAAACATGGATGTAGATGATAATGAATTCTGAATAGATTGTTATGTATAAACAACCCAAGATAATAAAAATATTAAAAAAATTAACCCTTACATTTTTATTTTTCTAATTAAAGGGTTCAAGAATCAAATATGTAAATATGATATCATATTTGAAACTATAATATTGCATTGATAATAATATTTCAGTATTATCATTGTTTCATGTATTAACTGATTTATTTTCCTCCATTTTTTATGTAATTCATATTATTTATGGATAGGATTTTTTTATTCATATAAAAAAATGATATTATTTTTTAAAAAATTAATTTTTTAATCATTAAATGTATATTATTCATTGATGATTTCGATGGGGAACGAAATCTAATCGTGTCATGGAGACGTAAGTCGTAAGTACGCATAAGTGACAATATAATTCTACTGAGGATGAAATAATATGTAATTGGATGGTATATTATATATATAAAACAATTAACATGTTATATTTATTATTTAAATCAATTATACTAATTTTTATACTCATCCAAATAATTTAGTGTCAAATAACCAACTACACAACAACGTAGAGATGGTAAGCCATACGTACGCACACATGGTGACATTTTCATTCATAGGATTGATAGAATATTTAATATGGTTGTATGATATTTATAATAACATATAAATATGATGAATGTACTGAATTTATTATTTTATCATGGAAAAAACAAAGAAAGGGGACATATAAGAAGAAAAGAACTTTGAAAGAAGGGATAAAATGATTACCTCTTCTTAAGGTGTCTCATTTTGATTTTAACAAAAGGACTCCATAGCCTGGATTTCTACCCAATGTTTTTCCTCTAAGATGATGTTGGGAAAGTTGGGGGACATTTGGGTAGGGGGTTTTTATGCCAGAAGTATTTGGAAGTGTGATTTTAAGATAAGGGGAAGTGCCCATTTATTAGAGAGGTGAGGGGAACATTAGGAAAATCATGGAATATTAATTTATTATAAAATTATATTCGGTTTCTAATATATCCAAATTTATTTATTTAAGTTTGAGATGAGTATGGTTCTAAAACCTCTCATCCAATAGGTTTTATATAGGATTTGGTCACCGTATTTGTAACATCCCAGGTAAATAAAGAATAATAATTTTTCATAATTATTAATATTTACGAATTAAATATTAATTTTACTTTAAAGGGGTTTCTATGTTTGATAGCATACCCTATACGCAACAAAGAGTTTCATTGAAATCTTATGTTGCACACTAGTGATAAAATAATATTATTTTAAATGGCAGTTAACACATAGCTGTTGTATTGGTGGGAATGGATAGAAATAACTAAAATATGATTATATATGTTTTTTAAATGTTTTTACATTTATCTAGTAAAAGATAAAGGCTTAAAATATGGAAAGAATTCATTTTTAGGCATATATACCCTAATTTTTACTAAAGGTTAACTTATCGCCTTTTGATGGTGAACCGTCATTAAATATAGTTTTGTTCACTCTTATACATTCTATTAGACCAAATAAAACTCTTCTTTAGAATCGGGACATCAAAATTTACTTTGTGTAAATTGTCGGTATTTCTCTGATAAAGTTCTTTCTTTAATGAATAGTGTAAAATGTTGTATTTTAATTCAAAACCTTTTTTTTAATCTAATTTATTTATATGATTATATTATCTTTTGAATTTTCTATAAAGTAAAAATAGAATATATTTTTACTATTAAATCCAATAATGGTCGTTGAAATTAATTTCACTTTGAAATCGGACTTAAACTAGTGTCAATCTTTTGATACTTATTGTTTCATAATAACACGCTATTTGCTCTGTCAGCGAGAATTAATTATTAAATTAATTAATGCAAATTATATGTTTTTAATTTTTTAAAATGGACTTCATTTTTTAATTTGGAATATAAAATATAGCTTAGGGTGATGTTTTGGTATTTTTCTGAAAAACATGAATTTTTGATGAATAGTGAAACCACTATGTGGTACTTATAAAAACTGATTTTTCGTTTAAATGAAATTTTACAACCTATGTGTTTCGAATTTCAAAAATCCGACATACATGGTTTTCATTAAGAAGTAAAATGTGGTTCAATGGGATTAAAATAATTTTTTGGTGAATAGTATCTTATAAGTTTTTAATCGCGATTAGAGGTAATTAGTGTAGTTTAAGGTAAGAATAATTTTTTATTAATATGGAATGTCCTAGACACATGTCCTACCCTTATTTGATATGTCATGGCCGACGAAGACAATTCATGGGTCAACTGGGGGACCCCATGGATCCACATTGGAAGGAAAATGACATTAATATCTTTTTATTTAATGTTAAAGTAAAAAATGTCACAAACATGAGTTGTTTTACTAAAACAATTTTTACATGGGGTTATACAAGTCATATTTTTGACTATAAATATTAATTGAAAATATATAAAGATTTCCTACATCATAGTATTTTTTATAATTTTTATACAATAAATAGATTAAATTATTTATGACACCATGATGATGCAGCGATTACCTCATTATTTAACGATTTAAATAAAATGAAATGATATAGTAAAATCTAAGACCTAAACCTGTAAAATACCTATTGTTTGGGTATATTTCTAACCCTTATCACCTTATCCTAGAATTATATCAATTTGGGACCTTTTAAATCCGAAAATAATTTTAAAATAAAGTAACATTTCTGTACTTTCCAAGAGTGCCCCTCCACTCCTCTTATAAAAGGCCCCCACCTCTACCACCTTACCCACACATCCAAAGCCTTTGGCTCAGCCAACCCCTACCCAATTTGTCTCTCTACATCCCTCTCTTACTCCTAGAATCCTCACATTGGGCAGAAGTCTACCCAAGGAATCTTTTGAGCTCAAATCTAAGAGAGTTACCCGATTTTAAGGTAATTTCTTCACTTGAGTCCTTTTGTTTTATTTTGATTTTCCAACCCCCTAAACTCTTTTTATTCATTTTTTTTGTAACAACTATAGTATCTTAAATATACTAGTATGTTGTTATAAGAATGAATCTAGCTACACTTACACACAGCTACATCTAATGGCTAAAGAACATACTGTTTCCGTGGATGGTGAATTTTTGCCTCACGAAATGATGATTGTTCAACACTAATATTACACCATCAAAGGTGGCCATTAAGATGTCACTATATTTATATATGATATATAATATGTTTATGTTTTACTTAAGCTTCTGTATTTTTCATTTATGTCAAACCTTTATGGTTTGCATTATGGGTAAACGTGATATCTTCATTTTAGGAAGTGCAGACTACCGCACCCTCAAAGTGATTTGATTCGTTAATGCCATATGTGGGATGTATAAAGGATGTAATCAATGATTTTATATATTATATTATAATTTAATTTTTATATACCATTATATCATTATGATTCTATTTCATAAAATACGAAATAGAAATGAAAGTAGTGTTCATGCGTACGTACGGCTTACCATCTCCATGAACGGTGCATTTCATTTCTTACCTCTAAACGTTATGTAATATTATAAATGCATGTATATACTGGATATATATGATATATATGATATCTAAATCATGATTATAACTCTGGATATAATGGATACATGAACAACTTGTAATTATAAAGAGTTTATTTTTTACTCAAGTACCAATGATCGTTAAAACGACCATTAATAACTTAAATAATTACATAGTGTCCATGACATGGTAATAAGTGATATAAAAGGAATAATGAACTTGAAAAAGTTTCTTAAGAAATTAGAAATTAACTCAAGTTTATTATTTAGGAAGTTAAAGAACGATCAACTCAAGTCGGACCCGAGGTATGGGACTTCGTCTCAATCTCCTTTCATTGAGGGATATTTTTGTTTTATACACCACTTTCCTTAATACGGTGTATAAACCCCTTTGAATTTTATGTTTATTCAAAAAGAATCTATTTATAAGAAGCGTTTTACTAAATGACAAAAGGGAATGTTTTTGTCGTACGTATGCGGCGACAACGACTTCTCCACCACTGTGAGTATTATTTGGTCTTTGGCTTCCTCGACAAGCTGTAATATTTTTAAAATGAAATAAATACCATATACTCTTTAATGTAATTTGGTATTGAAAATGGTTTTTATAATGTATTTGTTATGTCACTATATTTATTTGTTATATTGTGATCAAAGTTTGGAAATTTTTTCTTTCCATTATATTTGTTTTATGTTTTATGATTTTATATTGGAACTTGGAAATTTGACGGGTGGTTACGCGATAAACCATATGATGGGTGGTTCCGTGAATACTAGGACAGGTGGTTGCGTTATAACCTCCAATGCATTGGGTATGGAAGTCGGCCGTATGGCTATTCCATTATGTGATATGTGTGGAAGTCGACGGTATGGTTATTCCATTTAAGTATGTTTATGTCCCAAGTTACCTTTATATGTTATGTGATCTTTATATGGGTTTTATGGTAATATTTTGGTCACAAAAGTGTAAGTAATAATCTTTTATTCAGTGAAGAGTTTTTATTACTTCATAAAGGTGAAAATTATTACTTTGATAAAGTATACATGGTTTACATGTTGTTTTGATAAACTAATAGTTTCTATTCATTATGTATCCCTTACTGAGCTTTTTATGCTCACCCCATGTTTTTTTGAAATGTTTTTCACATGACTTAATGTGGAATAGGGTCAAGGATGGGATCAAGGGAACATCATGCTATATAAAACATGGAACTAGACATGTTTCTTTTTATGATTTTTTTATTCTATGGAAACGTAGTAGAAGTGTCTACTTTGTAATCTTTTGAGATGTAATAATTATGTTCTAATTCTCTAAAACACTAAACCTAAAAAGTTCCTCAATGTGAATTATTCATTTAATTCAATATTAAGTAAGGTTTAAGGTCGGGGCCTTATAGTTGGTATCAAAGGTCAGTTTAGACAACTTTAGGAGTTAGAAAATTGTTAAATTATATGTTAATTTATGGTATGACTGAAATGATATAGCATTTAAAGATTACCATGTTGCTCCGCCTAAGATATTTCTATGTTCAGAATGGTTTTCCACAGAGGAAATAAAGCAGCTATGTTGGGACGACATCAGGAGGAAGACAACCTTCCAAATCAGCAACCTGAGATGGTCGGAATCAGAACTGAACAGTTTGTCGCAGTGATGGCACAGTTGACTCAGGCTATAAATGGTGGTGGTATCCATGCATGAGATCAGTCAGATCAACCGCAGAGGAACATGTCAGTGGTGGAACATTTCATTAGGCAACATCCCCCATCATTCAGAGGATCATCTGACCCTGTGCAAGCTGAAGGGTGGATTAAAGCACTGGAGAAGATTTTTGATGTCATGGGGTGTTCAGAGCATCAAAAGGTTAGGCTTGATATTTACCGTTTTGAAGGTGAAGCTGATCAGTGGTGGTCGATGGTGAAAAATATCAGGGATAGTGATGAGAATGATGATCTTCACTGGAAAGAATTCAAAGGTATGTTTCTTGAGAAATATTTTCCTACGGTGGTTCGTCTTAGGATGGAAAAACAGTTCCTAGAATTGAGACAGGAGGATGACTCAGTGGCTTCTTATTAAGCAAAGTTCACTCGATTGGCAAGGTATGCTCCAAACATCATACGAGATCTTGATAGTAAAATAAACCATTTTTACTCAGGGTTAAAGCCAATGTATCGAAGGGCTTTAGCATCTCATGAGTTCAAATGTTATGAAAAACTTGTTCGATGTGCGGAGAAGGTGGAAATGGAATTTTCCAATGATCAGGTGTTCTTTGAAAAACGACAGAATAAGAGGTCCAGTTGGCAGGCAAAGGGGAATAATTCATCAAAGAAAAAAGGAGGTAAGAAAACCAAATATCCATCTTGTGAGAAGTGTGGTAAAATGCATCCTAGAGAATGTTTATCCAAGTCTAGAAAGTGCTTTCGGTGTGGTAAGTCAGGTCATATTGCTCGTAACTATAAGGAAGATGATCAAGCATGCAATGAAAAGTTAGCAGTAAGATGTTTTAAGTGTAATGAAATGGGTCATTATGAAAATCAGTGTCTAATGAAGAACTCAACTGAGGGAAATCAGCCAGACTACAAGCAAAAAGTGGTGGTAAAATCATTTGCAAATACTTCAGCAGATGTTGGGCCATAGAATGAAGTAGTATCAGGTACACTGTTTGTTTGTTCAGGTTATTCCAATGTGTTGTTTGATTCAGGGTCTACGCATTCATTCATTTCGTAGATGTTTTCTAGTAAATTGAAAATTCCATCTCACGATATGAATCCTGAACTTATGGTAAAAACACCCAGAGGTAACTTTGAGACAAAAAGGAATTATAAGAACCTTCATATCCTTGTGTGTGGAAAAAATTTACCAGCAAAACTTATTGTTTTTCCTCTAGTAGAGTTTGATGTTATTTTTGGCATAGATTGGATTTTTGTTTATCATGCTAATATTTAATGCAGAGCTAAAATGGTTTCTTTTTAGAAATATTTTCAGTTTGTGTACAAGAATGGACCCTTGATTTTTATAACATATCAGGAAGTTGAGAAACTAGTAAAAGATGGAAATGAATGTTACCTTGCCCATATTGTTGAAAATAAAGGAACTATTCAGATTAATGATGTGACAGTGGTAAATGAGAATCTTGATGTTTTTCCTGATGAGTTTCCTAGCATTATTCATGATCAGGAAGTTGAATTTACTGTTGACTTAGTTCCTGATTCTAAGCCAATTTCAAAACCCCCTTATCGAATGGCTCAAGTAGAACTATAAAAGTTAAAGAAGAAATTGCAGGAGTGATTAGATAAAGGTTTCATTCGACCTAGCATATCACCTTGGGGTGCTCTTTTCTTGTTTGTTAAAAATAAATATGTGTCAATGAGACTTTTCATTGACTATAGAGCCTTAAAAAACATTACTGTTAAGAACATGTATCATTTGCCTCATATCGATGATTTGTTTGATCAGCTCCAGAGAGCTCAGTATTTTTCGAAGATTGACTTGAGGTCGGGGTACTATCAGTTGAAAGTAAAAGAAGAAGACATTCCGAAGACTGTGTTCCGTACTAGATATGGCCATTATGAATTTGTAGTTATGCCTTTTGGGTTAACCAATGCACCTGTTGTATTCATGGACCTTATGAATAGAATTTTTCATGAGTTCATGGATAAGTTTGTTCTTGTTTTAATTGATGATATTTTGGTGTTTTAAAAAACTAAAGAGGACCATGAAAGTCATTTAAGGGTTATCTTCTAACCCATAAAAGAAAAGAAAATGTATGGAAAATTCAGCACGTGTGAGTTTTGGTTACAATAAATTTCTTTCCTGGGTCACATTGTTTCAAAAAATGGCATAACTATTGATCCTTCAAAAAGAAAAGTTGTTAAAGAATGTCCAAGACACCCAAATGTAACCGAGATCCGTAGTTTCCTTGGTTTGGCAGGATACTAACTAAGATTTGTTAAAAAAAATTCACGGTTATCTAGTCCAATGACTAGGCTAACTTGGAAGGATGTTAAGTTTATCTGGACAAAAGAATGTGATGACTGTTTTCAGGAGGTGAAAAGAAGATTGATGAATGCTCTAGTTTTGGAACTTCCTTCCAGGAATGGTGAGTTTGTTATCTACAGTGATTCTTCGTTGAAGGGACTTGGTTGTGTCCTTATGAAGAATGATCGGGTAATTGCATATGCTTCACGTTAGTTGAAAACATATAAGGTAAATTACCCTACACATGACTTGGAATTAGCTGCTGTTGTTTTTTCTCTGAAAATTTGGAGGCATAATTTGTATGGAGTAAAGTGTGAAATATATACTGATCACAAATGTTTAAAGTATATATTCACTCAGAAATAATTGAACATGAGACAGAGGAGATGGCTGGAATTAATCAAGGATTATGATTGTACAATTCATTACCATCTGGTAAAATAAAATAAAGTTGATAATGCTTTGACTCGAAAAAGTAATGCTTCATTAACCATGATACATTTGAACGAGATCATTTGGTTTTTGATTTGATGAACTTTGGCATAGAATTTGTTGGTGCAGGAAGTTCTTCTGTTTTGATTCCGGTATTAGTGAGATCATCCCTATCCGACAGAATTATGAAAGCACAGAGGGAAGATAGTGAGTTGCAAGAAAAAGGTACAGCTGGTTCAGAATGGTAAGTTGCCTGAATTCAACATTGATAATGATTGTGTTTTGAGGTTTGGGAAGAGATTATGTGTCCCTGGTGATTCACAATTGAAAAATGAGTTATTATGTGAGGCTCATAGTTCCCCATTTTCAGTTCATCCTGGAAGTACTAAGATGTATAGGGATCTGTGGGAGTATTACTGGTGGGATGGAATGAAAAGAGATATTGCTGATTTTACTATGAAGTGTTTGACATCTCAGCAGGTTAAAGCAGAGCGGCAGTTACCAAAAGGGATGCTTCTGCCTTTACCAGTGCCGGAGTGGAAATGGGAAAATATATCCATGGACTTTGTTGTCGGATTACCAAGGACATCTCGAGGTTATAATGCAATCTGGGTTATTGTTGATCAATTGACTAAATCTGCTCATTTCCTTTCTATTTGAGACACTTTCTCTCTAGATCAACATTCTCGATTGTATCATAAAGAGATAGTCAGGTTACATGGATTTCACCTCCCCATTGTGTCTGATCGTGATCCTAGGTTCACTTCTACCTTTTGGAAAGGTCTTCAGAAGTGGTTGGGTACTGAATTAAATTTTATTACAGCTTTTCATCCTCAATCAGATGGGAAATCAGAACGAATGATCCAGACTTTGGAGGATATGCTACGAGCTTGCTCTATGGATTATCAGGGAAGTTGAGACTGACATCTTTCTTTGGTTGAGTTTTCATATAATAACAGTTTTCATTTCAGTATACAGATGGCACCATTCGGGGCATTATATGGGAAGCGGTGTCGAACTCCAGATTTTTGGGATTAAGTGGGTGAAAGGAAGCTGATGGGACCAGAATTGGTAGAAGAGATGGCAGAAAATGTTCAGTTGATTCATAAACACATGAGAATAGCTCAGAGCAGACAAAAAAGTTATGCGAATAACTAGAGGAAGGATCTATCTTTCAAGGTAGGTGATCATGTTTTTCTCAAAGTCTCACCATTGAATAGTGTGATGCGATTTGGTAAGAATGGAAACCTGAGTCCAAGGTTCATTGGACCATATGAAATTCTGGAGAGAGTTGGATCAGTTCCTTATTGAGTGGCTTTACCTCCAATTTTATCTCAGGTACACAATGTTTTTCATGTTTCGATGTTGAGAAAGTATATGCCAGATCCATCTCATGTTTTGATTCCAGAGGTAGTTCAGCTGGAAGAGAACCTATCTTATGAGGAACAACCGGTCCAGATTCTTGACCATAGGGAGATAGTGTTACGGAATAAGGTGATTAATCAGGTAAAGGTTTTGTGGAAAAACCACGTGATTGAAGAGGAAACATGGGAATCTGAAAATTCAATGAGGGATAAATACCCCCCCTTATTTTGATAAGTGAATAAAATTGCGAGGATGCAATTCCAAAAAGGGGGGAAGGATGTAACATCCCAGGTAAATAAATAAAAATAATATTCATATTTATTAATATTTACAAATTAAATATTAATTTTACTTTAAAGGGGTTGCTATGTTCGACAGCATACCCGATACGCAACAAAGAGTTTCATTGAAATCTTACGTTGCACACTACTGATAAAATAATGTTATTTTAAATGGTAGTTAACACATAGCCATTGTATTGGCAGGAATGGATTGAAATAGCTAAAATATGATTATATATGTTTTTTAAATGTTTTTACAATTATCTAATAAAAGATAAAGGCTTAAAATATGGAAAGAATTCAATTTTAGGCATATATACCCTAATTTTCACTAAAGGTTCACTTATCGCCTTTTGATGGTGAACCATTATTAAATATAGTTTTTTTCACTCTTATAAATTCTATTGGACCAAATAAAACTCTTCTTTAGAATCGGGAAATCAAAATTTACTTTGCGTAAATTTTTAGTATTTCTCCGATAAAGATCTTTTTTTAATGAATAGTGTAAAATGTTGTATTTTAATTCAAACCCGCTTTTTAATCTAATTTATTTATATGATTAGATTATATTTTGAATTTGTTTTAAAGTGAAATTAGAGTATATTTTTACCATTAAATCCAATAGTGGTTGTTAGAATAAATTTCACTTTGAAATCGGACTTAAACTTGTGTCAATCTTTTGATACTTATTGTTTCATAAAAACACGTAATTTGCTCTGACAGCGGGAATTAATTATTAAATTAATTAATGCAACTTATATGATTTGAATTTTAAAAAATGGACGTCATTTTTGAATTCGTAATATCAAATATATCTTAGGGTGATGTTTTGGTATTTGTCTGAAAAAGTTCAATTTTTTATGAATAGTGAAACCACAAAGTGGTACTTATAAAAACGAATTTTTCGTTTAAATGAATTTTTAACACCTCTGTGTTTTCATTTTCAAAAATCTGACATATATGGTTGTCATTAAGAATTAAAATGTGGTTCAATGGGATTAAAATAATTTTTTGGTGAATAGTAACTTTTATGCTTTTAATCGCGATTAGAGGTAATTAGTGTAGTTTAAGGTAAAAATAATGTTTTAATAATATGTAATGACCTAGACACATGTCCTACCCTTATTGGATATATCATTTCCGACCCATAAAATCCATGGGTCAACTTGGGGACCCCATGGATCCACTTTGGAAGGAAAATGACATTAATATCTTTTTATTTAATGTTAAAGTAAAAATGTCACAAACATGAGTTGTTTTACTAAAACAATTTTTTAAATGGGGTTATACAGGAAATATTTTTGACTATAATTAATCATTGAAAATCTAAAAAGATTTCCTACATCATAGTTTTTTTTTATAATTTTTATACTTTATATAAGTTTAATTATATATGACACCATGATGATGCAGTGATTACCTCATTATTTAACGATTTAAATAAAATGAAAAGATAATGTATAATATAAGACCTACACTTGTCAAAAACCTATTGGTTGGGTATATTGCGAACCCTTATCACCTTATCCTTGAATTATATCAATGTGGGACCTTTTAAATCCGAAAAGCATTTTAAAATAAAGTAACATTTCTTTACTTTCCAAGAGTGTCCCTCCTCTCCTCTTATAAAAGGCCTCCACCTCTACCACCTTACCCACATTTCAAAAGCCATTGGATCGGCCAACCCCTGCACATTTGTTCTCTCCAAATCCATCTATTTCTCCTAGAAGCCTCACTTTGGGAAGAATTCTCCCCAAGGAAGCTTTTGAGCTCAAAACTAAGAGAGTTACCCGATTTTATGGTAATGTCTTCACTTGAGTCATTTTGTTTTATTTTGCTTCTACAACCCCATAAACACTTTTTATTCATTTCTTTTGTAACAAATCTAGTATCTTAAATGTACTTGGATGTTTTTATAAGAATACTTCGAGCTACAGTTACACACACCTACATCTAATTGCTAATGAACATACTGTTTCTGTGGATGGAGAATTTCTGCCTCACGAAACGATGATTATTCAACACTCATATAACACCTTCAAAGGTGGCCATTAAGATGTCACTATATTTATATCTGATATATAATATTTTTATGTTTTACTTAAGCTTCTGTATTTTTCATTTATGGCATACCTTTATGGTTTCCATTATGGGTAAACGCGATATCTTCATTTTAGGAAGTGCGGACTACCGCCCCCTCAAAGTCATTTGATTCGTTAATGCCATATGTGGGATGTATAAAGGATGTAATTAATGGCTTTATATATCATATTATTCTGGAATTATAATATACCATTATATCATTATGATTCCATTTCATAAAATATGAAATAGAAATGAAAGTAGAGTTCATGCGTACGTACGGCTTACCGTCTCCATGAACGGTGCATTTCATTTCATACCTCTAAACGTTATGTAATATTATAAATGAATGTATATACTGGATATATATGATATATATGATATCTAAATAATAAGTATAACTCTGGATATAATGGATACATGAACAACTTGAAATTATAAAGAGTTTATTTTTGACTCAAGTACCAATGATCGTTAACACGACCTTTAATAACTTAAATAATTACATAGTGTTCATGACATGGTAATAAGTGACATAAAAGGAATAATAAACTTGAAAAAGGTTCTTAAGCAAGTAGAAATTAACTCAAGTTTATTATTTAGGAGGTTAAAGAATGATTGAGTCATGTCGGGCCCGAGGTATGGGACTTCGTCTCAATCTCCTTTCATTGAGGCATATTTTTGTTTTATACACCACATTCTTTAATATGGTGTATAAACCCCTTTGACTTTTACGTTTATTCAAAAGGAATATTTTCATACAAAGCCTTTTAATAAATGAAAAACGGGAATGTTTTTGTCGTACAAATGTGGCGACATCGACTTCTCCGCCGCCGCGAGTATTATTTGGTCTTTGGCTTACTCAAAAAGACCTAATGTTTTTAAAATGAAATAAATACCATATAATCATTTATGTATTTTGGTATTGAAAATTATTTTTATAATGGATTTTTTATGTCAATATATTTATGTGATATATTGTGAACAAAGTGTGGAAATGATTTCATTCCATTATATTTGTTTTATGTTTTATGATTTTATATTGGCACATGGTTATTTGACGGGTGGTTATGTGATAAACCATATGACGGGTGGTGTCGTGAATACCCGGAAGGGTGGTTACGTTATAACCTCTAATGCATTGGGTATGGAAGTCGGCCATATAGCTATTCCATTAAGTGATATGTGTGGAAGTCGACCATATGGTTATTCCATTTAACTATTTTTATGTCCCAAGATACCTTTATATGTTATGTGATCTTTATATGGGTTTTATGGTAATATTTTGGTTACAAAAGGGTAAGTAATGATCTTTTATTCAGTGAAGAGTTTTTACTACTTCATAAAGGTGAAAAGTATTACTTTTATAAAGTATACATGGTTTACTTGTTATTTTGATAAACTAATAGTTTTCATTCTTTTTGTATCCCTTACTGAGCTTTTTATGTTCACCCCAAGTTTTTTTGAAATGTTTTTCACAAGACTTAAT
The DNA here is from genome assembly GCA_963277665.1 of Viscum album. NCBI lineage: Eukaryota > Viridiplantae > Streptophyta > Magnoliopsida > Santalales > Viscaceae > Viscum > Viscum album. The sequence continues at coordinate 34,920,848 of OY728131.1, forward strand.
GTGGAATAGGGTCAAGGATGGTATTAAGGGAAAGTCATGCTATATAAAACATGGAACTAGACATTTTTCTTTTTAAGTTTTTTTATTCTATGGAAACTTATTAGAAGTGTCTACTTTGTAATCTTTTGAGATGTAATAGTTATGTTCTAATTCTCTAAAACTCTAAACCTGAAAAGATCCTCAATGTGAATTATTCATTTAATTCAATATTAAGTAAGGTTTATGGTCGGGGCCTTATAGTTGGTATCAAAGGTTGGTTTAGAAAACTTTAGGAGTTATAAAATTGTTAAATTATAAGTTAATTTATTGTATGATTGAAATGATATTTCATTTAAAGAATACCATGTTGCTTCACCTTAGATATTTCTGTGTTCAGAATGGTTTTCCGTAGAGGAAACAAAGAAGATACGTTGGGACGAAATCAGGAGGAAGACAACCTTCCAAATCAGCAACCTGAGATGGTCGGAATCGGAACTAAATAGTTTGTTGCAGTGATGGCACAGTTGACTCAGGATATAAATGGTGGTGGTATCCATGGACGAGATCAGTCAGATCAAGCGCAGAGGAACATGTCAGTGGTGAAACATTTCATGAGGCAACACCCCCATCATTCAGAGGATCATCTGACCCTGTGCATGCTGAAGGGTGTATTAATGAACTGGAGAAGATTTTTGATGTCATGGGGTGTTCCGAACATCAAAAGGTTAGTCTTTTTTTACCATTTTGAAGTTGAAGCTGATCAGTGGTGGTCGATGGTGAAAAATATCAGGGATAGTGATGAGAATGATGATCTTCACTAGGACGAATTCAAAGGTATGTTTCTTGCGAAATATTTTCCTAATTTGGTTCTTCTTAGGATGGAAAAACAGTTCCTAGAATTGAGGCAGGAGGATGACTCATCGGCTGCTTATGAAGCAAAGTTCACTCGATTGGCACGGTATGCTCCAAACTTTATACGAGATCTTGATAGCAAAATAAATTGTTTTTACTTAGGGTTAAATCAAACATATCCAAGGGATTTAGCTTCTCGTGAGTTAAAAAGTTATCAAAAACTTTTTCGATGTGCGGAGAATGTGGAAATGGAATTTGCCGACGATCATGTGTTCTTTGACAAACAACAGAATAAGAGGTCCAGTAGGAAGAAAAAGGGGAAGAATTCATCAAAGAAGCAAGGGGATTAGAAAACCAAATATCCATCCTGTGAGAAGTGTGGTAAAATGCATCCTGAAGAATGTTTATCCCAGTCTGGAAAGTGCTTTCGGTGTGGTAAGTCAGGTCATACTGCTCATAACTGTAAGGAAGATGATCAAGAAGGAAATGAAAAGTCAGCGATAAGATGTTTTAAGTGTAATTAAATGGGTCATTATGAAAATGAGTGTCTAATTAAGAACTCAACTGAGGGAATGCAGCCACACTACAAGCAGAAAGGGGTGGTAAAATCCATTGTAACTACTTCAGCAGATGATGGGACATCGAATGAAGTAGTATCAGGTACACTGTTTTTTTGTTCAGATTATGCTAATGTGTTGTTTGATTCAGGGTCTACATAATCTTTCATTTCTGATAAGTTTTATAGTAAATTGAAAATTCCATCTCAAGATATGAATCCTTAACATATGGTAAAAACACCCGGAGGGAATGTTGAGGAAAAAAGGAATTATAAGAACCTTCCTATCCTTGTGTGTGGAAAGAATCTACCATCAAACCTTATTGTTTTTCCTCTAGTAGAGTTTGATGTTATTTTGGTCATGGATAGGCTTTCTGTTTATCATGCTAAGATTGACTACAGAGCTGAAATGGTTTCTTTTCTGAAATATTTTCAGTTTGTGTACAAGAATGAACCCTTGATTTTGATAACATATCAGGAAGTTGAGAAACTAGTAAAATATTGAAATGAATGTTATCTTTCACATATTATTGAAAATAAAGGAACTGTTCAGATTAATGATGTGTCAGTGGTAAATGAGTATCTTGATGTTTTTGATGATGAGCTTCCTGGCATTATTCATGATTGGGATGTTGAATTTACTGTTGACTTAGTTCCTGATTCTAAACATATTTCAAAAACCCTTATCGAATGGCTTAAGTTGAACTTTTAGAGTTAAAGAAGCAACTACAGGAGTTATTAGATAAAGGTTTCATTAGACCTAGCACATCACCATGGGATTATCTTGTCTTGTTTGTTAAAAAGAAATATGACTCAATAAGAATTTGAATTGATTATAGAGCCTTAAATAACATTACTGTTAAGAACAAGTATCATTTTCCTCATATCAATTATTTGTTTGATCATCTCTAGGGAGCTTAGTATTTTTCAAAGATTGATTTGAGGTCGGGGTACCATCAGTTGAAAGTAAAAGAAACAGAAGTTCCGAAGACTGTGTTCCGTACTAGATATGGCCATTATGAATTTGTAGTTATGCCTTTTGGGTTATCCAATGCTGCTATTGTATTCCTGGACCTTATGAATAGAATGTTCCATGAGTTCATGGATATTCTTGTGGTTGTTTTCATTGATGATATTTTGGTGTTTTCAAAAACTAATGAGGATCATGAAGTTCATTTAAGGGTTATCTTGCAAACCATAAATGAAAAGAAACTGTATGGAAAATTCAGCAAGTGTGAGTTTTGGTTACAACAAATTTCATTCCTGGGTCACATTGTTTCAAAAAATGGCAAAACTGTTGATCCTTCTAAAACAAAATTTTTGAAGAATGTCCAAGACCCAAAAATGTAACCGAGATCCGTAGTTTCCTTGGTTAGGTAGGTTACTACCGAAGGTTTTTTGAAAATTTCTCACGGTTATCTAGTCCATTGACTAAGCTAACTCGGAACGGTGTTAAGTTTATCTGGACCAAAGAATGTGATGATTGTTTTCAGGAGTTGAAAAGAAGATTGGTGAATGATCCAGTTTTGGCACTTCCTTCCAGGAATGGTGAGTTTGTTATCTACAGTGATGCTTCGTTGATGGGACTTGGTTGTGTCCTTATGAAAAATGATCAGGTAATTGCATATGCTTCACGTCAGTTGAAAACTCATTAGGTAAATTACCCTACACATGACTTGGAATTAGATTCTGTTGTTTTTTCTCTAAAAATTTGGATGCATCATTTGTATGGAGTAAAGTGTGGAATATATACTGATCACAAAAGTTTAAAGTATATATTCACTCATAAATAGTTGAACATGAGACAGAGGAGATGGCTGGAATTAATCAAGGATTATGATTGTACAATTCATTACCATCCGGGAAAAGCAAATAAAGTGGCCGATGCTTTGAGTTGAAAAAGTAATTCTTCATTAAACATGCTACATTTAGAACGAGATACTTTGGATTTTTGATTTTATGAACTTTGTCATAGAAGTTGTTGGTGCAGGAAGTTCTTCTGTTTTGTTTTAGGTATCAGTGAGATCATCCCTATCAGACAGAATTAAGCAAGCACAGAGGGAAAACATTGAGTTGTAGAAAAAGGTAGAGCTAGTTCAGAAGGGTATGTTGCCTAAATTTAACATTGATAATGATTGTGTTTTGAGGTTTAGGAAGAGATTATATGTCCCTGTTTATTCATAGTTGAAGAATGAGTTGTTATGTGAGGCTCATAGTTCCCCATTTTTAGTTCATCCTGCCAGTACTAAGATATACAGGGATCTGCGGGAGTATTACTAGAGGGATGGAATGAAAAGAGATATTTCTGATTTTACTGTGAAGTGTTTGACTTGTCAGTAGGTTAAAGCAGAGCGGCAGTTACTGAAAGGGATGCTTCAGCCTTTACCAATGCCAAAGTGGTAATGGGAAAATATATCCATGGACTTTGTTGTGGGATTACCGAGGACATATCGAGGTAATAATGCAATCTGGGATATTGTTGATCGATTGACTAAATCTGCTCATTTCCTTCAAATTAGATATACTTTCTCTCTAGATCAACTTTCTCGATTGTATTTTAAAGAGATAGTCAGGTTACATGGAGTTCCCCACTCTATTGTGTTTGATCGTGATCTCAGGTTCACTTCTACCTTTTGGAAAGGCCTTCAGAAGTCAGTGGGTACTGAATTAAATTTTAGTACAGCTTTTCATCCTCAATCAGATGGGCAGTCAGAACGAACGATCCAGACTTTCGAGGATATGCTACGAGCATGCTCTTTGGATTATCAGGAAAGTTGGGACCAACATCTTTCTTTGGTTGAGTTTTCTTATAATAACAGTTTTCATTCCAGTATACAGATGGCACCATTTGAGGCATAATATGGGAAGCAGTGTCGAACTCCATCTTTTTGGGATGAAGTGGGTGAAAGGAAGCTGATGAGACCAGAATTGGTAGAAGAGATGGCAGAAAAAGTTCAGTTGATTCAGAAACACATGAGATCATCTCAGAGTAGACAGAAAAGTTAAACGAATAACCGGAGGAAGGATCTATCTTTCGAGGTAGGTGATCATGTTTTTCTCAAAGTCTCACCATGGAAAAGTGTGATGCGATTTGGTAAGAAAGGAAAGCTAAGTCCAAGGTTCATTAGACCATATGAAATTCTGGAGAGAGTTGGATCAGTTGCTTACCGAGTGGCTTTACCTCCGAGTTTTTCTCAGGTACACAATTTTTTTCATGTTTCGATGTTGAGAATGTATATGCCAGATCCATCTCATGTTTTGAGTCCAGAGGTAGTTCAGTTGGATGAGAACCTATCTTATGAGGAACAACCAGTTCAGATTCCTGACCACATGGAGCAAGTGTTACTGAATAAGGAAATTCATCAGGTAAAGGTTTTGTGGAAAAACCACATGATTGAAGAGGCAACATGGGAATCTGAAAATGCTATGAGGGATAAATACCCCCACTTATTTTGATATGTGAATAAAATTGTGAGGACGAAATTCCCAAAAGGTGGGAAGGATGTAACATCCCAGGTAAATAATGAATAATAAATTTTCATATTTGTTAATATTTACGAATTAAATACTAATTTTACTTTCAAGGGGTTTCTATGTTCGATAGCGTACCTGATACGCAACAAAGAGTTTCATTGAAATATTATGTTGTATACTAGTGATAAAATAATATTATTTTAAATGGTAGTTAACACATATCCTTTGTATTGGCGGGAATGGATAGAATTAACTAAAATATGATTATATATGGTTTTTAAATGTTTTTACAATTCTCTAATAAAAGATAAAGGCTTAAAATACGGAACGAATTCAATTTTAGGCATATATACCCTAATTTTCACTAAAGGTTCACTTATTTCTTTTGATGGAGAACCATCATTAAATATAGTTTTGTTCACTATTATACATTCTATTGGACCAAATAAAACTCTTCTTTATAATTGGGACATCAATATTTACTTTGTGTACATTTTTGGTATTTCTCCGATAAAGTTCTTTTTTTAATGAATAGTGTAAAATGTTGTATTTTAAATCAAAACCTATTTTTAATCTAATTTATCTATATGATTAGATTATCTTTTGAATTAGTTTTAAAATTAAATTATAATATATTTTTACCATTAAATCCAATAGTGTTCGTTGGAATTAATTTCACTTTGAAATCAGACTTAAACTAGTGTCAATCTTTTGATACTTATTGTTTCATAAAAACACGCTATTTGCACTGACAGTGGGAATTAATTATTAAATTAATTAATGAAACTTATATGTTTTGAATTTTTTAAAATGTACTTAATTTTTGAATTCGGAATATCAAATATAGCTTAAGGTGAAGTTTTGGTATTTTTCTGAAAAACTTCAATTTTTGATGAATAGTGAAACCACTAAGTGGTACTTATAAAAACTGAATTTTCAATTAAATGAAATTTTACCACCTCTGTGTTTTGAATTTCAAAAATCCGACATACATGGTTGTCATTAAAAAGTAAAATGTGGTTCAATGGGATTAAAATAATTTTTTGGTGAATAGTAACTTTTATGTTTTTAATCGCGCTTAGAGGTAATTAGTGTAGTTTAAGGTAAAAATAATGTTTTAATAATATGGAATGACCTAGAAACATGTCCTACCTTTATTGGATATGTCATGGACGACTAGGACAATCCATGGGCCAACTTGGGGACCCCATGGAGCCACTTTGGAATGAAAATGACATTAATATCTTTTTATTTAATGTTAAAGTAAAAATGTCACAAACATGAGTTGTTTTACTAAAACAATTTTTACATGGGGTTATACAAGTCATATTTTTTACTATAAATATTCATTGAAAAGATAAAAAGATTTCCAACATCATAGTATTTGTTTTATAATTTTTATACATTAAATAAGTTAAATTATATATGACACCATGATGATGTAGCGATTACCTCATTATTTAACGATTTAAATAAAATGAAAATATAATGTAAAATATAAGACCTACACTTTTCAAAATCCTATTGTTTGGGTATATTTAGAACCCTTATCACCTTATTCTAGACTTATATCAATGTGTGACCTTTTAAATCGGAAACTCATTTTAAAATAAAGTAACATTGCTCTACTTTCCAAGAGTCCCCCTCCTCTCCTCTTATAAAAGGCCCCCACCTCTACCACCTTACCCACACTTCCAAAGCCTTTGGCTAGGCCAACCCTTGCCCATTTTGTCACTCCACATCCGTATATTACCCCTAGAAGCCTAAATTTTGGCAGAACTCTTCCCAAGGAAGCTATTGAGCTCAAATCTAAGAGAGTTACCCGATTTTAAAGTAATGTCTTCACTTGAGTCCTTTTGTTTTATTTTTCTTCCTCAACCCCCTAAACACTTTTTATTAATTTCTTTTTTAACAAATCATGTATCTTAAATATACTAGTATGTTGTTATAAGAAATATTCGAGCTACACTTACACAAACCTACATCTAATGGCTAAAGAACATACTGTTTCTGTGGATGGTGAATTTCTGCCTCACGAAACGATGATTGTTCAACACTCATATAACACCTTCAAAGGTTGACATTAAAATGTCACTATATTTATATATTATATATAATATGTTTATGTTTTACTTAAGCTTCTGTATTTTTCATTTATGGCATACCTTTATGGTTTCCATTATGGGTAAACACGATATCTTCATTTTAGGAAGTGCGGACTACCGCCCCCTCAAAGTCATTTGATTCGTTAATGACATATGTGGGATGTATAAAGGATGTAATTAATGATTTTATATATTATATTATACTGGAATTATAATATACCATTATATCATTATGATTCCATTTCATAAAATACGAAATAGAAATGAAAGTAGCGTTCTTGCGTACGTATGGCTTACCGTCTCCATGAACGGTGCATTTCATTTATTACCTCTAAACGTTATGTAAAATTATAAATTCATGTATATAATGGATATATATGATATATATGATATCTAAATCATGAGTATAAATCTGGATATAATGGATACATGAACAAATTGTAATTATAAAGAGTTTATTTTTGACTCAAGTACCAATGATCGTTAAAACGACCGTTAATAACTTAAATAATTACATAGTTTTCATGACATGGTAATAAGTGATATAAATGGAATAATGATCTTGAAAAAGGTTCTTAAGCAAGTATAAATTAACTCAAGTTTATTATTTAGGAGGTTAAAGAACGATCGAGTCAAGTCGGACCCGAGGTATAGGACTTCGTCTCAATCTCCTTTCATTGAGGCATATTTTTGTTTTATACACCACTTTCATTAATACGGTGTATAAACCCCTTTTAATTTTATGTTTATTCAAAAGTAATCTTTTTATACGAAGCATTTTACTAAACGAAGAAAGGGAATGTTTTTTCGTACGTATGCGGCGACAACGACTTCTCCGCCGCCGCGAGTATTATTTGGTCTTTGGATTCCTCAACAAGCCGTAATGTTTTTAAAATGAAATAAATACCATATACTATTTTTTGTATTTTGGTATTGAAAATGGTTTTTATAATGGATTTTTTTATGTCAATATATTTATGTGATATATTGTTATCAAAGTGTGGAAATGTTTTCTTTCCATTATATTTTTTTTATGTGTAATGATTTTATATTGGCACTTGACAATTTGATGGGTGGTTACGTGATAAACCATATGACGGGTGGTATCGTGAATACTAGGATGGGTGGTTAAGTTATAACCTCCAATGCATTGGGTATGGAAGTCGGCTGTATGGCTATTCCATTAAGTGATATGTGTGGAAGTCGATCGCATGGTTATTCCATTTAAGTATGTTAATGTCCCAAGTTACCTTTATATGTTATGTGATCTTTATATGGGGTTTATGGTAATATTTTGGTTACAAAAGGGTAATTAATGATCTTTTATTCAGTGAAGTGTTTTTACTACTTCATAAAGGTGAAAAGTATTACTTTGATAAAGTATACATGGTTTACTTGTTGTTTTGATAAACTAATAGTTTTCATTCTTTGTGTATCCCTTACTGAGCTTTTTATGCTCACCCCATGTTTTTTTGAAATGTTTTTCATAGGACTAAATGTGAAATAGGGTCATGGATGGGATTGAGGGAATGTCATGCTATATAAAACATGGAACTAGACATGTTTCTTTTTAAGATTTTTTTATTCTATGGAAACTTAGTAGAAGTGTCTACCTTGTAATCTTTTGAGATGTAATAGTTATGTTCTAATTCTCTAAAAATCTAAACCTGAAAAGATCCTCAATGTGAATTATTCATTTAACTCAATATTAAGTAAGGTTTAAGGCTGGGGCCTTATAATATTAACCTTGCCATTTAAATTTAACCCTTAGTTAAATAGTTTAATGTTTACCATGTCTTCATGAATGTTTATACTACATCGTTAATATAGTCACTATAAAATGATAATAGAACCTCAAGTTGTTCATTAAGGACCTATTTATCATTATCTATTTCATTTAGACCAATATTATATTTTTAGAATGATTATATAATTTAATATAATAGTATTTTTTTAAAAAACTAATTAATGTCTATTTTGACACAATTTAGTAATTTGTTTCTGTTAAAGTCACAAAAATTAAATTACTTCTAAAAAACACATTAAATATACCCTAAATTTTCATATTCACCTATAAAATTCATTGATGTCATGAAAAGTTTCAATGTATATTTATTTTAATACTTATAATATCATTTATTTTAATAATTCATTATTAAAGTAATTATTGCACCATCATCATGTCATAAATAAATCTAACTATTTAGAGTCTAAAAATAATAAATAAAATACCATGATGTTGGAACTAATTTTAGATTTATAATTAATATTTATTATCTAATTGAAATTATGTAAAACTATATATTAAAAATGCTTTAGTTATTAAAATTTGAATTTAACACTTTAACTCTTCTTTAAATAAAATATAATAAATAACCCAATCTAACCCAAGGGGATTAAGAAGGATCATATTTTTGTACTATGTTTGATTTTGGTTGAAATACACTTGTCCAATTGAATTAGGAAATGTTTTACCATAATTTTATATTATTATAATATTATTTTTATCTTTAATTAACCTATTTACCTTTGACTGTGGTAAATAAAATTCAAAAGTTAATATTCACCAAAAATAATTTTCAACCAGTTGAACCACATTTTATATACAGATTAAAATCATGTCTATCATATTTTTTGAAATTCAATTTACCATAGTTGTAAATTTACGTTTTATGAAAATTTTCAATTATGCTAAGAAGGTGGGTAAAAGACATTAAAATGTTCAATAAAATTTTATATATATAATCATATTATAAAATGACACAAATGAATTAAATTGTACTAATATAGGTATTATGTATCTATTTTTAAATTAAAATTAATTTATATTAAATTTTTTATTGAAATAAAAATTTCCGTTTTTATCTACAATGTAGTGCTTTTCACTATTCATCAAAAATTAAATGTTTTCATAAAAATACCAAACATTCACCCTAATCTAATTTTTATATTTAAATTTCAACTTTTTTTCTATTTAACCAAATTCCAGACATATAAGTTTCATTAATTAATTTAAAATTAATTCTCATTATGAAAACCATAAAGCGTGTTTTTAAGAAATAAAAACTATCATAATATTGAGAATTGTTTATATCCAATTTAAATGTGAAAAAAAATTCAAGGACCAAAATTATATTAATTTATTATAATATAATCTATATATACTATAAAACAAATAAAAAGGATAATCTTACAATATAAATAAAATGGGTGAAAAGGAAGTTTGGAATTAAAACGCAGTATTTTTCACAATTCATTAAAAAATGAAACTTCTTAGAAAATTACCATCAATTCACCCTATTCTAATGTTTATATCTTGAATTAAAAAATTAAATAAATTTCACAACATTAAATTTATAATAGTGTCTAAAATTAATATTATTATTGTTCACAAAAGGACATAAGAAGTAGTTCCTTTATCAAAATAATACATATATTTTAATGAAACTTATACATTTTTTTTATAAATATGGTTTATTTCTGTGAAATAATTTTAAATGAAATTTAAAATTTAGTTTTTACTATTCATATTACTATATTTAATTATTATGTCATAAATATATCATTTGAATAATTATAATGCTGAAGTGTTGTTTCAAATAAACTCAATCTTGCTTATAATGCATTCCAAGTCAACATTTTGTGAAATATAATATACTGAATTACATTAAATATATAACTTACTATGGAATTTTTGGGTGTTATAGTATATCACATTCCCAAAATGGGGATGTACTAGAAAACCAATATAGTAAATATATTCCTTTTCATGATTGTCAACCGGGGAAAAGGAAAAAAAATTAAAGGCACACTGACAATCTCCCATGTCTGGTTCAGACATCATGTTTGGTCCCATCATTTTTGCTCAATCCCAAGAACACCATCTAATATAGGTCCTTTTCCTTTATCTATACATAAAACCATGAGATCTAATCTTGCACCAAGTTTGTTCCCTCCATCTATGATTCATCTATGCTCCATCCCAAAAAATAGTGTACACAAATGTATGTTAAACAATAGACAAGGAAGTAAACAAAACAGATTTCATCATTTAACATTATACAAATTACCAAAATTTTCCCTTGGGTAAGTGATAGTTGAACCCATCAAAACTTCATTGGCCCATGTCGATGGTCAAAACCGTATATCATAAGGGTCACATATAATTTTAGCAAGAGCATTGATCAAATTATTTAATGTGGGGGTTCATAATTCCATATCCAACCATCCCAGTCACCATTGAACAATGTCATATCTATCATCCTAACCAATGATGTAGATTTCCTTGTCCATCCCATAGGATCTTGGTGCATCATTCCAACATCAAAACCATGTAATGTGTCAAGGGTTCTTAGAGCATTAATTTGGCCCAACCTGAGGATGATTACCATCATCCCAACATGTCAACCATACCATTAATCAACCCTATAATGGTTTAGTATTAGTGACCTTTTATCAAATGATCACAACAATGGTTCAACATTACATTTATTAATATTCACATTTTTCATTGGATTCGACACCTTAACTCAAGTTCATGTCAAGACCATTTGTCTATTTATCTATAACCACAACTATTAGAATTATTTTAAACCATTTAACAACATGGACAAGCCCCATCAACCATTAATAACATTTCATAACCCATTTAAATTTCCCAAGTTAAGAAAAACAATACCTTAGGCCCCATTATCATAACACGTAACTAAGAATCAGTTTGTCCACATAAACCATCTAATTGACCATTTAATAACTAATTCACAATCTTTACGTGACTGGAACACATCATGGGTGTCCATAGGCCTAGTTAATAAATAATCAATGAAACAAATGAGGTATATAAAGGGTATCACACATCCATTAAAACCCCAATTTACTTCTCTTAGTTGATAACACAAACGTTCAGTGTTGAAGTGAAATTACAATACCACATACAAATGAATAACATCATGACTATGGAAGAAAGCTTGCCAACCACCTACCTCAAGCTCGTAGAAAATATCTCACCTAACCTTGGCCCTAGATTATAACTAAAACAATAAATAAAACTAAACCTAATAATTCTTTGGATAAATCGGGTTTTATGATATAAATAAGAAGATAAAATAACCGTCAATGATTATTCAAAAAAATAAAAGGAAATGAAATCAGAGACAAACCAAGAGCTTTGATTCACACAAAAAGGCACTCTAAAATTTTATGAATCAACATATATTGATCCTTGGAATATGGGAGATCTCATTGATATCACCCTAGGCTACAGGGGGGAGGAAATGTGGTAGAAATTAATTGAAAATATTATAATTTTTGAAAGTGAAAAAGAGGCATTTTCACACTTTGAATGAGGCACATGGTTTAGACGCACAGTTTTCCAAAATGTGCGCCAACTATGTAGATCCCACTATCCAAGAGGAAACCGAGTTTCATGGTTCGACTAGGACACTCACACATCTTGAAAAACTATGTGGTAACTATGTGGTTACCTATATCTAAGGTGTCTCAAATAGTATGGTCTCTTTGGCCATTGTGCAAAATTCTTTAATTGTTCTCTTATCTTATTTATTATGAATGGTTAGCACTAACCATGCACCTACAATGCACCTATATCTAAGGTGTCTCAAATAGTATGGTCTCTTTGGCCATTGTGCAAAATTCTTTAATTGTTCTCTTATCTTATTTATTATGAATGGTTAGCACTAACCATGAACCTACAATGCACAATGAAATAGATGGCATATTTCCCCCATTTCAATGTCTAGAACATAGATGAAACTCTTGAGACCCTATATACTCTTGGAAATAATTATAATTACCATTTTAATGGAGTTTCAACTAAAATTAAAACAAAAATTCACCTTCGAAGATGTTGGGATCTTACAACCTCCCAACCTTATAATAGATCATCCTTGAGGTAGACTTCCAAGAATCACTAATACTATATGGTAAAATGATCAGGATACTAGGCATACATATTAGCTTCCCCCAACCATGTTTCATTTTGAACACATACTTACTTCCACAACACTCAAACCAATGGCATGGTCTTACCCTGAATAATTTCACACTACGGTCTACATACACAAATCAGATGCTCCTCAAAAGACACATTAGCCTCAAGATCAATGTCATCAACATCAATCCAATGATAAGGGATGGGATGATACTACTAAATCTCTGAAAAATGAAAATAATCATGCATAGAACTATACCACTATGTATGATATAATCAATACATTACCAGTTTGATCCTCTCCACAATCTCAAATAGCCTAAATACCTAGGCATCAACTTACAATGGTACAACATCTATCGAGGACCCAATATTGATGATGCCTAAATAAAACACAAGGTCACCCTCTATAAACTCAAGAGATCAATGATATTTATCTTCATATGAATTATTACTACTATGATCCATATCCATGTTTTCTCGGTATCAACGATACATGATTTGATATCTACCATTAGACACTTAGTCCCAGAAACTCTGATTCTCCCACATCCATCCAACTCAAGGGTGATCTAAAAATCCTACCATATAGTGAATCATATGGTGTCATAGGAATAGTATCCTCGAAAGTAATGTTATAGGAGAAATCAACAAGTGATGGGTTCTTCTACCAAGTTCCACAAAAATATTGGATGCATGGTACCAACATGTCCTCTAACACCTCGATAGTCCATTCCGATTGGCCATTCATTTTTGTGTGAAAAGTAATTCTCAAACTTTTCTGAGTAAAAAGAGAATTCTACAAGATTTACTAGAATCATGAAGTAAAATTATGGTCTCATTCTAAAATAATACCATCGATCTCCATGTTCAACCACACTATATCTCGAACAAAAAATTCACCCAACATATTGATAGTGAATGTAACCATGATCATAAATTAATTTGATTACTTTTTAAACTAATCCAAAATTACCCATACCATATCACTTTTCCAATTATTTTTTGGTAAATCCATTAGAACCCATTATAACACCATCTATCTTCCATTCTAGAATGGGAATGCTTGTAATAGACTAGTGGTTCACTAATTTTTGGTCATCACCTCCTGAGAAGTGTAGCATCACGTCTTGAAACTTATGATCTCCTTCTTCATTCCTAGCCACCAATGTTTTATTTTAAGGTCACATAACATTTGGGTAAAACCTAGGTGCACCAACCACTTCGTGGAATGAAACTCTCACATCATATCCTCATGCGTACAAGTAGGTACAATCAATCATCAATGAACATAAACGTTCAAATCGTCATTGATGGTCTAATTGGGTGGTGTCTCCACACTATCAAGGTTGTCCCTAAATGACTGACATTCTAGATCCTCATATTAAAATTCCTTAATCCATATTAGGAGAGAGGGATAAATGGATAATGAATCATGTGCTATAGGGTTGCACTCCTACCAAACACATATATGCATCTCAACAAGCAATACCACCATCATCCACTCAGAACTAGAATCCTAAACTGCTTGAGTTCATGTATTGTTGTTTGAAAGAACCAACAACACTATTTCCCCTTCCTTTCATATAAGCTATCTTGAAATAAATGGACTGCATACAATAAAATCACATTCACTGCTGAAGATTTAAATCACACTGAGAAAATATATATTTGAGGCTTTTATGATTATTATAAAATACAAACCTCTCACCTAGAGGATAATTCCACAAAAAAATTAGCGGATACACAACTCTAGGTAGCTTGAGATCATGAATAAGATAGTTCCTTTAAGTGATCTAAATGTTTTTGATCTATATGATATGAGTCATTATCCCTGCATCAAAATTACTAAAAGTTTAATGTTTGGCACATCACAAAAAAAGGTATAATCTTCACTCGAGTTGGGTGATACTGGAGTACATGTTGTTGTCAAATGCATCCTTAACTCTGGGAAAGCATTATCACTTGCTCTAGAACACCCTAAGTTTACACCATTCTTTGGAAGGACTAAGAGAATCACATTCATGAGATAAAATTATTTGGGGAACCTTCTGTAATAACCCAACAAACACAAAAATCTAAAGATGTAAAAAAATAATAGGCTACTCCCCAGAAACAACTACTTGAATATTATTGGGATCCATTGACACACCTTCCTATGATATTATGTGACCTAGGAAATACACCTTATCAATCACGAAATAAAATAATGATGGCTTTTATTATATTATCTTCTCTCTTAGTGTACTCCGTATGATGTAAATTTGTTTGAAATGATCTTCATGAGCCTAAGCGTACACCAAGATATCATTAATGAATAGAACCACAAACTGATCCATAGTTTGGGGAAAACATCTACCTCATCAAATCCATGAACACAACATGTGATTTTGTTAGCTTAAAGTGAATCACCACCAACTCATATAAGTCATAAATGCTTCTAATAGATATTTGTGGTATATCTGAGGGTCTCACCTAAACCGATGATACATTGATCTCAAATAAATATTAGAGAACACGTAGGCACCCCTCACCTCTTCCCAAAGGACATCGTTATGTGGGAAGAGGATATTAATTTTTAATCTTCGTACTAATCATATTTTTGCAATCAAAACACAATAGTAATTCTCTATTAGATTTCTTGGAAAATAAAACCTGAGATCCCCATGATGACATAATCATCTCGATAATATCATTATCTTATAAATCCTACAGTTGAGTCTTAATCTCTTGAATTTATTCTTGTTACATTATATAAAGTGTTAGTGAATCTAGGTCAACTCCTTGAATCATCACAATCATATATTCTACAACTCTCTTGGGTCATAACCCTGAAAACACCACTGGAAAAATGTACTGAAATTGATCCTTGATATAAGGTAATACATCTCACTCCAATCCCCTATCACTAAGAATAAGACACTCCACTAGAGCTATTATTTCATTAATCTGTTAACATATTTTACCTGTATGTTCTATCTGGATATCCCACTCCTTATGATGAACATAAATTTCACCATTAGTAGACGCAAAAGTCACTCTCCTTAGGTAACAATTGTTGTGAGCCTGGTATGTAACCAACCAATACATTCCCATTATCATGTAATAAAATAACATCTCAAGTGTGAACAAGTTCCAAAGGAGATGGTACCCGCCAAATTTAACAGCATACTCTTTGCAATGTCAAATACCTTCCCATAACAATGCCCCTAACTACATGTTGGTTGGTATAACCCCATACATAAACATGATTGTCATACCAAAACCATTAAAAACCCAAGTAGATAAAAGTTAATGTGATGCTCCTTTATCAATTAAAATTCTATAAATCATATAATATAGATGAATCATAACTCGAATAGTCAACAACCCAAATTCACATCCAACGACTGCTGGCTGAACTGTATACAACAAACATGTCCCTCTTCTTGGGGCTTCTGTTTATATTCTGTGTGTCATGATAACCTAAAATTTTTGATTCCCTTTTCCTAGAAAACAACATACCCTACCCAAAAAGGTACATCTGGTGAAAGTCCATCTACCTGACTAGAACAAGGTATTCAATCCCCTTTTTTTGCTCTGAATCATCCTAGGTCCACCATCGCTACCCATCTACTAAGGGTTCCTATAGAACCACTCCACATGACTCATCCTACTACAATCTAGGCATGCCACCAGTGGATGAGGGCACATGCCTCATATTCTAATAGGCCTTCCACACCGGTAACAGACCACCTGACCATTTCCCTAAGAGTTCAGTCCACTCCCCTAGTTTCCCTATCAGCCACCACCTTAGAAAAAGATCTCATAACAATGCTTCCTATTATTGGAAGATGTAATGCCAGATCAACCAGTTGATCCAAAATGTCTACCCCAAGAAGCTGCCTTCAGGTTTCCCTCAGGAATGAGAGGATGATTTACCACTTTAGAAAAATTCTTCAAATGGAATAGATTCACCTAGGACTTGATATCACAACTAATCCCATATTGAAAACATCTCACTACTACTACCTCTTCCCCTACTAATGTTTGAAAAAAACACTGAAATTAATTTAAGGGGACACCATAATCTATCACTGATGGGGATCCCTAGGTCAAACAAATAAAACCAAAAGCTCCCACCTTCTTCAAAGTCCTTGTGTAGAAATGATCTAATAACTTCTCTTGGAAGCCCTTCCAATCCATTCCCCTTTTTAGCTCAACCTAGACATAAATATCACACCAATACGTATCTTTTCCTTGAAAAATATTTGCAACAATCTTGAATCTATTATCTATAAGAACCTCCAAATGATCCAGAATCTCTTGGATAGACTCAATATAGAACTCTCCATTCTCAGGTCTACCCTCTCAGACAATCATCGGAGGGTGATGCAGCTAAAACTCTCTAATAATATACAACATACATGGATCTTACCATCATTGATATCACTATATAAACTACATAAAACGTTTGAATTTCTCAAGAAACATTTCTTCCCATAATTTTCAATAACCAATGGGGTTTAAGTCCTGCTATTGGAGGTGAATTCTCTATAATTCTCTCCTATCACCCTATCTATAAACATTATCATGATGGAATATCTCTAAAATTTCAAAATAACGTCTCTAGGAACACACAATTTATTTCGTAATTATATAAAGGAGGGTTCACAACTAGCCATAACATGTTTTTGTATATACACTATCCCAATGATCACAAATGAACCACTACTACAACCCACATTCCCCACAATTTGTATCCATGGCTAATGTAGGGTAAAACAAGCATCCAGATTTTAAAATTTTCATTATAAACCATTTAAAAATTTACATTTTCAACCATTTAAAAACTCTTATCATTTACCAAAAATTAAATATTTATCATTAGGAAATTTATAACAACTTCAATTTAAAAAAAATTTAATTTACATAATTCCACCTTCTTTATTAGGAACTACATCTTTTAAAACATAAGAGAACATAAAATCAATTTATTTTCCATAACCCACATGCTCTATCAGGTTCTCCAAACATGATGCATGTCATATAAATCATTGTGTTACAAAAATGATACCTGCATGCACAGCCTTGTACCGTGATTAACCGTGTGTAAAATCTCAAAATAAATAACATCACACATCATGTGATTCACCCAAGGTGAGATAACTTCCAACCATAAAAAACGAACAAAAAATTAATCTCACTATGATGAACATAGTTTTCCCCCACAAATAGGTTACCTACTCCAACTAATTATCTCATAACCAATGCTCGTCACATCCCAGTGTCATATCTACCTTTCCTAAATTGTACGTCAACAAAAAAACATGTTTGCTACCACATTATAAAGTCAAGATCTGAGTGCCACTAAACTGATTTTTCCAGCCATCTCTTCATATGACCTTAGGAGCACATCTTCATATTCCAGAGGATAACAAATAATAGTGATGGTCTAATGTAATACATGGGGAGACTATACACTCTTTTCAATACTAGAATAATAATAGAATTCAAAATAGGCAACAACATGAAAGAATGAACAATTACATGGCACTAAATACTATATTCCATAATTTGAGAAGTACTTACAAAACAATATTATAAAAAATGCCTTGTCATGACAGTCTACAATTGCAATGTAAATCCAAAATGGAGACACACTAAAAATATCACATGTCAGGTCCCCCATAATATCTAGTCCCCTAATACATTCTTCATACGAATTCAACCAACTACCATGGGACCTTCTCCCTTATCCAAACCGGCAACAATGAAATCATTCCAGGTACCAACAATGGGCCAAGAAGCGTCTGAGTGTAATACAATAGGCCACCACAAAAGGTATATAATGAAATATCCAATCTATAATAAATTCATTTAGAGGTAAAATAGTTTAACATCCCGAACTGTTATGAATAAAATTTTCCTTTTTGAATTAATTAAATGTCTTATGGATATAGAAAACACATTCACTTCCATTATTTTAGTATAACCAGTTGGATTTAAATGAATGTTATGTATCTTTACCATTGATAATCCAGTTTTTGAACAGTGATCACATGACTAGTATAAATACAGGGTTTTAACAAATCCTTTGGAAAAAGATAAAGGAAGTAATGGTGTAGACTAGTACGATCATTCCCTATGAAGCCCATTTACCAGAGATTCTGAGGGAGATGTCATTTTTGGGCTTTTTTCTAGAACAATATCAAGATGATATCTAACAACATAATCATGAAGGAAACCATTTATGAGATAAGTTTAAGCTAATTTAGATCACAACCCAAATCATATTCACCGAATGGCCTCATGAAAGCCCCACCATCATGCACCTTACTATTAGAGAATATACTGGTAAAATACAGGGATTTATATCAAGACCGTAAAAATAATATTATGTACATTATTTTATAATTAAATAATAAATATATTTTATTATTATTATTGTTACTTTGTTATTGACTTTTAAAGAAAAAATAGTATTTTTTTTTGAAATATATTTTGATGAATTAATGGATTTTTTTAAAACAAATAATATTTTAATAAAATATTATTATTAAATAAAATTCATTAAATATAAATGATAATAAATTTTTATGAATCAAAAATTAATTTTTATTGTGGTTCCAAAAATTTTTTTTTCAAAAAACTCATAATTTTCAACAAATATAGCTTTTTTATTTTAAAATCTAAAATTCACATATTTAGAAAATTATTTAGTTAAAAAAATTCTTATTATTAGAATAAGGATGTAGAAAATATCCAAATATTATTTTTTCATAATTTTCTAAGATAGTCAAATGGTTCGGTAAAAATTAAATACTTTATAAATACATGGTGTGTTTTATGACATCATAATTGCCCAATAATAATGTAACTACTACTATAAAAGGTATATTTGTAAAAATATATGTTTTCTATTTAGAATTATTTCATTTTAAGTATATTTTATTTATTTTTTAAATCCATTATGAATCATAGAAGAAATATAATATATTTTGTGATATTAAAAATTCATTTCTCAATGGTTTTAAATTCATTATGAAGTGAATACCATACTCATTTCTCTATCAGGGGTATTCTACTTTATAAAAATATATTTATTGATTGTGGATATATATATATGTTTGTATTCCTTATTTTATTTATCTTGTAATAAATTATGATGATTAATGAATCCATGTTGTATGATCTTTGTGGCACACTTAACCGTGGAAAAAAGGATTATGAAGTGAGTTCTCTGATAGTGCTTTAATGCACTAGGTAAGGTTTATGTCATGTGAAATGGTCTTTGACTCATGCTACTTCATGTAAATTGATATTTTAATCATTCTCCTCCGTGTTCAATGTTCTTAGAATCATGATTTTTTATGTGAAATGAGGCTTGACTCATGCTAATATCATATTTTATATTTTTTTCAACATTTCCCAGGTTGGGATTATCATGTTACATCATGCCATATTAGTCATGTTTCTTCATTATTCATTGATATGAATTGTATAACAAGTATCATTATTCTCATGTTATGTCAGGTTTATTCCTTTACTGATATTTTTAGCTCACCCCATTCTTATGTTTTTTCTTAGGTAATCCCTTACAGTGTTTAGTACGAAGGAATGCAATGGTCATATCAAAGAAGTTTCCAATAATGATTTTTTTTTCATGTTTTATGGTGTTATTTAATTTACCGAATTTCCCAAAGACACTATAACTCTGAATATTTTTATATGTATTAATTTAAATTTTATGTAATGAATCGTGATTAAATATAATATAAAGAGCAGGGCTGTCATAGTTGGTATTAAAGGATTGATTTTTTTTATTTTTGGGATCATGAATAGAAACCCCTAGTAAAACCCTATAGGGATAAGAATATGTGTAAGAAAACATCCCTACATTTTGTTAGTTATACTATAATTGGAATATCAAAAAAATAAATCTTTGTTAGGATACTACAGGTGGAGGTGGTTCTGGGAAAGATGTATATTGGAGTAACAACTCCGACAAGGTGTTCTGGGCCTAAATCGGGGTAACCTGGTACATTAAAATGGGTGATAATATGCACCTAGTTTTACACTCCCAAGGAATAAGTTTTGGTATATTCATAATCTCATTACAAACCATTATTACGAGAACAAAAAAATCCTATAAGAATATATTTTAGTAATTAGATCGTGCAATAACATAGACCGAAAAATAGAAACTTGTAAGTTAAGGAGATAAATGTAGTTTATAAGTTATCTCTTTAATGTCATTGGATTCTCCATTATGCGTTTAACAGCATACCAAAATTTATTCCCCTAGACTATTTTGGATAATTTAAATCAGTATAACTAGAAAAAAGAAGATAAAGGAAGGGTTATCATATATAGTTTTATGAATTCCTTTATAACATGAAAGTTTAGTAGACCTATTAAAACGCCACCACAAAGAATGGACGTATATATGTTAGTGATAATGTAAAATGGGGAAATTATTGTATCTCATGTATATAACTCCTCCCCTGTCATAATTTTTTGATTATTCATCCTGATGAACCTTTTGAAACTTTCCTTGGAAAAAGTTGATACAATTTTGGGCATGTATTGGCTTTCCCTACACAGATCTAAAAAAATGTTGTGAGAGGGAAATAATTCCCTATATGGGGAATCATCCCTCGATTCTATATAAGTGAAATTAGGAAGATGAATCTTCATTTGAACCATAATCTCAAGCATGGATATTACTTCCCTATAAGAAAGCGAATCTAGATCAAATGATTTATTCATTGGAATGAACAATAATTGAAGAGATTCATATTGTGAGGGAATTCATTGATGTGTTTCTTGAGGAATTTTCGGATCTTTCTCTAAGCAGGGATGTTGAGTGATTGATTGAGATTATACCTGGGGTGTTTCCAATATCTAAGACAATATATAAAATGGTTGTTTTGGAACATGAGGAGATAAAGAAACTACTATAGGAGAATATCATTAAAGGGTTTATATTACCCTGTGATTCACTATGGGTTGCTTTAGTCTACCACATCAAGATTAAGGATAGGTCAATTCAAATTTTCATTGATTATCGTGAGCTGAACAAAATCACGATAAAGAGAAAGTATCCTTTTCCAAAATATGTTGACTTGTTTGTCCAGGTACGTGGATCACAATATTTCTTCAAGGGGAATCTGTGGTGGGGATATTACCATGTAAGGTTGTAGAAGTAGTATATCCCTAAGACTGATTTTTGTACAATGTATGGGCATTAAGAGTACTTAGTGATGCCATTCGGACTCACTAGTGCTCTAGAAATCTTCATGGACATGATGAATATAGTCTTTAGGGATTACCTTGACAAATTTGTGGCTGTATTTATAGAATATATTATAATACTCCCAAACCAAGGAGAAGCATGAGGAGTAGTAGTGCACTATTCTAAATGCCTTACAGAAGGATAATCTCTATGAAAAGTACAACAAGTGTAGGCTCTGGTTAAAGGAAGTCTCATTTATGGGGAATATCATCACAAATAATGGGATATTTTTTTATCCATCCAAGAAAAAAGAAATTGAGGGATAGATGAGGCCAACATGGATTCCAAAATCCATAGTTTCCTTGGGTTAGCGGGATATTATTGTCGATTTTTGAGTAATTTCAAATGATTTTCAAACCCTCTTACCAAGATAACTTGGAACGGAGACAATTTTTCATGGAATGGTGAATGTGATGAAAGAATCATGAAGTTGAAAATGAGTTTTGTTACATCCCATGTTGTCACACTACCCACAAGTGGAGATCTTTTCATGATTTTCAATGATGCTTCAAAAAATGTATCTGGAATTTTTTATTCAAAATGACTATGTCATTGCCTACACCTCAAGGAAGATTAAAATTCATGAGAAAAAATATCCCATGCATGATCTTGAATTAACAGTTGTGATATTTGTGTTGAAAATCTAGAAGAATGGTCTCTTCATAGATACGTTTTCAATATATATAGATAAAAAATGACTCAAATATATATTCACATAGAAAGATCTGAATATGCGCCAATGAATATGAATATAGCTCATCAAGGATTATGACTTATTAATCCACTACCATCCGGGGAAAGAGAAAAAGATGGAGGATGCTCTATGTATAAAGGACCTAGAAGTTCCATCATTTATGATAATTGAGAAGGATTTCATCTTCATATATTTAAAGAAGATATACAAGGGAAACATAAAGAAAGGAGTATCATCAATTCGTTCACAAATGATTGCTCAACCGTCTCTTTTGGAAAGGTTAAAGTTTTCTCCAAAAGATGATGTTGGAATTCAGAAGAAAGTAGAAACTATCATATAATCGAAATCCTATGAGTTCAATATTAATGAAGAAGGATTTTTAAATTTTGGTAAAGATAATGCGTTAAATCAAATTATGAGTTAAAGAATGAAATTTTGGATGATGCACATTGTTCGACATTCTCCATTCACCCAAGAAATATAAATAAGTATCTAGATATTTGAGAGTAAAATTGGTGGGATGACATGAAGAATGAAATTGAAAAATATGAATCAAAGTGACTGGTATGTCAGAAGTTGACGGCTAAAAGGAATAAGTCTAATGGGATGATGAAACCATTACTTATAAAACTATGGAAATGAGAAAACCTCATCATGGACTTTTTCACCAGAAATCTAAATACATCGAAGGGAAAAATGTTATTTGTGTTGATTTGGATTGTCTTCTAAATATTGGACACTTCATTGTGATTCGAGAGGATTTATTTATGGATCAACTACACAGATATAAATTAGAGAATTGGTAATGCTGGATGTAGTACCACTATCGATTGTGTCCAATAGAGATCCAATGTTCATCTCTATGTTTTGGAAATGTCTAGAACATGCTCTAAAAACTAACCTAAACATCAATTTGGATTATCACCCTTAAACTAATAGCTAATCTGAGTATAAAATGCAAACAAATAAGAACATTTTTGTATCTTTCTCAGTAAAATTCCAATGTTTATGGGTCTAACATTTTCCAATGGTGGAGTTCTCTTACAACAACAATTTTCAACTGAGAATCCAAATATAACCCTATGAAGACCTTTATGGGAAAAGGTGAAAAAAGCATATTGGGATTATGTTAGGTAATGAAAGCTTCTAGGTTCTGAAATGGTCGATGAAATGGTGGATAATGTTAAGACCATTCAGCTGCGCAACAATAAAACTTAGATTCGACAGAGGAACTATGTTGAAAATCATAGACAAGACCTAGAGTTTTAGGTTGGAGATAGGGTATTACTCCGCATATCTCCATGTAAGAGAGTGATGATATTTGGGAATAATGGAAACCTTAGTTCAAGGTACATCGGCCCTTCTTAGATCATTGATCACATCATAACAGTTCCATATCAACTATCACTCATACTAAACATGTCTCAAGTACATGATGTATTCCATATATCTCTATAATAAAAGTAAATCTCATACCTATCACATGTACTCAATCTATAGGATGTACGATTGGAGAATTAACATTCTTATGAAGAGAAGATGGTAAAGATAATTGATTGTAGAGAAAAGGTTCTATGAAATTAGACAGTTCCCCTCACAAGATGTTGTTGAGAAACCAAACATTTGAAGAGAAAATGTGGTATCTAGAGTAGTCGATGAATCCCAGATACCCTTATCTATTTTAGTGTGGGAAAAGGAAATTTAAAGGGAGAAATTTCATAAGGGGGGAGATTGTAACAACCAAAAATTTTATAAATACAATTTCCATTTTCGATTTAATTAAATGTCTTATTGATATGGAAAATACAAACGCTTATTTTGTTTTATTATATCCAGTTGAATTTAAATGACTCTTATGTATCTTAATATAGTCGTTTAACACTTATCACATGAATAGTATAAATATCGGGCTTTAAAAATATTTTTATCATAGATAAAGTAAGTGATGACCTCAACTAGTAGGATCAATCCCTATGAATCCCATTTATCAAAGGATCCCAAAGATATACTATTTATTTTAGTTTCCCTAGAGAAAGGCCAAGATGATACCAAACAACTTAAGCATGAGAAAAACCATTTACGAGAGAAGTTCAAGCTCATTGAGATCACGACCCAAACCATGTTAACTGAATGACCCAATGAAATCTCCATCACCACAACACTTATTCATAGGGCACATTCTAGGGTAATAAAGGGATTTGTTTCAAGACCATTGCAATAATATTATGTGAATTATTTTGGTATAGAATAATGAATATATTTTCTTAATATTATTGTTTCTTTGTAAAGGATTTTTTATGTATAAATAGTATTTTTGGATAATTATGGAAAAAAAATTATATCAATTAATGGATTTTTATAATAAATACTATTTTAATAAAATATTTTTATTAAATAATAATTATCATATAACTTTTTATGTCAAAATTAATTTTTATTAGGGATCAATTACTATTATTGTCAAAAAAACACTTCATTTTCAATGAATGTCGTTTGTTATTTTAAAAGTGAAAATTCACATATAAATAAAATTATTTAGATAAACTGAATATTATTTTTGGAATCATAATGGTGAAATTAATGAATTGTGAATTTTTCATAATATTCTGATATAGTCGAATTTTGGGAATAAAATTAAATACCGTATAAATATGTTGTGTGTTTTATGACATAATAAGTGCCCAATAATGATATAATAAATACTATAAAAGTTATATTTGGAAAAATATATGTTTTATCTTAAAATAATTTGGTTTTTAGTTTATTTAATTTATTTTATTAAATCCATTATGAATCCTCCAAGACAAATAATATACTTTAAGATTTTAAATTTGTTTCTTTAAAAGTGTGACTTACCTCCACATAAGTATGGGAATTATTGTAATAAGTTTGGTTATAAGCCTTAGAAAATAACACAAAACACCACCTTCTACATAAATCAAGGGAAAACATGGGATAATTTATGGTTTTGAATATTTTATTATGTGGTGTCCAAAAGCAAAATAATAAAGAAATCTCCTTAATTTTACATATAAACTCACTCAATATCTCATTCCTATTCACGCAAATTATTTAGAAAAAAACCATAAACTTCCCTATACTCTATATATTCCTACCAAGGTTTCTAAAAGCTTTCAAGAAGCCCCTTTCAAGCCTTTGGAGTCACACACTCAAGTAAGGTTCCCTTCCTTCCTTATCTTTACCCAAGCATCATTATATTGTGATGTCTTTTTAGTTTAAATTACTAATTATAGAATATGTTTTCACACCCCCTTTCATAACATTGGATTTATAAATGATGATTTCTTTATTTAAATCACATTAACCCCCCCCCCCCATGATCCTTTAAATACACTTGTTACTATGTCGAAATTCTGCAAGGGATCATCCACCAACCTCTTTTATCAAGAATTAATTTTTTGTTATGTATTGTAATATCATTTTTCCAATGTTGAGATATGTTCATAAATATACCTCTTACTATCCATTTAATGTATAAATTATTAGAAACCTATTTTTCTCTCCCTAACCCATTTTATTAATTTCTATATGAAATTGTTATTCTTTAGAAATTACACCACAATTTTCCATTACAAAATTATTATGTAGTGAATACCATACCCATTTAACTATAATGTTTATTCACATATATTCACATAAACTTATTAATTTTGGATCTATAAATATGTATTCAAAATTTCCCTAATCATGTAATAAATAATGATGATTAATGAATCCATTTTGTTTGATCTATATGGAACACTAAGCATGAAAACAAAATGATTATGAATGGTACGCCCTGATAGATCTCTAATGAATTGAGTGATGTTTATGTCTTGTTGAATGAATTGTCACTCATTCTCCTCCATGTGTAATGAGCTTTGGCTCATGCTCCTCCATGTACAATATGCATTGACTCATGCACTTTCATGTGTAATGATCCTTGGATCTTTCTCCTCCATGAGCAATAAGCCTATACTCATGTTAATATCATGTTTTATGTTGTCGTCATATTTTCCATGTTATGATTATCAGGTTATATCATGGAATATTGTTCATTTTCTATTATGCATTATTGATATCTCTTGTCCAAAATGAATCATTATTCTCATTTTATTCCATGTTAATTCCATTACTAGGATTTTTAGCTCAACTTTTTCTTATTTATGTCCTCAGGTTATCCCTTACTGTGTTAATTATGAAGGATTGTTGTGGTCAGGTTAAAGATTTTTTCAATAAAGAAATTTCTTTCTATGTTTTGAGTTGTTATGTAATGTACCTAATTTCACAAAGACACTATACCTTTCAATCTTCTAAGATTTTTTATGTGAAATTTTATGTAATAAGTCATTATTAAATATTAAATTAAGAGAATAGTTATTATAGGTAAATAATATATAAGGTAGTAAATAAAACAGAGTTCATAATTAAATTATATTTAAATTAATCACAATTTTCTATAGGATCCAAGTGATAGTTGAACCCATCAAACCTGATTTTACTCCTGTCAGTCATCTGAACTATATATAATAGGGGTCACATATCATTTTACAAGGAGTGTATATCTAAGTGTTTAAATCATGGATTCATAATTCCATGTCTGATCATCCCAATCAAGGAATGTCATGTCCAACATCCTAACCAACAATGTTTAATCCCATGTTAATACCCAAGGAACATTGGGAATAATTCTTGTACAGAACCCATACAATGCATTAGAGGTTCTGAGAGAATCATCCTAGCCAAACCTAAGGATAAGGATCCATAGTCTAACATCTCAATAATACCATTATTCATAATTACCATGGTTCATCATCAATGACCTTTTATCAAACAACAATAAGGGTTCACAATTATATTTATAATTATTCACATTTTCCATTCATTTCCATAACTTAACTGATTTCCATGACTATTTCGTTTTTTCATTTATCCATAACCACAACCATTAACATTTTTTAAACCATTTAACAATTTAACCATTTATCACTTTTTCCCTTAATCAACTCATAACCCATTTAACTTTTTCCAGATAATCCAAATAATTCCTAGGCCCCATTATTATTCCATATATCTAACAATCATTTTAATACAATAAACCCTTAAATTCTTCATTTAACAACTCATTTCTCCATCTTCAAGGGATTGGGACACCCCATGGGTGGTAATAGGCCTGATTACGAAATCATAAATGAAACTAATTGGGTCTATGAATGGTTTCACACAACCATTTAAATCACACTTTACATTTCGTAGTCATGAAAACTAAATTTTTCCATTACCACATAATGTAACTACCACGTACACATAAATAACATCATGACTATGGGAGAAATCCTATAGACTACCAACCTTGAACTCATAGACAATAACACACACAACTATTTCAATTGATATTATCTAAAACAACCATGAATACAAAAATCTATGAATTCATTAAAGAAATTAATGTTTATGAGCTTTGAAAGAATAGAAAATAACAAATAATGATTATCCATGAAAATAAATGGAGACATAATTAAAGACATACTTGAAGCTATGATTCACACTATGTGGAACTATGAATGACCAATAATTGAAAGAGATTGGTCCTTGAAAGATGGGAGATACCATCGTTCACAACCATGGCTACTGGGGAAGGAAATGTCGACAAAAAACAGGTGAAAATAATTTAATGTTCGGGAGGTAAAAATTGTCATTTTCCCACTTTTATTTAGCTGCATGGTTTGGCCACACGGTTTTCTAAACTGTACACCAACTGTGTGGTTCCCTTTGTCGAAGAGTCAATACATGGTGAACGGTTATCACTAAACCCGCACCAATGGTTCACCATTCACTAGATGGTCTCTTTCCCCACATTTTCATATCTCAAACCCCAAGGAAAATCCTGAGACCTCCATAGCTCTTGGGAAGCATTTTATTGACGATTTTAATAGGAATTCCCACAAAATTAAACTAAAAACTCACCTAATACGATTTTTGGATCTTACACATATATAAATCTTATGATTTTTTCATAGGTTTTAAAAATTGGTAGGAATACCTTGCACAAGTCCATTATAGTTAGTTTTATGTGAACTAGATCTTTCACACATCCATCAACTAAACAATCACATGCCACCCTTTACTCGAACATGAACTTTGGACCACACCAACCATCACTAGACATATGATTCCACAAACCTCCATTTATTTGAATCTCAAGTTCTATAGCCTCACCTTTTAGACACAAATAATTATAAACATGAAAGAATTCTTCACACATACCAACATTTACTTGAGCTGCTCAATGTTTTATAAGATCAGAAATAAATATAACATCTAAGATCAAGAAATGTAATGAATTTCAATAAATAGATAAGCATACAATGTAATAAATTCACAAATATAGTAAATTTAAATATTATTCTGATCTCAACTACTTATTTATTATTATTGATTACAATTTTTCTTTGTTTTATTTTTTTTAATGAAATTGGTTCTTAGATAACAAATTTATATTCCCAAAAATCTTAATATATATGTCTGTAGATTATATTTTTTATATAATTTTATATTGATAAAAAAAGAACACAATATTATAATTGTATATTATTTTTAATATAAATATAAGTGTTTGTTTTAAATTTTAATAAATTAGTTAAAAATTAAATATAAAATAGGAGGAATCATTTTTTCAAAACATTACCTTACATATAACATAAAGCACATAACTCTACATTTTTCTAATGAACCATTTTAATATCTTGTTGATTAAATATCAAGATCTTAAAATAAAAATGTCTTGGATTTTAAAATATTATAGCAGTAAACATTTTATTATGTTTTTATAAAAAATAAAACCAAACTTGTATATATATGTAAATTATTATTTCTAATGAATTTTTCCTCAAATAGTGTAAATGTTTTTAGATAATAATAATCAAATTTCATCACCTTATAAAATATATTTATTAAGACTATGATGTGAATTTTTCCAATTTAGATCAACCATGTTATAATGTGTTCTCTTAAAATGACATATAAAATAAAAGATAGTTACCATTTTAAAATATTCAGTGAATTTTTAAGGATACCTTCACTAAATACACATGTGATTCATATTCCTTTTATAGTTTCTCATAGACTCATGGAATCCTTAAATCCACTTATTATTGTAGTTACCAATATTATATTCAATGATAGTGAGAGAGACCATTATTTCACTATCTCTCTTCAAAATCCATTTTTATTTTAATTTGAAATGGGATAATTTTTGGTTGAGTGGGAACCCTACAATTGTTGATCTGGAAAAAGACACGTAAGTATAAATTGACATCACAAATACAAATACACTAAAGGCAATATTCACCATAAAACCATACACCCTAAAAATACACACAAAAAATTTGATATATGATAATAATACAAGAATTTACAAGGTAGATTCTTAATGTAAAGGATAGGATTATGCCAAAGGATTTCATTGGACGTATCTTATTTAAAATTGTATACAGACAAATTTTCAATAATGGATAAAGAATTTTGATAAAATCCATGAAAACAATATCATGTTATAAAAATCAAAAAGTTCCCTATTGGGGATTTATTGGTCTCATTCATTTTTCACATTGTCTAGGTCCTCCGGTGAAGTATCTAAATTAGTGTACTTTATTGAATTGAATTCATAAATAGTAGCCTCACCAAAATTTTGATATGCTAATTTAATCCATTCATACTAATAAAGGATATATGAGAATTCCTAGATAATCTATGAATCCAGGAAATCCACCACCTTGATTTCATTAAATAAGTTATCCACCATCATGGGGGAAATCACCTTCATTTTAGGTACCTTGGATTCTAACAAGGTATCGGGTTGCAAGAGATCATTTTCAATGAGGTCTATTAGGTCTCACTGACTCTCCTCTTATAAAAGATGCTTTTTAAACCAATATTGTATCTAGAGTCCGAGGAATCAATGAATAATCCTTACACAATTGTCACTTCTTGATTGGAATGGTGGTAAATCCATATAAGTCCATTATTAACTTATATTATTGCACCATAGTTTTTGGTGGGGTGGTAAGGTTTTGGTGGTGAGGGGAAGGTTGTGGGGTCAATTCCCCAGGCCTGAGATTTAATGTAATTTTATTCCTTGCGTAGTGTGCCATTCTTACAATTGTACCCAATTTTTTAAATAATTTTTTTCAAATTAGAAAAGTAGTAGTACTTAGCTGAGAAATTCTTCTCATACTCAGAATCACAATATCATGTTTAAATTTTATCTTAATCACTAATTCCCAAATTATCTTCATGGGTTAAAACTTCCTTAGAACTAGCAGTATAGAAAAGTCATTTATTCATCCTAGAACATATATCATTCCACCCCTCATTCTCTTCATTTCCTATTTCACCATATCCCAGTTTCTAAAAATGATTCTTGATAACTACACCAGTAGAGTCCCATTCATGGAGCCATATAAGTTTTACTGTGATCAACCAATTATATAATCCCCAATCATTATAGGAAAAATGGAATGCATGTTTTCACCCAATAAAGAACCACCTTCAAGGATAGGTCCTCTTCACAATCCTTCCCAAACAAGGAAAGATAGTGAATTGATAGGGAATGGACCTTAATAATTTTCACCCTCTTATAAGTATCATATGGATTCAAACCTCCATAAATTTGTTACTGGGAATTGTAAATACCATCGTCTATATAAAAAGGAAAGATTCCTTGTGACCATCTCTCTACCAAACTCATTACAATTCCATTATATCTATCATTTTTCATTCTCCTTCAATTTGATGTAACGTTAGGACCCTATAAATCAGAAACTGAGAAGCATTATACAATCTCTTCGCCTTTTTTATGAAACTACTACCAACCAAAACACTAAACCAAATCGAGTCCAGAATAGGGTGAGATAAATCTATCTCAATGAAAATCCTAAAATAAAATGAAAGTTTACCAGATAATGTAAGAATACATTTCTAAAGGAAACGATTAATTTCAGAACAAAACATCCAATAAATAGTTTTATTATTAAAATGAAAATTTTGGATCAAAAGATTCATCTTGATTAACATTTCAATCAAAGGAATCAATTATGGCACAAAAAAATAATTTAATTAAAGTAAATTATTGTTGAGAAACAGGGTTTGAGATTTTGATCTCAAATAAATTGATGATAGAGAAACCATTAAAAATTCCCCAAACAAAATGGTATGAATCAATACTATAAATCCAATGAATTGATGAAATTAGGGAGTATGTAAAAAAAAGATAATAACTTTTACCATCTAATGAGGAATGCATGCCTTTTTTTCCATGCTTCACCCTCTTGAAGCGGGGGAGGGGCCACTACAGCAGCCATCACCATCTACTGTTATGTCATCATAGGGTTATGGCATCATCGGTGCTATATATTTTGGAAAATTTTGACTATTTATTAGTAGAGATCTAAAATCATCAATGGTTAAATGAATTCCCTATGGACTGATGTGGATGTGTGGAAATCTTCTAGGCTAAAAATTATAGATCCATGATAACCATTTTTATGTGTTATTTGGGATAATAGACATTGACATAAAATATATTCGAATTCATAGGTATAATCAATTAGTCATGAGATAATAGATGGATTTTATGTTAAAACTTGTATGACCTCATTCTAGTAGTCCTTCATTACTACAAGGTAAAATATTTGTATTGAAATCAATATATTGAAAATAACTTCATTTAAAAATGAGTTAAAATATATTAGGTTAATGATAATTAAAAATCATAATGGAATAATTAAATCTACAATATCTGAAGAATGTTATTTTTTTCAAGTTTGATGTGTCAAGATATCATGGAGTTTTATATATATGTAATTGAAAGATTTTTTAATAATCTAGTGTCATATAAAAACTCATTGCATCACAAATACTATAAACCATCAGTTATTAAAAAAATATATTAATTTATGGATTGTATATGGAATAAACAATGAAAATGAAACATGAAAAAATGGTTATAAGTACATGATTTTGAAAAGTATTGTACATTTATACGTAAATTTTACAATGATTGATAAATAAGACAAAGTTAATAAGAACATGGAAGAGTCATATACTCTTTATTAGTGAAATTTTATGAAAATGTGTATCCTCCTATTTAATTTTTAATCTTAAATAATTTAATTATCATAAAATGAAAAACATATTTTTATTATAAAAAATAAATTATTCATCACTAAAACATCATTTATTAATTTTCCCCTAGAGATTTAGAAAAATTTATTAAAACTTTGGGGATGTAATTTTTAAAAAAATACATATTGATTGAATCTATATGGTAAAAAGTGATAATCAATTTCATATGGGTGAGGGTTGGATTAATATACCACTATTTCTGATTTATTATTAATGAAATTAATCCAAAATGTAATATTTATTAAAAACATTTACGTGATAATGTGTAGTGGCTATTAAATATCATGTCCTACTGATTTTTTATTTTTATTTTTGGTTAAATAAATTATAATTAAAATATATTAGAATAACTAGGTCCATTAAATTAGTTTTAAGATAAAATATTGTTATTATAAAAAACTGGACTTGTTTTCCCACATTATGATGAAACATCTATACATTTTAATGTGATACATTTAAGTTGGTATGTACATATTTGAAAAAAAACATTTAAAAATAATTTATAATACATGAAACAAATGATCATTTAAGAGATTCATTAAATATTTGATGATATATGAATTCAAGAAAGTGATCATTTTTTTGTTTCTACATAGTTCGTGACCACATGATGTCCTAGAGTTTTCAGCATTGTAGTTGAATGATATATTTTAAAATAAATTAAGAGAAGATATTATTTTATCATTGATTCTAAGAATTAATGGTGATAATACAACCGATATCCATTGATGCATATTATAAGGTACCCGCAATAAAAATGAAACAAAGTTACATATGGACATTGTATCATTATAAGATTTTGTGTTTTATACAATCTACAGCTTGTTATCTTTTCAAAAATCACTCATTGTAATTAGGTTCAATGTTATAATGTACTCCTTTGTTATTATAGTTGAAAAAATATTTCATCTACAATGATTAAAAACTCCAAGACATCTTGAGTTTTTAAAGACTAAAAAGAAAAGTATTGATCACTTTGTATAGTGAATATGGGTTTACTAATTTCGTAAGGATTTTAAAAAATACTTTATCTCAAATATTATAACTCATATTTAAATTATTTAATATTAAATATTTAGATATTGACATAAAAATTTTACCACCCAAGAGAATTAATTTCAATTGGAATGTTGTCAAAAAGACAAGTTTTCAATAAAAATCACTCTATAATCTCTGGACTAATTACTTATACGCAAGAAATCAAATACATGTGAAGTTGGTTTTTGTTTATAAAAAATAACACAAAAAAATTTAATGTGATATATGTTTTTGAGGAATAAAATACAATCATATATAATCAACATTTTTTATTTGACATAAAATATCAATATTTCATTCACAAATATAAGATTAGTGATATATAATTTTTTTAAAGTGCACTATTTTGATTAAAATATTGGTAAAACTATTTTAGTATTTTTTATTAGTATAAAATTAATATTTCTGTATGTATTACAAACAATAAAATATTAATTTTAGAAAATAACTATATTTATTTATAATATAAGTATTGATCAAATTTTTTAAATGAAATAAACCCACTCATGGGAAAGAAAATATATATCAAGGCATGTGTGGGTGAATATATTGAATTTTTCATTTGTATTTTAATAATAATCATTTTTTAAATATGATTTCATTTTCTTATTTTTTGAGTTGAGCTCTAGTTCAGATTAGTGGCGATCCTCAAATAATTCGAATTTGGGAAGTATAAATGTGATACTTTTGAAGGAGGAAAAGTAATGTTTGAGTTGTCATACAGATCACTAAGAAGGGATCTGGCTCCATAAGGGGTTTATTTTTCTATTCTTGTTAGCCTCCTAATTCAAAAATTAAATGTATCCTTCCATTATTGTGTGCATATCATTCATCCTTTTAGGAGGATGATTGGGTAACTCCTCATGATAGGTTTGAACACAACCATCAGATTTCACTACCACAAATCTAGCCTTCTGCAGTGCCACCCTATATCAGTGCTAAAAAATCACTGATAAAGTGGTACATTTATCATCACTAAAAAATGACAATAAAATAAATTTTTATCATTGCTAAAAAACCATTGATAAAAGTAACCCTTTATTGGTGATTTTATAGCACTGATGAAAGTACCCCATTATTAGCACTGATAAAGAGTACTTATAACAACACTTTAATTAGAACTGATAAAAGTATTTCTTTTCACAGTGCTAAATCCACAATTTTCAGTGTTAATAAAAACTATATTTATTTTTAAAAAATTATATATCATTAAAAATATTATATTAATAAGTGAATATATTTATATTTATATAAAAATGATATATTTTATAAAATATTATTTATATAATAAAAAATATGTAATCAAACATAATATATAATATATTTTATGGAAAATTGTTCATAAAATAATTAAAAAATAATGATAAATTAAATTTTCTAATTATTATTGAGTAATAATCATTTAATAGCAATTCACATATAGAAAAAAATCTATAAATAAATAAATGATGTAAATAAGTTTAAAACATGACTAGAATTTTAAAAAGCCCTAACTTTTGACATGAGTGCATGTTCAAGCTCTACCACATATCAAATAAAATAATGAGAAGATCTCAATATTGTGGTGATTGGGGATATCCCTAATAATCATTTATGAGTCAAAGAAGTCCCAAATGTCCTATAAAAATGATTTTGTTGTTGTGGTACCCCAATTTTTTAATATTTCATGGAATTTCATCATTGTTTAAGGTTTTTTTTTACCTTTTTTGTAGTGACTCAATTTATCCTCAAGGATTACACTCATAAAGATAATATGTTGTTAAAATTGTATCATTTTCATAACACACTATTATTCATAATTAAATATATAGGTATTTTTATATATTTACACATACAAATTTATTATTACAAATAAATATGTAAAAATATTCACATAAAAAATATCATTATAAACACATAAACCATATTTAAAATAAATAATATCCATTTTATTTAAAAAATGCATTAATGGTATTATACCTATACACTAGATATTTAATTTATATATATATATAAATAATTATGTGTGTGTTTATTAACAAAATGAAATATATTGACTTATATTTTAATCTTTCTTTAAAATTAGTGTCAATGCTCTTTTATTAAAAGAAAGAAACAAACAACGAAAGGATGTGGTCAGACATGACAATACATCCCATACTAGAAAAAATTAAAGTCCAAGATTTTATATAATCTTAGCTCTAATTCTTTGCTCCTTGTCACTTATTTCATTCCAATCTGATCATCTACTCCCATGACCGTGACCTATGCGGTGCCGACATATTTTCCATGTCGTCGCTTGTTGCAAGAGTCTTTCAATGTCATAGATATCTAAATCTAATCCCCCAAAAATGATTTAGAATTCACCCCCATTGAAGGTTTATCAACAAAGGATCCCCAATTGTCATTTTCTGATGGGATCCTTACATCCTCTAAATATTTATGTGATTCTTTCATATTGGATGTCATGTCACCATGCACAATGCCTAAAATGTTTTTTATACCTTGCACATTTTTAGATGAATGACCATCTGAATATTATTCTATGACAAGATCACCCTGCCCCCATGTGGGGGATCATGACGAAAGCTCCATCTAAAAAAGAAGCACCAAAGGTGCCAGGGTCAAATCACAAGAATAGAAACTGATGGAAGCCTGTTCAGGCACTAAAAAATGTTTTCTAGACATCCTATAAGAGACTAGTTGGAAACCTTCGTTATCAAAAAACATGTTTGAATAGAATTTATTTCTTTCTAAAGAGGAATTCATTTAGGCCTCCACATTCCTGTTGGAGGCAGAAAATTGAAAATTCCAACTAAATGGTCAAAATTAAATGTACCCTAATTTGTTGGGGTGGACACGACCAAAACCAACAAGTCTCTTCCATTAGAAACTTCCAAATCTAACTCCTTAGGGCCATACACACACAAAACAAGATCTGTATGCATACCAAATCTAGGAAATTAGGAGAATTTATTATGTTTCAATTTTATTTTATCACCAATTTTATGCTTACCTTTGTGAGCCATTGATGAAATCCTTTTCTCTCACAACACTTTTCGATCATCCTATCCTTGGGCATTATTTTCATTAATGGATGGTTTGTACTTTACCTCCTCCACTAAAAAATCACCACATGTAAAATGTGACATCATAGTTGGGCTACCTGTACCCCATGTAAAAGGATTCTTGACCATGTAATCCATGTATGAAATCCCATTCTTCATTGTGGATTTAACTCCCCATTTAATTATAGTAGAAACCAAACTTCCATCAGGTGGCCTCTGTATTTCAACATCAGCATTACAACTATTATTTCCTTCCAAGACATTTCCAAGAATAAAATTATAATCAAGAGGCCTCTTTGATGATGAATTAGAGTCAAGTATTGAATTTTATATGAGATTCTAAGAAGATACAAGATCAAGCATTCTATGTTAACCAAGGCCAATTCCAATGTCACCAGTACAATAGATTGCAAAATTTATATCACCATTCACCTTGACACATTCTCTTTATATCATCCTACAGATAGTGTGATCATGAGCATTTTTAGGTGTAATGATAAAATAGTATTCCCATGGTAGGATTCTATAGAATGTCCAATGATATTACATTTAGAGCAAAATGATTTAAATTCCCCATTATCAATTCTCAGATTCAATTCATCCATATTAGTTGAAAGAATAAACTTTTCTATAAGAGTCTAGATGAGATCATCCTCTATAGAATCATGATATAACTAACCATACCAATCCATCTCTATTTATTTATATATTTTTATGGGAACTCTGATCGAAGTGTTCATATCAAATAATATATCTGGGTTCTAAAGAATCTAGTTTACCCCAATAATATTCACTTATACTTGTGAAAATGAGTTATTAACTTCAAACAGATTGAAGTTTAAACTCCATTCATAAATTATTAGAGTTCCAAGATTCAATGTGTCTAGTCTAAATCCCTAAGCACAAATTATCAATTCCTCATTTGGGGGTAGTAAGTGAAATAACCCCTTTCCTAATGGAATACTTTTCCATTTCAAGAATACCCTGATGGATGAAAGCCTTCAGATCAAATATGTAGTTTTCCAAATCTAATAATCCTCTGAAATCATGATTATAGAAATAATTGAATGGATTCAAGACATAAGGTGGTTCATAGTCACCTCATTTGTTGCAAAAACATGTCCAATGAAACCCTTTTTAAAAAATATACCATTTTCTGATCATTTATTCAAGGAGAAAAGACTATGATTTATTGATTTACCTTCATTTGTAGGATAAACCATAAAATATGATTCTTTTGCTTCACAATAATTGGATATTATAATAAGAACACATCCACCTGCAAGTAGATTTTCTATTCCATCTACATTGACCCTTGGAAATTCCATGATCGAACTCTGAAAACCCTAAATGCCATTGATTCACCCATGGGAAGAGCTCCCGAGCGCCGCACCCATCCTATCCCTTTTATCATATATATATTCTAATATATATATATATATATATATTTAAATATGTTATATTTAAATAATTATGAATATGTATAATTATATTAATAAATACACACACATTTATAATATATATATATATGAATTTATAAACACACAAACACACAAAAAAAACTTATATACTATATGTATTTAAATATAATTATAGAATTATATATATAGGGATTATAAAATGTAACGGAATATGTATAAATATATAGATATATCATAAAAGGTGTCGGTATATGAGGGGGAGGTATCAGGTTCCAAATACAGCAAAGGTAAGTGGTGCATGGGCATGTGAAGCTAGTGGCTCACCACTGTTAATGTGGGGGGTATCTAAAGAAGTTGTCCAATAAATGTTAGAGGGAGGGGTTCCTTGAGCAGTACTAAATGGGGGGTGAGCACTGATAGGGGGTCTACCCTCCAATTTAACTTTTTTATTATTTTTTTTGTTTTTTCTACTTTTTATCAGTGATATTAAGAAACACATTTTAATAGAACATTGATTTTTAATGCTTTTATATCACTGATAAAATTGATTTCTAGCACTCTTAAAGGAGGGATTTGTATTAATGTTAATCCAAGCTCTTTCTTGAATAGTTTCTCTAGATTTACTCCTTTTGAATCCTGGTATATTACTACTTTTATTTTGTAATAAAGAACATATGGGGTGGTGTTCTCACCATGCACATAGGTCCATAGAGGGTTAAACTATTTGGTAACTCAATGTTCATTTTGGTTATGTTTTCTTACTTGAAATGTGTTTATTTTAATTCATCAACTACTGCATAAATATCTTTTAAAAGTGCTAGAAATTATTTATATAAGTACTAAAAAGCATAATAAATTTAATCAGCCTTATATTGGGGTCCCATTTATCAATTCAAAAAAAGCATTGATAGAGGCCCCAATTATCAGTGCTAAAAAGTGCTGGTAAAAATATAAAACTAAATATATATTTTTCGGAGGTCAAGGTAAACATGTTCAATTGAAATCAGAACTGATTTTTATCAATGATCAGAGGCCCCCCTCCACAACCCATTTAATAGTTCTTGAAGCCCCATCCTACTTTAATAATGCTAACCCCTCTTGCACGCACCCCTGCCTCTAATGAGATTCAAACCTGAGACCTCCCCAAAACAAATACATGCCTTTTTCACTACCATATATTGTTTTGTTCCCTATTATATCATATATCTATATATATATATATATATATCAATTTTTTCCATATATATATATATATAATTTTTATAAAATTGTATAAATTTTTTTGTATGTGTGTGTGTTTATATATACAATCTTATATATTTTTGTGTCTCTATGTCTATCTATAAATATAATTTTATATATTTATATTAATCTACATATATTATATATTAAAATATTATATACATATATATATTTCATAATACACACACACACACATATATATATTATACTTTGTACAAGTATATAAATAAACATAGATTATTATTATAAATAAAATGGGTATTATTATTATTTAGATATGGATTATATATATATATATAGAAATATATTTTATATGTAAATATGTTTCATTATTTATTTATAAAATAAAATTTTTATGTGTGAATATATACAAATATGTATACATGCGTATATATTTATTTATCAATAAAACTAAATTATGAAAAATGATAAAATTTTAAATCGAAAATATCACTATAAATGTAACCCTTGCGAATAAATTCATTCATCACTAAATATATAGATAATATTTATAAATTTCATAATAAATAAACATAAATATATTTATATACATATAAACATTATATATACATTGTATAGGTATATAAATATTCATACGTTTTTATTTTAAATAAAGTCGATATTATTATTATTTAGATATGGTTTGTATATATAGTTATATATTTTATATGAAAATATGTTTACATATTTCTAAATTAAATTAAATTTTTATGCGTGGATATATACAAATATGTATGCATGTGTATATATTTGATTATAAATAAAACTACATTATGTAAAATGATAAAATTTCAAAACCATAGTATCAATCTATATTTAATACCTGATATTAAATTCTCCCCCACTGAAAATAGGCTAAACCCTTTCTTAAAAGAAGTAGAAAGATGATCAAATATTTAAAAAATAGGATCCCCCAACTAAAAACTCAGTTTTGGAGGCCGTATGGTCATTTTTTACCATGAAAAATGTGTCTGGGGGTTCTATAGTTACTAGTTCAAATATATCATAACAGACTTCAATTTGATATGGGGCATAGCCCAAATGGAAATCCGAATCAAATGTTATGACCGTTTGAATTTCATGTCATGTTTCTAAATTATCTTTGACCGCTCATTAATTCATTTAATGTTTCTATCATCGAATTGTTATTAAATTACTATTTCTTGATAATAATATGTAAATTATTAATTAATAATATTTTTTTAATTATTTTATAATTCAAGTTCACTAAATATCTTCTATATTAAGTGTAAATGCATATTTAGCATTATTTAAATCATATTTTAAAAATATATTACAATTATATTAATATATTTATATTAATATATTTATATTAATATATAAATATATTATTTTAAACGATATATAACGTTTTTATGAACTATACCTTTTAGAAGAACTACGAAATATTATGTTACCGTTGATAAAAGGTATTCTTTTATCAGAATAGATAAAGGGTACCCTTTATTAGTGCCCATAAAGGGGTTTCCTTTATCCGTGCAAAAAATATGTTGATAAGTACATAATTTTATCAGAGTTATTTAGTGATGATAAAAGGTGCTTGTATATGCTTTTTTATTCACTGATAAAATTACCTCTTTTATGAGTTATATTTTTTAGCACTGATAAACGGTCTCACTAACTAAAGATAAATTTATGGTATCCCAAATCAAATATTTCTTCTGTTTTCATAAATCAAAAAATTTTAATTAGTTTTTATGAGATAAAAAATCTAGAGGAACATAGATATTGTATAGGGACTGCCACAACAATGCAGCCCCTATGAATTTGTATCAAATCAACATAATCTAGAATGATGCAATATATGAAATTTTAAATAGGTAAATTTGATGGGGATGAATATTTTAATCTCTAAAAAATTAAAACAAACACACTTATTGGCCATTGTGAACTCATTGATGTTTTTTCTAGTCCTCAAAATAATGAAATTATTGTGACCCTCAATAGACAGTTGGGTATTTCCAGAGTAGATGTATATGTAAATTTCCTTAGGTAATCCCATGGTCTCATGATATTATCATTAGGTGATAAGGTTCTTTAGAAAGTCATTTATGAGTCTACTTATGTAAGAACCCGGTTTTTGTTGTGAAATTCTTTGGAATATTCTTGATGATATTCCAGAGCAGCGCCTTCAGACGGCATGCGATTCCGAGCCTCGGAGTGGCCGGAATTAAATTTTTAGTGCGTTCACACTGGAAATGAAAAATAAATGAGATAACTCCTAAATGGAGTTCTAGATCAGAGATTGAAGTGTACGGATGGGTCCGAAATGGGGTTTTTACCCTAGGAACGACATAAAACTTGTCGGCGCGGGATGTTTGGACCCCTCGCTCGCTTTCGGAAGGTTATACGGATAAATTAATTAATTAATTTATCTGTTTAATGTTGAAATTCTAGCATCTTTTAAACGGTGGCTCGGATTGGGAAACAGAGGGCACCGTTGTGTTCG
The DNA here is from genome assembly GCA_963277665.1 of Viscum album. Classification (NCBI taxonomy): domain Eukaryota; kingdom Viridiplantae; phylum Streptophyta; class Magnoliopsida; order Santalales; family Viscaceae; genus Viscum; species Viscum album. The sequence continues at coordinate 34,963,138 of OY728131.1, forward strand.
GAATGTGTCGTTTACCCTAGGAGGGGTATAAGTTTCACGGGCGCGGGCCGTTTGTGAAAAATGACCCCAGGGGCGTTTTCGTAATTTAGCGGCTTCGGATGTAAAATTTTATAACATTTGTGCGGGGTCTTGGATTAAAATTCTGAGACCTCCGTTGGGCTCGGCAGGTGTTGTTTACCCTAGGGGAGGCTTAACCTGGACCCCGTCGGGAGTTCGGGTTCGGGCCGATGGGCGGGTGGTTAAGCGTTTTCTATTTAAACGCTTAAGTCGCCCACACCCTCTTCCGCTCCCTCACCTGAAAAGCAGCAAGGAGGAGCTCTCCCCCTCCTTCTCCACTCCGGCGAGACAGCTCCGGCGAGGTGTGGTGGTTGGCGGATCTTCGCGAAGCTTCGGGCGAAGCCCCGCAAGGTAGGGTTTTGTCGTTTGCATTTTCAATTCCCATACCTACTTCGAGCCCGCATTTTTGTATCAAATCTCTGTTGATTTATCAAAAAACCCATGAATGCGAAGTGTATTTTATTTTCTTTCCAATGCTTCATTCCAATTTGGTTTTGGAGTTCGGAGGAACTCGCAATCATTCGCCGAAGATTGCGGGTTTGCGGAGGAGATGTGGGGCATTCCGGCGGGTAGGCGCGGCGGCCGGCCATGCCAGGTGGTGGTGCGGCGAGCCGGCCGGCAGCTTGTGGCGGCTGGGTGTGCGAGGGCGACGGCGGGATGGCTTCGGTAGGCGGCAGGTGGTAGGCGGCAGGCGGCGGGCGGATCCGACGTAGGGCATTGGGGGGGGGGGGGGACCGCGGGGTGGGCGACCTCGCGTGTAGTGCGACCGCGACCCGCATGTCGTGGGTTGCTGCTGAGAAAGGAGACCGACCATGACGGCCGGTCAAGGGATCTAGCCGCGGCCAACTGGCCGTGGCGGACTAAACCGGGCCCGCGGCCGGGCCGGTCTAGGCCTACGAAGTTGCCCCCCCCCCCTTCGTTGAATTTTTGACGCCCGTAACTTTCGTTACTGGCGTCCGTTTTGCACGTCGTCAGCGTCAGTGCGGACCTTGCGTCGAGGGGAACATATTGAGATGGTTTCGGGAATTTTTAATTCCCGAAACGAGGGGCCTCGGTGGTGCGACGCGTATGTCGAGGGGTTTGACGTTTTTTCGGGAATCTTGTTTTGGACGGCGCGGACGCGTCCGACGTCCGAATTAAGCACCGTCAGTTGCGTTGGGACCCTGATGTCGGGGCAAAGGTTTCCAAGCTGGTTCCGAGTCTTGAGGCCGAGGTTGAGGCATGGGCCCCGCGACCCGTCTCTTGAGCTGCGTGCATCTTTTAGCGAATTTTTCCTCGTACGTCCGTTCGGGGCATGCGAGCAGTCGATGTTGGGTGTTTTTCTGAGGGCATTGCAATGACGCAATCCACCCGCTTTAATTCCGCACGATGGCATGGGCCCCACGAGGGTCGTTTCGGGAGTTGACGATGATTTTCAGCTTTATCACCAGGCGACCGTTTTGGACAAGTGAATAGTCCATTTCGTGTACTTTTTCGAGTGGATCGCAACGGTGCGATTCGTTCATTGAGTTTCAGGACCGGGATGCGGGTCCCACGTGGCACCGCTCATGTGCGGTGCACTGGAAGGCATCTTTTTCTCCAGATATCCATTGCACTCAAGTGAGTAGTGATTTTGGCGTGTATTCCTGAGGGGATCCTAATGGTGTGATGCGCCCTACTGTTTTCGGGGACGAGGCACGGGATCACGGGACGCCGCTCGGGAGTGAGGCGGTGTTGGTGACTTTTTAGTCGGATATCCATTAAAGGCGAGTAAGTAGTTGATCTCGCGTGTTTTTCCATGATGATTACAATGGTGCAATCTGTTTGGTTGTGTGGAGCCTCTTGCACGATCTTGTTAAATGTGGAGCATGGAAGGTGCTCTAGTGGTGGTTCGCCCTACCTTGTTTGTAGAGGACCCTTGGCGAGTGATCACACACTCTTGGGAGAGTGATATAAATGGTTCATGAGATGTGGCTGGTCGTGCGTGGGCCTTGAGGTGGGGTTGTTACGTCACACCTTCGAGTGGACGTTGGGTGCAGTGTGCACGCTAGCCCTTGGGATGAAAGTTAGGTATACTCTGGGAGTATACAGGAGTGTTTTGAGGTACATATGGTTGTTCATACCAGAGAATGTTGGTCCGTTCAGTTGGGGTTGATATGGGGCCACACGTTGTGTGGGACCCACGTGTGTGCCGGGTTCTTCTTGCATACTTTGAACTCTCGCGACATAGAGGGTCCCTCTATGTGTTTGTTTGACCAGCAGGGTGGATTGTTTCCCCTGACTCGGTGCTCGTTTGTTGACCAGCAGGGTTGAGTGGTCTCCCCCTAGTTTCGTTCTCGATTGATTGGCCGGTAGCGGTGGTAGTTACACCTAGTGATGGATCAGATGCTTCACCTCTTTTGGGAGAGTTGTTCTGGAGTCAGGTGGTTGCGCAACACCCACTCCATGTTCGGTTGGCCAGTGTTGTACCCTCCTATAGATATGGGCAGAGCCGTTCTGTGTTTTACCCTCCGGCGGGGCTGGGTAGTGGGTTACTCATCGACTTCCTCGGGCTTACCCTCCAGCAGGGCTGGGCAGTGGGTTTCTCACTGACTTCTAGGGTTTACCCTCCAGCAGAGACTGGGAAGTGGGTCACCCGATGCTATTAGGGTCTACCCTCCAGCAGAGACTGGGCAGTGGGTCACCGGACGCTATTAGGGTCTACCCTCCAGCAGAGACGAGGGAGTGGGTCACCCAACACTATTAGGGTCTACCCTCCAGCAGAGACTGGGCAGTGGGTCACCCGACGACCTCTTAGGTTCTACCCTCCAGCAGGGCTGGGAAGTGGGACACCCGTCGTCTAGCTCCAGGTCTACCCTCCTGCAAGGCTGGGCAGTGGGTCTCCTGTCGACTTATTCCAGGTCTACCATCCAGCAGGGCTGGGCAGTGGGTGGCCTGATGATGTCTTAAGGTCTACCCTCCAGCGGGGCTGGGCAGTGGGTCATCAGATGATGTGTTATGGTTTACCCTCCAACAGGGCTGGGCAGTGGGTCACCCAGTATCTTAATATGGTTTACCCTCCAGCAGGGCTGGGCAGTGGGTCGCTTGGTGATGTGTTAGGGTTTACCCTCTAGCAGGGCTGGGCAGTGGGTCCCCCGATATCTGGTTATGAATTACCCTCCAGTAGGGCTGGGCAGTGGGACACCTGTCGGCATTCCAGACTCAGTCCTCTCGACTAGGCTAGTATGTGGCTTTCCTCCGTGTTTACCGGAGCGGGACCCTTGGCTATACAGGTCAATGTGGTGACGACTTGACTTTGATGAGACCTCTCGACTGCAGGGCAGTGATGAGGTGTGGTTTGGCTTTCCTAGAACTCTCAATTATGAGGGGCGATTTCCCCACCGAGACGCGTTCTTGTGACGCGATCTAAAACCCTGCGGGCGAGTCAGTGCTGCCCAAAGAGGATAGTGTCGAAGTGCGGTGATTGAGCCCCTTGACATGTAGTTTGGGGCAGACATGTGGGATGCTGAGCATCGCTAATGGTTTACTTCTGGTACTGTTGGCGACTCTTTCTTTGGATGAGCTATGGGACGAGGATCCCCTTACGACGTCATTTGGGTTTCTTGTTGAGCATACCGATATGTATATACCTTGTTTCCGGTACACACTTCTTGGGTTTGGTTACTCTTCTTCCATGAGAGGCGAAGACGCACGGGGTATGCCACGTGCTTTCCGTGTCTAGCTTTTCGTGGTTGGACGAGTCTACTCTCCTGCTATAGGTAGCGAAGACTCGACGGGAAGTTCGTCTTCTCACCGTTTCCAGCTCCTTGTTTCTGGACGAGTCTACCTTCTTTCCTCTTGTCGGGTTGAGCTGTACTCTTTGCTGTACTCTCTATTGCACCCCTTTACATTCCTATTCTCTCTACTACTCATCCTTCGGTACCTCCTTTTGTTGCTCCCTCGAGCCTTCGGGGTACCCTACTGAGTATTTTTATACTCACCCCTGCTTGGGCTTTGCCCGCAATTGGTGTGCCCTTACAGACGACGGACATGTGGAGCGTGGATTCAGTGGAGCGTAGGAGCTTGAGAGCTTGGACCACGTGTGGTCGTCGTGGTCGTGTTCCAGGTGGGAGACCCGTCATCTGTTTCTTTTTGTTTACCTGTTGCCGGGTTGTGGTACTTTTGGTTAGGCGCGTGTTTTCCCCTTTAATTTTCAACTTGTACTCTATACTGTTTAGAGGTCGATGCACATCTGTGGTTTATATATATAGCAGTTGTTCTTTTTACTCTGCTTGTTCTTTCTTTACTTTGAACTTTTGCATTGAGTGTGTTGTGTGTGTGTGTACAGGTGCTTAGGCAAAGGCCTCCCTGAGTTGTTGTGCCTTCGGCACTGGTCGCCAGCCCCTGGCCTATGGAGGCGGGCTTGGGGTAGTTTCGGCTCGAGCCCGGGTAGGGTCGGGTCATGACAAAGTGGTATCAGAGGTGGTTCGTTCCTTGGGACGTTGTTCGGACGTCCCTAAAATAAAAGGAACTGGTTGGGATTTAGGGCAACAGTTTTAACATGTCTCGAGAGCGGCTCTCAGGCCAGGGAGTCCAGTGATGGTGCGGCGGCTGACATATCCATTCACCAGGACCTTGATAACCTTCTTGTCGACTCGGCATGCTGAGACACTTGTTGTAGAGAAAATTGGTTTGTGCATCACATAGGACTGAGTCTTTGACTGTCCTTCTTGAGTCAGCTCCCCATCGTTGTTTTTGTGGTTTATACATATATGCTCATCTGACTGCGGCACTCCTTGATAATATTCAGGATGTCTCCGCGAAGACAGTCAGCCCAGATACCAGCTTTGGTTCGTGACGACGGCCTTGTGAGCTACGAGGCCACAGTCCAGGACCCATCATGCGAGCCCCTTTCTCCAACTGGGTTGGTAGCAGCACCCCCACCTATTGAGCAGCAGGCTGTTTCAGTAGAGATGGCTGAGCTTGATCGCAGGTTGAGCACGCTCCATGAGTTCCAGCGGCAGAGACCGCTGAGGTTCAGTGGTGATCCATATCCTCAGGCAGCAAGGGTTTGGCTCGAGGTAGTGGTTCGCCTTTTCAGGCTTGTGCAGATGCTGACAGATCAGAGAGTGGCTTTGGCAGCCACCCTTTTTCATGGAGCAGCTCGGCGTTGGCGGAGTCTGGTGACTCTGTTTCTAGACGAGTCGTCACTTTTGTGGGACGACTTTCATTTGTTGTTTTGTGAGGAGTTTTTCCCCTCCTGCTTGCGCTCCATTCGGATTCAGGAGGTCCTGCAGTTTCAAAAGGGAGGGATGACGGTGGCCGAGTACGCGGCTAGTTTTGCAGACAGTGCATGCTTTTACCCGGACTTGGTCCATGACGAAAACATCTGAGCATGGAAGTTTGAGCAGGGTCTCCGCCGAGAGACTCGTGCTGTCATAGTACCCTTGTGCATTTCCACGTATGCCGGGGTGCTAGAGCAGGCGCTGGTGACAGAGGGGTTCATGTCATGTTTTGTGGTTGGTAGTGGTAGTGGGCACAATGGAGCTGGGACGTCTGCCTTAGCTAGAAGGCGCCGGAGGACAGGACCTCGATACAGGTGGCCTTCCCACTGCCGGTTCCGGAGACGTGGTCGTATACCACTATGGCGAAAAGGTGCAGGCCCTCAGCCGAGGATGCCCTTCCATGAGTGGATCCTGGGCCGTGGTCGTACACCACAGGGGCGCCGGAGGGCACCAGGGCAGCCCAGAGAGTGTCGGTGCTATGCTTGTGATGGGCGAGGTCACATGGCACGATACTACCCGACCCGAGATGCTGAGAGCTTCGGGCAGGCAGCAGGCGCACCACCACGGCAGAGGCAGCGCCGTGATCGGAGTAGTGGCCAGAGAGGTGGTGCTAGCAGAGGAGAGGGAGGAGCTGGAGGTGGGGGATGATGTTACGAGATCTCCCCATCACCTCTAGGCAGTCCACGTCAGGCTCTGGGAGCTGACGGTTGGGACCACGGACAGCCGCGAGCTTTGAATGTCTACGATCCTGCAGAGCACGGGATGGTGAGAGGTGCCCCTTGTGACTCTTATACTTTTTGTAGTGTAATTGTTAGACTCTGCGTGGGAAAGGCTTTTCTCCCTACTCATTGTTTGAGGTGTTACCAGGGTGACGCAGGGCGTCGGGTGTAACCCTGTGATGCTGAGGAAAAAGGCGTGAGACCTTTTCCTTCAGTCGATGGTGTTGACTCCTTCGCCTTTTGAGCATGTAAGAGGGCATCGACAGTGGAACCTTGCGTGATGAGATATCCTTGCGTGTTTTACCATATAGATATTCTGAAGGAGGGAATCACCGGGCCTTATTTTAGGTGCGGGTGGTGATTCCAGTCACGGCGTGCGATGTAGAGGTTTGGCCGGGGAGGTGAGCTACCCCTGAGAGCCTTCGGGCCGTTTGAGGCCATGCAAAGGGATAGCGAGGTACCCTACCGCCTTTCCCTAACCCCAATGTCTGGAGTGGGCGCACAACATCGGCAAGGGCCGACCTCGAATGAACAGATCAATCCTTTGGTCTATGTGCGGTGGCGCAGAGCTGTGCGTGGGTTCTTCTAGGTATGGGGAATCCAGGTGTGGGCTTCGTACCCTGTGTTGCCCCTAGTTTTTCTTTTCGAGGACGAAAAGCCTGAAGGAGGGAATGATTTAAGAACCCGTTTTTTGCTGTGAAAGACTTTGGAGTATTCTTGATGATATTCCAGAGCAGCGCCTTCAGACGGCGTGCGATTCCGAGACCCGGAGTGGCCGGAATTAAATTTTCAGTGTGTTCACACTGGAAACACCAAATAAATGTGATAACTCCTAAACGGAGTTCTGGATCAGAGATCCGAGTTTACTGATGGGTCCGGAAAGGGGTGTTTACCCATGGAACGATATAAAACTTGTCAGCACGGGATGTTTGGACCCCTCGCTCGCTTTTGGAAGGTTATACGGATAAATTAATTAATTAATTTATCCGTTTAATGTTGAAATGCAAGCATCTTTTAAACGGCGGCTCGGATTGGGAAACCGAGTGCACCGTTATGTTCAGAATGTGCCGTTTACCCTAGGAGGGGTATAAGTTTCGCGGGCGCAGGCCGTTTGTGAAAAATGACCCGAGGGGCGCTTTCGTAATGTAGCGGCATCGGACGTTAACTTTTATGACTTTTGAGCGGGGTCTCGGATTAAAATTCTGAGACCTACGTTTTTCTCGAGAGGTGTTGTCTACCCTAGGGGAGGCTTAACCTCGACCACGTCGGGAGTTTGGGTTCGGGCTGACAGGCGGGTGGTTAAGCATTTTCTACTTAAACGCTTAAGTCACCCACACCCTCTTTCTCTCCCTCACCTGGACAGCAGCAAGGAGGAGCTCTCTCTGTCCTTCTCCACTCTGGCGAGACAGCTCTGGCGAGGCGTGGTGGCCGGCGGATCGTCGCGAAGCTTCGGGCGAAGCCCCGCGAGGTAGGGTTTTGTCGTTTTCATTTTCTATTCCCGTACCTACTTCGAGACCAAATTTTTGTATCAAATCTATGTTGATTTATCAAACAAAACCCATGAATGCGATGGGTATTTTATTCTCTTTCCGACGCTTCTTTCGGATTTGGTTTTGGAGTTCGGAGGAACCCGCAATCATTCGCCGAAGATTGCGGGTTTGAGGAGGAGATGTGGGGCGTTCCGGTGGGTAGGTGCGGCGGCCGGCCATGCCAGGCGGCGGTGAGGTGAGCCAGGCGGCGACTTGTGGCAGCTGGGTGTGCGAGGACGGCAGGCGGAAGGCGACAGGTGGTGGGCAGCTCCGGCGTAGGGCAGAGGGAGGGGGGGGGGACCGCGGGGTGCACGACCCCGCGTGCAGCGCAACCGCGACCCGCATGTCGCGGGTCGCTGATGGGAAAGGAGACCGGCCTTGACGGCCGGTCGAGGGATCTAGCCGCGTCCAGCTGGCCGAGGTGGACTGAACCGGGCCCGCGGCCGGGCCGCGGGCCGGCTGAGGGCGGACCGGCCAGACCGGGCCAGTCCGGGCCTAGGAACTGCCCCCCCCCCCCCCTCGTTGAATTTCTGACGCCTATAACTTTCGTTAAGGACATCCGTTTTGCGCGCCGTCAGCGGCAGAGCGGACCTTGCGTCAAGGGGAACACATTGAGATGGTTTTGGTAATTTTTAATTCCCGAAACGAGAGGCCTCGGTGGTGCGACGCGTACGTCGAGGGGTTTTCCGTTTTTCCAGGAATCTTGTTTTGGACGGCGTGGATGTGTCTGACGTCCGAATTAAGCGCCGTCAGTTGCGTTGGGTCCCTGATTCCGGGGAGAATGTTTCCAAGGTGGTTCCAGGCGTTGAGGCTAAGGTTGAGGCACGGGCCCTGCGACCCGTCTCTTGAGCTGCGTGCAGCTTTTAGCGACTTTTTCCTCGAACGTCCGTTCGGGGCGTGCGAGCAGTCGATGATGGGTGTTTTTCTGAGGGCATTGCAATGATGCAATCCACCCGCTTTAATTACGCACGATGGTGTCGGCCCCGTGAGGTCCGTTTCGGGAGTTGACGGTGATTTTCAGCTTTATCACCGGGCGACCATTTTGGACAAATGAATAGTCCATTTCGTGTACTTTTTTGAGAGGATCGCAACAGTGCGATCCGTTCGTTGAGTTTCGGGACCGGGATGCGGGTCCCATGTGGCACCGCTCGTGTTTGGTGCGCCGGAAGGAATCTTTTTATCCGGATATCCATTGCACTCAAGTGATTTGTGCTTTTGACGTGTTTTCCCGAGGGGATCGTAATGGTGTGATGCGCTCGACTGTTTTCGGGGATGAGGCTCAGGATCATGGGACGCCTCTCGGGCGTGAGGCAGTGTTGGTGAATTTTTCATCAGATATCAATTGGAGGCGAGTAAGTAGTTGATCTCACGTGTTTTTCCATGAGGATTACAACGGTGCAATCCGTTTGGTTGTGCGGAGCCTCTTGCGTGATCATGTTAACTGTGGAGCATGGAAGGTGCTCCAGTGGTGGTTCACCCTACCTTGTTTGTAGCGGACCCTTGGCGAGTGATCGCGCACTCTTGGGAGAGTGATATAAATGGTTCATGAGATGTGGCTGGCTGTGTGTGGGCCTTGAGGTGGAGTTATTACGTCACGCCTTCGCGTTGACGTTGGGTGTCGTGTGCACGCTAGCCCTTGGGATGAATGTGAGGTATACTCTGGGAGTATACAGGAGTTCTTAGAGGTAAATATGGTTGTTCGTACCTAATAACGTTGGTGCATTCAGTTGGGGTTGAGATGGGGCCACATGTTGTGTGGGGCCCACGTGCGTGCCGGGTTCTGCTTGCGTACTTTGACCTCTCGTGACGTAGAGGGTCCCTCTGTGTGTTTGTTTAACCCGCAGGGTGGAGTTTTTCCCCTGACTCGGTGCTCGTTTGTTGACCAGTAGGGTTGAGTGGTCTCCCCCTGGTTTCGTTCTCGATGGATTGACCGGTAGCGGTGCTAGTGACACCCAGTGATGGAGCAGACGCTTCACCTCGTTTGGGACAGTTGTTCTGGAGTCGGGTGGTTGCGTGACAACCAATCCGTGTTCGGTTGGCCAGTGTTGTACCCTCCTGTAGAGATGGGCATAGCGGTTCTGATTTTTACCCTCCAACGGAGCTGGGCAGTGGGTTACTCATCGACTTCCTTGGGTTAACCCTCCAGCAGGGCTGGGCAGTGGGTTGCTCACTGACTTCTAGGGTTTACCCTCCAGCAGAGACTTGGCAGTGGTTCACCCGACGCTATTAGGGTCTACCCTCTAACAGAGATTGGGCAGTGGGTCACCTGACACTATTAGGGTCTACCCTCTAGCAGAGACTGGGCAGTGGGTCACCCGACGCTATTAGGGTCTACCCTCCAGCAGAGACTGGGCAGTGGGTCACCCGACGACCTCTTAGGGTCTACCCTCCAGCAGGGCTGGGCAGTGGGTCCCCTGTCGTCTAGCTCCAGGTCTACCCTCTAGCAAGGCTTGGCAGTGGGTCTCCTGTCGACTTATTCCAGGTCTACCCTCCAGTGGGGCTGGGCAGTGGGTCTCCTGATGATGTCTTAAGTTCTACCCTCCAGTGGGGCTGGGAAGTGGGTCACCGGATGATGTGTTATTGTTTACCCTTCAGCAGGGCTGGGAAGTGGGTCACCCAGTATCTTAATATGGTTTACCCTCTAGCAGGGCTAGGCAGTGGGTTGCTTGGTGATGTGTTAGGGTTTACCCTCCAGCAGGGCTGGGCAGTGGGTCCCCTGATATCTGGTTATGAATTACCCTCCAGTAGGGCGGGGCAGTGGGACACCTGTCGGCATTCCAGACTCAGTCCTCTCAACTAGGCTGGTCTGTGGCTTTCCTTCGTGTTTACCGGAGTGGGACCCTTGGTTATACGTGTTAGTGTGGTGGTGACATGACTTTGAGGAGACCTCTCGACTACAGGGCAGTGATGAGGTGTGGTTTGACTTTCCTAGAACTCTCATGTACGAGGGGCGCTTTCCCCACCGAAACGTGTTCTTGTGACGCGATCTAAAACCATGCTGGCGAGTCAGTGCCACCCAAAGCGGATAGTGTCGAAGTGCAGTGATTGAGCCCCTTGGCTTATAGTTTGGGGCAGACGTGTGGGATGCTGAGCATCGCTAATGGTTTACTTCTGGGACTGTTGGCGACTCTTTCTTGGGCTGATCTATGGGACGGGGATCCCCTTACGACGTCATTCGGGTTTCTTGTTGAGCATACCGATATGTATATACCTTGTTTCTGGTACCCACTTCTTGGGTTTGGTTACTCTCCTTCCAGGAGAGGCGAAGACGTGTGGGGTATGCCACGTGCTTTCCGTGTCTAGATTTTCGTGGTTGGATGAGTCTACTCTCCTGCTATAGGTAGCGAAGACTCGACGGGAAGTTCGTCTTCTCACCGTTTCCAGCTCCTTGTGTCTGGAAGAGTCTACCTTCTTTCCTCTTTTCGGGTTGAGTTGGACTCTTTATTTTACTCTCTGTTGTACCCCTTTACATTCCTATTAGCTCTACTACTCACCCTTCGGTATGTCCTTTTGTTTCTCCCTCGAGCCTTTGGGGTACCCTACTGAGTATTTTTATACTCACCCCTACTTGGGCTTTGCCTGCACTTGGTGTGCCCTTGCAAACGACGGACAGGTGTATTGTGGCTTTAGTGGAGCGTAGGAGCTTGGGATCTTGGACCGCGTGCGGTGGTCGTGGCCGGGTTCCTGGTGGGTGACCCGTCAGCTGTTTATTTTTGTTTACCTATTTCCAGGTTGTGGCACTTTTGGCTGGGCATGTGTTTTTCCCCTTTTCTTTTCAGCTTTTACTCTATACTGTTTAGAGGTTGATGCATATCTCTGGTTTATATATATAGCAGTTGTTCTTTTTACTCTGCTTTTTATTTCTTTACTCTTCACTTTTGCATTGAGTGTGCTGCGTGTGTGTGTACAGGTTCTTAGGAAAAAGGCCTCCCCGAGTTGTTGTGCCTTCGGCGCTGGTCGCCAGCCCCTGGCCTGTGGAGGCGGGCTTGGGGTAGTTGCGGCTCGAGCTCGGGTAGGGTCGGGTTGTGAAAACTTATGCCCAAATTTAATATAATCTGGAGGCCCTATATAAAAATAACTATTGTTGGAGGTCTATATAAGAAAATGTGATTATATAATTTTTTTATGCATGATAAAACTGTTGTCAAGACCCATATCTATGATTTTAATAAAATAATGTCAAACTTGTCTAAAATAGATGTCAAGATTAATGGTTAAGGACTAGAAACTATTATGATAACATAATCATATGAATCTTATAATTATTTTAAAGAATCAATAATATAATTTAGGGATACTCTATTTATAAATGAGGTTATATTTGCATAATTTTCCAAAGAGCTTAAAAAAGAGGCCCAGTTAAACAAGATCAAAGGGACATATTGTGAGGGGTTGACCTAAGGAGACAGGTAAGTATAAAAGTAATAATATGTCTTGGAGTTGGTATAAGTTCAATGTTAGAGTTATTAACTGTTTCTAGAGTGAGAAATTATTATGTGTCAAAAAATAATTTTCTAGAATAGAACAATTATAATGGTAACTATAACCATTCATTATTAAGGGAAAAATATTTTGATATTCACAAATTTTTTAAACATTTGCATGAGTACCATGTCTTATAAGTGGATCCATGATCCCAAATTCTCATTCCATATGTGCTCTAACATGGAGTAATTTTTTGTCCAGACTAAGATGATGAGAGGGGTGGTGAATCTCATTTTAAAATTTAAATGAAATGATGTGATAAAATTATCTAATTGAGAAATAATATTAAATTATCAAAATAAGAACAGTGAAATCGATAAGTGCATTGAAATTAAAAAGCATAAGAATAGTGTAAGAAAAGTATCAATAAAATGAGATATTTAATGATTAATTTATTAATTAAAATAAAGAGATTAAAAGGTAAAATATTAGAAAAATAAGTATAAGACCCGAAATACAAAAAAAATGATTATTGGTGGTTATTTAAAGGGGTTTCTTCACAACCACCTGTCAATTCATTTTCATTTTATGTTAGAGAAATTATGCATAACCCTCACTAATCATTGAAATTGGTGGGAATTCTTGTAGACATCGACAGTGGAGAAGCACAACGGTGTTGGGGTTTACTTGTCCTAGCATGAAGTAATGGAAGCACTATTAATGGCGGAGTGAAAAAAATTCAGACCTCGATTTCATATAGTGTAGTTCTAGATGACGGATTTCGAGCAAAATCTCCCAACATTGCAGGGCAACCATATTGAATGAATGATATGGTAAAACATCTTCCCTCGGTACCAATCCCCATCTTAATGTGGAAATTCTAATTATGATGGCATACAAGGTTGGAAGCTCGATTAATTTTAAAAATATGATAATGAGGCACTTTAGGGTAGTGTTAGGTCTCTGGGGACATCAGGGTCATTTATTAGTCCATTTTTCTATTGGGCCTACAATTCATGTAAGGTTCCCCCTCAACCCAATTAAAAAATGTTTTATCTAAAAAATAAATAAATAATGTAAGGCCTTCATGCTTTCAAGTTTAGAGGGGGTTGTGATCCCTCACTTTTTCCTTAATAAAAATCCACAATATATATATATATATAATTAATTAAAACATAATATAAAAAATGTATTTATATATATTATATGAACATATTTTATAATTACATTTATATAAATAATTTATACGATTTTGTATAATATTATTTATAAGAATAAATAAATAAAATTGAAAAATATGTACATGAATAGACATTTATTTGCATTAAATTTTATTTCATACAATATTAATTAAAATAAAAAAGAATAAATATAATATATATATATATGAATAAATATAAATTATTTTAAAAATAATATATATAATTACAACAAAAACAATAATTGACTATAAATACATGCATATAATTAGAGGGAATTTTGAACCCCTTTAATTTAATAAATTAGAGGGGGTTCACAACTGCTACGGATTTTTAAGGGTAGAGGAGGGGGGGGGGGGTTAAACCCCTTTAATATTTCTCTTATTTTTCAAAATTATCAAATTATATAATGTGTGTGTATGTTTTTCAAATGTGTTGAATCATCACGTTGAGTCTTAGGATACGATATCTAAGGTTCATGACAGTGATAACTCTAAGGGGTTTTCACCATTCTTTGGTTTCTTGAGTGTAACCTTTACATTCCACAAGGATCATGCCTCGCCAGGGATCATTAGAAAAGGTTATAATACCCATGTTTTGGCCTCTAATGGCACTATATTTGAGAAAATTGAGCTTTGTAAGTAGTCCTTTATTGCTCTAATTTCATTGTCAAAGGGAATGAAATAATGGAAGGTATCTAACCTAGTTTAATGGTTGGTTTTGATTTGGATTTTTATTTTTTTCAAATGTGTATCTATTGGTCATGGATTATGCCATGTTCTTTCAACTTATAATGATTTTAAAGGGATTGTATAGATCAGGGGTTTTATTAACCTTTGGTTGAGTATCCCTAGGATTCATGACTATAAATTGAGTTTCAACCTTAACAAGTTTAAGGAAATATGTGCACATGTCTGGGTAAAAATCCATGGCCTAAATTGGGCACTATTTAATTTGGAAATACTCTTTGACATAGCTTCATCAATTGAAATTCCAATTTGAATGGATAGTGAAATGGAAATTTTTTGTTTTGGTAAGTTTTCAAGGATTATAGTATATATTGATCAAATTTTTGTATTATTTGATCATGTGGTTTTTTATACCCCACGGGATGAGGTCAGCCTTAGAATATAATATTAAATGGTACATCACTTATGGGATTATTTTTGTATCATTGGACTTTTGAAGTCTAGCTGTAGGGGTAGTATTGTTTTCTCTAACTGCATCTAAAAAGGGCATGACTCTCTTCACCGTTGAAGGAGGATGAATGATGGAACTGTTCATACAACCAAGACTAATGATCAAGGAAGGGATATTATTAAGAATTTTTTCTGAAATAGGAATCAAACATGATATTATTTTTAGGAATCACGATTTTTCAGATTTTCCTTTATAGGATTGGGAAATGTAAAGTGTTACTAAGTGTTTCGAAAAGATTCATGGGTGGGCAGGGAGCCTGCCACAACTTTCCCCCATCATTTCAGCAAATGAAGCACTGTTAGTGTTTTTTCATGAACTGTTTATGTTTTATAAGCCTATAATGTCTTGGGATGAGCTGTTAAGTGATTCTTATCCATCTAAATCATGAAAATAGTCCTCTCACATTCTTTCAGGGAATGATAAGAATGAAGAAGTCTCTGTTGATAGTCAGGGTGCTAAGGAAATATCATTTCAAGTTGGCGATGATTTTGAAATATTGAATGAACTTACATTGAAGGCACACAAGGGTCAAAAATTAAAAGATAAATTGAGAAAACTACCGCTTAAAAATACAAATGTAAAAGGGATACTTTTTCTTCTGATCATAGACAAATTAGAAAGAGAAACTCTGCACCTGAAAAGGGTATGGAGGATTTATAGGTCGGTTAAACTGATAGAAAATAATTGGAACTCGCTGTCTCTAATTCAATGCTGCATTTGTACATTGGTAAACTACCTGCTGGTAATGTCCCATTCATATTGGGATGGCTACAGCTGATCATGGTAGGGACCTGTATGTTGTAGATGCAGCATAATGAGTCTCAATCATGAACAAATCTTATGTATTTTTCAAAAATGATTTGTCCCATAACTTTGCTATGAATTTTTCTTAAACCCTCAATGTTAAGAAATCCTTGATTCATTATGATTACAGTATGCATACACCTTCTATATCATATCATCAGCGGGGAAATGAATCTACATTAGAATCTATTTAGATTAGAGGATTAGAATCTGATCATGGGAAGGGTTTGAAAATGTATGCTAATGTTAAACTCTTGTCTATGGGGGAGTTTTAAAATGAATAAATATCTATGGTAGAACCTTTCAAGTAGTAGGTTGGCACAGATCATGGCCCAAGTGGGTTACAAACCCCTATTGTTGAAATGTTTAATCCAATATTTGGTTTGTGATCTAAATCTGATAAGGGAAGGTGTATCGTAAATGAACTTGTTTTTTCTTTAAATACATTTTCTAACATTGAACTGGTGATTGGGAAATTTCATTCAAAGTCAAGAACACATAAAACTTTTTATTTCCATGCATATAGAAGTAGTGAGGAGGATGGAAACGGATGTGATCATGCATTTGGAGATGAAGAAATGAAGGAATCCATGGATTATTGATTCCAAGATGGTGGAGGTGGACCATGGCAGTAGGTGAAGACATGGATAAGGGTTTAACACCCTCATGGTAGGGGTGGATGTTCCTCTCACCACAGTGTGAGCACCCGATCTCATGCTACATGAGTTTTCATTTCATTTTTATAATATTTTTCGTATTGGACATCTTATGCTTATATGTTCCTCCTCTATAATTCTTTTTCTCTAGTCAATAATGGGTCCATTCATCCTTGACCTTTAAAAAAATAGTACATACAAATAATAATAATAATAATATACATTATATTATATTATATTATATTATATTATATTATATTATATTATATTATATTATATTATATTATATTATATTATATTATATTATATTATATTATATTATATATATATATATATATTATAATTATATTAGGATTATATTATATTTTATATATAATATTATTAAATTTATAAATACATTATATATATAAATAAATATTTACAAATAAATATATTTATATTAATATACATCTAATTAATCAAATTAAAATATTAAATATTTGTGTATACATAGTATCATTATATATATGTCTGTATCGATATATTTAAATATGTTAATTATATTTATATATAAATATTCATTAAATTATATATATATATAGATATTTTATTATATTATAATAATATATATAATATATATCTTTTTTACATGTAATTGTATTTATAAAATTTATAATATATTTTATTGATATAAATATGTAATATATAAATTAATATTTTTTAAATTATGTTTATATAAATAATATATATATATATATTAACATTATATATTTGGGTAAGATATAAATATAAAAATATGTAATATATACATGTATGAAAATAAGTATAAATATTTACAAATAAATATATAAATATATATAAATATATAATTTATAGAGGTTTGTAGAATATATACAGGCACATAAATGTTTATATTTATATTATTACACATATATGTATTTAAATATATGCATTAATACAAATGTAAACATATAAATATATAGTTCATATAAATATACTAATTTAAATCAATATGATCCAAGAACCATGCCAAACTGGTTCCTAATTTTTTAATTTAAATAAAGGGAGAGTAGGATTACAATGGGGTTTACATAAAGAGAATGAGAAATACACATGCATCCAAATAAAAAAACTTAGTGAAAGAAATATGGAATGATGAACAAGCATCTCGAGGCTGACTCCTCAATTTCTCTTTTTGATGGATCATCGACAACATGATTTCATTCACTATAAACATGTGTGACATCTAGTTCATTTTTTCAAATAAATGAAGACATTCAATCTATAATAGGAGTAATCACCATCGAACATGTCGTGAGAGAGTATAAATGTCTAAATAAAATACTATATAAATGAGTTATAATTTAAATACATAAATACATAATATAAACATAAATACATTAATTTTTATATATGTATATATAGTTTATATTTTTTATGTATTAATAGTATTATGCCAATAATATTTATTTGTATAAACATTTAAATACATAAAATAGTAAAATATTAATTATATCCACAAAATTCAATGTAATGGAGTGGTTTAGTGTATCCCTTTATGTCAAGTGGAAATGTGGATCAAATCCTACAAATTTCATTATTTTACATAGGTGATGAGGGGGATATACATTTACAAAATGGAAATAGGGGGCATGTAGACATGAGACAAGGGAGGGGGTGCGCACAGGGACGACACACCAGACACGGGAGGACAAGGGAGGGGATAGACATGGGAGATAATAATAGGGTAGGGTAGGGTGGGAACACACCATGAGAAAAGAAGAGTATAGGAGGTGATGGTGGTCGCACACTATGAGATAGCAGAATAGGTAGGTTTAAAAAGGATAAAATCCAACGGGTGAGAAAACCACCATTAATTCCTCAAAAATAAGTGTGGTTAAAGCCTCCCCCAAAATTGGGTTTAAAATTCAATTAGGGGTGTTTTAACTAAATATAAAGCCCTAAATATATTAGTTTCAATTCCAACTGCCCATAATTTATGTGTTTCTATGCAATCTCGGCAGAAATTAGAGGGGGTTTAAACCCCATCTAATTTAACTGCCTGTAAATTCACCATAACATTTCTAGCAGTTCCACAAAACATCCACTAACAATACTTGTCTGGTAAATTATCATCAATTACTCATAATCATTTCTACTATTCTTAGATGGGTTTGTAACCCCCTCTAAATATTTCATATTTTCTAGCGAAGGCACACAATTTGATAAAGAATTTTGGCAATAGCTCTTTAAGAGTTCCTACGTCTTCGACCCCAATTGCTTAGTTGTTCATGAATTAATAGACATTTAATTTAGTGGTATATAATAAACCAAAAAAAACCACCTCTTGACTTCAAATATATCCAAGAATCATTGAAAATAGGTCATGGTCTTAGTGGTTTTTCTATGAACCCTAAAAGTAAGACCTTTGTGTTAGCAGTTTACTAAGAACCTGAAAGAAGAGATAAAGGGTATGTTTTCTTAGGAACAAAACCATTAAAGAAATGAAATCAATTATATATAAATATATATCAAATTAAACTGAGAGAATTGTATTGAGAAATATGTATGATCAAGGTGTTTTAAGAAGGAAGTACAAGGAGATCTGTGAAGGAGGAATAGTGGAAGAAATTTTTCAATTATGCCCAGTGTTCTTCTTTATAGATCAATGGAGTTCATTTTAGTTTGATGAAGCTTCTTTCCAATCCTCCAATGAGATGTATTTTTAGTCTAATGGGATCTCTAGGTCGAGTAGGAGGTGTTACTGGGTCATGTAATCCATTGAATACATTCATAAATACACCCTTTGAATATCTGAGTCGACAACACTAGGTAGCCACACGATGCCATTGGCAAACTAGTGGGCTTGCTTATGCATTCTAGAATGTTGCAGACTCCACCGAGTATCCACGGGAATCTAACAGGTTGCTGGTGAACTACATGGAGAAATAAAATTCTATCCATACCTCTCCATATGGCCAGTGGGATTCCACTGGGTTACTTATGGACAACAAGTATCAAAGGAGGTTTCCCCATTCAACCATCAAGCTGGTGCATTTTCCAAGAAAGGGTCATAAAAGTGGCCCTCCATAGATATTTTTATGCCTTTTTTAGACTATTTATTCCCTTGTATGATGTATAAATATAACATATGAAATAAAACTAGAAATGGTAAGGACAACAAAAGGTGTTTTTTATTATTAATAAAATATACGGGGGTGAGGTAAAATAATCTCCCTATTTTTTTATGATAAAAAAACATGGAATATAACAAAGAAAAACTCTAATGGAATTTCAATATTTCATATTGAAATTAAAATTATATGACAAAATCATTTTCAATACCCAATAGATTAGAACAATTGGAATTTAAAATGCGGGGAAAGATTGAAGGGAGAGGATGCCTCCGCACTCTCTAGGAGTGGTGAAACCCTAACCCAGGGTTCCATGATTTCCTTTGTAGTTTGATGACCTATGGTCGGACTTGATTGAGGAGGAATATTTTCGTTCATTTTCTCTAGTTATCTAAAGTATTTGGAAATATTCATGTCTCCTATTTTTCTATGAAGACTATTGGTTCATTTACTACTCCAGGTTGATCGACAACGGTGTCGGGTTCTACCCTTGCTTTGCATCCCTCCTAGCCACCCTATTCCAAAGACCTGGTTCATATCTAGGTTACCCCATCTTGTGTAAACATCTATTCAATGGTTCAAGAATATTTTAAATGGATTTGATTCAGAGTTCAAGGGGTTTCCATTCGTTGGAATTCATATGATAGGTACTTTCTTGGGTGGAGTGTTTCGACAGTTAGGAGGTATCTTGACCTCCAATATGTGGTTATGTCTGGAGTTTTGGTAGCATAATTTTCATGTGATAACCATATTTTTGGTGAGTCTTGTTGAAATGTTATCAATGGAAAATTATGTGGTTTGGGTGGACGATTTTTTTGTGACAAAAATGCTAGTGGACTTTGGTCGGTGATAGTTTCTCTGAAAAGAGATTTCAACATTATTCAATGATTATGAATATCTATTTGGTGGTTTTAGGCTCTAAATTTGGATTTTGATTTCTATGTGGTATTTATTGTTCACTTTTTGGGGTCTATTTGTTCATTGGGGTTCATATTTCTCTTCATGCAGAGGTCTTTTCATTATTACATTTGGTGGGTGGTGTAGCATTTTAGAGGTGCAACATTTTACATGTTTTTCTAGGTGGGTGGTCTCGAAATAGGGATGGGTGTGATGACACTGATCATTTAGCCATAATCCATAATTATATATGGATGCATGAGAGCCATTCTATTAACCTTATCACATTGTTTTTAGTTTGGCCATGAATTAAAATAGGTTGATATTGTCGTGCTTCACTCGCATGATTTTTCAGGTGGGCAGCTTTAAATAGAGAAAGGTGTACTTGAACCATTCATCCATCTCTCCACCACATGTAAATCATGGTGACAAAGATGATCTGCTATGATTTTCTCATCCATCACAGTGAAACTTCTTGTAAGGGTTCAATGCATTATCTTTATCTGGTTTCACTGTTTCATTATCTAGCGAGGGGGAAGATGAGGTTGATTCTTGTTCTTTCATTGATTCTTTCTTCCATTTGTACAATCATAACCATTCAACCCTTCAGGGTCATGTTCATTTTATGTTTTTTAACTCTACTTTTAATCTATTCCTTCCCTTCCCAATTTTCAAAAGAGGTTTCATTATATTCAATAAATGTGTATTAACACACATCCATTAAAAAAGGATTGTCAAACATTTGAATATAATACAATTTAAAAATAATATCTATTTAAATGAGACCTAATTTTTTTTTGAAAACATTTAAAAGAACATTTAAAAAAAGTAAAACATTAAAACCATAAAGTATTGTACCTTTTCTATAAATTTGTATCCCTATTTTATTATAAAAATTAATTATAAATCATGATAAATAAATAAACAAAATTTCATTAGTCATCATTAATGTCCCTTCAAGAGGGGAAAAATATAATTCAAGAATTTAAAAAAATTGAGAAGCCTTTTAATTTACCAAAAATAGATAATTATATTAAACAAACTAACAAATTTAAATTATAGAACATATATCAAACAGTTATTTTAAAAGAATATACGGAGTATGTTCAAGATTGAAATAATACTTTGAATTGTTTTAAAAATTAAATAATTACTAAAATATGTTTTCTTCTCTAATAAAATTTTATAATTAACAAGACATGCACCCCATTAATAAATTTATTAATTATATTGGGAGACATAAAATAATGAAATTCAAGAGATAAAAAAAGAATGGAAGGTTTAAAATCATAACAGGTTTTGAAAATAACAATAAAAAACAATATTTTTTTCAAAAATAAATTGTTTAAAAGAAATTTTGAATTCTATTATTTACTTATAATGTCCAATACATTATTAAGTCTTAGAATTAATATGTAAATAATTTGTAACATATTCCCATAGAGTTTCAAACCATGTAGGTAGTAAATTACAACTTCTCATGCCTAGGGTGAATATTAGATTAATAATCCACCCAACCATTTTTTTGGTTACTACATTTAGGTGTGATAATGTCAGAACTACCTCCACTAGTTTTTCTCCATGAATGAATTTAGTTTCTAGTAACATTATACTCAATTTAGTTTATCAATCATAATGGAATTTTTGAACAAAAAATTAAATTTTAATAAACTTTAGAAATAAGAATTATAAAAAATCTAAAATATCTCAATCTTAACTTAGTTATTGAATAAGTACCATAAGAGTACCTTACCAAACTCAACCTTATTAAAGTAAAATTATATAAGGCTAGATGATTTTCTAAGATGTAAGATAATTGAATATTGGTTCTAATTAACTCAGGAAAGATATGAAATTTTAGGAAGAGATTTATCAAGAAGTCGTGTCTATGATCAATGTTCTAGGGGAAAGAGTGTTGAATCGAATATATAGAAAAACTAATGGAACTAGTGTTGTAACAGTTAATAGGAACACGATTTTGATTAAGAAAATAATCTAATAGACCATGTTTCATCCAAATAATTTGGGGGAAACATAACATGACCCCCCTACCCCACCAACATAATGGAAGCTCTCCTAGGTTGACAATGAGAGGGGAAGATAGTGACCACCCAAAGCCCACCTCTAATAGGCCACAAGATGATGAAAAACACCAAGGTTATAATGAACATACAAATGGAAGTCAATACCCTATAAGATAAAATGTAGAAAATGAATATTAGAAAAGAAAAAAAATATCCTTCTCATATATAGGTAAATAATACCCAAGTACATTCGCATATGTTCATACAAGACTAAAAAACTAGAAATGGAAACTACAACTTCCAAAATATGAACTCGGTAGGGACCAAAAATCCCCATCATTTCTTGCTAAACCATAAAATAGTAAAATCTATATTGATTGAAAAAGTTCTATTGGAAACCTAGAAAAAAGTTTTTATATACAGAAGGTAATAATATTAGGTATACTCATTAGGATTCTCCCAAGATCCTCAAAATATAAAGAACGCATACTAAAGCCCAGTGAAGTACAAGTGGAACTTAATATTCACCTAAAACGGTATAAAATGGTCCCAACCTAACCATGTATAAATCTAGCCAACTATCACATAAAAGGGATAATATATTATTGTAATAAAACAAGGGTACCTCCCTACTACATCCCCGTATGTTTTCCACTCTGCCCTGATGTTTTTTATCTTGAGTTATCTCTCTCCAAAAGAATGAAGCTCGGAAACACCTATGCTAAGTATCACAACATGAGCCTCATGCATCACACCATCTCATAATCCCATAACATATTCCTATATTAACCAAGTAGTCTTGAAGATCCACCACAACTTGTATGTCATCTATCATACATCTGTAATTATTCCTCAATCCATTACAACCCATACTCCGAGTAATGTACCACGAGACATCACAACCCATACACATCTTATATTTAATAATCATTAAGATAATATATTCAAATAAAAATGTGTATGAAATAAACGCATGTAATCACAACCTTCAACACACAAATATGGATAAAGATAACCACTATGCATAGTGATATATATTACTATAAAGAGAAGAGAGAAGGGATTGAAAGGGTAGTTATCCATCCATCACTCACCAACCGAGATGTTGGGGAATACACCTACACAACATCTAATAAGTGTCAGTTTACCTACCTAAATATATGGTGTAGCATATAAAATCACTAAATATAGGATATTATATAGCCCACAACAAAACTGTTGGCATAAAACTAGCCCTCGACTCAAATGCAACTATCATCATTTGACCACCAGACATCCTCTATTAGGGACTAGAAATCATATAAGAACACATGAATTTAATACTATTTAGATTAAGTTAATTATTTTTCTTTTAAAATTCTAGTTTATGATAATTAATTAATTAACTATTAATTAACATTATTCCATTAACATTTTATTAACTATCAATGTGATGTCCATGCACTCTAGGAATAATCCAACCAATTCCATGGTTTATCAAGATTAACATATTAATAATTTTAATTATAGAAAGAAACAAATCCATGGATGAATTTTTTTATTTTCCTAATATTCCATAATTATCAATCCTCAAGGAAACACCCCATGCTACCATCAAAGAGATGTATAGCGAAGAACATCCATATGTCTCAAACTGTGGGGAATTGAATGCATATAAATAAGAAAGTAGGTCACATTGCCATTTATAAAACAATTACAAAGAAATAATCTCAAAATTAAGAACAATAATGCATATACCCAAATTCAATCCATTCCACCAATTCTGTTATCATCCTTGACACCCTCACACATATCATTTTGCATTTCATTGTAATAGGCATCAATTTCTGCCACTAACCTAGGTCTCTACATCCATATCTCATCATCCATCCCATAATCATATCAAATCACATACCAAGGATCACATATATAGAAACACATAAGTCATCAAAAAACTAGTATGTTAAATAGATAAATTGGGCCCTACAACAAGGCATTTTTTCTTTACATGCAAAAAAGGATATCACGACCCTTACCACAAGGCATTCATCCTTTGTATGAAAATGAAATCACACTTCGGAAAACATTTATATTTATCTAAAATTATATTTTATTCCATATTGACATAACCAATTAATTATTATATATTAAAACTATGGGTAACCTGAGGCCTCTACTATAATAATCTTCCATTTATTAAACATGCTCTCTAGCATCAAATCCGGTTTCCAAAAATTGTGACATGAAAAACTATCATTAACATGAATTTTATGTTGATCATCAAACATAATTATAGATTTTTTTTATTTATCAAATTATATTAGCATATATAATAACAAATTCATATAAACATTTATTATGAATCAATTTTAATTCCATCAAATTATGATAATCTAAGGATTCATTATACAAGCCTCATTATGTTCTTTTATTTGACCGAAAAAAATTACCAACTTTCAATTCCTTAACCAATTTTATCAAAAATTCATTCCATCCCAAGCATAAAAAACTTGATAAAAAATAATAGGCATATATATCACAATATCTAGAAAATCAAGAGGCAAACTATTATCATGGCAGAAAACATGAGATGACAAGAACCATAAGCCAATTAATTTAATTAATACAATTTATTATTTATTAGGGTTAACTATAATGTGACCAAAAAAGGTAATCATGACAATAATAAAATTTCATTTAAATAAACAAAGATATAAAAATTGCCCTACCTCAAATTTTTCTATATTATTTACATGAGAACGAAGAAAGAATGTGGATCTTTTGTCGCCTCTTTTGCAAGAAAACTGCATTCCTACAAGGATTTTCTTCCTCAACTGTAGAAAAAAAATAATATAAACTATATTATAATATAAATATTATAATATATAACATGGAAAAAATATTTAGTAGGAAATAAGATTAAATAGAGGACAAACCACAAGAAAACAAGACAAACTCACATTAGATTGCGACATATTGAACCGAGGAAGATGATGATTAAACCTTATCTAAAGAGGATTCAAGGACTTTTGAAAACTCTCATAGGAATATAGGTTTTGAGATAAAAACTTTGGATATAATTGAGTTATAATTGAATTTGGAAATTTATAGACAACTTTCAAAACACCACACCATGGTGAAACCCCTTGCACTATTTTGTAGGATATGATGACATGGGATATACTACAACATTGTACGAGGGGCCGGACAAGATAATAAATAGTCAAATGAAATTCCAAGTAATATGTATCCATATACTTAAATATCCTATATACCTAAGTAGGGGATTCGGTGCAACTTAAACCACCACACCTCATAAATCAAAAACCCTAAGTTGAGACTATGCCACAGTCGTAATTTATGCCCCAACCATGCCAAAATTGATAGTGGCTCCATTCTCCTACCTTGAGCTGCTACACCATAGCTATTTGTACTACGCCACAGTGACCACCCTTACGAAACATCCTAGTTCTCTATAGGACAAAATCTCCTCACCTCCCCATTTTCCTTCTAAAACACCATATAACCTTTTCTATATGCCTCAAACACCCAAAATTCACAATGTAAGGGGATATTAGGATCCATATCCATAAAAAAATACCTATAGATAAATATAAAACCTAAACCATATAATGTGCAATGACAATTTTCTTTGTATAATTACAAGAGATTATGGATTTTTCATGTATCTGAGAAGTACCAGTTGTTCTTTTACTATAAAATTTAAATCCACCTAAATTAGAATCGAAAAAACTTATAAGTTCCAAAGTGGTACATTTTAGGTAGAATAAAATAATATTTACATATCCTTTTAAATATCTAAATTTTATTTTATGATATTTCAAATATTATACTTTTGAATTTTATTGAAAATGGGGATATTTGCATACACTAAACATGATGTTTTTCCAGATTTTGGTAAGGTAAAAATGTCTTTCAAGCATACCTATATAATTCCTTTTGACAACTAGTTTATTAGAGTCTTCCATCATTGTATTACAAGATTTACTCATAGGTATAATTATTTCCTTTACATGATCCATGATATAATTCCTTAAAAGTACATTAGTAAATTTTCTTTGACTTTGAAAAAGTCCATCATAATTTTGAAAATTTGGAACACTAAGAAAAAATTTAAGTTCTCACATAAAAACTATTTTGAATTATTTTCTCATTAAATCCTAAATTTTATTACTATTATATTATTTAATAGAACTAACAATTACATCATCAACATAAATTTGAACAATTAATAAATCTTTTCAAATAGATTTTAACAACAATGTTGAATCATATTTTCACCTTTTAAAATAATTTTATATAATAAATTTAGTCAACCATTAATACCAAGCCCGAGCGGATGGTTTTAAACCAAACAAAGCCCCAGTTAACTTTAAAATATGATTTTAAAATGTTGATTCATCACAATTTGCAGGTTCTTCAACAAAAAACTATTCATAAATAGAACCATTTAAAAATTAACTTTTAATATTCATTTGAAAAGGCTTAAAATTCACATGTGTGATGAATTCCAATAAGATTATATTGGATTCAATCCTAGAAACTAGTGTAAATGTTTCATTACAATTAATTCATTCTTCATTATTCAGCCTTTTGCTATGAGTCTATCTTTTTTATGAGTGATATTACCTTGCTTGGCTAAATTATTTCTAAAAAAAATTAATACCATTAATGGGACGATCGTTGGGCTTTTCACCAAGTGTCTAAAATCTATTCCCTTTTAGTAATTTCAATTTATGTTTCATTTAAAATACCCAATTTTCAACATTTATATAATCATCAGTTTTTTGGGGTTTTATGTGAAACAAGATCACAATGCTCAACCTCTTTTAAAATTGACCATCTATTATGAATACCAACTTGAAAATGAGTGACAAAATTTTCTATGTGATGATACTTACTTTCACCCATGATTTGGGTAAAGGAATAGAGGGTGGTTCTTCCAAAATAGCAATTTATGTAGAATTAGGTGGGATATTTAAGGTAAAAATTTCCAGTTCAATCAAGATATCAGTAATTTGGTGATGATTTTTAAGAAAATTCACATTAAATATTATGTGAATTGATTCTTCTAAGATTCAGGTCCATTTATTAAACACTTGATATAGTTCACTTGAGTTAGAGTACCCAAGAAAAATACCTGCATATGATTTGGGCTCCAAATTTCATAGGTTTTATTCGGGTTTAACAATATAGAATTTACATCCAAACACTTTACAAAATCCAAATTTAGGAATTTTTATCTAATGTTTATAGGGGGATTTTTATGAAATAGTCTTAGGATAACATATTTAAAGGTATAAAAAGAGGTACTAAAAGCCGTATCTTAAAAATTTCAAGGTATTTTAAATTAATTTAAGATAATTATTTCTATTTCTTTAAGAGTTAATTTTTTTTGTCAAAAACACTTTTTTTAAATAAATTCCATGGTGTAAAAAAAGAATTATTATAACCTTGTGAAGTAAAATGTTCATTAGAATCATTGTTATAAAACTCCATCTCATGATCACTCTGGATAGATATGATCTTATAAAATTTTTCATTTTCAACCTTCTTGTATTATTTAATAATATATTTATAGGACTAATTTTTATGAGATAAGAAACAAACTCATGTAAATCACGTATAATCAACAATAATTACTGAAGAGTAATACATACCTCCTTGAATAACATCTTAGGTTGGTACAAAATGATCAAGATGAATAAGTTCAAGGACCTTGTAGGTTGATACTTACTCTTTATATTTAGAAGAAGTTTATTTCTTCTTAACAAGTTAGAAAGGATAACTAAAAATGTTATTTTTGAAATGCAATTTAGGAAAATCTCATACTATATGATTTGTATTGGGTATGAAAAGTATGTATGTTTTATACAATGAACAAGTTTCCTATTACAAATCCATTAATCACTATACTGTTATATTAAAAATGTAAAAGATTTATTTAAGATAAATTTCCAATCTAGAACATAAATATTTTTAAATTGGGATGTTGAAAATAAATTTTTTCCTTTGAAATCAAAGACTTTACAATAAAAAAAATTCAAAATGGAATATAATGCCATTATCACACAATTTAATAATACTTGGAAAATTATATTTTTAACCATTAAAATATATACCGTCTTTAATAATATAATAATTTTCAAAACAAATTGTACCTATTCTGATGATCTTACTTCTTGAGTTATCACCCATTGTTATGTGGCATACATTGAGCTTTTCATGATGATTTAACTCAGAGTGGACATATAACATGTATCTCAAGAAACTTCATATCAAATGACAATGTATAACCTTGTGTATTACTCTTGAGACACTTTTAATATAAAATAATCAACAAACAAAAAACAATGGTACCCAAAATTTGGGTCCACTTATGTTATCTAAATGTGTTTTTTGGAATCAATAGTTGTTTATCATGTCATTTTCAATAATAATTCTTGTAAAACATATTATAAGATATTTGAATTTACTCGGGCCAAATATGAAAACAATTTTTACAATCACATTCATAAATAATATTCACTATTTTTTTTACAAAAATTGGAAAATAAATATTTTTAAAATCTATATAATATATTAGTAGTATTTTTTGAGTTTCTGGCATGATTTTTAAAACCAAAACCCAAACAATTATTTACAAGTTCTTGAGAACCAAGAAGTATATTAAAACATTTCTAACCTTGGGTGAACTTATCAATATAATTTTAATGATATTTAATTACCTATTCTAATTTTTCAACATTAGGTTTCTCTTTTATATTAAATTATTACTCGTAAATATTTTTAGTGAGTTGACTCTTTTCTAAAAAAACTTGATTTTATTTTTTTTAGTTCATTTAATTTTTTATTAGGTTTACATAGTAAATTAACTAATTCTTCATAATATAATTAGATTTACGAATCAGAAGAGTTGGGAAATTAGAATTGGATGAAGTAAGAGAATTAAATTCATCACATACCTCAATTTTTATCCATGATACATTTGAAACTTTTATCACATAAGTCATAAGAACAGAGGGAATAATAATTTACACTGTTAGAAGAATAATTGATATATTTCATTTTTTTCTTATTTTTCTATTTGAGCAAGGTGAAATCCATCTCCATGTGTCATTTTGTATTACAATGATAAAAATTCACCACATCTTATTTCCATCGATTTTTTATTCCATCAAGGTGAATTTATTTTTTCTTTTCAGTGGATTTGTTTACTTTCATGGATATGTGTTCACTCTAAATTTGAATTATAGACGTGCCACCATTGATTACATTAATGTAAATTATATTTTCCTTCACTTCATTTTCATGATTTTTATCTTTTTTCATCATGGTGATTTCAAAGGTCATGGGAGAACCATTGATTCCTTCAACTTTAATTTTATTTATATCTTTGGATTATTTAATTATACATACCATGGGTGACCGAGTACTTGAAAAACCCCAAAGTGTCTTCCTTATAAGTGTTTCTTTAAAAATAAAAAAATGAATAGTCTTTATTTAATATCATATGTTATGAAATTGTGTAAAAATATAATTAATTGATTCATAATAATGCATATTGAATCTTTCAAAATCATTTCTATACATGTCATGCCTTATTTCATTAAATTAATTAGTTACTTCATGAGTAAAATCATGAAATTCCAAATATTCATTAGCAGTTTAACATGTGGAAAAACTATTAAATTTATTTAATTATAAAAAAATTAAGATAATTCATAGAATTGGTATCTATTTAAAAAGAGGAAACTTCACCAGGAGTCCATTTTTAATTTAATTTTTTAGAGGATATGTAACCATGTGTAGAAATTTTTCAAATAAAATTACTTTTTATTTTATTAAAAGTAAAATTTATAGTTTTCCAATAACTATAGTATTTTCCCCCAAAGAAATGGTAATGTAGCATTGAGAGCCATTTGAGAACAACTTGGGTGTTATTGGTAGAGGATATCTTTTAAAGACCATTTTTTATAGCAATTATGTTTTTAAAAAATATATAAAACAATGTATTATCCATATTTTTATAAAAAAGTATCCACTGATACAAATTTTGGGTCGATGTAAGATGGAAAGAGAGTTGGGGGGTATGATTTATTCAAATATATAAATGAAAATATGTAATTTATTTATAAAATTTTTCAATAAAATTATATAATCAACGAAAGCATAATGAATGCGTACTGAAATTCAAATGTATTAGAGTATAAAAAAATAAAAGTAAAGAAATAGATTGATTTATATAATTTAAAATATTAATTTATTTTTATTATGAATTATTAATTGATTAATTTAATGAAATAGATTATAAAATAAAATATGTTGAAGGTAAAAATAAGATAAGACCCAAAATTTGATAAGGGAGTTAAAAAATATATCAATAAGAGATATTACATCTCCGACACCAATTTCGCGAGGGTTTATAAAGTAATATACCATAAATTTAGAGACATCCAAGAAACCCAAAAATAGAACACCTGGCATAGTAGTATCCAATAACCCCCAAAAAATGGCCTCAGTTTTAAAGGTTTTCCCAAACACTCGAAAAGTATGACCTTGGTTTTAGCGGTTTACCAGGAACCCAAAAAGATATAGAAAGAGGTGGTTTTCTTAGGAATAAATATCTGCCTTGTCTATTATAATTAATTCCATTTGGGTTTGATTATATTAGAAATTTATGTAATCCCAGCTATCATTATAGCGATTGTATGTCAAATAGTATGAGTCTTGGGTCGAACACTCATAGAGGTGATTACAATGGTCTTGTGACCTTAAAATTGGAACATGTAGATGGATTACATTCAAAAAATATATGATGTTAGGTTATAAGTTATCATATTGGATTGAACATTAGTTTATTTCAGAAGAGGGAAAGATAAATTTTGGGGATCCCTTATAAATGGAATACCTAAATCTAACATGGGAAGGTCTATTGGATTAGAACACATAACTATTCCAAATTCCCCAAGTTGAGTATGGTTAGATAAATTTGATATACCCAATATAACAACCACTCATTGGTATAGAGGTAGTTATCAATCTAGATTCATTAGTTGCATCGAAAAAATAAGATAACAAAACAAACTATTTGCTATACTTTGGTTCATTAGAATTAGATTGGGTAACTTCCATTAAAATATTATATTATAGTTCATACAATATAATGAAATGAGATTTTTTATCAGCCTAATTTTATATCCCTAAGTTTCCCAATATTTGATTTATAGATTTATATAAGGGATGATACCCCTACTCTTTATCCCTATACCTAAGTTGTTTAGCCACACATTGTAATGAAATAATTTAGAATGCAGATACGTAAATAAATTTTATCATACATCATTATAGTGTTGTAATCGAATAATACAATTGAAAACGAAAATAACATGAATGTAAACAAAAAAACAATGAAACTTGAAGACAAATCATTAAAATTATCATGGTAGTTGAAGTACATGCACCAAAACATCATAACAACAGACGGAATTCAATACTTATTAAAACATAACCATAATAGTAATTAAAGATTTAAAAATGAAAATAAAATGAAATTAAAAGAATGAAAACTGAGAGAAGGAAAATATATGGTAAAAGTCCAATCTCCTAGAATATAAATTGGCTGAAGAACCATATATTATAAATATCATTTAACCCATAAGGCTTCTTTATTATCTCACTACCCATTACATTTACATTATAAGGAAGGAATTTACCCCATAAGTGTTGTATCCATCGTTTGAGATATGTAACCCTTGTTTATGAATTTTTATGTGGTTAAGGTGGTTGGGATGGGGTTTGTTAAGGTTTTGGAATAGTTTTGGTACTTTTCTACTGGATGACAGTTTGTTAATAGTCAATTGAAACCATGAAGAACCCCCTAGGTAACAGTGCCACATGAGGTTGTGGGCTTCACACAATATGCACATGATTTTTCTAAAAATGTGAGGAAACCATGTAGGGAACCATTTTGATTGTAACAAGAAAATAGTGAGAACATGGTTTGTTTAATTGTGTGAGATAACCGTGTGCGACATTAAAAATGGTGTTTTAAATGGGTCACTTGATATTTAACCCAAGACAGCCCAACTATTGTCCCACTCAAGACTGACTCAGGATTTATGTCCCTAAAGGGTTAGGGAATCTATCCAACTTGTTTTGGAAGCGATTTGAAGGGTTACTAAGGTGCATTGTAGCTGATATTTCTTTAGTAAATATATTCTTCTAGATAATTCTTGGCTTTCCTTAGATCTAGTTCTCCATCTCTCTTGGTTTTCTAGATCTACAACTATCGCATAATGATCTAGTGTTTTATTTCCTAAAATGTTGAGATTTGGGATTATTGATGTTAGTAAAAGAGACTGAAGGTGGATTTGGTAGAGGGTTCACCTGGATTCATGGAGTGGTTGTGAGTTGTTCGATTTCACCGAAACCCTATGGTAGGTGGCTTCTCTCTCAACTCAATTTATATAGAACTGGAGGCGTTGTTTTCAATTAGATAAATTTTCTTTGAATTTGTTTGTTATTATTATATGAGGATCATGTTGGAAATTAATTTTGTGATGAATTGTGGATAGAGGGTCCATGTGTCTAGATAGTTTTTTATATTAGAAAACCATGGGTTTTCTTCCACATCCCTTATGAAGAGTGTATCATCAGGGAAGACATCGGATATTATTATCTATTTATCATCCTCAATATTTGGTTGCTGAAAACATGATAGATAACAATTAATAAAATTTTTACTCACTTCCATGTCTTTGATGATAATGTATTATAGTATTAGGATCAACTCTTCCAACCATGGTTTTTCATTCTTTTTATTCATAAGGTATTTTAATATGTTTGATTAGTGAAAACCATAACAGTAGAGAGAATGTGGTATGACCTAAAATTTTCAAATGTACAAATCACATACAAAAGCTCTTTCTCTAGGGTTATATAATTATTTTTGAGAATTATTTACAGTATGACTAGAATATTAAAAAAGGATAAAAATATGTTTAACCCACTATCCTAAAAAAGTTCCAATAATGAGGTCACTAGCACCAAATACTATATTGATGCCTTATTCTCAATCAGGTGAAACAATTATAAGAGAAACCATTATGTTTTTTTGAGAGCATAAAAGTCCTAATAACATTTTTCATTAAATTCAAAAGGATTTTCCGTAGATAGTAGGTGTTTTATTGGTTGGGATATTTGTGAAAATTCTTTAAAAAACTGATGATACTATCTTATATGGCCCATAAAATCATTACCCTCTTCACAGTGGTGGGTTTTGGAAACTATTTAATCACTTTGATTTTATCTGGTTCAAAGTCAATAATATTCTTTAAAATTTTATATCTGAGGACGATTTCTCCTTAAATCATAAAATGGAATTTATCCCAATTTAGCACCATGAATTTCTCTTCATTGTTATATAACATAAGTTTTAAATTACTCATATAGAACATTAATGATCATCCATATATAGAAAATTCATCCATAAATATTTCCAAAAATGCCTCTACCATATAATGGAAAATATATTAAATGCATTATTGGAATGTTTTTGGTTCATTACATATTCAAAATGAAATTATTTTTTAAGTGATGGTTCCAAATATTGAGGTGAATGTTGTATTTGAATAATTAACTTGTTCAATAAGGATTTGATTGTATTCAGAATATCCATCCTAGAAGACATAAAATGCATTCCTAGTGAAATATCAAGCATTTGATCCATGAATTAGAGAAAAATGTGTTATTTTAAGGTTGTAATATTGATATTTCTATATTAGACACAATCTCACCATCTAATAATGGTTGGGTTTGGGATTAATTCATTTCCGTCATTATAAATCACAATTAATCCAACCTTCTTTGGTACCACTTATTGTGGGTTCACCCATTCATTTTCAGAGATAGGAAAAATAATACCAGTGTCAAGAAGATTCATAACATACTTATAAACAACATCATTCATTGGTGGGGTGATTTGGCTCTAGGGATTGTTGTTTCACTTAGACCCTTCTTCCAAAAAAACTATTGATGAACATCAAAGTGATGGTCCCCTTGATATCATCCACACTCCATGCTATTGAATTTTTGTGCCTCTTAAATACTTTTACCAGTTTATCTTCTTGATCATGATTTAGTTGTAATATTTTTATGACTATATACACATATTTAATATATAATAATGAGTATTTACGTGTGATATATAGAGGTTTTAGTTCTAATATTGGTTGATTAATAATAAAAAGTGTTTACTCTAGGAAGGAGTCTCTCATAAAAGGTTCAATGCATTTCACCGCCTCAATGTCACTACCATATTATTTATATAAATTGAGGTTCTATTCCCCTTTTTAAATATCCATAATATCACATTCTTTATCAGTGAGAAAAATTTGTTCACACTTTTATGAATTTCATCTTTATTTGGGTGATTTGACTATATAAAACACTACTCATTCCTCCCTAACTAGAAAAACAAGTCCTCCTTGATAGACATTGATAAGCACTTTACGCATCATGAGTGGATATCTAGGTGGTTTATAATTTCATATTGGAGCTTTACCACTTATCTATTGATAGTACGCCTGATTGGGTTGTTGTTTTCATTGAAAAAGTCTCTATTGGTAATAGGGTTTTTAAAAATATTATGATTTTTTATTGTAATTCACATAATTAAAATAATTATTTGGATTACTCTATATTCATATCTAAGATTCCTGATATATATATGTGAATCTACACATTTAACATTCTTTAATATCTATAATTGGAGTAGGTGGTGGTGCACTGGGTTTAGTTGTACTGAAACTTTCTGTATTTTTAAGGGATTCTTCCTAGGCTAAATGGCAGTTGGTTTCTTCTACATAGTGTAATCCATACCTTAGAGGTCATCCTCTACTTTTTAAAAGGATATAATTTTGAAAACTATAATTTAACAAATATCTCCTTAATTCAAGTGTCTTATTAATTAGTCATCCATTAGTGGGGGAAGCCACCACTATGTAAGATTCTGGTTTCAATTCATGCTAAAATATTAGAAGTTACACCCAAAAATTGATCCCTTATTATGGAAGTATCTGTTTAAAATACTTAAAATGGCCCCATTACTCCCCAAATGATTCACCATAATTTTTTGTAAAATTTATAATGAAATTTATTAGTTTATACCTTTACATGGTTTGGAAATATATTTCAAGGAATTTCGTTTCTAGGTCATACCTCATCATAATGGATTCAGGATCCAAAATCTTAATCCAATACTTGGATTTATCACTTAAAGAAAAATGGGAAATCCTGCTCCTAATGGTATATAATGTCACATATTAGTTCCTAATGGGTTTTAAAACTTCTAATAAGTTTGATAAATTCTCATGTGGGTCTTTTCTTTAAAGGCCACTAAATTGACCCATGTTCTGGATCATGAAAACAAAAACATGATTTATTTTGAATATGTTTTCTTGGATTAGAGGGAGAAAAATATTGGGCATATAAAAACTGGTGGATGGAAATTCATATTCCATGATGGTGAACCCCTACACCAGCGGTCTCTCTCCCTACCATTCAAGTGGATAAAATTTATCATTCTGTTTATTGGGAGAAACAATATTTTTTTTCTTGGCCTAGTTTGAATAATGGTATTTAGATCTATATCAAATTATAAATTTATATAAATCCAACTAGAAATATAGATATGTTATATAGAAAAGTGGAATTATGGGGTCAAACCCGTTGGTAGGTGATGGAAACTTATTTGTGACCTAATCATGGAATACATTAATTCAAATCAGTTACCCATTATTAAAAATCATATCCCTCAAATAAAATACACCCCCATAATATAAAGGTTTAGGGTCTTTAGATATTACATACATAACTATATCTTTATATAATAACTATTCAACATATCCCAAAAAAATTCTATACATGGCTCCCACTTAGCTATATTACTTTATATAATTCCTTTTGAAAATAGGAAACATATGAAGAAGTGAACACAAATTCTCAGTAAAGGAAAACCATATCAATTATGGGAGGAGGGAAAAACATAAACATATGAGAGAGAAAAACATGGTAGAAATACATGATTAAAAACAGAATAGGTTAATAAGATTTTATCATAAGGAATAATATTATAACATATATTATATCATAAGAAAATATAATAATAAAAGGGTTATCATGATAGCATAACATATACCAAGACATAGGAATGTATAAACTTGAGATGATATTACTGAGCCATAGAAGAATAATATTGTAATTCTTCACAAAAAAATCATAGAAAAGAATCACATAAGAGAAGCATAACTAATAAGGAATTCATATCATAGTGGACTAGGCTTACTACCCATTACCCATAAAATACAGAACTTGGTCTAACCACCCACGTCCTATAAATTAGTGGGCTTGTGTAAACCATATATTTACTATCGTGATCTTATGAGATATAAAGATTTAATGAATCAATTATAGAGATATATAATTCAAGGACCATTAATCACATAATTATAAACCATACATAAGTGTGACACATGAAATAAATCATAAAACAAAGCATTATTAATTTATGGAAGAAATATGGGTTATATAACATTTTCAATTGGAATTGCATATGAAAAAGTAAATAATTAGATTAGTTGATACCAAATTATAATCACCTAAAAGAATTAATAAATAATAGAATTTAATGGTTGTTACATGAAATATAACTCTATATGAGATAATTATTTTATATATTGAGAGGAAAATTGAAGAAAAAATAAGAAAATAATTTTTTTCTTTGTTAATGTTGTCATAAAAATGAATTTATGACTATATTTAAAATATATTTTAAAGGGTATAAAAATTCCTTTAAATAATATTTTCAAATTATATATCCTTATAGTGGAAATTTGGGAATAAATATAGATAAAGAAAAAGAAGTCTGGACATGAAGATATAAAATGTACCTAAATAGAAAGAAAAAACATTTTAAAATCCTTTTTAACTATTTTAAAAACCTTATTGATAAAGGATTTATAAAAACTACTTTTTAATAGAGATGAAGACTAATATGAAAGGATAAGAAACAAAATATATATATTTTTTCAAAATAATACAAGAAAGAATTTGTGAGAATAAATAACATGAATATTGAAGAGAGATGTCCCATTTAGATAGTTTTTAAATTATACATAACAATGTCGTATTTTTATGAAGAATGAATCCCATAAAAGAAGAATACCGTGAAATGATAATTCAATTTACCTATAGTGGATAAGACATTATACCATGAGTTATATAATTATAGAATATATCAAAATAAAAATAATATAAACAAATAAGAAATAATGTGACTCAATGAAATGGAGATTGAGTTAAGAAAATCATTACTTAGGATTCCCATTTGATTAGGTATTCTCTATCCTCCTATACAATCAATTAATGATTATTATTTATATATATATATATATATATATTAATTTTTTTTATTTTAAATAATAGCATTTATTTATAATTCCTTATTAACCACATCTTAAACATTTTTGATAAAATTAATACATGAGTATTAACTATTCCATTTGTCTAATGCTTTCTTATGTGTGGTGGTTTTTTCCTTGATAGTTTCTCATGTGATCATCACCCCCAAAATTTTCATATAGATAATATATATGTGTTTTATATAATTCTATATTCCCATGTCCATTTCATGATGGTTATGGTGATGTTTTGTAATGAATGGTTAGAAATCTATTTTTGGGAATTTATATTCAATAAAATGATTTTATTTTATTAATGAATATAATTATATATATATATATCCATTTCATAATTATGAAAACATCCACATTTCTTCTTTATTAAAAAATATTATTAGGGTTTAAGATTTTTAAGTAAATCTTTTCATAGATGTCATATCATCATTCTTATCGGTGGTTGAATTGACCCAAACAATAAGTTGATATAAAAAATGAATTAATATAACATGTTATATTATATATATAATATCAATTTTATAAATGAAAAATAATTTCAAAAATATTTTATTAACAGTAGTGACAAAATAGGATTTACCGTGAAAGTTCTTTTCATTTTTAATATCGATTATGTAGTGATGTTATTACAAGAGATATTTTAAAAATGTTTTGTACATAGATTATTGATAACCAATATGGAAAACTATACTTCACATTGTATTTTAAAACGTTATCAATGAAATTAGTCAAAATATTTTGAATGAGATGGGTTTTTGATGTAGGTTATTTTATATCCAATGTGAAATATAGATTCCATTCAATCTTCCATGTTGGTTATAAAATAACCAAAATGAAAAATATTTTCTTAAAATTATAATAAAATAAATATCCAAACAGTATAGAAACCCAAATAATTTCAAAAATAGTATCCGAAACCGAAAGTGAAAATTGAAGTACCAATTAAATTATTTTCAACTATAAAATTTGAAATTTAAACTATAAATATATGTTACAAATAAACAAAAACATAACTAAAATTGTGAAATAATCCACCTGTTATCCTTGTCTGTTATCGAGATCATTTTTAGAATAATATTGAGGGTCATAAAAAGGATACAAATTAAAAGGAATTAATTTAACATATATTCTCAATATAATTATATGATAAATTAATAGAATAGTTATGATAAAATTTAACCTGGTGGAATTTTGTAAATATCCCACTTGAAATGATTTCTAACATAAATCTTAGAACCAAATATTCACATTCCTTTACTCCTTGTTTATGATTATAGTTATATTTACTAATATTTTTCAATTTAAAATTACAATTTATATGCTTGTAATCAAAATGTTGTAATTAAAAATCATAGGTCACTTTACACTAAAATATTTTATCATTAGTATCCTCTTTAATGTTTTATATTTAAATTAATTCCATTACCTATTTGAAACTGGCATGTATGGATAAAATTTCAAATTCATTATAATATACATGTATTCTAATAATTAATCATATATTTCCAATAAGTTACCAAAATTGTATTTGAACATATCATGTATAGAGAATAACATGTAATATATCATCTATTTTGGATAAAAAAAGACAGCATCCCAGGGAAACAAACATAAAAAATATAATTTGATGGTTATTCAGTTATGATAAATAACCATTTAAGAAATATAGGTGCCATACCCTTAACAATAAGGAAGTTCTGAACAAAAAAATGAATTAATTTGAAATATTTCAGCATTACTATATTGAAAAAATAGGATTTAACATCTTTTTTTTAATTTTTGACTTCAGTTTTTAACTGACATTTATTAAGTGGATGTAAAAAATAATATTTTAGGAATTGGTTTAACAAAAACCGACGCTGTAAATCATTTTCGTTAAGGGTTTTGGTGTTGGTTTTACAAAAAACAACATTGAAAAAAATTTCTATTAAGGATTTTGGTGTTATTTTATTAAAAATATGACATCAAATTATGGTTTTCGGAATTTTTATTGACGGAAAACATTTATGAAAATCGGGAATATGAGAGTCTTCAACATCGGTTTCTTTAGAAACTAACACTGAAACCCAATTATTTGTTTTCTTTTCGGCATCAGTTTTTCAAAAAACTCACGTTGGAAGTTAATTTTTTTTAGAAAATTAAAAATATTACACTAGAAAAATAGCAAAACCCCTATAAAAACACAATATACAACAATAAAACCCTATTTATCATTGACTAAAACACTATAACTTACATGCTTATATCTATTTTATTCAAAAAAATTCTACACATTTGTATTAAATAATATAATTAAAATACACATACATGAAATTTAAATCCTGCTCATAGATGGTTTTTGTTGAAGCATACATTTGATTATCAGTATGTTCGAACACCTATTATATCAAAAGAGTTAGTTTTTTGAAACCCTATGTAATATTATTCATAAATATTAGAATATACATAACTCATATCATAATTAGACTTACCAAATAGTTTGCAAAAATAGATTTAATATGTGAAATATTAGATTGGGAATAATAATGAGAATCATTGAATGCCTATAATAACATTGAACGATATGAGATTTAAAAATATAATAATATGATATAAAATATAAAAAAATTAATATAACTAACCCTATAAAATTCATTAGTTTCCCCTATGGTTATTTTCTTGTACATAAATCATAGAATATAATAAAAAAATTCAACATGTCCTATTTTATGACGATATTACATTTATAAGACATTAAACTGATAATAAAAATCCATATATAACAAAAAAACTAGAATAAAATCTAATATAAAAACCAATTACCTATACTTCCAGATATTTGATTTTATTTTCATTTTTTATCGACATGTATTCCTTGATAAATTTTTTTCATGAACTCTATTTACATATATATGAACTAATAATACATGTCTAAATAATGAGAATATAACATAATGTGTTTATAAAAAACAAAAAAAAAACATACATTTATAATTAGGTGGAATTTTTTTAAGAACATTCCCTGATAAAGAGAAAAACCAATATAAGGTGAACTCTCTTAGGAAGAATACGCCTGACATTAATTGCCCCTACAATACAAAAAGTTCACAATTAATGAAAATATAATGATCAATAGTTTATAATTATATTTCTATTCTTACTTATCATGAAATGGAAAAAACCAACACTCAATATCCTCATGTGATAATCTCTCACGTATATATGAAAATCATTCAGGATTCTTCACATATTGCACTTCCAAGGAAATGAATTCTGGATATATAAATCCATAGTTTCCTGTACATTGATTTTTTAGAAGCATGTGTATATACATAATTTAAAAGGAAAATATAGTTATTCATTTTAAAAACATCTTTAATTAAATAAATTCATGTTCAAATGTTAGTTTACTTATATAGAAAACAACTACACCACATTCAGGCCAAGTTCTTCAAATTCAATAAGATGCAAGGTATCTTTTTTGAGTAATCACGATGAATATTTTCTTATGTATATATAGTTTTTCATTTGAAACTCATATATATAATTCAATTAAGAAGAGGCCTGAGATGATATTGCTATCCCATAAGAAATATAATAAGTATCTACAGTTGATTTTCCTAAACATTTTGTTTCATTTGTGAAGTTTCTTTTTCTTTTAGATAAACCAATATAAGATTAATGTCAGAAAAAAATTATAAGTAATTTGGAATCATCTTTAATTAATATTTAAAAAAATTCATACCTCAAATGAAATGTAATTACTAAGAGCAGTTGTCCATAGTAAAAAATGACCGAAACAATCCCCAACTATGGTGATCTCCTCAGTGGGAAATAGTAGTAGAGAATTATGATCTATAATATCAAGTACTAATACACTATCATGACCTATATACATAGTCTAGGGATGTATAAAATCCCCCCAAAAATTCATGATTCCCAACACCACAATATATATATGAGGATCCCTAGAAAACAACTCATATTAAGCGGTTTGTCCAAGAGTGGGGTTGTGGGATCGAAGTAGGTAGATGGGGCAGGGTAGTTTGGTTGGGCAGGATGGGAAGGTTAAAAAATAACAAAAAAATATATTAGAGTATATATAATTTATAAAATAGAAAATATTATTAAAAATATATAATATATGGAGTGGTCCGTGCGAGGAGGTGGAGGATCAATGGAGGGAGATGGAGTAGGTTAGTCTGGTTGAGAAGGTTTAGAAGGATAAAAAATAAAAAAAATTATATTAGTGTTTGTAATTTAAAAAATAGAAAAATTGATGAAAAATAAATAATATAACTGGGAAAGCTGGATTGATGGGGTAGGGTATGCAGATGGGGCAGGGTAGTCCGAGTGA
Source organism: Viscum album (assembly GCA_963277665.1). Taxonomy (NCBI): domain Eukaryota; kingdom Viridiplantae; phylum Streptophyta; class Magnoliopsida; order Santalales; family Viscaceae; genus Viscum; species Viscum album. The sequence continues at coordinate 35,004,816 of OY728131.1, forward strand.
TCAGGCAAGGAAGGAAGAAAAAAATAATTTTTTTATTAGTTTTTAAAATTTATAAAATATAAAAATTAATGAAAAATAAATAATATACCTCAGATTGCTATGAAAACTATGAATTTTTTTCCATGGGTTCAAATAAATCCTTTTGCACTACTCCTTGAATTTTTTTACCCATAGACTGTTACATATCTTTTATCTCGGATATTAAGGATTCTATTTCTAGGTCTCTTGATTGATTACTCTAAAAAAACCATAAAAATACTATCACCTCCCTGATATCCTCTACCATTTTTGGGGTGTTCTATCTTTCCTAAATCATTGGATAATATTTCCATCCCACCCTCGGGTATGAAAGAGTCGTGTGTCTCCTTCACCTAATGTTCATCCGGAAATGAAAAATGGAAATTTTATATTAGTGTTTAAAATTTATAAATTAGAAAAATTGATGACAAATAAATAATATTTACCTAAAATTTTGTCATATAATTTCTAAGATTACCTTGTAATTTACTCGTCATTTTTTATTCTTCTTGCTCATTTCCAGTTTTCATGGCGATTGGGAGGAGATTGAGGCCCAAACTGATCTGCTTCTAAAGCACTACTAGATCAAGCTATTAATGATTCATATTTTTCTTCAATAATTTTCTTCTCCAAACACAGATACCATCTACTGGATAAAGTATGATGGTGTACATTTCTGAACTAAATCTCTTGATGAGAAATCATGGAGGCGTATTATATAAAAATAAACAAAAAAGTAATTTGAAAAATATATAATAAATTTTACAATATAAAATAATTATCATACCTGAAATTTTTTTCATAAAAATGACTACCAACAAATCACTTATATGTATCTTCAACTATAAACTGATAGTTAAGTCATGGGTTTTAATTATATCTCTTTCAAAAAAACATAATTTCTTTAGTTTTTTTTCAAAATATTTCCATCGAACCACCTCAAAAAAGAGAGGTGTTTTCTAAATTTCATTGGTTTCTTCAAAATTGAATGCCATCTATAATTGAATAAATTAAATATGACATTAAAAATATTTATTATTACAGAAATGAGATAAAAGAAATCAATTAAGATATTTTACCATTATGGAACTCAATGTTGTTGTTTCACCATGTTGTCCACTAACTTCCAATAAAGATATAAAATACTAATCCGGAAATAGCTCCGCGTTGATATATAACTGATAAAATAAAATTCATCGGTTCCAGTTTCATTATTATTTTCATCAAAACGAATATGTAATATTCCATCATCATATGAAAGTGATATTTTTGGTAAACATTTAATACCACTCATACTAACTTGAGAACTTTATTTTTTTAGTACAAATAAGAGAATTCTCTTCCGCTGAGGAAGCATCAGTAGTCCTCCAATGTTTTTTGTAATTTAATAGATTTTTTCCTTAAATATGTATATCTATAAATATTTCATAATATGAACAACTATAAATACCTAGGGAACTTATCCTCTCTATCTATGTCATAAATTTCAACAAGAATGTTTAATGAAATTTTTTGTACCTTTATATCATTATAAAACTAAATATTTAAAAACAGGAAAGAAAAAATAAGTAATTAAAAATAAAGGCATGAATTTGTAAGATTCAAAAAAAGAAACAAAAAATAAAAATTTACCGGAAAAATTATGAGACGAATTTATTATTTCTCCACATTCCTTAATCATGATCATTATGTATTCTATGCAGTATGACTATCTTATACACATTTTCATCATCCAAAAATTGTTTACTAGATAAATAAGGATCACGTAAATCAATAACATCACCAACATCATTCTCATCACCCAAATGGTAACTTCTTCCTTGAAAAATGATGGACTAGTGCTCATTCGATGGATCAATGACAAGAAATAATTATTTTTCTTGTGTTTCCATGATAAATGGTTACTCACTATATTTTAATCCTTTCAAATCGCCCAATTTAATCCCATATTCATCATGTTTCACGCCACTCTTACTATTAACCCAATTACACTTAAAAATAGTGACTCAATATTTAATATAATAAATTTATCTTATGTATTTTAGAACTCCAAAATATGGTTAATCCACCTAAAAGAAAAAAAAATACAATTTTCAAGAAAATGTTTTTAATTTTGAAAATGAATACAATAATTCAAAAATGCACAAATATTATTGTAATAATGACTAGGTTATTAATAATAATTTTAAAATTTATAAATGAGTAAGATATTGATGAATCCCTGTGAAGTTATATCTTTAATTAATTTATATGTGCATTAATTATCACATTATTTGCCCCCATGTAAGGAATTTGAGATGATACATTTCAATAGAAAAATATAATTTACTGAAATAATCATATTTGTTGTATATAATTTTCATAGAATGTTCAAAAAAAATTCATAACATTTTTTCATTCGTGGTGAGGACTCGCTGGGTGCATACAAGAGACCCGCGATCAAATCCAGGTGGAGGAATATTTCCGGGGGTACTGTAGCAGTACTGTAGCAGGCAATGTAGCAGTACTGTAGTAGGTAATGTTCTGTACTGTAGCAGCTGGAACTTTTCATCCATCTGGGCCTCCGAGCCACCGGTTTTGTCCTCATGTCCTGCAAGACTTTCGGGCCACCCAAGGCCTTCGGGCCAATTGATTCTCAAGGCCATAGGGCGACCTTAAGGCCTTAGGGCCACCCCAAGGCCTTCGGTCCACATGAATGCAGGCCCTAGACACCATTCAAAAAATTAGCATCCCTATAAGAGGATTCAGAGCTGGTGTACTAACCAGAGAAGATCCCAATGGATTGTCAGAATAAGAGGGTATGGCTATGTCATCGGTATCAGCCTATGCTTGCATGAGAATCCTAGCCACATGATCATTCAAAGGTGGTGATCTAATATCAAGATTCAGATGCTGGGGAGGGGTGGTTCCTTGTATATAGTCTGGTTGAATTCCCTAAAGACCATCGGGTCATGTAATCTCCTAAGCCTATGGGCCATGTAATCTCTAAGACTACAGGCATTGTAAGGGTTCCCCCTCATCCCTTGAAAGGGGGGTTGTCAACAATCAATAAAAAATGAAGGCCTTTGGGCAATTCAGGCAGGAAAGGTGTTATTTTTTATCTAAAAATTAAATCCATCCCCCGACATCCCAAGTATATCAATATCAAATGAATTTTTATGTCCAATGTTAAAAATGTTATTTTCATCAATGAAACTCAACTCTCAATGAAAATTCTAAATATGTTTTTTATAATCAATGTCTATTTCATTCATAAATATGTGGACTGTGAAAACATATTGACATAGATAATGGAAATTAGCACAAAATTTACATGGAAATATAATCATACTGCCCATTACTGAGGATGCAAAAGAAAATAAATGAATATAACTAAGGATATTAAATAAAATTCAATTATTATTTGAACTTCACTCATCTATGGTCATTAAATATATTCATTATAGATGTTCCTAAATAATGATAATTTTTCAAGTGATTAATAAAAGTAAATACAAAAATAATGGCCAAATATTATTATAATTTAATATACATTTTCATAATTAATTAACAAGGATAATAAAAGTAATACTTGTTAAATATGGAAATAAACTATTAATAAATATCAATTTTATATTAAGAAACAAACCTAAAAATAATACATATAAAAATTAACTTTCAATACAAAAGTAAATTATAATTCATTAACTCAACAACATAAAACAATTATAAGGATGTAACTATATCATTATGATTATTAAAATATAAATGAAATTAAATATATATCATCTTTTATACATCGGATAACAATGTAGATTTTTGATCATAAGCCATACATCGTAAAAAAACATATAAGTACAATAATTCAAAATCAAATACAATATTTCACTAAATGATAAATCCTATTACACATCACATAGTGGGAATAATATATTAATTAAGAAAAAAATTATATTAAGACATTATGTGTGAAAAATAAATATTAAATCCTAACCAAATAGAAAAAAATCTAAACACCATTTGAAAATGTAACAATGAATCCCCTTTAACTTGAATGATTGGGGGTTAATTAATCTATAAAAAATTATATCCCCACCGATTAAAGGTACAAAATTTATATATTTATTATATATTTTATAAAATTATAAATAATATCAATATTTTAGTACATTAAAATTGAATTCATACTTCAAATGAGACAAAAAAATGTTCTACTGAATTTTGAATTCAATGTCAAATGTCATCAATCGGAATGAACACATTAATATTTTTCAAAAAAATATAGTTCAATAAAAATAATTTATAAGTATAGAATATTAAATTATTTTCAATGTGACCAATATTATAGTAATTAAAATGTGGAATTCTCTAAATAATTGATATTATAAGGAATTCCAAGTTGTCAATATCAGACATTTTACAGAATATTCACTCAAGAATAAATGGTAGATGGGATAAATTAATTTTATGAATATTTTCATAATTGTTGTTTTTATGAGTGAACATATATTAAATATATAATAATAAACTATGAAATAATTTTGATAATCTCCCCGTACAACATGTTCTTCACAACTTAATCTATATAACTCATACAGAAAATATTATATATCATCTATTTTATAATATTTTTTATTGATGTAGAGGAAAATGATAATTGTAATTGTAATTACCTCTCACATGGTAGAATAGGGGGGAGAAAGGGCTTAATGGATTGTAAATGATCTAATATGAAGAAAATTAGGTGAAATAAAACCAAAGGGGAAAGGAAAAATTTAATGTCATGCTATAACGAACTATATAGGATTAAATGGGAAAAAAATAGTCATTTTCAACTAACAATGACATGAATAATCGATGTAGATAAACCTTAATGTCTATAGAAAAAATATCACGGGGGCTGGAATTTTAGTAGTATTGAAGTGATTTTAATTAGTGCGTCCATTCTATTGTATGTTCATATTTTTTGGGGGGATTTAGTGGGGGATCCGGCATATGAAATAGAAAATTATGTTAAGAAAAATTCAATTTAAAATATATATATTGAAAATTGGATTAATAACTAAATTATATATTTATATTTTATTATAAATATTACAACCAAATAAAATTTAAAATATTATTCAATAATTTAAATTATTGAAAGTAATTCCTAGAAAAATTATGAATTCTATAATTTTTTGTAATAATTATTTATTTTTTTCAGTAATTTCAAATGAAATTTCATTAAGTGAAAATAAATATAAATATAATAATATTATATTACAGATTGTTAGTAATTAGATTTAAATTAATAATTCATTGTATTTATTGATGTTATTATTTTTATTTAATTCATTTAATATCACATCTATGTTTTCATTTTGTTGTATTCATTTATTTATTTCCAATATTGTGTTTATGCATGGTTTCCACCTTGAATTTTGGACAATCATTAACATATTTTATTTGACAACATGGGGTGCACATTTGGCACAATGTTTGAGAAACCATGTGCCTTTGCTCAAGAAACTGTGCGACCATGTGTCTTTTTTAGACAGTGGGAAACTACATGGTTGGAACATTGATTCTAAACCATTTAGGGTACTCATGTGACATGCTCCACTTGGGTAGTAAAGGGAACATAGTTGTCCCACCATTTGGAAAACTGAGCGTGAAAACCATGAAACCTGTGAACATCAGTAAAAATTAAAAAATAACAATTGTGTCCTCTTAAGATTTAACCCCAATTCACTCATTTTCTTCCCCACTAAAGATTTATAGCCCAAGGAGCCTATAACCCCCCTCCATGCTTTCTAGGACCTCCATTTATAAGTTATTCTGTTGTGGATTCTCTAATTTTCTTCAAGTAAGTCCCCCCATTTCTTGATTTCTTCCACTTTTCTAGGGTTTCTCTTATTCTTTCTTGGGGTTTCATATTTCTAGTGAATGGGGTGACCTATTTAGGGTTGGTTGTTTATCTTTAGGGTTAAATCTTGATGTTAATGGTTAGATATTTCCTTAATAGGATCCCTTGTTTGTGCAGTTGTGGTTTAGCACAAATTTTGGGATGTTTATATAATTTAGGGAGGTGGTTTCATGATTAACGGTATTTGGTGATTTTGATATTCTTGATTTTCTTCTTCATTATGTTTTAAGCATTCTAGGTGAGGTAAGGAATGTTTTTTTGAAATGTTTTGTCTTCCATATGGCTTGAAAGATGGTTTTCTAAAGGATATTGGTTATTTTAAAGTTTTTTTTTCTTGTTGTGTCTTTTTAATGAGTTTTATAATTTTTTCAAGTGGCTTAATAAATTGTAATCTGGTGAGAAATAAGTTTCAAATATTATTTTATGTGATTTTGACCATGAAAGTGGTTTTTGTTATGAAAAACAGTGCTTTTATTGGTGTTTTCACATTGCTTTTGTGTGCATGTGATAATGGTGATACATATAGGACATGAGAAATGGGAATTATGAAAAAAGGGGAAACCTGAGTATCTAAGTGGACAACTAGAACTAGAATAATAGTAATTTGGAAGTGAAAATCCTGAAGTATTCTATTATGTTGATTCTAGTTGAATCGAAAGTGGAAAATATAGAATTCAAATAGAAAGATTGACAATTAAAATACTAACTAAATCATGATGATGATCAGAGACCACTATGCCTAAGGGATTCTCACTCCTAGTAGCTGATGCACGAAAATACTATTGGTTCTGTTTTCTATGCCACAATTCACCAATATATAGGGTTCCTAGTGTCCCAATTATTTAATACATATAGGTGTTTTCTCATGATCTAGTGCACTTTTTTGATATCATATTTCCCATCAGCATATAAAACACTTTGCTGGTTATTTAAATTTAAAATAAGGTTTTGTTCTAAAAATTTTTTCTAATAAAATGTTACCTGATTTTGTTTTTATAAAAAATCCTTGTTAATTTTTATTATAATGTTTTTGGCATGAAATCTATTTTTTTAGTGGCATACTACTGGGATTTTTATCACACCCTACTTACATATTTGGCTATAAGTGGACTAGATTATGTTTAACTAGAGTAAGGGAAAGATGTATCATGATGGTGATTCAATTTTATAATGGTCTTCCCTTATAGGTGTTGGTGGTGGTGTCCAGAGGATGAAGCTCATCTTGTTTCCTGATGGATTTTTGGTATAGTGTCTTTGTTCCCATTTGGTTGTATCCCATTTAATTTTTTTTATATTGTAAGCATTAATCAGAAAATTGTTATGCATCGATTGAGTGTCATTATTCATCCTTGTGGTGTTTAAAATTATGTGTCTTATTGATTATATAAATTGGTGAAATAATTCTCATGATATATTTTCGATACCCATGCACTAGTTTCCATCCTGTAGGGATTTGGAACACCCTTTGAGCCATGCCATGGACCGGTTCTAATGCCAGGTTAGATGGAAATCTATCTTGGTTCGTGAAAATTTGTTATTAGAGTAGTTCACACTTTTTGGGGATAAGTTATTTGGGGTGAGTATGTATAGATAAAATCTAGGCCTCTCAGGACTGGAGGTTCTAGTTGTTTGATGGGTTCCTTGCTAGAAAACCTTGTGAAATATCTTTAGCCACCATGGGATGTTTGGATTTTATTTGTCTCCTCCTTCTGGTGAGACGTATAGGCTACATGCAGTATAAAAATATTGGGGGGTGTTGGAGTGGTTTGGTTTTTTTTTTGGATTGTTATTGTGGTGGATTTTTTTAATTTATGTAAGTTTTTCGGATTTGTTTTTGCTAAGAAAATTAAAATGTATTTTGATGGTTATATTGATGGTTTTACTTGTGGTTATTACTTATGTAACAAAATTCCTCCCCAATGAATTCATGTGATGCCTCACGAAGTTGAATATGATGTTGTTTGGGTTGTCCAAGCATTGAGAGAAGTAGAAGGCTTTGTTCCTTTTCAAGTTAGAGAAGCTGAACTAGGTCTTAGAAAGGACAATGCACATGAGTTCCTCAAGAAAAATCCACCTTCTTTCGGAGATAGGACAAATCCTTAGGTAGTAGAAGAGTGTCTTGAGAAAATAGAGTAGTTGTTTGAGTTCCATGATACTCCAAAGGCTATCAGGGATTTGTGTGCCTATTTCATGTGGGAAGGTCCAAGTAAAAAGTTGCTGGACTCAACGGGTCTAGAGAGATGGCATGAGTAGATTGGTTGGAAGGAATTTAAGGTAATTTTCAATGAGAAACATTGTCCTAAGGTCTTATCCTACACTGGATCCCAGATGTTTATAGAGTTGGTCCAAGGGGATCGATCTATGTTGGAACGTGCTAACTATTTAGTTGAATTAGTGTGGTATGCACCAGAGATCATATTTAATGACAAAATGAGGGCTCAAATGTTTTAGAGGGGGTTAGGCTAGAAATCAGATCTTAGGTATTTTTGTTCAAACTTATGAAATATACTGACGTGTTTGATCATTCCATGATGGAAGATACAGATTTTATTGATCATCATGATCTCCATGGATCATTTTCACCTGTGGGCCGTGGAAGATTGTTAAAGAATAAGAGGAAGTGGGAAATATAAGGAAAGAAGAGAAGTGATAGTGCATGCCATCATTCCCGGATGTTTTCATCTATATCATCTAATTTTGTGTCGGTCATGTTCAATCATTTCCATAATGTAGGGAACATATGAACTGTGTGCACATCTCATCCTAGAACTTGTCACTGATGTCGATCTATCGGACACTTGCATCAATTTTTCATAGTGACATTTACTTTTCAGAGTGGAGCAGGATCTCTAGCTTGTAGAGGGGTGCCAACCCAGTCTGAAACATCCCTGTAATTAGGTTCTTAGTTTGGGGGTTGTGGCGGTAGGTTTGGATCATATTTTGGTAATATTCAGTCTATGGTAGAGCTACAAGCCAATGGGAATTCTCAGGATCCGTTTGAGACTAGAGGGATTCATGCAGTAGATCAGGCACCCGCAAAATCGGATGTTGGACCTGCAATAGTTCAAGGTACCATTATTATTATATTATCCTTAGCTATTTTAATCTTTGACACTGGAGATTCTATTTAATTTATTTATTCCTGCCTTGTTTATGTTTTAAAATTTCCAAATGAGCTTATTCCGTATGTGATGGATTAGGTAATTCTACTTGATAAGAAGTGAGAGTAGTGTTTCATGTGTCTATCATTATCACTCACTGTCTCAGGGGTCTAGCTAGAATTTTATCAACTTATTCTAGAGATGGAACTCTTTGATGTGATCCTTGTTATGGATTAGATAATAAATTTTTAGTTTCACATCGATACTTATAGGCGGCAAGTGAGTTTTGTGGGACCTGATGGGATCACTATGATATTTCATAGAGAATGGAATCCTCAGTCAGGTCATGATGGACCTCTTCTTTCCTAATTGGAGAATATAATTCATTAGTTATCATCACTCGCATTTGGGGATGATGTTGGGGCTCATAAGGATGGATTACCTACTATAGTGGATGAATTCCTAGAGGTTTTTCTAGAGGATTTTTTGGGGGTTTCCTTTAGAGTGGGATGTGGAGTTAACTATTTCTTTGGCACCAGGAACACAACTGATATCTCTACCCTTATATTATATAGCCCCCACTAAGTTGAAGGAATTAAATGTACAACTGGATTATTAAAAATACAATGGATTATTTTGACAACGACTATCTCCTTGTTCAACCCATGTTCCATTTGCGAAGAAGTATGATGAATCTCTCTGGTTATCATTGAATACTAGATGATAAACAAGCTAAAAATAATGAACAGGTATCCATTGCCTAGTATTGATAAACTTTTGGATAATCTGAAAAGGGAATTGTGGTTTTCCAAAATTTACTTCTGTTCTATTTATCACCAATTAATTGTTAGAGAGGTGGAAATTATGATAATGGCCTTCCAAAATAGGTAAGACCATTTTGAGTACTTTTTCTTGCCATTTGGTTTGAAGAATGCTTCATTGGTGTTCATGGTGCTAATGAACAGGGTGTTCTACTAGTATCATGATTGCTTTATTGTGGTATGCATGGATGACATCCTGGTCTATTCTTTAATTAAGGAGGAGCATTAGATTCATCTTATAATTGTTTAGGGAACTCTTCAGGACCATCACCTCTATTAAAATATTCCAATGTGAAACTTCTAGATTAGGTAAGTGAAGTTTGTGGGTCATGTATACTCAAAATGGGGGGGTTTCATTGAACCCTAATAAAATAGGTGTATTTTTTTCATGGGAGAAGCTGAGAAATGTTTTTGATATAAAGATATTTTTGGCCTTGGAAGGTTACTATAGGGAATACATCCAGGATTTTTGTCAGCTTTCATCATCCATGATCTGTCTTACCTTAAAAGGGGTAATGTTTTTATGGAGTGCATAATTCCATGATTCTTATGAAGAGATTAAAATGCGGTTGAATTCCACTCCTATATTAATTTTTATAGCAACCCTGTATTTTCTTATATTACTATTACATCATTTCAAAGATAAACAACATAATAGTATTACACATAGAGGATCTAAAGGTTTAGTGTCTTGGGAAAACTAGGACCATACATAACAAATAGAACATTAAGCATAAACATTCATTTAATTTCTTCTTCTATTGCTTCTTATTGCCACGTGTCCTCTCCTTAGTATATGTAGCCACCTGAGCATATACATCAAAAGGGGTGAGAGAAAATCCTAGTAAGAGGATAGATAAGAACGATATATCATTTGGTGAGCATAATCATAACATGGTCAAAAGATCATGAACATGAGAGGAGCATAAATAATAGACTTGAAGTGTGGCAATGCATGAAAATGAAACATCATGTCTTAGTGGTTAACTACCACACATACATGTGAACCAAGCTAGCATCTCTTTCACACATAATTTCACATTTACTCATGAGATTAATCACTTTACCCAATGAATTGGAGCACTGTATAATTCTGGGTGCACCCGTCACATTTAAACATTCATATTGCGCTATATAATTCCGGGCGCACCCGTCACATCATAAAATTATCATTTATCATGCGTGCCACAATGAACATTTAACATAAATTAACATAAATAAAGCATAAAAATAATGGGTTTCATCTCATAATAACACATTCATAATATTTGGGTTCCCAAAAGAAAGAGGGAACAACATACTTGATACAAGAACCATCAACCTTGAATGAGAGGTAAAAGGTAAGTTCTTGAAAGAAGAGTTCTTTTGGAAAAAATTTTGATGGACATAAAAACTAGTGAAAAACATGTATATCCAACAAAAGAAAAGGAAATGATGAAAAAATGATCTTTGAGGAGTAACCACATCAAAAAAGGAGTGAAAGAGGGAGAACCTGAAGGAAGAAAATTGGGTTCGAGATTTCCCCTTACCTTGTACCTGAATGCCTCTTTCCCTTTAATGTCCTGTATAATGAAATTACATTCATTAATTAGAAATAAATAACCATTTTTACATTAATAGGGTTCATTATGGTTTCATTATGTCATATTATGTTCCTTTGGATTACTTATAGAGTTTAAAAACATTGTTCGGGGATGTTCGTTAGTATGGGTTTCTTGAGTGGTTCACTTGTATTCTTAAATTGATGTTTGGGTAGATCATGGGTAAACATCCAGAACTGATATTACATGTTATTAATGATATTACAGTAGATTTAATTATTTTATAATTAATTATATTAGATCCAAATGGACTAATCATTAGATAAGAATTTAATGATGGTTATTTGGGTTAATTTGAGCGGTTTTTGGATCACAACGAACTCGTTTTAACTTTTAACTTACTAATATGGCCATAAGATATTTCCAGAACTTAAAATAGAACATAATACATATAAAATATTCTCGTTCAATCATAAAAATGGTTTCATGACCAGATCTGAAGATAGAAATGGAAAAAGAGAGCTTGTCGTTTTTGAAGGCGATAAATTAACACCTCATGAACAATGTTCTCTTTAATAAAATAAAAATAAGAGGGAAAGGGTGTGGGGTGACATAATATCCCATTAGAATCTTAAATGTACATTATATGTATAATACTGGATTTAAAAACCAAATTGGATGAATATAGGTGGGGAGAGATCAAGAATGGAACTTGAACTTGAAAGAAAATTAAAGGAGAAGAGGGAGGGAAATTACCTCTTAAATCATCCTTTTGAGATCCTACTTAAGGAAGCTAGTCTTGGTCTTTTGATGAGACTAGCAGATTTTGGACATGGGGGGGGGGGGTTCTAGGGAAGATATTTGGGCAGAGTTTAGAGATGTCTTGGAGCTTGAGAGGTGTGAGTAAATGAGGGAGTGTAGGGTGGCTTTTATAGTGGAGAGGAGAGGGGTTTCCTTAATATAAAATTCATTAGTTTATTAATTTCCCCTAAGACAAGGAATAGTGATTATTAGATGACCAATAATAGTAATTTTATAATTTAATCCCGAACCAAGTGGGCTTACATCAGTATAACATAATCAATGACTCAAAAAATACATTATTTAGCATTTATTGTGAATTATCGGATTCTACTATTCATCAAAAATTCAAGTATCTCAGAAAAAACTCAAAACTTTACCCCAACAATTTTTCGACATGTAGAATCTAAAAATGAATTCCAATTTTCAAAAGTAATTTTCTAAATATTATTAATTTAATATTTAAATAAAATCATAATTTACTTAAAAATAGTTTTTAAGATTAAAACTGATTTTATGGTTCTTTCAAAAATTACGTAGGGTCTTATAAAATTATCTAAAAACTATTATACATTGATTCAATAATTTATTAGTAAATTTCAGGGAAATAAATATTTTTTTAAATTAATTAATTAATTATAATTAATTATTTATGACTTATAAAATACCAAAAATGTTTACTAAGGTCAAATTGTCACTTTCTAAGATGTCTAAATTTTATTTTATTATTCATAGGTAATGTTACTCTTATTTACTATTCAAAAGGGTCATATTACTATTCATAATGGTAGGTTACTATTCAGAAGGGTAGGTTACTATTCATCAAAAATTATTTTCGTTTCATTAGACTCCAAAAATCATCTTGAACACAACCGTGAATGCCGGATTTTCAAAATTCCAAACATAGAAGTGACAAACATATGTTTAAAGGTTACATATCACTTAGTGGATCATTTTGTTGTGTTTACATTTTATTTTATGACATATTTATATGAAGGGAATTTCCATTGATAAACCTTGGGTCGTTACATTCTACCCCCCTTAAGAAATTTTCCCCCGGAACTTTCACTTTACATAAACAGGTGCGGGTACTTCTCCCTAATTTCCTCTTCTGGTTCCCAAGTTTGCTTCCTCAATCTTCTAGTTCCTCCACAACACTTTGACATGATGGGTTGTCTTGTTGCGTATAACCTTATCTCTCCGATCCATAATCTTTACGGGCTGCTCCTCATAGGAGAGATCATCTTCCAGCTACACCACCTCTGATTTTAATACATGTGTGGCATTTGGTATGTACTTCCTCAGTAGTGATACATGAAACACATCATGAACTTGACCCATATTCGGTGGAAGTGTCAGACGATAGGCCACAGCTCCTATATAGTCAAGGATCTCAAAGGGGCCAATGTACCTTGGGCTTAGCTTCCCTTTCTTCCTGAATCGCATGACTCTTTTCCATGGAGATATTTGAAGGAAGACTTTATCTCCAACGTTGAACTCCAAGTCCCTTCAACGGTTGTCAGCATAGAACTTTTTCCGACTTTGAGAATCTTTGATGTGTTTCTGGATGACTTGAACCATCTATGACATCTCTTGAACAAGATCGGGACCAAGTAGCTTTCTTTCTCCAACTTCATCCCAACAGGTTGGAGTTCTACATCGCTTCCCATAAAGAGCTTCATACGGAGCCATCAGAATACTTGAGTAGAAGCTATTGTTGTATGATAACTCAACCAATGGGAGATGCTGATCCCAACCACCTTTGAATTCACGAGAGCAGGATCTTAGCATATCTTCAAGCGTCTGAATAGTACTTTCAGATTGGCCATCGGTTTGGGGGAGATAGGTCGTGCTGAAATTTAATTCAGTACTAAAATCATGTTGAAGGCTCCTCCAGAACATAGATGTGAACCTTGGATCACGGTCAGAGACAATGGAGAGTGGAACGTCGTGCAGTCTTACCACTTCCTTCACATATATATCTGCAAGTTGATCAAGAGAGAAGTCTTCCGGAATAGCAATAAAATGGGTAGTCATGGTGAGTCGGTAAACCACAACACATATCGCATTATTCCCCTTTGACATCTTTGGGAGACCTGTGACAAAGTCCATAGTAACATTTTCCCATTTCCACATGGGTATAGGCAATGGCTGCATCATACCTTTGGACTTTTGCCGCTCAGTTTTAACTTGCTGACATACCAAGCACCTTGATATCTATTCTGCAATCTCCTTCATGTTATCCCAATAGAAGTGTTCTCAGATATCACGATACATCATGGTACTCCCAATATTGATAGAGAAAGTTGTGCTATGTGTATTATCCAATAGATCATTCTTTATCCCAGGTGATGAAGGCACACAAAGCCGCATTCCAAACCAAATCACACCATCATTGTCGATATGGAACTCTTGCATCTTCCCTTCCATTACTGCATTCACCCTCTTTTGTATCTCCACATCATCCCTTTGTGCTTCCTTAATATTCTCTTAGTTGGATGGTTGCAAAATCATTTGGGAAAGGTAGGATGTATCACCTTCTATTATGATTTTCAAATCCATCCTTTTCATATCCAAGAAGGTTGGGTCATTCTCAATCCGCAATATAGATAGAGTAGCAGGTTCATTCCTGCTTAGAGCATTTGCTACCTTGTTCAATTTTTGAGGATGATTGTGAGTTGAGCAAAATAATCCTTGATTATCTCTAACCATCTCCTTTGATGCATGTTGAGCTTCTTTTGTGAGAATATATACTTTAGGCTATTGTGGTCGGTGTATATGTGACACTTCTCGACATAAAGGTAGTACCGCCAGATTTTCAAGTCAAAAATCACGGCTGCCAGCTCTAGATCATGCGTTGGGTAGTTCTTCTCATGGATCTTCAACTGTCGTGAGGCGTAGGCTATCACATTATCATTTTTCATGAGTACAAAACCCATGAATTTCATTGAAGCATTATTGTATATCACAAAACCTTCTCCACTTTTTGGTAGTGTGAGTACAGGTGCAGTGACTATTCTTCACATTAGATCCTTGAAGCTTCCCTCAAATTATTCCATCCAGACATACTTTATCTCTTTCCTTGTTAACATAGTTAGCGGGTTTGATAATGGTGAGAAGTTTCTCCGAAAACGTCGGTAGTACCCAGCTATTCCAAGAAAACTACTGATTTCTGTGACAATAGAGGGCCTGGGCCATTCCTCAATCGCCTTTGTTTTTGAAGGATCCAAAGAAATTCCCTCACTTGTGGTCACATGTCCCAAGAACGTGACATGATTCATCCAAAAGTCACACTTGTTGAACTTGGCGTATAACTTATCCTTTCTCAATTTCCCCAACACAAGTCTTAGATGTTCTTCATGTTCCTCCTTGCTCTTGGAGTAGATGAGAATATCATCAATAAACACTACCACAAATTTGTCTAGGTAATGTCTAAAGACTTTATTCATCAAATCAATGAAGATTGAAGTGGCATTAGTAAGTCCAAAGGGCATCACTAAAAACTCATATTTCCCATACCTTGTACGGAAGGCAGTCTTCTTGAATATCTTCCTTCTTCACATTTACTTGTTGATATCTAGAACAAAGATCCACCTTTGAGAAGTATTGACCTCCTTTTAACTGATCGATCAAGTCATCAATCCTTGGGAGAGGATACTTGTTCTTTATGGTGATCTTGTTGAGTTCCCGATAATCGATACACAGCTGCATGGTTCCATCCTTCTTCCTCACAAAGAGCACTGGCGCACCCCAAGGCGATGCACTAGGGTGTATGAACCCTTTGTCCAGATGCTCTTATAGCTGCTTCTTTAACTCCTCCAGTTCGATAGGGTCCATCCTACAGGGGCACTTCGAGATAGGAGTATCTCCAGGTATGAGTTCAATTAAGAAATCTACCTCACGATCTGGGGGAATTCCAGGTAACTCTTCGGGAAATACATCGCCGTATTCCCTCATGATGGGCATTTCCTCAAGGTTGGAACGTTACTTTGACTCAACCATTTGGCCGAGGTATGCTTCTTCATAGGAAATCAACACCCACACCATTGAAGGATTTTTCAAAGGAGATTCATAATCTTCCTTGCATTTGTAGAGGAGCATGGGATGGTTCGGAATATGAAAATATATTTCCTTTTACCAACAGTTGATATGTTCTCTATATAACGAGAGCCAATCCATTCCCATTATAGTGTCAAATTCCACCAAGGGATATATTACGAGATTTTCCGGAGGAATCTTCCCACATACGTCAACAGAAGAAGAGTCAAACACAGTGGGTTGCAATGATTTCACCACTTGGTGTTTTTACAGATATCTCTACTTCAAGGTTTCGGGGCATTGATTCTATAGTTATAGAAAACGTTCAATATATAAAGGAATGCGTAGAACTAGAATCAAATAAGACTTTTTTCATTCTTGAGTGAATAGGAAGTGTACCTTGTACTACTTTATTATCATCCTCCACCTCCACAGTAGTGATGGAAAAAGCCTTCCCTTGTTCCTTTGGATTTAGTGGCTGCTGACGCTGAATACCCTCGAGGGCTCGAGGTTTAGTGCACTGGTTTGCATAGTTCCCTAGCTCCCTACAGTTGTAGCATTGAACCACGAGTGGTTCTCTCCTTTCCTCGGCTATATTATCCTTCCTTTTCGTGTCTTTTCGACACTCTTGATCATGGTGTCCTTCTTTCCCACACATGAAGAATTTCCTCGTCCCTTTGAAGCAGTTCCCATTGTTCAACTTCCCACATTTTTGGAATGTGGGTCGTTGATTTTTCTTCCCACCTTTGTCATTAGATCCACCAGGTTGAAAATCAATCTTTCTCTTCTTATCACCATTTCCATGAGACCATTCTCAAATCTCCGTCTCCAATTTGAGTGAACACTGAACAACTTATTCATAACTCCCAAAGTCTTGAATTTCAAGAGACTTTCAAAGGTGTGGTTTTAATCCACTAAAGAATCTATCAATTTTTCTTTCATTGTTGATAACAAAACCCGAAGCGTACCTTGCAAGCCTTGTGAAATTTTCTTCATAGGTTGTGAAAGATTCTCCTTCTTTTTTCTTGAGCTTTATAAATTATCTCTCCATTTTTGTGTGAAGATTTATTGGGAAATACTTATTAAGAAACATTATCTTAAAGTCTTAACATTCGATCTCTTCAATTTCCTCCCTTGGCATGGTGTTCTTAATCGAAGCCCACCATCGATCAGCTTCTCCATCTAGACGATAGATGGCTAGAGTCACCTTCTCCCTCTCAGAATAGTGAAGCACATAAAAGATCTTCTCCATGGAGTTGACCCACTGTTCCGCAACTAGTGGATCGGAAGATCCACTAAACGTCGGTGGTCATTGCCGCATAAAACATTCAGTAGCCAGTTGCTCCCTCTTTGGTGAAAGAGGATGTTCCCCATTATTATGGTTATTGTTCATAACCTGAGATAATTGGGTAAGCATCGCCATGATGTTTTGATCTCCACCTCCCAAATCATTGGGCATGTTGTTCGGGAAATCATTGCATTGGCCCTCGCATGATTTGTTGTCCTGATTTCTCATGGTTCCCACCATTTTCTAAAATAGAAAAGGATAGAAAAAAACATAAGTAAACAAATAATGAATAAATTATTCATTTAAACAATTATACCAAAAACATAACATATGGGAAATAAATATTAAGTAGGGTATTTTAAAATTATCTAAAAACTTTTAGAAATTGATTCAATAATTTATGAGTACATTTCAGGGAAATAAATATTCTTTTAAATTAATTATTTAATTATAATTAATTATTTATGACTTATAAAATACCAAAAACGTTTACTAAGGTCAAATTGTCACTTTCTAAGATATCCAAATTTTATTTTATTATTCATAGGTAATGTTACTCTTATTTACTATTCATAATGGTCATATTACTATTCATAAGGGTAGGTTACTATTCATAAGGGTAAGTTACTATTCACCAAAAATTATTTTTGTTTCGTTGGACTCCAAAAATCATCTTGAACAGAACCGTGATTGTCCGATTTTCAAAATTCCAAACATAGAAGTGACAAACGTATGTTTAAAGGTTACTTATCACTTAGTAGTTCATTTTTTTGTGTTTTCTTGTTATTTTAAGACATATTTATAAGAAGAGAATTTACATTGAAAATCATTGGGTCGTTACAATTTTCATAAAAATGGGAAGGTTTTGTGGTTTACTACAATGCCTTAGGTATGGGACTTGGGTGTGTGATGATGCCATATGATCATGTGGGGGATTATGGCTCTCACTAGCTCCAACCACCTGAATATCATTACTCAACCCATGACCTCGAGATAGTAGTACTAATGCATGACTAAAACTATGGCACCCCTATCTTTTTGGGGAGAACTTTTTTGTTTTTTCTGATAATAAGAGTTTGGACTACATTTTCCCTAAAAATATCTGAATCTAAGGCAGTGTCATTGGTTTGATACCTTCAGGGGTTCATATTCAATATAGTTTATACCCAAGAAAAATGTATCATTTTATAGGATGATTTGAGAAGAAAAGTTATAGTACAGGGATTAAAAAATTCTAATAATGAGTGGGATTTTATGGGGATCTTTTCTCAGATTCACACAGAGACTAAGGAGCATAGTGAAGGTTCATTCTTGGTTACTGTCCAACTAAAAACTTCTATTTAGGAGTTGATTTAGAAATAGAAGCTGAGTGATGAGTGTTATGAGCAGTCTTTGAAGATTCTTAATGGTGGGGAAGCACCTTGTGATTGTTTATTGGCTCGTGATTGAGTTTTATGATTTAATAGTCACTTTTTAGTTCCACTTCCTATATTAAAGGTAGTGATCTAGGATAGCCACCAATATTAGTAGGCTATTCATCTTGGTGCTACCAAGATGAACTATGACATGAATTAGTAGTTCTATTAGACATGTATTAGGTGATATGTGACTAACATTGTACTACAATGTTTGAAATTTCATCCGGAGAATGAAAAGATTCAAAGGCCCTTTCATTTACTTCAACCACTACTTATTCAGACCTGGAAGTGGAATGAGATCACCATGGATTTTATTTTGGTAAAACCTCATACCCCCTGGGGGAAGAATGATCTATGTAGTGATCGATCATCTGACCAAATCATCCCATTTCATACAAATCAGAGAATCGTCTAAAGTTTATTAGTTAGGACAGTCGTATATCCTGGAGATAGTGAGGATTCATTGTGTATTATCGTCAATTTTTGTTGATAAGGACTCCAGTTTTACATAATTGTTTTTGGAAGGCCTTCAGAAGTCAATGGGGTTGTATGTCACGTTAATAATGATACACCATCCCCAAATTGATGGTTAGATAGTTTTGGTGAATTATATTTTGGAATACATGATTTGGGAATATGTAATAGATTTTGGTGGTCTGTGGGAACTCCGTTTGGGATTATTTTTGTCTTCATATAACAATAGCTACCAATCTTCAATTTTAATGGCTTCCTTTGTGGTGATTTGTGGTCATCCATGTTGGTCTCCTTTTTGTTGGGGTGAGGTGGGTGAGACCTCACTACTATGACTATGACTTGAACATGAGACATCTGATGATCTCAAGATGATTTTTTAGCATTCGTTGAAAAATCATAGTTTCTACAATTCTTATTCTAATAAAATTTGCTGATATTTTGGAATTATTTGTGGGTTACTGGGTGTTCTCAAATGTAGCTCCTCACATGGGTCATCATCTTTTGGGAAACCAAGGAAATCTAACGTCGAGGTATGTTGGACCATTTTATATTACAATTAAGATAGATAATGTGGAATACATGTTTGAAGTTACCTCAAATATGAAGTCAATTCCTGACATGTTTCGTATCACTAAATTGAAAAGGAACATTTCAGATTCATCTCAGGTGCTGAATTGGGAATAGTTGGTGTTGGAGCACAATTTTTCTATGTTTGAACAACCGATAAAGATAATGGATTCCCATGAGAAACTTCCTAATGGGAATATAATTCTATTGTTGTAAATTATTTGTTAGAATGGAAATGATGTACAAGAACTTTGGTATTGGAAGTCATGGTTTAAGAAAGAGTATCCATTTTTTATTATATACTCTAGCTTCGAGTTGACTTTCAGGGGGTGGAAATTTTCCATGGTGGGGATATTTTTTATATTTTTGTTTTCATTTTGAGGCATTCCTTTTTTGATTTTATTTGTATTTCTTATCCATTTGTTTCCACCTTTACTTTTGGTGAAAAAAATAGATTTTGGTTTTGAAAATATAAGGCACACCGTTGGTGCACGGTTTGTCAAAATCTGTACACTTTCCTTGGAAAACATGTCGTCTGGTATAATTTTTGGATAGTGGGAAACGATATTGTTGGAACATGGTTACTAAACCATGAAGATTACCCATTATACTTGTTCCACATTTTCATTATGGGGTACACATTTACCTCATCTTTTGGAAAACTATGTTTTAAAACCATGAAACATGTCCAAGTCATTTAAAATTTTAAAATAATAGTTCTTTACACTATGGATTTTACCACAAATCACCCATTTTCTTACCCACTAAGGATTTAATGCCCTAGGTTCCTCCAACAATCCACCTTTCTCCCTTGGAACTCCATTTTTTAGGTGAGTTTGGTGTGTCTTCTACAAGACTCTCTATGTAAGTCCTCATTTCATGATTTCTTCCTCTTTTCTAAAGTTTCTATTCTCCGTTCAAAGGTAATCATATTTCTAGTCGATGGGGGGACATATTTTGGGTAGGATCATAAATTTAGGGTTTAATATTGATGTTTATGGTTCAATATTTTTTTATTGGATCCCATAGCTGTGCAATTGTGGTTTAGAACCAATTTCTAGAAGTTTCTACACTTAAGGTAGGTAGTTATATGTGTAAAAATAGTTTGGTGATTTCTATATGATTTCTTTGATTCTTGGTTATGTTATATGAATTTTTATGAGGTGTGAAATGTGTTTGTGGAATGTTTTAGGATGTTTATGGCTTGAAAATTGTTTATATAAAAAAAATTGGTTGTTTTCAAGTTTGTTTCATTTTTGTTTCTCTTGATTGTTTTTTTAATTATTCTCATGGATTAATAAATTTTCATGATGGGTGAGACATGTTTTAAAGTGTATTTGGTGTGCATATAAACTAAAAAGAGGATTTTCTTATGAAAAATGGATTCTTTATTTATGTTTTCACATTTCTTGTGTGTACATGTGAGTTCGGTGATACATATATGACATGATAAATGGGAATTTAGGAAAATGGGGGAAAATGGGTATCGTTGGGGACAACTAGAACTTGTACTCTAGTGATTTAGAAGTGGATATCACATATTATTCTAGTAAGTTGATGCTAGTAAACTCAATTATGAAAAATATGGGAATCACTTAGCAGGATTGATGATTACACCACTAACTAAATCATTATGAAAATTAGAGACCACTAGGCCCTTGGGATGTTCTCTCCCCTTGGATCGTTCATGAGAACATTATTAGTTGTGGTTTCAATGACACTTTTCACTAATATACTAGGTTTATAGTGTCCCAGTGAGCTAGTTATTATATAATTTTTCCCATGAATTGGTTCTCTTTGGTGATATCATATTTATCATTGGAATATGGTTCACATTGTGGGAAAGTTTGATAGGAAATCAGGTTTTCTTAAAAAAAATATAAAAATGTTCCGAGATTTTCTTTTCATAAAACAAGATTGTTAATTTTTCTAATACTGTTTTGGAATGGAATCTTTTTATTAGGTGGCATCCTACTAGGATTTTTCTCACACCGTACTTACTCTTTTGGATTTAAGTATACTTGGATACTATTAATATAGGTAAAGTAACAATGCATCATGATGGTGGTATGGGTTTCTAATGATTTTCTCTTGTAGGTATTGGTGGTGGTGGATTGAGGATGATTCCCCTCTTGTTACATGGAGGTTTTTTTGGATAGTTTCATGGTTACTATTTTTCTATAACCCATTTTAGTTTTTGATTAACTTTGAAAACATTAATCAAACAATTATTATTCCTTATTTTCTTATGATTATTCATCCTTGTGGTTTTTATTATTGTGGGTTATAATGATAATATAAATGTGTGGAATAATTCATATTTTGTATTATTGATACCTAGTCACTAGTTTCCAGCCTATGGGGATTGTTAATGCCCTTCCATCCATGCCATGGACTAAGTCGAGTGTCACGTTGGATGGTAATCCAACATGGTTTGTGACATTTAAATGAAAATATAAAATTACTATATATAATGGTATATTTTAACACCCCCACCAATGAAAAATTGGATATAAAAATATGTTATAAAAATGATATTATAAAAATTAATCTTTCTAAAATTATTAATAACAAAATATTTGTTGTTAGAGAATATAATATTATAATAACTTTTACTTATATTAATATATATATCGGTAATAATGGTCATTAATAATAGATTCATGTGTTAATAATTTTTTTTGGTATTGATATTATAATGAAATAGAATTAAGTATTAGAAACGTATTTGTTCGTATTGAACAATTATTATCATTAGATATATTTATCGGTAAAAAACCATTGTTAATTTAAGTTAACATAAAAAATACCATATATCTGTTGGTATTACTCTTTTTACCATATTTTATATCATATTTTAATAGTTTTTTGCTCATATAACTAACTTTTTTATAGTCTATAAATAAATAATCAGATAGTTCCTAAGAGAGAATCAAAATAAATCAAAAAAATTTACTTTATAAAATTGTTAACACTTATTCAAAACCAAAAAATTGTGTATAATTAACTATAAAAACGATGTTCTATAGTGATGATATAACCTTAACTAAGAAGGAACTAATAAATCAATTTTAAAATTTGGTTTTATAAAAATATATATTCTTAGTCTTTTATAAATCCTACTAATTATTTAGTGAAATGTTTATTTAATTATTATTGATTTCAATATTGAAAAATCCACTGGTTTTAATTAAATTAATATTAATATTTGGATCAAATAAATAGATCAATGTAAATGTATTATGTTTAACTGTATGAGAAAAAGATGATTCCAATTTTTTATTCATAATTTAATCCTCTCAACAATCATTGAAATCCATAAGGAAAAATCACTCTGAGAAACAATTATTATGGTGTGAGATTAGAATAACACCATATAATGGTCTAAAATTCAAATAACTTAATTATCAATAACATCACCAACATCATTCTCATCACCCAAATGGTAACTTCTTCCTTGAAAAATGACGGACTAGTGCTCATTCGATGGATCAATGACAAGAAATAATTATTTTTCTTGTGTTTCTATGATAAATGGTTACTCACTATATTTTAATCCTTTCAAATCGCCCAATTTAATCCCATATTCATCATGTTTCACGCCACTCTTACTATTAACCCAATTACACTTAAAAATAGTGACTCAATATTTAATATAATAAATTTATCTTATGTATTTTAGAACTCCAAAATATGGTGTTGATGCATAAATTGGTTTGTTATCTTTGTCACTCGAAAAATGCACTACTTCATCAGAAACAATCACACCACTATTCTGAACAGTTCTCTTATCATCCATATTTTCAATGTAAAATGTTTATCTATTAATATAAAAACTAGGCCATGTGATCACATTAATATATAGTCCCCATATTAACCACTTCAATGTATCTGATGAAGATATATCTGTGGTGACATTCTCTTTAAATGATGAATAAAATTTCTTCTTATGCTGAATAATCAACAAATTTTAATTTCTTTTTTGGTATCATACCATTAATTCAAAAATATGTTAGGATATTTATGATTTACCCTCATCTATTTTCCTCAAAATATATAAATGTCCCTACATCACTTCATAACATGGATTGAACATTACTTTCATGCCTCGAACCCCTCTATCATCACTATCAACTATTACATATCGAGAAATAGGGATACCAATATGCACCACCACATTTAAATAATCATACCATACTCAATAAACTCTTTAGATACATGATTTTGAATAATAGAGGCCCCTGGTCCATAATGTTTTTTAACATATCCCTTCAAAACATTCATATGTATTTCAAAAGGATACATCCATCGTAAATAAACAAACCCACATATTCTTATCTCACGCACCAGATGAATCAGCAGATGAACCATTATATCATAAAAAATGTAGGTGGGAAATAAATTTCTATATGAAAAAATAATATTTCCTTCATTCTCCAACACATATAAAAAATCGGATCGACAACTTTGCTACAAATGGATTTGAAAAAATTAAATAACATGATGATATATTTTCTAACAATTGTCGATAATATACCATGCCCTACTAATAGTAGAAGATGTTCCATCAATACATGGAAATCCTAATAATTAATAACTATTAATTTACAATACTTAAATGACACCAAATTATTCACATTTTATTAAAACCAAATGGGAACTTTAATACCATGAAGACACTAAAAAAATTCATCTTTTTAATCTTTCTTAATGTGTGAAAATACAGAGGTAAATATGTTCTATTTCCATTCACAATGGGAGATAACTCCAAACGTATTCTCATTTATATCAAATCCAAAATTTATTGAAATCCCTTTTTTGTCTTTCCTTTTACATCTAACAATGTTCCAATCAAACGTTCACATATGTGTTTCTCAACATGCATAACAACGATGTTATGTTTTATATGTGAAAATATCCAATAAAGTAGTTCAAAGAAATAGACTACTTCATCTAGATATTTCTTTGAAGACATGAGATTATTTTCTTTCCAAATGTAGAATAAATATTTTTCACCCCCTCATAATATTCTTTAGATGAAAATGGTTGAGGGGGAAGGTTGAATTCTTGTGAACTGTTAAATAGTTTTTTCAATCTATGATAAGGATGATCAATTCACAAAAATCTTTGATGTCTCATGTACATTGTCCTTTTTCCATTTTAAAATTGATAATATGAAGTATGTTATTCACAATATGGATATGATTTATGTCCCTTAACACTATATCTATATATTTTTCCATATGTAGGAAATTCATTTATATTTAACATTATCATGGAATGAAAAAGAAAATAATCTTTCTTTTATTCATCAAAAACATTAACACCTTCACCCCATAGCTGTTTCAAATCATCAATAAATGGTGAAAGATAAACACCAATATCATTTCGCTATTTTTTACCTAAATCATAAATATCATCATAACATATTTTTTCATCACACAAATATGTTGGGAAAAGTTGTAAACTACCAGAAAAATTAGCCATGAACTTTGTTGGCTACTGAGGCTCTGATATGGATTTATTTCATCAGAATACAATCCCATTATGTGATTTCAATATTGACTTCCTAAATCATTAATTTTTTATCAAAACTCTTCCACTATTGTAAATCAAGAGTGTGACATATGTTAACATCCAATATTGACTCATTTTAATGTCATATTAACCTTTTTTCAGAAATTTAATTTTCAAATAGATGTCTAAATGAGGAATTATTGGATGGTACCAAATTTCTTTAGCAGGAGTGATGATTCTGGTACCTAAGAATGAATGATAGTCGAATTATCTAAATTTTATACCAAAAAATATTGGTTGATATCATTAGAAAGTACAAAATTTATTTTTCATAATGTTTGATGACTGTACCTAAGAATGAATCTTGGTTAACTTCCCCATATATCTTATAGCGTGATGTCCCACATATAAGACAAATTGATAAATATTTAGATTCTTTCCTATACTGTACACAATCATTAGGGATAGAATCTATATTTTTATACCTCAATCCCATTGGGATTAATATTTTATTTACCTTGTAATTGGAATCTGAAAGATCATTTCCTTTTAGATGTAGTTGTTTTAAAACCTCAAGTAAGTTGGAGAACCTTTAATCACTCCAACCATTATTTTCATTTAAGTTCACTAATCTCAAAACTGATAATAACACTATATATTTACTTTAACTTGGGACTAATGGTGTCATAGAATATCAATACAATAATTAAACAATTGGAATTTTTTATCGTTTCAACACCTCATTCATGAATTATTTCTTGAATATGATCCTCTGCCTCATTATGAATATTTTCCTCAACATTGGATGTTAAATTTTTAGTTTTGTCACCATGACAGATCCAATTTATATAATTAAGGCTAAAACCATAACAAATGTGATGACCCTTGATTTCTATGGAGTTTATGTTTCTCATATTCAAACACTTTACACCTGGACAGAAATTCAAATCAATATTTCGAAAGTTTCATTTAGAAAATTCCATGATTTCATCCACTCCTTTTTCAAATTCACTAATGGTTCTTCCTAAATGTATCCAATTAAGATCCATTCAATACCTGGTATCAAAATATAATTGGAGAATATATTAAAACACATAAACATTTATATATATACATATAAATTTTAAACAGAAACACATATAATAAAAAACTATTGATAATCAGATAAAAAAACATCTGATATGTAACACAATTACAAATTATAAGCCTTTTATTTTCATATTATATGCATGAGTTATATCGATATTATAATTTAATTATAGTATCAATATTATAAAATTCATTACTTCATTTTACATTATTTTTTCATTATTTCCATGTTGCATGTGTCAAAAGTTTTGATAATTTCATTAAATTATCTGGAAAAAAATTAGTTATTATTAGTAAAATAAAATAATGATTAGAGTAAATGTTCATATTATAAGTGAAATAAATCTTAATACATAGGAAATTATGACAGATGAAATTAAATACATAACTAAATTGGGATATCTTACAATAGATTTGATTCATTGTAAATTGTTTTTTTATTATATCCTGATATAATTATTATTATAATAAAAGATAAGAAATAAAATATTTATACCAACTATGGAAAACTAATAAAAGTGTAAATTATTTTTAAATAATATTATATTAATATGAAATACATCCCCTAATAAAATATACCATTGAACCTATAGGTCTTCTATCATTTTATGCCAAATTGTAAATTAACTTCATTTAGATTGATTCTAGTTCTTTATTTGACCCATTAGTGCATAGAAATAATATCAGGGCAAGAGATCACAAGTAATAAATAAAATAAAACATGATGTATAAGTATAGATTCATGAAATAAAACCATGAATTACTAATTAATCCCATAAATGTGTAATGAACATGGGAACAATGCATTAATAAATCTATAGGAATCATACACACTGAAACAATTATAGGAATATATTCTAGAGAAGCACCAACATAAAAAATATGCATGAAAAGAGAACACATAAATAGGAAACACTCTGGTATAGAATATATTCAAAGCGTGATAATTATATAACAGAATCATCCTATGAAAATAAGAATTCTAATCAAATACCTAAAAAGGATAATATTATGTTTTCTTATAAAAATCCTTTCACAATATGTAAAATTAATTCTAATGAAACATAAAATGTATATTAGTAAATTTAAATTAGCATATTAATGTAACCTAAATGGAATGTCATATGTCGTACATGTTAATCTATATTTTCCTATAAGTATGCATGTAATTCTAAATATTTCATGTACCAAGACATGTGTAAATAACATAAATATAATAAATATGTAAGAAGAATAATATATTCACATAATTCAAGGTGAAACCATAAAAAACCATAACAAATATCTACCTAAACCATAATCACATTCCTATCCACTTGGTATTTTCATCGTATATGGGATGATCACTCATAGGGATGACTATTAACCATGTTCCAACACATTTATAATTAACAGTATACTAATAATTTATGAAAATTAAAATTTTAAATAAATAATAAATAATGTTTCATCAATATTAAAAATCACATACACATTTTGGAGTTTAACATGTAAATATAGATCCCAATCTGATCTTTTCACCATATAATGCTTCAAAAACATAATCACTACAAGATCTCTACCAAAAGATGATTTTAAAATTGAAATATTATGATAAAAAAACAAAAATCAAACCACTGTTGAATGTCAACGAAAATTGGTTTCAAAAGAAGAAATAATCAGTAGATAATGTAACAAGGGGAGATAATGAATAATGTAGACCGAAAATAATGAAAATGGAAAAAAATTGAAAATAATGGCCATCAGAGATAACAAATATTCTTTTGAAGTCATCACAAGTCAAGAGGAATAGCCACGGGTTTAGATTTTTAAGATCAAAAAAATGAGGGTTTCCCTATGTGGACTATTTTTTAAATACATTCGCATCATTTTTTAAAAATACCGACACCAAAGAGTAATAAATAAATTTCAGCATCTATTTTTGTGAAATCTGATGCCCAAAATACATATTGTTTAATATATGGAATCCTTTTTTCTGAAGATCGATGCCAAATATTTTTTTTTTAATATATGGTGTAATTTTTCAAAAACAATTGTTGCCATAAATCATTACGTTTATGGTTTTTGGCGTCGGTTTTGAGTAGAACTAACACCAAAAACCACTTTTAAAAAAAACACCAGTTTTACTAAAATATGATGCCAACAGTTTATCATACATACTATTGGCATCAATTTAGAAAAAAAGTACGTCATTATGTAGACATTAAATACATTATTTATATTATTGATATATACTATTATTTATGTATCTTTCTTTGTCATCATTATTGGTGAAAAAAATTATGGGTCAAAAAATCCATATACTTATACCCCATAATACTAAAAAAATGTGTATAAAGATACCAAATACCATATAAAAATTATGTTTTATTCAATTATAATAATTAAACGAAATATGAATATCTAATTACATGGAAAATACTTGCACTACATTGATACCCAAAAAATCTCTAACGATAAGCTCTATGATACGTCTCCTTAAAATCATCATAGTAATTTCATGCAAAAAAATTCTAGCATCAATTGAAATCTTATAAAATTCCAATATCAAATATTAATATGTTCATAATATATAAAATCCATAAGAAGAATTATTTGAATCCATAACTTCATGTACATGATATAATTTATAAAGTATGTATTTACCTTTAAAGTATTCCTATAAAAAATATATATAAATATATAAATGTGGAAATGTTTAATAAAATGTAACACCAATATGAAATAAATTATATAATCAATACATTCCTCATTGGTAATTTGTTGGACAAGTCTCTTTGGAAAAAATAATAAATTGCCTATACTTTTCCAAATGTCTTGAGCTCATCTATATGAAATAGTAATCTTCATGATCTATCTATAATATCCTACACCTTAACCCTATGATGGTCCATATATATCTATTGATGATGTGAGATATCCCTAATATAATATATAATCCTATATAATCTAATATAGTTTCTGGGAATCAGCATCATATAAATCATATTAAATAGGATGATGTGGAGGAGGAGTATTAGGAGTTAGATATGCAGGCATAGGAGGAGGAGAGGGATATGTAGATGTAGGTGGTGGAGTGGGATCCAGATCATGCAACTATCTTTACACGTCTAAAACTACTGACTGTATTGAAGATATAATCCTATCCTCCATCATCTCAACCATATCCTAAACTAAGTATACTTATGTTCTTTTTTCTTTATATACATCATCATTTAAAGATGCTTTAGAATGAACAAAAACTTTTTTTATCGATAAACCTGTATCATTCCCTCATACCAAATGTTAGCATCAAAAAATTCATTCCATGAAATTTTCATCAAAATTGATGATATAGTCCTCAGTTATAAAACACATGTTTTTTTAGAAGAATTGTTTCTCTATGCTAAAATAAGAAGTAGATTGATTTTCCTTGTGTGGAAAAATTACTCACACACTAAGGGATGAAGATTAATCAGAAAATATTTTCTAATATGGTGGTGATGTTGTTAAAATCTCCCTCCAAAATTAGGCTGTGGATTTAAAAAAATTTGATAAAAAAGTTTTTACTCCTTCAAACCCATTTTGAGGGTCTTATGGGCACCTTATAGATTTAAAAATACCCAAATGTGTTGCATAAACTATATAACAATGGTGTATTTTTATTTTTAGACATAGATTTGAGTGATCACAGTGCCAAAAAAGAATCCCAAATCAAAAGTTATGATCGCTCAATGTGTGGATACATTTTAGGTTGAATAAAATTTGATGACATCTAAAATCCCATATAGTTCTCTACTCCAACCACATAAGGAATCCATTGGTTCCTATATTCCACCAGTTCGTGGATGCAATTAGTTTTTAGATTCCATCAATTTATAGATTCAACAATTTTGTGGATCTAATTACTTCATGGTTCCAATCGGTTCATAAATTTTATCAGTTCATTAATTCCTTTAGTTTGGAGATCCAATATCTTTAGGTATTCCATTAGTTCACGGATTCCATCATATTGTGGATTCAATAAGTTCATGGATCCAATAAGTTCATATATCCAATTAGTTCATGAATTCAACCATTTCGTTGATTCTAGTAGTTTGAGAATTCAGTTGTGTCATAGATTCAATTAGTTTTAGGATCCAAAACATTCTTTGATAGTGTTCCATTGTTGTTTTTTGTCTGAGACAGTTAATTACGTCCTCTCTCATAGTCCAACAGAGTTATATGTGGCCACATGTATCTATGTGGCCACATTTTAATATTTGGATATTTCTATGTGGTCAACTATTTCAGAAAATCATTTATTCACTACTTCCTAGAAATAATGATGCTCACATTAGGACAAAGAAGGAAGTGATAAGAAAGTAACATATAAGGATGACTCACTAGGGACCATATTGGATACATTTTTTCATAACCACTCAGGTAAAAATCCTTAGATTTATAATAGATAAGGCCTATGGGATGTAATCTTCAAAAGTCCCTATGTAAAAAAATACATCTTCAAGGAAGTGAATTCAGAAATAATTCTATATTTTATTTGATCCCAAGGTCATTTTCTATATTAGGAATCATTTTATTCCCTCCCATTTAGTGATTTCATCACTTCAAAAAGTCCTATGAAGTCGGCACTATATAATCAACCCTATTCTGAGTTCCTATGAAGAGTGCTTATAAGAATGACCTTGTATGGCCTTCCCAATGAATAAAAATCTATGTGATGATCCCTATATAGAAAATTATATGTGGACAGACCTATGCACCCGTTCACAATTCCCTTCACACCAATTTGTCCTTACCACGAGGGTTGTTCCCCTACACCACCACTCGAGATCATTTTTGGGTTGTGGTCACAAGCCTCTGGCATGGTCCCTTCTCTTATATCACTGTCCCCCATAACAAATTTATAGTCTAACCACAATATAATTCAGTTGTTTCATTGACATTTTGGGTTTTGGCACGTAATATCTTACCTCTCATCACACAATTATTCTTGACTTGAGATACTTCTCATTGTTATCAAATTCACCACGAGTTAAGATACTCCTCATAATTCTAGAAACATGAGAATACACACATGGGCATCCTATTAGGTGTAATCTCCAACTAAAAATTCAATTAAAATTGAGTGATGATACTCTACATGATTTTCAAAATTCTCCATGATTCAAGATAATCCTCATCGTTCTAAAAACATGGGCATCCTCATAGGTTTAATCCCCAACCAAACATTAATATCCATGAGTTGAAATTCTCTTCATGGTTCTAGGAATTTGGGCATACTACTAGGTATAATATATACCAAAACTATAATATCAATGAGTTGAGATGCTCCTCATGGTTACATAAACATGGGAATCCACCTAGGTGAAATCCCCAACCAAACCATAAAATCTCCATGTATTAAGACACTCATCATGGTACTAAAAATATGATCATCCTCCTAGGTGTTATACCCAACTAAAACGTAATCTCCAGAAGATGTGGTTATTCTCATGATTCTAAAATTATGGGAATCAGTATAGGTATTAAACATAACCAAACCTTAATCTCCATGGGTCGGGATACTTCTCATTGTTTCGGAAACACGAGTGTCCTCGATGTAAGCCCCAACCAAACCATAATCTCGATGAGTTGTGATTCTCATCATGGTTCTAGAAATATGGGAATACTACAATGTATAAGACCCCCAAAAAAAATATTTTTCATCAGTTAAGACATTTCTCATGGTTCTAGAAACATGGGTATCCTCCTATGTGTAATCCCTAAACAAAATCATAAAATCACTACAGTTTGAGAAAATCCTAATGGTACCAAAAATATGTGTGTCTTCTTAGGTGTAAGCCACAACCAACCCTTAATCACTACAAGTTTATATTCTCCCCATGATTCTAGAAATATGGGAATCCTTATAGGTATAATACCCATCCAAACCTTAATATCCATGAGTCGAGACACTTCTCATGGTTCCAGAAATATGGTAACCCTCCTAGGTGTAAGCCCCAACCAAACGTTAATCTCCATGATTTCAAATTCTTATCATGGTTCTTGAAATAAGGGTTTCCTCTTAGGTATAAACCCAAAAACATACCCTCATATGACCCACCTACTAGGTTACGTTCCTTAAGGAATCCCATGTATAATCTCACATCTTGTTTCTTATTATAGACCCTTTCACAACACAAGAATATACTCTAGGAAACCGTAGTTTGAAATTCCCTCCGTCAAATCTAATGTTACACTCTCATTAAATTTCACTAATCTTATGCTCTATATTACTTACCACACTAATGAAATCTAATGTGGGATTAGATATACAATAATATCTTCACATTATCATGATGAAAGTGCCTCCATTGCAGGCCTCCTATTGAGGTGTAACTTCTAACCATTCCATAAAACTATGTGGAATTTTATTCTTGTTCATAGTAGGATATGTAGGATGAATCTTTTAGGTCCAAAAACATGGATATATCCCCTTCATCCATTCCATAAAACATTTTGGGTTTTATTTGATTCTTTAATAGGTTCTGTAGGATGCCTCTTTTAGGATTAGTCCAAACTCATAAACCTCATCCTCCTCCCCGGACGAAAATAAACCCCAGTGATTCCAATTAGTTGGCTGTAGACCAAATTTTCACAAATTAATATGAGAAATATGAGGATCCTATAATTCAAGTAGAGTTTTATATTAGACAGACGTTGTAAATTAGATTATTATCATAGGGGTAACCAATCTTGCACTGGGATTTGTGATGGATTCAAGAATACATATTAAATAAATATGAGATTCTTGATGGATGTTAGAATCCCCGTGAAAAGGGTGTGGTGAACTCGACCTCCCATCCTTTCAACCAATTCATTTTATATGATTTAATTGGAAAAGTCTTAGTGACAACCAATATTTTGTATGATGGTCTAAATTTAACTCTTAATGTGTGAAAGTGTGAAAGACATTAGAGTTTTCTATACAGAAAAATATGTCCTTGGTGCTCAGGATTTCCAAATAAAGTAATTAAAATATCCATGTTACCATCAGGTATAAAGGTCCCATATTTTCTCTTCTCCTTAAGGAATTACTATATAGAATATTTGAAAAATTAATTAGTGAATCATAATGTATAAAAAGTTGTGAAAACATAAATAACATAAATAAATCCATAAAATATTCGCAGATACACCCCTTAACTCTTTTGTAATATATCTTCTACTTTTCACATTCATACCCTCTTCTATTATTCATGTGTAGTTGGGGGGAGGAGGGTCACACTCAGTGAATCCATAAGACTTGACTCTCAGTTGTTGAAACGTGTCTACCATCATCTATCTTTATAATATCATATACCCTCCATGAGATAATGTAGAGGGTCTGCCTTTTTGGATTGGACATATTTATGAGACCTACATAGTTACTATAAATTATGGATTAATGGATTATTAATGTGATCATTAATATAAAAAACTTTTAAAATCTAATATTTCACTTACCAAAGATGATTATTTTTGTTTACGTCTAATGAACTACTTCCATATATCTTCCTCTATAAAATGATATATATAAGAGATATTTTTATTTTATCTCACATTAAAAATGAAACATTATGTGAGGGTCGATTTAAAATTTAGCCATCTCTTAGTAGATAAATATAAACACTTCTTCCAAAATTCTTAGTTATAAGGAACATCATAAATCATATGATCAGAAGGGAGAAAATCCTATTTTTACAAAAACAAATGTCATGATATGTGAAATAATAATAAATTATCTTACCAAAATAGTCTCATATAATTGAGATATTTTTTAATTGTCAGAAAGTTTCCAATAAAAAATTAAAATTCTATCTTTAAACAAATATTGAATTGAAAAAAAATTCTTAAATTGTTTTGAATTTGAACCCCTAGAATCATAATTATCATCAAAACCATCATATATCCTCCATTTTAGGATATGTGAAACTAATATTTATGGTAAACATGTGCTTCCATGTTTACCAACACTAGAAGTCATCTCTCCCCCTACGGAAGTAGATGGATCTTGTGGAAAAGAAAGAGGAGATACCTCAATAAATATACGTATCTGGCCCTACCCATTAGCATAAGGGGTCTCAGATATTTAATCTGACATTATCCTTAAAATCATATTAGCAAACAATTTTCACAAAAATATACGAATCCAGCTATTAAATAGAAAATAAATAATTAATAAAAAATAATCAAACTAAAAATAATCTAAACTAAACACATTTTTATTCATATTTGTTGATTTATTTAAATAAAATGAAAAACATTGAGATGAGATTATATAAATAAAATAAAAAAATTAAATAAATTATTATAAAAATTCAATGTTACATATATATGTGAATAATTTATTTAAAATTATAATAATAAAACAATACAATACAAAAAAACCATTGTTTATAATATTCATTTTATTAGTAAACAACAATGTTAAAAAGATACTGATAATATACTTTATTTTATTTATTAGTAGTTAAAAATGTTAAAAAACTAATAGTATTTATGAAACAAAAAATGTAATATATAAAATAAAATAGTTCTTAAGTAAAAATTTATAAAAATCCAATAGTTTCATATAATGTTAAATAACTGTAAAACTATTCAAAAAACAAAACTAATATAACAGGATAATTTATCATATTTTTTAAAATATTTATTTTAAGTAAAAACAATAAAAATAAATACATCTAACATATTGTGAAATTTAAAAATGTAAACAAAAAATAAATCTTTGTTACGTGTAATATAAATAAATTACTAAATATTTATTTTTCTATATTCGTTCCTCAAGAAAAATTTTTATGGAAAAACTATTTCTATGATGTAGTCATCAATATTAACTGATATTGTTTCTTATAATAGTTGGTATGTGACATAAATAAAAAATAATTCATGTTTTTAATCACCAAAATACTATTTTTTTTCTTTCTAAAATGATTGACCACTTCACATTTAATGGATAAAGGATATATAAAATTTGTTTCTCATGTGTTTCCATGATAAAATGATTAGTTGTTTATTCCAATCTATTTAGATAAACTACTGTCATACCAAATTCATTGTGTATAACACTATTGTTACTGATTATCCATTTATAGTTAAACACCAGAACCTGAATTTTAATGTGATAAATCTCTCATATTTCATTAATAACACTATAATATGCACTTGATGTGGGGATTTGGTTTTTGTATTTACTATTAATATATATTTTTATTTAGGTTTTGGAAAAAAAATACATAAATAACTATCACATGGGTCGAAAGTGGTGAAGACCCAAACACTTTCCACAAACAAAGACATTTATGTAGAGGATAAGTAGTCAACATTATGAAATAGAAGAATGATATCTTGTGAAATCACATGGCTAGCTAGAGAATCTCCTATCGGATTTCTATCCTTAAGGGTGTGATTAATCTCAACACCATCTCGGGACCACCTCATACAATCTATAATGATGTAGGGTAGATAATAAAGAGTATCCTTACTATTGGAAAGAAGGTTCTTTAGAAGCATGTAGTCAGTATCCACAACAATTATCTTATAGATATAGATGTCACAGAGAAGGAGACCACAGGGAGGAGACCTCGCTTCTACTCCCACTATAGACCCAGAACCGATGAAGACACATAATCCAAACTAGATGTTACACAAGCTATCGTGAACCTACCCACCACCACATATAAAGCCTCAAGCCCAAGACAACTCAATGTTGAGCTCCATCCCCTTAATGGTATCCTTCTACCTATCCCAACAGCCCCCAGAGGATTATAGGCCCCCAAAAGACAAATCCCCAAACTCGAAAGTGGAAAACTAGGGAGATTCAGCCTCCTCCTATCACCTTGGAGGGATCAGATCTCATCCACCATAGTAGCCAAACAAATTTATACTTGGGACACCATCTAATAATCTCAAGGTTTCTGATAGATCTAATCTACCATGTATTTTCAATATAAACCATGTATTTTTTTAATATGATCATTCAATATCTACATATCATTAATCATTTTATAACATGGTTTTAACACATTAATATGAAATGTTATATATGGATCATAATAATCCATTTAGAGCCTGTATTTTTTGGATAAAAGTGAATTCCAAAGGAATTTGAATTTTTTTCATTTACTAGAAATGATGTTTTACAAACAAAGAATTGTAATGGAATATCATGAGTATGAACACTTCAAAATGTTGTTTTTAACTTGTTTGAAGTCCTGATTGTTCCCTTTGGGGTCTCATTGAGTTTTACGAGCACTAGGATCCAAAAATTCAAGGTTTGGGAGCTCTTAATAGGGTGCATGTTTTGTCTAAAACCATGCGGCACATAACTATAAATTGTGTAACCTACATTATGTTGAAATAGGTGGTTCACATGGAATGTGCACGTTTCTCCCAACCATGGACCTATACCGCATGGGTAGTACCACTTAGACAGTACCTAGACACTATTTAATGCATGGTTTGTGCACAGCTTGGATAGCCATGTGAGGCAAACCATGCAAGGTGGTTTCATAGGGGGGGTGCATGGTTGGTACACAATTTGGCTAACTGTGTGGCCCAAACTATGTGGTGTGTTTATTTTTTTTAATAAGTAAAATAAAATAAAATAAAATAAAACTAAAACATAAACACCCATCCACCCTCTTAAATCATGAAATAACCCTCCCCTAGGCCTCTCCAGCTATGTGTAATTCCCCCGGATGGATCATTCTCTGCAAGTCCATCCATCAAATTTCTATTATGATTCTCACTCAATCTTTCAGGGTAAGTTCTATGACTCACTCTTCTCCTTGATTAAGACATTTTTCCTCTCTTATGCCAAGCTAATCCATATGATCAAACCCTAGGGTTTTGGGTGGTATGATTTTTTAGGTCTATATTGTTTTTAGGGTGTGAAACATGCCTCTTAGGCCTGCATGGGTATGTTTTGATGTTCAACGTCGTAGGTGATGCACCTTTGTCCCATTATGGGTTTTTGTCACCACCTGAGTTGGGGTTTTCTTCCACTATTTTGTTTAGAACATATTCAACCATGTCAGTGAATATACAAATAAATTATCTTTTTATTATCAAGTCAATTTTAAGGAAGATAATGACAAACCAAAAGAGTTCATACAGGTTGGAAAACACTGTAATACCTCACAAAATCTATGAAAAAAAACATAATTCTATTTGGAGTAGTAACCATAAATAATTTCTATGAAAGAGTTTTTACATGAGTTTCTGGTACATCATTTATAATCTCTTCAAATTCATTCACCAATTTTTCCCAAGTTTTAATGTAATTCAATAGGGTAATATTACCTTAATTGAAACCTCTTAGTAGTATAATGTCTTGTATTCTGATCCAAACACCCTACTCACCATTCGTAACTACTAGAACCATCCTTTCGATCATCCTGTCCAACTCCTCTCATGTGGCATTGATGTTGATCATTTCCTCCACCATTACATCCTCCGAATGTATAAGAAACTCTAGAGGATTCCCATTTTATGTATCCTTCTCACCTGTCTCCCACTGTTGGATAGTAAAATCACCCTTGCATGGGCCTGTCTTGATAGGATTATCCAGTCCATTCTCAGAATCGAATACTCTAAGGTTATTATGTAGGATATCATTTCCAGCAGACACACAATCTATTTCCTTTACATCATCTCTCTTCTCAATTTCCCCTCAAAACTCACAAATACTACTCTTCTCAGTGCTAGAAGAGTTTTCAATCGTCACCTTTCTTTGCCACTTTTAGGCCAATTAGGTCTGCATGGGTTTAGGAAGGTTGGAGTAGTCTTTTCTCCCTTTGGCAGACTTCTCCTTGACCAGACTGAAACATCCTGAGTCATGTGAACTCTTCTACCCCTTCTTTTTTCAAGTGATATAAACCCCTATACTATTATCATTATCTATACCATCTACAGAAATTGGAATTCAAACCTCACCGACCTTTTAAACCTCAACCTGATCCTGATTGAAAAATTCCAGTGGAACCTCGTTAGGCCCTAGGGCAGCAAATCAGTTTCCAAGAATTATTAATATCATATGTATTACTTGTATGGGCCCATCTAGAGCCCCCACCCATCCCTATGATCTATTCAATAGATTCCCCCTCACTTCACTTATAGTAGGTACCATATTGTTGGACATCTTCCACTCATCACCATAGTTTTGAACACCCCCAGAGCACACTGCCCTTGCATAAGAAAAAGAATTCACTGAATATGGACTTTAATCTGGTACCAAGTCCACTCTCGTATCTTTCTCTGGTGCTGGAGCCTCATGAACTAAATTGGGGAAAGAAAAAAAGTTTCTCATGGGATTTAAGACACCATAGACTTTCAGATTTTTGAGCCTAGCCTCCACCTGAGAAAAAGATGACCCATCATAATGGTGCACATAGATAGCAGTGGCCTCCACATATCCATTCAACATCAAATTAGGATCCCTATGATCTATTTTATTCCATCCACAATGTCAGGGTTACATCAAAATTCCTCCCCAACTATGATCCAAATCAATTCCATTGGTGTCTTGGATGAATCCACCGCAATGAAAATGTAGGGAGATATTGGGTGGCATACTGAGCTCGTTCTAGAATTCTAACATAGACCGTGACCTGCTAGGTTTCCTAACAAACAGATAATGGAGGTGTTTAGTAAATGCAGTGGTAACTCCGGATGATGTACCCATATGGATGTGGATGGACAGTCTATATTCATATAAAATTTGTAGGTCCACCGATAGAGATAAAAATGATTTCCATTATAGCTACATAGAGCTTTAGACCATTCAGTGATTAAAACCTCTATTGAAGAAAAATATTTCATGATATCTATTTTATCCAGAAGGCTGACAATTGCGTATTCCTGTAAACCCCCGGACCTGAACACAAACCTATCTAAATAATCGACTTAAGTACAGAGATTCCTTAAATGAGATACCATCATTAGATCAAGTCCACTCAATGATTCATTCTATTCCGAGGCTTAAATCAACTATTGTGGAGCTCCCTTAATGGGATCTAGAACCTTTGTGAAAATCGATATGGGAGGATAATCCGGTAAAAAATCAGGGTTTGAGAAAGGGGAGAAAGAACATGTATGAGCCTTAGAGTAAGATGCATGAAAATCATCCCCATCCCCTTCCAGTTTAGAGGGGAGATCCACAGGCACCATCATCGAGGTAGGGCATTAGTGTAGCGAACAGGGAGTAAGAAGCAATCCTGGTAGAGGTTGTTTCGGTAATGAATATACATATATGGTACTATGGGTGATTACTTATATATATATATATATGAAAAATGCATATAGGTGTAAATGAAAATGGTCATATACATATATGAGAGTATATGAAAGGATACCATTGAATATATTCAACCCCATACAAATAGGAACATAGGGGTATGTTTCCTTATGTATATATAAATGTGCATATGATCGGAGGTGGGAAAGAGTTTCTTTGAGTAGTTTCTAATGAAAACATAATGTGTTGAAGGGTTCAGCTTGGCCTTCATAATCTCAAGGTAGGATCCCTTTCCATCTGTCCTATTTATTCAAGAATGCTTTAATTTCTCAACATTCTCATTTTTCATAGATATTAACAAGTATTGTGTGATTCTTGGATAAAATGTTTAATATATTAAATGAATTTTTTGAGAAACAGTGTCATGATTTTATAATAAAACCCCTCGAATAATGTGTGTTGCCTTATAAACTAAATATTATTGATTAGATGTTTAACACATTCATCTATTTTTGATTGGTAGTTTCCCTTATGCTTGATGACATTGTGTGATATAAATAATGTTTAGGACATGATCTTTAAAGGAATTATTATCTTAATTATTCCTTTATAACTGTTTATGGAACTATTTCATCTTCTCTTTTCCATATCATCTCTATTATTTTGAATTACCATGTCTTGTTTAATTTAATTCCTTGTATTTACTTATGATTTTAGTTATTAATATTATAAATATTAATTCATTGAATGGAATTGGATTGATATGTGGGAGATTTCCCCCCCCCCCTTTCATGTAATGATTTCCTAAATGAATATGTGGACCTTCGATTTTATAATGGCTTGTTTGGATATTTTGTAAAGGAGTGGGAAACCGATGTATTATGTTTAAATATGAATTGTTAATAATGAGATGGTATGATCATTGGTGGTCTTTAAATTCGTATTGTGATACATGAGTGGGTATACTCATGAGATGGAATTGAATGTGAAATGGTAATATGAGGGGGTAGATTCATATTTTATGAGAAGATAAATGGTAAGAAATGGTGATTATTTAGATTCCTTGAACAATATCATTGGATCTTTACATGGTAATGGACACCATTGACATATTATACATCTTGGGTCTTGATTACCGGGGATGCATTGGGCTTTGATACCCCTTAGATATTTCTTTTTTGGACTCATGTAGGATATGATCGTTTGACATGCTCCTAGGACTCTAACCAGTTCTGAACTGAGTTTCCATCGAGATTATATTTTAACTTGATGAGGATGAATTTGACTTTTATGACTCGGATCTATCCCTTCATGGTCATAAATTTGATTTATACATAACGGTCGTGGAATTTGTAGTTGGAATATAATACTAGATTTTCGTTTATTTATATGAGTCATAGGATATACAGTAAGGCAATGGTGGTATAATTTTTTTGGATGAATGAAAAGGTTGCGTTGTTTATTTATGCATTATTTGTAGCTAACTTTCTATAAGAGCCTGACCATCTTATAAAAGGATCATTGAGGGGATATTTAAGTGTCACCAATTTAGTAGTTTACATTCCATGGGAATATTCATTTCATTTATTATTTATCCATTCACCTTCACACAACATTAATTTATATGGAATGAAAGTGTTTTGGCTAGACCGAGTGGGTTTCACACTGATGATATTTTATCTCAAACCCTGATCAGGTACCCTTTTACCCGAGTATACTTATTTTTTATAGGTGTTGATAAAGGGAAGAAACCAACTTGCAATGTTTTATTCAAATTAACTAGATGGTGTAAGGAGCACAAGACTGGGCTAGATCTCGATATCCTCATAGAGCTAACCATTTAGTAGTTTTTATTTTGTTACATTGTATGGATTATTTTAATATTTACTACTCATATTTGTAGCAATATCTGTTATACAATAATTTAGGTAATTTGGCATTGGCCACTTTTATGTCAGTTCACAGTATATTATTCCTCTGATGTTTCTCTTTATTTGTTATTACTACTTATGATATATTTTTTATTATTTTCCTTATATGATTTAACAATGTGTTACTATGATCATTTGGGTATAGCCTCCCCACAATCACCTCTTGATACCCTCCCTGCGATTCGATAGCCTCTGGAATATGAGGAGGCACTCTTGATGCCATGTGACACACCATTCCGACTAACAGTTTAGTCGTAAGTCAGAATAGTACATTATAAAATGGTATCAAAGTTTATTTATCATTTGTATTACTATTTTGGTCTCATAGAAAAGAGACTAGGAATCTGTCATCGCATGGTAAATAGACACTTTTGGGACTGATCGCCCCACCCATAAGGAAATTTCCAAGTGACTAGGGTTGGGATAGATGTTTGATGTTGTAGTTGATATTATTTTACCTTGACTGATTGGGGTGTTTTCTTATTCTTATTGATTTATTTTATTTATAGAATTTTTACCTTTCCTAGTTTTCAAGGATGGAACTTTTCATGCATCATATCTTAGACACATAATAATTCACAGGTCATGCACATGTCATTCCATGTAATTACATTATTATGTTTCTTGATGATTTTATTTTTTTCCTTATGTGTCAATCCATGCCTTTGGATTTATTTAGAATGCCTAATATTGTAACACGATTGGGAGACTTAATTATCATATTAAA
Organism: Viscum album; assembly: GCA_963277665.1. NCBI lineage: Eukaryota > Viridiplantae > Streptophyta > Magnoliopsida > Santalales > Viscaceae > Viscum > Viscum album. Next base: position 35,047,274 of record OY728131.1, read on the forward strand.
TGGCTTCCATATTTATGTAGTTATATTTCATGCTTTTTATTTATTTATAATGTTTCTCCATGTTACTACATTGGATAACATGAAAGTGTTTTTGATATATGTAAAGGATTTCATGGGATGAATCAATTGGGATCTATTTAGATAGGATCCAGTATTATATTTAATGGTGTGTGGGTGCCTTATAATTTGGAACGGTCAACCTGTATACTTTAACCATCTATGGACATTTATATATGTTTATAGATCCTTTTAAAAAATGTAAAAGGATTACAGATATCATGTGTTAGAGTGAATTAATTTGATTAAAATGGGAACAATGTTAAAACATGTAGAGTATATGGGCCCCTTATGGATTGGTAGATGGATACACATATAATTGAACCATTATATATATATATATATCCATGTGGTATATGTTTGAATTGGTAAAATTGAGAAAGTGGTATACATTTGATCTGAATGAATGGTTGCATTTATTACATCTTATGATTACTTTTATAAATGCACAAATGGACCAAGGTAAGTCATTTGGGGAATTTTTCTCTGATATAACCCTCTTAGGGTGTTTTAATGTTTATAAAAATTAACATCCACTATTAGGATAATTTCTAAAGAACCCAGGTTAGTTTAAAATTCCCCTTAAAGGTCTCCTTATCTAATGATTTTTAAAATCAATTTATCTTATAATTTACTTTATTATTTTGGGATGTATAAATTATTTTCTGTTTAAAATGGAAGTTTGATGACACCTTTTTAGTTTTCATGGACATGATTTTCAGAATTATGTGCCTAGTGTTTTTATTTTAAAATGTTATATTAGTTTTTTAATTAAATATTTTATACGTATATATATTTAAATGTTAATAAATGGAATGGAGTTAAAATATAACCCTAGGTGATTTCCTTTTTTTAAAACCCTCATGTAAGGGTAGATTAAATTTTTATTTGAGTTTCCTTTGAAAATAAACATAATAATTTTCTATAGGATTTCCTCTTTTTAGAACTATATTAAATTAAATGAATTTGAGCCTATTTATATAAATTTTGTGTGATCTAGTGACATGTTTGAAACATATTTTTCTAAAGGGGATAGAATGTTGTAGGAAGAACGTTTAGAGCATGAAATTCCTTGTTAATACCATGATTCATTTGATGTTTGGTTCTATTCAAGTTTCATTCTTCCTATTGGGATTATTCTATCTTAAAATACAGCCTTGTTTGGATTGGGATTTATTGCTTGTGTGACCCCAATTATGGTTGTGAGCATCGAGTGATGCTCAGTTTTAGTAGGTCGGACAAGCCTCAGGCATGGTCATCTGCTTAGTAGGGAGTGTGAAACTCTCTTTTTCCTCAGTTATTGACAATACAGTAACTCATTATCCATGTTAATAGATGTATGGAAAATTTGAATATGGGTTAAATATTTTGTGTGATCTGTTTTATTTTGAAATCTCTAGCTTGTATGCATTGATATATGCATCACCCATCATGTTATTAAATTTTGTAGTGAATTGGTTGATTTTGGTGTTATTGTTGAGCCTTATTCTATTCAGTAGGTTCTCGGGTCAACTCTAGAGTTCATTGACCTGGGATTTAAATAAACAAGTTCATCCAACTGATCAAGATGACTATCTTGGACTCATGTGTTTTCATATGTAGGTTAGTTTAATTTCGTCTTTCATACCAAATGCTTTGACACGGTGATCGAGGTTTTTAGAGTATCAAACATGTTTTAAAGGTGAATATGGTTTTATCATTCTCATGAGCATCTAGTCTATAAATTTTTTATGAATAAGAAACTCCTATGGTTGGGAGAATCATGATAGTTCTGTTAAATGTTTCATTTTAGGTAGAAGAAAATCATTTAAAGAATACCATTAAATTGGTTACTTTTGTTTTTGAATTCCATTGAGGATTGAATGTTTTGAATCATGTTGGTGCTTAGTTGACAACATGTTGTTGATGGAGGTGGGTTAGTATTAAAACATTGAGAAGCACCGTTGATCTTGGATGAGAATTTTTGGTAAATTCGGAATGATCATGGGATGACTTTGGGTGTAAAGGCATTGTGATTGGTTAGTGGAAATGTGTCGGCAGGGTGATGTAAAGATTATTTTAAGAGGTAAAATAGTAGTGGTTTGACTATTTTTATTTTAGTTCCCTCGGTTTCCACTTAGTGTACTCTTCTAGAAAGGTTGATCATGTCCCATTTCTTTACGTAATCCTTGATGCACTTAGATACCATCGGTCTTATGTGATGATAAGGATTAAAAGTTTTTGGGTTTGATAAGTGGTCCATATTTGTGTTTCATGCTAACCCATTATTCTTATTGAGGCATGGTTAGTCTCGAGTGACACCTTGGTTCCTGTGTGAGAAATAATTGGATGAACTCATGGAAACTATCCACTTTCGTCGGACCAAACCTCCAGGTAATTGCCTCCCAAGGTTCATAAAATGTTCTTATGTGGATGTCATCGATTTGTACCAACATCTCACTTATAAAATGTGGTATGTACTATCTATTGATAGTTACTTATACTCTAGTTTAGGGAATACAACATTATCCCAGACTTCCTGTTAGGCTCAAAGGTGTTTCTTAACGGGTGATGACTCTGGGGGGATGGATCTAGATAACATTTTTAATCATAGTGATGCATGAATAATTTAATAGTCATATGATGGTTTGACCAAGGAAATGTAACTGGAAGTATATTATGGGATTTTGTGAACATGTTTGTCATAAATGTGTGATTCCTTAAAATAAGGTGCTTCAGTTCAACTTTTAATTATTACAACCATCTATATCAATAATTTTCAAGAAGTGTCATCCATATGTGTCTTGATATTTAAACTTAGTTTTTATCGTCTATGATTAGTGAAGTACCATTTTAGGGAAAAATTTTCAAAAGGTGGTAAGTGTGGTATGTGTCAGTGGAGGCACTTCATGGATAGTTAGTACAATGTGGTCTTGAGATAGATGTGTAAATAAACTATTTAATCATTTTGAAACCATTATAAGAGTGTCATTAGAAAACTTATGGGAATTCCTTGTAAGAGCTTATAGTGGTGGGGTTTATAGTGGTTTGGATTACTCTGTTAAATAATAAATCCTATGGTGGAGTGCCCCATTGAACTAACATTAACAAAACAAGAACATGATCATGTGTCTAGATAAATGGTCTTAGTTAAGCATAGTTTTAGTGTTTCTATTAGAAAATGAACAATGGATAGAGTTTTTAAGACTTAAGAATCGTAATCTTAATAAATTCATTGAGGTGTGTTTGGTGTTTGGGAACACAACATGACTGTTTAAACGAGGAATAATGACCCTTGTTGGTTAGGTGATGTTTTTTAATTCTCGAAGGAATCTCAAGGTAGAGAATTTATATGGTGGTGTGGTTTTCAAGTAACATGTTTTTTGACCAGATGGAAGTCCATGGGAATGTAATTTTTTTTTCATTTACTGGATGGGTTGTTTTAAAACCCATGATTCAGAATGGATTCCCATTAGTTGTAACACATAGAGGTGTTTTTTAGAACATGGGTGAAGACCCGATATGTCTCTCAGATGTATCATTGAGTTTTAAGAGTTTTGGGATCCAACAAGGCAAGGTTTCGATTCTTAAAAGAGTGTATATAGTTTGTAAAAAACCATGTGTCCCTCGGTAGAATATCATTTCCACTACAGAAGGTGGAAAGAGGTGGTTGACATGGGCTACACATTGTTTTCCAAACCATGTTCCTAGCACGGATGGGTAGTTTCACTTAGGATATTCCTATAAACAATTCACTACATGATTTGGGCATACATAAGCTAACCACACGGGACAAATCATATAGGGTGGTTTCATGGGAGGGGGATTCAACATAGTTGTCACACATTTTGGATAATCGTGCAACCCAGAACATTCTATGTGTTTATTTTTTTATGAAATTAAATAAATTATATTAAATTGAAAATAAAATAAAACTAAAACCTAAATACCCCTACCCCTCCTAAATTAAATGACACAACTACCCCATGGTCCTCTGTAGCTGCGTGTCACACTCCCCTAATTACTCCATCTCTAGACATCAATCTAATATATTTCCTTCAAGTTTCTCACTCAATCCTTTGAGGTAAGGTCTCTAGCTCTCCCTTCTCCTTATTTTTGGAAATTTTCCTCTATTATATCATCCTAATTCATTAATTTAAACCCTAGTGTGTTGGGTGGTCCAGTTATTAATATATCTTTTATTTTTATGGAGTGCAGTGCGCCTATGAAGTTTTCTTGTGTATGTTTTGTTGTTCGTCACTGAAGGTGATCTAATTCATTCTTTTTTTAGTTTTTTGGCATCGTTTGACATAGGGTTTTGTTCCTCATTTTTTTAGAACTTATTCTTTTTGGGTCCTTTGGTGATTTAGTTTCTCTATTATTTTTTAGTGCATTTTTTTCATCCTTGAGTTTGGTTTGTGTTTCCAGAGACAAAGGATACTTATCATGTATGCCTTAGTAGATTAATATTTACATAAGTTCCACTATTATATGTATATTGACCTATCTCAGCGAATATAAATATATGGGGATAGGTCTTCTTATATATTTATATATGTGAATTATTTATAGCATCATAAGTGGAATCAAGAATATGCATATATGAGAATATATGTAAGGATACCCTTGTATATATTCCAATCCATGAGAATATTTATATAGGTTCCAGGTGTACTTATGTATATGTGATGATTCATATTTTTTGAGGTTGGAAAGGGAAACATCGAGTGGTTGCTGATGAAAATTTCAACTTCTGAATTGTTTAGATTGGACTCTATAATCTTAAGGTTGGATCCCTTTCTATTTTCCCTTTTTATTTATGAATGTATTAATTTCTCTCTTTACACATCTTTTTATGATAATAACTAGTGCTATGTGATTCATTGGTGAAATTTTTAATACGTTAAATGATTTATTTGAGAAACAAGGTCATGATTTTATAATATTACCTCTTTAAGGTGTGATGTCTTCTAAACTAAATTGTATTGATTAGATGTTAAATTCATTCTTGGATTAATGATTTTTAGTTTCCTCAATGATTGATGACATAGTATGATATAAATCTTTTTTAGGAAAAGGCCACTGATGAAATTAGAAAAGGATGTTTTCCTATATAAATATTTATGGAACTAGTAAACCTTATAAGTTTAATCTCATTCCATTTAATTTGAATTTTCATGTATTTTTTAGTTACGTTACTTGAATTTACCAATGATTTTAGTTTTGATTATTATCACTTATAATTCCATGAATAGAATTGGATTGAGATAGCAGAGATGTTTACCTTCCATTGCATGTGATTCTTGGATAAATAAATATGTTCATCTTGAATTTCATCTTGGTTTGTTTTGAAAATTTGGTAATGAGTGGGTAAACACATGTGTTATTTTTAGATATGAATTTTGAAAAATGAGAAAGTATTCTCATTGGTGGTCATTAATTTGAATTGTGATACATGATCAGGTATACTCATGATATGGAATTGAATGTGAAATGGTAATATCCATGGTTAGACTCATATTGTATAAAAAGGTAAATTGTTTGAAATGGTGATTTTTTAGAATCCTGGGACGTTTTCCTTGGATATTGACATGGTTGTGGATACCATGGATTGATTATGATCCTTAGGTACTAATTATATGGGATGATGTATCCAAGCTACACATTGGATATGGATTGCTTGGAATTGCATAGGACAATATTGCTTGACATGATTCTAGGACTCCAACGAGCACCAAACTATGTTTCCATTGAGATTATCCTGGTTCTCGATTAAGATTCCGTGATCCTTTACACCATGAATCTATCCCTTAATTTTCTGAAATATTGTTTATACAGAACAATATAGGAATTTGTGGTATGAATGGAACAATGTCTTGTCAATAATTGATATAGAAATTGTGATATATGAAAAGGCCATAGTGGTATAAAATGTTTGGATGAATGTAACAACCATGTTTTTATGTATGAATTATTTGTAGCCTTCATGTTATAGGTGCATGACCTTCTTGTGAAGGGATCATTGAGGGTCTATTTTAGTGTCATTAGATTACTAGTTTACATGACATTGGCATATTTACTTTAATTTTATACTTATCTTTTTACCTTCACACTACCTTAATATATGTTTCATGAAAGGGTTTGGGAGTGACAAAGTTGGTGATGGCTTACTGAAATTTTATCTCACACCTTCCTTGGGAACCCTTGGCACCTGAGTAGACTAATATTATGCCAGCGTTGATAAAGGGAAGAATCCAAAATCCAATGTTTTATTCACCTTACAAGTGGTTTAGGAGCAAATAACTGAGCTGGATCTCAGGATACTCATGGAGCAAGCTGTTGGGTAGTTTTTATTTTATTACATTGTATGTATTATTAAAATGGTTACTACTCATTTTATATCATCATCTGTCATACATGAATTACAGTTACATTTCATTGGCTAATTTTATATCAGTTTACATTATATTATTCTTCTAATGTTTCTCTTTCTTTAATAGTATATCTTCTACTACTTTCTATTTTTTTATTATATGATTTACTAATTTGTTGCTCTGATCATGATGGAATAGTCTCCCCACTATCACCTCTTTACACCCATAATTATAGATGTAAGCCTCTGGAATCTGAGGAGGTTCACATGAGGCCATGTGAACTACTGGTATGGCTCTGGTTTAATGGTAAGTTTAGATGAGGTGTTATAATCGAGGTTATTTAAGATGTATAAATTCACCTTCTTTGTCTGCTCACATTTCAATGATTTTTTCATCAAGCTATGAATCCCTTTTCCCCCAAAATTGAATTGTTCATATTGAGATGTAGTAAAACTAGTATTTTCCTCTACAGATAAGTAGTTTGTACATAACTCTATAACGTCCTTATAAATATAAATCTAAATAATAGAGGCTTTAGGTGAATATAGATTCTTAACATATCCCTTCAATATCTTTATAGTCCCTTCAAAAGGATGCATCCAACATATATATATAGGTCCAATAATATTTATTTCTTACAAAAAATGAACGATTAAATGCACCCTAGTATCAGAAAAAGATATAGGAAATTCCATTTCTAGTTGACAATGTAAATAGAATTGCATAGTTCTCCAAATTTTCAAAGGAATTTAGACCAATAAATTTGTTAAAAATTAAATTGAAAAAATAAATCACCTTCAAAATAGTCATTAAGGAATATATAGGTATTAATCCATTAAATTAAACTGGTAGAATTTTTTGAATCATTATGTTAAAATCATGATATTTCATACCTTCTAACGTCAAATATTTTAGTGACAAAAAAATTTACATTTGAAGAATAACCCCATGGATCTTTGATATCATGGAGGCACTGATAAAAATAATTTTCTCCCTCTTGGAAAATGTATGAGAATCTATAGTTATGTATGTTCATCTTCTAACCAGAGTGAGAGTTAACTCCATAAATATTCCTATTTTGAGTAAGTTCAATCTCATATTTTACCCATCCTTATATATTCTTTTAATATATAATATTGTTTCCAATAAAACTATCACATGTATTCTCCACACATGAATGAATTAAATATTATTTTTTACTACATGATATTATTTTTTCCCCTTAATAATTTATTTGGATAAATTTCCATATATTAGGACATCATTTATAGTCATCATAAGAATTACATGTAGTTGAAAATGCCCCATTTTATAAGAATAATAAAATCTAATACCTTCCCCCATATAAGTTTCTAATCAACAATTAATGTTGAAAAGAAAAAATAAATTTAATTTTTGGGATGTTTTGGTCAAAAAATAATTAAAATAAACACAAAATATTATCTCTTCATATAAAATGTAGTAGATAAGTTGTAAATTACCAATAAAGAAATCCATGATCTATATTTGTTACTAAGGGTTTAAAATAGAATCATTCTTTTTATGCATAATCCAAGTCTGAGATATATTACTTTATTTATGAATATTGGAATCTATTTAAACATTTTATACCATAGAGGACAAAGAGATAGATGATTTAATTTTCTATCAGATATTTACTCATCTTCATTCCATAATCATCCATTTTCATTATTTTAATTTGTAAATAAGAATTTTGAATGAGGAATTATAAGAATATTCCAAATTTCCTTGGTAGGAGTCTTTATAACTAATAAATCAGAATATGAATTTTCTTTCAACTTATACTATTATGTCCCAGATTTAGGTCACTCTGACGAACATTTATATTCATTCCCATATAGCACATAGTCATTCGAGTAGACATGTATCTTTCTGTACACCAAAACCATTAGGCATAAAGTATTATTTTAATAAAATATTAATATGGAAGATCATTATCTTTAGTAATCATGTTTTTCAACAACTATAATAAATATATAAAACTCATATCACTTCATCCATTTTTTTTCGTTCATGTTAATCAATCATAACACCGTTGATAAAATAATAAATTTTATACATCTTTGATTTAATGGTTTTTCAGTATCACTATATATATTCTCAATCAAAAGTTCCTTCCAAATAACCACTACATTAATATCTAAAATTATTTCTCCAATTTTATTAGACATATCATCTTGAAGATCATCTTATTCAATAGATCTAAAATTCTTCCCAATTTCATCATGCCAAACCCAGGGGCTGTAACTTTGATAAAAACCCTAGCAAATTAAATGATCATTGATTTCTTAAATTCTCAATTTTGTCAGTTTTAAAATTTTCATGCATGGATATAAGGTTGTTCATTGTTTGAAACATTTCTTCAAGAAAATTTTAAAAATTAATAATCAATTTCCTCATATTCATCACTTATTCATAATGTAATAATCCAAAATCAATGCATTATTATCTATAAAATATTATATTAATTGAAAATAAGTTATTATATTTTTAAATTCAATTTCAAATTAACTGTTATATATAAAAATAAATAATAAACATATAATATTTTAGAAATATTAGAGATAAAATATATTTCATAACCCGAAGTATCATTTTGAATGTATTTAATTACCATCATTTCTAAAAAAATCAAAAAAATAATGGAATATATATCTTAACATTGATTTTAGAAGGTTGACCACAAATAAGAAATAAATATTCCTTATTTTTATTTTTTAATTAAATAATTATTTTCAAAGTAAATAAATACATATAATATTATAAAGATCCAAATATTAGAGAGTGAGAAAAAATGAAATAAAAAACATTATAAAAGCATACTCATTAGGATCACCAAAAAAATATTCCATACAAATAACATTTAAAATAAAATACAATAAATATAAATTTATATTAATAGAATAATAAAAATATTTACAAATTAATCATATTATATAATAATTAAAATATACAAAATAATTCAATTTAGAAATTCATAGGTATTCATGAAATTTTTAGTGGGCACAAATAACCTATTAAAATAAATATAATTTTCAAGCTTAGTTAATTTTCATTCAGTATAAGTTTGTTTAATAAATAATGTACTACCAAAATTATCTCCTTTTTTGAAATATGATCATACATTATTTCTTGCATTAGTGACATGATTAAGTTGATGTTAAAAAGTTATTTTGTCCACAATATTATCAAGAAATATACATGATCATCTAAATATATATGATCAATACTCCCTAATAAAACTCTATACTAAGTTTTTCTTCAAAAAATCAATTTACAATATATAAAAATAATACCTTAGACGCCAATTAATCGGTAAATTAACATTTTAATAACGAAAATTCATCAAATAACCCTTTAATCTAATTAAAATCTAAAAATGAATCCGTAAATTTATAAATACATTTGATTAATTAATAATCAGAACATAAAATACAAACCGAAAATAGATATCAAAGAGAAGTGACAGTAGAGATCATTAAAGAAGATAACATTCATTAAATTAATCATACCATAGATGCATGGAATATTTGAACAATAAATAAAAACCACAAAGAGATATCGTAGAGATGTTTTAACAATGTATTATGAAGAATAAGAAGGAGATGAAAATGATGGTGGCAATGAGGATGGAGAAAATGATAGAAGTTGTATGAATTAGGGTTGTGACATTGAGGAATAATGATGGAAATGATCATGACAGAGGTTTTGGAGAATAAAATGAGAGTTTGGATTGGTTTAAATGAATGTGAGACACGTGATATGTTGTTTTTAAAAAAAAAATTAAATTAGGTTTTAAAAGCCAATTTTATAACTTAATTTTTTTACATCGTTTATTATAACTAAAGTGAAAGATAAATTAAAATTATTTTTTACATAGGTTAAAATTCTAATAATTTTAAAAATGATTTATAACATCAGTTTTTTAAAATTGAGGTTATCACACCATTTAACAAAATATATTTTGTACTAGTGTATCGTGATAAATTAAGATAATTTTGACAAGAAATCATGGTTACATTTCTAAAAATATATACTTTGAACACTATATTTGATACTTTGTGAAATGACTGAAATGAAACATTAATATATTTTACAATAATTATATAGATTAAAACATTTAATGTCACAAATAAACTCACAATCCCTAAACCCAATGTTTTATTATATTTTGTTATTTTCCAAATATATATCTTATTAAACATTATAACATTAAAATGTCTCACAAAACACCTCAATACGAGGATTCCTTCTAAATATAGTCTAGTATATAATTCCCTAGGAAAATAGAAAACATAAGTAGTTTTTTTCTCAAACCCTCAGTAAGGGAAAAACATATCATAGATTCATAAAAGGGTTAGATCATATGAATGTGAGAAAACATTTGCATGGGATTAATATCTAATTAAAGGAAACATGTAATTATAATATTTTAACATAAAACATGAATGTATGGCTTAAAATATAAAAATATCTACACTATTATCCCATAAATTGCATTATTTATGGCGTATATTTCAACACATAAATCCAAAATAACATTTTATGTTAAGTGTTTTAGAGAATTGGGAAATATGTCACATCACTAAGGGGAAATTTCCACACAATATCAATTAGAAATCCCTTAGTATTGATGTTGGGTATTTTGAAAATTTCATTTGTTAGGGTTAATGACAAAAATCAGATGAGTGTTGAAATATGAATGTATAAATTCAGATTTTGTTTATTAGTACATTGTTTATAACACATGTTGATAATGTACAATGTGTTTCTTAGAATATTGGTAAATCCCAACGTGATGAACAAGGTAAATTGTTGACATCAATCTCATTGGATTTGGGAAGTGTTTAAAAAGTGATTTTGATCAAGTGTATGATGTATAGAGGAAACCTAGAGTGGAGTGTGTTGCACCATGGTTCAAGGTAAAATCCACGTCGTAGTGATGGTCACGGTGAGTGTGTTTCAGAGTTAATCTATGTCATAGTTGTAGTTGTAGAAGAGATGTTGAAGAGGTATAACATTCCATAGCCTTCATGGTTACACTGTATGGATATATGGAATTATGAAAATAATAATTCTGACCTTAGATGACATGAAATGATAGCTTGACCCTGTACATGTGGGAGAAAGGTTGACTATACATGGGAACCAGTAATTTCAACCAGACATGGTGGTACTAGAGAGGCGGGTAGTTGAGCACACATGAGATAAGTGTAATCATGGGGAATGTGGTTCCTGACATAAGGTGACACCACATAGGATTTCAGGAGAAAACCTTTATACTCAAATCTAGTTAGTTAATGGAGAAAAGTTCCTTATATTCCAAAACACTTCAAAAGAAAAGTTTGATGTGGGACTTAAGGATTGTAGGATACACTAGAACCAAATATACCATGGTGTATAATCTCTACAAGAATATTTATAAGCCTCTATAGAATTTTATGTGTCCACACTACAACACTTGTACTCTACCACAAACCCAATTGAACAAAAAAAGAGACCATATTATAGCCGAAAATTACGACATTGTGAGTATGAATTTGGAAAAAGTATGGATTTTAGGTTATCTTATCCTATAGGAGGCTACACATTAGTAATTTTCTCCACATAATTACCATTTAAGTGTGATAAGTAGGTTGATATGATTATTCATGATACTGTGAGGGATTATTTAAAGTGTTATGCATGAGAGTTTTTTTCATATTTTCTAATATAGTAAAAAATCATATTATATTTGTCTATGCCATAGGAAATATGGTTGCAGCATTATATGCTAGACCATGTCGCAGTGTTCTAGTCCACTCTATATAATGAATGACCACACCACAGAATTTGGAATCTATTACACCATAGTCTGTTAGACCACACAACAAGTAAATTTTTTCTAGGTTTCCATGAGTGGTTAATTCTCATCTTTTATGGAGAAATATTCAGCCATTATGGAAGGTTTTAAGGTTCTAATTATACTGAAATTGGTGGATATTGGTTGTAATATTATTTTCATTTTCTTGAGGAACATCGTGAAGTCCAAACAAGAAGATATATATATACAAAAAAAATATTATACATGAAAACTTGACATATCGTTAAAATAGGTAAAAATAGAGAAAGATATGATTTTATGATGTTTTTAATTCCTTGAAGATAATGACAAGGTTTTGTTCTATATGAGGGTATATAATTTTATGGAATTGGAAACAACTGAAGATATAGACAAATATAATTGTTTTCACTCCTATAATGAAGTGTAATTGTTTTAGGTATTCATGAATGTCGAATTGTTTCTTCAAAGTGTTTTTATTTATACTGAAAGAGAAATACAATGGTCTTGAATAGAGTATCTAAACACTGGTTAAATATACATTCAAAGTTTATGATGAAGGTAAATACATGTCTATAAATTGTGTGTAGATCCATTCTAGAGTAGTGAGAAAATAAGGATGCCTAAGTTGTTGCCTTCCTTCAATATTGAACCAAAGAAAGAAATTTTTTAGGGAGTTCCCCTTAGTAAGGAGTGATTTTTCCATGAACTAGTATGGTAGTGAGTCTCGACATAGGATTTTCTAGCCTAAACCCATGTGATAAGTGAGATTCATCGTGGATTTTGGTGCATGTCACAACACTAATGCATGATCCTTAGACGTAGCCCGGTTAGGGTGAACCAAGTAAATATTCACGTCTATATTTACTTCATTCATGCAAATGAAAACATATCAAAACAACTAAGAATTTTCAACCAAAGAGAATAACAATTTTACCCTTATGGATGTGAGGAAATGATTCTGTGAGGAATGTGAGTCTTTTAAAGGATTATTTTCATTAATTTTCTTAAATAGGGAACATCATCGATCACCCCATATTAGGTTAATATCACTTTAATTCCATTATATAAGTCAAAGAAGTTGTATCAAAGGTGTATGTTCTTTTTGGATTTTTTATTTCTATGAAATGATCTAAAGGGTTGTTTAAGTTGGAACACAATTTGAATGATCTTATCTTTGAGGGAAATAATTTCAAAATCTGAAAAAAGGAGTTCATCTTATTTATGGAATTTCTCTTAGATTTTCTCATTAAGTAGTTGAAGATGAATTGTTATATTGAGATGACCCATAGTTTTATTTTAAATAAAAAAGATACAAATAGAAATTAATGCTTCATACTAAGAGGAATTAAAGGAGGATCTCTTGGAATACTTTCATAAACATTGGAAACATGGAATGTTTTGAAAATACATGATTATTCAATTGGAAGTGTTTTTCGGAAAATAATAAAATCCATGCGAAAAGTGATTTGTGAAAAAAGGAATGAGTAATGAGAGAAAGAAGAAGTCATATTAGAAGTTGTGTTCTCCAGCCTAGGAAAATTTTTAATCTGATAATTTTGATTTGAATTCTCATGTAGAGAGAGGATTTTAAAATTCATACTCTCTCATCGAGATAAAAATTTGTTCTTCTACTAATGAAATGTCAATAACATCTAATTTATATTCTAATTAATTATCCAGAAATTATAATGAATATTGATATAGTATTATACATAAAGAATACTACTCAATGATAAGGTATTTTTATTTATAAACTAAATGGTAAAAAAATTAATACATGACTATGAAGTTAAGAAGGATGAAAATGGGAACAAGGATACAAAAAAGGAATTAAAAACTAGTGTTCATTAACTAAGAACACAATATTAATAAACTAAATGGGAAATGATATATGTATACTTATATATAAATAATTTGGTTTCAAAAATGAAAGAAAAAGAAAAAATATAAGAGATCTTGAGGAGAGGATGAACACAACCAAAGAGAGGGTGAATATCTCTATGAAAACAATATCAATTTTCAAATTATAAAATAGAGGTATAGATTTTAAATTTTAATGAAAATAATTGATCCACTATATAATAATGATTCCAAAAATTAATTGGTCACTAAAGTGCTTCGATTTTGGAAAATTTGGGCACATCATGGGAAGACGATCGAAAGAAAACAAGCCCAAATAATTGATAAGATATCAAATTGTAAAAAAATATCATTTTAGGAGAGGTTCAATGAGGTATGATAATTTTATATGATTTTATATTTTCTCTAAACTCGGTCACATGGAATGGTATTTCAATTGGAGGATTTCATGAAAGGACAACTAAGACATATAAAGAGACTCCACTACTATTACATACAATTAGAATGCTTATCCTAGAAAATGATTATTAAGTGTGAAAATAGATCCCATGTGTTGGAGGTTTAGAATGATATTCAAAAAACAATGTATAAAAAACCAAAATATAAGAACTAAAAAAAACTTATTGAATATAATGGAGGAAAATATTTAATCAGAAATAAGAGGTTTTGCAAGTATAAAAGAAGGTGGAAAAAAGTATGAAGTTCACTCCACCAAATAATAATTATTCCAAAATGGAAATATTTCCCAATAATTAAGAGGCTTTACATTTTATTCTTACACAAACCACTAAGCATAATGAAGATGAATAAGTAATGGAAAAGAAATCTATAGGTGAGATCTAATATTGATGCAACCCAAGAAGATACTTGTTGAAGTGTGATTGATTCTAAAATTCAGGAAAATAAATATCCATGGAAGGATGTCAATATTCACATTCATAAATGGAAAGGTTCGTGTGGAAGTATGCAAGGAATATAATTTTGATGTAGAATGAGTTTTGCGGTTATGAAAGATGATGAATAACTTAATAAGATTATTTCATTCCTTTCCTGAAATCATGAAAAGGTAAAATGAAATTTTAATTGTGATGGGTTGGTTCATCTTGACCATCTATATTAATCGTCTTGGGGAATATAAAGATACCACTCTTCCCATATGATTTATTGTTTCTAACAGTTTGTGAATAATTTTATAATTAATTGAGGGATATGATCCATTTTGGGGTCATGCTTAAAAATAACATGGTTGAGTGTGTTTCAAAATAACATGGATGATTGTACTCTAAAATCACATGGTCAATTATGCACGAAAATATCATATGGATAATGTTGAATGAAAATATAGAAAATTTAAAATTCTCATGATAATGGTGATTCTAATTATGTTCCAAATATCAATTGATATTTAATTGTATCGATCATATTAATACTGAAGATGCATGACTGTGGAGGATTTCAATGTATTAATTACATGAAAAAAGGCTGTGAAAATGTAAAAAATGTTGGTATCAAGATATGTGTTTAATTAAATCCATAATTCAATTGTTTTCAGTCCAATTATGGGGGATGGAGTGGAAACAATATCTCCCCAGAGCCTCAACCTGGTTGGTGAGGACTCAGAAAATGAATCCAAGAGACTCGAGTTCAAATCTGGGTGGAGACATAATTTACATGTACTGTAAAAGTACTATCGCAGGTACTGTTCGGTACTATAAAAGCCAATAACTATTCATCATTATGGGATTTAGGGCCACCCATGACCTTTAGGACAGTAAGGATTTTGGGAAACCACAGGGCCTTCAGGCCACCTCAATGATTTCAGGCAACCTCAATGCTTTCTATCCTCCCAAAATTGTGTTAAATAGACCAGGTAGACTCTACAAGGAGAAACTCTAGAGGATTATTTAGATTAGGTGTATCCACAATTGCAGAAGCTAAATAGATTTGAAATAAAGATAGGGTTTTCATTGCCATAGGGACTAGAATGTGCTTTCACATGAATCCTAGCCAAACTTCCATGAACAGGTGAAGATCTAAAATCATGACATTGAAGATGGGTAGAAGCAGTTCCAAGTAGTTATAGTCTTGATATTTACTTAAGATATAAAATTCATATAATCTCTGAGACAATGGGCCTTGTAATGGTACCCCCTCATCCCTTAAAATGAGGATTGTGAAAAATCAATATAATAGAGGCATTCTAGCCATTCATGATAGAGGAGTGGAAACGATATCATCCTCAAAAATAAATTCTATTTTCATATATATTTTTTTCTAATTTTTTCGGTATCATCTAATATTTTTTATGATATCAAAATGGTGATAATGTATTTTCATTAAAATAAGTGGTGCCCCAATTTTTTACAACTAAAAAGTGTAATAAACTAGTGATTTCTAAAGGAAAAGCCTCATAGGGAGTTATTATAAAAATAAAAGGCCACTAAGCCTCATCATAATTTTTTTGAAGCATATAAATATCTTAAAGGCATCAATTTCAAATGATATCATTTGTTAAAATTGAAAAAAAAATCATCAAGTGGATAAAGTTTAGAAAATGTTATCAATTACATAATCACATTGCATGTTTCTCACAATCTAGTACTTTTGTTATATTCTGGTGTGAAATTTAAAAGATCATATCTTTTCATTTGATATTTGGAAGCCAAAGTTGTTATGAGTTTCTTGTAATTCTTGAATGACATGTAAAACATTTTTTTGTCTATAAAAACTTTTATTTACCACACAAATCATTTACTTAGCAAGATTATATAATTTATATGAATTCATAAGTGTCGAGTGATAAATTCAATTAGATAATCTCTTGTAAAAATGCATCAAGAAAGGGGATTAAATTGTATAAATTCTTATTTAAAAGGATTTGGGTGATCAACCCTAGGTTGAAACCAAAAATAGATTTTTCTAGAAACATGTGGAGAAGAAATCCCCAAATGGGGAGTAGAGATTTCTTGGATTCTTCCCATGCACAAATGGGGATAAATATTTTAAAATTAAAGGGTGATGAGATATTCTTTCATAGGGGGGGGGGGGGTTTAATCAATGGATTGTTTCCTACGAAGATTAAAAATATAATGGAGGTAAAAGCACATGGAATAACCCCTTATATTTTATTGAATACATTTCTGAAAAGAGTCAATGAAATTTTGTTCACTTAATATCAAGTTCATGTATTCAAATTGATACTAAGAGAAGTGGAAATGAATTTTGGTTCACATGATCACTAGGTGATATTTTTAGGGGGGATATTGTTATAAATTCATATGGATTGATGGTGCATTTTTTAAGAATAATATGGGTTGTTTTTAATTAATAAAACTAATATGAGTATTGGAATCTCAATGAATCATTTTGGATTTTTTGATAATACCATTTTTCAAAACACATGTTGATGATGTCCAAAGTGTTTATTGAAATATTTGTTGATCCCAATGTGATGACAAAGGTATATTGTTGACATCAATCTCAATGTATTTTTAAAATTTTGAAGAAGTTATTTTTAGTCTCCTTGAATATTTATGTATGTTTCCTAAATTGAATTTTGTTTCATAAAGGGGAATGGGAAACAGCACGCCATATTGGTGGACATGGTTTGTGTGTTGTATAGTGAAGCTACACCATAGTTGTGTCAGAATTAGAGATATTAAAAAGGTATAATAAGAATCATCCTTAATGGTTATACAATAATGCTATATGTTTGGGTGAAAAAAATAATTCCATCCTTGTCCCATAAACTAATCCATATCGACCATGCACATGTGGAAACAAGATTTACCATACAGGGGAACCAGGAAGGCCTAAATTCCATGGAGACACCATAGATGTAGGAATGAAAGCACACATGAAGATCTTTATGCACATAGAGACAGTGGTCCACGACAGAAAGAAGAACCATTGAGGATGTTGTGAATAGACCTTGATAATTGCATCTAGTTAGCCAGTGGAACAATGTGACTAATATTATATTGTACTTCTTGAGAAAATTATGTTGTGGGGCTCATTAATTTTAGGTCGTTCCTCCTTTAAATGGACTATGGCATAGAGACTCAACATGAGTATTTATTGGCCTTTGGTAAATTTTAGGTGTACACGCCACATCCATTGGTAAACGTTACAGTCCCCATTGGAAAAAGTAGTCCATTCTATAGATAGGGATTTCAACATGGAAAGTCTGAATCTTTTAGAAGTATAGATTTCACGTACTCTTATATAATAGGTAATATTCCATAGTATTTGTCTCCATGATTCAACTAGTTTTGTGTGATAAGAATATTGAGAAGGTTATTCTTTATCATGAGGGGAGTTATTAAAGGATCTATATGTGAGATTTTTATGGATATTCTAAAATATAATACAACATCATAGTGGTTTTGTCCACTCCATAGGAAGGATGGAAACAATGTAGTATTCTAAACTACACCTCAGTGTTCCGATCAATGATGTAGAATACAAGACTACTCTATATAAGTTATAAGGTGTATCACCATAATATGTCATACTGCAACCCATCCATATGTTTTCTAGTTGTCCAGGAGTGGTTACTTCTCATCATTTATAGAGAAATTAATAGGACTTTGTGGGAGGTTTCAAGGGTCCAATTATGATGAAATGGGTAGAGATTATTTGGAACATTATTTCCTATTTATTAAGTAATACTACAAAGGCTAAACAAGATTAGAGAGAGTGATACAAGGAGAATATCTATGCACGTATAATATATATATAAAATAGTTAGAAATAACGTAATATATTCTTTCTTGATGATCTGAATTCCTTGAATAGATTTAGAAGGTTTTGTTTTATATGACGAGATATAACCATAAAGAGTTATAACCCACTTAAGACATATCCAGTGAATAAGATTGTTTTTTGTTCCTAAGAAATTTTGTAAATGTTCTAGGTATTCTAGGAAGTGGAATTGTTTCATAATGTGGTTTTCATATATTTTAAAATAGTAGAAAAATAGACTTCAATAATTCATCTAGCCATTTATTATAGATGCATTCATAGTTGTTGATTAAGGGACCTACATGCCCATAAATTGTGTGTGGATAATTTCTAGAGAAATGAAAAAAGGAATAGAGAGAATTTGATTCCTTCCTCTGGGTAATCTCACTCTCAATTTCTTATATAAGTCTAAAAATATCAATTTTCCAATAAATTCATTTTCTTTATAAAGACTCACTCTCTTTATTCATGGAAACTACCAAAACTAGAACTATGAGTTTATTAACATTTATACTCATCATAATACCTTGTGAAAAACATTTGAAAATATTATTTCTGCAAAAAAATCATTCTGGGATATGAAGTAAATTAATCATTTTATCATATTTGTAAACTACAAAAATCCATAAGAATGTTTTCCATTTATCATAATAAACATTTGACCTCAAATATGTATTTAATTTTCTATGAAAAATTACGTAATTTCTCAATATATTTCATAAAAAATTATATGCAATAATAAAGGCAAAAGTTTAACCATAAGGGTTTCTTGGAAAACATGAAACTCATTAATACATTTCCTTGAAAAACAATATTTTCAACTTTTCTTTTTTTAAATAAATGTCCTAAATATTCCTTAAAAACATATTATCATTTTCATAACTTTTGAAATAAAAAAATCATTATAAACCATTGAAATGATATATTGTAGGTACCTTGTAAAATTATCCATTAATTTACACTTATAATAATCCTTATAATGTAATCACCTAATTGGATAATTCCTATATCACTTAGGAGTATCAGAAAACTAGGAAACTCTATCACTTACCCAGAACATTGGAGAGGTATATCGAGATCACTAGTCATTGGATCAATATCAGTCTCCCCATCCATTTATATAAAATTCCCAAAAACCAAAACATTAATAAAAACTTCTAGCTATAAATTTAACTATACTACTCATTTAAATTAGTATTCAAGACAATAATAAATAACACAATCAGTAATATTATAAAATTGATAATAAAGTTCTATTTCAATTTATTTTTTATAAATAAAATTTAATATAATAGAAGGTATAAAATATTATTTTAAAATCCATGTTAACATTTAGATGTATATTGATAGTGTGGTAAAGCTGTATAAGTTAAAAAAATTATTTTTATACTTTTAAAAAAAGTAAAAAAAATACATAAACAAAACATTAAAATGATTCACTTTTAATCCTTTATAAACAATGTATAATAAATAGTAAAAAATGAAATTTATAAATCATAAAATAATAAATATTAACATTCTATAAACATTTAAATTAACCTCTATATGGTATAAAAATATTTATAATGAAAATATAAACCCCAAATTATTTAAAGAAAACCCATCATATTGAGTCCCAACGTGTTTCATTCATATGTTAACCCTCCTGAGTCATAAAATTATATTAGTTTTATTCTTACTTAAGAACCTTTTTACGTTTATTCCTTTATAATTATTCAATTTATTTCATTTTTACCATGTTTTATTTAGTTACTAAAATGATTAAGTCCATGCTGGACGTTTTGAGGATGTTCAGTTTATACATGAAAAATGAATTTGGTAGGTTGACTATGGTCAAAGGGATTATGGTTTCATAATATATTGAATATAACTAATTAAAAAATTATTATCTTTATTCATTAAAAATATTTTTATAACTATCCCTAGAAGGTGGATGTAAAAAATGAAAGACATCATATTGTGCAGGTAGTAGTTCACTCATGGACATGAGTGACATTTCCATTCTTCTACTAGATGAAAAATAAATAATTTATAAGATATCTGAATTTTATATAATAATAATTATTTTATAAATATTATATTTATTCATTTGTTATATACTTATGACCAACTTTTTGGGATGATAATGAAAAACTAATTTCATCACCTTGTTGTGGTGATGTTCCACACGTATGCACGACTGGAATTATCATTTTCCAATAGGTAGAAAGAGTATGAAATAAATAGATATATTAAAATTAAAAAATCATTATAACTTCATTAAAATCATACATATGCATTAATTTTATTTTTATATCCAACTTTTTGAGGTAGTGATGGAAAGAGAAACACATCGCTTCATGGCGGTGGTAGTCAACACATATTCCAAAGAGATATTTCTCATTTCCCATAGGATGAAAAAGAGATAGAAAAGAGTTGTTACATAAAAAAATAAACTTTTATTTTTTATAAAATACTTTTAAATACTTTTATAGATTTTATAATTAATTTTATGTGGTTATAAGAATAAATAAAGTTGAAATAGGTCAGTTAATACTTTTACAGCCTTTTCAGAAATCTCTCATTTCTTCACACCATAAGCCTTCGAGGATTGGTCTTTTGATAATACAAGGACCTATAGTATTTCCTGAGTGTATTTGGGAAGGATCTTGATCATTTATTTGTTGAGTTGATTGACTCTAAATATCTGTAGGTTCCTTTTTATATGTGAGGGGAGTCGTAATCTTAAAAATACATTAAAATTATAAATATAATAAATGTCATTCTCAAGGTCTAGTGGAATGAAATTAAAAATTTTGAATCCACAATATTTAATGGTATAAACTCACTCAAACAATCACATTTTTTCATGTGGTAGAGATATTTTATCACTTATCTATTAGTTTAGTCCCTCCTTTAACCCTTTTAACATCTATCGGGGAAATAAAATGTATCCATGGTATTTAATAATTATGAAAGAAATTAAATTGAACATGCTATAAATTTTTAATATCATAATTAAAAAATTGAAATAATTTTTTAATATTAAATATTTATTATTGAAAGAAATTAATTTCACTATATTTGTACAAAATGTAATGGAAAATGGTTTTTAGAAAATGGTTATTTTTGAGAAAGAAATAATTTTATTCTAAAATTAAATATAATAATTACTACAATGAAATTATTTGGATTTTAAATAATAAAATGAAAAATATTTAACTTAAAAATACGTCCAAAAAAATTGTACATTGTATTTTGTCGAAAATAAATGACCGTTTTTATAAAAATATGTATTTTAAACTATTCACTCAAAATTCAATCTTTTCAGAAAAATAAAAAAAATAAATCCAAAGATAATTTTGATATTATGAATATATTTTTTATTTTATTAGTTACAAACAATAAAATTAATAAAATAAACTTTTAAATAAAACCATTTATGTAATGTAAAACATTTCTTCTATAATAAAAGAATTTATTTCCTATTGAAAAATGATAAAAAAAATTAGCATACTATATATGAATATATAAAATATATATATATGAAAACTAATAATTCATGGTATTTATTTATTAGTAATATTACATTGGCTTACACATTCTTCCACTTTTATAAATTACTTCCTCGCAATTATTTAATTACTTAATCAAGTGTCGTATTTTTCCTTCATAACATTTTTCTGATTCCAATGTTGTTGCTTCAGTCATATGAATTTTACATAAAAATTTTAATAATAGAATTTACTTAATAATAGAATTTACTTATTCCATAAAAATTCCTATTTATGACCATGAACATGAACTACTATTTCTACATAAGTGAAATTCTCCTCAAACTATTCCACTTTAGGGATAAAATTGCAAGATGTCACTGGAATATACTACCTTAGGAGGGAAAAATGAATCACATCATGCACTTATAATAACATTAGAGCTAATTCTACCTAGTATAAATATGATACCACATTCTCTATAATTTCACAGGTTTTAATTAACCACGTACTAAACCATGTTTTTACATAAAATTAAGTACACCATTCCAAGACGTATTTTAGGAAAGACATGTTCACCTACCTCAAATGAAGGGTATTTCCTCAGATTATCTACATAAGTAGTTTTACTTCTATATACTGACCTCATTGGTTATATAATCATTTTTACCTTCTCATATATCTATTCTTCTATCTATGGTCCCAATAATTTCTTCTCACCAACTTCATCCCATCATGAGGGAGTTCAATATCACTTCTTATATAATGCCTCAAACATTTGAATCTGAATTTTAAAATGAAAAATGATATTATAAGAAATTTAAAATAATGTTATATGTCTATTAATTAATCCCTAATAATATAATGTGAAATATCAAAGATTATCCTCCAAATTATAAATTTTATGCTTCAACTGTCCATCAGATTATGGATGAAATGCTATATTAAAATTAAATTATGTACGCCTTAACTTCTAAAGTAACTTTAAAAACATTGATGTAAATATGGGATCATGATCAGATATAATATAGAGGTTAACACCATGTAACATTTATATCTCCTTATATAAAGTCTAAAATAAATATCCAAATACATAATGTCATGAATTGGTATAAAAAGAACAGATCTATTCAAACAGTTAAAAATAACACCAATCACATTACTACATCGAGATGTGTTTTGTAATACCACCAATTAATTCATTCATTTATTCTCTCATTTCAATTCCAACACTGAAAAAGGATAAATCATCCTCTATATTAGTTATAATAAATGATTAACCTAATTACAATTCAAACATTTCATGGTGAAATCATCTATTTCATTCTTCATACCTTCCTACTAAAAATATTCATGAAGGTGTATATAAAACATAGTGATGCTAGGATGAATATAAAATAGAGATCTATGAACATCACTTAACAATTTTTTCATTAATTGGTAATTATTTAGAACCCCTAATAGCTTTCTAAATATGATAATAACTTCGTCATCAACATTAAACTTATAAATAGTACCCCTTTTGAATGTTTATTTTTTGAACAAAATTACCTTCCTTGTTAAACTCCATATTTCATTCTGATGAAGATAAATACACTAATACAAACTCTAAAAATAAAGGATTTTCTATATACAAAAGTTACTAAAAATATTTATTAAGTCATTAATTAAAAGGTCATGTTTAAAACATATTATAGTGAATGATGAATTATATTTTATACTAATGGCATCAACCACATTTTTTTCAATACTTATATGATATTTAATTTTTTAATCATTACCCTTAATCAATTCATTCCAAATTATCTACATTATTTTCAACAATTTTACAGTGAATATATATATATATATATAATTTTATCATTTTTATATATTTGACATTTATCCTAATAAATATTATGCCTCTATATTTTTAAAGAAAACATTACTACAACTAGCTCACAACCATGTGTATGATAATTTTACTCATGGGGTTTAGATTTACGAGATTAATACATGATAACAAAATCAATCTATATCCACACTCAAAAAAATCAATTTAAAGAAGAATAACTATAAATAAAAAAACTCCCCATTTCTAGATGGAAAGGCTAACATTGGAACATTTACCAATATTCTTTTTGATCCTGGAAAACATTCATCATATTCTATTTCCTAGATGAATTTTAATCCTTTTTAAGTTAACTTTGTTTTTGAACTAAATAATAAGGATTTTTAGAAAAATTATTGGTATTTACCTATTAATCCAAGAAAAATTTGAATCCACATGGAATTTGTAGGCTTTTTCCAGATTTTCACCACTTTAGTCTTAGATGGATAAATTATTATTCCAACTTTAGATATAATATATCCTAGAAAATTATCTAATATAACCAAACTTCTCAATTACAAAATTTTTTATTCAATCTATTTTATATTATAGTTTATTAAAAATTAAATATAAATTTTTCAATATACACACAACGTTTAGAATATTCCATTACATCATTGATAATAATATCTATAAATTTATCCAAATAATCATGAAACACTAGATTAATTAAATATGTAAATAAAATAGGTGCATTTGTTAACATGATAGGTATAAACAAAAACTCATAATGGTTATATGTAGTTTAAAATTTTGTATTCATAATTTCATCTTCCTTCCATTTTAGCTGATGATACACATATAGGATACAAATCATTGAAAAATATTGTGTTCCCAAGAGTATATCAAATAAGTCAACTATATAAGTAAAAAGTTAATTTTTCTATAAATAATTTTATCTAATGTTGTATAATTAATGAAATGTCTTTTATAACTATCCTTATTTTTAAAAAAATTCGATCACCCTAAGGTGAAGTGAGAGGGTTCATGAAACTGTTATAAAAAACTTATTTAACTACTTTTTTATTCTATCAAATGGTCTAAAAAAATTTGATAAGGAGGTTTCAAAACTACCTTAGCCTCAGGAACTATGTCATTAGTAAATTCAATCTCCTAAACAAGAATAACACCATGAAAATATTCCAGAAATATATCCATCTATTCGTTTACAACCTGAACATAACTAAATCGAACATTTTCCATCTTTTCAATAAAATATACAAGAAAAATTTCAGTATCGCCTTTAATAAAGATATGTTATGAAAGTTATGAAATAATTTTAATTAACAAAATTAAATTCACTTTGAATATTGAATACGATTTATTGAGCTATGAAATATATCGTTGCAAAAACAACTGAAATCCAATCCATACACACAAAAAAACATTAAACTCTATTAAGAATAAGACAACTATATTTTAATGAAAACTATTGTATATATGATTATAGGAAGGTTACCATAATTATTTGTTTCTTCAATACTACCACTAGGATCATTTCCCAAAATTTATTTCCTCATTTCTTAAGGTGATATTTCCATTTTACTTGAAAATTTCTCAGAAATAAAATATTGTGTTGATCCAGAATTAAAAAGGAAATTGGAATACTTAGAGTAAATATGTATTGTACCAGTCATCACTTCATTTAATGACCCAAAAGTAGTAAATGACATTGACACACGTTTTTTCTTATTTTTATTTTCATAAGTATACGTCAAACCATTCTTTAGGAATGTATTCACATAATGGCCATTCTCATTATAGTTATAACATTTAACCATATTATTTACATCAATAATATAACTATTACAATTTATATTCCCTTTGCATACATAATCATAGTGTCCCAAATTTTGATATGGGTATAAATTACTAGATTTCATAAGAATATTCCAAAAAATTCTTCATAACACACTTATTACAAGAGGGTAATTACATTATATTACTCTCATATTTCTTCGATGAATGATTCTCCATTTTATTCCACCTATATTTCTTCTTATTATTACTATTATAAAAGTCCAAAAATCCCATCATTTCTCTCTTATCACATAATAAAATTTTTCATTACTTCAAAAATCATGATCAATTAGATAACTTTGAAAAACATAGTTTCAATATTGAGTAAAATCAATCCATTTTTCTATCATTGCCTAGAATAAAATTTTGTGCACACCTAAAAGATATAGAAAAGTTATCTTTATAGGTAGAAATAGAGTCCCACTAATTTTCCTTCGATAGTATAAATTAACATAAATTTAAATTTAATATATTTGGGAAAAAAATTTCAAGGAAAATATATTTAAATACCATTCATTACATGGTTTCAATTTCTTATTTTTCCTTAGTGTTCTAAATAAAAGACAACCATTGATTGACTTAATCTTCAAAACTATAAATAGAAATGGTTACATTATAATGTTATGAATATTCTATAATATTAAATATCTTCTCCAAATTAGTAATCCATTATTCGTCTTTCACTAGGTTTGATGATCAACCAAAAGGATTGGGGTTTTGTTTCATAAAATGATCTTCTATAAAAATATTATTCGAAGGAGAATATAGTCAATCCATTGCATTCTTAACTCCATTAATAGCCAATTTCACAAGAGATAACATATATAAAAATGATCTTATTCCAATTTCAACCAATCCATGTTTCTAGTTATGATGGATATTATGCTTTTTATGCCTTTATACATCAGCTAGACTATTTCCTCTATAGAAAACCATTTTGAATAAACATATATTAAATGAAGAAGTATAGAATTACTTAAAATATATCTCATGTTAATATAAAAATAAACTATAATCTCTTAATTTTATCTTTTTAAATCATTGTAAAATCTAAATTTATTTAAAAAAAGTCTCTAATACCAACTATAAGAACTCGCACATAACAAGCCCATAAATTATATGGTTTATGGAATATATTTCATAAATTAAATCCTAAATACAATTTTAGGTTGAATATTTTTTATAATTAGAAAATTATTTACATTAAAAAGTGTACATTTCAATACAACATTTATTCTTAACACAAAACGCGTTCTTTATAAATAAACTCTTGCGGAATTCAAGGTAATTCCCATAACTAGAACTATAACAATATTAATGTTCCTAATTATGACAACCATTCTCTTTATTAAAATTTAATTAAGGATTTTTTACATAAAATTACAAATGATAAAACCCATAGGATTTATAAGTCTAAATTATTGGGGAATTAGTTATATTACATGACAGTTTAAAATAATAAAAACATAATCTCTATTGAAAAATTCATTAAAATGATTTCACTAAAAAATTCATGGTATAACCTGGGGACATACATAAGAAAAGAGTGAGATATAAATCCTAGTAAGGGAACAATCATTTAATAAGTTAATAAATTTTATAAAATATGCATATCAATGGGGAATAAGAGGAACATGAAATATAAGGCATGATATAATATGATAATCATAACATGGGAAAGGTTGTAACATATATAAACACTACATTATAAAAATATGTCGAGGATAACTGTAAAGACATAATTAAGGAAAAATTCTTATTAAAGAATCAGGTTCACTACCTATACCAACATTAATTCTCATTATACAACACATTACCCAATTCCTTGGAGTGATATATAATTATGTGTGCACCCGTCACTTTCATTACATCCTCATGCTTCAGTGTGCCACATATATTATACAACATGGATTCAATCATCATCATAATTTATTCCATTATTGAATTCTTTTAAAAAAATACATGTATATACCTAGTAAAAAAATTATAAGTTTACAAAGGTGAATACCCTTGATAGAAAATGTGTATGGTATCTAATACATAATTTTTTTGGTGTGGAAAATCATGGTAAAATTTTTGAACCATAAGGACGTTAGTTAAAAAAATAATAAAACTCGTTGATGATAGAGGAAGAGGTATCACATAATTATTCTATAAAATATAATGTAATAGATACATGGAAAGAAATATATCATCATATGGAATTGGAAATATAATGCATAAGATAATAATGAAACTCAATATAGGATAGACGTTGAGGATCCCTTACTTGAGTGTGTGACTCCAAATGCTTGGGAGGAGCTTCTTAAGATATTGGAGGAACCTTTGTAGGACTATATATAGTGTACGGAAGAGTAATCATGTGATATAAGAAGTTTTAGTTAAAATAAATTGGATCTCTAGTGGGTTTATAGAAGAAATGAGTGGGGATATCTTTATTAATTCACAAAACATTGGTGTTGGATTTTATAATAAAATAACCAACACCACAAACCATAACATTGAATTTTCACATTTCTTTATAAAATGGTAGTGGTTTTCATTATTTTATAATACCAAAGGCCTAATACTAATTAAATAATACACTTTCTTATGTGTAGGTGAGCCACACTCTTACAGAAATTTTTTTAAATGATTAAAATATATTAAGGGTTTTGGAGAACTCATAAAGGCATTATAAACTTAATAAAATAAAATAAAAATCTAATTATTTTAAAGAGAAAATATATTTTTTTATATGATTTCTTTTATATAATTTATTTCATCACTTCTGGGTTATTATGATTTCATAGTATAGAAAGTGTATTTATACGGTATTTATGTTTTACCTGAAAATTTTACTGTCTCAAAAATTATAAAAAATTAACTATTGGATAATTTCAACAATATAATTACTAAAATAATATTCATTTTATCTAAATAATTTTTAAAATATGTGAATTTCTACATTTAAAAAATCTATATTTATTAGAAAATGATGGGGTTTTTTTAGAAAATAACATTATCAAATCACTATAAAATTACATTTTAATTAATGAAAATTATATGGTCATTTATATTTAATATTTCTTTAATATAAATATTTTAATAAAAAGTTTTTTATTTAACAAAAAAATTTGTTCAAAAAAATAAATTCCTTAATAGAATTTGAATATTACACAAAAATTCCATTCATGTTTTATAGTATCAAAATAAACATAATATATAATGTAACAATAATAGGATGATAGTATATTCATTTTTATATAGAAAATAACAACCATATTTATAAGGTATTTATATATACCTATTTAATAGAGCTAAAAATCCTAAAGGGTAAGGATCATGATTGTAAGACTTTCATGGGGTGATTCAACATATATGCTTTGGGATATGATATCGATGAGCTTGAAATTCTCCCATAAATGGGTTTTATATTGATTAATTTGTTGGATATAATTTTTAGCTTGGTAAAGGAAAAATACTAGTGGGGATACTTCCATCAGAAACACCAATAATTTCTCTTCATATCATATGATACTACTGGTAGAGGCCATCACTTTCATTGTATATTTCAAATGAATTTTTAAAACCCTATATTTATATTAATCATGTCATAACTATTAAATGGATATATTATTAATGGAAATGATACTTAATAGTCTTTTAATGTCTAAATAATATAATAAATCCAAAGAATTTCATGTGTTTTCTATAACCATCATACATAATAAGATAATTAATTAAATAAAAAAGTGAATTTTATTGATAATACTTCAGGTCATTACACTAATCATATTTAAGACTTGCTAATAACATTTTAAAAAATTAGATATGAAAAAAATCTCATTAAGGAAACTAAAATAAAAGAAACCCATTAGTCCATTTTTTATCAGAAACAACCATAAATAATTTTCTGCTTTTGATAATAAACATTTAAACTCAAATATGGATTTACATTTCGATGAAAAAAAATTAATATCTAAATATATTTTCCAAATCTTTCATAATAAATAACAAATGAAATTTCATAATCATAATTGTTTCTTTGAAAACATGAGGACTTGTGAATACAATTCCATGATAATATAATCCCTTCGCCATTATTTTAGAAAAATGTAATAAACTTTCCTTAAAAAGATAATATTATTTTCTTACCATTTGAAATGAAAATATTTCATTTATAATAAATTTAAAAAATATCATATATGTACCTTGGGATATTATCTGTGCATTCACCTTTATACAAACACTTAAAATGGAATCACCTACCTAGATAATCCCCACGTCTCTTGGGAGTAACCCATCACGGGAAAAATCTATCACTTTACCCAATGCGTTCAAAATATATATGAGGATCACTCAGTATTCATGTAAAAGTTACAAGAACCATATCATGAATAAAAAACATATATATATTTCAATTTAACCATGAGAATAATTTTAATCGTCATTCAAGATGATGAGAAACAACACAATCAATTATCTTATAAAATAAGAAGGAATTTCCATTTTTATAGAAAAAAGTTTAATATATAAAATTATTATAAAAGTGGGAATATAATATTATACTAAAAGTCATGTTATGTTTTAAAGTAATATTGATAAAAAATAATGGATATTATAGTGAGATAGTGTAGAAACTTGTATACATTTACATATTTTTAATTTATTTTTAAAAATTTAAAAATAAAAAATACTTAAAAATAAAGAGATAAATTTTTAATAATTTCTAAAGAAAGTGAAAAAAATAGTAAAATTGAAATTTATATGCATTTGATTCATATATAAAAATATTATCAAGAAATTTAAAATAACCTTTCTAGTGAATTAAATGAGTTGGAAGGAAAACTTTAAATTAGGTTTTTAAAGAAATTCTCTTACCTTGATTCCTAGTTTATTATTTCCATATGTATACCCTCATTATTAATAAAATAATATTAATTTTATAATTAATTATGAACATTTTTCAAGTTCCTTCAATTATATTCATTCTATTCTTTTTATTTTTTACCATTTTTTATATAGTAACTAAAATGGTCATGTTCACCTTGAAAATTTTGAGGATGATTGGTTTATAAGTCCAAAATGACTTTAAAAGATTACATAGATCAAAGGGATAATGGATACATAATATAATTAATTCTAATCATGAAAAAATATTAATTTTATTCATTGAATATATTTTCATAACTAGTCACAGAGGTGGTTGTCCGCACGTGAACACGAGTGACATTTCCTTTTTTTATCAGATGGAAATGAAATAAGGTATATAATATTTTAATTTTTTAGAATCATAACTATATTTTAAATATCATATTTATTCATTTGGTCTGTCCATATCGCCAAACATTTGAGGTGTTAATTAAAAATGAATCACATCGCTCCGTGGAGGCAACATTCCACACGTACACATGGGTGATGTTATCATTTTAAAATAGATGGAAAGTGTAAGAAAGTATTTAATACCTTGTATTTCAAGAATCATAAAAAATCCAAAATATATAATATATTAATTAATTTTATCTTTGTAATCATCTTTTTGAGGATGTGATGGATAGAGAAATACATCACTTTGTGGAAGTGGTAGTCCAAACACACTTGCGATGTTTTAGTTTCCCCTAGGATAAAAAAGAGATTGAAAAGATTTTTTAAATAAAAATAAATATATTTCAGTATATATAATATAATTATTTACTTATTTTATAGTAGTTAAAATATATTTTAAGGAGATGTAATATGAAATAAACTTTATTAGGGCTATTAAGACTTATATATCCTCCTCAGATATCTCCCTTTGTCTTACACCTTAATCCTTTTAGGATTGGTCTTTTCAGAAAAGAACGTCCTCTAGAACATGGAGAATATATTTGTTAAATGTTTTTGTTATTTATTTTCTAATATAATAGGATCCAAATATGACAATAAGTGAGGATATGTGGTGGAATTTCACAAGTCTGGGGAGTGAAAATCTTGTAAATACATTAAAATTTTGAATATAATATTTGTATTTTTCCATGTTAAGTGGCCCGAAATGGATGTTTTTTATATTAAATAGAGGTTAAGGTATAAATACACTCAATCAAAAAAATTATACATGTTTTAGATATATTTTATTCTTTATCTCTTAGTTTAACCCACATAACCTTTTTAACCTTTACCAAGGTGATAATGTTCTACCATGGTAACTATTCATCATGGAAAAAATGAAATTTCAAAAATAAAAAAGTAAGAATGAAATGATTAAAAATATTAGTGAAAGCCATTAATATTCAATTTTAAGGATTGTAAGAAATTAAATTTAATATATATGCAAAAAAGCAAATGAAATATTGTTTCTAGAAAAAAAAATTAAGCATACATATAATTTTATTCCAAAATTAAATATATTACTAATAATATTAATTAATATGTTATTATTTGGATTAAAAATAATAAAATTAGAATTATATCACTTGAAAACCTATCCAAAACATAAATTTTTATTTTTAATTACTTTTAAAAAAGAACAACTTTTATAAATATCAATACATTTTAGTATTCACTAAATAATCAATATTTTTTGAAAACCCCAAAAAACACATTATAGAATTTCAATATGATGAATAATAAAATATTTTTAATTTTATAAATTTTAAAATATAAAATTTAGAAATTTAATTTTTAAATAAAAATATATTTTTCAAGAAAATATTTCAGGTAGAGTAAAAATATTTTTTTCTTAGTGGGAAGTCATATAAAATTATAAAATTATATATTAATCCATAAAATATGGGTATTAAAATTAATAAGAAATTAGTATGATATGTTATTAACATTACTTGGGTTTTCACACATAACCTCAAATGATCTACCATATACCATTTCTTATGAGTATAGAAATAAGAGACAATAATAACCAGACAAGGATCTTAACATTTTCATATAACATAACATAAAAATATGGAACCAAAAAAAGAAATGAATATTATAAAATAGTTTATCAAACATAAAAATCCCATGTGTCATAATTTAACAAGTATCACAACTCACACCCTGTATTGGATCGAGTATCAAGACTCCCATCCCATAATGGATCAAGTGTCATAACTCACACCACGTCGTGTTTCAAGTATCAAATCTCACCCCCCATAGTGGATTGAGTATCATAACTCTTAAACCATTATGAATAGAGTATCATAAATCATACCACATAATGTATAGCATATCATAATGTTTACCCATTATGGACCGAGTATCGTAACTCGGACCCATAGAGTATTGAGTGTCACAACTCACACCCTATTTTTAATCAATTATCATAGATCATACACAATAATTATTTCATGATATATGTATATATAAGTAATCATTTTAAAATAAATTTAGTAACCCACCCATAATTTAATTAAAACATATACATATGTGTGCCAAAATAAATAATCATACATTATATCATAAATAATCAATGAAAATAAATTGGTATTTATAACTTTTTGGAACAATATAATATGAAATATCATCAAGAGTTAAATCAATTGATAATGAAATTGTATCCCCCAAAATTATTATTTCATAAAATCACTTAAATTATTATCATGAAAATTAATCCATAATAGATTGATCTTTTTAGGATAGACAGTAAAATAGAAGTGAAATACTGAAAAAAAGAATATTTTATAAAATATTTTTAAAATAATCATAAAATATGTTGTTATATGACATGTTAATGAAATAAATATTCCTTAAAGTAACAAGAAGAATTTTTAAAAACATTATTTTTGATGAATCCAAAAGAATGTAACATTTAATGGAAATGAAGGTAATGATAGTAAATGTGAAGCGAAAGATACAGAATTAATACAAGTGAAATTTAATGCATTTCTACAATTTTTAAACTGTTTTAGAGAAAAATACACATCAGTGAAAAAGTTATTAATCTTCATTTTAAAAAATTAAAAAGATAAATATAAAGAGTAAAAATTTTCAAAATAAGACAAGAACCCGTTTTTTGAATAAAATAATATAGAAACAAAATGAAAAGTCCATTAGAAAGGATGGGAATTATTCTTAAAAATGTGATATTTTTTTAGAAAAGTAATCCATAAATAAAGATTATAATGAAAATAAAATTTAATTCCCCTATAAATTAAATATGGAATAATATAATAAAATCAAATATTATAATAAGAAAAATTATTAATATATTCAAAGAGAAAAGATAATGAATCAAATATAAGATTTTGAGTTATGTAAAACCCCTATAAACATCAGAATATTTGAAATAGAAATATTTTAGAAAATATTTTCTGATAAATAAATAAAAATACCAAAAAAAATAAATATTAAATAAATTATAATTCCCTTATAGGATATAATAAACAATCTTTTAAGATCAATGTCAAAGATAGAATATTATGACTCAAGGAAAGGTGTTAAGTTCAGAAAAACCCATACCTTGGATTCCTTCTCTGATGAAAGTGTTCTATAATCATTTATAATAAAATGAGGATCATTAATAATCTATTTCAAAACCAAATTAATCTATATTCACTTTTATATTAATATTTTATATTCATTTTTATGCAGTTATTATTATTTTAGTTAATATTGGTCATCAGTTATTAGTAGTTTCAACCATACATCCTCAGTCATTGGTACAATAGTTTTGGATATCATTAATTGTTTATTTAGTCATTATATATAGAATATTCATGGTACAGTAATATAATTTCCATAACTTGTTGTTAATTTTTAGATTCATTCAATATTTTTGGGTGCAGTTCTCTAATATGAAATCCATAACGTTCTTGTCTCTATAATATTTATTCAAATGAAAGCTGATAGGGAGTTAAATATTAATAGTATGATCCATGAATTATTAAAACATATTTAATTAACCATTATTACATTATATTACATGATTTTAATTTTTCTTAATCATCCGTGATATAAAAAATAAAATTTCATTCAGTTAGGTGGTAGAACGGACCCAAATGAGAACACATTAAAACAAATGAATGGGGTTGAAAGTAGAGTTATATGAAGATAATAAAATTTTTATTGATTAATATTTTTGTTAATATAACATAATTAGAGCGATGAATGATTTTTATGAAGAGTGGGGTTATAAGTTAAATTAAAAGTAAATTGGAAGAAATTGTTACTTGTTTTGACAAAATCACTCCTCCTGGTAACTTCCTTTAGAATTATGGGATTCAGTCTTCTTCTTGTACCAAAAAAAATTTAATCATGGGAAAATGTTATAATATATGAAAAATGGGAACTATTAAAATATGTATGTTAAGTATAGGAGTGGATTTTAGTTGGTGAAAGAGAGTTCCTTTTATATGTGAAACTGAGGTACATTTCGATGGAAACTTATGTTGGATGAATGGTAAAGATAGAATCATAGGGGGGTTAGTGGAGGAAATATTGGTGAGAAATTTAATTTTGTATCCAAAAAATAAAAAAATAATTATATCCTTAATAAATATCATTTAAATTAACAAAAAATACAGTGATAAAAATTTACCACCTTTTGTGTTTAATTATTGACTATTATATTTATTTTTTACTAAAAATATAAGATAACACATAATGAAAAAAATTTATGCATTGATTCAAAATATTGAATCTATTAAATCTAATTCATTTTATATAAATGGTAAATTTTAATTTTAAAAAACAATAAAAGATATGTGAAAAACTATTTTTAAATTAAAAATAATTTTTAAACATTATGTGTTCTTGTTCTAATTTCATAACGGTTAATAATTATATGATATTTAATTTATCTATTTATATATATAAACATTAAATTATTTTAATCATTTAAAATTTATAAATTAAAATTTTTTAGATAAAAATACACAACACTTAAAATAAAATTCATTTAAAATGACCCTTTTACAGTTAACATGTTAACTAAAATTTAACTCAAAACTTTTTTTGCTTAAAATTGATATTGAAATTATTAAATACATTTGAAATTATGATGAAAAATATTAAATACATTTTATTTGATTAAATTTATAAAAATTATAAAAATTAATTTCAATAAATGTGCATGAAACACAATTTTTTTTAGAAAAATATAGTTAAGAAAAAGATAAATTTATTATTATTCCTTTATATTTAATGCATATTAGATTATAAAATGTTCATTTTTATGATAATTAAAAACCAATTTTTGTTCTTTTTTTATATCCTCATTATGAAAACAAATTAATAAATTATATGTTAACTTTTACATTTACACATGGCATATAGTCTGTGTAAGGGTAAGCACCTTCTACAATGACATATGGTGGTTTTTATGAGTGACATAAGAGTCACTTCTTATTCCTGTGAGTTGAAAAATGGTATGGATATGTTTATGAATTCTAAATAAAGGTAATATTGTGTTTTTATTTTTTGTGTAAGGGTAATCCCCTTTGAATAAGCATTGTGAAAGAGTATTCTGGTGCTACGTAAGTACAAGGACATATATGTATGTACTATATAAGGGTAACCCTACATTGCATAAGGATAATCTAGGCTACTACATAAGTGTAACAAATATTTTATAAGGGTTAAATAAGGGTACCATGTAAGGGTAACAAATTACATAAGGGTATTGAATTAGGGTGATGACTCATCTATTGGTACTTCTTAAGGGTACCGTTTATCTAATATAAGGGTAACCCTATTTTTCTATAGTATGGTGAAGGGTATCACGGAGTTGTGTAAGTGTAATTTTATGTTTCTTAAGACATCATATGGGTAAAAATTGAGCTACATAAGGGTATTTTAGTGTATAATAATTGGGTAAGGGTAAACTCTTTAGCCTCACACGATACATTTGTGTTGCATAAGTGTAAACCATGTTACTCTTAAGCAACACTCTGTTTATGTAAAATATTTTAAATACCCTATTTTCTCTTCTTACTCTATATTTAAAGGTAAAAACATTAAAAAAATATTAAAATCTATAAATTGTGGGGAAAAATT
Source organism: Viscum album (assembly GCA_963277665.1). NCBI lineage: Eukaryota > Viridiplantae > Streptophyta > Magnoliopsida > Santalales > Viscaceae > Viscum > Viscum album. Next base: position 35,084,225 of record OY728131.1, read on the forward strand.
ATTTAACGTGTTTTAAAGGTTGTAACCCCTATTTTGAATGTTTTAAACCCATAGAATTTTAAATTCAAGTGAAACAAAAAATTCAATTTTTTATTTAAATTTAGAGTTTTATTTATGTGAACACATTATGTATTTATTTAAAAAAACATGAACCTTTATTTCCTCAATTTTCTAGTGTCTTTTATGAATAATTTTGGGCATTTAGTTCCAATATAAGAAGATCTAGGTATTTTTTCCTTTAGGTATTTTTAGTTTCTAGGAAATTATAAGGTAGGTGATTCTATGTAGTTCATTTATTATGTTATTAAATTTTTTAGGAATATTAATAGATCCATGTATTAGTTTCTGGAAAATGTTTCGTAACTTTTTACCTTGAAATACATCTTCTTTGATCCCCATCTCAATAAACTAAATATGGAATCGAAAATATTTTTATGGTCGGTATTTTCTTCTTCATTATAAATAATTCCTATCACTATTATATATATATATATTTGTCTGTGTGTGTGTGAATACCATGTTGGTTATGATTATTTTTCATAGTGCTTTTAAAATCTATTTTGGTAAAAGTGAGAGATTAGATTGGATTTTTATCTCTATAGTTTATAATAATGAAATAGGTTGATTTATAACATATTTTCCATGTGGTTTTGAATTCTCTAATATTTAAAGTGACTAATATCCTTTCTTTTATAATTTCTATAATTTATAAAATGGTCATCCTTGGGTGATTTTAAAATATTGTTTTTTCATGTGGAAGAGTGCATTAACCCATGTTTTAAAACGAATAAAATCCTTTTAAAATGTAAAACATATTTTGAATGACTTATGTATATTTTTTTTAAATACTTGTATTAAAGGGTCATTCTTAATTTTCATAATGATTTTTGAATGGAATAGGGTTTTATTACCCTTTTGATTTTTGACATAGAAATGAAGTCTTGATTCGAAATTGGTTATACTTGATGGCCCAATAATCAATTAATATGACTTAATTTATTTTAATGATTCTCATTGATGGGTGATTATCCAATAAAAACACATATGTTAATTAAATATTAATGTTATTAAATGTTCATTTTTGATCTTCTGGGACTGAGTTTGTGGATTTTAATTTCGAACATCCATTCTCATCATTTGTGCGCTTCATGCTTAATGTACACCAATTTTGGCCCAATGATTCATCTAATTTTAAGAAATTTAATTATCCATATTTTAATTTTATATTTTGGGAAATGGATCTAAACATATGTATGAACATTTTTCATTCAGGGTTCAATGGAGGATTCATAAAGGATGATGGGGATATTTGGCGATGAAAGGAAACAATTCTTAAGATGGAATATTGGACACCATCCCACTAATGAGAATGTGGGGCCCAAAATATAGGGGCATGAATCCCAAATTTCATGGGATGATATAATAAATATTGAGGAAAAAATAATTCTTCTGGATTCAGTGCTAATTCATCTTCCATGGTTGTTATTAAGGCAGCCCAAATAGAATATCAAAATCTAATCCAAAATCTGCTGCCCAAATTTTTAGGCCGTAAAATCGTCCATAAATTCTGATCCAATAATCTAAATAAGCACAAATTTATAGACATATAGAATACATTCATGGACACAAAAGGCTCTTCTATGGCCCACTGAGATTCGCCGATATGATTTCCCATATATGATGATATTTCCAGTGGAAACAAGGAGGATAAAAAGTCAAGGAGGGAATCAACATCCCAAATACTTTCCACCACCCTAAGGCCTAAAATAATTTAATAATTGGGCATACATTTATTGTGGCTCTCCTAAGGCTTCCCAATTTCCTCTTTAAGGTATTTTTTATGAGGGGAAAGGTAGCTCTTTCTTTTAGATGTAATGTTATTATGCCAAATTTTGTTTCTAATGTTTTCAATTTCCATGTAAGAAGCTTTTTTGTATTTATATATTATTAATCAACATATTTATCTTGTATTATTACCATTTTCATTCCGTAAAAATCTATAATAAAAAATCATAGTGATGTCTCTGTGTTTTGGTGAACTAGTTCACACATAGTTGAGAATTTCACTCACACATGGAGGAGTGCTCATTATTTCCACAATTTTAATTTCTTAAATATAATTCTTGTAAGCCATCGTCTTCCCACCATTGTGAGTATACCATCAATGGAGGGATAAACCTTTAATATTTGATCATAGGAAGATAAAATGGCAAGACTGAATGTGATTTTATGAATTTATTGTGATTAATTGGCTAACTGATTTAAGGCTCCGCTTATTCAGTTATTTCCACTCTTCATCTTCACTATGTTTGAGGAAGCTAAATCCAAGTACTAAATTGATCATATTCCTTGGAGAGATCATGAATTTGGTCCTCTATGTGTTTAGGGATTTATAAATTATGATTAGTTGGAATCAAACTAGAGAATGATAAAAGTAGTGTTATTTTGAAGGATGGATTCATCAAGAATTAATAAAACCAAAATTGTCTAAATATGTAAAATTCATTCAATCCACCCCAAGCATAATACTAAGATCAACCCATTTTCATTGAATTGAATTCACTTAGGTTACATAGTGTTATTTAAAACCATCTAAAATAAAAAAAAAATTTGTCCACATCATATTAAAAAATCAATCTCATAGGTAGTGTATCTTAGGTATCTTTTTAGGTATTAGTGGATTTGACAACCCAAGCTAACTACAAGGACCATTATTCCTTCATCTCTTGGATAAATTAGAGCATGAATTATATTTTGTTGCCAATTTTGAGGACCAAGTAAGTATCTTAGACAAAAACCTTTTTCCTCATTCCCATTCTTCTATTCTCAACCCAGATCTCTTATCTTGTCCCTTTCTCACTTTTTTTCTTTTGGCACATGTCGCCTACACCCGTGATAATTCAAACAGACTAGTTAGGGTGGACAGTCTTAGGATAAGAGAGTCAAGTGAACCTAGGGTATTTTTTTCCATTATATCCTAATCATCTTGATAATACAGAATCAAAAATTGAATCAATTCTATTGGAGGTTCTACCAAGATATCAAATTGTAAATCCTTTGGGAAATAAAATGGGAAACCAAAATCAAGAAGCTCCAAAATAATGGAATGTAGTCAGTCAAAACATGAATGACTACCTCCCTTCAGCTTAGACCAATGACCCATCATTCACTAGACACAATTACCTATGATATACCAACTACATCTTTAAACCCCATGTCCTAAACAACCTTCAATCCTTTCACAGGATGGATTTCGAGATGGCTTACCTTCATGTTAAGGAGTTCATTGACATTGTAGAAACCATGTGTCCCACACATCAACTAGAATCAACTAAGATGAGTATATTTCCTTTTTTATTAAAGGATCACGCTAAAAATTGTCTAAAAACAATATATCATCATCAATCCACTCATGGGACCAATTTAAATGTGAATTATACAAAAATACTTCCCTCATCACAAAAAAATGCACTTAAAAAGGGAATTCAAAAAAAATTGAAATAGAGGGAGAGTCATTCAATGAAACATGGTAGGGGTTCAAAGACACCCTAAACATGGTTTCACAGCATGGTTTTTCTATACCTAAATAAGTGAGGATTTTATATGAAGGGTTGATCTTGGGGAATAAACAATTAATTGGCATGATGTGTAATGGAACCATTAAAAAACCCCCAAATGATGCTTAAGATTATCTAGAAACCTTACTGAACAAAACCAAACATGTGGAAGTAAATTCATTGAACTTTTAAGAGAACCCCCAGTGGAAGGACACCCAATGGAAATACCCCCAGACAACCTCCCTACCATTCCATCCATTATGTATTTTATTTTAGGAAGAACCCCAATAAAAGTAAATGCTTTTAACTTTAAAAAGCCTAAATACCAAAAAAACTTCAACCCAAAGTATAATGAACACCCAGGCTTCCACTGAACGGATAACTAACAATATAGCCACCCATAGGGACAAAATCCATACCCCATCAGAACAACCAAACCCATTACCAGTTCCAAACCCAACCTATCCAATACCAAAAGCCACCAGTCCATTTTAAAAAAACCATACCACCACCAAAATATCCCCATGGGATTAACCAGTCTTCTCCACCACCAACCCAACCTGTTCCACAAATCCTACAAGATCATATTTTCAAAAAATGGAAAGTATGAACTCAGAAGTATATTTTATAAAACAATAACTTCAACCCATCAAAATTGGAAAGGCACCCAGTCCTACACAAGCTATTCCACAACAAAAAGTCAGGGGAGAGTAGTTTCACTAAAATAACTCATAAAAAACTCAGGGCAGTTAATTTTTTAAGATGTGGGGAATCGATTGAGAAACCTGAACTACTAATTCATAACGCATATAAGGATTTAAACTTGGTTGAATATTAAAATAAACCAAATGTACAAAATGAAAAACATGATAACATTTTTAAATAAAAATATCTTCAACACATAACCCCACAACCTACACTATTTCCTCAACACATGAGGGGGGAAACCAAGCTTGAATTGAGTTAAACATTGACGGAAATCTTCTCACAAGTCAAGTTGAACAATACCCTTATCGATGAAATCAAAACCATACCTGCATACTCAATGTACCTTAAAGACTTTTTCACTTTTAAAAGAAAATATTCACATAAAAACCAAGTCTTTTTGGATGCTAATGTATGTACCTAATTTCAAGGTACCATTCCACCTATGTTGAAAGTCCTGGATTTTCCTTACATCAATGTAGAACTAGGAGAGATCAATGTTGTCAAGGCCTTATGAGACCTAGGTGCCAGTGTCAATCCCATCCCCTATGTTGTGGACTGTCGGTTCGGTCTAAAAGAGATCCAACCCATATATGTCAAACTTCAACTTGCTGATCATAGAACTAGTGTTCTAGAAAGGGTTTAAAAGGATGTTCTAGTAAATGTTGAAAACTTCATCTACTCCACTAACATCATTGTCCTTGAAAACCATCCAAACATAGGAAATAAGGAAAAAAACCCAACCATCCTTGTTTTTCCTTTCCTTGAAATAATAAAATTTGATATCTAGGTTCAAAATGGGAACATGACCATCATCTTTGGACTCATGAGTCTAGACATGAACATCTATAATTCCATATCACAAATAGGGGATGACGAGTAAACTCATGAAGTAAACAAGATAGAAATCATTGATAATGAATCCATAGAACATCAAGAATTATTTCATGGATATTTAATTCGGGATGATATTGATTTCATTTTTTCACATTAAAGAATTTTATATCCTTGGATTAAATCATTTTCAAATTTCTCTTATGATGAAGTCTTAGGACCAAAAATTGTTGAAACTTTTCAGGAAACCACTTTCACGGAAATTAATCAAATTTTCAGAAATCTGATCAAACTTATCTTGTAGCTAAAACATCTACACATGGGTATTCGATTCTATCTAAAACTCTAGGAAAAAATTGATCTTGATCCACTATCCCATACTTCTACTGAAATTCACAACCAACCTAATCTTGAATTGATGAAACTTATCACAGCACTCAAGTATTACTTCCTAGGGGAAAATCAAATACATCATACTATCATATCTTATTCTATTAAAGCCAATCATGAGAGGATGATTCTCTATGTCCCTAAGAAAAATAAAAAATCCATCGGTTGGACCCTGTCTAACATTCCAAGGATTATCCCACTAATCGGGACCCATAGGATTTCTCTAGAATCTAATTAAAAACCATGTCATCAACCCCAACAAAGACTCATTTCTAATCTCATGAACGTAGTAAGGAATGAACTTTTGAAATTATTAAAAGCTAGTATAATCTATTCCAAAACAGATATTGAGTGGGTGATCCCTATCCAAGTGGTTCACAAGAAGTTAGGAATCACAGTGATAACCAATAAGGATAGAGATATTCATCTAACTAGGGTGAGTAGTGAATGGAGGGTCTCTATTGAGTATAGGATGCTAAACTCATTCACCAAGAAGGACCATTTCTCCTTACCATTCATTGACCAAGTCCTTGAGAGAGTGGATGGTCATGAGTTATATTGTTTCTTAGATGGGTACTCAGGGTACAATCAGATTGAGGTCTCCCTAGAGTATCAAGGGAAGAATAAAATCACCTATACATTCGACACCTTTTCCTTCAACACATGTCATTCGGGTTATGCAATTACCCTAGAACCTCCCAACGGTGCATGATAAGAATATTCTCAGGAATGGTAGGGGATTTTCATGAGGTATTCACGGATGACTTCTCTGTGTTTGGGGATAAATTTTAGGGATGTATTTTGAATCCAGATAGGTTTTTTTCAAATGTGAAGAAACGAATATGTTCCTAAACTGGTAAAAATGTCATTTCTTGGTTAAACAGGGGTTTTTCCTTGGCCATATGGTCTTGGGTAGTGGGATTGAAGTTGATAAAGTAAATGATGATGTCATTCGTCACCTTCCATCACCCAGATCTATTATTTAAGTGAGATCTTTCTTAGGACATGCTAGTTTCTATATAAGATTCATCAAGGAAATTAGTTCAATCTCTTGTCCCCTTTGTTCATTACTTGTAAAGGATACTCCATTTTTTTGGACAGAAATATGTGAGGGTTCATTTTCAACCCTCAAATGCACTCTCAACTATCCTCCAGTTATGAAATCTCTAATTTGGAACCTTCCTTTTGAACTTATGTATGATTCTTGTGACCTTGTTGTAGGATATGTGTTAGGACAACATTGTGATAAAAATCTGTATGTGATTTCTTTTGTAAGAAAATCCTTAAATGATTTCCAAATCAACTACCCCACCACTAAAAAGGAGTTACTTGGTATTGTTTTTTCCTTATAGATGTTTAGGTCCTACCTCTTAGGATCATCCATCACTGTGTTCATTGACCATTCTGCAGTGAAATACCCCTTCCACAAAATATTCTAAGGCTAGACTGATTAGGTGGGTCCTTCTCTTACAAGAACATGACCTCAAAATCAAGGGTAAATGGATGTTGAAATTTTTTTAGCTCATCACATCTCTAGGATAGAATTCAGTGACAAATTTTCTCACCTCTCTAGGTCTTCTTCATTACTTAATGAACACTTATACTCCAGGAGTGACTTACCTTGGTATGTATACATAGCCAACTTCTTAGTTATAGGGGTTATCCCAAAATTCTTAGAGACTCAAGCTATATAGAAATTCTTTTTTGTTGTCAATCACTATGTATATGATGATCCTTACCTCTATATGTTCTGTCTTGACCAATTCATTAAGAGGTGTGTCCCAGAATCTGAACCATAGTCCATCCATAAATTTGTTCATTGAGATGCATGTGGGGGTCACTTTTCCTCTAAGAAAACATGTAATATGATTCTTCAATGTGTTCCTTTCTGGCCCACCCTCTCAAGGGAATCCTACACATTTTTTAAAATATGTATTAATTGTTAAAAAGTATGGTCGATCAAAAAAAGGAATCCAATTCCACTCACTTCCATCGTAGAGGTTGAAATCATTGACTATTGGGGAATTTATTTGATGGGTCATTTACCAAACCCTAGGGGGTATATTTAAATTCTCTTAGCTATTGATTATGTCTCAAAATAGGTTGAGGTCTTTCCCAAAAAATCCAATGATCATCTAATTTTGAATAGATTCATAAAAGAAAAAATCTTCTCTAGATTTGGAATACCTAAGGATATCATCAGTTGTCAAAGAAGTCATTTTTTCAATTGTCCATTCTCATCACTCATGGAAAAGTATGGAAATTCTCACAATGTTTCCACTGCTTACCACCCACAAAAAAATGGTCAAGTTGAGCTAGAAAATCGATAAATTAAACAAATTCTTGAGAAAATTCATAATCCATCTAGGAATGATTGGTCAAAAAAACTCTTAGATTCCCTTTGGGCCTATCAAACTGCATTTAAATCCATTTTAGGAATTTCCCCATATATGTTTTTTTATGGAAAATCATGTCATTTTCCTATGGAGATTGAACATAAGTCCTTTTGGGAAATTAAGATAATGAATTATGACCTCTAATTGGCTGAAGAAAAAAGGAAATTAGATCTAAATGAACATCAATAACTTTGGATGGAGGCTTATAAATACTCAAGGCATAATAAAGAAAAAGAACAAGCCTACCAATCTCGAAACCTTAAAACCAAACACATAAAATCAAGAAAACCTATTATTTTTTATAATTTTAAACTTCACTTACACCTGGGAATTTTGAGGTCTAGTTGGTCTTGTCCATACACTTTGCATAAGGTGTTCCCCCATGCGGTTATTCAAATTCATGATCCCACTAATGGTCAAAAAATTAATGCTAATGGTCATAGAGTCAAACCACTCATAGAACCATTCCAAAACATGAAGTTTATGAATAATTGTGGGAACCTACCTTGAATGCCAATAATAATTAATCAAAAATGGTTCCAAGTAAAGCTAACAATGTTAAATAAATCACTGAATGGGAGGTAACCCATGAGATTCATGTTTATAATAGTTTTTTAATTTTAGTCAACTTTATGTAGGATTAGTGGAACATTTTGATATAATTTCATTCTACCTCAGACTGTTGACATTTTCTTCTCTTATGAGTATAGATGGGTATGAAAGGGGAGCACCATATTCATCTATGTCACATGGTGTGATCTCTCAGTGATAACTTACTTAGAAATTAAATAGAATACTATGTATCATTAGTTTGATTTAAAAAACCATAAATATTAAGATACATGGTATTCAATAAATTGTTATGTTGTTTGTTTTGTCTCGTTTTCTCTTATTTGTATGGTTCATGGACTATTTTGAGTGATACATATTCAATCAAGGAGGTTCTTACATCTCCCATGAGAACAAAAAGTAATTTGGGAGCACCACAATAATTCTTATGAAGCCACCATGTGAACTTATTCCATGCCCTTTCCAACTCATTCCCCCCACCCACTTTCTTCCCTCATTTCTTTTTAAGAAACTAGGGATAGTTTCATTCTATGTTAGGGGGTGTTGAAACACAAGTTTTGATAAAAAAACAATGAAAAAAAAGTAAAATTATTTTATCATTAATATAATAACATCATTGCTCGCATAAATACTACATTTCAAATAATTTTTATTTCATTGAATCTTATTTTAATTCATGACTATGTTTACAAGCATTGATTTTGGAAGATTGGTTGTCCAACGAGAATTTTCATCATTTTTATTTTCATCCATTATATAAAAATTGTAAAACCCTGAGATTTTATGAAAAATATTCTTTTTAATTTCATTAATGTCTTGTCTTCTCTGCTACACCAAAAGGATCTTGCACAACATGCATCCTTGACTTGCTTTGCATTACACGCAATCACGACCTTCCTCGATAGTGTGTGTAGTACGCAATACTGAGTTTCACTAAACAATGATATGCTATTATTAAAACTAGCCGTTATGAATAGTAATTACCACTTTTTGAAATTTTTTTAATTTTATTTTTCAAAATGGACTTCATTTTTGGATTAGGAATATCGAAATTAGCTTAGGGTGAAATTTTGGTACTTTTCGAATAACTTTCATATTCTGATGAATAGTGAAAATTACTAAATTTTAATTAAAAACAACTTTTTTAATTGAAATAATTAATTGTGATAAATTATTAATTTCAGTGGTTTTAAAGTATATTTATAATATATTTTTACAATTTAATACTATTTTGGTCATTGTATGTATTTTCACATTTAAATCAGTTATAAACAAGTTTCAATCTTTTGATAGTTATTATCTCTTAAAAACACACAATTTGTTTTGACGATGGGAATTAATTTTTAAATTAGTTAATGCAACTAATATGTTTTGAATTTGGTAAAATAGACATCATTTTTGAGTTCATAATATCAAATATAGCTTAGGCCTAATTTTTGGTATTTTTCTGGAAACTTTCATTTTTTGATGAACAGTAAAACCATTAAGTGGTAGTTAAAAAAAATGAATTTTTCATAAAACATAATTTTACCACTTCTGTGAGTGGAATTTCAAAAATCCGAGAGACACGGTTGATGTCAGTAAGTAAAATTTGGTTCAATGACATGAAAATAATTTTTTGGTGAATAGTAACTTTTTACTTTTTTTACCACGGTTAAAAGAAAATAGGGTAATTAAGGGTAAAGATGGTATTATTATTACCCTAACACATGTCCTAATTCTATTGGATAAGTGTAATTCGACCAAAAACAACCTTATGAATAAAATATGACCATTTAGGCCCACTTGGATTATATTAGGACATTTATTATATATTTATTTAAAGAAGGGTTAAAATAGTTAAAATCAAAGTTTAATAAGTAAATCATTTTTAATATGGGGTTATACATAAGATAAATTAGACTATAAAAATTCCTTAGAAAGATAAAAAAATTTCCTACATAATGGTATTTTATTTGTAATTTTTATACATTATATAATTTAATTTATTTATGACACAATGATGATGCAGTAATTATCTTATTAATGAAATATTGACATAATTGATGTTATAGACAACAACATAAATGTAATATGAGACTTTCTATGAATTCCACTAATTTTATAGGTTAATATGACATGTTATAAATAATTTAATTAACTTTTTTATAACTTATCATTCTTTTTTGATTTTCACAAAAATCAATTACTAAATAGTGTCAAAATTGACATAAAATAGTTTTTAAAACAAATATTATATTAGTAATTGTTATTTTATTCCTAAAAATCTAAGGTTCGGCAAAATGACTTAGATAAGGTTATATATATTAATAATAATCAATTTGGGGTTCTTTTGGCTTCTTATAGTATGTTTATTATCCTTATAGTGTAAGAACATAAGAAGACACGGTAAAAGTAAAATTATTTAACTTAATGTTAAATCTAAATGATAAGGTTAAAATAGGAACCTAAACATGTCTAAATTATATTTTGTGAGATGATTTCGACCCATCCCCACCTTAGCCTCGAAATAAATCAATTTGGAGCTATTTAAAACCGAACTCGACTTTATAATAAAATAATATATTTTTTTATTCCAAAGGTGCCCCTCTCCTCCCTTATAAAAGGGCACCTCCTCCCTCTCTCCCTCACACAACATTGAGCCTTCAAGCTCGGCCAACCCCTGCCAAATTCTCATCTCCACTTCCCTATCAACATCCTAGAGGTTCTGTTCTTCCTCAAATACCAATTTTAGTGCCCTAAGAGGAGGTCTCAAAGAGGCGCTTCAAAGAAGAGGTAATTTCCGTTACCGATTCTTTCACCTTTATTTCTTCTTCCACTTATTCTTCTTAGGTTGTTTCATTATGAAGTAATAACATCAGTATCACTCATATACTGATATGTTATTATAATTATGAAACAATCCTATTTCACCATCTATCCATCCTACGGAAAACGAAATCACCGCGCGTGCGTACGTACGGAATACCGTCTCCATGCCGTGGTGAAATTTATTTTCCACCACCACCTTAAATGGATGGGTATAATGGTGTAAATAATAACTATATATTCTTATTTTAAAGTGATATTGATTCTGAAATAGTATACATACACTCCAATACAGTCCCACGATCATGAGAACGATATCATCGCTCGTGTGTACGTATTGACTACCGTCTCCACGACGCGATGAGATTCATTCTCCACTTTAACCATTCATGAATGATTATAAAGTATATATGATAAGTAATTATGAAATATATGAAATAATAATGATACCGGATTTATGTGTATATATATGTATGTCATCCACTTAATTCCTGTCAACTCAATAAGGAAACGAAAACAGCGTTCATGCGTACGTACGGCCTACCGTCTCCATGAACGGTGTATTTCTTTCCATTTACTGATTTATTATATATACGTATATTCTGAATATATATATATATAAATCATGTTTTATATTCTGGTATTAAGTAATCATGATCTAAGTAATCATATGAATAATTACAAGTCAAAACACGGACGACAAATGAATTTTTATTACCCAAAACGCTCTTTAACATGGAATTTACAAAAGAACGGGTAATATAAAGTCATAAGTGAACCATATATGATATCATAACAATGAATATGATTCTGTAATAAGTCAATGACATTATTTAAATCATTATACAGGAGGTTCGGACACTTACGAAGCAATTCGGACCTAAGGTAAGGGAAATATCACAATCTCATTTTTATCCAAGATTGTTTATACTTTGAAATTTACTGGGGTGTATTTTATCCTCCACATCCATGTTTCCTCAATAAGTAATATTATTTCTATCCACCTAAAATTTTTTAAATCCAATTTTACCCTTCGGTGAGTTTTTAGCAAAAGATATGAAAGGAATCTTTTGTTGTTTTTCGTACGAGGTACTTTTTGACTTTTCCGACAAAAGTACGAAGAGTGTTTTTTTTAACTTACACGGCATGAATAGATTTTTAAAACATTATTTCCAAGAATCTTCCATTACAAGTTATCAATTTTATTTTTAATCAACTTCTTTTATTTTATAACTGTATGACATGTTAAGAAATGAAAATATTTTTTTGAAGTAGAAAGGATATTTTCGTCAAGAATGAAGTTCAAGTGTTTTATCAAAATTATTTTCCATCTAAGATAATAAAGGGTTCTGTTTATATCCCTATTATTACATTGATTTGATTATGTTGTGATACAATTATTTTTATGAATTCTTTTATGTTATATGAATTGTTTGATGATGTCACGATGTTTAAGATTCCCCTTTTTATTACATGGGTTATGCAATGATGTATGATTTATGATTTTGTGGAACACATAAGAATGGTATCATTATGAGATGGGTGGGACCTATATCTCCCTCCAATTCATTGGGTAATTATTTTATATCTCATGAGATAGACATGGCTGGAATGGTAGGTTATACCGGTTCAGTGAAATAGGACTGAAACGAGGGTGACTCGGTTCAGAAATGGACTTTGTCCACTAAGATAGTCTTGGGAATGAGTCTTGAATAATAAGAAATGATTCTCTATGATTATGTGTGCATGCCACAAAGTTTAATGTTTTAGGTTATGATTATTGTGATTACATTTCACTGCCATGAGTTATCCCAGGTTATGAAATTATGATCTCCTTTACAGGTTAAGATTTCCAAAAGTTATGTGATTATGTATATGATGTGATTGATATTTATTTTGTTTACACTTACTGAGCATTTGAGCTCACCATTTTATGTTTACTTTTCCCCAGGATATAAAGAAAGGTTTTAGGTATAAAAAAAGGAAGATCTTTATGGGAGATGTTGAAGATCGTTCACCAGGATTAGAAGATTATATTCCGAGTTTCCAAAGACACTAAACTATTACGATCCTTGTGTGTGTGTTTTTGTTATGTACTAAGTATTCCGTAAATGTAATGTAATGTCAATGTACGTCATGCTTCGGGTCTCTACAGTTGTTATTAGAGGAAAGGTTTAGTCAAACTTTGGAAACTAGGATGTGAGAATGATAGTGAGATCCCTAGAGATATTTCTAAGGTATTTCTAGGGATGTCCCTAAGGATAAGTATACGTATAGGATATAGTCCTAGAACTATGGTAACGATCTTAGAATTTAACCTAAGATGTTAGATATTGAAGTTACTCCCCCTTTATTATGATATTTTCCTCTAACACTATTCTTTTTGGGTTTTATAAAATGGATGGAAACAAGATGATTCACGATAATGGAGGATATTATGGACAATGGAATGATATTCTTCATGAGAAACCAAATGAAATGGGATTTGGAAGTCCAAACATCATTATTATGCCGAATCAGAAATCTCATAATATGATCAATAAACTCAAATTTGGTAAGTTTCCTGACTCGGCTAATAAGAGAAAGATGGAGTTTCAAGATGGTCATAGAGGAAAGAAAGTTCAATTTCCCCTATGTAAATAATGTGGGAAGAGGCATCAAGGAGAATGTTTCAAAGGAACTGGAAGATGCTTTGGGTGTGGAAAAGAAGGACACAAAGCCAGTAAGTGCAAAGGAAAAGGTTCAGTTAACACCATGGATGAGGATAATGGTATTGCTACGACATCAAAAATGGTTAAATGTTTTAAATGTGGAATGTACGGGCATTATGAAAACCAATGCCCTAAGAGAAAGTCTCATGAAGAGAATCAGTACGGCCGTATGAGTAGTATTTATGTTGACGATGATGAAGAGACTACAAATGATATGTGAGTTGAAAGAATTGTTGAAGCTCAGTCAATGGTTTAAGAAGGTAGTGGAATTATTACATGTTTATCAAGTGAAATGTTGTATAACTAGTCTCATGGTACTATGGAATAAAGAGATATCTAAGGATTGTTACATTGTTTTCTTTTTTTAGTTTTGAAAGTGTATGATTAATTGTACCAGTATCCATTAAAAGATATTCAAATATTTTTGGAATATATATGATATGTGGATAATGAAGGGAAAACGATAAAATGATATATTTGACAGTATTCATGAGATTCTGATTGATATAAGGACTAAGTGATATCATGGTTTGAGTATATAGAATTTTGAGGATTTTGGTATGTGGAAAGTGTTAACTTTTAACTGCATTCGTGTTTTCACTAAGGTTCAATGGGTATTCAAGAGAATACATGATTAAGGCCTTTGAATGTTTGGAATGTGACCAACAAGGCATATCTTATGATATATGGGGATCAACGATGGTATTAAATCTCTGGTAATCATTTTCACTATATTATGAGAGTGGACTGCAGTATTATGGATAAGCCTAAAGATTGGAATGGATTATGTTGAACATAAGTTAGTATTGTTTAAGGATATAAGTTTTTTCGATACTATTGATGGGATGTTATAGTAATATAGTTTTAGAAAAAGGACAACCTGCAAGACGGGCGACAACCCATCGCGTCGGACAAGGCTGTGGGAATCGAACCCACAACCGAAGTGCGACTGACCTTTATCGCCTACCACTGGCCTATAGGAAGTCACTGGTTAGTAGAAACTAGTTATATTTTATTAAGCGGTATGATATATGAAGTATCTGTTCATTTTTGGAACCATATACGATTAACCATAAGATAGACTTATAAATTTTTCTAACCTTTTGTTTGAAAGGGATGGAATAACCCATCATTCTATCACATGATCTGCTAACACATCACGAATAACAAATTCAACTTCATTTCATTAAGGGATGAAGTGGTAATTGTTCAATTCCGGAACAACAGTGAGATTGTCCCAAAATCAAGCAAGTATTTCTTCTAATTCAAAATTTTCAACTTTAGGGAAATGATATTGAAATACCAAAAATGTATTCCTAGTGCCCTTATATCCGATGAATCAGATGGTACCCTATATCATCACAAATTTATGGCTTTGTGATTGCGGGCTTTTCCATAGACATGTTCTCTACCACTCTCCATCAGAACATGTTGGTTAGATTTCTCTTCCATATCCATATTTTCACCTATGTGGAAACCCAGTGATTAGTTTATTTGGGTAACCGTTACGTTTCATACTTTTGTTTTTAAAGATTGGTTTTGGTATTCCTTTTTACGATGTGGGTTTCTATCAAAGAAACTTTCGAATAGTAAACCATTTATAACCCTGACGAATTTCGAGGGCGAAATTCATTTTAAGGGGGGTAGAATATAACACCCCGAGATTTTATGAAAAATATTCTTTTTAATTTCATTAATGTCTTGTGTTTTACGCTACACCAAAAGGAGCTTTCACAACACGCATCATTGACTTGCCTTGCATTACACGCAATCACGACCTTCCTCGATAGCGTGTGTAGTACGCAATACCGAGTTTCACTAAACAACGATATGCTATTATTAAAACTAGCGATTATGAATAGTAATAACCACTTTTTGAAATTTTTGTAAATTTTATTTTTCAAAATGGACTTCATTTTTGGATTCGGAATATCAAAATTAGCTTAGGGTGAAATTTTGGTACTTTTCGAATAACTTTCATATTCTGATGAATAGTGAAAATTACTAAATTTTAATTAAAAACAACTTTTTTAATTGAAATAATTAATAGTGATAAATTATTAATTTGAGTAGTTTTATAGTATATTTAGAATATATTTTTACAATTTAATAAAATTTTGGTCATTGGATGTAATTTCAAATTTAAACCAGTTATAAACAAGTTTCAATCTTTTGATAGTTATTATCTCTTAAAAACACGCTATTTGTTTTGACGACGGGAATTAATTTTTAAATTAGTTACTGCAACTAATATGTTTTGAATTTGGTAAAATAGACATAATTTTTGAGTTCATAATATCAAATATATCTTAGGCCTAATTTTTGGTATTTTTCTGGAAACTTTCATTTTTTCATGAATAGTGAAACCATTAAGTGGTAGTTAAAAAAATGGTTTTTTCATAAAACTTAATTTTACCGCTTCTATGAGTGGAATTTCAAAAATCCGAGAGACACGGTTGATTTCAGTAAGTAAAATGTGGTTCAATGAGATGAAAATACTTTTTTGGTGAATAGTAACCTTTTACTTTTTTACCATGGTTAAAAGAAAATAGGGTAATTAAGGGTAAAGATGATAATATTATTACCCTAAAACATGTCCTAATTCTATTAGATAAGTGTAATTAGACCAAAAACAACCTTAGGAATAAAATATGACCATTTAGGCCCACTTGGATTAGATTAGGACATTTATTATTAATTTATTTAAAGAAGGGTTAAAATAGTTAAAATCGATGTTTAATAAGTAAATCATTTTTAATATGGGTTTATACATAAGATAAATTCTACTACAAATATTCATTATAAAGATAAAAATATTTCCTACATAATGGTATTTTATTTGTAATTTTTAGACATTAAATAACTTAATTTATTTATGACACAATGATGATGCAGTAATTATCTTATTAATGAAATATTGACATAATTGATGTTATAAACAACAAAATAAATGTAATATGAGACTTTTTATGAATTACACTAATTTTCTAGGGTACTATGACATGTTAGTAATAATTTAATTAATTGTTTTCGAACTTATCATTCTGTTATTATTTTTACAAAAATCAATTACTAAATAGTGTCAAAATTGACATAAAATAGTTTTTAAAACAAATATTATATTAGTAATTGTTATTTTATTCCTAAAAATATAAGGTTCGTCCAAATGACTTAGATAAGGTTATATATATTAATAATTAACAATTTTGTGTTCGTTTGGCTTCTTATAGTAAGTTTATTAACCTTATAGTGAAAGAACATAAGAAGACACGGTAAAAGTAAAATTATTTAACTTAATGTTAAATCTAAATGATAAGGTTAAAATAGGAACCTAAACTTGTCTAAATTCTATTGGATGATAGTATTTCCACCCATCCCCATCTTAGCCTCGAAATAAATCAATTTGGAGCTATTTAAAACCGAACTTGACTTTATAATAAAATAATATTTTTAGTTATTCCAAAGGTGCCCCTCTCCTCCCTTATAAAAGGGCACCTCCTCCCTCTCTTCCTCACACAACTTTGAGCCTTCAAGCTCGGACAACCCCTGCCAAATTATCTTCTCCACATCCCTATCAACATCATAGAGGTTCTGTTCTTCCTCAAAGACCAATTTTAGTTCCCTAAGAGGAGGTCTCAAAGAGGCGCTTCAAAGAAGAGGTAATTTCCATTACCGATTCTTTCACCTTTATTTCTTCTTCCACTTCATCTTATTAGGTTGTTTCATTATGAAGTAATAAAATCAGTATAACTCATATAATGATATGTTATTATAAGTATTAAACAATCCAATTTCACCATCTATCCATCCTACGGAAAACGAAATCACCGCGCGTGCGTAGGTACGGAATACCGTCTCCACGCCGTGGTGAAATCTATTTTCCACCACCACCTTACTTGGATGGGTATAATGGTGTAAATAATAACTATATATTATTAGTTTAAAGTGATATTGATTCTTAAATAGTATAAATACACTCCAATACAGTCCCACGATCATGAGAATGATATCATCGCTCGTGTGTACGTACAGACTACCGTCTCCACGACGCGTTGAGATTCATTCTCCACTTTAACCATTCATGAATGATTATAAAGTATATATGATAAGTAATCATGAAATATATGACATAATAATGATACTGGATTTATTTGTATATATATTTATGTCATCCACTTAATTCCACTCAACTGAATAAGGAAACGAAAACAGCGTTCATGCGTACGTACGGCCCACCGTCTGCATGAATGGTGTATTTCTTTCCATTTACTGATTTAATATATATATATATTTATATATTCTGAATAAATATATATATAAATCATGTTTTATATTCTGGAATTAGGTAATCATGATCAATGTAATCATATTAATAATTACAAGTCAAAACACGGACGACAAATGAAACATTTTACCCAAAATGCTCTTTAACATGGAATTTACAAAAGAACGGGTAATATAATGTTATAAGTGAACCATATATGATATCATAACAATGAATATGATTCTTTAATAAGTAAATGACATTATTTAAATCATTATACAGGATGTTCAGATTCTTAAGAAGAAATTCGGACCTAAGGTAAGCGAAATATCACAATCTCATTTTTATCCGAGATTGTTTATACTTTGAAATTTACTGGGGTGTATTTTATCATCCACATCCATGTTTCCTCAATAAGTTATATTATTTCCATCCACCTACAATTGTTTAAATCCAATTTTACCCTTCGGTGAGTTTTTTGTAAAATATATGAAAGGAATCTTTTGTCGTTTTTCGTACGAGGTACTTTTTGACTTTTCCGACAAAAGTACGAAGAATGTTTTTTTAACTTATACGGCATGAATAGATTTTTACAAAATTATTTCCAAGAAGATTCCTTTAAAAGTTATCAAGTTAATTTTTAATCAACTTCTTTTAGTTTATAACTGTATGACATGTTAAGAAAGGAAAAGATTTTTTTGAAGTAGAAAGGATATTTTCCTCAAGAATAAAGTTCAAGTGTTTTATCAAAATTATTTTACATCTAAGATAATAAAGGGTTCTCTTTATATCCCTATTATTACATTGATTTTATTATGTTGTGATGGAATTATTTTTATGAATTATTTTATCTTATATGAATTGTTTGATGATGTCATGATGTTTAAGATTCCCCTTTTTATTACATGGGTTATGCAATGATTTATGATTTATGATTTTGTGGCACACATAAGAATGGTATCATTATGATATGGGTGGGACCTATATCTCCCTCCAATGCATTGGGTAATTATTTTATATCTCATGAGATAGACATGGCTGGAATGGTAGGTTATACCGGTTCAGTGAAACAGGACTGAAACGAGGGTGACTCGGTTCAGAAATGGACATTGTCAACTAAGATAGTCTTGGCAATGAGTCTTGACTAATAAGAAATGATTCTCTCTGATTATGTGTGCATGCCACAAATTTTAAATTTTTAATTTACGATTATTGTGATTACATTTCACTGCCATGAGTTATTCCAGGTTATTAAATTATGATCTCTTTTATAGGTTAAGGTTTCCAAAAGTTATGTGCTTATATATATGATGTGATTGATATTTCTTTTGATTGCCCTTACTGAGCATTTGAGCTCACCCTTTTATGTTTACTTTTCCCCAGGATATAAAGAAAGGTTTTAGGTATAAAAAAAAGGAAGATCTTTATGGGAGATGTTGAAGATCTTTCACCAGGATTAGAAGATTATATTCCGAGTATCTAAAGACACTAAACTATTACGATCCTTGTGTGTGTGTTTTTGTTATGTACTAAGTATTCCGAAAATGTAATGTAATGTCAATGTACATCAAGCTTCGGGTCTCTACAAAAATTACACAATGCATGTTCCCTAGACTGTGGTGGACTGATTGGAATTCTTGTGGCCCCATAATAAATTTCATAGGGTGGTTTTATTTTTATGAATAATATGAGTATTCAAAAAAATAAAAATAAAATAAAAAATTGTGTGCAGATCAATAGATTGAAAAAAAGTGAGGCCCTAGGCACTTGGGGATAGTGAATCTAGAGTTTTCTAGCATAGAGTTTTTCACTCTATCTCTATTTATGTTAATATGATTTTGTTTTTAATGAAGTCAACTCGAGATGATGCCCGAGTATGTGGGTGTCACATGGTTCCCTAAGGCCTTTCTACCTGGGAGTCATTAGCAAAGTCTTACTACATGGGATAATTTGATTAACTTCAATATCAATTACTATGGAACTCTTGAAAAAAAGTAAAAAAATAAAAAAAAATGAATACTCATATTAGGATTAAATGTGATTCCACCGAGTGCTTCCATAATTTCCCCCTTGAATGAAAATGAACCCCCATATCTTTTGTGATTCACAACTCATCATTTCACCTAACTGAGTTGGAAGAAGTATAGTGTTGAATTTGTTAAGAAATTGGATTGGGATTGGGATATGACTTTAAATTTATATTATTTTAAATTATATTAATAGGTTATAATGATATATTTTTGTGTAGTTTACATTGTGAAAACTGTTTGTATAATGTGTTTGGAAAAAAAATTCAAATATAATCATTGAATTATTTTCTCGAGACTATAAAATATCAAGTTGGGTGTGTGATTAGCCAAAGAAAACACATATGTTAATAACATTTTAATGTTATTTAATTCTCATTTTTTAGATTATGGGCCTGAGTTAGTGGATTTTAATTTTGAACACCCATTCTCATCATTTGTGCACTTCATGACAAATGTACATTAATTTAGTCCCAATGATTCATCTAAATTTAATGAATGTAATTGTACATATTTTAATTTGATATTTTGGTAAATGTATCTACACTTCAATATTAATATTTTTCATTCAGGTATCAGTGGAGGATTCATAAAGGATGATGGAGATATTTGCAGATGAAAGGAAACAATTCTGGAGAAGGAAGATTGGACATCATCCCACTAATGAGATTGTGGGGCTCCAAATAATGACCTAATAAAGCCCAAATTTCATGGGATGGTAAAATAAATATATAGTATCAAATAATTACTCATTATCCAGTTCTAATTCTACCTCCTAGGTGGTTATTAAGGCATCCTTAATAGAATATCAAAATCAAGCCTAGAATCTGTGGCCCAGAATGTTATCCAACTAAATCGGCCATAACTCCCGATCCACGAATCCAAATGGGCCCAAATTTTAAAAAAGTCTACAAGACATCCAGGGAAAAAAATTATTATCCTATATCCCTCAATTATTCAGATATATGACAGCCCATACATGATGATATTTCCATGGGAGACAAGGGAATAAAAAGTGAAGGAGGGAATCAATTTCTCTACTACTTTCCTCCACCCTAAGACCTAAATTAATTTAATAATTGGGAATACATTAATTGAGTCTCATCCTAAGGCTTCCCAATTTTATATTTAAATTAGTGGTGATGGGTAAGGTAACTCTTGTTTTGGGATGTAATGTTATTATGCCAAAGTTCATTTGTAATGTTTTCATTTTCCATATATTTTTTATTTTGTATTTCTATATTCTTAATCAACATATTTCTCTTATATTCTTCACATTTTCTTTCATTAAAACTCTAAATTTACAAAGAACCATGATATATTTGTGTTTTGTTGAATTGTTTCACACATAGTTGTGAATTTCATTCACACACGGAGGAGTGCTCATTATTCCCGTGGTTTTTATTTCTTCAATCCAATTATTATAATCCATATTCTTCCCACCCTTGAAAGTATACCATCAATGGAGGGATAAACCCTTTAATGGGTTGATCATAAGAAGATGAAAAGGATGGATTGAATATTATTTTATGAATGAATTATTTTTAATTGGATAACTAATTTAAGACATCCTTCCATTAGTTATTTCCACTCTTCAACTTCATTGTGTTTGTGGAAGCTAAATCCATGTACTAAAATCATCATATACCTTGGAGAGATCATGAATTTTTTTCTATAACAGTATAAGTGGGTAGTAATTGATTTTAGAAGGAATAAAACCAAAAAATTATGAAGGTAGTGTTATTTTGATGAATGGATTCATAAAGAATTAATAAAACAAAAAATTTCTAAAGAAGTAAAATTCATTCAATCCACCACATGAATAATCCTAAGTTCTGCCCATTTTCATTGAATTTAAATAACTTCAGTTTCATAGTATTATTTTAAAACATACAAAATAAAAACCATGTTTTCCTCTCCATAGGAAAAATTCCATCTCACAGTTTTTGTATCTTAGGTATCTTCTTAGGTCTTAGTGGATTCGACAACCCATGCTAAACTACAACAACTGTTCTTCCATCCTCTCATGGGAAAATTTTATTATGAATCAATGGTTGTTTGAAAAGGTGTTATTTACATTGATGGAGTTCGGTGCGTGAGTGATAGATATGAACTGAGAGTGATTTAAATGTTAATATCTTAGGCCCATGTTAATTTTGATAAGGATCCCTTTTGCGATCCTCATAACCAAATTATCGCAGTCGCATAATTTGAATGGTCATGGGAACTTGGGTGGTTAGATGAAATGACCTACCTTTATGATTTTATAGAGAAATAAAACACCATATAGTTGATATATTGATAAAATTATAGGTATAGGAAATAGATGTGCATCCATGAAAGAGGGAGTTTGTTGATGTAGTTTTCTTGAGACCCGAGAGACATAATGCAATCCTAGTGATCGATTAGTATATTTTGATTATCCTATCTATGGTGGAATCAATATCATATATAGTTCATTCCAATGGTATAAATATACTTGATACATGATATATGGAAACAATAATTCTAAATACTAGTCACTATAGTTTCCATTCTAGATTGATTACCATTCTAGATTGATTTTCTTATTGAGATGATGCACCTCGACTCTAATGTGTTAATAATTTTAAAACATGTTGATATCTGGTATATATTCTTAAATTTTGTTGGTTTCTCTTATACAATCATTTAAAATGTCGTTAAAATATTTCAAAGAAATGGATTGGTTTTTAAATGATTAAATGACATATTTTATTTCATTGGTATCATATGTGGTTTTAAAATGTTTAAATTTATGCTTGAAAATCCTATCATGATGGATTTATTTTTCTATTCTGAAATATATATCATTTTTCTCTATTATATTAATATCTTTTATAAATTTTGAATTACCTTATTATGTATGTTCATAGTATCTTTGGTCAAGTTATATTGGGTTATGTAGATCATATAATGTTTATACTATTTGGTGTTTCATATCTCTATGTTCTTATAATTGTTTCTTCTGTTCTCATCATCTTCATTTTGGGGTTCATACATGTTTGGAAAAGGGAAGGACACTTGGGTTATAGTGGGTAGTTTTAGACAACTGTGAGATGGTTTTTGGAAGATTGGATCTAATTTTTCTTTTGTAGCACCTCTTTATACCCTGATATGGTTGTATTGATTTATTCAAATAATTATGTCTCTATAGTGTACCCAAACAATGTTACATTTTTTTGGGAGAAATAATTCCCAAATATTTTTTCTAGATTCTAATGTACTTCTCTCCATCCCTCAAATATTACGAACACAATTTGTGTCAGTGGAGAATCCACTTGGATATCGGTTTAGATGATATTTTTGGTATATTCATTACAAATTGAATCAAAGGATTTATTTCCTTAAAATAAATTACCTATCCATGAAAACCCTTATATGATTTTTTGTGAGTTATGATAGCAAGGAAATTAATTCAATGTGAGTACATAAGAGGTAGTTCGTGGGTTAGTGCTTGATCACCACCTTTTCATGACAATACTTGAGTTACTAGGGAAATTGGGGAATTGAGTATTTATGTTGACTTATTGGTATCTTGATGATAAATTATACTTAGATTCTAGATGATATTATCTTTTATTTTTGGAAACAATTATGATCTTTGGGTTATATTAAAATGATTACCAGAGAAAAACTATGGCTTCATGGTCTAGTAAACTATAAGGAATATGTGTGTCTAATTTATAAGTCAATCTAGAAATTGTTGTGAGGATTTTAAATAGTTTACCATCACATGAAACCAATCCATTCATAGTAATATTCTAACAAGAACATGGTGAAATATCTTTTTTCCCCAAAATGAATTCACTCATGTGTGTTTAGTTTGAATGGTTCTTGTTTTTAATATAAATTTTTGGTATATTCTTTTAGAAACACTTGTTTTGTTTTGAAACATCTCATATTTTCCATGTATTATTTTTAAATATTATATAGAAAGATTTATAGAACATGCATTGAGATAAAGTGAAATTATGAGACCCATTGTTCCTGGAATAAATGTTTAAAAAATATTAAAATATTTAATAGCACGCATACCCAGTTATCCTGAAAAAAGTGTAATAAATATTAAATAGTTCTCGTATAAAAAATCTGAGGTCATAGTTGAGTTCATAGGAGAAGTAATACCCAAGGTGCAACATAACATTAGTCAGCACAAGTTGTTTTTTGAAACAGATCTCGAGGACATAAAATGAATAAAAATATTTTTTAATAAAATTAACTGTGATGTAACTACTTTTACTTTAAACTTATCATTATGTTGGAAATTTGGGGTTATCATCATAACCTTGTAGATTCCAATAGACCTATAGAGGGAAATTTGGTGAATAAACTCTAGTGAAAAGTGATATATCGAGGATCGATGATGACACATCAATAATTCTTCATCAACGAATAATCCAAATTGAGGTTGGATGAATTTTCTTATGTTTCCCATCCTATTCTTAATCTTAGAAAAAACTGATCAATTCAATGCAAAAGAATTGATATGTTCATCATCAGTAGATTTAAAATCTATTTAATTGTTTGGGTTCATTGATTTATTCATCTTTATTTATCAATCTAACATAAAAGAGTTTTGGTCAACGCAAACAATAGCCTAGTTTAATTCCTCGATGTTACACTTTGTGTTTTTCTCCCTCCGTTACTCGTGTTCTTTACCATTTGAAACCTATGGTTCCTGGATTGACTTTTTTGGGTGGTTCTAAACATGATCAAACCCATGGATTAGATAATTATTGAAAACTGAGGATGGTTTGTTGTAGATCGGAGCCCGATCAGATCAGATCAAGGACTGTTTGATTTTTTGGGCATCATAGGAGGAACGATGGTCCACGGAAGGGACCACTAGCATGACACCGACAATCGGTAGCTGGTGGAAAAATGTGGTCACTAGCCATGTGGATCAGCGGAAGGCCACAATGGTGGATGTAGAGAAGGACAGGCTTACGGGCTTGGTCAGAAATATGGGCTAGGTTGGGTCAGCATGTCATGTTGGGCTAGCCCCGGGTCGGATCTATGGAAACCAAAGTACACCACGGTTGCAGTTGACCACGGTGTTACAGCAGATCAATCCGCCACAGTTGAACCAAACAAGATGACTAATCACAGGTGCCTCAACAATGTGGTCGATCCATGAAGTAAGTCAAGTTATCATGGAAGTAGTTGTACCTACCGCGGTGGTGGATCCGCAAGCCCTCGGCAGGCCTATAGGTGGTTTCGATCAACAAATATTATCTTTTAAATAGAGCATCCAATCAATGACCCATCTGCAGAATTATAACCCTAATGTTGATATTCTATTTTGATTCAACTAGTGAGTCTGTTGTTTCAACTAGTATAGGTTGTGAGAATTACCTTGATTCATTCTTTTACAGTTCATTGCGATTTTACTTCCACGTCAGGCGATTGTAATCCCTTTTAGAGGTCGATTCATATATTGAGTATGGTATGACTCCTTATGATTGTAGTCTGATCCTCTATCACCCCTAGTGGAATATGTGAAATCATGTAACCTCCTTAGGTAGGGTGTTGTTCCTCCATCTAGCAATTCATATCAGTAGGGTATGTGGTATCCCCCGGTGTGTCTGGGCGTGATCCCCTACGTGGCAGGTTGATCAAGATTCGGTACGTGGTATCACCCAGTAAGTTCTAGACATTATCATTGGTATCCTTCGACCAGTTCTAGGAGTGACCCCTCTATGTATATCATAGTCTTCCTTGACCAATAAATTCTATTTTTGTTGGGAAAAAATGAGCTACACCTCTTCATTGAGTGTCTCTAATGACATCAGGGGTCAAGGAGTAAGTTCTCCCATATTAAGTATACATAAGGTAGAATCATGTGTTTGATATTTGGTTATAAAAATTGGATGGAATAGTGTCTCTCTTGATTATATCTAGATATTCATGTTTTATGTTCTATAGACATATATATATAAATATCTTCTTTTAATTGATTTATTTCATTGTGGTTGCGGGGTGTCCTAATAAGTATTGTTATACTCCCACCAAAATGGGATTTTCTAAAAAATCATGACTTTTAAATATGATTGACCTTTTTATGGGGTCCTAGGTGGACCGGGACCAAACAGTTATTTATGAGACTAAGAAAATATTGTGGTGTGTTTACACTTATTTTAGACAGTATTCCTAGTACCTTTACCATCATGGTGGACTTGTGCTACATAAACTATGTTGTGGTATGGTATTCAGACCTATCTAGATTCCATTACTCCTACTGTCATACTATGTGGTGGGATCTTAGTGGTACACATGCATTAATTACTTAGTGGATTTTACATTTCACAATTTTGGGGTTTCGATATGTGTGTGTGTGTGTGTGTTTGGGTAATTGAGGTTAATGACTCCCATTTCTGGGATATACATAATCAATTCTATTCACGAAACCATGGCCTATTGGAGGTGGGATTGGGGTATCCATTGCATTGGCCCCTTTTGGACGGGTCATGATGGAGTGGTATTAGAGGGAGATTCAGTTCTACTTTAGGATCAGGAGTATGTGGGATTGGTTTGGGGAAACAGTGTTATGTGTTTCATTTTTGGATTTCAAGTCATGAAACCCAGTGTTGATGTGGTGATTGACATATCCATACAAAAAGACTATGATTCCCTATTTTTTCTACACAGTACATGAAAACACTGGTTGCAGGGAAAACAATTCCATATGTATAATATAAGAATGGTTGTGTTTTCCATGTACTTCAAGTGTCAGCTGTCCAGATATACTAAATTAAAAATAGCACATCTTGATTTATTTATGGATGCCTCAACATAGATATAAAACAATGATTCCCCCATATGATCATGAGGATGATCCTCTTAGTGACGAGACGTTGGTATAAGGGCATGTACCTAAGATAGCACCTTCGGGTGGTTTATCAACTACAACACCACCAATCGAGTAATAGCTAATACCAACACTACTAGTTAAGGATTCATGAAGGATGATTGCATTGAATGTGTTTCAAATTCAGCGACCTCCTAGGTCTCATGGTGAGCTAGACCCCCAAATAGCCGATGATCAGCTAGAGGTAGTCCAAATGTTTTTCAACTAATGGGGATGCCTTCTGATATGAAGATAGTTGTTGTAGAGAGTCTTTTTCAGGGATCTACAGGGTGATGGTGGACCTTGCTGACTCTGTCATGGGACAAGACACCTCTCTCCTAGATAGAAGTAAAGTATCTCATCATAGAAGAGTTATATCCCACCACAATGTGATCCATATGCACGCAATTCAGCATCTATAGCAGGGCCATATGACTGTGATAGAGTATTCAGTGAAGTTTATAGTTCTTTCACACTAATACTTGGATATGGTACGAGACTAGTTCTTCTAGGATTGATCCTTCAAGAAAGGCTTACACTAGGAAATCATGTCATTAATGGTCTCCCATATCAAATCTACCTATGTTGGGGTACTTGAGTGATCCCTTGTAGTGGAGTGTTTTTTTGGAAGAGAAGACATTAGTAGTGAGAGCTAGTAGTGGGAACTGGGTCATTGAGACCTTGACATTATGTATATGACGACGGTCACAGGGATCCAAGTGGAATATGTACTCTTGGGGGTGACCCTAGGACTCAGGTTCAGCGGTGCATGAATTCCAGGGTGACTCATATTATCCAAGGGACATATGGTGTTACTCATGCGGTAGTCAGGGACATCTATCTTGAGATTTCCCAACCCACCATAAATATGATTGAGAGTTATTCGAGGGACCACTGAGGAATAGACAGCGAAAGGTACAGGTGTAGAGAGATCCATAGAGATAAATACATGGTAGAGGATATAAAAGATCGTCAATTGGTGGTAGATGTTTTGACATGTTACAAACACCACCCCTAGGTGGTCCATTCTTGGCTCAGGGAGTTGGAGGATAGGGGAGGGTACAACTGCAAGCGGTTGAGGCATATTACCCAGGGGAACCATGAATGATTCGAGGTAGGATCTGTGTCTTATCTACTTCACCTTCCATAATTGTATTCATAGGTCCTAGTCATTCATTTATTTACATGAATCATGTTCAGGACTCGTAGATTCTAGTTGAACCATTGATTCGACTCTTACTCTTGGTGCCTCTTACTGGAGGAGACTCTATGATCATGTACTGGTGCCTATAGTGTGACTTGAATCTTGGAGGTGATATTTCTAGTCAGGATCTCCTGGTAGCGGTGTTAGGTCTTTACGAAGTCATTCTTGGTATGGGCTAGTTATCAATAGTTCAGGCTCACATTCACTATTTTAGGTGAGGATTGTGGTTTCCTATAGTGGTGGAACAATGTTTTCTTTTTTTAGTGGAAAAGAAAACCCATGTAGTGAAAAAGGGCTTCATGAGACCCATTATTTCACCCTGGGTAGCCCGAGTTTTGTTTTCCAAAAACGTATATGAGAGATTGTGTTTCTGTTGGAATTTATGGTTCCTGAAAAAGGTGACAGTGAAGAATAAGTATCCACTAATTAGGATCCATGAAGCCCTTTATATTAGTTGAGAGGTGGATGATTGTTTTCAATGGTTGGAATTAGGTTAATTCTTACTAGTGTGGAGGTAGAGTTTGAAAAGTGATCCAATCTTGAGATTTTTAGAGGAGGGTGTCCAGATTGTAGTAATTTGCGGTGCATTAGGAACTGGGATTGTTTGTGTCCTAATGTAGAGGGAAAAAGTGATTCTCTGTGGTTTATGCTAGTATCGACCACATAAGCAGAATTCAATGACCCATGATCTTGAGTTAACATCGGTATTCTTCATTTTGAATACGTGGCGACACTTAATTTTGGGGGAGCAGTTTGTTTTCTACTCTGAACACAAAAACCTATGTATATATTATCTTAGAAGGATATGAAATTGAGATATAGAAATTGGCTAGAGTTCCTCCAAGACTGTGACATTGAGATTTTCTATACTCCTGGGAAGGGGAATGTAGAGGAATATTCTCACAGTAGAAGACTTTGTTCAAAGTTTCTAAATGAGGTGTCAGAGTAGTTGGACTCATTGCAGATATCCCTTATACAATGATACGGAGCATCCTTACTCTAGTCTATGGTTGTCACTCCTCCACTCTTACATCGAGTCAGGGATGCAAAACATGAGGATACCAACTGTGATATTATACATGCTCATATGTCAACAAATAATAATCTTGATGGATATTATAAAGGATGGAAACATTTCGTTCTTTTAAGAGGCTGAAAAATAGTATTAGTGGTTTGTAGGAGGAGGTTCTTATAGAGTTTCATACATCCAATTTGGTGGTACATCATTGTGTGTAAAAGATATACCAGGACCTATAATGTTAGTTTTGGTGTCTAGGGATAAAGAATAGAGTTTAAGAGTTTGTTTCCTGATGCCTTATAGGTTGGTAATTGATGATTCTGCACCAGGTTCGAGCGGCTTATCTCAACCCCTTGAGGTTTCATAATTTACGTGAAATGGGATATCGATGGAATTTGTGATGGGTTTACGAGATATTTCTAGGTAAAATAGTACCATCTAGGTGATCATTGACCGACTCACCTAGTTATCTCACATCTAAGATATCTGATAATAGAGTTCAGTAGATAGCTTGAGATGCCTCTTCATGCAGTAGATAGTTCAACTCCATGTTGTTCAATCGATGAATGTTTATGACTATGTTTCCTGTTTTACATTATAGTTTTGGAGGGGATTGCATGAGTCATTTACGACCCAGATATACTTTAGAACAACATTTAAACCACATAAGAATGACTAAATGGTTCATAACATTTATGTTTTGGAGAATATATTGCGCATGTGCATGTGAGACTTTTTCCATTGCTGGGGGGGATCACCTACTACAAGTGGAGTTATCATAAAACAACTACTACCATTCCACCATTGGTATGACACCATTTGAGGATCTGTATAAGAAAACCTATAGGTCACTACTTTTTTCGAATAACCCCGGAGAGTCAACATTTTATAGGCTCTGAGTTGGGGTGAGCTACTACAATGAATGTGTAGATGATCCAAGAGCAGATGAAGACTGCACATAGTTTTCTGAAGTCTTATATTTATAGACGATGGAGGACTTTGGAGTTCTAGGAAGGATACCATTCGTTCCTTCAGGTTTCACCTCAATGAGGATTACCGATATTTGAATGGGGTGGATAGCCATATTTGACGTTCATCGGCACTTTCTAGATACTGAGTATGGTTTCTGAGGTGGAATACCACTGGATCTACCACCGTAGTTAGATCGGGTATGTGATGTCTTACACGTGTCTCAGTAGAAGAGATACATACATGAATTATCTCACGTCATTGACTAGGGAGATATGGACAACAAGGATGGACTGAATTTTTCTGATTACCAGATAAATATTGAGGATTGAGAATACTGAATCCTCCATGGGTGATTTATTCCTTCAGCTAGTGTCTGGTGGCAGCATGGGAATCTCCAGGATAGTAAATGGGAGTGGGAGGATCATGTTCATGCTCAGTACCCTCATCTATATGATTATCTGTTGTCTTGGGTTTTCGAGGATGTAAATACCCAAGGTGAGGAGAATGAAACATCTCATATTTTTATTTTATTATTTTTAGATATTATATGGAATTATTTAATCACCAGGCCCTGATACAACATGCTATTTAGAGGCCTAGTGTTCCTAGAATAAATGATTGAAAAGTATTAAAATATTTACAAGCATGCGTGTGTGGGTTTTTATGAAAAAATGGAATAATTCATAAATAGGTTATTGAAACAAAAATTTGAGGGAACAATTTAGTTCTTAATAGAGGCTCTACCCTAGTTGTAACCTAACATTAGCCAATACGGATGTTATTAAAAAATATATTTGGGATGTAAAATGAATAAAATTTTTATAAAACAATTTTTTTTATTCAACGACTTTTTGATTAAATTTATCATTATGTAAGAAATCCAATTTTAACCACAAAATCCTAGAGACTCAGGATGACTGCTAGAGAGAACTTCAGATAATCCTCTCTAGTCAATAATGACAGATCAAAGATCGAGGATGACACATTGATCGTTCTTCATCAACAACTGATCCAAATCAAGGTAGGATTATTTTTCTTGTGTTTTATTTCCTATTATTAATTCAGGAAGAATGTGAAATAGTTCCACAAAAAATAATTAACACAAACATTATAGGTGGATATCAAATTTATGTAATTATTTTGGCATGTTGAATAATTACTCTTAATTTATTGTTCTATCAAAATTGAATTGATGCTCACACAAACAATGGTTGAGGATCCTTCCTCAAGGTTAATATTTGTGATTTTATGCATTGTTTCTTTATGTTCATCACTTTTGGAACCATATGGTTATGTGAATGAAATTTCTGTGTGGTTTTGAACATGATTGGACCCCTGAATTCAAGATGAATTGTCAATTGTGGCTGGATCAATATAGATAGGGGATTGAGAAGCCTAGTTATATGACTGATTGATTTTTTGGGAATCGTATAAGGCATAGTGGTCCATAGAAGGGACCACCAGAGTGACAAAAATCACCGGAGGCTGACAACGGAATTTAGGGGAGGATTGTGTGCGGGCAGTGGCAACTTATGAGGGGACAACTGTGGCAGGACATGGCTGTAGAAATGACAGACATGGCTAAGAATGCAGAACGATGGTGACCACAAAGTGTGTCGTGTCAGGAATATGGGATGGGTCGGGTCGTAGGTCATTTTAGGTCGGCAGATTGGGCTAGACCCAGGCCAGACCCAGGTTAGATCAAAGGAAAATGACGTAGAGCCTAGTTACGGTTGAGCGCGATGGTCGACTGTGGGGCCGCATCAGCTGGAGGTTCCATGGGTGCGTCGACCACGATGGTCAACCGCAGGTGTAAAAACCGTGCAGTCGAACCCGTGGGATGGTCCATAACTGAGTTAGACCCAGGATAGATCCAGGTCAACATGGGAAGAGATGAATTAATGTCAACAATGGGGTCACATCAGCTCGAGCTACCACAGGTGCACCAACCATGAGGATTGATCATGGGTGTAGTGGCCGCACATCAGGGCCACTTGGTAAGTCAACCAACTATGGTGTTAGGTGTACCTACTACAGATGTTTATCCGCAGGCCCTCGGCAGGCCTACGAAAGGTTTCTCTCAATCAATATTATCAAACAAATGGATCATCAAACAGATGATCCATCTATAGAATTGAGACCCAAAAATTGAGAAAACCATTTCAGAAAAGTTGCAAGTATTTATTATGGACCGATATAGTTTGAGAGTTTTACCTTGGTCCTTCTTT
The DNA here is from genome assembly GCA_963277665.1 of Viscum album. Classification (NCBI taxonomy): domain Eukaryota; kingdom Viridiplantae; phylum Streptophyta; class Magnoliopsida; order Santalales; family Viscaceae; genus Viscum; species Viscum album. Next base: position 35,116,777 of record OY728131.1, read on the forward strand.
TGAGGGATCAATATGCCATTACATCCACATGATAGGATTGTAATCCCCTATAGATCCTATGTTTCAAATAGATTATTAAATCATTCACTGAGACTAGAGTGTGATCCTCTATCACCCCTAGTTGAGTTTGGGGCATCACATAACCTCCTTGAGCAGGGTGCTGAAACTCCATCTAGTGGGTCATATCGGTAGGGTCTATGTTATCCCCCAGTGTGTCTGTGTGTGATTTCCAATTGGGTGGGTTGATCTGGATTAGGTTTGTGTTATCCCCCAGTCAGTTCTAGGTGTGATCCTTAGTGTCCCCTACTTAGTTTTGGGTGTGTCCCCCTCTCTTTGTACAACATTCTTCCTTGACCAATGTGTTCTATTTGGGAAGGGCCCAAATGATCTATACCTCTTTATTGAGTGTCTCCAATGATATCATGGATTTAAGAGTATGTTCTCTTGGAATGAGCCTTCTTCAAGAAGAATCCTATTGATAATAGTTGGTTATGACCGCCTGATGGTGTGGTGTCTCTCTTGAGTGTATCTAGATATTCATATTATATGTGATGTTGACATATACCTATGTAGAGATGAATGTACCTTCCTTTTTTGTATTTGTTTTTGGTTAAATGGTTTCCTACTAAGTATTATTATACTTATAGCTACACGGGCTTTTCTCACACATGACTTATTTTAAGAAGGTGATGAATCTTTTGATGGAGTCCTAGGTGGATATGGACCTGACAGTTCGTAGAGGGACCCAAAAGAATGAGGGGTTTTCTTGTGGCTTTTAGACAGTAGTCCTAGTACCATTACCTTTAAGATGGAGTTTGGCGACAAACACTTTGTGGTGGGCTTGTAGTTGGCCTTGTTTACTTTCTAGTACTTTTACTATCGCTCACTTTTCTGGGATCTTAGTGGTACGCAAGCATTGTTTACTTATTGGTTTTTACATTTCCTCATTTTGTGTCTTGGAGACGTGTGTGTGTGTACAAGTACTTTAGAATAATCCCTCTAATTTTTTGGATATGACGACTCTGTGTTATTCCCCTCCCCCATTCCTAATAGAGGTGTTCTTGGGGTAGTCATGAAATGGGCCCCTCTCCAATGGTTTGTGACATGTTTTCTCAAATTTAATCCCCTTTGTTATGTTTTTAAATCCATTGAAAAAACCCACGTTTTGGACATAAAATAAATTTCATTTATGTTCTTTAAAGCATGTTTTCAATTATCAAAAGGTGTGTTTTCATGGAAATCTTGGTTTAGAAAACAAAATTTCAAATACTATTATTCGAGTTAATAATGGAGTGTATAAAATGTATTTTTTTGTAAAGGGTTTAAAACATAAATGGTTTTTAAATTTGAAAAATGGATTCATATTTTGAAACAATGGAATAATTTTCATGTGATGGTAATGGATTTTTGAAACTATGATGGATTCATATCAATAATTGACATTTTAAATAAAATATTAATTTTTTATAAATGGGATAATCTTTTTTGATTTTAAGAAATCTATGCTTTGGTAAAAGTGGTTTATGTCTTGTTCAAAAAAATTAACATTTTTTTTATTTTGTTTTATGGTTGAGATGAAGAGTTGGTGTTTCATGACTTCTAGAAATGTCTCCTAGAAATTCATTCTTGAATCATAGACATTTTATCATCAATTCGGTATGAGGATTATTCCTTCGCATTTTTTAGAAGTGTTTTCTCCAGTTACAACTCTACCCAGACATTGAATTAAGTTGGGTAGGAGGATAATTTCCAGGATTTGGACCCCACCCAGTTCATCGTAGATCATCATACACATTCTTATGAAACTGAGTGAGCTTCCACTATAGCAACTAATTGACTTGAAAATATTATATGATCTTTGATTTTATCAAGATTCTTGATGCTATGTGGTTCAAGTATACCAACTCATTGTTTGAAGGACCTGGCTTAAAATAGTGTAAATTCATGATTAAATCCAATTTTCAAGAAATAATGTCTTGGGAATTCTTCATGTTAGACTTCATTCAATACTATTATCTTGTGGAAGTAAATAAAGTGAAGGTTACTGGACTCATGGGTTTCAGTCAATGTGATGCATTGATTGCAGAGTATGCCAATCAATCCTAAAGATTGGTACGTTTCTTACCTATGATTGTTATTTTTGACTCCCTTGAGGATATATTTTTTAGAAAAAGTATTAACCTATACCTTTAAAACATCATACTAGCTATCTATATTATATATTACCTATTTTTAATTGAAATGGCCATGTTAGCTGAATTGGAGCTGGAAAATGTAAAGAAAGGGAGAATTCCCCCTTCGCGGTTTGTGTAGGTAGAATTTTCCCATACAATGGATTTTAGAATTTTGTTGAGGGGAGATGGTATTATCTATAAAATAAGAGTAATATATTTTTTTTCTTATGTGGAACACCTAAAGTCATGTTTGAAAGCTCTGAGAGTTTATAAAAAGTGTGGCCACTTGAATTGCATTAAAATTTTTTGTATGTTGGGACATAAAAAAGGGGAAGTATCAATTAAGTATCATCAATAAATGATAATGGGGAGTTGATTCTCTAAGACAACATGTCTCTTGTAATAAGCCTTGAAGTGAATATTTTTATGCAGTGGAGGAGATGATTCTAGTTATTGATGTTGATCCAATTGTTTTTCCATCATCAAATTAAAAACTACTTGATTTTTCATTATTATAGATCAGTAGTATTTGGGAAATTTTCTATTTTGGGGATCTCTTTTGTATAGATTTTGTTCCTTTTGGATTTTATTTTATTGAATATTCTTTTGATCATAATGATGGTGTCGTTTTCTAAATATCTCAATTTTTGTGCCTCATGGATGATCAATTTTGAATGGTTAGACTTAATAATAAATGGTTTTAGACCCTTGTGGCTTATTTTTCTCATGGAAATGGTATGGAATTTTATGTTGAGAACCTCCATATTTGTGGGGTTTTTCTTCTTTTAAAATCAAAATTGTTTCTTTGTTCCATTGGTTCCTTCTTATAGTAAGTAGCGGATTCCATTCCATTGCTTGTGGTTACTTGGTTTCCCCTTGATTTATCCATCATGGTTAGAGCTCATTCTTGATATGATGTATGATCTCCCTCATGAGAGTGTAGTGCGTAATATGTTCACTAGAATTGTTATTTTGAGATATTTCTATTTAGACTTGTATAGAACATTGGAGTGTACTCGAGTAACTAAAATGATGTGGATTGCTAACGAACCAAATTACAAGAGGTACAACTGTCTGACTTGATGAACTCATCGAGGGGTGAGGCTTAATATTGAAAATACTAGGTTACCATAGAGTACATGACCATGGTATAAATAATTTCCATTTTTGTGCCTTTATTTTGGATGGTTGGATCATTGATTTACATTTAGAGACTTGTATCTTTTTGGAATCATTGTTTTTTTGTATATCCCATTACATGAGGTTTTTATTTTGTCTCTTGTATTTGTTTTGAGATTTGTGATCAAATATTTTCTTTTAGTTGAAGATATGTGTTTTGTTGGATGTTTTGCTTTTTGTTCCACCATTTTTTGTTAGTATTTCAATGGTGGGGTGATCTATGTTAGGTCTCTAGTTCTTTTCTGTCATTTTCATGTTCCTCTCGGTGATGTTGAATTTTTTTAAGATATGTGTTAACTCCAGAGTTATGTCAGAGGGATGATTTTGGGTAAGAATTATTCTATTTCATAGATGATACACATCATGAGTTGAGTGTGTGGGTTCTTTTAGATTCATATTTTCTATCTTTCTGAATGGAATATTTCTAGGGGAAGAATGCCATATGGTGGGGAGAATTACAAATTCCTCATTTTTATGGTAATTAAAAGCCTATTTTTGTTTTATTTTAAATACTTTTTATGGAAAAACAATAATAAATTTTTTATTATTGTTTACCCTTATACATGGTATATGGTTGAAAAGGGGATAAGTACCTTCAACCCTTATATAGGGTTTTTTATGATATATTTAAGGGTAATTATTTATTTTTTTAGTAACATAAGTGTAAGGACGTGTTTATAAAGTCCAATATAGTTAATAAGGTGTTTCCTTTAGTTGGGTAAGGGTAAATCCATTTGAATATTCACCATGTAAGGGGACTCTGGTTCTGCGTAAGGGTATGGATTTTCTTGTATACTTTGTGTAAGGGTAACCCTACACTATGTAAGGCTAATCTACGCTGCTAAATAAGGGTAAAAAATATTTTCTAAGGGATATGTATGGGTAAAAAATTATACAAGGTTACCAAATAAGGGTAGTGACTTTTTTAATGGTACCACATAAGGGTTTCATGTATCTTTCATAATGGTATGACAATATTTCTAAAGGTTGGGTATGGTTAGCTTTGAGCTATGTTAAGGTAATTCTGTGTTTTAATGGTTCCATAAGGGTAAAACCAGAGTTGAATAATTGTTGTGTTGGTTTTATCCACCTTGTATGGGTAAATTACTTACACTTACATGATTAATATGAGGCGCATAATGGTAAAACATGTTTCCCTTATGTAGAGTAATTTTTTAGTAAAATATTTTAAAAAACCCGGTTTCCATATCTTCTTCCCCTATCATGACTTGTAATGCCTTTTTAGCAATTTTAAAATTTTCAAATTGTGTAAAATGATTCTCTAACATATCTTAATGTATTTAATCCCTATTTTAATTGTTTTAAACCCTCTACATTCAAAATTCATGTAAAATGGACTATTAAATTGTTTTTTTAATTACAGGGTTTAATTTATAAGAACACATGGTGTATTTATTTAAAATACTGAAACCTTATCTACTATTGATTTTTTTGTGTCCTCTCAATAATATTAATAGTTTTTTTTCTCAGAAGAAGAATATTGGATTCCTTTGTTTTTTTTCAATCTTAGTTTTTAATTCCAAATAAATTTTGAGGTAGGTATTTTTATTCCTTTCCAAAAATATTTAATTTTTTGTTTCTGAAAAATACATAGATATGAGTTTCCTTTTTTCTAACACATGTTATACAATCATTTCTTTGGTTTACCACTTATTTTCTCCTATTCTCTATGAATTGAACATGGAATGGATAAAATTATTGGGATCTAGATTTTATTTTCTTCTGATTGGAATTCCCACTCACTATTTTACATATATGAATTCCATGTTGGTTATGGTTCATTTTCTAATAGATTTTAATGGATTATTTTCAAAAAGTGAGGGCTTAGGATGTATTTTGGATTTTAAAGTAAAATGAATTGATTTAAATGAAATATATTGATTTATGGAATTTTTTCCACATGATTTGGATACAATATTTATTGGAATGACCAGGATATCTCTTTAAGTATTTTAATTGTTTATAAAATGGGCATCCTTGTGTGATTTTAAAAGAATTATTGTTTATGTGGAAAGTGTTTTGATCCATTTTTTGAAATTAATTCATTCCTTTTTAAATATTAAAAAATCCTTCAAATTACATAGGTATGTATTTAAAAATATTATTTGATTAAATTTCTATATGGAAATTTGATAAATGCTTGAAAAATGAAGAAAATTTCATTACCATTTTAAATGTCGATTTGAAATAAATGATTGATTTCAAATTAATGATGTTATATAGCCCAATTTAATATTTAAAATAATCCCCTATTGTGATAATCCATTAATATAAATTAATTGATTCTTCTGCTTCTGGTTGGTGGGTGTTGAAAAAGGAATAATTAAATTTGAGGGAGATTAGGGATAACATTAAGATATAAAATGAGAATGATTATAATTTTAATGGATTTTGGTCATATTTATATTGATAATTATCCTATTTTTGATCCTCATAAGCTAATTATATCTCTCACCTTTTTTTATTGGTCTTAGAAAGATGGTTAGTTAGATGAGATAACCTATATTTTTTACTTTCTAATGGCATCACATGTCATCAATTAGATATTTAGAAAACATTATATGTCTAGTTAATATAAATGTGGCTAAGAAAGTGGGTTTGCGTAGACATAGTATGATTGGGACCCCTGAAAGGTAATATAATCTTGACTATTGGCCATGATTTATTATTTTTCTTGTCTATGGTGTATTAACTATCATATGTAGGTCGTAACCCTGAAATTATTATAATTGATACTTGATATATGATAGAATTATTCATCACTACTTGGAACTGAATGTTACATGCTTGATTTATTACCATTCTATATCAATTTTCTTATTGATAAGATGGAACATTTATCTATTGTGTTGACTCTTGTAAAAAAATTGATATATGGAACATATTATTATATTTTATTTTTTATCAAATAATATAATTTTAAATGATTTTCAATGTAATTTAGAAAGTGTTCAGTTTTTAAATGATGAAATGACATGTATTCTAGATTTAGTCTCATAAATTAATTTGAAATGATTAAAGTAATGATTTGAAAAACAAACTTGTTTTAATCCAATCTTGATTGATTTAGCTTCATGTTTTAAAATGAAAATTTTAATTATCTATTATTATAATTGACCTTTTCACTTCTAAATTATCTAATAAACAAACTATATATACTATTTCATGAAATTACACTTGGACATGTAGATCACAACCAATTGTTATTGTTTGGTGTTTAAAAGCTCTATGTTGTTATAGTAGGTTATCAAGTTCTCATCATCTTTCGTTGGGGGGTTGTGCTTGGTTGGCTAAGGTAATGTGATTTATGTCATTGATTCCTATGGAATTGGGGATGAACTTGTTTTTTAAGGTTCAAAAATTCCAATCGGTTTCTAACGGGTTTGTTCGTAGAACAGGAAACATCCAATGATTCTATATCCATTTGGACCTACTTTCAAAAGGTAGGTTCTCATTAGTTATGGACCGATGAGACTTAATAATTTTCATTGGTCGAGAGGATTAGAGGTTGGGTCATCACACCTTTATTTAGGAGAATTATTGTCTACTTTGGGACTCTCCTTATAGATTTAAGTTATGTTCGTGAATCGTTATTAAATTACAATGTATAAAATGAGATTTCCTTTAGATCTGACAATCAATGATTGATAGGTAGGAAATTTTGAGAATCTTTTATATGTATTTGAGGTTATTCATCGATATAGAATCATCTGTATTTGTTTATAGATTATTTGTCAATTTTATCCTTTAATACATTATATAAAATCCTCTTGGTCATTATGATGACCATACTGGTTTTAAAGCTACTTAGTGGGGCACTTGAAGTTTACTGTCATTCCGAAGGATATGGATTATTTCAGAGTTGGGATCATACCCACAGATGGGAAACCTATGTATCCTTGTTTAGAAAAGAAATCAGAACCCATGTAGTTCGAGTAAGGGAGTATGATGTTTATGTATGATTGATGTATCAAAAAAAGATGTCATAATTACTTTTACATTCTAAGCTCACGTGAGTCATGTTCAGTGCGAGAAACAAGAGCTATTGGTCAAACCAAAAAATTGTTCCATGAAAGATGAAATCATAAGAAATAATGTGGGGCTTATATATGTATGACTGCCCAAAATATATAGATACTGGGGCTTATTTCAAAGAAGAAATCTTGGAATAGGGTCCATAATGGTATATATATTTTTATGGAGATTTTGATACACTAACTTTGGGATTATTCCTGAGGAAGATTCCCAAATTAAGAGGGGACTTATGATTGGGTTTTATTCCTGAAAAAGAATCCCAAATAAAAAGTAAATTAAGAATGGTTAAGAGAAATTAAGACTGGGGCTTACTTTTGAGAATGAGGCCCAGGTTAAAGGGATTTGAAGACTGGGGCTTACACATGAAGAGGAGGCCCAGGTTTAGGGAATTTTGGAATTAAGGGACTTGGGGCTTACTCCAAAGGAGTATTCCCAAATTTGTAAACTTTGATACTGTGGCATACTCCTAAAAAGGAAGCCCAGATTTAGGAATTTACGACAGGGGATTACTCCTAAGGAGTATGCCTAGTTTAGGGGAATTGGGGCATACTCCTAAGAAGGATGCCAAAATTAATAAGAATTGGGATTGAGACTTACTCCTGAAAAGGAGGCCTAGATTAAGGATTCTATCATCTTAATGGATGAGGTTTAATGAATTAAATCTCTAGAATTAGTGACATAAATATGTATAAATCACTAGGTTTTGAGAAATGTTCCACAGAATTCCTTTCAGATAAAGAAGCCAACAGGGGAACCATTCTGAAAAAAATTGCTTTGAAGAGTGTTTTGAAGGATGAATCATGAATAGGAGAGGTGGATATTCATAAAAAAGGTGAATTGGGTAGGAAGGGCACCCAAAAAGAGAGGGGCGCACAAGTCCTACGTGGGCGCGCAAGTCCTGGTCATGTAGGTGTACCTACACGACACATGGGTACTTTCACGACAGTCAACCATTAAGGTAATACTTGGGCGAGACTTGGCTCAATCCCTTAGTAGTACCCCTAGAGGCTTCCAGAAGAGTGTCTCACAGGTTATATTGAATGGGTAAGGTGGCGCACAAGTGTGGACATTTCCCTTAAGGTTCGGGCACTTAGGTGCGCAAGTGTTGATGAGTTTCAACACTTAGGCCTTGTTTCCCCTCTTTAGATCTTACGTTCTAGGTAAGATATTACCTTAGAAGTGTTCAGAAGCTTTGATAAGAGACTAGGGTGCCGGGAACTCAAATCTGAGTTTCTGGAATTTTTCCTCCTCCCAAATGGGGGGCCGACAGGGGGTATTTATAGACTGGAGAAGCCCCTGGGCGAATTTCAAAGAGGGTGCGCAAGTCACCTGTGCGACCAATAGGCGGTGTGCAAGTATACTTGTGCAACCTTGGTGAAACTTACGCGAACCAAGGGAATTTGAATCATTGTTCATGCCTTTGACAATTTTTGATGTTTCTTCAATGGATGAATCACTCTGGGTTCAAGGTATTTCCCTTTTCAATTCGTTAGACTCTTTGATGGAAAGGAGAGTCAACAAAAGTCCCCCTTCATAGTTGGATCCGAATGAAATGAGCATGTAACTCTGAGGAAAGAAGAAAACTGAGGAAACTTCAGCGCGCAAGTGTTGAGTGCACAGATTACGTTGCATAGGTGTTGATCACGCTTGCTTTTAGGCGCGCAGGGTTGAGGCATAGCCTATATATATACGTCCATTCTCGCACAAATTACTCATATTTCAAATTTTTGATCTCTCGCCACGCAAGTTACCTTCGACGCGCAAGTGCTTTGTTTTCTGCTGTTTCTTTGCTTCCACACTGCTGTTGAGGTATTTTGAATTGCACAGTGACACCTACGTGCCAAACACTTGCGTGACACATCCATACTTGCACGACACATGCATACTTGTGCGCCAAATTTTAGACTTGCACACCTTAATTCCTTAAAGATTTTTTCAAATTTCTTCACAAATTTAAAAAAAAATCAACCCATTTAAGAGTAAATTTATTCAAATTTTTTGCAGATTCAATGGATCCCAAGAGAATAGGAACGGTTGATGAATTTTCTAGAAAGCGAATTGATGATATGATGAGCATTATTGGCCATGATTACTATACTGTCTGTGATGGAACTCTCCTGGATTTGGCCATGTACCTAAATAAGTATCATATTGATTTCCCACAAAGAATTTATCTGCCTTTGTATGGCTATGGTCATCTGTGAGACGTTACCATTCCAGAGGCAAAGAATTATCTCCCAATTTCATGGTTTCAGAATTGCACCAATTCTTCTTCAGCAAATATCTCATGTGGAGGAGTATTTATAAATACTATAATAGTGGAGAAGGCCCATATGATGCATCATATCCCTTGTATGCCAGATCTAAAACCTCATAAGCCTGAGCTGCAACCACATTATTATCCCTCAATTTTCTAAAACTCTCATATAGATCAATCCAAAGACTGGAAGAGATGTTGGGACTTTCATCCTAGAGGAGTTGTAAAGCCAACTTGGTTGTGGGCATACTGGGTGCGACAAACTGTGCAGATTTTGTCGAGGATTTGAAAGGAGTTGTGATATATGAAGCCATCTAGGTAAGGAAAAGATATTTTTACAGGCATGATAACTTCATGCTGGAGATACTCATCCATTGGAGCCCAGAAACCAATTCCTTCCATCTGACTCATGGAGAAGTAGGCATCAGTCTATGGGATGTCCACAAGATCTCAGTGGGTCCAATTTTGGGTGATATGTAATATGAATTCATCCCTCCCAAGGTGACTTGGAATGATTCTGAGAAGACTTTGGCATTATCTTGGAAATTATTGAAAATATTCCAAAAGATCAAGAGTTCAGAGACCTCCTTAACTCATTCAAGAAAGGATATTCATCCAGAGGAGTGGATGAATATGTTTCTTATCTAGATGCTAGAGAAGGAGACGAATGAGAAGGGATCGAAGGATAAGGAATCCATGAAGAAGAGCCCCACTCGTCTAACCACCTGCCCCAAAACAGAGTAGAGGGGCGCTCCTGGAACATTCTGGCCGACTCTAGAAGCAGGAGAATTTGAGAAGTTGGGATTCGAAGTGAATCTGAGAATCCCAAAAAAGACTCTTATTGCAGGCTTATTGGCCTTGTGGATCAGTGTTTATCTTTTCCCAGTTAGGGACTCAAAGGGAGGCGTCAGTCAAGGGACCTTCATTATTGCAGCCAAATTGGCTAACAGAAGAATGGTTAGGTTGGCTACCTCCATTTTAGCAAAGATTCACATGAGCTTAATCCATATCTTCATGTGTAAGTATCCTTTACGAATAGTGGGACCATTCCATGTTTTTTGGGGATCGATCGCCACTCACTTCAGGAAATATAATATAAAGAACAGAATACAGATCCCCGGAAGTTCTTTCAGGCCATCAGTGCAGGAATTCTCTGGAATTTCTCCAATAGCCCTCAATTCGTATGACATGATGGTGAGGCTGAGCATGTATAAGGAATTCAATTTCTTTCCTGATGGAAACCTGCCAACCAGGCGGTTTGTTGATGATGGAACAGCCAGCCTGGAATTGATGGCATACATTATGGCCTATAGAGATGGTGTGCTGGTCACTAGGATTGACGGAGATATTATATGTGAGGCCTAAGCTCCATATAGATTTTCACATCAATTCAAGTGTTTGTTGCAGAATTCTGTATCTCCCCTTGTGCATGTCATGTCAGATCAACATCTGATGGTTTCCTGGAAACTATGGTTGCTGACATCTAGGGAGAAGACTAGGGCAGTGTTTGATCTACCATTTGATAAATCAGCAAATAATTTGACTACTTGGTATGCCGAGAACTTGAGAGCATCATACCCTAGAGGGGTGCTGAATCACCTGGTTTATCAGGTGGGGAAAAGGAAGAGAACTGTAAAGAAAGAAACCCTTCCTCAGGAAGGTGATGCTTCCCCACCTGAAGCTGATTCTCCAGATTCCTCATATAGAACTGACTCACCGGATTCCAAAGATGGTGATGATGACTCACAACAAGCAGCAAAGCGGCCTCGTTCTCTATATAATCCTCCTGTCAGAATCAATAGACCCTCTCCATCAACTCCTGGTGAGTTACTTCATTGTGGCAATTTTAATCACCATTACTTTATAGAGAAACAAGTCTTATTTTCTTATTCTATATCTGTAGTTGCAGGAGTTGGGAAGAAACTGATGTCCAAGATTGTATGACCTTCCTCACAACCTACCAGTACACATACTGAATATCTCTGACTAGAGGCTATCCAGATATGGCAGAGTTTATACCACGATGCTGAAACTTCCTGGATGGATTTGTGCGAGGGGATACACGTCCCTGGAATAGGGAATCATCTAGCATCTATAGATATCTATTACAAGGATAACCCTGATGAAGTGAGAGCTTATATGAGAGAGCTAGAAATGCTCATATATGCCACCGATGATTCCATTCATGTCACCAAGCAGGTGAAGGAAATGATTGATCGTGGCACCACAGAGGGAAATGGTGGTTCCGGAGATGAGGAGTGTCATGATTACGTGGCTTCTGAAGATGTAATTTTCTTTCTTTATTTTCTTTGCAAATTGATTTCAGCCAAAGCTTTGTTACTCAAGGAAATTAGTTTCTTCATCCTGCAGCTTGGAATGAAAGGAACTGCTGAGGTTCCTTCACCATAGTATAGCCCTGGTGGTACTTCCATTGGGGTTAATGAATCTCCTTGCAAATTGGGCGAGATATCTCTAGGCCAGTAGGCCTGGGATGAGGAGTCGGACATGGATTTCAATTCTCCAATTCATATACCTATAAGGGAGACTGTTGAAACTCCCAAAAAACCATAGAGACAAAGGAATCGAAGGAAGAACTCCACAACTAGATGCTTCATCAGTAGTGGTAAGTCCTTCGGATAATCATGAGTCTTAACCCATGAAAAGGTTACTCATACTTTCTGAGATTGTAGAGGAATCCTCAATTTCCCCTCTGAGGGAGAGGACTAACCCACCTTTGAGAACTACATAAGGTACTGGTGAACAATCACAAGTTCAGGCTGACTTGGCTGCTCCTGGAGAAGAGCCAGTGTATGTTCCCAGTATCCCTCCTACTGCAGTTTCTAGAAGAGAAGATCCTTCTTCTAGTAAGTTAACAATGCTTCATAAAATATTGAATGAAACATCAACTGAATTCTATTCGGTGATATGTTTTGTTCAACTCCTGAACTGGAGCTTTTGGCGGCCATTACAACTAACACCGCTACTTTATCTGAAGATGTTCTCCAGGGTCAGAGACTACAGGATGAAGGCTTCCAAGAAGACATATCGAATGCTCCCACTGGTGAGATTAACTAGGATTATAAGACTACATTGGATGAAATGATGGAACTTGGCATATCTTTTGATTGTTTTTTAGATCATTTTAAATTACCATATAATGTAGAAGATTATGGACGTGAGTGTTATCCTTCGTCCTATTAAAAAATAACATCTTATTACATGTCTAATCATGATCGGTTGAAATGTGCAGTTCTATCTGAGAATACTGCTGGACTATTAATGCCTGAAGGGGGTACAGAAAACCATACTATTGCAGAGACATTAGCCCAGGTGGAGCTGAACCACATAGAGCATCCTCATGCTCACCCTGAAAATCCTGTTGAAGCTAGGAAAGACAGGGAGGAGCCTTCTCAAGTTACGGATATACCGTTGGGTAAGGGATACCAATATTTGCAACTATGCTTATTTTGAAAGACAAACAATTATGTTTTTTTCTCCTTTGAAACTAACCAAATATTTCAATTGACTATGCAAGGCCATCAATTTCAGTGGCAAGATCTGGAGGTGAAGACTCAGCCTACTCCCCAACGGGAATTGAAAGTGTAGAAACATAGGTCAGGGGGGAAGGAGTAGAACTTGTCACTTCCCTAAGTGCATTAATCCCAGATTATATTCCCTCCTGTGACAGTGATGTTGAGTCAGATCCAAAAGTACAAAAGGCACTCCAATTTTCACGACGCAAGGCATGGAAAAACAAATAGAAGATCATATCTGAAGTGCCTCTTGAAGATCTGTCATCTAATATCTTGTGATTATCGTCTCTATTTGTCATGTTGGGACTTGGTGGTTTTGGATATCAAAATATCCATGCCATGGTAAAACAAGTCATCTTAAGGAGGGAGAAGGAGCAGAAATACCATCAATATTTGACCAGGGTGAGGCTATCAGCCAACATCAGCGAATTTGAGGTTCTGGAATCCCGAGATGTGGATGATTATGCTGCTAGGATGAAGGATCTGTAGCATAAGATCAAAGATAAAGTTGTCCAGCAGATCCACCTTCATCAATAGTGAGTTGCTGTTACTGGGGAACTTCACTAACTCAATAATTCACTAGAGGGAGCTCAAATGAATGGTATGAAATCCATTTTAGATGCCAAGAAATCACTCCATCAAGCTGAAAAGAGTGATGTTGGTCGAGTACGTGAGCTTCATGTGGCTGTTGATGAAGCTCGGGATGTTGTACATCAAGTGAAGACTTATGTTGATAGCCTCTTGTAATTTCTTGGAAATGAGAAGAGACTCCAATCTGTCGATTTCCTTCTAATTCTTGTGCATCAAATGAATAATAATTTCATCTTCAATCATTTTTGCCTGCATTTTTTTGCTACCTGCTTTAAATTTTTACCTAAGACAATGGGACTAGTAAGAATAGTTTGATTTTTTCTAGGATTATTATAAATAACCCTACAAACATTTTGAACTTTTTATTTCCTAGTATTACCTATAATCATACAAAATATATGTTTATTGAGCATGAACATGACTTCTATTCAGAGTTACCTTGTCTTTTGTGGGAAGTTTAATGTCATGCACGTCAGACAAAAAAAGTCTAATGATTATGGTCGAAATAGCTTTGACCGAATGAATTAAAATTGACGCAATTCCTTGACAATTTTTTCTGAATACATATTACCACACTCAAGTATGTGGGAAACTATATAAACTATGAAATAAGAAATTTAGAATCTAAGGAATGATATGAAGAAGGGATAAAAGGAATTAGAATAAGTAGTTCCCATGAATGAAGTTACCACTATTTAACAAACCCTTTAGGGGGTTGAATTATGAAGGGCCACCTAAGGGAATTGGATGCATAGTCAAATAATAGCATCTTTTCGCTGACAGGTCTGTTATGTAGACTACTTATGCAAGGCTTCCTAAGGGTACGTACTACATAGTCAGGCAAAAGAAATCTCAAAAATTGACTTTTCTGCTGCTAAAAAGCCAGTGAATGTTTATGGGGATTCAAATTTTCCAAACCATAGAGTTTATTGTATAGAGAGAGGTACTTGAATATGGAGAAGATATTTCCAAACAAGATTTTCAAAGAACCGGATGAATGTCACTCTTACAAAGGTCTGACCCAAGCATAGGGAAGGAAAATATAAACAATATACTTGAATAATTTCAAAATCAAGAAAAAGAGTATGAGACAAATATATTAAGGATGGCTATTTTTGCGGATCCCTGCATATTTTCATTTAGATAACTAAGGAAAAAATAGGTTTTATTCCCAAGAATGAAGTTACCATTATTTGAAAAACTTGTTAGGGGGTTTAATTATGCAGGTCCACCTAAGGGAAATGAATTCCTAGTCAAAAAATAGCATCTTTTGGCTAACAGGTCCATTTTGTAGATTACTTATGCAAGGCCGCCTAAGGACCCGTAATGCATAGTCAGGAAAAAGAACTCTTGGGTTTCAGACATTTTGTGACCAGAATTTTGGAAAAAGGGTTTGGAGATCTTAAAATATTTAAGGTTAGGATTATGACACATAAAAATGGGCATTTTCAATGCATGTAGAGATACACAGACCAATGCTAACCATAATCATGTTGTGGCTGGATCCTGAATTGAAATATTGGAATTCACTACTTATCCCATGAGGATGGGAATCAAGACATACGTAGTTCTTGAAATATAGTATAACGTTGTGTGGGAAGAGATTATGATAGATTTGAGTTTAGGGTCATAGAGCTCCGACTATAATAATGAATACACAGTGTGTGTTTTCATGAGGACTTTTCAGTCAGGGGACTGAAAGTGGAATTTGGGGTTAGGCCCAAAAGGCTTGGGGATTGATTCAAGGGACACTCAAACATTCCTATGTATCCCATAAGGATGGGAATAAAGCTCATGTAGTTATAGAAATACCCTCTGTACAGATTTGGTTCGTACATGTGAAGGGTGAAAGGGGACATTAGTGCAATGATGGTTTGACCCAAGATAAAAGGATCGGGAATTTCCATGTATGCACATATTCTTTGGAATATAAAATGATTGGAGATAAATGTAAATAATTATTCCCTCTCAGGTGAGGGTATCAAAGAATGTTGTAGTTTATTGTCATTCATGACAAAGGTGTTGTACAGTTTAACGTCGTATAGCAAGGATGATGGTGAACCAACGTAAAAAATATTGGTTCTAGTGGAGACTTCACGAATCAACATCATATGAGATGTAGGTGAACTGATGTGAAGATATTGGTTTTGGGATTGAACCTTGGGAGGTTTCCTACATACCCATCCTACAAGTCAAGGATCAAAGTCCACGTAGTTAAATTTAAAAAATGAATTACTGATCAAGTTTTTCTTGGGGACAATGACCTAAAACATGTTGTTGGGACTTACGCATGGTTAGCGGCCCAGAGAGGGTGTTATGGTTGAAGATTGATCTAAGCTCACGTGAGTCATACTCAGTGTGAGAAACAAGAGGTAGAAACAACACTAATGATGCACAGTTTAATGTCGTGTAGGGGATATGAAGGGACTATGTAGTTTAAAGTCTTGGAGTTAGTACTATTGGTGCTGCACAGTTTAGTGTCATGTAATAGGGACAAAATACAGTTTAACGTCATGTCGGACGTATTAAGGTATTTCTATACAGTTTAGAATCATTTAGTTAGGATGATGGGGACAATACAGGTTAATGTCATGTTGGAAAAAATGGGGACTGTGCAGTTTAATGTCATGCAGTAAGGACAAAAGATGACATAGTTTAATGTCATGTTAGACGTATTAGGAATTTTTTCACAATTTAACGTTATGTTGTACGATGAAAAAGGGACAATACCGTTTAACTTCATGTTGGACGAAAGTGCGAATAGTTTAAGGTCATATGCATGGACCATTGGATATGCAGTTTAACGTCGTCTGGGACAAAAGTAATACCAATAGATTAAGGTCATATTAATGGACCGTTGTTGTATAGTTTAACTTCATATAGCAAGGATGATGAAGGGGGCACAGTTTAATGTCATGTTGGATGAAAGTGCGAATATTTTAAGGTCATATGCATGGGCTGTTGGATGTGTAGTTTAATGTCTTACTGGACATAAGATAAATGAAAATAGTTTAAGGTCGTATGCATGGACCTATGATGATGTATTTTGTGTTTATACAAAATACGTATTCAGAAATATGGCATTGGTTGGAGTAGTGATGAGTTCTCCATCCATTGAGATAAATGAATAAGCTCCATTGGAGTAGACCTTATGTATTGAGTAATGTCCTTCCAATTTTGGTTCAAGCTTGGGAGGTTTCTTTCCTCGTATCATTGGAGTTCTAAGAACCAATACCAATTCCCCATGAATGAATGAACGAAAATGGACTTTTTTGTTGAATTCTCGTGCTATTCGATTCTGATAGAGTTCCAAGTGGTGCAAGGTGGACAATATTTTCTCATCTAACCATTCCAATTCATCCAATCGCTTTTGAGATTGTTCATCTGTAGATGACTGATCACAAATGGATACTCTCAGTGAACGTAATTGAACTGCAATTGGAAAGACTGCTTCCATTCCATATACCAATGAATATGGAGTTGACCACATTGCAGTGCGGGTGGTGGTCCGATAAGCCCATAAAGCATGAAAGAGTTTATCAGGCCATGACTTCTTATCTTTATCCACCATCTTTCGCAGTATGTTTGAAAGAGTCTTGTTGAAGGATTCTATCTGGCCATTGGCCACTGCATGATACCGAGATGAATGGTTGGATTTGATGTTGTATTATTGATACAACTTCTTCACCTCAGATGAACAAAATTTGGTGCCATTTTACGTCAATATGGTATGAGGGACACTAAATCTGGTAATGATGTTAGACTTGATGAAGCTAACAATGCATTTAGAACCAACTTCCTTGAAATGTATTGCCTCTGCCCATTTGGAAAAGAAGTCAATAGAAGTAATAAAATGCTTAAACTGCTTCGCTATAGCTGAAGGGTAAGGTCCAACCACATCTATTCCCCATGTGGAAAATGGCCATGAGTATTTAGCTGTATGGAGAAACTCTGGGGCTGATGAATGAAATTGGCATGTACTTGGCATTAATGAAACTTCATTGTGAAATCAACACAATCCTGTATCATTGAAGGCCAAAAGTATCCAATCCTATGAATTTGATCAGATAGTCTATGTCCAGACTGGTGGGAATCACAGACTCCTGCATGCACTTCTTTCAAGACAACCATTGTCTCTTCCCCATCAATGCATCTGAAGAGAATTCCATCAAAACCATGTTTGTAGAGAATTTTCCCTAGGTGATCTGAGCTGTCATAAAGAGTAAAATTGACCTCACATCTCCAAACTTGTTCTTTTCCGGCTCTATCAGGTAGAAGTGTTCTATTTTGAAGGTATTCCCTGATAGGTGTCATCCATCCTATAGTATGACCATATGGTTTAGGAATGGGACTGATTTCATGGATTTCCTCTATTCTGGTTTGAACATATGGCAAAATTGTATGATGTTGGGAAATACTGATGGTTGTCTCATCCCGATTTGGATCTTCCAGAGCTATGGCTATATTAGCCAATGGATCAGCTTGAGCATTTTGTTACCACGGGACATAAGAAAATGTCAGCTCTATAGTACATTACTCCATTAACTCTCTGACATAATCATACAAAGGGATTAGCTCTTATTTTATAATAACATAATCCCCATTGACTTGTTTGATTACCAGTTCTGAATCACCTTTCACCTTCAAGTGATTCCCTTGAACATGAATCGCCAACTCCAAGCCTGCAATGAGATCTTGGTATTCTGCCTCATTATTTGTACTGCCTCCCAACAATGAGAAGGAATAGGGTAACCCTGCCTTTTCTAGAGAAATGAGCACAATTCCTAGCCCAACTTTGTTGAATTTAGGATTTTTTATTTTCCTCCCTATTGGACTTCTGGAAGCACCATCAAAGTACATTTCCCATGTTTGAATATTATCTTGAATAAAGAAGACTTATTCATTAGGATGCTCAATATCTAAAGATGTATCTTCTACTGAAGGGTGTTCGGCATGGAAAGTAGCTAGAGCTTGGACCTTTATTACCTTTTGAGACACATACTGTATATCAAATTGCTGCAAAATAACTTCCCACCTTGTCAGATGTCCTATAAGGATTGGATGGCTAAGGATAAATTTGAGCGGGTTATTTTGAGAAACCAATTGGACCTTGTGATTTTGTAGGTAGTGTCTCAACTTTTGAACTACAATGATTAATGCTAGGCATCACTTCTCAATACTTTAATATCAGTTTTCTTCTTCATGAATAGTCTGACTCAGGTAGTAGAGGCTGTTTTCATTCCCAACATCATTCTTCTGATTAAGAAAGGCACCCAGTGATTTCTCCAAAGCTGTCACATAAATGATAAGTGGCCTTCCTTCAACAAGTGGCATAAGTATCGGTGGACTTAAGATGTATTTCTTGAGAATATCGAATGCTTGTTGACATTCTTCAGTCCACTGGTAAGTAACCCCCTTCTTCATCAATTTTGTGAATGGTAAACTTTTCCCTGCCAAATTGGAGATGAAATGCCGAATATAGGATAAGTGTCTTTGAATTCCTCTCAATTTTTCAAATTTTGAGGAGGTGACATACCAAGGATTGACTTTGTCTTCTCAGGATCAAATTTGATACCATTATGGAGTACAACAAAGACATGAAAATTTCCTAAGGTTACCCCAAAATCACATTTTAAGGGGTTCATCTAAAAGTTATATTGCCAAAGCTTGTGGAATATGAATTCCAAATCAACAAAGTGATTAGAACGTTGTTTGGATTTATCCACCAAATCATCCACATAACATTCAACAAATTTCCCTAAAAAGGGTTTGAAGATTCGATGCATGGCATGCTGATTTGTTGCACCTGTATTCTTTAAGCCACAAGGCATTACCCAATAGAAAAACACACTCTGAGGGGCTCTGAAGGCTGTTGATTCTTCATCTTCTGAAGCCTTTCAGATTTGATTATACCCAGAATATCCATACAGGAAGGAAAGTTCTCCATATCTAGTTTTTGCATCAATTAACAGTTATGTAATCGGCACTAGAAAATCATCCTTAGGACATTGCCAATTAAGATCTCTGAAATCAATGCAAACTCTAATTTTTTCATTCCTCTTTTTCACAGGGACAATATTATCCAACCACTTGGGATATTGAACTTCTCTAACGAAGTTAGCCTTGATAATATTATCCACTTTAGCTTCAATTTTGGAAGCATAAGTTGGGTGTGTTCTTCTCTCGGCTTGCTTAAATATTCGATGTTCTTCTGGTAAACCCAAACGATGAGTAGAAACATTAGGATCAAGCCCCAAAATCTCTGTATATTTCCAAGAAAATATATCTCGATTTTGGTTTAAAATGATATATACATATCTTTCTCTTCAAGAGTCATGTCCGCAATAATTAAAGTAGGTCTTGCATCTTCTTTTGTACCAAGATTTATTTCTCTGAGTTCATCCACGGTGGTAGAGATACCCTCTTCAATGGCTGGAGGAGCATCTTTGAGATCTTCTTCCTATTCTTCAACATGTGTCATTTCTTCTGTTTTTACTTGCATAGTAGATGATGAATTAGAATTTCCATGATCAAAAGAGATGTTAAAATTTGAACATCTTGAGGAGGAAGCTTCCATTTCTGACCCAATTGATGATGAATGGTCTTTCATGGGTATTAAAGAGGAGATGATGGATTGATAATCGACATTATCATTCACCTCTGACATTTCTATAACTTCTTCTAGCCTAGTTGGAAAAGTATAGACTTTCTGAATTTCAGCAGATGAAATGAAGACGTTCCCATTTGGGTATTCATCATTGATTGATGAATCTCCAATTTATCCCTTGTTGTCTGGATTAATTGTCGTAATTGACATTATGGAAGTTTCCATAAGAGTATTTTTATTCGGGTATATCTTTAAATTTTACTGATAGGAAACACATAATATGAACTCACATGTGCAATTGGATTTACTGGAAGATTTTCCAAACCTTATAGAGCATTAACTTTGGTAATATCCTTTGTTTTGGATTCCTCCTTTCCCTTCATCTGATAGAATTCCGCCTCAATGTATTGAAATTCACATGTATTTAATGGGGCCTTTTCACCAAACAATGTCCCTACATGACCATCAAAACAATATTTGACACATTGATGGTATTATGAAGGGATAACTGCATGTTGATGTAGCCAGGGTCTTCCAAGCATGATGTTGAAGGCTGAGTCTTGATCAATAACCATGAAATATGAATTGGATACAAGATCTCCAAACCGAGTTCTGAGTGTAATCTCGCCCACTGGTTCTTGGTCATTTTTATCATATCCTTACAACATCATAGTAGAAGGAGATAAATTATATTCTGTGAGGCCCAATCGACAAAGTGTATGAATGGAGATGAGGTTGACTCCTGAACCATTATCAATGAAATATCTTTGGATGTCTACACCATTGACCTTTCCAGATAAGTACAAAGGTCTAATATGTCCATGCACAACATCATCTTCATCTTCATCTATAAAGGATATCACTGCATGGAATTCTGCTGGATAATTATCTACATGGTAGACTTCAGTAGTAGAAATTTCAGTTTCAAACTTTTGAGGACTTGACAAAGCCTCGATAAGTGCCTCCCGAATATTATTTGATAGATTCAAAGCATCCAGAATTGATAACATGGACGGTACTTGGGACAGTTGTTTCAATACACCATAATTTTGATCCAAAGGTCTGCGTTTCCCAGTAGGAACATGTGGTTTAGCTGGTTCGTTGGAAGTTTATGCTTCTTGTATCGGGGTAGTAGTTGGTAATACTCCGGGCTTTGGAAGACTAGAGCAAATAGGTCTATTTTCTTTCTAAGAGGAAGAAGATGGAACCTCCAACCGATCTTCCAGAATAATTGTGCCAGGACTGATTCTGATATTGGTGGTATAACTTGCATGTTCTTTTTGAGCTCACTAAAGGGATCTTCCATGAGTTTCTGCAGCATACATTGTTCTAGAAGGGGTAGAATTGGAATAGTAGCTTCTGAGATATCCATGTATTTCTCTTTATCCCATACCTCCGGAATTACCTCTAATTCCTCTTTTTGATACAGGGAACTCATGCTCATCGAAATCAAAACTGCGACTGGCCTAAGGATATGTTAACTGAATCATATTAACAAAACCAATGATCAGCTCCTCATCTGATGAAGACTCTTCCTAACTAGCCAAGTTAGGTTGTGTCGTTTGGTGGGGTGGTGCCCATATCTTTGAAGTAGATGGCATAAAATCTTCCAAAGTCAAAGACAACTTGGGCTATGACACATTCTCATCTTCTTCTGATTCTTCTTCTTTCTTTGAATTATACCTCCCCTTTGAAGATTTTCCCTCTGATGGAGAGGGATTTGTTGTGGCATTCATAGTAGAAGACACAATTGGAATTTTAAATTGAGTTCATATAATGGAATGAGTTCGTTTGATCATTTTCCTGACCATCCAATCATCATATTTCTGTTCATTTTTTCTTTTGACTTCTTGCCACTCACCTCCTTCCTCTAGATTTGTAGCAGTAACACAAGCAACCTGAGCTGAATAACATTTCAACTTGACTTTTCCCGATTCCACCATCGTTTACAAGAGGTATTTGATGACAAAACACTCATGAATGGGATTCCCCAAAATCTGAAGAAATGGGATATAGTTGGGACAATCTTCATCTCCTTCCTTGTTTGGTCTTTTGGGCCTTGGAAATTGAACCAAATTATTTTCCAGAGCCAAAATGAAGTAACCAGGAACATGTTAATTTTGGAAAGAGTAAACTTTGATCTTCATATCCTTAAATTGTTTTCATCTTTGATCTCTTTGATCATCTTGATGAAATGACCTCTATTGTTGACGCTTAGGAGGCGGATCCCTTTGAGATGATGAAGGTTTTGAAGTAGAAGTAGGTACATGTGCTTGTTTAATCATAACTGTAGCAGTCTCTTCTTTACCCATTCTCCTTCATGGAGATGATGGAATTACATGGGTTTTATCCTTAGTCTTCATAAGATAATCATCAATATGTTGAGCGACTGAAGTAAGGTCTTGAAACCCTCCTGTGTATTTCATAGGTATCAACGGCATGTGTAACTCATCACGCAGATTTTCCACAAAGATTGGAAAAAATTCTTCTTGGGGGAGTGTTATGCTCAGGGAATATGTTAATCCCTTCTAGCGAGCAATGAAATCTAAAACCCTTTCATTCTCCCTTTCCTTACAGTTTGTAAGATCAAAAACTGTTGTCTTTGGAAACATTGAGCTGAACTAAAGAAGGAATTTTTGGGGAATATCCTCCCATCCAGTAATTGACCAGGATTGAAAGCTTGTGTATCAGACAATGTAAGGTCCTTGTAATTACTGTACAAAACAACTGATCTTAAATGCTTCCTGTTGCTGAGGGGTTCCCATAATGGAATCACAATGAGAAACAAAATGTGTTAAGTGCTGATCTGGTTCTCCCGAACCATTAATGACTGGGAATGTGGTACTTGAAAAATTTGATGGGTGAGGACTTGCATCAACCCATTCAGGGTAAGCTCTCTTTTCTGGTTGAATTTGAGCTCTTTTCCCCCCATTACTTCCAAATGTGCTGTTAATGACTCAATAGTAGTTATTAACTTTTGATAAACATCCGGTTGAGCTTGGACCTGAACAGGTGCAATCACTAGAGCTTGGACAGATGTGGTGGCTAGTACTACAACTGATGGATGCATTGCCGATTGTTGTTGCACCTGACTCATAGTATTAGACATGTGAGGGTGTGCTGATAGAGGAGGATATTCTTGATCTATCTTAGTAGTTGCAAAAAAATCCCTTGGCTGACTGACTCTAGCATGCTTAGGAGGAAGACTACCCTGAAGTATTTTTGCCTTCATATTCCTCAACTCCTTCATTTCTTCCTCATGTTGTGCAAATATTTTTTCAAGAGAGATTGATTTTCCTTCTCCAGAGGAAGGTTATGCAACCTGGTTGTTTCCTTTCCCTTTATTGGATCCCTTTTGGAGATGGGGAAGAGTGTTACTTGAAGGAATACCCAGATTCTAGGTAAACCTTTGATTTCATGTACGTACACCTTCTTCATTTGTGTCTTTGCGTACAACTTCTTGAGTAGGAACCTCTTCATCTGACCCCTCTGAGTGAGCCTCATCAGGTGGATCAGCAACAACAACATTGATGTCATTAATTTCTTTATAATGCTTTGCATCCTTTCTATCAATATTTATGTGATATTTTCTTCTTCCATGTCTTTGATGATACATTGCCTTTTGTTGATTCGATCCCTCAGGAACTTCTTGACAAACCGTAATTTGGAGAGAATATCCTAATAATTTGGCTCTTCATTCCTCTTGGGGATTTTTCCCTAATTGAGAGAAGACTATCTTTCTCTAAGGAAGATATTGAGGATTTGAAAAATTCCCCAGTCCGGTGGACTGGGGCTATTCCTGCTATTCCTTCTCACCTCATCAAATCCTACTTATTGATTTTGAGGGTTAGGTTAAAACAGTCCCCAATCAGGAAATATGGGGTGGTTCTTGACATGATATATTTGATAATTTCTAAAAAGATCTCTTGATCTTGTGGAATTTAGTCCAGAAATTAGCTGGATGCATCAACCTGAATCCACATTTATCACCTGGATCAAAAGACCACTGGATGAATTATGAAACTTCTGTCACTTGATGATGTGCTTTCTCTTGACGAGAGGCATTTTCAATATTCTCGTTATCTTGATGCAGGAGTGATTCGACAACTTGGACTATGTATGCTTGATTTTGAGAAGAACTAGTTGAGGCATGTTCTAGGGAAAGCCTTTGATAACGAACAAATCCAATTGATTGTGGCCAGCCATGGGCAATAACATTTCATGAGACCATTTTCGGTGGGCTTTACTAACTAGAGAGCGCCGTGAAATGCAGTGCCCCATGAACACCCCATCATCAGATATGAATACCATATGGGGAATTGGAAATTAACTAGAGCAATATTCTTAGTGCGCCAAGGCATGAACGGTGAAGGGATCTCTGCTACTTTTCAGCCTTCGGATATCGAGAAACTGAGAGAGAAGCCAAGTCAATTTGGAATTTTAACCCTTCTATTATCTTGATATGGTTTTCATATTCATCATAAGCTAATATTTTCTTTTTCAAACAACAAATAGTTTTTCATATGTTGAGACGAATATCATGAATTCCATCTTCCGTCAACATCTCTGGAATGTCATACTGAGAGTCAGCCGATGGACAAAAAATGGCTGGCACTTCACCTTTTGCTAGCTGTTTTCTCATATTCAGTACTTCCTCTTTATCATTTGATGAAGATTCTTCTACCTGATTAGACCAGAGATGGTTCTTCCTTGTTGCTTATCAGGTTCAACAAGATAAGTAGAGAATTAACTGATCAAACTAGAAGATGAACAACCTAGGGGTTGTTCGGAGAATGACCTAATCCCCCAGCTATCTTCTGATTGAGAAAGTATTTCACCTGCTAGGGGTGAAGCATCATACATGACTGGATTCACATTTTCAAGTGCCTCAAGATAAGAGGTCTTTCTTGTCACTACATTGTCCTCTGACTAATTTTCCAGGAAATGTGAATTACTACTGCAGAGAGGACTTTCACATTGAAATTCATCATCACGGGGAGGACCAACATGGTGGGTTACAGCAAAGGATGAAACCTCTTGCTCCTTGATATTCTGGCTACACCGAGGGTTCTTGATTCTCTCACCTGAAGATGAAACTTCGAGATTGATCGAACTGTCATGAAGCAATCCTTCCTGAGGATGTTTCTGATGAAGACCTTTAGAGTTAATGTTCCCACTATTGGGAACTGAGAGAGTAGAATCTTGAATTCCAACAGATAATTGTCTGAGTGCATCAAGAACTCCAGCATCGAGCAAGGCCTTATTAGAGATTGTCTCTTGATTTCTTCACTGTGTTGGGAGGGTCTTCTTTTTAGACACTTTTTTACTCAATTTAGGAACCACTTTTTGACGAAAGTGGTCATTATGGGTTGGTGTACGTGCCTTCCCAAGAGAAATTATCAGGTTAGCCTGATTATCTCCACTCAAATTAGGTGTATGTTCCTGACTTGGCAGTCTGTATGATATGGGGGAGTATACCCCACAACCCTCTTGGACTGGAACAGATGTCTGTGTCTGTTCCGGAGTGAACTGTTGATGTGTCACTCCACTGGTAGGGATAGATTTATGTGTATTTCCCTGAGATGTTGCTGAAGCTGTTATAATATCCTGATAGGCATCCAGAATATGAGCAGGGATTTGTTTCTGCTCTTTCACCATTGACAGAATGTTCTTGGTGACTTCAGCTACCAAAACGGGGATATATGTCCATTCCGTGCTTGAAGTTGGTGTGTGTGCGTGCTCATATCCTCATATTCCTATCAGTGAATCTTAACAGTACGCAATTGTGGGGGAGAGAGTTTATTCTACCTCCTGTTTGTCGTTGGAGCTTTCCG
Organism: Viscum album; assembly: GCA_963277665.1. Lineage (NCBI taxonomy): Eukaryota > Viridiplantae > Streptophyta > Magnoliopsida > Santalales > Viscaceae > Viscum > Viscum album. The sequence continues at coordinate 35,143,008 of OY728131.1, forward strand.
AATGACTTCTCCGACTACTACCAAATGAGACTATTGGTATGCTTGATCAATACTAGCAGGTGATGTGCATACTGATTTCACTCTAATGAACATGGTTGACAATATTCCTTCATTAATGTTAGACGAGGCTCTTGGCAGGATGGATGAGTGTAAGCAGGTGTATGTACCTGTTAACCAGTTGTCAATACATTGGGTTGGCGAGCTCCGTCATATTTAGTCTGATGAGCCTTCTAACTAGATGATGATTTATAAATAGGTGTGTGTTCTAGTCTATAACACTCTACTGGAATTGCCTGGCGGGATTGGTGTGCTATGGCTAGATGAGTCTACAAGACAACAGAATTAAAACGGACAGGTTTGTGTGCCCACTCATTGCTTGCCACCAAGATATGTTGGTGAACGTATATAGAGATGGAAGAGATGAGAACCTGCTCACTGTTGACCGGATTTCATCTCTGACGGATCTTCTTTCATGCTCGGGTGCGAGGAACCTGATCCGAATGCCTGGAGATGATACCCTCATCATGTTGAGGGTTCACTTCCGCATGGGTATGGTGGCGATTGTTGATGGGAACCCTCGTGATGGACTCATGTCTCCTTGAATTTAGGCCTTGGGTGACCTTCTCATTCACCTCCCTAGAATATGGGAGTAAATGGTGATTGTGTTCTGGGGATAATGATCCAATACAGTTGGAAACGGTGGTTGGCACCACCTGCTTCATGATCGTTGGTCATCGCTCTCCGGACGACCAGGGTGAATTATTGACTTGGAGGGATTGATGAGCGGCCTCTAGGGTCAGAATAGAACCATTTTGACGTTACTCCTTAACCAATTCATTTGATACGCAGCGTTGAAGATGCTGAGTAGGTGATTTCGTCCTCATAGAGGATGACGATTCAGAAGGAGTAGTAGAAGAGGCATTCATAGCAGAATTATTCATGGGTGTGAACTTAAGGGAAGCCGTTTTTGTAATACAAAAGATCTGGGAAAAGAGTTCATGTTTGATATAACAAACGTAATCAAGATAAGTCCAGCCACTACATCTTTTGGATAAGCACATATGTTATTTATTATCTTGTTGGCCATCTCATTGACTTTAAATCGGGGCCTAACAAATAAGTAAAACACCATTTCAACTTGGTTAAGGATTCACGCCGGGTTCACCCTTTTTTGTTTCCTATGGAATTTGGGATGACCTCGCTGTTTAAGGTTCAAACAATCTAATTGGTTTCTATGGGTTTGTTCATAGAACCGGAAACATCCAATGATTCTATATCCATTGGGACCTACTTGCCAAAGGAAGGTGCTCATTGGTTATGGACCGATGAGACTTATGAATTTTCATGGGTAGAGAGGATGGGAGGTCGGACTCATCACACCTTTTTTCGGGGAATTATTGTCTACCTCGGGACTCTATTTATAGATTTAAGTTATTTTCGTGAATCCTTATTAAATTACCAAGTATAAAATGAGATTTCCTTTTGATCTAACAATAAATGAATGATATGTTAGAAATTTAGAGAATCTTTTATATGTATTTGAGGTACTTCATCGATAGAGAATCATCTGTATTTGTTTAGAGATTCTTAGTCAATGGTATCCTTCAATACATTATATAAAAGACTCTTGGTCATTATGATGACCATACTGGTTTTAAAGCCACTCTGTGGGGCACTTGAAGTTTATTGTCATTCAGAAGGACATGGATTATTTCAGAGTTGGGATTGTACCCGCAGATGGGATACCTACGTATCCTTGTTTAGAAACGGAATCAGAATCCACGTTTTTCGAGTAAGGGAGTATAATGTTTATGTATCATTGTTGGCTCAAAGAAAGAGGTCATAATTACTTTTACACTCTAAGATCACATGAGTCATGCTCGGTCTGAGAAACAAGAGGTATGGGTAAAACTAGATAATTGTTCCACGAAAGATGAAATCATAAGAAATAATGTGAGGCTTATGTATGTATGACTACCTAAAATAGATAGAGATCGGGACTTATTTAAAAGAAGAAGTCCAGGAATATGGTCCATAAAGGTGTATATGTTTTTATGTATATTTGGATACTCTAACATGTGGCTTATTTCTGAGGAAGATTCCCAAATTATGAGGGGAATTATGATTGGTGTTTATTCCTAAAAAGGAAACCCAAATAAAAAGTAAATTAAGACTGGTTAAGAAAATTAATAATGGGGCTTACTCCTGAGAAGGAGGCCCAGGTTAAAGGGATTTGAAGACTGGGGCTTACTCTTGAAGAGGAGGCCCACGTTAAGGGAATTTTAGAATTAAGGGACTTGTGGATTACTCCTAAGAAGTATGACCATATTTGTAAACATTGAGATTGGGGCTTACTCTTGAAAAGGAAGCCTAGATTTGGGAATTTATGATTGGGGATTACTCTTAAGGGGGATGCCCAGTTTCAGGGACATGAGGGTTACTCCTAAGGAGGATGCCCAAATTAATGAGAATTTGGACTGGGACATACTCCTGAAAAGGAGTCCCATATTAAGGATTATCTAATTTTAAAGGACAAGGTTGAATGAATGAAATCTCTAACCTTAGTGACATAAAGATGTATAAATCACTTGGTTTTGAGAAATTTTCCACAGAATTCCTTTCAAATAAGGAAGCCAACAAGGGAACCATGCTGAAGCAAATGGATTTGAAAAGGGTTTTCGAGGATGAATCTTGAATAGGAGAGGTAGATAGGCATATGATAGGTGAAATGGGTAGGAAGGGAACCCAAAAAGATAGGGGCACACAAGTCCTGCGTGGGCACGCAAGTCCTCGTCACGTAGGTGTACCTGCGCGACACAAGGGTATTGCACGACAGTCAACCATTAAGGTAATACTTGGGCGAGACTTGGATCAATCCCATAGTATGACCCCTAGAGGCTTCCAGAAGAGTGGTTCGCAAGTTATATTGAAGGGGTTAGGCGGTGCCAAAGTGTGCCCATTTCCCTTAAGGGTTGGCCACTTAGGCGCATAAGTGTTGATGATTTTTAACACATAGGCCTTGTTTCCCCTCTTTACATCTTCCGTTCTAGGTAATAAATTACCTTAGAAGTGCTCGGAAGCTTCGAGAAGAGACTAGGGCGTCGGGAGCTCAAATCTGAGTTTCTTGAATTTTTCCTCCTCCCAAATTGGGGGCCCACAAGGGGTATTTATAGTCTGTAGAAGACCCTGGGAGAATTTCAAAGAGGGTGCGCAAGTCACCTGTGCGACCAATGGGTGGCGCACAAGTATACTTGCGAGACCTTGGTGGAACTTGCGCGACCCAAGGGCATTTGTATCTTTGTTCATGCCTTTGTCAATTTTTTATGTTTCTTCAAAAGATGAATCACTCTGGGTTCAAGGTATTTCCCTTTTGAATTCGTTAGACTCTGTGACAAAAAGGAGCGTCAACAGTCATGGTGGGTGGTCAACGACTAATAAGAGATAAGTTTTAGTAGTTTTATTCTAAATTATGATTTCTATACACTTTATGTAACCTAATGGGGTTTAATTGATTTATTTATATAATGATATTTCTGCAGTGTACCATAATGTTTTTTATTATGTTTTGGGAAAAAATAAATCCAAACAGTTGTTTCTAGATTTCGAGGTTCTTATCACTAGACCGTGGGGATCAAGAACACTCTTCACATTAGTATAGAATTCGTTCAGATACCATTTTAAATAAAAATTCAAGTCGAATCATTATATATATGAATGGTAATTTATTTTATTATCAGTATTTTTTTGAAAATAATTATTTAATAGTGTTTCTTTTAATTTTTTTAGATAAACATACAGTACAAATTGAAAAAGTCATTGACAAATATATATTTTTATTTAAATGATTCTGTCTTTATTTCTATCCAATTTATATTAAATTAATGTATTATTATTCACTTCTTTATATGCATAAATGAAACATTTAATTTAATGTTCCAAGTAGGATACATTTTTCTTTTAAATAAAATCATATAATATATACGAAAAAAATTGTTAAACAAAACATTTTTTTAGCAATGAATTGTTAAATTGGTATATTTTTATTTATTTATCAATTGGATGTTATTAAGTTATTTTACTAATAATTTATTGAATTTCAATATCATATTTTTTTATCATTATTTTTATGTAATAAGTTTAATAAAAATGGGTATTTAATAAAAAAATCTCAAAAATAAAATGTATTTTCACATACAAATTAATATCCATGAATTAAATTTCAAAATACTTTATCTATTTACAAGTAAATTATATATAATGAAAATATTTATTTTTTACGTCTAATTAAACTTTAACTATAAAACATTAATTATTAAATTTAAAAATATTTAATGGTATTATACCAAAGAATATATACCACCTTATAATGGCTATATTACACCCATTACATCTAATAAATTTATTGCATTCCATCTTTTGGAAGAACACTTTTCATTCTTATAGTTTTATTTTTGGGTTTGACAATATTATTTCTCTATTAATGATGTTTTTTAGTTATTATTGGATTATTTTTACAAATGCTGATTCTTAAGGGTGTTGATGATTGAGTATATTAACTAATTTTAAAGATATTATACTATTCAATTTATTGTACCCTTTTAAATTATATATTTTGAAGAGATTTAATCATTAATGATATATAATAATCTATTGTATGTAATACTTAGTTTCATGTAATTTTGTTATAATGATAAACTGTAATGAAATTATGTTTTTTTATTTTAATTCATATAATGCACAAATTATTTTCTAATCAATTTTATTATTTTTTTAAAATATAAAAAAACTTAATTTATAATTATAGACATATAGTTTGAGTGAATAATTTTATTCTATATTATGGAGTGATATATCCCACCATAAATAAATTACATCCTCACAATTTTAATTATTTATCACTAATGAAAATAATTTAGGATATCTTCAGATAAAAAAGGCTTGAGATATAATGTCAAATGATATATTAAATTAACTAACATCGAAAATACTACAAAATTTATCTCTTCTCTCATAATAGGAATATCCACAATTCTATGTTTCTTCCTAACTATTTGAGTTAAATATCGCTCATGATTATTCCTTAGGTACCATATAAAATATGTCATTTTCATAAGGGGTTAATCATCATCCTTGTATTAATAGATGGTCATGGGTTGATTTAAGATATGAAATGTGAATTCCCTATCATAAAAATTATTATACAGTCCAAATAGATATATCTGATCTATGAAAAAATTCATATTAAATTCATCTAAAGGGAGACTAATATGATATTCGAGAATCAAATTCCCATAAAATTCTATTAGAGCTGAGTTATAGACTTGGAATGAGATAGTAATACCACTATAATTTTTCATCGATAATAAAATTATTGGGGTTGATAATTCATTCTATCCAAAAATAATTAATGATTTTATGGAGTGGTTAGAACCCAAATATAATAATAATTTTTTCCATTACTGTATTATTAGTTTACCTTTTACCATTCAATTTCATGTCCCACTTTAGCAGTTGTGATTAGATTATACTTCCCATTGTTTATTGGATCAGGAGGCTGATGATGTCTACTATCCTCACTATCCCATTGATCGGGGCATCAGACTTCTTAATGAATTTGTTCATGGTAATTGAAGCAATTAAGTGTGGGTGGTGAATTAGTTGGGACCTTTGTACTCTCCATTATTGTAATTAACCTCATTAGATTTCATTATTAAAACATATTCTAGTTACATTAATACATTTATATTGGTTCTTATTACAATATTTGTTTTCACTTTGGATGTTTAATCTTATTTCCATCATGGTTATTTTCACAAGACCATACATGGAAATACATTTTTCTATTATTTAGTGTGTTAAAGAGATTGGAAAGGTTCAGAAAGTAATCTTAACTCCTCCAATTTCCAGCCATTTAATAAATACATAACTATTTTTATGATTAGTAAACAAGAATAATAAGAGTACGTGATCATATGATAATAGAAATAAATAATAATATATACTAAATTATGAAACCATTATTTTAATATATGACATTTTAGGTTCATCCAACATCAATTTTTTTCTCCATAAGTCATTTTAAGTTTGGTTATTTTATAATTCTTATCTCAATCCCAAAAAAATAACTAAACATTTCTTGGATACCAACATGGTCACCCCAAACCCACCCTCTCAGGTCTACAGCTAAATAAATATTTTTTACACATAGTATTTGATACCAAGTGAGATAACCCAAATATAACATGAATATATCATCCAATAATTTCATATTTTTTGACATTGAGTCTCACAAATAATCTCATAATATCATAATACAATGTTTTTGGGTATTTAGAGATCAACTACATAAATATCTTATTACAATTATGTATTCAATATTTCCCATAAAACACAACTTTACACGTGTTACATCTAAACATAGTACTGTATATAATTCCTAAGGAAATTGAAATCCTGATAAGTGGTGAGATAAAATGCTCAATAAAAGAAATTATTATCAAAGGTTCATAATGGGGTTAGATCATAAGCATCTGAGAAAACAAGATCATTAAAGAATTATCTTATTAAAAGTAACATCGATTCAAAAGAGTTGTCAATAATGCATGAAAAAAGGATATATAATGACAAATTATTAGACATATACCATGAAATAATAGTAAGAAAGAAAGAGACAATTATCATGATCCCTACAGAATAAAATAGGTATATAACATAACATAGACATTTGGTACACACAGAAAAATATAATACCATAACACAGTTGATCAAGAATCAAAATCATGTGTCCCATAGTGGATTTAGTAACACAAATTTCACCCCAAATAGGATTTATTATCATAAATTGTTCACCAGAGTGGATTGAGTATCATAACTCATAACCCATAGTGGATTCAGTTACATAATATACACCCCATAGTAGACCAAGTATCATAAATCATACCCCATATTGGTTTGAGTATCATAAGTCACAACCCATAGTCGATCGAGTATCATTACGTGAACCCCATAGTGGATCAAGTATCATAACTCATGCCCTATAATTGTCCCATGAGATAAAAATACTTAATAAATTCATTAGATGGTGATATACCAAAACACCAATCACATAATTATAAACCATAAAAATTTATTCGATAATAAATTAACCATACATCATATCTCCAAAGAATCAATGAAAATAAAATCGGATTCATAACCTCTTCAAATAGTTTCATATGATATGACATCAAGACATAGAATTTCTAAAGCCATAATTCAATGTAACAAAAAAATTATATTTTTCAAGAACATAGGGGATGTTCAGTAAAATAAATCAATAATATATATATTTTTTATAGATATGAAAATGTAAGTGAAATTTTAAAAAAACGTTTTAATAAAAAAAATTAACTTTTTCCTAAAAATATGAAGTTTTGATTCATTTAAAAAAAATTAAAAACGTGAAAATTAAAAAAAATTTAAAACATTATTTTTATTGAATCTTGAATAATGAATTTTTTAAAAAAATAAGATAAATTTAGTAAATGTGGAGAGGAAGAAATAAAATTTATGAATGTGAAATGAAATGTCTTTTTAAGGTTTTTATGTAGTCTTAGAAAAACCCCCACATAAATTTAAAATTTATACAAAAATTAAATTGAAAAGGAATATATAGAAATATGAAGAGTACAAAAGTTGATCCATATTTATATTTTTAAATATCATATGAAAACATTTATAGAAAATATTATTATAGATAAGGATTAAACTAAGATTAGAAAGGATGATAATTATTATTAACAACATCATATTTAATGAGGAATGTAATCTATCAAAGAAAAATATTATGTCATAAAAATTTAATTTACCTATAAAATAAATTGGTAATAATATAATTAAATCATATGGTTGAAAAATCTAAACTAAGAAGGACATATTCAAAGAGGAAATATTATGACTTAAAGAAAGCAGTTTGAGTCTAGAAAACCCCTTATGAATGTAAATTATTTTGAAGTAATAATCCTTTTCAAAAGATATGTTAAAAAATATATGTAAATACCATATAAAATTTATAAGAAATAAATTATAATACCATCATTGAAATGATAAATCAATATTATAAGACCATATCAAAAAATGAAATGATTATGATTAAAAGAAAGAAGTTGAGTCATGAAAAACCCTTGTTTAGATTCCTTCTTAGTGGAATAAACTCTAAATTAATATATAATAAACTTAGAATAATTCATTATCTATTAAAAATTAAATTAAATTATATTATATTTTATATTAATATTTTATATTTATTTTTACAAAGTCATTAACTACTTATAGTTAATATTCGCTATCAATTGTTTGTAGTTTCCACCATTCCTTAAAAGTATTTTGTATAAAAGTTTAAATAATCATTCCATGTACATAATTTACTAATATAAAGGTCATTAAGGAACTATAATAAAAGTTAAAAAATGAGTTATGATTTTATAGGTTCATTCCTTATAAATTTTAGTTATGGTTCTTCAATATGAAATCCATAACATAGTTGTTTTGATAAATTTATAATGAATAAATTGAGGTATAATAATTATCAGTTAAATATAAATATTATAATTATAATCTTAAGAAAACATCTTAAATCCATCATAATTACTTTATATTACCAGATTTATGTTTTATTAATTATTTTTTGTATAACTATTATAAAAGTTTTATATTGGTGGAAGAATCGACCCTAAAGATAATGTGTTATAATAAATTAATTAGTAATAAATTAGTGTTCTGTTTGGATAAAATAATTTTAATAGAATAATAAATTTGTTAATTGATAATAATTTGAGTGGTTAAGGAGTTTTAATATTATTATATGCATAAATTAAATGAAAAATAATGAATAATAACTTTTAACTTTGATGAAATTGCTACTTCTAATGATGGCTTACCTCTGAAGGAATGAATAAGGCATATTAATTATGACTAGAGGCTTAAAATTATAGGATATGACTCTAACAAATGAAAAATAGGGAGTTATTATAGAGTCATTCTATGGATAAGAGTGGGTTGAAGTGGGTGAAAGATATATCTGTTTAAAGGTGATATTGAGGGAATGTTATATGAAAGCTTAAGTTGAGTGATGTGTAATGATGGATATCCGAACCCGTCACCCAGGGATCATGCCGTGACTACCCCAAGCCCACCTTCCATAGGCTAGGGGTTGTCGACTAGCACTGGATAAGCATACCTCTAAAACTTGGAATACATTTCTTTTTTAACCTACAATCCCACATGACTAAGCACACAACAATATACGAGCACAATGTAAACTATATGGTAAAAAGTCTGTTTACATAAGTAAAGGGGGTCGGAATACAAGTCCAACAAGAAAGTACAAGTAAAACATAAAATAGCTCCTGTGAACACCCACCAAGGATCCTACCCAAATGGTAGGTACATCTCTTGAACGGTTGTCTCTGCAGTATGCCTCGTCTAAGGTCCACCTTCACACAGCCTCCAATCATGGTACCCTTGACCACGATCAGCATTTTCCTTCATCTTCACCAAGCACAGAAAGGTGCAGTGGAAGTCCATGAAAGGGTGAGTATACCGATACTCAGTAGGGACCCCGAGACGACCTAAGGTCTCTCAGAAACCACCAAGGATAAACCTAAAAGAAAAAACATAATCACAACGCATGAAATAATAGTCAACCCTACTTAGGTATATTCCCATAAATATACCTAAGTTACCATGTAAACCCATCTTGTTCATGAAGAAACACAAGGCGTGACTCCTTAGCCAAAAGCACAATTGTTCCACAAATGAATGAATACCACGATGGTAACACCATAAAGGTAATTACCACCAAGGTAACACCACACAGAAGAATACCAAAAAGGTATGTACCACAAAGGTAACACCACATAGAAGAATACTGCAAACGTAAAGACTTAGATCACACTAGGTATAAATTAAGCACGAAATTAGAGATGATTATCTATATTTCTATATCATATTACTTCATTGAGAAACTCTACTATTTACCCACATAGGATCAGAGATTATGACCCACACAGGATCTGAAGATGACCCAAGAAGGATCTAGAGATGACCCACACAGGATCTGAGGATGAACCCCATAGAATCTGAAGATGACCTAAACAGGATCAGTAGATGTTGACCCACCCACGATTAAACATTCTTCAAGTACAACAAGCCACGAGGCTCTTGCACTAAGCACGCATGATTCTGGGAGGATCCGCTCCTCAAGCTATTTTTAAATTCTTTAAATGCCACAAATTCCCATTAATAAGTATCCTAATTGACCACGACATCATAAGGGTCCCAACTCAACTGACAGTGCTTCAATCAGATGCCCGGGGTCTAAGTTATTAGCATTTCTATTCTGAGGGCCTGGTTAGATTTGGGTTTGATCCAACCCGGCCATACTCTAACATTATCCAAAACTCAATTGGATTATTCCAAAAGGATTATCTCTATATGAGGATTTTAGTGTTGTATATGGTTCATGAAACGAACTCCCAAATCTCACGATATGGCCAAAAAGGTGTATATTGGTCCAGTTGGGCCAAGGTCTGGTCCGACTCGGTCTGAGTCTAGCTCGGTTGGGATGGGCATCAGTCTGTCCCGTCCCGTATAGGTGGTGGCATGGCCCACTCAGTGCGGCCAGCTCGGCGTGGAACATGGCTGGGTGCGGTCCACCGTGGTGGGACCAGCCCTAGCCACATCTAGGGTAGCCCCCTCCAACAGATTAGCGAATAGGCCAAGTGTCATTCGGTTCTGGATAACCCTGCGGTGCCACATGGTACCACCTTCTAGAACCCAGTACCCACCAGAGCGGTCCCGCTCGGCTTGATGTGGTTGGATGGGGTTCCGGCCAGCTCCTTCCTCCACCAGCGCCGCTGCCGTGTCTACGGTCTGCTGGTTGTCGGTTTCCCTAGTTCACCACCGCAGACAATGGGTCGTAGCCTCCTCCACTAGCGATGATGCAAAAATATTCCTCCCTACCTCTATGCGGCCGTCTGGGTGTCATCCGACCTCCTCCATTGCCGCAGCAGATGGGCCGCGACCTCCTTCACTATCGGTGGCGTGGTTGTGCCGCCACCACCATCTCAACCGGCCAGAGTGCCAGCCGCTACCTTGTGCCCTTCTAGCATTGGTTGTCGGCGACATGGTCGAGTTCCACTCAACTCATTGATCTCCTCACGAAGAAAACATCAACATTGGAGTAGTAGAGGGTTCTGTCCATGTCTGTTTGGCCCGTACCCCCCGCGTTAGATCGATAGCAGGCAGTTCATGGATTGAAGATAAAAAAATCTTCACGGAGATCGATAATAATAGAATCCCTACCTCGTTTGTTCATTGAAGAACACTCATTATTGAAGGTGGTGTCGGTGTTCATTGTCCCCACACAAGCCGCCAACAACGTTGCTCGAACAATGATCCTCCAACCTTGCATGGTGGATCTATTCTTTGTCAGAATCTTCAATATCCTCTTCTCCCTTTCATCAATGGAAAACCAACCCTCAATCCACTCTAGAATAGTTAATAAAACTCTTAATTTACAGGCTGGTTAATTAGTTTTGAGAATTAATGAATCCCATTAATTATAGGAAATTGTGGTTACACAATTTTTGTAACTGAGCATTTAATGCACAACATTAAATGTCTGACCAACCTCTGGTGGTACCCACCTCCATGATTCAAATGAATAAAATAAAAGTTATTGTTTTATTTTATTATTTTTCTTTTAACTCTCCCATGATAATCCAAAAAAACTAACTTCCAGCCTCGACCGACTGTAGTCGAGGTAATGGTCTCCTTAAGAGAATATCAGTACTGCGAGTTCAACGGTGCCTTCAGATTTCATTTCTGAGAAGAGGTTCAAAAGTTATAAAACACCACTCATGTGTTTAATGAACATACCTAAAAAATATCAGAAATTCATTTCGGACACACCATGCCTTTGAATCACGTGCCTTCACATTTTGTGGACTCGTAATATTTCCATATAATTAAAAAAATTACATTTAAAATTACTGGTCTTTACATTCTCCCTACCTCAGGGCGTTGAATCCCCGAAATACACTACACAAAATATGGAAACAAGTGGGGGTACTGAGAACGAATCTGAGCCTCCCACTCCCAAGTGCTCTCTTGGAGGTTCTCATGCTGTCAACGAATGCACACCAGATGTATTGACCACCCATTAAGAAATATATCTTGTAGATCATCAATCTCTACTAGAACCTCCAGAAACAACGCCTCATAATCTAAGTCTAGCTTACCATGGACGATGATGTGAGATGGGTCATGTACATATCTCCTTAGCTGGGATACATGGAAGATATCATCCACCTTTTCCAACTTTGGTGGATGGTCTATATGGTATTCCACCTCACCAACTCTACTATGGTCCGGAAAGGGTCCAATGAACCTTAGAGATAACTTTACACCATAGACAAATCTCCGAACACCTCATCGAGATGAGACCCGTAAAAAGACATGGTCACCATCCTCAAACTCTAAAGGTTTCTATCTCCTACTAGCATAAGATTTCTACCTACTCTATCTAGTCTTCATTCGCTCCTGGATGATCTGCAGCATCTCTGTGGTAGCCCATACCATCTCTAGTCCCACGGGTATTGAATCCCAGGGTTCAGTCTAGTACAAAGGTGACCTGCATGGTCGAGTATAAAATGCCTCAAATGGTTCCATACCGATAGTGGACTGATATCTTTTATTGTATGTGAACTCCACCAATGGAAATTGATCCTCCCAGCTGCGACCGAAATCAAGGATGCAATCACGCAAGATGTCCTCGAGGGGTGGAATGGTCTGCTATGTCTGACCACCCTTTGAAGGATGAAAGGCATTTCTCAAACGAAGCTATGTCCTGAAGGCCTACTACAACCTCTTCCATATTTGTGAAGTAAAATATGCATCACGATCGGAGACAATCGTCAAGGGAAATCCATTAAGTCATACAATCTCCTCTATATAGAGGCATCCTATGTCCTCAACTGAACCATGATTTCTGATAGGTGGGATGTGTGCCGAATCGGTGAGACGGTCAATGATCACCCATAGAGAATCAAGACCCCTAGACATGTGTGGAAGTCCTGTCACAAAGTCAATGTAAATTTAATCCCACTTCCACTCTAGCACCTTTAGTTGCTAAACAAATCCTACTGGAACCTATTACTATACCTTCACTTGCTGACATGTGAGACATTGTGAGACAAACTATGCCATATATTTTTTCTTTTCTGTCCCCTAGTGATGACGATGAAGGTCCTGTTACATATTTTCCACTCGTGGATTTACCGATAGAGGGGACTTATGGAAATCCCAGAATACATTCTCCCTTAGCACCACTAGTACCATAGTACGCCCTTTGAAGTGGATGACGTGCTCCCCACTTTTAGGAAATCCCTATGGTGATTTTCTTGTAGATATATGAGCAGATCGAGCCTCGCAGTTAGTGTCACCATTTTTTACCTCCCTGACTCGCTGAAGGAGTGGGGGAGTGACTATTAGAGACTGAAGATAAGATGCTCTATCTCGATCCCCATATGATATCTACAAAGCGGTTAGCTGCTCTGTCACCTCACTCAGCAACTGTATACCATATCTCCTTCTGAGTTCATCTGCTACTACGTTCCCCTTCCTTAGAGTATAGACCATCTCAAATTCATAGTCCTGGAGGAACTCAAGACAATGCTGATGTCTCGGGATCCGGTACTTCAAAGAGAATATATTCCTGAGACTCTTGTGATTAGAGTAGACTATAAAATGTTCTCCCATCATGTAATGTCTCTACATCATTATGTTGATGAACACTGCTGAAAATTCCAGGTCATGGGTAGCGTAGTTCTTATCATGTGGTCTTAGTTGTTGAGAAACATAAGTGACACATGCTCACTCATGAATTAGGGCACATTCAATCCTGGTTCCTGATGTTTTGTAGTAGATTACAGGCACAATTCCCTTATCCGGTAGCCTCAAGATGGGGGCACCCATCATTATCTACCTCAGATCCTGGAATCTCCACTGACACAGATCCAACCACGCTAAGGGTTTCCCCTTCTTTTTCAATGCTGATAAGGATGCCATAAATCTGGAAAAGTCAGTCACAAACCTCCGGTGGTAAATGGCCAGACCTAGGAAACTCTGCACCTCCTTGACACACCTTGGTGGCTCCCAAGAAAGAAAAACCACATTCATTGCTGGATCCACCACAACTCTAGCCTCCAAGATGACATGTCCTAGGAATTGAACCTCTCAGATCTAGAATTGGAACTTCGATATCTTACAATAAAGTTGGTTCTCTAAGAGTGTGTCCTGAACTATCTGCAGATTATAGGCATACTCTTCCTCTGTAGTTGACTATATCAAGATGTCATCGATGAAGACTAGCACAAAGCAATTGAGGTAAGGCTAGAAAATCATGTTCATGAGTCCTATGAACACAGATGGGGTGTTGGTCATGTCGAATGGCATAACCAATAATTCATAATGGTCATACTGAAATCTGAAGGCCATCTTCTTCACATCCTCGCCACGTACCCTGAGGTGGTGATTTCCTGATCTAAGGTCTATCTTTGAAAATTACCATGCTCCCTTCAGCTAATCAAAACAATTTTCAATCATTGGTAGTGGGTACTTTTTCTTCATGGCCACATGGTTTAGGTTACTATAGTCCACATAGAGTCTCAAACTCCCATATTCCTTTTTGGAGAAAAACATCGGGGATGCCCAAGGAGAAACACTGGGCCTAATGAACCCCTTTCTCTGCAAGTCCTCCAGTTTAAATCGTAGCTCATGAAGCTCTGCATGAGCCATCCAATAAGCTGGTGTAGATATTAGTGTCATCCCGGTGTACAAATCGATATAAAATTCCACCTCTTAGTGAGGAGGTAGACCCAAAACATTGTCTGGGAAAACATCTGTGTACTATTCAACCACTACAGGATAGCTCTGACTCTCAACATCAACCTCTCCGAGGGTAAGTCTATCCATCTGATGTGTGATCAGTTGCACCCAACTCTGGGTAAATCCATCCTATGCTACAAAGATTAACTTCTCACTAGTGAAGGAAAACCTAGCCTCGTCCATGCAGACACACCTCACTTTGCGCCTAATACAGTCTATCTGAGCATGGACTATGGATAACTAGTCCATACCCCAGATAACATCTTCAGGGCTCGACACCACTACTAGAAGATCCCATCCAAATCTCTCGCATCCTAGAGTAAGATTGCACTGCTGGCACCAGTGTGTAATCATCGAATCAGCTCTCTTAAGAGTTTCTAGCCATAAGGATCGAGCTAACGGCTCCACAGGAATCTCCGAGATCCGAACAAGGGTCCTGGAAATAAAAGAACAATTGGAATCTCTATCTCTAAGTACTGCATAAGAGGTGGAGTAGACACATATCATACTTTGAATCATCTCTGGAGCATCGTGGTCATAGGCCTTAGCTGCCTAGAGCTGAGCTCATCCTTGTCCACCATCTCCCTGAGGTTGGGTTGGACCACCGAGAGGTGTTGGCGGTAAAACATGGAATCTCCGCCCATCACCTATTGCACGACACGATCCTCTACCACATCTGTTTACTTCTTGCAGTCCTCCTCGATCGAATCTTTGCCTCTGCCCAGGAAGTTCTTCGACTATATACTGTTCATCCTTACGGCGGGTCGGACAGTTGCGAGCCATGTGACCCTGCCCACCGCACGCTTAACACTGCCTTCTCCTCACCTAACATGCTCTATCTCAAGAGCCCCGCACAACCAACCCTATATCATGCGGTCTTCCACCTATAGTTATGGTCCTCTTGGACCTCTGTGTCATCTGGCTACTGCCAGCTACAGATGACTCTACTATGTGATGTCTGGTAGTGGGTCTCACTGCTGGTGACTTCTCAGCAATGAAGCTCTTTAGTAAAGAGTTCTCTCATTAACACCACCACCAGCGTTGTGATGATGACAGAAATTTTTTAATCTATAATCTCTTCTCTGAGCCCCTTCTTGAAGGTCTGGGCCCTGAATAGAAGGTCCCACACCATGTGAGTGGATTAGCGCGAGAGGTCAGTGAACCTAGCTGGATACTAAGCTATGGTCATGGAACCCCACTGCAAATGGAGAAGCTCTTGTATACGCATTGAGCGTAGAGTCACTAGGACAAACTCTACCCTGAAAAGGATCTTGAAGTCCACCCAGATGAGGGAGCTCATCGTGAACCTAGAGCATCATGTTCCACTATCTACCCAATTCTTCCTGAAGAAGACTCGTGACATTGATCACCATTAGATCAGCTGGTGTCCCTACCAGTACAAAAAATCTAACCATGGTCTCCAGCCAGTCCTTGACTGCATGTGGATCCATCTCACCCCGGAACCTTCGTGGCCTCTAGCGCTGGAACTCATGCAATACGCTCAATCAGATTGCACCCTCTACTATTGGGGCTGGTTGAATCTGCAGCCCAATGGGTAGTGGTGATGCTTGTACACCAATTTATTGTATAACTATCATAAGGGGGCATGCACCGAAGCTCCGTCACTCGGTGGGATGTCATCATGAACTCTACCTATAACCCTGGATGGGAGTCGTCGTGGAGGAATCATGAAATAAATTTTTGTTCCGCTATAAATAAGTTATACCAGATGAGATGAGTTCAAATAAATCACAATAAGGACTTCTCAAAAACACACACAATCTGTAATTCTGTACACTGAGTCAGAAATCAGAATTCAGGGTCCTGGTGTATGGATACGTAATCTACCGCACCAGTACTGGATTCCCTAAACTGATAACCACACTAATCACACTTAACACTATTGCCACACAGAATACATTTGAGTCATATTTCTTTGGTATACCCAACTCTCCTAATACTAATTTGTCACGAATCATCCCTTGGGGCCCATTCCATGACTAACCCAATCCCACCTTCCATAGGCCAGTGGCTTTCCATTTGCACCGGAAAGGCATATCCCTAAAATAGGGAAGGAATTGCCTTCTTGACCTATAATCTCATAAAACCAAGCACACAACAAGATACAAGCACAAAGTAATGTATATAGTAAAAAATAGAATCTACTGTAAGTAAAGGGGGTCGGAATACAATCCCAACTAGAATGTACAAGTAAAACTGAAAACATCTCATGTGAACACCCACTACGGACCCTACCTGAAGTGTAGGTACAGCCCTCGAATGGTCATCTCTATGGTATGCCTCGTCTAATGTCCTCATCCGAGTATCCTCCATTCCTGGTACCCTCAACCAAAATCAGCATTTTTCGTCATCTAAACAATAAATAGTAAGGTGCGGGCGAAGCCTGTGGAAGGGGTGAGTATAATGATACTCAGTAGGGACTCCGAGACCACCTAGGGTCTCTGAGAAACCACCAAGGATAAACCACAAAGCAAAACAATAATCACAAAGAACGAATCAAAAGTCAACCCTACATAGGTATATGCTCATACATATACCTATGTTACCAAGAATGCCCATCTCATTCATGAGGAAATAGAAGGGCCAACATATTATCCAAAAGCACAACTATTCCACGAAGGAATAAATACCACGAAGGTAACACCACAATGGTATGTACCACAAAGGTAACACCACACAGAAGAATAACCCAAAGGTAAGTAATATAAAGGTAACCCAACACAGAAGAATACGAAAAAGGTAAAGACTCATCTCACATCAGGAATAACTTAACCATGGAAGTATAGATGATTAGCTATATTGGTAGATCAACAAACTTCGTTGAGAAGCATAACTGTTGACCCACACAGGATCGAAGATGCTGACCCACACAAGATCTAGAGATGACCCATGTAGTTTTTGAGGATGACCCACGCATGACTTGAATATTACCCACATAGGATCGGTAGATGGTGACCCACACAGGATCTAAAGATTCTTCAAGTACAGCCAACCATAGGGTTTCCGCACTATGAACTTTTTATTCAGGGAGTATCCTTTACTCAAGCTATCGTTCGATTCTTCAAATTCCTTTAATTCCCACTAAGATGTATTCCAATGGACCGCCACATCATAAGGGTCCCAATGAAACCGACGACACGTCAATCGGACGCACGGTCTGTAAGTTATTAGTCTTTCCATTCTGAGGGCCCGATTGGATTCGGGTTCAATCCAACCTAGACGTACGCCAACTTTATCCAAAACTCATGTGGAGTACACCAAAAGCACTATCTCAATCCTAGGATTCTGTAGTCATAAATTTTTTGTCAAACGGACACCCGGATCTCAATATATGGCCAAAAAGGTGTATCTGGGTCCAGTTGGGTCTGGGTCCGGTCTGACCCCCCCCCCCCCCCCCCCCCGATCTGGCCTGGGACTACCCGACCAGGTTTGGGCCCATCCTAGTTGGGCTAGACCATGGAAGGTCCATCCCACTGGCCCGCTGTCTATCTCGGCCCGTATAGGGTCGGCCCGCTCTACACGGCCCACTCAGTGCGGCCCGATCGGTGCGGCCCACTGGGTGTGGCATGCGACTGGTTTGGTCTGCCATGGTGGGACCCGCCCTATCAGCATCCGGGGGAGCCCCCCCCCCCCACCCCCATGATTCCCAAATAGCCCAAGTGATGATTTGTTCTGGCCATCCCGGTAGTGTGACGGGGCGCTGCCTGCTGGCACGCGGGACCCACTAGAGTTGTCCCGCTCGGCAGGACGCAGTCGGCCGGGGTTCTGGCTGGCTCCCTCCACCATCAACACTGGTGTGCACCATTTCCGCTTCCATGGTCAGCCAGTTTTCGGCCTCCGTAGTGCACCATCATGACCAACAGGGCGCGGCCTCCTCCTCTACTGGTGGCACAGATGCACGCAACCCTACCTTTATGCAGCCGGACGGGTGCCAACCCACCTACTCCATTGTTGTGGCCAACGTGATGTGGCCTCCTTCACTACCGGCGGCGCGGTTGAACCACAACTACCATCACAGGTGGCCAGAGTGTCCGCTGTGACATTGTTCCCTACCAGCGTCAGTTGTCGGTGATTTGGTCAAGTTCCGTTCAACCCATTGATCCTCCCACGAAGAACACATCAACATTGTAGTAGAAGAGGGTTCGGGCCATGTTCGTTTGGATTGAACCCTCCATGTTAGATCGATAGTAGGCGGTTCATAAATTGAAGATAATAAATCATCACAAAGAATGATTAGAACAAAATCCCTACCTCATTTTTTCTTTAGAGAACACTCATGATTGGAGGTGGTGTCGGTGTTCGCTGTCCCTGCACAAGCCACCAAAGATGCCACTCGAATGATTATCCTCCAACCTTTCTTGGTGGATCTATTCTTCATCACATGCCTCAAGATCACCCTCTACCTTTTTCCAATGGGAAACCAACCCTCAATCCCCTCCAGAAGAGTTAATAAAACTCTTAATTAGCAAGTTGGTTAATTAAATTTTATAATTAATAAATCCAATTAATTAAAACAAATTGTGGTTACACATTTTCTGTAGCTATGAATTTAATGCCCATCATTATATGTCTGACCTACCTTGGGTGGTCCCCACCTCCAATATTCAAATGAACAAAATAATTTTTTTTATTTATTTTTCTTTTAACTCTCCCATGAAAAATCCAAAAAACTTACTTCAACCCTAGACCAATGGCAGTCATGGAGAAGGTATCCTTAAGAGAATATTGGCACTAAAAGTTTAATAGTGTCCTCAGATTTCAATTCTGAGAACCAGTTACAAATTTACAAAATTTCGTTCGCGTGTTTACTGAACGTACTGAGAAAAAAATTCATAAATTCATTCTAGGAACACTGGGCCTTGGAATCAGGCGCCATCAATTTTCATGGACTGATAATATTTCTATATAATAAAAACACTATAAGGAAAAATATGGGTATTAACAATGGAATCAAATGAGTGTTAGATGGGTTACTTAAGTAAATTTGGGTGAGAAATTTGGGTTTGAATCCCAAATCTGAGAGATGAATTTTTTAATTCAAAAATATCATATTAATTAAACCAAATTAGATATATGATAATATTCTTATTTTTACCCCCTTTTCCTTATTTAATTACTTATCATGGTAATTGTTTTTACTAAGGATATAAGATAACCCATATTACCCATTTTGATGGGCTGCACCAAATTTAGAATCCATTTAATCTAATTAAATCTATATATATTAAAATATTAACTTTTAAATTGGAACATATGATTTGTAAAGAAACATATTCTTTATAGAGAAATGTCTTTTTAAACATTAAGTTTTATTAGTTTTATATCCTATCAACTTATAATTACATAAGTATTAATTTATTTTTTATATATAAAAATTCTGTGATATGTATCATTTAAAATAGATAAATTTAAATTATTTGGATAAAAATACACAATGCCTAAAAATAATTATTTGAAAATAACTCTTATAATTTTAACGTGGAATCTAAATTTTTCCCCGATAACTTATTTTTGTATATAAAATTAAAATTAAACTTATTACATAATATTCAAAATATCATTAAAAATATTAAATCTATTTTATTGGATTCAATTTACAGAAGTGATAAAAATTAATTTTAATATATGAAAACATTAATATATTCCTAAGGAGAAAATGAAATTATTATTATTCATTTCTATTTTATAGGAACTAGATTTAATTTTATTTATTGTATTATAATTTATTTTTATTTAAATAATTATTTTGTTGTGATTAATTTAATTTATTACGATAAAAATACATTAAATACAGAAAAAAATTTCTCTTAGAAATATATCCTTTTACCATTGAATGAGTTTATCTTCATTTATAACCAATTAACAATAAAAGTATGAATGATTATTAATTTACTTATATTAATAAACAAAACATTTCATTTTATAATCGAAATTGGAGAAATTTTGACATTAAATAAAAACATATAATATATATAATAAAAATAATTTTCTCAAACAAAATACTTTTATTTATCCTTGAATTATTAAATCAGTATTATTTACAGTTATTTACATATTTTTTTGATGTTATTATGTTATTTTACTAATAATTCCTTGAAGTTATTCATTACATTTTATTGACATCATTCATTAAAAGTAGTAAGTTCAATAAAAATTCATATTATATAAAAAATCATTAAAATAAAATATATTTCACAAATGATTTAATATCATTTAATTATATTACTAAATAATTTATTTTATTTAATTTGTATTATTTAAAATGAATATATAATTTATATCTAAATAGACATTAAATATATACTGGTAGCTCATAAATAGTAACATGTTTATTAGAATTATACTCAATCAGTATATACTTCTTTATAATATCTATATAATGGATATATTTCCCCTATCACACCCTATAAATTCATTCTATTCTATAGTCTCAAATATTACTTCTAATTTATATAGTTTATTTTGGATTTTTAAAAATTATTTATTTCATTTCATGATGTTTTTTACTGTGTGTTTAGTACCACTTGTGGTGATTCTTAAGGGGAAAGATGATCTAAGATATTACATTATTTTAAAGATATTATTATTTTCAATTTATTACCACCGTTAATTTTTTGTAAATTTAAGTGGTATAATTTTCTATGTGATCTAATAATCCCTGATATGTAGTACTTAGTCCCATGTAAATTTTTTTGTAATGTTCTACTATAAATGAATACAGTTCTGTTAGTTTGATTCATATTTTATACAACCTTTTTCCCAATTAATTTTAAATCTTTTAAAATAATAGATAATAAATAATTGATAATTATAGAAATAAAGTTTTAGTAAACAATTTTTTCCCTAAAACCTAGGGTGTTACATTAGTTTTATTTAATAAGTGGTGAATGGATAAAAAAATAAAAAATGACTAGTGAGAGGATAACACTGACTTTAAAGAATTGAATCTTATCATATAAAACCTCTTGAAAATATATTATTTTAGATTGTTCGTTATCATTAGAAGATTCCAAACATGAAATAATATTATATGAGATATAATTTTGGTTATTTTTAATTGGAAACTTAATGATAGAAGTTCTTTGAGAATGGTAGATGTGGAGACCTTTTATAAGTGAGTTTGAGTGATGTTTTCAAAACATCTCCTTCCTTAATGTGTATTGATGTCATTTTTACTATGAAAAGTGCAGGGAACATAACCCCAATATCCCAGAGTTTATGTATGATTTATTACACTATCATAAAATACAAATAATTTCATCCAAAAGGATAAAATCGTTTATTAGTATCGGTAAACTAGATTTTAACTTCAGTTTTTCTTTACATTTGTATACACAAATTACAACATATTTTTTCAAGATTAAATTTATTAAATATTGAATATCACTACATATCATTAATAGTAAACTTCATAGAATCACAGGTAAAGGAAAATGAAATAAGGACGAGCTCAAATTCTTATTAAAGGTTATGTAAAATTGATGATATCATGAATAAATAAAGGTAATCAATATTTAAAGGTAGATAACTTAGAACATGTTCCATTTAAATAATTGGATAATGAATAATCAATATGTAAAGGTAAATATCTAAAAAACAATATATTTAATCAATAAACTGAAAATTAAATATATCCATTGATAATATCATACAGAAAATCTCAAGGATAATAATAATTGAACTCTTAATGAAGGAAATTCATAATTATTAGAAGTCATGTATCTGGCTAATGATACCATTTTCATCAAGACCATTCATAATATGGTTTAATCTATATGTAAATTTTTTTTAATTCTAGCTTAATTTATTTGTATCATGAGACCCACTGATGGATTGAGGGGCTATATAATTTTGGGCCCCACCCATCATGGTAGTTCCAAATAATTACTCATATATTTTATAATCAATTTAATTCATGAATCTGTTTTCTTTAAAATCAAATATTCTTATTGAGTAAATGATAAAAATTTACCAATATTTTCCCATTAAATAAATTATATTTCAAATAAAAAGCCCTTATGTATAAATGAGATAAATTTTAACAAATATCCATATCTAAGATGAATATTATAGATATTTAGTGTAAATTTAAGGTCTAATGATAATATGAAAGTGATTTTTTATGGGGAAGTTAATGACCAAAAAAATGAAGGAAGTGAGTGAATGTCAATATTATCTTTAGTTAAAATAATTATAAAATACACATAGGAAGAATTATAATGGTATAAAATCGAAATATACCCATTTCAATAAGAATAAATAGTATTTTTATTGATTAATACAAAGACCATAAAAAGATATTTCAAAACATTCTTATGGAAGATTTATTTTTTATTTTGAAAATCACTTTTTATGATATAAAACATTGAAAATACATTTATTTGAAAATAATTTTTTTAAAAGAAAAAATATGTAAATATTTCCTTAATGAATATTTTTTAAAGGGTAAAAAACATGGTTTTTGAAGAAAATATATTTCTGACCAAAGAGTAAAATAAAGTGGGATTTTCATAAAAATAGTTTCTAAATCATTTTATGTAATAAAGAGTGGAAATAATTGTCATATTACATGAAAGTATTATGGATAAATAGAGGATAAAAAATGGGTTTTCTATACATTTAAAAAATAATTTAATTTGACTAAAATACAATAATAAAAAATATCAATTTGAATGAGATTATAAAATAAACCATTAAAATGACCATAACTTCGAAGTGAGATTTAATAAATGAATAAATTGTGTGTATCAACAATAAATAGACATAAAACAATTTTATGTAGAACATATGATAATAAAAATACATTATACACATAATCATATAATACCGAAGACAGAAAAGGAGTAATATCACCTAATGAAATGAAATTGTGTTATAAAATTCTTTACCACTTGGTAAATTTTATGTTAAATCACTTTATAATTAATAATTCAAATTAAAAATTAAAATAACATTTACAATGAATTATTCATCTTATTAATTGTCAAATGGGTAGTATATACACTATATTAAAGAGACTAGGTTCATAATATTATAATACCCCTTAATGAAATGAAATCCCTTACATTATATTTCCTTTTGGTTGATTTTGATTTTACCTAACTTATAGTGGTTTTAAACAAGTTATTAAGCTATTAAAGAACTATATTAATATTTATAATATTATATTAGATTATTTTATAATATATTATCACCCATTAATTAATAATATTTCATTATTTTCATTGTTTTAGGTGTTAATTTCCTTGTTTTCTCATGCATGTTTCATTATCAATGATTTGGTTTATGCAAATATTATATTTTTATCATCTATAGAATAATAATAATAAAATAATTATAATATTTTTACATAAATTTTACTTTAAAAACCAATAATGAATTATGTTTATGAAAAATAAATTATGTTACAATCATGGAGATTGTAGGTTGTACGTACGCATGAGTAGCGTTTCCATTTTTCACAGATCATTACGGAAATGAGGTAAGTTATATTTTAAATTTAAATAATGATCATAATATCTACTTTTTTCTTTAAACACTCAGACACACACACACACATATATATATATATATATTATTTGGTGTGGGGATGAAAAGATAATCCAATCGTTTGTTGAATGTTGTTGTCCACACGTATACGAATGACGTTATCATATTTCACTTAGTCAAAAGGTAAGAAAGGAAATGATAAATATATTATAAATCCAGATTGATTGAAATGACATAAAGATCATAATTATGTTATGTAAATAACATATATTCATTAAATTCTTCCTTATCACTTTCCATGTAATGTGTTAGTGAATGACGAATCACACCACTTCATGAGGTGATAGTTCACCATACACACGAATGACATTATAATATCCCGTAATAAATGGAAAGTAAAAAAGTTATATATATTATATAATGACTCTATAGGTATAATAATATTATAAATATCAAATATATACTTTATATCCATCATCATAACCAACCATTAGATTTGGTGATGGAAAAATGAAGACCATTGGTTTTCGAGCTAGTAGTCCACCGTACACACTAATGATTATTTCATAGCCTATTTTTTGAAGGTTGATATGATTTTTGGTCATAAAATAATAACAAATATACCAATTTATATATGATAAAAATGTAATTATATCCTCATGATTTCAAAATAATTGAAGGAGTTGGAGAAATAAATAAAATGAACAACGCTCTTCAGGTATCAACCTTAGGTTTGCACTGATGCCTTCTTAGTTTGGATATCTGCATGTACTAATGATTGTATGATGAAGGGAAGGTATTTTGGAAGTTATTTGGTAAGGTATTTAAAAAAAGTAGTTTAAATGTGTTAATAATAGACAATAGGGGTGTCCTTTCATAAGTAGAAGAGGGGACACACTTGATATTTTTGAGAAGAATTGAGTGCTCTCACATTTTTCATAAGTCAAAAGGATCCAAAATGTAAAATTTAAGAACCATATAGATGTTATGGTTGAAATATATCCATAAAATATTTTTTATAAAATTTTATTGGTCATTTTGGCCCTTATATATTTAGCATAACCCCCAGTAAACCAATTTTTACATTAACCATGTTAATTAATTTTTTCTGTGTTAACTGTTAAGTAAAATATTAAGTTAAAATTATTATCAATTATAAATTATTATTATTAAAAACATAGAATAATTTTTAAATATTAAATTCACATTAGTGTCAAAATTTAATTTAAAATTAACTCTTCAGATGAGATGAGAAAGTTAGTTTTTAAAGTGAAAATGTTCAAAATGTTAAAATGGTTTTATAAAAACATTCAATATAAAATTGATCCCAATTAAATAAATTGGATTAATGAATTTATAATTGAACTAATTTTACTGAAAAAAATTAATTTAACACTAAAATAATTTAATCAAAAACTGGGGTTTCAATTAAAATTATATATTTTTCACTATTCATCAAAAAATAAAACTTTTCAGAAAAATAAAAAAATACACTTTAATGTAATATTTATATTACGATTTAAAAAATTAATTTTATTTGTATATAAATTCTCTAAGATTGGTTAAAACTAATTTTAATTTTTTTTAAAAGGCAGACTAAATTTTATTTTAGAAAAATACAGTTTTAGTGAATATTTTTTATTATTTAAAATGCTTCTTATTATATTACTAATCAATAAATAAATAATAAATGTGTGTAAATAATATATTTTCATAATTTGGTTAATCCTATTCGTTTACTCTATTCCAAAGGATATGTGATAACATTTGAATTATATAATAATATTAATTGTATATTTTTATTCAGTAAAACTCAATCTTGTGTGTCACATAAGATATTGAAGAAAATCAGTGTTCTGTGTATTTTTAGATATCAAATAAATTAATTTTTTTACAAAATAAATATATTGTATAATATTATGGTGTTATATTCTTTTCTATGCTTGGTGTTGCATGTTACATATGTGAACTAACATAACGTTATTATTTTAGAACTTCTTGGTGTTATAGAATGTAAATATAGAGTGGATATATAATGGTATGGGTGATAAATCCCCTCATTAAAAAAATTTGGAAATAATTATATTAATATTTTAGTACTTTACCTTGTAATTTTACCCCTTTACTTCATTTTATTCATTACTATGAGACATATTTTTTTTACCTTGGTAAATTTTTTGCTAAAAGATGAAATTTACCATGTTACCTAATTTTTACATGATGACTCCAAATACGAAAGAAGTTTTACTAAATTAAATTTATAAAATTTTATGAAAATTATTTTAAAATATAAATTTGTACCAAATAAAAACTATATTTATAAAAAATGATTTTATTAATAAAAATAGAATTATTCTCATTCCTTACTTATTAAGTCATTAGATTAATTTATATATATATATAGATAATAAATTTACCTGAAAATAATTCTTTATTAGTCATTAATTTAATTTATTAAGATAAAAATACATTATGAATAAAATAATTATTTGAAGAACAACGCTTCTTAATATTAATGAATTCTATGCCTATTTATTTAAAATTTATTATTTATTTACCAAACATTCATTGAATTTGATTAATATATTTGTATTAATATGAAATTTTACATTTAAGTAAATTAATTATTAAAAATTATTAAATTTAATAAAAAAAATATATAGAAACAAAAGTAATAATAAAAATACATAATCTTCAAAAATATAACTTATTATGTTAATAATTATAAGTTTTTATCGTATGAACCATTATATAAAAAACCCCTTAAAAATTAGTAAAACATAAGGGTGAGATAAGAAATTGTGGTGGTCATGGGTGGTGATTAAGAAAGCATGGATCTCAGAGTGATTTCCATGATCTTGAACTTTTCCTACAATTGATTCCTCTCTATCCAAACTCGTTGATGTTCTGCATGGTTTTAGTTAATGGAAAATACTATAAACTACACTTCCTTCCCAATCATTAAAAAACAATCCTCGTTAGAAAGGATTCTACTACTTGGTACCAATTCTTAGTATTTTTATGTAAATTTATAATGTGATTACTTCTATTTATACCTTTTAATTCCAGGAATGTATTATAATGGTCATATTTTAATAAAATTATACTTTATCTAATTAATTATTCATATATCTAACAATGGTATTAAAATACATATAATTCCAATGTTCATATGATCCTAATGACTCTATAATCCCAATAACCATAAACAGTCATTTATACCATTTTCACCCCTATATATATCCTTAAAAACATCTAAAAATCCATTCACTTAATCATTTATATATCCCACAAATTTTTTATCATTATTTTAATGTTATTACTTAATTATTAATTTATATTTGGATAGATGATCTTTATGTAAAACCAAGATAACGAAGATTTCACATTCATGTAATTTTATCTTATGGTTTTTTTCCAATTGTAATTATCATTATAATAATTCATTTTTATTTCAAATAATGTATTAATAATCATATTACATTGTAATATATTATCTTAATGAAACATAATTTTAGTTTGGTGTTGTCTATTAAACAAGTTATTCAATATATTAAAGGAATATAACAGTGGGGTGATAGATTCTACTCCCCTTAAAAAAACTCACCGTCCAAATTTCAATACACGGTCGAAAGAAGATGGGATAATTTTCAATCATTACATATTTAGGTTCCCAAACTACTTCCTCAAACTTATTATCTTTTCATAGAATATTTACTAGGTGTGTGGTCTTTTACACTCTATTGACCTAAGCATTACATACAAAAATATTACATCATTATAAAGGAATATTCAATACATTTTGAAATAATACACACCTGAGGATCATAAAGGTTTTGATTTCTTTTTTGGACCGACCAATCACCGTGGGAAGCCCGAGATACTTCTGATGTTTATCTACCATATGGATGCCAGCTAATGTGCAAAGTTCGTCCCTCTTAGAAAGAGGCACCCCTACACTGATGGATATTTCAGATTCTCCATGATTGATTGTTTGTCCTGACGCCCTCTCATAATGATGTATCACTTGGAAGATCACCCGTCATTCATTAATTGTTGCTCTGGAAAAAAGGAGGCAATCGTCAGTGAAGAAGTGATGCGACACTAGAGGGATAACTCGGTAGAATTTTTCCCCATTAATAGACTTAGAAGATATATCACTGGAAATAAGATTAGAAAATATGGAAGCCACCATTATAAAGAGAAAAGGGGGGAGGGGGTCTCCCTAGAAAAGGCCTCGAGATGGGGATAATTATCTGGTAAGCTCCCCATTGACATTGATTTTGAATGAGATGGCCAAGACACAGTTCATGACCATATCTGTCCATTTAGTGCAAAAACCAATTTTCTTCATAATGAATCTTAAGAAGTGCCATTAAACTCTATCGTAGGCCTTGTTCATATCAAATTTCCAGTCCCTGGTTCCTCTTTTTACAGTGGATCATGATTACATAGAATGGAACACATCATGGGCCACAATCTCATTATCAGTGATCAGTCTCTTGTTACAGAATATTCCCCTCTTCAAGGACACTCTATTGGACAATAAATTATGGAACCTTATTAACCGTCCATAATCTCAATGTGCGCGAGTTATAAGAGCTATGTACTTTACACACATTGTATTTCAGGCTTCCTCACTTGGTCCCCATC
The DNA here is from genome assembly GCA_963277665.1 of Viscum album. NCBI lineage: Eukaryota > Viridiplantae > Streptophyta > Magnoliopsida > Santalales > Viscaceae > Viscum > Viscum album. Next base: position 35,172,099 of record OY728131.1, read on the forward strand.
TTATCTTCCTCTGGAAAAGCATTCGGGGGATAAAAAGCTCCTAGATAAAGGGATGGGCTGGAGGATTGGGACTGGCTCATCAGTCAAAATATGGACTGATCCCTGGCTTATTGATATGGAAGGTATACGGGCTACATCCCCCACCCAACTAGGTCTTGAAGATGCCACTGTTAGCTGCCTTCATTCTGACCAGAGACAGGGGTGGTGTTTGGAAAAGATCATTGAATGGTTTAACGAAAAAGTTCAAAGAATTATCCTTAGCATTCCCTGGGTACCAGATGTAGGCCCTGACCATCTCTTCTGGATAAATGACATCTCGCGCGACTACATGGTGAGATCTAGATACACACTTGCTCTTGGAATCCACTCAATCGGCCGGGATGAGGGACCACAGAAATCAATTTGGACACTCAACGTCCACCGAAAAATTCATCAATTTTGGTGGTAGGTTTGTACGGGCACTCTCCCAACAATGATCCTTCTCATTTATCGAAATATGGCCAGTACCATTTTTTTCCCTTTCTGCCCGAACTTTCCAGAAACCCTTCTACATGCTATCATTAACTGCCCAGGAGCTAAGGAAATCTAGAATAAATGGGGCCTAGCTTCAGTTGCTTCACTAGCATTGGCCTCTGACCTTCTTGATCTTCTAACGCGTTTGTTCTCCTCTATCTTCAGCAAATTTAGGATCACATTGCACTTTGGCTTGGATTATTTGTGTCCAGCATAAGGATGATGTTTTTTATCAAGCTCATAGACCCCCCAAATTCTGTTTAGATTGGGCCATTTCTTGGATTGAGTGTTGGAAAGGCCAAAATGGAAATTCTATACTGTGTGTTACACCCTCCCATCCAGCTCATTAGAATCCCCCAATGTATGGGATTCTTAATATTAATGTGGACGCGTCTCTTCCAAAGGATGAGCTTGTTGCCCTCAGCCTTCTTGCCTAAAATCATCTTGCGAAAATCCTTACTGCTTAATATAAACAACATGAGGAATTATAGGAACTGTAAGTTTCTGAATCTATGACCATCCTTGTTGGTATGATGCTCGCTATAGAATGTGGATGGGGTTCTATCTTCATTGAGTCTGACTGTCTTGTCGTAATCGATGCAATTAATCACAACGACGGTAGACTCCTGTCATTTGGCATCATCATCGGGAGAATTCTCTCACTTCTCCAATTCTTCTCATTATGAACCTTCTCCTTCACCAAAATTGAAGGAAACAATGTGGCACATCAGCTAGTGGCCTCAGGCCCATTCGATACCAACCAGTTCTGGTCGGACAATTTCCCTTCATAGCTTTGCACATGTACTTCTGTTGATCTTCATCATTTATAATACATGTTTTTAATCAAAAAAAAATATAATGGTTTTGTTTCTATAGATACTAGATATATAATCCCCTGGTATATAAAATGATCTACCTCATATCACACTTAGTTCATCACAAATATGACCCCAATTATACATATCCTATTTAAAACCTTTCACCATAACCAATGGAAAGGAAACAAAATTAAGGGTGAGATCATATTTTCTATAATGGTAAACATAAGAGATGTCAATAAATGATCGTAAATGGTCATAAAATAAGTATAAGTTTACAATAAAATGATCATATTATATATAATTAATATATAAATAGTCAATTATATTTAATCATTAATCATTGCATAACAATTTTTCATAGCAAAAGTCATAATTCAAAAGAGTGGGGAATCATCAATAATCAATCAAATATCATGAGAACATAATTTATAAATAAGGAATAAGTTTTTTTCATACACACAATAATAGAAAATAATTTCCTTAATCAAGGATCACTTCTAGTAATATCATAGTGTATTGGGTTCACTTTACATTCTAACTTTTTTTATTCAAGTTTCACTCATAATGTTATCTTATAGGATAATGTCCCTTATTAAAATGGGTTCACACCACAATCAAGAAATTATAATTTCATGAAAATTCCATATTTTCTCAATTATTTGGATTTATATATTATTTTGATCCTACCCATCACATAATGAAAACTATAATTATGTATTCCACAAGCATATAAAACATTCATCATATTATTGTATCATAACCCAGGGAAAAGATATGGGTTACATAAAAAATTTATTATCATATTTATAAACAATCAATATAAATAATAAAGATGATAAAATTGGATCATAGCCCAATTAAATCACAATAAACACCGAAAGATGTTTTTATAGATGAAAATTCCTTTAAAAGATCCCTTGGACATCTCTTGAAGAAAATACCATTCTCATTTTGAAATAACATAATTAAAATCTAAATATTAACAAAATATTAAATAAAAAATTTAATATTAATGTTACCAAGGGAAATTATAAATTAGTCTTCAAATAAAAGAGTATTCATAATGGCTGGTGAAGTCATGATGTGGTGTACGTTAAAACAAAAATATCTTTCACATTTTTAGTAAAAAGTCAAAACTATCATGCTTGGAAAATGATAAGAATTTTAGTTTAAAGCATTGGTAAATAAATTAAAATATACTTAAAAAATTAATTTTATTTATCATTGGAGAATAGTAAAACATTTTTGAAGATATTTAAATGAAAATATAGATATGGTAGAAAAGATTTCTGGCTGAAGAGAAAAACCAGGTTGTTTTCCTTAAAAACATTATTTTGGTATCTTGAAATTTTAAATAAAGGAAAATAAAAGTAAATAATTTAATATTTAGAAATAATAATAGTATAATAAAAAATACAATATTTTGGAGGGATAGATCATATAATTTTATCATCATAAATTTAAGAACAAATAATCTAGGTAGAAATAGATTAAATTATAAAACCCTTACCTCAAGTCCATCATTCTTCATGAGTGATCTAACCGCCTATATAATAAATTAAAATTTATTATAATTCTATAAAAATATAAATTAATACCTTTAATTCCAAACATTGTTTACTTATAACATCATATCAGTGATTCTTTAACAATCTTTCATTATAATCATTACATCAAGTGTTAATAGCTTCATTTTTAATGTATGTTTTGGTTTAAAAATTATGATACTTAAACATTGATCATGGTTAATTTAGTTAAAATATTTAAATCATGATATAAAAATAATATATATTCATTATATCACTACTTATGAACATTCATTTAATAAAGTGATCAAAAAGGAATTGCATCAATACATAGAGGTGTTAGTCAATATATACGCTCGAGTGATGTTTAAAATTTTCATTGAATATAAATAAATAAAGGTAAATAATAATTAATCTTTGGAGAATCATTATTATAAAATAAATATCATACATATAAATTAAATATATCATAATAAACGACCATTAAAGGTATTGGTGGTGAATGAATCATATCGTTATGTAGACATGATAGTCTGCATGTGGGACTTGCAATACTTTCTTATCCCATTTGATATGAAGAGGTGGAAATGGTTTTGAAATTATACTAATATCACATAATTAAATTTATGATAATTTAAAAGTCATGTATTTATAAATAAGAAAGGTTTATAAGAAGTATAGGAGTAAATTAAATGAAATAGCTTATTTAAGATTTATACATCATATTTGAGATACATCCTTTGGATCACACCTTCATCCTTGGAGGATTAGTATTAGATGACTAAAATAATATTTTATATTTATCTAAGGGATAAATTAAGGTTTCTTATAGTGTATTATAAGAGTTATAAAGCTTAAATGGTGTGAATAAGGGAGGATAATAGGTTCCCCTTTATAAGTGAGGAGAGGGACACATATGGAATTTCTTAAAATATTTCAAAGATATAAGGTATATATCATATGAAATTGGATAAAAATGGACACTTATTAAAATTTATAATTTTATAAGGTTTAAATATCTTCATAAAATATGATTTTTACTAGATTTTTCCCATGCTACACTTATCTCTTGTTTAACCCATCAGTAAAATAGTTTAACTTTAGTTTCGGTAACAAGAGTTTACAATTTTACTATTAATTATGTCCAAAAAATTGATTAATACTATTAAATTATATTAAATTTGTTATTTAAAATATATAATATATTTTTCAATATTCAATTTCTATATTTATTTAGAATTTAATTTTAAATAAGTGCGGAAACGACAATGAGATCTTCTTTTAGAAAAAAGCGTTTTTTAGCATAAAAATTAACAAATATTCATTAAATTTCTAGTAAAAACAAATAAATCAATGTTAAAATACATTATTGAATATATAATGTATAAATTTCATTAAAACCATTAATAAATTGTTATTAATTTAATTTAGTAAGATAAAAACACATTTCACGCATAAAAATGGGTTTTAAAAAATGTGTTTTTAAGCCCAAATTGAACTCATACAAAAATAATGTATAAGGACTATACCTATGTAATTATTAAAATTATTTATAAATAAATTAGAATTGTTTTTACACAAATATAAATTTTAAAATATACTGTTAGTTTTACTTGAAAATAAATGATAGGTTTTAAAAAATTCTATATTTTCACTATTCATTGAAAAATAAATATTATTTTAAAAATCATAAATATTTACCCTAATATAATATTTTAATGATGAGTTATGAATTATATTAATTTTAAAAAACAAAATTTCTCAAAATGGTACTAATTAATTAATATTATAGTGCACTAAATGCATTAAAACCCTTTTCTGAATAAAAAGATTTTTTGATGCATAAACTGAATTTATGAAAATTTAAATAATTATTTATTACACATTAATAAATGATTTTAAATTATTTAAAAACAATATAAATATTTTTCATAATGTGTTTATTAATATTCTTAAATTTAAATTTAATGACTTGGTTATAATGAATTAATTTATTACTTTTCATTTAGACTCGACGTTATATACAAAGTAAGATGTTAAATACTTCATGTTTATTTCTAATGAAATATATCTAAAATCATGAGGTGTTAATTTATACTCCAATTAAAATGAATTTTCCATTCAAATTATTTCACTATAATATAAAAAATGATGATATATGTTCTTTATCACAACCATGGGTTCCAATGTATCTTTCTCAAATTTCAGATTCCTCTAGTGAACTTTAACTAGGTGAGTATCCTTATTATATATCACATTATATGTATAATCATATATTTTTAATAGTTTATATCCATAGGATGGATCATTATTAGTTTGGTAAATATTTTATTTTAAAACTTGTGAAGGATTAGGTAGGTACTTCCTCATGATAGATACATGGAAAACATCATGATATTGAGAATGGTTTAGTGAGAGTGACAAGAGATAAGCAATTGTACCGGTCTAATCAATAATATAAAAAGGTCTAATATACATCGGGATAAAATTTAACTTATTTAATAAAATCATAAACATAATCCTAGGAGAAATTAAAATGAATTCTTTCTCAACAAATTTTGGTGTAGATCTCATCAATGATTGTCAACATAAAATCTTCAATCAACTCTGAGATACATTGATGTGATTATAAATGAATCTGACCTTAATTATCATTTTCTCGTCTAGATTAGGTAACAATATCATTATTTATACAAATTTATCCCAATATGTAAGATTTATTCACTTATTTATATGGAGTACATCCTAAAGAGTCATCTGAATACTCAGGTGAATACTATCATTATAAGAAAATTTGACTAAATGAAAGTGTTGATCAAAACCAGATTCAAAATATTGAAAAAAAATCAAAATATCCTATAGGGTTAGAGTGGTGCTATTAGATTGACCATATATCTAATAATGATAGGTAGTATGGAAAACAACTCTTTATCCAGATTTTAGTGGAAGTATTTCACAGAACATCGAGGTAAACCAAATATCTATATAAGATAAATTAGATTATTATACTCCATGAAACCTTAACACTTACTTAATGTATATCCTACAAATATGATCAAGAGATAAATCTTATCTGATAGTATTGAAGTGTTCTAACTTTGTAAGTTGATCGACTATAAAATAAATATTCCGGAATCCTTTTTTTTCATTTTCAGAATACCACTTTTGGGTGAGTGGGAACCTCACAAAGTCACCTGCTTACACGGTTCAAACCAAGTCACATTCAAATTCGAATTTCAAATTTTGAAATTAAAATTCTCCAAACGCGGGAAAAACGATCCACTCGAGAAACCCTTCATCAAGGAAATACATGTCATCTGTCCACCATCATCACATCGTCGACCTTATCGTTCCATCACTGACACCATCGTACAATCCTCACATCACTGCCATCATCGACATCAATAGAAAGTCATTGTTGGTTAATCGGAATCCATCATCGCCGATGAGAAAGACCATCATAATCCTTGACGACACACAAAAAACCACTGTCATTTTCGTTTTCATGGTCATAGAGATGGCCTGGGAGAAGGCAATTCCTCGCCGACGACAATTAAAGCATCCGCACCTGACCTCCCGTAGCAGACCGCCAGAAAATAAAAAACATCACGGATTCAAACAAGACCATACAAATCACTAGATGAAACCATCGCAGAATAATTCTAGAATAGGAAACCGAAACTAAAACCTTCATCCTTGTTGGATGCTCCAAGAAAGAAACCCAGCAGAACCAAAACCATAAAAACATTGCCTTCATCACCGCTCACCAAATTATTAAAAACTCAAGACATCGGAAACAACGATGTCGGTCAAAGAAGGTCCCAGTCCGTCACCAAACCACTAAATCATAACAACTAACCTGAGCGAAATCATCACCTCAATGAACAGAAACCTTCAGGATCCAAGAACCAATCCCCTCCGCCACTTTCAGAACCATGTACGAAGGTTAGATCTACCAAAATCACTCGCAGATGTTGCTAATAGCAACAACACCCCCAAATCACTGCATCTGAAACCCGCAACCTGGTCCGCATCATGCTACCTTGAGAAACCCTAGACGAAACCATAGGATAGAGTGGGATGGAGGCCATGTGATGATGTTGTACACCAATGATGACAACGAGTCCGTGCGACACCGCCACTGGGAGAAACGGCATCTCAAGTGCGCTGAGAGGAATGCTGATGAGAAGACAGGCCTACTAGTGACCGGGGAGAAGAAGGCAGCGGCGAGGGGAAACCTAGCACCACAGAGCCCTTTATGGGCTCATCACTATAAACCAAATATAATTATGAACTTTATACATTTTTGGAGTCTGATAATTAAATCCATGGTGATATTTTCCCATTCAATTTCAGTATGGGTAATTTTTGTAACATCCAATTCGACTTCTATCTCTTAGCCTTGAATTTATAGTATATGAATAATTGATATACATACTTTTGTAATATCTCCCTTAATGTTATCCCCCCATAAATACTCTTTTATATCTCTATACATCTATATAATTCCTTTATGAATAGAAATTGATGAACTAGTATCTTCATACAGTAGATGTTTCTTGAAGTCTAGTATTAATGTCTCACATACTCATTTCCTAAACCTTATCATTCAATCATAACCAATGATGAACTCAAAATCATTTTTCACTTCATTTTACAACTCCATATCCTCCTTATGTTCCTATTTAATCATCATATATAAAGATGGTTGAACACTCATTTGATAAAGATGATATTTTTTCCCTTAAATCATGATTTCAAGGTTCATCCCATGAAAATCCAAAAAAAATGTATCTTTTTTGATCTTCAACATAGATAATCTGGCATTATCATTCAAATCAAATCATTAGTCACCTAGTTTATTTACCCATGGTGGTAACGTATTGAGAAGTCATAATCATTAATCCACTCCAATCAATATATAGAGAATATTCAACTCTTTATAGGAGAATATATACTTTAAACATATTATATTAGTATATATATCATAGTTTTACCTATAAATATAATGACCTCGTATTATTATTTCAATGATTTATACTGTTAACTCTAAATCATGATTCATGTAATTTTTCTAATGAACCTTCAATTTTCATGAGGAAATTTCTAGCACCATGTCATTATTTATAAGAAACATCTCGTCCCTATTTTTAATGCATCAATATAAATAGAAAAACCTTCTATAATACAGGGTAGAATGAATACAGGTATTCTAACCAACCTTCTATTTAGAAACATTATATTTTTTTACCATTTATTAGCAAAAAATATCTTAACTCTATTCTTTATTTAATTTCTAAGTATATTAGGTAGCTGTGAGAAATCCTTAAAAAGTCATTGATAATAAATAGTCAATAAAAAACATTGGATCTCAATCATAGTGGTTGGTTTGGGTCAATCATAATAACATGCATATTTGATGGATCCACCAATATTCCATCACTTTAGATTATTTGACCAATTAATTAAACATTATATTTCCAAAATTTACACTAGGTAAATTTTCCAAACAACATATCCTTATTTTGGTTATTATGTATAATACTCAAGGGATCATTATGATATTCCATTCTCTTAGAATATATAATAATATAATCTTTTAAGACAACCATAAATTTATCGAGTTAATCTATAATGACATTATTCATTAAATATATGAAGATAACGAGGGAACTCATAATACTAAATAACATCACTAAAAATTCATAGTATACATACCTCAAGAGAAATGATGGTTAGGGTATTTATTGACTTATTACCCTCAACTAATAGTATCCATATCGACGATAAATATTTTTAAAATTATTGATCTCCTCATAATTGATAAAAAACTTCATCAATATGGGGTAAGGGATACCTATTCTTGATCATGATTTTTTTAGGTTCCGAATAATCTATACTGAGTTGCATTGATCCATGTTTCTTCTTAATAAAAATAATTGGTGCAGCCTATGGTGACACACTTATCTTAAGGAATCCCATATCAAGATTCTCCTAGAGTTTCTTCTTCAATTCCCAAAACACAATCATGGTAATTATATATTGAGTCTTTGAGATTAGTGTAGCATTGGATATGAGTTATATTTATAAATTAACATTATGATTCAATGGAATACTTGGAATCTATTTCAGAAAGACTTAAAAAACTCCAATAAATTAGGAATATCTTTAATGTTTATTTTATCACAAAACATATGAGTTAAATAACCCTTATGAGTTGGAATCAAGACCCATGCAATGGAAATATTTCCATAAAAATATCATATTTATCTTCATACTGATATATAATCATAGGTTGGTTTGTAATAAAAAAATATGACTTCCCATACATCATAATTGACATGGTATTTATATAAATAAACTCAATCCATTCACAAAATAACATCAAATCCAAAAAGAAGAATAATAATAAAATTTGTAGGAATCACATTTTAATAAAATTCAATTGGGAAAGAATAAATGACTTGAGATGTGATCATTATACCATTCGAAGTAATTACTACTAATTCTACATACAATCATTTATAAAATGAATTATTATTCCTCGAGAATATTATTAATATATAGGAATTCATATATCTAATATCAAATACGTAACTTTAATATTTGAGACTAACTATAATCACCAAAACATTATCATTTTATATTAAATAACTTAATCAAAATGTTTATAATGACCATCATACATCATTAATCAGAGTGATCGATCATTAAAAATAATTTATAGTAGTTCTAAATCATAACACCTTCTTTTCAATCTTGTAAAAATTAGGTTTAACTAAGGTCAACCATAGTAAACATCTAATCAAATTCTATATGATGGATTATAAAAATTGATAATTAAACTAATAATATCCTTATGGAGTATCTATCTAGGTGACCAGTCTTAGGGACACTCATCATGAACCAGTGATGATCAATTTAATACCCTATCTACCCCACTAAGAGTTACTACCACTAGGTGCATATGTTCCACAACAGAATCCGCTTTTTAGTATCTTGATACCAATTTAGTTCCTAAAAAACTATAATATTTTATTTATCATAGCATAATATGTTATCATATACATAGGAATTTACTAAGGGTTCTCAATAATGATTTCAATCATAGTTTTCAAAAATAACTAAATAATTATATGACACAAATAATAACAAACTAAAATATACATATATAAATATTACATCACTTATGATGAATATTCAATACAATTCACAATAATAGACACTCAAGGACCATTATTATTTATTATCGTTTGATACGAGAAACATATACCACTGGTACATAAGATGATATATATAACATCTCACATAGTTCTTCACAACTATCACCCTTATTATAAATATCATACTTAAATCTTTTCTTTATAACATTGATAAAGGAAACATAATAAATGGTGAGATTTGATACTCAGTAAGGCTAATCATAATAGATATTAATCGATGATAAAAAATGAGCATAACATAATAATAAGCTTGTGAAAAAATGACCATAATATAAATACTTTATACTGAAACAGTCAAGAGTATTTAATCATTAATCATGGCATAAAGCTATGTCCTAAAAAAATACATAAGTCGTAATAATGAGTAATCATAAATAATAAATCATATATTATGAAAATATAACATATGAACAAGTATTGAGCTTTTATAATACAGATAATCCTAGAAATAAATTACTTAGTAAAGGATCACCATAAAGACTATCATAGTGGATTAGTGGGATATATAATTCTTTCCCCATCTATTTTATAATGAAAATTATACATATGTTTTCTATAATATCTTATAAAAATAATTATATCATCATATCATGACCCATGGAAAGGAAACATGTTTCAAAAAAATTTATAATCATATTTATAAATCATATAGAGAAAATATAAAGATGGAATCATCAGATCACATCACCAATAAATGACAAGAAACATCAAAGTATTTTATTATAGATGAAAATAAATTTAAAATATCACTAGAACATATCTTGAAGAAAACACCCTTTTATTTTTGAAAACACACATTTAGAATATTTAATTTTATAAAATATTAACGAAATAATTTTCTTTGAAATTAAATAAGAAAAATTGAAAATTAATTTTCCAATAAAATATTATTCATGATTTTGGGGAAAATGTGGTGTATATTAAAGATCATCCTTTTACATTTTAAAAAACAATTCTAATGTACCATGCTTAATAAATGATAAGAAGATTAATTTTAAAACATGGTAAATAAAGTAACATAATATTAAAAAACAAATTAAATAATATTATAATAATATTAAAAACATTCTTGATTTTTTTATGTAAAATATGGACATGAATGAAAATATTTATGGCCACATACAGAAAAGATGAATGTTTTCCATACAAAATTATTTTAGTATCTTGAGTACTTAAAGAGTGGAAAATGAAATAAAAATATGTAAGATATTAGAATAAACATAGGATAAAAAATAAACAAGACTTTGGTGTGATATATCATATAATATCATCATCATAAATTTAATCATAAATAATCATGATAAAAAGAGATTGTAAAAGAAAACCTTTACTTGAAGTATGTCTTGCTTCATAAGAACGTTAAACTCATGTATTGTAATGATAAACATTTCATAATGTTATAATATAAAACAAATTAATAAATATAATAAAATTCATGGTTTACATATAACATATTATCACCTATTAATTATCAATCTATCATTACCATTGTTATTTTGGATGTTAATTGCATCATTTTTCCTAGTTGTTTTGGTTCAGTAGTTTTGATCATTACACATTGATCATGGTTTCTTCATCTCCAAATTTTTAATCATGATATAATATCATATACATTAAATATATACATTTTTAAAATTTTTCATATAAATATGTTATAAAAATTTAATTACATCACTAGGTGGGGATGATAGTTCGTACGTATGCACGAGTGATGTTTTAATTTTTCAATGAATAGACTGAAAAAAATGTAAATAATAATTAAAATTTTACAAATAATTATCATATAATAAATACAATATGTGTTCATTAAATATATGACAATAACTAACCCTAAATAATGGTGGTGAAAAATAAATTGCATCGCTATATGGAGGTGGTATTCCACACGTACGCACATGTGATACTTGCATCTCACATGTGATAGAGAAGATTTGGGAAATGGTTGTAAGATAATATGAATAAAATATTAGTATATTTATTAAAATTTATTAATTATGTTTTTATAGATAGTTAAAGTATAGTGGATGTAGAATAAGAAATAAAATCCAAATATCATAGTTAAGATTTACATCTCTTCTTGCAGAGACATCATTTGGATTACACCTTATTCATGAAGGATTTATATTTGGATAATTCAAGGAGATCAAGGATGGAGGTAAGGAATATAGAAACATTTTTTCTAGTTATTTTGTTATTTATAAGGCTAAAATGGTGTGAATAATTTAGGATAAGCGGTTCTCTTTTAGGTGTGTGTGGGGGAGACATAAATGGAATATCATAAAATATGTCAATAAAATTTCATCACTTTCCTGGTAAAGTGGCTTCAAATCGAAACATATTTGAAGTTATAATATTATAAGGCATAAATATATTTAAAAAATAAGAATTATAAAATCATGGGTAGAAATAATACACATATCTCTTGGTTTTACCCCTGATAAACCCATTTTAACCTTATCTAATGTTAATTTTTTAAGTTTTTGTCCATTCATTATAAAAACAATTATGTTGAACTAATTAAATTATGTTAATTATGATGATTCCAAATATGTAATCCATTTTACCTGATTTTATTTCTATAGTGGAAAATTTATAATTTTAAATAAGCAAGAAAACTGTAATGAAAACCTATTTTAGAAAAACAAATTATGTATATAACTGAATTTACTTCTATTATTTGGCTTGTAAAGACCATAAAATGGGTATTAAAATATATTATTTAATATATAATATATAAATTTCATTAAATAAACTAAAAATTATATATTAATTTAATTTATTAATATAAAAATACAATGTGTGCATAAAAATTGTTTTTAGAAAAATTTGTTTTTGAGCACAAAAATGAACTTATAAAAAAATTATGTATAATTATTATTAATATGTAATTAATTATATTATTTATGATTAAAGTAGTATTATTTTAAGTTAATATCAAATTCAAACATAACAATTCCTTTACATGAATATAAATGACTATTTTTACAAAAAATCGATATTTTTCACTTTTCACTGAAAAATAAATCTTCTTAGAAAAATCCTAAAAAAAATTACTTTGAGATAATATTCACATGATAGTTTTAAAAAATATTTTAATTTCCTCAAAAAAATTCTAAAAAATTTAATAATTAATTAAAATTATTATAGACTAAATATAATAAAAACATTATTGGATAAAATGTATTTTTAAAGAATTATATGAGTTTACTGAAAATTGAATATTTATCTATTTTTAATTAATAAATAAATATGAAATATTTAAAAACTATATAAGTAATTTTAATAATGTGGTTATTACTAATAATACATGCAAATTTAATGGACATGTTATAAAGGATTACTTTATTATAGTTCATTTATACTCATTATTGTGTGTAAATAAAAATATGAAATAATTAGTGTTTATTTCAATAGAAATGTATATAAAATATAGGTGTCTTAAATGAACTGTTACTTATATCTATAATCCTATATCTCCCCCAATTTTTCCTTATTAGTGAGACAATTTCTAGTTATATAACTTCTCTATTTAATACATGTGATGTATTAGTTATGTGGTTACCCAAAAATAATACATAGATCACATTATGTACTAAATAGGAGTCGGTGGAATCCCTAAGTGATGAATCACGATCCCCACATGATGATGAATCGAACATGTTCTAGTGTATGTAAGGATTATCTTTCCATTCTTCCTAAATATGATAACTCTCTTCCATGGTAATATTCCATGGAACAATTTATCAATTTCTTAAAACTCTAGGTATCATCAATGATTATCAATATATATATTTTATCGAATTTTCACTAAAATGAAATGTCATTTATTGGGTAGAAACTTCTTGGAAATTTCTTAATCAATATTATATCCTAACATAATTCCCTCTCAAAATTCATTCTATAATATTGGAGTCCTATATATGTTTTTATATAGAGGCTCATATGGTTCCATTTAGAAGTTATAGTAAAATATATTTTTATATAAATGCTAAAATAAAGGAATATGTTTATTTCAATCTAATTTGAAATCTATTAAGTATGATATTAATATATATATATATATATATATTATTTCTAAATGATCCTATCATATTTTTCTTTAGTTTGATGACAATAAGTTCTGTTAAATATAATCTCTATATCCAATTTTTATTGAATACTTCTCCATAATTTTTATATGAACCTTAGTTCTTGAAAAAATATAATTAAAAGAGGTGCTCTATGAATCCTTACCTCTTCCATTATTTATATTTTAGTTAGCTAATCATGTAACAAATACTAATATATAGAAAGTAAATTTTTTAAATTTATGATCTGATATACTTCTATCATGATATAATTATTGATTTTAGAATTATTTGGAAGATTTATGATGAAGTACATGGTAATGTTATCCAATTTTAATATAGGTATGGGTAAAGGTTGAAGCATCCAATTAAACTTATAACATTTTAACATGACCTTCCATTCGACCAAGCATTAAGATATATACTCTAAAATCTCCATCTTCATATTTTCCCACTCAAAGTTCCCCTTGATATATATATATATATATATTTGACATCCAAGATTAAAAAATAATGATGATCTCTATGCATAATGTAAAATAATATTCCTTAGTTTTGGAATGGATGTGATATAAACCCAAGTTATAAATTTTATGACTCTAGCTTTTTCAAGGTTGAACTCTAATAAATTTCCCCCATTATTTTATAGGTCCATACCATATTTATACTCCTTTAAGATCTTTATATAAATTTATGGTGGAGAAATTATTTGGGAAATAGAATTTAATTATGATTTCCATATCCATTCATTGGATATCTATAAAGATTGAGTCATGTTAAATCCTCATCGTAGAAAAGTTTGCATGATCTTTTATTCTTAATGAATTATCTATATTTTTTCCTTCCTAGAATGTTAATGTATTGAGTAATAACAGTCAATGATTAACTCTAAAAATATCCTTTATAATATCTTTAACTCTATATATATGAATATATACACTAGTCTTTTATGATCCATTTATATATATCATTTCTTATTATAAAGACAATTCCAACAAAAATTTAATGAAAAAATTACCACTGCAAACTTTAAATTGTATGTTAGGAAATTTTGCTCATGGAAATTCAATTGATTTATGAAAAAATATATCAACTTTCCTCTTTTCATAAGGAAACATCTTATACATTTCATTGAAGTATCATTATATATCACAATCCCATCATCTATGTGGGGTATCATGAGTACATATAAATAAACCATCCTATTAACAATCTCCATGAAGTTTTCTTCACATTCATTTATCTAGATAAACTTAATTCTAATTAATGTTAACATATTTATAGTATATTACAACCATGGGAAATTTATCTTATAGAAATGATAGTATCCAACCATTATAAGAAAACTATGAATCAATATTACTTATATTGGTCATATACGTTATTAAATAACAACTATATATTAATTATCCATTGATATATCCCCACTTATGATTACGTGACACATGAAGGATACCTTTTATCCAAAATTCACACTTACTAAACTTAGAATATACATTCTCCTTTAATAAGGTATTTTGTACATATATAAAGTTCCATTTTTGTTCTTTATTTATATTAGAATATATAATATTTTTTTCAATAAATACAACAAAAAACAAATCATGGTAATCTATAAATAATTTATTAATCAAATCCATGAAGCTAATAGGTTCATTTTTAAGTCCAGATGGCAGCAATAGGAATTTATATTGCCCATATCCTATATAAAATTTCATCTTGGGGTAAATTTTTCCTATTCACCTTTAGTTGATTATATATAAGTCAAAGATACACCTACCTAATGTATCTATCCCCTATAATTTAATCAAATAATCCATAAATATGACGCATATGATAATTATTATTAAACATGACCATGTTAATATCACAATAATAAGTGTAGATATGTATTGACCCATCTCTCTTATTGAAAAATAGGAATGGGGAATCCTATAGAGAATCACTTGGGTGGATAAAACCCTTATTTTAATTCTCTTGAAGTTAATTATTTAATTATTACAATTCAATATGGGTAATTTTTTAAGGATCTCTGAATATAGTCATAAAAACATGAATGAGTTTAATTAGAAACTTAACATAATATTTTGGATCAATACTGAACAAATATTTCATAAATACACCAACATATTAATATATTATTATTATATATTCAATAATGATTACCTCCCTAACCATTTGATCCATGTATCCATCATTATTGTGCATCATTCCTTATATCAAGGAACTAATTTCCAAAAGGGATTCACAATCATTTTCGAAATAACATTTCATCATGGTATGATTTGGGTTATGAAATGAATTTTCCCTATCTCAACAATTAATATATTCTCTTTTAAGGGATAGGAAATCCTTGTCAAACCAAATCAAATTATACCAATGGAAGAATAACTATCTTTATTAAAAGTATATTTCCCCAAACAACAATTTGATAAGTGATATATATTCTAGATACAATCATCTAATCTCTAGGTATTTTCATTGATAATTTAATATCCCATGTTTTCGTTGGTGAATCAATAATCATAGAAAATATACAAGATTCTAGGGCATGTGAAGAACCAAAATTGGTAATGATGTTAATAGATATTGAGTGGATAATTATTGTACAATTCACTACGTTGTTACCCTGATCTAGTTTATAGGTAGGGATTGTATAGGGTCTTATTTATTCTATTGGTTTTGGATATTAATAATGTAAATTGTCCTCATTATCCCTTTGAATAGTGTGTTTATCTGTGTAGTTCACAAATTCATTAGACCTAAAACATTGAACTATCAAGTGTCCATTAAATGAAAATTTATTATTATACATCCTTTTCATTGATCTCAATATATTTTTGGCACTCATGTGCATAATGGGTTGTCCTTCCTCACTATAAGAATTTATCCATTCCTTTTTGATAGTTACCAAGGTGTGTTTTCTCTCACTTTTGACATATATAATGTTAATTATTTTCCTTTTATGTTCCCTCTTAGTTGAACATCCTTGAAATTTAATTTTCCTTTTATTTTTAACAATTCTAAAATAATAATTAGATCCCCCAATTTAAAAATCCACCTTAAGTGAAAACATAATAATTTATTTATATATTATTAAAGTCTATTATAGCAAATACTATATAGAGACTTGGGTTTAATGTACTAAATAAATGATTGTTTTTTTTGGATCAATAAAAAACTCAATCCATACCTTGTTAGTTTCCTGAATGTCGATTCATATGAACCAATCAATTCACTCGCCTTTTTCGTAATCTCTATAATTTCTACTCCACCTTGATATGAAGAGATAAATATAATTATTTAGTGAAGAATTTGTTCTTAAACTCTTACCATTCCATGGAGCTAGTTTATATTTATTTTTATTATACTTTTGACCAATATCCAATATTTTTCTACATCACCTTATTGATAATAAACAACCAAAATTATCTTTTCATAATATAAGAAATATAAAATAAAGAATATATATTTTTTATATATATTCATTTTTTCATAACCAATAGATGATATGATCCACTAAAGGATGGTGGTAATTGACATACTAGGGACTTGATAACTTGTTAAACTTATTTGGAACACTACTAAGATCAACATGGTTTGGGTTATTATTAATTACTTGAGATAATGAATCTATGAATGTTTTCACATAATCTTACAACCCACTTGTTTTCTCATTGAGACAAACACCGCATTTTCCATTACACTCATTTCTAACATAGTTTCTCCTAGTTATATCCATTTAAAAAAACACAATGGTTAATGTGAGTAAAAACTATAATATAATAATAAAATATGAGTAAATAATCATATGAATATGAAAAATCAAACCCATGATGTCTTACTCTGATATTTTAATTTAAACATATGGTACTTTTGGTTGAACTTATAACTCTTTTAGTTTGAGCTATGATTATTTAATTTTAGTACCCTTATAATTCATAACCCAATATCCAAATATTATTAAACCATACTATAATACTGACCAATGTGACCCTAGAATGATATATATATATATATATTATACTATTTCCAATAAGTAAACATCATATCTCACAAATAAAAATCACCCCTTAGAATCTAACATTTTTTTTCTTTGGATACTAGCTACATAACCATTGTTATATAATAAATATTAAATATCTTCCAAAAAATTCTCTACAATTGATTCCATCCTATAAATACATTATATTATAATTTCCCATGGGAATAAGAAACATAATAAGTGGTCTCAAATACTCTGTAAATAAAATATAAATCCATGAATCAGAGATTGTTAGATTATTAAAATATGTGAGAAAATGAGCATGATAGATTTAAATTATTAATAATATCATGTATTTGTAAGATTTATTCATAGGGAATGATATAATAACATATATAATATCATAGAAACATGGAATATAAAAATTATATCTTAAAACCAAGACATATACCATGGGATTTGAATGTGGAATCACTTGAATGTAATAAGATGACATGGAATCATAACATAGAAATGTGAAAAAAATAAGAATACTGAACTGAAAAACATGTAAAAGTTAAACATAAATATGTTTATATTATATTGTAAAAAAATAACAACTTATGTCAAATAAAAATTTGAACTTGGGCTAATAACCTATGTCTCATAACTTAGTGTATTTGGGTTAACTGCCAATGTACCATAATGATCTATTGAGATATAAAGTTTGGCCTAATGTATTGCAATAAGATATAACTATTGGTAAACCCATTGTACAATGGTAAAACACATATATATTTTCACATGAAATCAATTATATATTAAATCTCGATTGATCCATTAAAATAAGATGGGTAATATAACATATTCAAATAGTATCACAGAAGAATATGTTAAGAATTTTATTAGTTGATACCAAAAATATAATCACCCAAAATAAGTATACTATAATAGTATTTAAAGTGTAATACATGAAACATAACTATATAAGATATATTTATTTTAGGGGTAGATAGTAAAATGAATGAAAAAACATGAAATGATTTTTTTCATTAGTGATGATTATGTCAAAATGATGTTATATGTCACTTTCAGAATAAAATTCAATGGGTAGAAAATACCATTAAAGTAATATTTTAAAATAAAATGTAAAAATAATCATATATTGAAAAGAAATAAAGTTAAATTATATTAAATTTTGAGTGAATGAAACAAAATTTAAATAAGTATAATGAAAACTCTTTTAAAAACATTTTAAACAATTTAATGAAATCCACTCTGTTAAAGGAACTATAAAATTTACTTTTTGAATAAATATAAATAGATATATGAATGTTAAAAAATGGAATAAGTATATATCATTAAAATTTATATAAAAAAATTTTTGGTAATAAATAACATGAATATAGAATAGAAATAGTCCATATATAAAATAAAGAAATTACACGTAATAGAATTATATTTTTATGAAGAAAGAGACCCACCATCGAATAATATTTGGGCAAGAAAATGTAACATCCATAGATATAATGAAAAATTAAACCATTATATATATATATGTGTGTTAAGAATATATATAATTTAAAATAACACATTTAAATAATAAAAAATATGGCTCAATGAAATAGAGATTGAGTCAATAAACCCCTTACAGTGGATTCTTTATTTGTTGGGTGTCTTATAACCTCCAGTATATTCAACATTGGTTTATTACTAATCAATATTATAAATTATTAATTTTTTTTTACATAATTAAATTCATTTATAATTTATTCTTCCCTATTTATTATTCTTTGATTTTTAAATGTAATACATGGTTGTTAATCATTTATTTTGTTCCATGCATACTGTAGTGTATCAATTATATCCCTTGATCCATGAACGTATGTTTATTATCATTGGACAAAATTCATTCCACTCCTTTTTTTGACATAATTAATGATGTGATCCCTACTCGAACAAAACAATTCAAGTTTGAGTAGAAAAGTATCTACAAGGTAGAAGAATAATAAAATGGTATTTCCATATACCAAAATACTTCTAACACATAGAGGGATAAAGATTACATAAAATTGTTTCTTGGTTCGATGATTTGGTGTTGAGACCCTCCCTTAAATATAAGAATATCTATTTCACCAAATTCTATATAAATGTGTGTTGATTCTATAAAAACCATTTTTAGGGCCTTCTGGGAACATTTTTATCTTGGAAAATATCACTCCAAGCTGTATAAACCATATTTTAAGGTGTATTCTATGAATATTATTATATTTGATTGGTCGTGGAGACAAAATAGACTTACAGAACAAAAGTTATATACATTCAAAGTTAGGAAGAAATTTATGTCCCCTTTTCCATGCTCCATTTTCCCAGGTTTCCTTTGGTCACTCAGACATCATTTACCATCTATATTTTATATAACTCCCTAGTTTACCTCTAACTATCCATCTATTCATATCCACTCTCCTATAAATCTCCTACCCACCCAGGTCCTCACCATAGTTTATAAATAAACCCCATTGCCTCTAATTTTAGATAGTGTTGAAAAAAACCTGCATGGATGAAATTCTACGAGAGGAGAGAGATCTTTTTACCATCCTATTTGGAATCTTTCACCTTGTTGAGTCCCCAAATATGTTATTGGATGCATTTTTTCCTTCACCTAGGAGATTAGTTTCCCTAGGCCCTTTACCTGGGCCACTATTCACTTAGGGCCCATCAATTGGGAAACTTTTCACCCATGCCCTTCAACAAGGTGACTAGTCACCCATGACCCTTCACCTTGGGGACCATTATAACATATTGAGATTTTATGAATTTTTTTGAATAAATATAATTTCTTCAATAGCGTTCTCTACACACAATACCAAATTCTAACAAATTGTAATATTATTATTTAACATGGACATTATAACCTAGATATTAAAATTTGAATAATTTATATGGATAATTTTTGTCAAATATTAAGTATAATGGTTTTATATAAATAAAAAATGTTGATAAAGGGACTTTCATTTTTTGTAAAGTCATTATATAATTCAAAATTTCTTAAAAATTATTTTATAGCATTTTTTGAAAAAATAATCAATGTAATTTTTTAGAATTCTAGATAATTAATTTGAAAAAATTAACTTTATTTTTTAATCAGCATGTAAAAATTATCTTAGGTTGAATTTTTGGTATTTTTCTAAACGGATCAATTTCTCAATAAATATTAAAAAACACTATTTTTATTGAAAACTGACTTTTATTTAAGGAAATTATAAAGATAAATTTTTTACAAATGGTTTAAAATGTAAAATTACATAAATTATATTATTATTAAACCAATATAGTTCATGGGAATCAATTTCATATTGAATATTTATATAAAAACTTTTTAAACTATTGAAAATTTTATCTTTGGAAGATTATTTTTTTGTCACATCTATGTGTATAATTTTAAATAACATTTGAAAAATTCTGTAAAAGAAATTTTGAAAATGGATTCCATATTTTTAATAATAATAATTTTTATTTTTTAATAAGTAAAAATTAAAAAAACATTAAGATTAATAAATATAATAAAAAAATAATTACCATTATTAAGGTTAAAATAGGGTTTTCCCCGTTATATGCACTTCTGTAAAAATTTATTTTCCACATATATAAGATCATTATATTATATTGGATTTAATATTTAGAATAATTGAATAAAAATTATCTAATCAACTTCATTTTAATATTGTGTCTTAAAGGATAAATTATTTTGGTAAATAAAGAGATATAAATTACTATGGTGAAAACTAAAATTATAAAATTATGTAAACTTAAAGGATAATGAATAACTTGTTTAAAACATATGTTTTTGTGTGTGTTGTAGTTGTTTGGTGAAAATATAATACACACACTCCATTATTTATCAATTTTGTGGGATTTGGTGTGATAGTTTCTTCCCATTATTGAATTGTTTGTGGTATTTACAAAAAATGCGACTCATCTACCATTACAAAAGGCCACATCCTATCCTCATTTATTGACACCTATTAAGACATTCCATTCCACCAAACCCTACCAAAATCCATACCCAATATCCTTATACATGTTATATATCTATTTTTCAACCCAAAATACCAACCCTTTGTCACTTAATGAGATATGAAAAGGGGTTTTTCTCTGAGAAGGTAATTGTCTTCGATAAACTCTTTATTTTTTCTTCTTATATTACCACATTCATTCAAGTTCTATTAATTCAAATATAATAACACTATTATTTACCATTTAAAAATATTTTATCATGTAAATTTTATGATCTATATTTATCTACACTTCTATATAGTGGAAAATTAAACCGTTTATCGTGTGTATGAAATAACTACAGTCTAATAAACTGATATAATTTTTTTCTAATACCACCTCATATGGATAGTGATAAATCTATTTTGTATAAAACAAATATGTGTTTTTATATATGTTTTCATTCAATATTTCTATTTATTTATTTAATATAATATTTTTTACTAATAATACCGTTTTTTGAAATCATATATGGGATTAACATTTGGAGAAATATAAAGGAAAACATGGAAATTGAGGAACAAAATTGCACTTCACACTATGAGTGAAGTGAACCAGTGCGACACTAGATTTTAGGGATGATCTAGGAGCACTTACAAAGGCACAAAATAGAATAACTAGGATGAAATTGAAATTCCAATGCAATAAGTTTAAGTTACATGTTGTGTAAATGTTACAGGATTTGAAAATTCCAATACATTACATGTTATGTAAAACATTATAGGATATGATATTTCTTGAAAAGATTTAAAAAACAGATATTCCAACATATCATGGACGATATTTTTGTATCTTTGACCACTATAAAGAGCTATTACAGTAAGGATTTGACCCATTAAACCAAAGGGACATATTTTCTGCCTATATATATGTGTTTTGGATAAAAGAAATTCAATTCCATTCCTGGTGGAGAGGATCGACTATCAGGAGGATTTTGTAAGGTTCTGACTAATATTTCATCATAGATAGATTTTTTTTTCATTTATTTATTTATTTTAAAAGTTGGATTCTTTAGATTTTAATCCCAATATATAAATTTTCTTCACTCCATTTTCTTTATTTCATTCTCAATATTTCTTTATCTCTCATCTAGATTGGGGTTTAATCATAATTGGAGATTACCTGATGATGGTGTGCTAAAATCGATAGCGGAGAGTAGAATTGGTTAAAACGGGTGTGTGCCTAAAAATCATTATTTACCTTTGCTCATAAATATGATTGTATTCAATTATTTCATGTCTTGAATAAATTTATATTCTATTCATCATTGAATCATGGTCGTACATTTTAAATAATAAACAAACCCCAACAAAATTGAGTTAATTTTTCATGACAAGTGAATGAAATTTTTCTTTTACTTTTTTCAATCTAAACATAATGAATCCTTCTGTATTAATTCATCTAAGCAATAAAAATTATAATTCTGGTGTACTTTGATAGGGAATGACCCTTTCTTATTTTGATAAAACTATATGGTTGCATAGTAATTTGATAGAATTATTTTTCATGTGAAGTTGAATTAATTTATTTAAAAAAACTCCCTTAGAAACTAATTCCCCAATATTCTATTTATCTATTTGAATTATTTTGTTTTTCATAATTAGATTAATAAAATAAAACTAAAATTGGTGATACCTAAACATTACTAGAGATTTTTCATTGTTGTGTTCCCTACTCTCAATGGGTTTGACCCTTCACTTTTTATATACAACACATTTTTAGTTAGTACGGTTCGAGTTACTATAAATTTCTAATTTGGTCCACATATGGAAGAATTAATGACACATTTCAGAATTTTAGCTAGAAATAATGATCTATTTAACATATTTATATGATATTTATGATATTTTTATAGTTATATAATTATGATATCACTTATACCATTTTAGTTTCCATTTGGTGAGAAAAAATGACATCCTTAGTGTGTAAGGTTGACTGTCGCCTCATGCAGCGATGTGATTTTGTATTCACTTATGATTTACATGGAGATTAATAAGGATATATCTAATGAAGATATGTGATAAATATGATATAAAAAATTTTCTAGAAGGGTAGAATGTTTTCAAACATTATTTCATTTCACCCTTCAGGAAAATGGAATCAATGATAATGATTATATACAACCTATCGTTTCTAAGAACATTGTTTATCATTTTATATCTATAACTTATGTTGTTGTTACTTGAATATTCTATGTATTGTTTTTGGATATTGTATGGATTATTCTAAAGATCAGGTGCTGAGAGTACATGAGATTCTAAGGCCCAGTGTGCTTAGAATAAATGTTTATGTTATATTATATATATTAAATACATCCCACACACAGTTTTACTGAAAAAATATAATAACTTATAAATGGGGGTTTGAATAAAAAGTATATAGGTACTATTGAGTTCATAACATTATGCTTAACCTAGGGGTGACATGACCTTTGTTGGTGTTGGATTTTATTGGAACAATCATCACATGTGTGGAATAAATACAATAATTTAATAAATTATCCTATTTTTATTAGGTTGATATAGAGACTAAAAAGTACTTAAGTAGACCATTATGAAAAAAATATGGTTATCTGTAGAAATATGGATCCATTGGAGAGAACATAGAGAGATAATTATAGGATCCCTCTCATATAAATGGTAATCAGATCATAGATCAGTGATCGATGGGAAACATGATTCTTCATCTCACCAATGATAATGAAACAAGCTCATTCATCATTAGATATTGATCCATATTGAGTTATTATATTGTTTTGATTTTATTCTTTCCCCTTCCTTAATTTATATGATGAACACAAATTAATAAACCAACTGATTGATTAACAGATCGATTGTTTTGTGAGATGGTTTTTATTTTGGGTACTTTGTTGAGATACTTTCATTGTGATTAGATTTTTATCACTTCATTTATCATTATAATAGAAACTAATCAAGGTAGACATGATCATTGATCGAGGTCCATTCCACATGATTATTCATGTACTTTTATTCCTTGATTATTCATTCATCATGTGCGTTCATTGTTTGGAGTGTAGTTCAACACACCCTTGAGAAATAGATCAATGTGTACCCATTTCATGACACAGTGATTCGATATTATAGATATAAGATCAGAACAATGGGATAGTGGTGTGATGATGTAATTGGAGCTAATTAGATGGGTTTAGATATCCAATTTAATTTTTTTTGACACACAAATAAGAAATATATATGAAATCATTTTAAAAATAGATTTTCTGTCTTGAACGTGTTGTTCTTCAATGGTGAGACTCACACAGTGTGGCTCCTTGGTTTTTAGTGAGGCGCATGGATAAAGGCATGAAAACGAAAATGAAAACTAGATATAATAATCTATATGGTTATGAACTATACGACATGTAACTCAAATCCACACACAATGTGGGTGCCTCCCAATGAAAACTAGGGTTCCGAGATGAAAAAATGTATCACACGGCATGTGACCTTGTCACACAGTGTATGGTACCCTTTGGTGAGCGTGGAATGTACCTCATAGGGTCCAAAAACAAGATTTGGAGTTCATGAGAACGTTCATGTCATGTAATCCCACATGTATGTGGCTTTTCCTAGTGTGAACGAGCACACATGTGTACTGGTACATGGGTAGAGTGCATGGACAGCCAATATTCCATGTACTGTTACGCAGACATGAACATGGGATACAGGCTATTCACATGGGAAGGACCTAGGGTTGAATATACATGATGTTTACCACTACTACATGCTATGTACTCCTTAAAAAAGTATTAAATAACATTTCCCCTATATCTTGGAAAAGTTTCATTAATGTGCATTCACCATATCCATTCTCTGATGGTTAGTATGGAATTTCTTCCTACACATATGACAATGATCCCTTCAACATGAAATCTTTGATAGAGTTGTTGGAATCCTTCTATGTGGTTAGGAGTGAGATCCTCTATTTCTATTTGTTCTGTAGGTATAGTTCATGGAATCATCCCGACTGAAGCTATGTGGGATCTGATTCTCAACATAGTGGGTTAATCAAGTTAGAGTTTTTGGTATACCCAACGGCCTTGGGTGTGATCCTCATCTGTGTATCGTATCTCTTCAGACTTCCAGTGTATACTTTTAATGGTGAGACCTAGAGATAACTACTTCTTAGATATATTTCATTAGTGTAATTAGACATAGGAGTGTGTTCTAAAAAATTATTGATTTGTGGAACCTTCAAGATGTAATCATTGGATAGCATTACAGTGGTGACTTGCCTCTATATTTTGTGTCTTTTTGAGTATATATGGATATTCTTTTTATATGTGTGGTAGACATATACCTCTATAGAGCTGAAGGTAATTTTTTTATATATGATTTTTAGTTTTGGGATGAACTATTGGGTATTGTAATAATCATCCCTAAATGGCCTTTTCTTTCATGTGTGATCCTAGTAAAGATGATCAATCTTTCATAAAAGTCTTTCATGGATCAGAACGAGATATTTCTTAGTGAGATAGGATAGACTGAGGTATGTTTTTGTAGTATCGTGACGACATTCCCCAGTTTTACATTCCTTTTGGTCTATTTTTTAGACTCATTGTGGTGGGATTGTATTTTGACCTATTTTATTTTCGTCACTTCGTATAGTAAAATAATTATTGAATTTAGTTGTATGTATTCATTATTGTTCATTTTTGTATATTTCAACAGTGTATGGGATTTCTGATATGTGTGTGTATAGGTATATTGGCTAAGGACTCTCATGTTAGTGATATGCCAATATGGTGCTTGTTTCCAACCAATAGCCTATTAGAGGTAGGCTTGGGGATTCCAGTATGGGCCTCTTTGGAATGTGTCATGATAGAGTGGTATTAGATCATTCAGTTCTACCTTAGGACTAGAGTCTATGAGATTGGTTTTGGAAAAAAAATTTATGTGTTTTGAGTTTGGATTTGAGGCCATGGACCATCGTGTTGGTGAGATGATAGACATATCCGTACAGTAGGACTTTGATCACCTACTTTTTTGACTCAGTACATAAGAAAACATGTTTAATGGAAAAAAGGGTACATGAATCATATAGAAATGATTTTTGGTTTCAATGTCATTCTTTAGTCAGGTCTCTAGATATACTTATTGATTGTGGTACATCTTTTTTAATTTCATAATGACTATCAACATATGATGGTTATGATTCAGTTTCAGGATTGTGAAGATGGTATCATTAGTGATGAGGCAATGATATAGAGACTAGTTCCCAAGATGTTACCTCTAGGTGGTTCACCAGTTATACCATCGCCTCTAGAGTATCACGTGGTACCCTTAATACCAATAGATGAGGTGCACAGGATGACTGAAATTCATGAGTTTTAGTGATAAATACCCCTGAGGTTCTGAGGAGATCCTGACCCATATGCGGATGAGGACTGGATTGAGGCGGTAACCCTAGTTTTTCATCAATTCAGGACAATAGTATATCAGATGGTTGGCTTCATGGACATCCTTCTCCATGGGTAAATTGGACGATTGTGGGGTTTAGTGACCCAATATAATGATGAGGTGAATCTATCATGGTCAGATTTTGAGTTCCTTTTCATAGAGAAGGTCTCTCTTATTACACTATGGGTTGTGCATATCTAGGAGCTTCTAAAACTCCAACAGGGCTCCACAATAGTATTTTAATATTAATTGAGTTTTACCAACCTCTCTAGGTACTTGTTGGACATGGTTAATGGATAGTTATTTAGGACTTGGACCTTCGAGTGAGGGTTTCATAGATACATCAAAGTCATGTGTATCCATCTATACATTCCTACCTATGTTATGGTGATTGAGAATGATGTAGTGGTTGATATTTTCTTTGTTGAGAAGACACAACCAGTTGTTGCCGGTTGGGGAAATGCAGGAGTAAAGGCCTAACCAATAAAGACCTGACATCAGTCTCAGGGGCCTGGAAGTGCAATAAATTTGATTAGGAGGTCCCATGATATAGAATATGTGGTTCATGGCTCACAAGGTGGGTGAAATCAATGTAGATTGAGTTGTTTCTACTCATGTGATGGTAGAGGACATCATTCATGAGATTTTCCAACCAGTGGTATGGCTGAAATAGAGATAGTAAATGGGTCTCTGAGATAGAGGAAGCAACAGGAGCACATAGGTTTACGGGGTGATGAATGTGGAAAATTATTTTGGAGATAAGTTTTAGGTGGTAGACACATTGAATTATTACCACCGCCCCACCAAGGTGTTCCATTCCAGGCTTAAGGATCTAGAAGACATGAGAAGGTATAGCTTCAAAAGGTCAAAACATACAACCCATAGGCTCTATGAATGATACGAGGTATGATATGTGTCGTTATACCTTACTTTTAGGACTAATAGACACGATTTATAGTCATTAAATCCTTTCCACCTATCTTGTTTGAGACTTATAGAATCAGGTTGATCCCATTGCTAAACCATTATGCTTGGATACTTCTACTGGATATGACTCAGGGATCACACACATGTGATAATAGTGTGAACTTACTCTTAGATTCAAGAGTTTATGTTGGGAACTATTTTAATTAGCAATTAGGCCTTACACAATCATTTTAGGTATAGGATAGTTATCCACAATTCATTCCAAGATTGACTATTTCAGGTGGAGGATGTATTTTGACCATAGTGATGAAACTGAGTCCTCCTTTTTTGGTGAAAAGGAAACCCATGCAGCATAGGATAGGCACATTAATAAGAGGGTGTATCCAATTAAACACTAGACATATTATAAATCCCTTGGTGTAGTGGTTGTTATGAGTTATCAATTTGTTAGGACCTTTCATGTCTCGTCCCTCGGGGCCCGTGTCGTGACTACCCCAAACCCGCCTTTCATAGGTCAGGGGCTGGAGACTAGCACTGAAAGTTGTATTCCCTAAAACTAGAATGGAATTTCCTTTATATCCTGTAAACACACTCAACCAATCACACAACAGGATATGAACACAAGTAAACTATATTAAAAATGGAGTGTTGAAAGTAAAAGGGTCTGGAATACAAGCCCAATAGTAAAGGTACAATTACAACTAGAAATACAATACAACTCAAGAAAAAGAAAGATAGTTATTGGGTCATTCTACGAGGTTCCTACCTGCAGGGTAGGTACAGATTTTCTCCTCAGCACTCCACATCCACCCATCTCTTTTTCATACCGACATGCCATATGGTCCACCTCCAAGAACTATCCAGTCCTGGTACTCTAGTCATCAGACATCATTTTCTTTCGTCTTCACCAAACACAACAAGGTGCAGGCATAGCCTATGTAGGGATGAGTATAAAAATACTCAACAGGAACCCTGAGACCCTCAAGTTCTCTCAAAATCCACCAAGGATAAACCAAACAACATGAAATCAACAGACAAGCATACTTAGGTATATACCCATACATATACCTAAGTTATCAAGTATACCCATCTCAATCATGAGGAAACATAGGGTCCAACTCAAAATACCAAAGCTCAATTCTTCCACAAGGAAGGAATACCCCGAAGGTAAGTACCACACAGGTACGCCACGTAGTAGAATATCACCAAGGTATTACCACGAAGGAAAGTACCACACATGTACAGACTCATCTCACACCATGTATATCTAAGATATAGAAGTAGAGATGATTAGATGTGACTATTGAATGATTTTACTCTATTAAGAGATAACCCAAAAAATGATCATAATTCACAGACCCAGATAGGGTCCTAGTAAATCATCAAACCCACACAAAATCCTAGTATAAAATCAGACCCACACAGGATCCTAGTACATCGTTTGACCCACATAGGATCCTAGAATTGCCTCTGACCCACACAGGATCTGAGTACATCTT
Organism: Viscum album; assembly: GCA_963277665.1. Taxonomy (NCBI): domain Eukaryota; kingdom Viridiplantae; phylum Streptophyta; class Magnoliopsida; order Santalales; family Viscaceae; genus Viscum; species Viscum album. The sequence continues at coordinate 35,202,112 of OY728131.1, forward strand.
CAGACCCACACAGGATCCTAGTACAGCATCACACCCACAAAGGATCCGAGTACATTGTGAGTCCTATACTGTATCATAGTACTTCTTCAGACCCACACAGGATCCTAGTACAGCATCAGACCCACATTAGATCCTTGTACTGTGTTAGACCCACATAGGATCCTAGTACATCGTCATATCCATCTATAGGGTTCACACATTAAGATTCCTCATATATGGGAGAGTCCTCTTCTCAAGCTACCGGTTGATACTCAAACTACCAAAAAGTCCCACAAATATGTATCCCAATGGACCACCACTTCATAGGGGTCTCAATGCAATAGACAGTGCATCAAACGGACATCCATCCTGTAAGTTATTATCCTTTTAGTCTCGAGGGCCTGGTTGGATTTGTTCTCGATCTAACCTGACCATACCCCAAATTTATCCAAATATCAAGTGGGTTATACCAAAAGGACCTTAACACACCAAGGTTTCTAGCGCCGTAGGTGGTTCTTCAAAAGGACACCCGGTGCAAAAGTTATCGCCCAAAGAGCGATAATTGGTCGAAGTTAATCCGGGTCCGGTCCGACCTGGTCAGACCGACCTGGCCTACTGGGTCCAGCCTGACCCGCCAACATGGCCTGGCCCACTAGGTCGGCTCGACCCGTCCAGGGAATCCTGACCCGCGATGGGCCACCCCACCCGCGCTGGGCGATTCAGCCCGCGCTCGGTGGCCCAGCCTAGTCGCATATGGGGGGAGTCACGCACCCCCGCCCCAATCACCGAATGGCCTTTAGACATTCAGTTACAAGTAGCATGCGGGACCCGCATGGGTCCCACTTGGTCCAGCTTAGCCGATCAAAATGGCCGGCCCTTGGTCCTCTAGGCGGCGTGTCGTTCACCGCCCCTCCACAGAAGACTGAATGTCGGCAACCTTCCCCCATCCGCTGCGGCCCCTTGCTCTAACGGTGGGGTGTCATACGCCGCCCCTCTGCAGCCAGCTAAATGTTGACTACCCTCCCTTCGACGCCTTGGCACAAAGTCACGACCCTTGATCACCGAGAAGTGCATATGTGTGCTGCCACCATTTTCACGGCCGGCCATGGTGCCACCTATCGTTCCCGAGTCTCACTGGTGCCATTATTCATCACTGGTCACCATTTTCCACCATCGCGAAGAATGTAACAAGACCACAAGATTTTCAGAGGGGTCATTCCATGTTTATTTGGCCCACACCCTCCGCATTAGAGCCTTAGCAAGCGGCAGATACGTTATTACTTCAAGAAGGATGTCAAGAATGGGGGAAAGGTATTCAATATAAGATTCTATAACTCGAAGGTTCGTTGATGTTTCACGACATGAAAATAGTGAAGAAGAAGAGTGTGACAACGATTGTCACTTCTGAAATCACGCTTCCTATGTTGATCTCATGCATCATCCTCTTCCTTGATTTCGATGAACATTCTTCAATGGCATTCTTTGTTTGGAGGAGATGTTCTTCATTGGAGAGGTAGGATTTCTCCACAGCTTTCTCCCAATTTTCCACACATCACCAACCAATCCTCTCAAATGAATAGAGGTTCAAATATAAATTAAATTATGTAGATTAATTTATGTTGTCATAATTAAATGTTGACACATTTAATTAATTTAGGTCGGCTCCCGCAAATAAATGGGGAGTTGAAAGTGCTTTCTCCCATTAAAGATTGTTCGGGTGGTCCCTGCCATTAATTTTAAAATTGGGGTTTTAGTTCAGGTTGTTCCCACTACTTTAACATTCATGTGGGAGGATTTATTAGAAATAAAAAGAAATATTATTTTACTTTATTTTCATTTCCATGGAAAACAAAAAATCTATCTTTGACCCTCGACCTACTGCGGTCGAGGTGAATGTGTCCTTAAGTGAATACAGGTGCTGCATGTTCAACGGTGCCCTTGGATTTCAATTCCGAGCATCGATTTTAGAAGTTACAAAAACATTCTCGTACGTTCACAGAACGTACCCGAAAAAAAGTTCAGAAATTAATTTCGGGCACATCGGGCTCCAGAATCACGCGCCGTAAATTTTTATGGACTCATAAAATTTCCATCTAATTAAAAAAATTACATGGAAATTCTAGGTCTTTACATTCTCCCCACCTCAGGGATTTGTGTCCCCGTAAGACACAACTCTGACTAAGGGAAACATGTGGGGGTACTAAGCATGTATCTGAGCAGCCTGCTCGCATGTGCTCTCCTAGAGGTTCTCGTGCTACCAACGTACATGCACCAAAGGTATCAACCGCCCATAAAGGATCTACTCATGTCGATCCTCAATCTCCACTAGACCCTCTGGAAATTTTTCCTCATCATTGATGTCCATCTCATCGTGATCGATGATGTGAGAAGGGTCGTAAATGTATCTCCTCAGCGAGGAAAGGTGGAAGACATCGTTTACCCGGTGCAACTGAGGTGGAAGAGTTATGTGGTAAGGCACCTTTCCAACTCTATTGAGGAACTGAAAGGGTCTGCTGACCCTCAGAGATAACCTTCTACCCCAGCCAAACCATTGCAAACCTCCTCAGGGTGAGAACCATAGGAAGACGCAGTCACCATCCTCGAACTCCAGAGTTCTCTATGTCCTCTCAGCATAAGACTTCTATCTGCTCTGTGTAGTATTCATCCACTACTGGATGATCTGTACATTCGATATGGTATCTTGAACCATCTCTGGTCCTACGAGTGCTGACTCCCCTAGGGTAGTCCAACACAAAGGCGATCTGCAATGTCGGCCATACAAAGCCCTGAAAGGTGCCATCCCAATGTTGGAGCAATACCTGTTGTTGTATGCAAACTCCACTAAATGAAAATGATCCTCCCAGTTTCTACCGAAGTCGAGGACGCAAGCACGTACCAAGTACTCCAGGGTCTAAATGGTCTGCTCAGTCTGTCTATCCGTCTAAGGATGGAAGGTGGTGCTCAAATGAAATTTAATCCCAAAATACTCTTGCAACCCCTTCCATAGTCGGGAAGTGAAATGTTTATCATGATCGGAGACAATCATCGAAGGTACTCCATGTAGCGGCAACAAATTCTACACATAGAGGCGTCCAAGGCTCTCTACTGAACCATTCTCTCTGGTCATTAAGAAGTGGGCCGACTTGGTGAGTCGGTCAATTATTACTCGGAAAGAATAATGACCTCTGAATGTATGTGGAAGTCCAGTCATGAAGTCCATGGATATCCCATCCCACTTCCACTCTAGAACCTCTAATGGCTGAACCACGCCTACTAGTAACTGATGCTCCGCCTTCACATGCTGACAAGTGAGGCACCAAGAGACAAACTCTTCTACTACTTTCATCATTCCCAGCCACCAGTTTTGTAATCGGAGATCCTGCTACATCTTCGGCACTCTTATATGTACCACTAGAGGGGATATGTGGAACTCCCTCAACACTTCCTCCCGAAGTGACACTGGTACCATGGTACATTCTCTAAATAGGATGACATGCTCCCCAACTTCAGAAAATCTATCAGGTGCCTATCATGTGGGTATCTAAGAACGTCAAGCCTCGCAATTAGTGTCCATGTGTTGTGCCTTCATGACTCACGGAAGAAGTGAGGGAGTGACTGTAATAGACTGAAGAAAAGCTTCTCCATCTCGATCTACAAAGGATATCTGCAAAGCATCTAAGTGCTCGGTCACCTCACCTAGAACCTGTATACTATATCTCTTGTTGAGTGAGTCTGCTAATATGCTCCCCTTCCAAGGAGTGTAGACTATCTCGAAGTCAGATTCCTGTAGGAACTCAAGCCAACATTTCTTTCTTAGGTTCAGGTCCATCTGAGAGAATATATTCCTGACTCTCTTTTGATCCGAGTAGACCGTAAACTGATCGTCGATAAAGCAATGTCGCCACATCTTCAAGGAGAATACCACTAATTCTAAATTCAGGTCATGGGTAGCGTAGTTATACTCATGTTGTCTTAGTTATCGAAAACTATAAGAGATCACTACTCGCTCCTGCATCAGGACACATCCTAGTCAAGTCCTTGATTTGTCGCAGTAAACTAAGTAACCTATTACCTCCACCAGTAGCCCCATGATGGAGGCACTAGTCAGCCTTTTCCTCAGCTTCTGAAAATGATGCAGGAATCTCTCCAACAAAATCAAGGGTTTTCCATTCTTCGTCAATGCTGATAAAGGTGCTGCAACTCTAGAGAAATCTGGCACAATTCTTTGGTAGTACCCGACCAAACCTAGGAAACTTTGTACCTTCGTCACACTCATGGGTGGCTCCCAAGCAAGTACTGCCTCAATCTTCACTGGATCCACTTCATCTCTAGCCTCTAAGATGATGTGTCCCTGAAAGTGAATCTCTAGGATCTATAACTGGCACTTCGAGAGAATACCATAAAGATGGTTCTCTTGGAGTGTGTACAAAACTATCTGAAAATGATATGCAAGCTCCTCCTCAGTAGCTGAGTAGATAAAAATGTCATCGATGAAGTCAACTTCAAATCGATCAAGGTATGTCTAGAAGATCCTGTTCATGAGTCCCATGAACACTACAGGAGCATTGGTCACACTGAACGGCATGACCAAAAACTCATAATGGTCATACCAAAATCTGAAATTAATCTTCTACACATCCTCATCTCATACTCTGAGCTGGTGATAGCCTGGTCTAAGGTCTATCTTTGAGAACCATCATGATCCCTTCATCTTATCAAAGAGGTTGTCAATCCTCGGTAGTGGGTACTTGTTCTTCACGGTCACCTGATTCAGGTGATGATAGTCAAAAAAAAGTCTCAAGCTCCCATATGCCTTCTTGGAGAATAGTATTGGGGCTGCCAAAGGGGGAACACTAGGCCAGATGAACCCTTTGACCTATAAGTCTTCTAGTTGTACCCGCATCTCATGAAGCTCCGCCGGATCCATATGATATACTGGTGTAGATATCAGTGTCATCCTAGGGTACAAGTCAATGTAAAAGTCCACCTCCCTGTGAGGAGGTAGACCCAGAACATTATCAGGGTAAACATCTGTAGGACCCCGGGACACCCTCAGAGGGGAGGGGTGAATCAGGGTGGCAAATTTTTCTTCTTTTAGTTGTGGATCATGTTCCCACATTGGTAGGAACTACTTAAACCTGTATGATGGATATGATCAGCAATTAAACATTCACATGCAGAAAGATGGCATAGCTATTTTTACTTGGTTCACTACTAAGGGCTACATCCAAGGAGCATACACCGACAGGTTGTCGGTCATACCTAAATCCACTATGCTTTACTAGCTGTAGATTACAATGGTTCGGGTACAGTCACTCTGTCCCAGGATCACTGCCTTTACAATTTTTCTGGGATAGCTCACTGCGTCCCTCGGGTCACTCCAGTTGACTCCCCTAGGCTCACTGCCGTTGGTGAAGTCCCACTCAGTTTATAGACGTGAAGGTCTCTTCAATAGGTGTGCATTGAAGTTATTCATCTCCTATTCAGCATGCGACCTTGCTTGCATCAGGGTTCAGATTTGATGCTCCTTTTAGTTCAATCCTTCTTCTTTAGTGCAATGAATGAATGCACTAGATCCCCTTGTTTTCGTTTGCCTGAATCTCAATGATTGCTTACTTAATGAAGCTCATCTTACTCGGTGTTGTCAGAATCAGTTCTCCATGTATGCATGACATCATGCATGTATCATTTATATTTCTTCTTCAATATCACTTTGCACCAGAAGTATCAAGCAATATTTTAGCTCTTGTGCAGCTCCAGAAAGGCGGGCGTGCTTCAACAATATTTGGCTCTCCTTTTCAAGCCCAGCGTGCAAGTCTCCATCTGGCACGCAAGTCTTAGGCGCGCAAGTATAACCTGGCGCGCAAGTGTCTCCAAATCACCTGCGCGACTCTGCCTTCTTGAACTTCAAACCTGCGCGACTCACTTCCTTCCTTGCCCAAATCACTTGGGGCGCTCAACCATCAGTCGGCGCGCAACCTCTACTTGTTCAACCCAACTACAACTTGCGCGGTTCAACCACCTGCGTGACTAGAGATCGAACAATCTCAAAGTCTTGAGCTCCGTGAGAAATGAGGAGGGGTGGTCCAGTATTTATAGGCAAACTGGACCCCCTGCGCGGAGGCACGCAAGTCATCCATCGGCGCGCAAGTCTCGTCCCCTGCTAGGCACATGCGCGATCAATATCCAAACTTGCGCGAACATCTTGCGTTTGCAAAATTTGGATCTTCTGGTCTCAAAAAACCATAGGTGTGCAAGTTATAATGCATTCAAGGCGCCGGCGCGCAACTCTCTTCCCGGCACATAATTCACCTGCGCGACCTCACCAAAACTTGCACCACCCTTATCCCTTTGCCATATTTTGATGCTCTGATCTTCAAAAACATATGGCGCGCAAGTTTCCTATCCTCCAAGAGTATGGCGCGCAAGTCCCTTTGCCAAAATCACACTTCTTCATTTGTTGATTTTGAGGCCCTGAAATTTGGAAAACACTAGAAAACGACGCCACCTTGTATCTGCTCTTTTTGTACTGCTTCCAGATCATCCATTCCTCTGAAGATGTTCTTGAATCAAACATAGATCGTTGACCAAAACTCTTGAACTCGATGTGTCACCATGGAATCTACTTTGTCAACAAATTTGTATGTCATTTTTTTGCTTTGTCGACAAGCACGATCACCTCAACATCACTTCTTCTTGGTGATCTGTATCCTTCAGCAACTCTTTTTCTTTTATCACAAACTCCACTATTGTTATATGTATTCTTTGAAGGAACAAATTTAGTACCATCATCTTCTATGACAATGTGATGTGCATGGCCATTTCATAAGTCAACTCATTGGCACATTGCCTCCTTCATCAACTGTCATGATCAACTTCATGCAAACCATGTGATTCAATCCGTCAAGAAGTCTCTAGCATGGTTCTCACGCAATCATGAGTAATTGCAGGGTCTTCATCAAAACCCATTGTTCTCATGCAATAATGAGGAATTTCATGGTCTTCATCAAAGCCCATGGTTCTTATGCAATAAGGAGGAATTGCATGGTCTTCATTCAAAAAACACCATCCTGCTTTAATCATCCTTGGATGGATTACTCCTCACATTCTTCATTGTTGTAAACAATATATCATCTTTGACACATGTTCTTTGAACTTACGATCAGCAAAAAAATCTTCTGAATCACTACTCCTCTACTTCATCGGAGTACTTCATGATCTCCTTCATTGTGAGCTTCCATTCCTCCATTTTATTGGAGAAATTCTTGATCTCTTTCATTTTGATATTCCATTAACAACTATTGACAACAAATACAAACCTATACACAAAGTGGTTCCAAAAATCTCCCCCTTTTTATTTTGTTGTCAATACCTTATACATCTTCTGAAATGAATTTGTCAATGTCAAAATGAGAATCTTCTATTCAATCAAATTTTCTTTTCAAACGTTCATTTCACTTTCTCTCCCCCTTATTGACAAGAAATACAAAGCACATGGTAGGGAGGGTATCAATCCACACATAAGAAATGTTTCATTAATTATTTCACTCTAAGTCTACATAAGCAATGCTCAATGTAGAAAACAAGAGGATTTGATTAAGTCAACAAGGCTGTCAATTATCCACAGATCATGATACCAACATGAGATAATAACTCATGTATCTTGTCTTCAAGGGTTTACCACTTTAATTCCTGGTAGAAGAAGATAAACTATGATAGAGAATAATCAACCTGAAACTCCTCCACTCACATCAGCAAATAGATCAAAAACATTCAAGTGCAATCGGCAGGATAAGTGACCTTGGGGAACTTCCATTCTCTTTATGTCACTGATCAATTCAGTTACTCCCCCTTTGTAAAATAATCTTTGATCTCAGTAACCAAGGGATAGTGATTGAGAAATGACATACCTTCTCCATTGGCGTGTTCTTCAAGAAATTCACAGAGTAACTGCTTTTGAGTCCATCTGGAGTTGATATTGATTGAAACAGTGATTATATAAGCTTCTTCATTATTCTTCCCCCTCAAGGGAAACACTCCTCCTCATCTTCATCAAGAGTGATCCTTCATCATCTTAATATTTGAGCATCAATTTAAGAATACATTAAAGATGGAAACATCTTTATCTTTCCTATCAAGAGTTGACAGCATTCACCACATCTCAGGTTCTCCCCCTGAGAGAATGCTTCACCTCCAATTCCCTGCATTATTAGCACAAATACAATACAAAAATGATTACGGGAATAAGGTGGTTCCTTCTTGCTTCATCACGAAGACTTGCTTGGTTGAGGTTCTTTTCTCAACCAAGTTCCGCTATTCACTCCAGTCTTCATGCCTGTACATTTGAACATATGTTCTGACATCTGTCGGTGTGGCATGGCTCTGTTCACATTCTCTTCTTCTTTGTGTGGAGAATTGTTCTTCTTAGAAACCATCATGAAGGATAAATTCTTACTCCTATTCAGGACTGCTTCTTGCTCTGGTATTAAGGTTAGGCATCCTTTTGCAATGTGACCAGATTTCTTGCATATCTCACACAGAACTTCTTTGACACGAGTGCTTCTCTTTGTTTACAATCTCTCAAGCACCGTGTCTTCATCATGTGGAAGTTTTCCTTTTCCTTTGTCACCAACCTTGGCCTTCTCATCTTCAAGTTTCCTTAATCTTTTCAAATCTTCTGGCCAGATGACCAATATGTCATTTGGAACTTTTGCAGCTGGTTTAGGTCTTCCACATGGGTTCATCCGAGACTCATCCCACTTAGTGTTTCTTTTGGATGAATGACCCTTCAATTTCATGGATCTAAAATCCTGGGTCTTCTCAGCTTCCCTAATTGATATCTTCTTGGGGAAATGTGTGTTCACAACATTCTTCTGATTTCTCCCCAAGGTAGATTCCCCATTCTTTGACGGCATCAGAGATCTTCTTTTCTTTTCAACAGTGAAAGCATGTTGATATGGACATGTGCCTGCATTGTGACCACTTCCGTTGCATATATCACAGATGTTATCAAGAATTCCAAATCTATTTGTAGTAAACCGATGCTTCTGGACCTGCTGATGTTGCTTCTTTTTCTCTGGCTTCCTTCTCTTTGATATAGGCATTCTCTGTGCTTTTCCATGTAAGGGATTATAAAGACAATCCAGTGCACAGTGCCCAAATCTATTGCAGCACCAACATTGACCCACAAATCTTTTCTTCTTTGTGTCTTCTGTATTAAGGTGTTGGGCCATCTGCTTAATCTTTTGTGCTCTATTTGAGGAACCCACTTCCTCCTTTTTCTTCCCATCCACCCTATCCATGCTGGTAGGTTTCTTCTTCTCACCATTCCTCATCCATACTTGTTTAGAACTTTTCTTCCCACCTACATTGATTGTAGGAGTGTATTTAGAAATATGAGTACAAGATGGTTTGGATGGTACCTTCACTTTCTCAGTTGCTTGTGATAGATCAAAGAGTGAATTCATGATCTTATTATCACATGTTGGAGGTCTTTTGACAATATAATACTCCAGTGAGCATTGAGTACCATCAGTAACTGATTCTTGTTGTGGATAATCATGAGTTGTCATAATCTTCTTATCACATTTTGGAGGCATTTCAGCTTTAGACTCCTCCAATGAACATTGAGTGAAAGCATCACTCATTTCAATCTTTTGTGAAGTCTCAATATGTGTGTTCTCAATCTTGGTCAATTGAGCTTCCAAATTTTGACCCACAATATTGAGGATGATCTTTTGATCTTCAATCGTGATCATCTTCTCTTCACAATTCTTCTTCATCCTTTCAACCTCATCTTCATGCATCTTAACTTTGTTTTGTAACAAAGAGTCAAGTTCCCTGAATTTAATGGATGTTTCTTCCAGACAAATTTTTTTGACTTCATTGTTCTTATTCAGCTCAGCTTCAAGTGCATGGATCTGTTCTTCCAGAGTATTGCTGACTTCACCTTTTTCTTCAAGGGCTTTCACCTATTTGGTGAGCTTCATACTTTCCATAATTTTTTCTTCCAGCCCCTTTTCCATATTGTCCGCTTCCCTTTCAAGTCGATTGATCTCAACCTGCATGGACTGGAATAGGCTACAAATAATAGAAACCCTTTCTTCTGGAATATCATGCAGATATTTTCTGAGTTTTTCCTGAAAGCATGAATTAGGGGGATCATCCTTTCCTCTGGATGAGTTCTAAGCCACCTCCTTGATACTTTCCAAGCCTAATGTTTCTTCATTATTGGAATGGCATGGAGAACAAGACACTACATCTTCTTTTGATGTGGGGGACTTCTTCATCATCTTCTTCTCTTTATTTTTCCTATTTGTCAAAGTTTTGCTGGATATAGATTTCTGCTCAGAAATGACTGTGTCATTATCAAGATTGATCTGCATTGTTGGCTCTAGGAAAGAAACTCAAATCCTCTTATCAATAGAATTACTGGAGAATATCTAACATACATTAACCTCCCTTTGATACCACTTGTAGGACCCCGGGACACCCTGAGAGGGGAGGGGTGAATCAGGGTGGAAAATTTTTCTTCTTTTAGTTGTGGATCTTGTTCCCATGTAGGTAGGAACTAATTAAACCTGTATGATGGATATGATCAGCAATTAAACATTCACATGCAGAAAGATGGCACAGCTATTTTTACTTGGTTCACCACTAAGGGCTACGTCCAAGGAGCATACGCCGACAGGTTTTCGGTCATACCTAAATCCACTATGCTTCACTAGCTGTAGATTACAATGGTTCGGGTACATTCACTCTGTCCCAGGCTCACTGCCTTTACAATTGTTCAGGGATAGCTCACTGCGTCCCTCGGGTCACTCCCGTTGACTCCCCCTGGCTCACTGCCGTTGGTGAAGTCCCACTCAGTTTATAGATGTGAAGGTTTCTTCAATAGGTGTGCATTGAAGTTATTCGTCTCCTGTTTAGCATGATACATTTCTTGCATCAGGGTTCAGATTTGATGCTCCTTTTAGTTCAATCCTTCTTCTTTAGTGCAATGAATGAATGCACTAGATCCCCTTGTTCTCGTTTACCTGAATCTCAATGATTGCTTACTTAATGAAGCTCATCTTACTAGGCGTTGTCAGAATCAGTTCTCCATGTATGCATGAGATCATGCATGTATCATTTAGATTTCTTCTTCAATATCACTTTGCACCAGAAGTATCAGGCAATATTTCTGCTCTTGTGCAGCTCCAGAAAGGCAGGCGTGCTTCAACAATATTTGGCTATCCTTTTCACGCCCGGCGCGCAAGTCTCCATCTGGCGCGCAAGTCTTAGGTGTGCAACTATAACCTGGCGCGCAAGTGTCTCCAAAGCACCTGCGTGACTCTGCCTTATTGAACTTCAAACCTGCGCGACTCACTTCCTTCCTTTCCCAAATCACCTGGGGCGCTCAACCATCAGTCAGCGCGCAACCTCTACTTGCGCGACCCAACTACCACTTGCGCGGTTCAACCACCTGCGCGGCGAGAGCTCTAACAATCTAAAATTCTTGAGCTCCGTGAGAAATGAGGAGGGGTGGTCCAGTATTTATAGGCAAACTGGACCCCCTGCGCGGAGGCGCGCAAGTCATCCATCGGCGCACAAGTCTCGGCCCCTACTAGGAACTTGCGCGATCAACATCCAAACTTGCGCGAACATCTTGCCTTTGCCAAATTTGGATCTTCTGAACTCAAAAAACCATAGGCGCGCAAGTTATAATGCATTCAAGGCGTCGACACGCAAGTCTCTTCCCAGCACATAATTCACCTGCGCGACCTCACCAAAACATGCGCGATCCTTATCCCTTTGCCATATTTCGATGCTCTGATCTTTATAAACATATGGCATGCAAGTTTCCTATCCTCCAAGAGTATGGCGCACAAGTCCCTTTTCCAAAATAACTCTTCTTCATTTGTTGATTTTGAGGCCCTGAAATTTGGCAAACACTGGAAAACGGCGCCACCTTGTATCTGCTCTTTTTGTACTACCTCCAGATCATCCATTCCTCTGTCGATGTTCTTGAATCAAACATAGATTGTTGACCAAAACTCTTGAACTTGACGTGTCACCATGTAATCTCCTTTGTCAACAAATTTTTATGTCGTTTGTTTTCTTTCTCGACAAGCACGATCACCTGAACATCACTTCTTCTTGGTGATCTATATCCTTCAGCAACTCTTTTGCTTTTATCACAAACACCACTATTGTTATATGTATTCTTTGAAGGAACAACTTTAGTACCATCATCTTCTATGAAAATGTGATGTGCATGGCCATTTCATAAGTCAACTCATTGGCACATTGCCTCCTTCATCAACCGTCAAGATCAACTTCATGCAAACCATGTGATTCAATCCGTTAAGAAGTCTCTAGCATGGTTCTCACGCAATCATGAGTAACTGCATGGTCTTCATCAAAACCCATTGTTCTCATGAAATAATGAGGAATTTCATGGTCTTCATCAAATCCCATGGTTATTATGAAATAATGAGGAATTGCATGGTCTTCATGCAAAAAACACCATCCTTCTTTAATCATCCTTGGATGGATTACTCCTCACATTCTTCATTGTTGTAAACAATGTATCATCTTTGACACATGTTCTTTGAACTTACGATTAGCACAACAATCCTCTGAATCACTACTCCTCTACTTCATTGGAGTACTTCATGATCTCCTTCATTGTGAGCTTCCATTCTTCCATTTTATTGGAGTACTTCTTGATCTCTTTCATTTTGATATTCCATTGACAACTATTGACAACAAATACAAACCTATACACAAAGTGGTTCCAACAACATCTGCATCCTGGTCCACCACTACAGGATTACTCAGACTCTCCACAACAACCACTCTGTGGGTAAAGCTTGCCAACTGATGAGTGATCGGCTGCACTCTCCTTCGAGTAAGTCTATCATGTGCTATAAAGGCTCCCTTCTCATTGGTGAAGGTAAACGTAGTCTCATCCATGCAGAAACACCTAACTTTGCACCTAATATAGTTAATCTGAGCTTGGACTGTACATAACTAGTCCATAACCAAGATGACATTGTAATGCCTCGACGCTGCTACTAAGAGATCCCAGCCGAATCTCTCACCTCCTAAAGTAAGCTCACACTATCGGCACAAGTTCATTATCATCGAATCTGCTCCCGTAGTAGTCTCTATCCCTAAGGATCGAGCCAACGACTCCCTCAAAATCTCCGAGATCCAAACAAGTGAAGTGGAAATAAAAGAGTGACCGACACTTGTGTATATTAGTACTGCAACTAAGATGGGGTAGACACATATCGTACCTCATATCATATCCGGAGCTCCATGGTTATAGGACTCAAGTGCCTAGAGGTGAGATTTCCCTTGTCCACTTGCTCGTTGTGGGCGGGGAGACCACATGGTGGTGGTGGAAGTAAGACCCTGAATCATTGCCCACCGCTAGCTGCATGGTCAGCTCCTCTGCAACGTCCCCCTGATCCCTGCAGACCTCCTCGGTCGAACCTCTTTCACTTCCTAGGCAGTCCTTTGACCATCTTCTGATCATCCGTATGGAAAGTCTGACAATCATGAACAATGTGACCCTACCCACCACTTTTGAAACATTGCATGTTCCTTGCATGACTGGCTCTGTCTCCGGTACCCCGCACAACCGATCCGGAGTCATGCGGTCCACCTGTAGTCCTGGTCCTCTAGGACCTCTGTGACATCTCTCTTCTTCAATTTACAGAATACTCTTCTATGTCATGCCTGGTGGTGGGTCTATCTGCTGGTGACTACTCAGTAAGAAAACTCCACACTAAGAGGGCTCTCTCTAACACCCGAGCCTGCGTCGGGTTTCTTAGAGCAATCATTGAATCCCTGATCTCCAACATGAGTCCCTTCTCAATGGTCTAGGCCCTAAAGAATAGGTCTTGCACCATATCAGTGGAGTAGTGTGGGGGTCGGTGAATCGTTCTTATTACTAAGACACAGTCATGCTGCCCTGCTGCAGATGAAGAAGATCATGTATGCGCACTGTGTGAAGAGTTGCTGAGACAAAATCTTCCTGAAACTGGCTCTCGAATTCTTCCCAGATAAGCGTCACCTCACCGTGAACCTGGAGCATCTACATCCACCATCTTCCTGCTGCTGAATTTAGAATACTAGTGGAAAGGATCACCATGAGATCAGCTGGTGTCCCTACCAGTGGGAAGACTCTCACCATGGCCTCCATCCACTCCTCAGTTGCCTGTGTGTCAGTCTCACCCCTGAACCTGGGTTACCTCTAGAACTAGATCTCATGGAATGCCCTCAAGTGGCATGCACCCTCTACTTCTGGGGCTGGTGGCATTGGTGGCCTAACGGGTAATGGTACTACAGGTTCCTCCGCTTGTGCCTCTACTTGAAGAGGGCCCTACCCCGAGGAATCATCGCTCAGTGGGAAATTAGTGCGTACTATACATGGAACCCTAGCTAGCTTTCTACATAGAGGAATCCTAAAAATAAATAGATGCACCATGGTCAATAAGTTATAAATGGTGATCTGACTCAAAATGATCACAATGAAAACTCTTGAAAACACACATACAATCAGTGTTTTTATGCACGTAGTCGGAAATAAGAAGTTAGGGTCCTGGTGTGTGGATACATTGGCCACTTCACCAACACTGGATTCCCTAAATTGATAACCACACTCACTAAAATTAACATTATTACTATTAAAAAAGATTAGATTCCAATGTTCTACGGTAGAACTGACTCCTCTGATACCAATTTTTCACGACCCATCCCTCGAGGCCCGTGTCGTGACTACCCCAAGCCCGAATTCCATAGGCCAGGGGCTGGCGACTAGAACCAAAAGGCGTGTTCCCTAAAATTGGGAAGGAATTGACTTTATATCCTACAAACACACTCAACCATGTACACCATAAGATACGAACATAAGTAAACTGTATAGTAAAAAGAGTGATGAAACAAAAATAGGCTAGAATACAATCCCAATAGTAAAGGTACAAGTGCAACTGGGAATAGAATAGAACTGAAGAAAAATAAAGATAGCTACTGGTTCATCCTCCGTGTTTCCTACCTAAAGGGTAGGTACATATCGCCTCCTCAACAGTCCACTTATTCTCGTCTTCTCTATGTACTGACACGCTGTATGGTCCACCTCTGGGCACCGTCTAGTCCTGGTAATCTCGTCCTCATTCAATGTTTTCCTTCATCTATACCAAACACAACAAGGTACGTGCATAGCTTGTGCAGGGGTGATTATAATGATACTCAGTAGGAACCACGAAACCCTCATGGTCTGACAAAAATACCACAAGGATAAACAACAGAACATGAAATCAACGGACAACCCTATTTAGGTATATGCCCATACATATACCTAAGTTATCATGTATACCCATCCCAATCATGAGGAAACACATTGTCCAACTAAAAATCCCAAATCTAAACTGTTCGACAAAGGAATGAATACCACCAAGGTAAGTACCATAGAGATATGCCACACAAGAAGAATACCAGCAAGGAATTACCATGATGGAAAGTACCACACAGGTATAGACTCATCTCACACTAGGTATATCTTAGATACAATATTAGAGATGATTAGATATGGCTATTAAAGATCCTAAATCATATACCCATATAGAATCCTAGTACATAATCAGACCCACACAGGATCCTAGTATAGAATCAGACCCACACAGGATCCTAGTACATCCTCAGACCCACCCGAGATCCTAGTATAGCATCAGACCCACACAGGATCCTAGTACATCGTCAGACCCACACTGGATCCTAGTACAACATCAGACCCACACAGGATCATAGTACATCGTCCGTCCCACACGGTATCCTAGTACTGCATGATACCCACACAGGATCCTTGTACATTGTCAAACCCACACAGGATCCTAGTAATTCATCAGACCCACGCAGGATCCTAGTAAATCGTCATAGCCAGCTATAGAGTTCTCGCACTAAGCATGCTCATCTTCGGGAGAGTCTGCGCCTAAAGCTAACAATAAATACTCCAACTAACATGATGTCCCATGAATAAGTTTCCCAATGGACAGCTATGTCATATGGGTCTCCATGTAATATACAATGCATCAAAAGGATGCCCACTCTATAAGTTATCAGCATTTTAGTCCTGAGGGATCAGTTGGATTCGTTCTTGATCCAACCCCATTGTACCCCAAAATTATCCAAATCTCAAGTGGGATATACTAAAAGGACTATCTCGGTCCAGCTTTTCCATTGTTGTACGAAGTTTATGAAATGGACCCCCAGTGCCAATGTTATGGCCAAAAGAGCGGTAATCGGTCGAAGTTGGTCCGGGTCTGGTCCAACCCAATCAGAACGACCTAGACCGACCTGGCCTGACCCGACTGGACCAGTTCTGATTGACCTAGCACACTGGGTTCGGCCTGGAATACGGGGTCCAACCCGGCCCACCGGTGTGGCCGGGCCCAATGGGTTCGGCCCGTTTCGTGCACGGAGGCCTGACCCGCACTAGGCGGCCCGGCCTGCACCGGGCATTCCAGCCCACGCTGAGCAGCCAAAACTAGCTGCATAAAGGGGGGGAGGGGGGAGTCATGCACCCACAACCCCAATCACGGAACGTACTTTGTCCGTTCGGTCACTAGCAGCACCCGGGACCCATGCGGGTCTCGCTCGGTCCAGCACGACTGGCCGAAACGGTCGTCCCTTGGTCCTCCCGGCGGAGTGTCATGCGCCCCCACCCCCCTCCCCCTCGTGGCCAGCCGAATGTCGGCTGCCTTCCACCATCCGTCGAGGACTAGTGGGAGGGGGCCCTGGGCACTGACAGTGGTGCGTCGTGCACCGCCCCTCTGTGGTCGGCCAAACGCAGGCCGCCCTCCCTTCGCCGCTGTGGCCTTTGCTCACCATGCGGCACAGATGCACACTTCCAACTTTTCGAGGAAGACCATGGGGTCGGTTGTTATTCACGTGTCTCCCTGGTGCCAGTCACCAGCACCAGTTGTCATCTTCCACCATCGTGAAAAATGCAACAACACCACAAGATTTGCAAAGGGTTTGGGCCATGTTCGTTTGGCCCACACCCTCATCGTTATAGCGGTAGAAATCGGCATAGACGTTCTTCATTCAAGAAGTATTTAAAGAATGGTTGAAAGGTAGTCAATATAACATTCCCCACCTCGAAGGTTTGTTGATGTGTCTTGGGATGAAAATGGGGAAGGCAAAAAGGGTACCAACGATCATCACTTCAGAAATCATGCTTCTGAAGTCGGGCTCGTGCATCATCCACTTCCTTGATTCTGAAGAACTTTCTTCGATGGCATTCTTCATTTGTAGTATAAGTTCTTCATTGGATAGGTAGGATCTCTCCACAGATTTCTCCCAATTTTCCACATTTCGAATACCAATCCACTCAAAAGAAAATATGTTCTAGTATAAATAAAGTTAAGTAGATTAATATATGATGTCATAATTAAATGTTGACACATTTAATTAATTTATATTGTCTCCAAAAAATAAATGGTGAGTTGAAATGGGTTTCTCCCATTAAAGAGGGTTTATGTGGTCCCCACATTTAAATTAAAAATGGGGTTTTTAGTTTAGGTGCTCCCCACCTATTTAACATTCATGTGGGAGGTTTAATTAGAAATAAAATAAAAGATTATTTTATTTTATTTTCATTTCCATGAAAAAAAAATCTATCTTTCACCCTCGACATATTGTGGTCGAGGTGAAGGTCTACTTACGTGAATATCGGCACTGGGAGTTCAACGGTGCTCTCAGTTTTCAATTCCGAGCACCGATTTAAATGTTACAAAAACCCGATCGTAAATTTACGGAACATACTGAAAAAAAGTTCAGAAAACCATTCCAGGAACACCAGTCCCTGGAATCATGCCCCATAAATTTCCGTAGACTCAAAAAATTTCCATAAAATTAAAAAAAAATGGAAATTCTGGGTCTTTACATGACCCTAGAACACCCTGAGTGGGGAGGGCTGAATCAGGGACTCAAGTTATTCTTATAAATTGGTGGATCTTGTTCCCATGTTGGTAGAAACATGTTAAACTTTTCTCTTGATAATTAAAATAAAACAAAAAATAAAATTCAAAGAGAAGAAAAAACTATTTTACATGGTTCACCACTAAAGGCTAGTCCAAGGGGAAAGCACCAACATGTTGTGGTCATACCAAAGTCTCATAATCTTCACTAGTTTTGGAATACAAAAGTTTCTACACATTCACTCTATGCTAGGTGCACTTATTTTACATGTTTTTAGGGATAACTCACTATGTCCCTTAGATAACATCGGTCAACTCCCCCCAAGCACACTACTTTGAGAGAATTCTAACTCAGTTTATCTACTTGAATGTCACTTCAATGGATTGATATTAAAGTCATTATCCAAAACATATAATGGGACTATGCTTACATCAAATACGTTATTTGATTCTCTATTAATGCTTTGTTCACAGAAAAACTAATATTCAAAACTACCTTTCGCAAAGCATCATCACGAAACTCCCTTCAAGAAGCTCCCTTCCCTTTATGGAACAAACTGCCTTCAAGAAGTACACTTTTTTATAGAATAAACTTCTTCAAGATCCAACAAAGATAACATAGTAAACCCTTCCATCACGAAGGACCACTGTCTCAAAAGACATTTCACTATTCAAGACTTTACAAGTCTTTTTTTAATTCTCAAATATCTCATGGAATGGCAGTTTCACAGAGCTCATATAGCTTCATGAAATCTGAGGGATTTCATATTTTCCTTGGAAAAATTACTCTAAATGAAGTGGGGGTAGTCTCATATTTATATGCTCGATCATTCAGAAAGATTCACCGCATCATTTTAGATTTTTTGGATCTTTTGAAGACATCATCAGGACGCTCCTCCAATAGTGAAGCTCTATGGAAAATTTCCATTCACAATGATCATTATAATCATAGATATTTCCATAAAAACCCCTTCATGACCCTCATCTTAATCGTGCGGCTTTCCTTCAATGATTGTGAGGCTAAAATTATCATAATTGTGGAGAAATCTATCTCTATTCGTGATTCATAGAGTAATCATGAAGCACACCATCATAATTCTTTAATCTTTTAAAAACAAAACTCACAAATCCCATCTAAAAGATACTCATGCCTCTGATATATTATCATAAGGCCTTCATGAAAAACCAATTTTCGCATTGAAATCCATCCCCTAAATTTTGGACACTAAATATTTAGAATACACTAAGAAACTGTGTCACCCTTAATATTTTTGTTAGCTCAAATTATAGGATCACTTTGCTCGAAAACTATATGATATTCCATGTGAGGATTGAAAAAAAAAACAAAAACAAATCTCCATTTATAGCAATAAACATCCTTGGTTCCAAAAATCCATCCCTCTGGGTTTGTTGGAAATCAACAGATAAATTCAATAGAATACTGATGAATATCAAAACTATATATGCAGGAAACAATGCAACCAACACTCCAAATATTCATAAGAAATTATCAGTGTATAAAACAAGAGAGAAAGAAAGAATTGGGTTCTTGTGTTTTGGAATACTTAAATATATCCAAGCTATTCTTTGACCATTTCAAAGATGCATGACATGCCCTGAACCATTTCTTTATAACACTAAATTCTCATTTTCACCCTTCTCAACTCATCAAATTTCACTAGTCTCTATTCACCTCCATTGAAAAAGTTAATCCTCACCCTTTGTACCATTTAACCATTCAATTTATCCATTCTCTCCCAATTTAAATAAACCAAAAGGGTCAAAATGTTACTTGTAAATCTCAAAACATACGACCCCTGGATCGTATCTCCCCAATAAACGTGCATCACATTATCAGATAGATTAGAATAGTTAACATAACTAGGAAGCGATGATTTTATTAACCTCATCATGTCATGGGACATGGATGAACACCAAAATTCATCTAACTCTTCTCAAACCCATGTGTTGATGATGGATTGGTCAGTATGTCATTCACTTGATCATTATTTCCAACATGATCTATTATAATCCTGCCTTGTTCAGATTTTTCCTTGATAAAGTGATATCTAATTTCAATTTATTTTATACGAGAATTATGAACATGATTGTTTTTCAGATCAATTTCACTCTTGTTATCACATTGATGTTCCATTGGCTGCTTCACCTCATCGTCAATATCAGCCAGTTTTTTCTTTATCTAATGTAGCTGCATGCATGCCTTTATATTAGTGATATACTCGGCCTTAGTAGTATTTTGAGAAGTAATTTCCTACATCTTACAGAAACATAACACAGATTTATTTCCAAAGAATAATGATCTACCACGTGTAGACTTTCTATCAACAAAAACTTCCGCCCAGTCAATATCATAAAATGCTGATAGTTCACTATCTCTTCCTGTAGAAAAGAATAATCCATAATTGTGAGTACCTTTATGTACCTCATGATTCTTTTCACCAAATCCACAAGTTATTCTTTTAGATTACATTGAAAGACTGATTCTGAGAATGTTTTAAACGCAATATATTCCCATGTCACTATCAAGTATAGTAAGCTTCCAATGATTCTCCTATACATCGTGGGATCTATAGATATCCCATCATTATGCTTTCCCATTTTTGTCCCAATCACAACTGATGTTGACTTTGTTGTGGAGTCATGCATATAGAATTTATTTAGAAACTCTATTGAATACTTTTATTGAGAAATAAAATTTTATGATTTCATCTAAATCACTTGCATCCCTTATTAATATATGAGTCCCCCAATCACAGACATTTAAAATTAGGATTTCTTGTGATTGGAAAATTCATCCACTAATAATTTTCTATTGCCACAAATATAATATCATCTATGTACACCAGCACCATGAACTGATCTTTCTAATAATTCTTCACACAGATATTGTGATCCAATCATCCTATTTTAAACTTGATCTTCTTTAAATAAGTGTCTAGTTGGGAATACTATGCTTGTGGTGCCTGTTTTAAGCCATAGAGAGGCTTCCTAAATATGCAAAACATCATCTCATCATTACCAAAAATCATTTTATTTTTATATAGTCTCTTTCTTTTAGAACATCATTTTATAATGGCTATTTTGACTTCCCTTTCATAAACATTGTATCCTATCTGAAATTCTACAGCACCAAAATGTCTTATTGACTCTATTTTAGCAACCAGAGAAAATGTTTATTCAACATCAGCAACTTCAATATGTGAATATTATTTACACACCAATCAAACTTTTTTTTGATCACATTACCATGCTAATCAAAATTATTCTTGAAAATCACCTTCATATCAATCACATTATGATTTTATAGTCTCTTAATAAGATCTCATGTTTCATTCTTATTGATCTATTCCAACTCTTTATTCATGACTTTAACCAAAGATTAGTCTTTTTCATCGTATTAAAATGAGGATGGTTCCAAAACTAATAGGAAGGCACATTGGGCATTATTCCACATTATCCTTGTTTGTGTGGGTTTTTTACAATCCCCAATGATATTGAATTGATCAATTTATTCTCTTTTATTTCCCTTGTGAGGTTCAGAAGAATTTTCTTCAGCCACTATTTCATATTTTGATTCATCTTATGAATCAACATATTTTTATGATATTTGTAAGTTTTTCACTCCTTCCACTACATCTTAATTTTAATCTATTCCATATCCACAGTCTTCGTCATCTTCATTAAAATATTTATATGATCTTCTCATGGTATTTGTGGTATAATCTTAAACTATCTTAACATCACTTCTTTCCACAATTTTTCTGAGATGCTTATTCAAACACTCATGGTATTTAATATTTATTGAATATCCAAAGAATATTCCTTCATCTTCTATATCACGATACTCACCTTAATTTCCTTATTGTTTTCTAATAGAAAAATATTTCTTAAAACACTGAAATAATTCAAAGAGGGATTCTTCCCATGCCACAAATTATGCGGTTTCTTTGGTTCACCCATATATATATATATCCCTTTTTTGAATTTGAATATACGACGCAACTTGAATAACCTCTTTCCAATAATTTCAAGTTATATGACCCTCAATCATCAAATTTCTATCCATATTGTTCAAATATTGATTCATGCACTCAACAACTCTATTTTTCTATGGGTTTCTAAAGATAACCACGTCATGTTGTATCTCAGTATTGTACAAGTATTTTTTAACCTCAATGGATATATATCATCCACCATTGTCATACCGTAGAACTTTGATTGTTTATCCAGAAGAATTCTTATCTATTCATCGATAAGTTTTCATGCAATCATGCACTTTACATTTCTTATATATAACCATCACACAATCCATTCGACTATAATCATCAAAGAAAATAATGAAGTACCTTTCTCCATGAGTTCTAGTAACATTTATTAGATGACATACATCTGTATAGATGAGATCAAATAGATTTGATGCCCTTTTATTATTTGGATGATATGAGATGAAAACCAACTTACCTCATACACAATAATCACAATTATTTTTCAATTAAAACTTTATATTGGGGATATTCATGACTATATTAATCTTAGATATATATTCCATGTCTTGTTGATTAATGTGCCTCATACTTTGGTTCCACAAGATGTTTTCTTATTCAATTGTCAGATAACAAATTTTCTCTTTAATATAAACACGATATATGTTTTCATCTATTATACATCATTTCATGAGAGAATTACCTATCTTACCCTTTATAGTAAAACCTTTTTGATTAAATGTCACTATAAGTTTAGAGTCATAGAGTTGACTCACACTATGAATATTATGAAGTAAAGCATCCACATAAATAACTTTTGTGTTCCTCAGCTCTCCATTAGTCAATTCATCACTTCCACTATCTTTTTTCTTCAACATTCCATCATTGAAGAACTTTATCATTCCATCAACCATTTTCTTAACATTTGTAAATAATTCAGCATTACTATTTACATGGGATGAACATTCTCTATCAATGATCGATGTGTTGTTTCTCTTTGTATCTTTCAAAGATAATCCTGTAAGGTTCAACTTTTCAATTTTCTTCTTCTCCTTCAATGAATGTTTAGGTTAACTGGTGGGTAAATATGTAATTTCAAATAACCCTTTGATGGGGGTAGGTTAGGTATACTCATAATCTTCTTCTGTAGGAGATAACCAGTTTGTAAGAGAAACATCATCTACTAGACGAGTATTTACTTATCTCTAAGTTCTGTTTGAATTTTTTATTTCATTACTTTTCTAGAAATAAACAACTTTATGTAAAAAATTAGAATAATGAAAAAAATATCCATAGAAATTATTTCTTCTATAAGATGTTGGATATTATATTTTTATCTATTATTGACTTCCTTGATCTTCCCCATTCAAATATCTCCATATTCCTAGTATTATGAAATGGTATGGACTAGAAAGCCATATATTTGACCTTTCATAAGTTTAAATGTGTTCTAATTTCTTTTAATCCTCATGTATCCTTCCTATGAAAGGTATTTTGGCATCCTATAATTTCTGGATACCTGATGATAGTTTTTTGTTCTCATTTAAGATTGAATTAAGGGTTTCATTTTTATCACATCAGGTGACTTTTCAACACGTAAAACTTTCATCTTGCCTTTATTTTGACCCCTTTAATTTTTATTATTTGATGTTTCTGAATTACCGATGATTCCACTATTTCCCATCTATGCGGTTCTTTGATCATTAAAAATATTTTCATCTCCATGAGAACCACTCTTAGCTCTGTCCCGCAACTCAACATATGAGAATTTTCTAAACTGCATTTTCTTATTTTATTCTATTTAATTTGATCCACTTTAGTGTTTGATCCTAAGATTAACAACTTCTTCTTTAACTACCTCAAAAGTATTTGACTTCACCTCTTGTCTAAAGGTATGTTCATTGATGACCTTTTCTTATTATTAAATTCGGGGCATTAGTTCCACTATATCTTCTATTCCATAAAGGGATGTTGTTTTTACATTCACTACTTCTTCCAATAATTCAATTTTAGCCTCAAGATGATCAACATATTCTAATGATTCTTTAAAAACTCCTCATCACTTTTGGAATATACTGCTTTGATTCTAAATATTACCAACAATATCCTTATGTTGTAACTTTAGATCTGCATCAAAACTCAATTAATGATCTCTAACATTATCTTTTGATCGTTCTGACATCTCAACGGCATCCATCATAGATTCTTGGTTTCCAATTTTAAATGATGGTTCTTCTTCAAAGAATAATTCATTATCATCATCTTATTCTTTATAGAAAAAACTATTTTTTTTATAATTTATTTCCATATTTTTTGTTTCCCTTTATAGGAATCCTTTTCTGATGCTTCTATGAGTTTCCAGCTTCAACTTCATCATCATCAAACATCCTTGAGCACTGAGAAGCCATGTTCCCAACAATACCACAATGAAAACAGGTCAAGGGAATATTTCCTTCAAATATACCTTTTCCTCACTTGTTCTTCATTGAAAAAAGGGAAATTAATTCATCTTCCTCATTGTTTTCATTAAAACTATCCCCTTAAATCTTGAGTTTAATGGAATTGAATGTAATTTTCTTATCGACTCATGTCTTCACGTCATCTGTCTTGAATCTCATTTCCTAGGAGACCATACTACTTAGCAGATCATTTAGATAATGTTTATACATGTTCATTTCCTCAACGGCTGACAATTTTGGATAGTGGAGAGGTGTAATCCTTCTCAATATATTATTCACAATGTTAATGTTTTTGATCAATTCTCAAAGAGCATGAATTTCTCAAACATCTTTATTAATTCGGTTGAAAATGGAATATGCATTTTCATTATTTTGAATCTCCATATCATTATACAGGTTGTGAAAATCTTGGAGTTCTTCCTCCATCACATTACTGTATCCTACAAAAGTATTTTCAATTGTTTCCCATATAGACTTTTCTAAGGTTAAACTCATAACCTTTAGAGAGATCTGATCAGAAAGAGATGTAGTGATGGCATTGTGTGCTTTAGCATTTGCATCAAGTATTTCTATGTCTGAATCAGTCATATAAATCCCTATAGGATTAGTGACATATATTTATTCTAAAGTAACCAAATGTTTTTCCATTCCAAGAAATCATATATGAGATCTCATCTTGTTATTATAGAACTAAATGTTTATTCAATCAAAGATGGGTACTCGTCAAACACTCACTATATTTTCCCTAAAATAAGGTAATGACATATTTAACACTGGAAAACTTCTCCCTCTGATACCACTTATAGAACCCCAAAACACTTTGATAGGGGAGGGGTGAATTAGGGTTTCTACTGTTTATATTACATAGATGGATCATGTTCTCATGTTGGTAGGAACCTATTAAACATGTCTGATAAGAGTGCATAAAAAACAATCACATTCAAAGTGATGAAAAAACATTTTTACTTGTTTCGCCAATAAGGGATATTTCAAGGAGAATTTGTCAACATATTTTCAGTTGTACCAAGGTTCACTAATCTTCACTAGTTATGGAATACATAAGTTTTGACATATACAATATTTTCCAGGTGCACAACCTATACAAGGTTTTAGGGATTTCTCACTACATCCTTTGGAACACATCCATCGACTCCACCTAGATCACTTCTTTGAGATACGTATAACTTATTCTATCTACTTGACAGTCACTTCAATGTATTGGAATTAAATTCTTTGTCCATGACTTATCATGATACTATTCTTGAATTGAATACCTATGTTGATTATCTTTTAAATCTATGTTCATTGTAAACCCGATATTATAAACTACCTTTAATAAAGAACCTTCATGAAGCTCCCTTTCATTTATAGAAAAAACTTCCTTTAAGAAGTACCCATAACATCATGGAAAAAAATCATTTGTGAAGCTCACAAACTCTACATTGGAAATCCTTTTATCGTGAAGAATCATTTTCTCAATAGCATTAGCACCAATAAAGACTTTACAAGTATATTTTCAAATCTCAAGCTCGCATGAAAAGCCAATTTCATGAAGATCCCCTGGATTCATAAAATAAGGGTGATTCTATATTTTCCATGGAAAAAATTCTTAGAATAATGTGGTTGTAGCCTCATATTTATAGTTTTATCAGTTATCAAAGCTCCACCACCTCTTTGCAGATTTTATGGATCTTTCAAAAATGTATTCAGGACGTACCTCCCATCGTGAAGCTATATAGAAATTTTCCATTCACGATCCTCATAAAAATAGTTTATATTTCCATTTATGATGCACGTCGTAATTGTGGAGCTCACCATTATAATTCTTTAATCGATAAAAAAACACAACTAATTAAGCCCGTCTAAATGAAACTCATGAATTTTCCATATTTTTATATGGAAATCAAGACAAAGAACTTTTTTCATTGAAATCCATCCTCCAAATTTTGGTCCCCAAAATTTTGGAAACACTGGGAAACAATGTCAGCTTCAATACTATTGTTAGCTTGAACCTTAGGGTCCCTTTCCTCACGAACTCCCAAATTTTCCATGTGAGGATTGACAACAACCACAAACCAAAATAAACTTCTATTAGAGAACATCCTTGGTTCCATCATGTTTCTTATAGTGCTTGTTGAATATGATGACATCTTCTCTATAGATGTTCTAGGTTATCTTCTCACATAAGGATACACATATGCATTGATCTAAACCCTGGGATGACACAAGTTTATGTGACAGCATATAGGAGAGATCTTGTAGATCATAATGAAATGTGGGTATAGTTTGAGGACTTGAAGAGGCAAGGGTTTGTTAGACCCAATGTTTCACCCTGGGTATCCCCATTTTTTCCACTAAGAAGGAAGACGAGAGATTGAGGTTATGTGTAGGCTACCATTGCTTAATATAGGTGACTATGAAGAACAATGATCCACTACATAGTATTTATGGCCTATTTGATCAGTTGAGAGGGGTATGATCATTCTCAAAGGTCTAAATTAGGTTATGTTATCATCGGTTACATGTAGCAGATGAAGATATACAAAATGATAACATTTATATGTTTATATGCTCACTATGAGTACATGGTGAAGCCCTTCGGTGAAATGAACTCCCCAGTTGTGTTCAAGGGACTCATGAACTGATTCTTTTATTCTTTATTAGAATGGTTCATAGTAGTCTTTATCTTTGATTTCCTTTTATACAAGGCCTCTTAGGAGGAGCACCCAAGACATTTGAGGATGGTCCCAAACACACTCTAATGGCACTAGGTTTATGATAATATCTCTAAGAAATAGTTTTGAATTCAAGTGGTCCACATTCTAGGATACATTATCTCAGATGATGGAGGGGTAGTGAACTCAACCATGGTCAAGGAAGTGTCATCTTGGGCGCCACAAATGAGCATGATGAAGGGGACGATATTCCTTGGGTTGTATGGATATTATCTGATATTCATAACTAAATTCTCTAGGATATCATCTCCCATGATGGATTTGACTCGAAAGGGGAATCCATTATTGTAGAATGAGAGGTTCCAACAAGATTTTTAGTATTTCATGTAGAGTTTGATGAGTGATCCCATCTTGAAATTTTGAGAGGAGGGTGTCGAGTATGTTACGCTTTATAATGCATTTGGAAGAAGGATTGGTTTTTTTCTGATGAATTGGTAGGGTATTATTTCTTATAGATCATGTTTGCTGACACCACATGAGTATAACTACATGACCCATGATCTAGAGTTAGCATCACTAGTCTTGGCACTAAATATGTAGTGACACTACCTAATGGGTGAGTGTTTTATCATTTACACTGATCAAAAGAGTCTCAAGTACATATGTAGTAGAATATGATATTAGTATGAGATCTTAATCATAGTTACTTAATGAGGTGTAAGATTAGTTAGCCTCATTGGAATTATCCTTTTTTGGTGGATATAGGGAAGATTAACTCTAACTGATGGTTTCTAACCCTCTAATCCTGTAGCGAGCTAGAGAGGCACAACATATGGATGTTGACTGTGAGACGCTACATACTAAGATATCCACTGGAATTGTTTCTAATGTATTTTCTAATGATTGTGAGAATGTCATTTTTTTACAGGGGACATGATTCCATTTGGGCGATCATAGAATGAACACCCATGTTGGCCCACTTCATTGATGTTTGGGGGAAGTGTTTAGAAATGAGATTGGGATGCCTCCGCATACATGAGATAATATGACTCCATGAAGTTCCCTGAATGATTATTTATGATCATGATGATCGATTTCTCTACCAGTTGCGGAAGGGATTACAGAATCCTTTCAAGATACAGTTACACATGAGCACAATGATTCGACCCCAAACTAATTGCTATATTGAGAAGATCATTAAAGATCTAGAGGATATGCTATTATCATGAATTATTAACTTTTTACATATTTGGGATAATCACTAACCACTTATGAAGTTTTTATAAAACAACAGTTACCATTCCACTATTTGTATGGAGCCATTTGAGATATTGTTTGGGCAACCCTCCATGTAAACAATATACTATAATGGACCAGGTGAGTCAACACTCATTGTCCAAGGGTTTTTATGAGAAACTATGGAGAAGTTTTATTTCCTCCGTGGTGAGATGAAGACTACCAAAATATATCATAATTTTTTTGAGGACTGATGACATTGGCCTTTGGAGTTCGATGTATGAGACCATGTTTTTTTATGGTTTTCACCTCAATGTGGACTAATGAGTTTTAGTCAGGGTGTAAATCCATCTATGAGATTCATTGTCCCTTTCTAGTTACCCCATAAAGTTGGTCAGGTGTTTTACCACTTATCTCTACCTTCGCAGTTAGATTGGGTACATGATTTCTTACATTTGTGGAAACTCGGGAGGTATGTGCATGACCCATCACATGTTATTGACTGTGGGGAACTATACAACAACGGTGGATATATATTTTTTGAGTATCTAATAAATATTGTGGATCAGAAGTAAATAATCCTTTATGGAGAAGTGATTCCTTTAGTGTGTGACTCTAAGCATCATGAAAATCTCTAGGAGAGTACACATGAACAAGATGTTTAGATACATGATTAGTACCCACATCTATTTGGGTAGCCACTTGTTTCAGCTTTTCAATCCATAAAATCCAAAGGTGGGGAGAATTTAGTGAATTGTATTTTTATTCTACTATTTTTGGATATTGTATGGATTATTTTTAAGACCATGTGATGAAACAACATGTGATTTTGAGTCTCAATTTTCCTGGAATAAATGTTTAAAATATATTACATATATTAAATAGAACATAAGTGTATATTTTCAGAAAAAACATAATGAATTCTAAATGGGTGGTCCTATTTAAAAGTCATAAGGCACCATTTAGTTCAAAATGAAGGTTTTACAATAATTGTGCTACAACCTTTTTCATTGAAGTCTATTTATAGAAAATTCATCGCAGACATGGAATAAATCAAAAACAAATAGTTTTATTTTGTTGATGCAGTGATTGGAGATTCATTATGTATAAATTAATGATAAAATTATAGGTTTATCCATATAATCGTAGATCCATTGGAGAACCATTAGATTTAGCATTGGAGGATATCTCTCAAATGAACAATAATGGGATTATAGATTGCTGATCATCAGGAAGTAAGATTAGGGATCATAAAAACGATAATGAATCAAGATCATTCTTCATCAAATATAGATCAATCTCAAGGTAGGAAATTTTTTTATTGGATTCATTCCCCATTCTTTATTTATATGATCAAAGTGAACTAGTTGACCAATGTATTGATTCAAAGGTCATCCTTTTTGGGGATTGGTTTTATTGTGGGTATTTTATTGGGAGAATTTATTTGTAACTAAATTTTTATCTCTCCATTCGTTATTCAACCAGTAATGAATTGAGGTTGATACAAACATTGACTGAATTTCATTCCTCATGATTACTTTTATTTTTTTCTTCCTTGGTTCTTTATTCCTCATGGGTGTTCTTCATTTTTCCCATGATTAGAAATACCCCTGATAAATTGATAATTTTACACTGGTTTCTTAGCACAAAAAATTAATTATTATAGATCTGGGATCAACAAGACATGATGATGGTGTGATGATGGACGCGATGATGGATCGGATTGTTTTGGATAACTAATTTTGTGTTCTTCGTCACACAACAAAGAAGAATTTATGAACTCAATTTCTGAATGGATTTTATGGATAGAAGATGTTATTATTCAACAAAGAGGATTGGATGTGGTGGTTTCTTTGTTTTTTGTAGAGTCTCGTGGCTAGATTAGAAACCAAATATTAGAAATAAAACATGGAAACTAGATTTGGGAATCTATAAATTTTTGTATTACACAATATGTAACATGAAGCCACACACTTTATGGGCCTATCTCAATGGAGAATAGGGTTTCCAGATGAAGATAAGTATCGCATGGAATGCGACCTTTTCCAATGATGTGGGGTAATATTTGGTGACCTCGGTATGTTCCCCAGATGGTACATAGACACGGATTGGAGTATACAAGCACGAACACACTGAGTACTCCCAAGTGGACACATATTGACCTGGTGTACATGGGCTCACCTATGTACCAGCACTTTTGAAGCCGACTCATTTTTTACTATTACAAAGAGATGCATATGGGACATGGGATATTCACATGGGCAGCAACCGAGGTTGAAAGGATATTAAGTGTTCCCCTAATACATGTTGTGTACTCTTAAAAACATTCCTTGGAACCCTTTCTATTTGTATCATAGACAAGTTTCATTAGGGTGTGTTCCCCATATCTATTCAATGAGGGTCAGTATGGAGTCAATTCCTACACA
This sequence comes from Viscum album, assembly GCA_963277665.1. NCBI lineage: Eukaryota > Viridiplantae > Streptophyta > Magnoliopsida > Santalales > Viscaceae > Viscum > Viscum album. The sequence goes on from OY728131.1 coordinate 35,232,860, forward strand.
TAGGATAATAATCCCCTCTATAATAATTCTATGATACAGTTTTTGGAATCCATCAGTGAGGTCCTGAGTGAGATCCTCTATTTCTCATCATTCCCTAGGTAGAGTTCTTAGTATCTTCATGACCATAAATATGAAGGAGGCAATCTTATACTTAGAGGGTTAACCTAGATTGAGTTGTTGTTATACCCCACGGACTTGGGTGTGATATTCATATATATATTGTATCTCTTCAGACGTGCAGCATATAATACAAATCGTGGGACCTGATTAACATTTTCTGTTAGACAGAAACCATCATTTTTATCTATCTCTAGAGTATGCTCTCTCAGATGATTTCTTTTGGATCCTTTGAGCTAGAATACTCAGCTAGAATTACAGTCCTGACTTACCTTTATACAATTTATATTATTGAGTATATCTGTATTTTATTGGTATGTGTACTATATAAATACTCTAGTTTGGAGTTGAATGTACTTATTTTTCTATATGTTTTTTAGTTTTTATGTATCCTACTTGGTGTTTTTATACTCACCCTAGTATGGTCTTTTCTCTCACATGTCATGTCTTGTAGAGATGATTGACCTTTTGAAAGTGTCCTTGATGGAATAGGACCATACAATGCTTAGTGAGAGCAGAAATACCAAGGTGTGTTCCTATGGTATCTTGATAGAACTCCCCATTTTTACTTTTAGGTTGGGATTATATTCATACTCTTTATGGTGGGCTTGTATTTATCCCTTTTTACTTTCTTTTCTTCCTTATCATACACTAGTTGTTGGCTTTAGATGTATGAATGAATAGTTTTTCAATTGTTCTTACATTTCAGTATTTTATGTGATTTTATATGTGTGAATGCGTACAAGTACATATGTTATGACCCCCCTTGTTAGTGATATGCCTACTCGGTGCTAGTCTGCTGTCCATGCCCTATGGAAGGCAGGTTTGGGGAGTCGTGGAGCAAGCCCATTTGGGACGGGTCATGACATTTACCGATTAATCTAAATACATATATAATGAATATATATGATATTTATATCATGGAATAAATTATAGTGATTATTTAACCATGATTAAAGTAATAGGACTGAGAACAAAAAATAAAAACATACATGAAAGATAAATAAGTTAATACTAAAAAGGTTTTTTTACAAGGAATTATTAATAAAAGGGTAATAAAAATTCATAAGTAAATAATATAATTCATGATATATATTATTACGGTTCTTTCATATAGTTATAATAAACCCACATTTATTATACATAAGGTTTGACTAAGTATAAAATAAGACAATAATTAAAGTAATGGATTTCAAGTCTCTTTTATTTCTAGGAGACATATGCCATATTCCCCACTTGTTTCTTTTGTGTGGGGTATATATACTACCATTGAAATTTTCTATTATTAATATAATTAGTATAATTATATTTAATGTTTCGTTTCATTTTATTCTTTAATGGGGCCTACGATTCAATGTTACAAAATTTGTATTTTATTTTTGTCTCAATTTTTCTTATTTGAGACATATGTCATGTTATGGACCAATAATATTTTATAATATGTCTATACAACAAATTTTAGATGTAATATCATGAATCTATTTATTCTCAATATATTTTATGTTTATTTTATTTTTATTCATTCATGGGAAATATGAATCAATGTTACCAAAGTGGTAATGGATTTATGTTACAATCTAATCATTTATCGGGATTGTTTAAGTTTATGACTATGATGATGAAATATTATGATCCATATCACAGGAAACTCTTTAAATATATACTACTCTAGTCATGTAGTAAAATTAAATGTGTTCCTTTCACTTTACTCTCTTTATGTACTCAATTTTTCAAAATAATATTTTTAATAAAAATCCATCTTTATTCCTATCTTCAGTCAAAAATCTATTTTCTTTCATATCTCTGTTTTATAAAAAAGTTTTAAATTTTTTATTATAAATCCTTAAAGGATTTATTGAAGTCATTTAGACCCATGTTTGATTTTTTACAAAGTTTTTTAAAAGGAATATTCTTTTTTTTTCAAACAAGGCATGTTTTGGATTCACTGTAAATGTGAAGGGAGTCATTATTTCAATGTGTATAGTATGAATGAAATTTATCCACACCCTGAAAATTATTTTCTATGAATCCTAATTTTTATTCTTTTGAGGTTATTTTCAAAGAAATGAATTACCACAATATTTCACAAATTTCTAATTTTAAAAATTATATTTTAAAACAAAGGTTATTTTTATCAAGAAATGTTTTAAATTATTTTTAAATTTTTCATTAATAAATTTCAATTGTTATTTTCAAAGAAATTTATCATGAAAATTTTTTATGTTTTATTTTTTTTCAAAGATTAATGGTTATTTTCCCCAATATATATTTTAAATGATGTTAAAGCCTCCTTTAGAAGTATTAAAGATATTTTTAAGGAAAATTATTTTAAAATTTTTTTATGTTTTAAAACAAAATTATATTTGGAAAGAATATTTTCTTTAATAATTGTTCCAAGTGATGTTTCAAAAACATTTTCTATATTAAATTAAATCATTTGAAATTAATTATAAATTAAATGTGATATTATCCAACAATACCATTATTTTTATTTGTATGGTTTATGTTTATGATAAATTTCTGCTTATGAAACTTGTTTATTTTCAATAGGTTATTATATTAGGAAATGATAAAATGATTATGAAAAATGTTTCATTTCTATTAGTTATGCTATGATGAAATGTTTTTGAAAACCATTTATTTTCCTAGAATCTAATTTGATGATTTTTTTTATGATCTTATGGAACACATATGTATGATTTTCATTATGTGATAGGTGGGATCTATATATATCTACAATGAATTGGATAGAGATTTAAATCTAATTAGATAAAAATAAATAGAACTGGAAATGAACATAGTTAAGTATTATACTTTCCACTATGATTGTATTGGGAGTGAAACTTGACTACTATGATGGATTGGGGAGTGAAACCATTCCACTGTTATATCCTTTGAAATGAGTATTGACTAAAATGGAAATGAATTTATATGATTATGTGTATGCCAATATTCCTTCTGTTATATCAATGTTATGCTCTCATGTATCATGTTCTTTTTTTTTCTAAAGATTCATGTCTTCTGAACAACCATATTTATTCCATGACCCAATATTGATATAATTGATATACATAGTATGATGTAAAAATATTATTCTCATGTTATCATACCCTTAAGATCATGTTATGTATATGTATCTCCGTTTTTACCCTAACTAAGCATCTAGTATCACCATTTATTATGTTTCTTTAACCTAGGTTTTGATTATAGTTATCACATGTGATATTTATAATAATGGTTCTAGACATGAGGAACTAAGTGGGAGATTATGCATAAATATTATGAACCAGTTGTTTTTATTTCCATGTTTCTGAAGGCATTATACCTTTTTGATCGTAGGAATGTGTTTAAATAATGTAATGAATATTCATTTCTAAAGAAGTTATATCTATGTAAGAAAATATTGGGTTGTTCTAGTTGGTATCAAAGTATGGGTTTAGTAAATCTTTGGAAAATGGAATAAAAAAACCTCAGTGAGATCCCTAGGTATTTGTATTAGGATATTTGTAAGAATAATTCAATATATAGGAAAATATCTTGAAATATTGTTGAATGATAGTGTATCTGGTTTCCTAGAAATACATCCCTATTCGGATACTACAAGTGTATGTGGTTATATAACAGATATACCTATGGGTAATAAATTTGAAAGAGGCGTGTGAAGAATGACTCATGTGTTACATGCTACATGAAAACGAGCCTTTATATGCACCTGGTTTGAAAATCCTCAGGATATAACATGGAAATTCATAAACTCTTTATGAACCATAATGAATGATTTAAATAATTACTATGAATGAATTATGATAAGCCTGTGATTTCATATTTTGTAAATATGGTTTGATGATTTAGCCATCCAATAATTTATTATTCATGATTATGTGTTTTCCAACATTGAGTATTGTTACCAACAATATGATTTTGGTTTTGGTAAATAGATAGAACCTGATGGAAACATGTTAATGTGGAATAAAAGTGAAAATACAATGATTTTCCTCCTGACCAACTAAATGTTATTTGAGATGGAATGAAAATCTAATAATTATTCTCAAACAAATTTCTTAATCTATGAATTGTGATGAACTTATAAACAATATAAAGGACGTAACAATGATTTGATGTTTTTTTCATAAGGAAACATCCACAATATTTTCATCGTTATGATGATCCTCTAGTTTTGGATAAATGGATCAGTGTCAATGAAAATATATTTTTTATTCTCCAGTGTATCGAACATGAAAAAATTATTTTGTTTGTCTATCATTTGGAAGGAGAATATAATCAGTATTGAAATCTCACCATGATATTTGCTACCATGATGAAATTTATTCCATGGTGTGTGATGGGTTTGAGAGATTATTTTTAATAATTACTTCCCCCATATAATATGTATGAAGATAGATAAGTAATTACATGAGCTAAATCATAAAAATGATGTATTTTTTGCTACTTATAATGGAAATTTTACAAGAATTATGAGGTATGATTTTAAAATTATCATCCATCCTAAAATTAAGATTTATTAATTCTTTATTAGATTACAACCAATTTTCTGATAGTATTTATCTATAAGGTACTTCTTTAAATATGAATAAATCATTTTATGTGATCTCAATGTGGAAATAGAGACTAGATTTACTCATCAATATAATGGTTTTGATATGAAAATAAGGACAAAGTTCAAGGGAAACACTAATAAACTTGGAGATAAGAATATGAGTTCTCCATCATATTCAATGTTTAGTAGTAAACATGTAGTAAATTTTGTCATGGGGAATGGTAAATATTTTAAGTGTTTAAAGGATGTTCTTCAGGTAGATTAACTCTAAAATGATGGGATGAAGTTAAATAACAATAAAAATATAGATAAAGCTCCAAAACATTAACCTCCCCCGCACTAGTGATTCAAGTGTGAGGAGTTTAGGATTTATGTGAATCAATGAAATAATCCAAGGGATAATGAGGATCATAATCTAAAATAACCATCAAAGGAAAAGGAAAAACAAAAAGATTATACAATCACAATGCATGAATTGAATCATGATAATTAGGGGACACATATCTTTCACTCCTTAGTTTGAATATTCATGTTTTATTTTGTATGAATGAGCACTATGAAAAACATATTATTCATAACATAGTGAAATATTATTTGATTATAAGTATTTATTACCTCCCTATACATGGATTTTGGAATAATGAAATCACATGTGACATTATATCAACACAAGGATGAACCAAAGCTTCCAATGTATATTTTTTTTGAATAAGACAGGATATTATTTAAAGAATAAAGGTTTGAAGTATTTATGTATTTTAATAAAATGTTTGTGTTTCAGAATTATCTTAAAAATGGTATTTTGATCATAATAATCCTAAAACAACCAAGTATTGTGTTAATCTTGGAAGCATATATATCCCCATGTAAGATTAACTTAAGAGTTATGGATACAGTCATGGGTTTAGGAGTTTAAGGTTGATACTAAGTTCAATGTCTTAGAAACCACTAGTGCGGTTTTATGTTATGTGTTTTTATCAAGTATAGGGATATTTTGGGAGAAATTTATGCAAATACGGCCCTTTGGTTTTGTATATGTTTTATTGAAAAAGTTATTTGAGGAAGAATGACTTTACATTTAGGATAAAAGAATAAAGGTATTAGTAAATTTTAGGGTTTATATAATCTTTGATATTGAGGTAAATATGGGTTATTGGAACATGGAAATTATACTAACAAAGTTTTGGAAAAAAGATAACCTGCATGTCGGGTGATAGCCACTCACATTTGGGAAGGTCACAGGGCATGAAATCACAACCAAAGAATACAAATAGTATATCACCTAACACTATCCAACATGAAATATTAAATCTAGTGGGGAAAAATAAAGGGATATATTGATGAGTACGCATATTAGTGTTTGGTATTTCAATAAGATATGGTTTAGAGGAAACTTTTTAAGGGGATTATCCAACCATTATCCATACCAGAATGAAAATGGGAAAACACCGTAATGAATCCTTTCACCAGCCTCCCAAAAACAAATAAAGGGAATAATTATTTATTGGTTTTATTTTATCACCTTAAAAAGTCATCGCACTTCATCTCTTTCATATAACATTTTTATTTGGATTATATTTGTAGGATATACATTAAGAATGTAGTATGGTTGCATAGAGTTAGGCATTCCATGATTCATGATCATTATATAAGGTTTACCTAGAAGTTATGTAAAATTATTTAGTAAGATCATGATATAGATTTGTGTTTCATAAATTTGTAAAATCCTCAGAAATATGATCATTATAAGAGAAATATTAAATCCCTATATGAAATGTTTATATCTTGTTCTCTAGATTTTAAAGGTTTTTAGGATCAACATATTCCTCTGGTTTTTTTTCATACAATAATAGATTTTGAATGAGTACTTTGATGGATCCTTATTAATAATTCAATGTAATGAAGTGTAATGAAAAAGCATGTAGGAATTATGTTGGAGAAATAATGATTTTGGGGAACTATTTTTTGAAGAAATTATAATGAATTTTATATCCATTTAGTTGCACATAAGGGTGATACAATTTTGACAGAAAAGTTGTGCTGATAATAATTGACATGATCTTTATTATGAAGTTGGTGATATGGTGTTTCTTTGAATTTTTATGTGTAAGAATGATGTCAAAACTAATACTTAGGTATATCATTCCATTTTAAATTATTTATCATATCAGGATGGTACCTTATCATCTGGAACTTCCACTGATCCTCTATCGGGTTCAGGATGAGTTCCATATATCTCTTCTAGGATAGTATATACCTAATCCATCACATGTACTGAACTGAGAAGTCATAACACTAGAGGAATTTATTTCATACAAGTAATAACCAATATATATTACATATCATATATATAAAGTCGTATGAAACAAGACCACTCACCTAACCAAATTTTTGTATCAAAACCACCATCTTGAGGAAGCTAGGTGGGAACCAAAGGATGTAAAAAGGAAAACATATCCCCATATTTTCAGCTTTAGAATGATTCATTTATAGGTTGTAATTAATTTTAAGGGGTGTAGAATATAATAACATAATATTCTATTATTTTTTTGAAAAAAATTAATTTCTTCAATAGCATTCATTACACGCAACATTGAGATCAAACGAATTGTAGTATGTTATTTAAATTACTATTTAACATGCTCATTAAGAACTGGACTTTATAATTGGAGGTATGAATAATAATAAACACATTTTAAATATGATTTATATTGGTTGTATAAAAATAATACATTTTGATAAAAAAATACATAATTTCCAGTAAAGTCTTTATATGTTTTAAAAATACAATTTTTACAAAAAAATGATTTTTTTTATTTTTATGTACAAATAATAAAATTAATTTTTGAAACTATTTAAAAATTTAATTTATAAAAGGAAATTAAATTTTATAACATATATTTCCAAATTAACATAGGATCAATTATTGTGGTTTTTCAAAAGAAAATTTTTGACAAAAAGTGAAAAATACTGGTTTTAATTGAAAACTGCATTTTCGTTTATTGAATTTATAAGTCCATATTTTGTTTTAATATTAAATTCAATGAATAATTTGTGAAAATATATTATAATTAAACAAATATATGTCATTTTAATTAATTTTATATTGAATTTTTATATAAAATCATTTTAAACGTTTGAAAAGTTTCTCTTTGGAAACTGTTTTTTTTCGCATCTGTGTGTTTAATTTTAAATTATATTCTTCCAATTAGGTGATTTATTTTTTGAAAAATTTATTAAAAATTTGTAATTATATTAATATATATTATATATTAAGTTTAAAATAACTTCTTTTCAAAAAATTAATAAATAAAATAAAAATTAATTATAATAATTAAGGATAAAAAGGGGGTTTTGGCATTACATGTGCTTTTTTTAAAATTTATTTTCCATACATATAGGTTTTTTATTTAATAAATTGTATTTAATATTTATAATTAGTGGTAAAATATTATCTACTATGTCCCATTATAATTTTATTATTAATGTATTAACATTAAAGGGAAATAAAGAGATAAATATTTCAATAGTGACAACTATAAGGGTAAAATTTAGTGATCTTTAAGTATAAAGAATAACATGATTAAAACATGTGTTTATTTTATGGTGGTGGTTTATATTGACCATATAATCCATAAATTCCACTATTTATTAATTTATAAGGGACATGGGGTGACAATAACATCCCATTATTGAATAGTTTTTAGTATTTACAAAAACATCACTCCCCCATTATAAAAGGCCACCTGGTCTCCCCACTTATTCACACATATTAATCCCTTTTATGAACCAAAAAATAAAACAATACCATCCAAACATCCTTATACATGTCCAACATATAACTTTAACCCCAAAATACCAACCCTCAAGTCCATCATAAGAGAACAAAATGGGGTTGTTCAAAGAAAAGGTAATTGTGTTCACTGAACTCTTTCTTTTGTACTTATTATCTTACCACCTTAGATCATGTTCTATTAATTAAAATATTATAACACAAGTATATAACATATAATAATTTGTCATCATGTTAATTTCATTATCTACATTTTTCTCCTCTTCCATAAAATAGAAAAAAAACCAGTGATCTTGTGTACAACAGACAACTACATCGTGATCGGATGTTATTCATTTTCAATCACCACCTCTCATGGATGAACATATTGTTCTATTTAAAACATTTATGTTATATATTATATTATTATACGTCTTGAAATATAACATCTCTTATACCCTCTTAATTTTTAGTTTGTGGGAATACAATAATGTCCCTCTTGTTTATGTAGGACTACCAACTTACGAAGCGATGTGATTCGTTCTTCACCTAAGATTTATGTGGAAACTAGTAAGGATTTGGTTTTTTCAAGATATGTGATATATATTAATTAAAAATTATTATTTAAGTCTAATATATTATTTAACCTTATTTATTTCATCCATTCATAAAATAGAAACATCATTCATGTGTACGTATGACATATTCACTCCATAAATGGTGTATTTCATTTTATATATCTAACATTTACAGATTAATATAAATAAATATATAAAAATATATATATTATAACTACTTCATTCTTGAAATTATTGATATTATTTAACCATGATCAAATAAGGAGGACTGAAAATATAAAATCAAAACATTCTTGAAAAATGGAGTAATTATTTCCCGAAACATGATTTTTACAAGGCATTATTATTAAACCAGTAATAAAATGTCATAATTAAATCAATATGGTGTGATAAATATTATTATGGTTATATAATTTATTTATAATATATCTAAATTTATTATACATGATTTTTTAATGGGTACGAATCAATTTGGGACTTAAGGTAATGTATTTCAAGTTTCTCTTTTATTTCATGGAGAAATATGCCATATTCCCCATTCATTTTTTTGTGGAGTGTATAATACACCCTTAAATTTTTATACCATAAATATACCTATTTTTATGATGTTTAAATATTAATTTAATATTACTCTTTAATGGGTCTTATTATTCAATGTTACCAAAGTGATAAGGGATTTTTATCTCATTTTTCTTTATTTAAGATATATGTTATATTATGCACCAATATTATATTATATGGTGTACATATAGCCCATTATACATGCAATATCACGAATTTATTAATTCTCATAATATTTTAAGTTACATTTAATGTTATTTTTTCATGGTTCTTATTATTCAATGTCAAAAAAATTGTAATGGTTTTATGATAAAATCTCCACATTTATCTTGATTATTTATGTTTATGATTTTGATGAAGAAATTTTTTGATCTGGATCTTCGAAACACATTAAATTCCTTATCCACTGATTATTTCATTAAAATATAAGTGTTACTTTAATTATAATCTATCTATACACTCAAAATTCAAAAATAATTTTTTTACGAAAAAGAGAATTTATTTCACTCTTCAGTCAAAAACATTTTTTCTTCCATATCCATGTTTTCTAAAAATGTATAAAATTACCCAAATGAATTATTAAAAAAATGTTTACCTATTTTTTATTTTATAAAAAGTTTTTTAAAGGAATCTCCTTGTCATTTTCTAAACAATTCTAATTTTTATTTTACGAAAAATGTGAAAGGAATATTTATTTTAACATGTACGACATGAAAAGAATTTCCCACTATAATGAACATTATTTTTTAAAATATTCATTTATAAATTTTCCATGTTATGTTATAAGATAATTATTTCCACATTATTTCATGGTATTTTTTTTATTTTAAAATAGTACTTTTAATATAAAGGTTATTCTCTTTAGGAAATATTTTAAATTATTGTAAAAGCTTACTTTATATGTTTCAATGTTTATTTTCAAATAAAAGGATTTTGAAATTGTTCTGTGTTTTAAAAATATATTTTCAATGTGGAAAAGATATTTTCATCAATAAATGTTTTGAATTATTTTTATATCATCCATTATAAGTTTCATGGATATTTTTGAATAAAATGATTTCAAAAAAAATTTATATTTTAAAAAGTGTATTTAAAATGGAATTACTATTTTCTTCAATAATTTTTCTGGGTGATCTTTCAAAATCATTTTCCATGTAAAATGAAATACTTTTTTTGTTACTTATACTTTATTGGGAATATGATCCAAAGAAACAATTACTATTATTTCTCAAAATGGTTCATGTTTTTAATGACATGATTTCCACGAATTCGTTTTCTTTATTTATGGGATATTCTATGATGAAATGATAAAATGATTATAAAAAAAATTATTTACCAAAGGGTATGCTATGATGAAATGTTTATGAGATCCATTTCCTTTCATGGGTTCTAATATTATGAATTCTTTATGATCTTATGTCACATGTTTGTATTATTTTCCTTATGAGATGGGTTGGAACTATATATCCCTCTATTGTATTGAGTAAATATTGAAATCTCATGAGATAATCAAGAATAGATTGTGAGGTGAACCCAGTTTAGTAAGGGTCTTTGTACTATATAATGGTATTATAATTGAACCTTGAATAATAAAATTTATTAGGTATTAAACCCATTCCACTATTATATACATGTAAATGAGACTTTACTACTATGGAAATGATTTTATATGATTATGTGTATGCCAAAATTCCATGTCTTATTTCAATGTTATTCTCTCTTTGATCATGTTCTTTTATTTCCATACAACTCATGTATTATGAACTTCCAATAGTTATTCCATGAATCAAGATTAGGATATTTGATATGAAGGGTCTTTTTTTAAAATTTTATGATCATGTTCTCATACCCTTATGCTCATGTTAATCTTATATATCACCCTTATTTATCCTTGATGAGCATATGAGCTCACCATTTCTTATGTTGCTCTTCCCTAGGTTATAGTGGTTGGTATTAGATGTGATATATCTATGACGGGTTATAGTTATCTTTGTATAAGTGGGATATGATGTAAAACTCTTATGAGCTAGTTTTTCAGGTTTCTAAGATTCCGAAGACACTATACCTTTACAATCCTCAAGCATGTGTTTGTGTAATGTAATGAATATTCATCTAAAAGGGTGGAATTTATATAAATGAAAATATTTTGTTTCTATAAACATTCAACTGGATGAACCTTCACCTAGTTCCTCCAAAATAGATTAATATACTTTCCCCAACCATCTAATAGGGTGAAACATTAGGGCCCTTGTACCTCTTTTATGACAGGACTTCACCTATCCCTCCACTAGGGTGCACAAAGAAGAAGAAGAAATACACCTTTATCTAATCCCTAAATATGTATAAGAACCTTAAATAAGCCCTAAATAGGGAAAAGAACTTTATCTAAGACCTCTCTCGGGAAATGAACCTTTATCTAAGCCCTCACTATGGCTAAAAAGCCTAGTTAATCCTTTATTAGGGATAATCACTTTAGACAATCTTTCATTAGGGAGAAGCACCATTAGCTAAACCCTCATAAAGGATAAGCACAATAACTAATACCTAAATAGGGTTAAGCAATTTATTTAAGCCCTCACTAGGTATAATCACCATTAGCTAAGCCCTTACTAGAGATAATAACCATAACTAAGTACTCACTGGGACTAATAACCTTGGTAAATCCCTCACTACGGATAAACAATTTATCTAATCCATCATTAGGGCTAAACGCATTTACATAATACCTAACTTTGGATAATCACTTTATCTATGCCCTAAATTGGGATAATCACATTATCTAATCCCTAACTAAGGATAATCATCATATCTAATCCATTACTAGGGGAAAAACCTTTTTACCTAGGTCCCACACATCAGAACCAATTCACCCAGGTGTCAAACAAGGGAACCAATCAATTACATATATACCAAGAGCTTATATACGCCTCTAAGTTACCCTTATAGACCTTATCCATAAGTGTAAACCCCAACTCTACCCCAAGGGCATCACCTATGTGTGTGTCACAGAAAATCACTTAGAGTTGAGATACTCCTTTAAGTTTTGGAATCCACTTAGCTATAAGCCTTAAATTGTTCTATCTCACAAGGGAAAATTATCCTATGAGTTTGATTAACCTTCCTCACCCATCAGTTCATGTGTAATGGGTCCATACACATTTATCACCTTGGTTAAATCCTTAAAGATTCTATCAAACAACAAAATTCTAGATAACCCCTTTTGATTTTATCAAATTTCTTCAAGAAAATATTCCTCCTTAGAGATTTTTATCATATCACCTCATGTATATATCTGTAAATGTGTTTTAAATCCAAAACATTATGTTGAGATACCTCATTTTGGAATTATCAAGCATCATGAGTCCAACCATAGATTCTAATCTTGGTTTAATCCCAAATATGGGAATCTTATGGGGTGTAAGACTCAGTTGTTCCTTCATAAAAAACATTTTGTGATACTCCTATCAGTTCCATAATATGGAAATCCTCCTTGGTGTGATACCCAATACATATATTCACCAAAATCACCCACTTCACTAGGTATCTCCAGGTAGATCATGTGTTTTCTGTAATTTATCTCATGTGGTCTCTTATTTTAAGTCATAGGAATACCCATAGGGAAACCTGAATACGTAAGTCTGTTTTAACTCTAATTGGACTCCATTAAGCAATGAGATTGATTTTCTTTTATCTATTGTTTTTAAATTAGAAAATGAATCACATGTGGGTTGATATTTGATGATCATACCATCATCATGATGAATGTGCTTCAATTTTGGGCCTCATTTTTAGGTGTAAGCCTTGACCATACTACCAAACTTTGTGTTTTTTATTCATATTTTCTCAGCATATATAGGAAACTATGTGAGGTTTAATCATAACACTAAAACACCAAACACCTAATGATATTTCAATAAAATAAATATGTACCAACTATTATACTTTCAACTAAATCATCACATATTAATAATAAAAAGATGAAAAATCCTCTAATACACAAGGGTTTTCATATATCTATATGATTTCAGTTAGATCATTGACCTAGGTGTAAGTATTCCTACATTGGGATTTGTAAAGGATTAAAAATAAGTATTAAGTCTATAATACTATCCTAGAGTAGGAAATAATTTCCCCCAAATGGGTTTGATGAGCCTGACCTCCCATCCTCACAACCAACGTGTTTTCCAAGACATCATTGGTAATGTCCCACTGATTTCTTGCCTTTCGAATGTTGGTCCACATTGAATCTAAATTATTTATGGATTTAAATATATTGGATTTTATTTTTTATAATAGTTTACAAAACCTACATAATGTTCATATCGATTATATCAATTTATTTTAGATAATTATAGAGTCCCATGAAAATTTAAAGGAGGTTATTGTGATTGTTCATAAAAAACAATAATTTTTTTTAATTTTCAATCAATAAAGAAGAATTTATTTTATTAATGATTATAAAAATATATATTACTATTCGATAATAATAATAAAATATTCATTTAATTATTATTATAAGATATCACTAATATTTGGGGTTTCTTAATCATTCTTGATATAAATGTTATAACATCATTCATGTAGGAGGTAGAACTGACACAAATAAGAATGTGATATAATGAATGAATAGATAAGAACATGTTTCTATAAATATATAATATAACTTTAACTATGTAATATTGATTTCAAGAAAACATTTTTTTAAAGTGACAAATTAGATTTCGGAATGGGTGGATGAAAAAGATAAACAAAAAATAAATGGGGGGGGATAAAACATATGTTAAAGACTTGAGTATTCTCTTAGAGAGGAACTATAAAATTTATGATTTTTGAATATTTTTTATAACTAATGTTTCATTAAACTGTGATAGTATTATTTCAAATAGAATTTTTGAAGGGAATTAATAGGAAAACAAATGATTAAATTGGTTTGAGAAGGGTATGGGAGTCCTTTTATAGGTGAGTTTGTGATGCATTTCTACAAATACTTGTTCCTTAATGTGTAAGGATTTAATTTCTAAAAGGAATGTAGATAAAAAGTGTAAAAATAAAAAATATGGGTCATTCAACCCCTCATCTACATAATATAGTAATAATTTCAATAATATATTTGGACTTTACACCTTAATTCAAACCTTTTACCTCAATGTACCCTTTATCGTGGTAACTAAATTTTTACCATGGTAACTTTTATTTTCCCTAAAAAACAATCCATATTAAATTAACTTAATATGATAATTTAAAATATGAAATTCATTTTAAAAAATGAAATTTACAAATGTGATGAAAATTAATTTTAAAGTGTAAATTTGTAACAGATACAAACTAATTTTTGAAAAATATATTTTTTATAATATAAATGGAATTATTATAATTCCTTACTAACTAATAATCACTATATTAATTATTTTTTATATATACTAAACAAATTTAAGTAAAATAATTAATTATTAATGATTAAATTTTAATAATACATTTCAATTAATATGATATTATACATTTAATTAAATTCATTCTTAAAATATAATATATTTAATAAAAATGTAAACATATAAAAACACAAGTAATTGTGAAAATGAATATATATTTTTAAAATATGGCTTCTTACATTAATAAATGCATATTTATATCATTATAAATTCTATTTGTAAAAACCCCTATTACATATGTTTCATACCCAAGGGTGAGATAAAAATGGTGTCCATCTCTGGTGGTGATTCAATTAACATGGATATCACAATTATTTACACAAGATTGAAATTATTCTTAGATAATTACAATAAATTCATACTTGTTAAATTTTTTCTTGGGTTTTGTTAAGGTTAAACACTAGAGATCCCACATCCTTCTCAAACTCAAGAAAATCATCCATATAAAGAATAATTCAACTACTTAATGATATTACTTATCCTTTCTGTGTAAATTTCATAATATGATTACTTCTATTTATTCACTCATATTTAATAGATATATTATATAAATCAAATTTTAATCAAACAAAAATTTACCTCATTAATTATTCTTATTTATTAGGATGGTATTAAAAATCGTTATAATATTATTGGTCATATAAGACCAATGACCATAAAATGATAATATTTAACTTTTTCATCCTTATATATAACATCATAAACTTATCTAAAATTAATTCAACCATTTATTTATTTACATATATTTTTTTATTAGTATAATAATGGTTCAACCTCTGTTTATAGTTATAATCGGTGGGATGAACATCCTTGAAAACTATATGGATAAATATTTATCATTCGTGGTATTTTAATTTACTTTTGGTTTTGTTCCTTTTGTAATTTTCATGGTGATGTTTTATATTTCTACAGCACCCTTGGTTTCTATTATGTATCCCTTTTTTATGTTTTTTGTAAATAAATTATAAGGTTAAAGTTTGGGAGAGTTTTCGGAACATTCAAGGACTATTTGGGGCTAAAGGGAAGGCGTGCGTGATGCACATAGTTTGTCTAAACCGTGTAGAAATCCGAAGAGAAACCATGCACAGTAACGGTTTTGGGGAAGTAGTTTTATCATGGTTGGTGAATAGTTAGGGATTATATACGAGGAGGCAATTAGAGGAAATTATTTAGGTAGTATATAATACACAATTAGCGCGTGGTTTCTCTACCTGTGTGAGTAAACCGTGCAAGGGTTAAAAACCCAGCCTTAAAAGTGGATCTTGGTCATTCAGGCCTCTAATCAACTATTTTTTACCCCAAAACAGTTCTAAATCATTAATTTTATTCTAATAAGTACAAATAAGTTTCAACCATCAACCCTGAGGCACTCTGAATGCTTCACATGGTGATTTTAAGATGGATTCTTGAGCATGTCATCGTTATTCACCATTCTTATCACGTTTCATTATATCTAATTAGATCTACATCTCATATCTCATTGAATTATCATATATATGCTTGTTATGTGTATATCTAAGATTTAATATTCCAATTATGTTGAGATTTTTTATCCTCATTGATAGGAGAATATATCTAATACTATTTTATGGAATTATTACCTAGTTTCATGAGTATTCTTCATCAGTTTTTGATTTTCATTAAAATGGTTAGGTTAGGTGTATTCACATTAAAATCCTCTAAGTATAACTGAATATAATTATTTAAAATTTATTATCTTTTTTAAAATTATTTTTAATTGTCTTTTTTAGAATTGTTATAAACCCTCTTTAGTGATAGTTGTGGAAATCTAGAAAATTGGTGTTCTTGAATAAGTATTTGATTCTTGATTTTAAAATGCATATTTTAAAATGATAATTTTCAAGAAATGTGGAACAAAGGTTTTATGAAAACTTTTTCAACAAAAGTAATGTTTTTATTGAAATTAAATAGATTGTTTTTAATTAGTTTGGTTAATAGTTTTCAATAAAAGAACAGTTTTATTGAAATGTGTTGAATTATATGAACACACTTGATTTTAGCATAGGTTTTCCCTAGGTTGTGGTGTGTGTTCATTTTCATTGGGATGGATAATGTCATGAAGAACCCATCTAATGGTTGGGATGGATATGGTAATGAAGTAACCCTGTCAAAGTGGTCCACTAAGTGAAGGCTTAGTGGAAGGATAACTCACCCCTCGTGAGTATAGGGAGTTTCAAGTTTCATGCATTGTTGGGTGTGTGGTAAAGTGGAATTGAATTGGTATGACAAAATAATATTGAGAAATTGTTTTAAAGACTATTTTGTTTTTTTATTTGTAATTGTGAATTTCAATAAATTGGATGAAAATAACACTATTTTACATTTGGTTTTAAATGGTTCTGAAGCTTGTTTATATTTAGTTAAAAAATGTTTTGGGAAATTTTTTTATATAAATATTTTATTTGAATATTCCAAACCTTTATATACTATTTTCATGAGTAGGGAAGTCATTGGGGAAATACTACTAAGTTTTATACTCACCCCTTCTTTGGAACTTTGGTGCTTTTGTAGATTCTAACTTTTGGGACATGGGAAAAGGTAAAGTATCACACATATTTAGGACCACCTTGTGATACTTGAGATGTTTGGATATGTTGGAGTATAGAGCCTATGGAGCATGAATTCATTTCATTGTCTTGGAGGTTTTATATTTATATTCTACTATCTAATTTGATAGTTTATTTTTCTACCATTGTAGTACACATTGGTGTGGTTTTGTTATAAAGATGATTGTTGACTGACCTTGTTTTTATCATGCATCATATAATGGTTGTTTGGTTAGTGGTTTATTTATTAATGGGTAAATAATCCCCCACATTCATTTAAAACCCTTTGGTATTTATTTCCAGCCATTGGAATCTTAAGGATATCTCTTAAGGCATATTAATGATTCATTATATTCTCAATCCAATGGGAATATGTGGGTCATTAAACATTTTATCATTTAGTTCAATCCAAGTGTTTCTTTGAGATAAATTGTATCAGCTTGTTCCTTTCCTTGTGGAACAAGTAGCCATCAGTTTTCATGGTATGGGAGTTGAAATTCATTCTTTTCTATTACTTGGATTATGATCTTATAAAGGAGTAGGATTTTTGGGAAATGAAATTTAGTGCATAAAAATATTTATCTATACTTTTTTGTGATAAACATAATGATAAAAACTATTTGGGTACATATGTGTTTTTAAAATAATTATAAGATTTTGGAAATCTCATTTTCATTGGTTTATCCAATTATAATAGAATTATATGCATTTTAGTGGAATGAATTCCAACTAGGATTTCATATTTCATTTTGATTAATGATTAATGATTTTTTTTAAAGGTGGAAATTTTGGAAAAATGATGTACTTTTTTTCAAATCAAATATTTCGAGAAGATAATGGTAGATTCATTTTGAAAATAGTTTAACTTTAAAAAGAAAGAATAATTTTTTGAAAAAATGGTCAAACATGGAAGCGGTTGTTTTGGAAAAAAATTCTACAATAGTTTATGTGATATAATTTGAAATGTTGATCCATTAGTTGATAGAGAGTGATTATTAATGAGTTTTTTGTTTTTTTAGAAAATGTAATTTTGTAGGTGTCTTAGAAACCAACCGAAATAAGATATAGAGAATGTTGTTGCATTGGATCCATTGGTGAACCAAGAGATGGTTCAGAGTATCATTCAAGTGTTTCAAGATGTGGATATGGGGAACTAGAGGGATGATCTAAGACATGTGGATCATTCCATCCAGTTCATCAAGATGAATCCACTGATATTCTAGAGTGATTCTGAACTTGAAAAGGCAGAGGTGTGGCTGAATAGAATTAATCACATCTTTGATTTCATTAGAATGCCATAGGATCTCAACGTAATGCTGGTGACTTATATGCTCTGGGAACTTTCACATCTGTGGTGGGATCTAGTGGTCAAAGATAAACTGGATCAATTCCTTTCATGGGAGGATTTTGAGAAATTTTTCATCAAACAATTCTATACTCACACATTCGGGTTCTACAATATGATATACTTCTTAATACTAACTCCGAAAAATCAATCTTTCAGAGATAATGCAAGCAAATTAATTAATGTAGTGTGCTTTGTACGATTGTTTTGGGCTTGTTCATCCTTTAAGGAAAAAATATTTGAATTTGGGATAAGATAGGCGATTCAATCGATGATTGTGGTGCTCTATATTATAGTTTGTATTGATATTGTGAGAAAAATGGTCCTGGATGAACGTGATATATCAGAAGATATAGGAGAAACAAGTATGATGGTACCTATAAGAAATTATGGGAACTCTAATGATGGAATAAATTAGAATAGGGACACCTATTTCCATGGTGGGATAGGGAATCGAAATCAGATGGCTGGATCTGTGAACATTTGTATATGACCCTTGAGAAAAGAGGGTTCTTTTCAATGTGGTTTGTTTACCACATAAAGAGAGAGTGTATAAAAAACCTAGATCTGGTCACAACTGAAATTATATGGTCCATCTTTAGTGTTATTGTCACAGTGATCCGATGTTAGGTGATCGAGACACTTCTCAGGGGTCTCAAGCATCATATGTTTCAATGGTGAAAATGAAGAAGTCCCAGTCTCTCCAGTAGAGTAGGGCTATCCATGGTGATTCTAGGAACACCATGAATCTTCAGTAATCGTAGTATTATCATGTAAATTGGGAGTATAGTGCAGTAAGAAATCAACTGTATAGAGTAGAGAAGATTATGGTGGATGATTAGGTTGGACCGCCTATGGTGAGAGGTATGATTATTTTAAATTCTACTATTATTCATGTTTTTATTATACTAGTGCATCATATTACTCCATTGCATCCCATGTTATTGATTCACTGTATTTAAAGGTATAGATGATTCCTTTTGTGATAAAACATCAAACTCCTCCTGGAAAAATAGAATGAAGATCCTTTTTCTGAAGAGAATGTTCTATAACTGTTGATGGAGCTGAGCTGGAATGGGACTTATCGACCTTGGGGATGGATTTATTTGATGTAATTGTGGGTATATATTGGTTGAATATGTTCAAGGATAACATCAATTATTATATTGGATAGTAACTTTTGTGACTGAGGATGTCTTCGAGAATCTATTTAAAGGAGAAAGGACTGTAATGAAAGGTGAAATGGGATTGTTGGAACCATTAGTCAGAACAATATTTTACTAGTTAGCATGGATGACTTTGGAATCAATATAAAATATTTAGGAAAACATTTTTCCAGCAGTTGTGGATCAATTTTTAGATTTTTTTCCCAATAAATTCCTAAGGTTACCACCTATAAGGGGATTGGAGTTTACGATTGATCTACTTACGAGTACCAGTTCTATTTATCATCCATATTATAGGATTGAACCAACAATGTTATGGAATTGAAAGTTAAATAAGATAATCTTGAAAGAAAAGGTTTCATTCTTCCAATTATGTCTCTATGGGAAGCACAGGTCTTGTTGGTAAATAAAGAAGATGAAACTCTTTGACTGTGTGTTGATTGTCATATATTTAATCAATCTATGATTAATAACAGATATCCAATTCCATGCATTGATGTTCTATTTGATCAATTAAGGGGATCCTAGTGATTCTCAATAATTGACTTGCGATCAGGATATCATCAATTGTGAGTTTGGAAGGAAGATATCCAAAAAATAGCTTTTATAAGCGGATATGGACACTACGAATATGTACTAATGCCTTTTAGTCTAAAAAATTCACCAGTGGTATTTATTTCACTAATGAATCATATATTTCAGCAATATCTATATTCTTTTGTTGTGGGGTTTTTAATGAAATATTAGTGTATTCAAGGACAAAGGCTCAACATGAGCAACACTAGTTGATAGTGTTGGGAATCTTGGGATATAATTTTTTGTATACCAAACTATCATAGTGTGATTTTTGGATGTAAGAGGTACACTTTCTTGGCCATGTAATTTCTAAAAATGGTTTTTTAGTAGATCTTAAAAAGATTGAAGCTATTCTCTCTTAGCAGCCCCTGAAGAATGTCTTTGAGAAATAAAATTTTCTTTGTCTAGATTGTTATTACCAAGGCATTCTGCATGAAATTTCATGACTATATTCACCGATGATAGATTTTACAAAGTGGAATTCACCATTCCAATGGACTAAGGTATGAAAAAATTATCTTCAAGATATTAAAGTGATTATTACATTAACACCAATATGGATTTTTCTAGAATCTTGACATGGGTATGTGTTGTACTGTGATGCTTCGAGATCAAGGTTGGGATGTTTTCTCATGCAAGGATACCATGTGGTTGCTTATAGTTCCAGGAAGTTGAGAGTGCATGATAAGAATTACCCAAAATAATATTTTTAGATATATGTGGTTGTCCATGCCATGAAGACATGTCATTATTATCTATTGGGTGATAAATTTACTTTGTTTACTTATCATAAGATCTTGAATCACATTTTACCACAATAAGATTTGAATCTGAGGAAAAGTTTACGGATAAAGTATCTTCAGATTTTTAAAATTGACATGATGTATAAACTAGGAGAAGGTAATTTGTTGACCAATGAATTAATTAGAAAATCATATATTCAGCAGGTGAAGGATTCTTTATATGAGTGGTAGTTAATGTTGGTTCTAGCTGACATGGATGAGGAAAATGAAGGCCTAGTTGGTGTTGCTATTTTATTTTTAGTATCAATATTTCATGATTTGGTAAATATGGTTAGATATGAAAAAAAAAATGATGAATAATTACTTGTAATGAGTTCAAAACTAAATGGTAGGGACACCTTTAAGGTCTGAAACGTTGATGGGAATTTAGTTTTCTAGTTTAGAGATCTGGTAGTTGTACATATCTCTTGTCTAGAAAAAAAATATCTTCATAATTACAACCATTTTAGATGGACTTTACATCTTGGAATACAAAAGATGTATGAGGCATTGAAGGCACCATTTTGGTGGAGAGATATGAAAAATAAAGTGGTTGATTTACATTCAGAGTGATTAAATTGTCAGCACGTTATGGAAGAACATCAGAGACCAGTGGGTACATTGCAATCATTACATATTCCATTGTGGAAATGGGAGAAGATATCAATGGAGTTTGTTACAGGTATCCCATGAATGTTTTGGAAACATGATTCCATATGGGTCATAGTGGATCGACATACCAAGTCGGACCATTTCATCCCTATTTTTGAAACTCATTTGATGGAGGATAAATCCAAAATAAATATCCAATAAGTTGTAAAGGGACATGGAATTATAGTTTTGATAGTCTCAAATAGAGATCTGAGGATCACATATCATCTTTTCTAATTCTTATAGAAATTCCTCTAAAACCAGTTTACTGTGAGTATAATGTATCATCATTATATGGATGATCAATCTGAAAGGATGATACAGAAATTGGAAGACATATTATGGGCTAGCGTAATAGACTTTGGTTGCTCATGGGGAGATCATATACCTT
The DNA here is from genome assembly GCA_963277665.1 of Viscum album. NCBI lineage: Eukaryota > Viridiplantae > Streptophyta > Magnoliopsida > Santalales > Viscaceae > Viscum > Viscum album. Next base: position 35,255,353 of record OY728131.1, read on the forward strand.
TATTAGAGTTCTCATATAATAACTTCTATTGGGAATCGATATATATGGATCCATTCATAGAGATTTACGGGTGTCTTTAGTAATCTCCACTTTGTTGGGTGGAAATAGGTGAGACTTCACTAGTTGGGCTTTGCATTGTTCAAGAAAGAGGATAATATTCTACTTATCAGAAAATGGAGAGAGACAGCTCAGATTTGTCAGAAATAATATGAGGATCATTTTTGAAGAACATTTTCATTTTAGTTGAGTGATCATGTGTTCTTGAGGATCTCTCTACATCTTGGAAATCGTCGTTTTTAGAAGAAATGAAAGTTATCTCCTCGATACATGGGCCCTTCCTAGATACTGGAATGAGTTGAATAGGTGGGATATCAATTTTCCTAGACACTATGGTTTAGTATGATACATAATGTTTTACATGTATCTCTTTTGGAAAAGTATTAGCCTGGTCCTGACCATGTGATCAGATGGGATCATGTTTACCTAGAGCCAGATGCTTCGTTCATACATATCCCATTCAAAGTTGTGGATAGGTATAATAAAGTCTTGAATTTAAAAAGAATCGGTCTAGTCTGTGTTTTATCGAAACATGGTAAGATTTAGGGAGATACTTGGGAATATGAGAAGGAAATGAAATATAAATGGATGGAACTCTTTAAGGGAAATAATGGTTTTCTACTTTCAAGGAATGGAAATACCAATGAAGGTGAGAATATAGTACCCCAAATTTATGGTATGTAACCATTTCATTATGTTTTTATGTATAAAAAGTATAATTTTTAATTTTGGGATAACTTGGGGAACTTTCGATGAGTTTTTTTGGGATAAAGTGTTGGCGAACAGTATGCACACTGTTTTTCTAAACCATGTGGAAATCCTAGGGGAAACGGTACGCAGTAGCGGGTTTGAGGCAGTAGCTTTAGCACAGTTGGAACATTGTTTGGAAGAATGTGTGAGTAGTCCATCTAGGGCTGTTATTACAGTAGAATCTAATTCCTAGTTAGGTCACGGTTTGTCTAATCGTGTGACTAAACCATGTGAAGGTTAAAAACCACATCCTTAAAAAGAGGATCTAGGTATTTCGTGCCATTAATCCACTCTTTTTTTCACAAAACGGCTCTAACTCGGGATTTTGATTCTCCTAAGTTCAAATAATTTTCCACCATCTATTTAGAGGCAATTCAAAGGCTTTTCTTACTGATTCAGAGTTGTATTCTTGAGTTATGTCGTCATTATTCACCGTTCTTGTCATGTTTCCTTAGATCAACTTAGATATACATCCCCTCCCTTCTTTGATTCTTAGATATGCAATTTTTAGGGGTATATAAAATATTTTTTATTCCAAATATATAGTTATTTGGTATCTTTTTTTATATGAAAATAGATCTATGGAATTTTTGTGGAATTCTTACCCAATTTCGTGATCATTCTTCATCCATTTCTGTTTTTGTCAAAACTGCTCAGGTAGATGGACTCACTCTAAACTAATATTTGTTTTAATAAATGGAATGCATTAAAATTGACTATATTTTTTTAAATTTATTTTGAATTTTATTTTTGTGAATTGTTGGAAACCATACTTTGTGATGGTTGTGGAAATCTAGAAAATTGGTGTTCTTGAATAAGTTCTTAAATATTTATTTTAAAATAAGGATTTTAAATTGACAATTTTCTAAAATATTGGAATATGGATTTCATGGAAATTTATTCATTAAAAGGAATGATATTATTGAATCGAAATGGTTTTTTTTTTGGAATTGGTTTGTTTATTGGTTTTCAATAAAAGAACATTTTTATTGAAATGGGTTGAATTGTTTGAACACACTTGGATTTAGAATTGGTCTAGAAAGGGTTGGGGTGTGTGTTCCTATGAATTGGTATGGATAAGGGCATGAGGGACCCCCATAAAAATTTTATCATGGAAATAGGCGTGAATCAACCCATAAAAGTGGTACACTAAGTAAAGTATTTGTGGAAGGATGTCTCACCGCTCATGAGTATAGGGAGTTTTAGGTGGAATGCATGGTTGGGTGTGTGGTTAAGGGGAATGGAATGGTTATACAAAAATCATATTTGGAAATGGGTTTAAATACAATTTTGTGTTTATTTAAAGTAATATTACTTACTAGAATTTTTTTTTAAAACAGAAGTTGTTTACATTTGGTTTTAAATGGATTTCAATCTTATTTTTATATAGTTAGAATCTATTTTTGGGAAATTATTATTTATATAAACAATTTTATTTACATGTTTCTAACCTTTATATCCTAGTAGAATTGGTAGGAAAGTCATTGGGTAAATCCTACTGAGTTTTGTACTCACCCCTGCATTGTCACTTTGGTGATTTTGCAGATATTATCTTCCGTGACATGGGAAAAGGTAAAGTATCACACATATTTAGCACCACCTTGTGATACGTAGGCTTTCTAGAGATGTTAGAGAATAGATCATGTGGATAATGGAGTGTTGTGGTTGTCTTTGAGTTCTTGTAGTTATATTTCAATGTCTATTTTGATACCTTCTTTGTCTCTAGTTGTAGTAAACTTTGGTGTGGTTTTGTTATAAAGATGATGGTTGAGTTTCATTGTATTTATCATGCATAATATAATGGTTCTTTGGTTAGTGGTTTATTTCTTAACGGTTAAATCATACCCATATTTCATTTTAATCCCTTCGTTATTTATTTATGTCCTTTAGCATCTTGGGGATTTTCTTGTGGACTAGTAATGATTCATTGTATTCTCAATCTAATGGGAATAATTGGGTCATTACAATTTCAATATTATAATTTATTATTGTTTATATTGTATTGAAATATTATATAAAAAATATATAGTTTTAGTTTGGTGTTTCATGTTATTAACAAGTTATTCAAAATTTTCAAGGAATAAAATCACAGGGGTGATACATTTCTTTAGCATTTTTTATCAACAGTGGAGTTGATTTGTTGCACTTATGTGTGAAATCCCACATATTAATCCATGTGATGGTTAATGAAGGGTATCATATTCCCTATATTGATGTCCTATTTAATCATTTAAGGGTATATAAGTAGTTCTTAATGATCAATTTTATGTCGGGATATAACTAATTATGGGTGTACCAAATAGATGTTCCTTAGATTGGTTTTAAGAGACGATATAACCTATGAGAGTTTCTTAGGATTCCAATCAATTTAATAACAATTCAGTGGACTTTATATTTATAATCAATATTATCTCACATTTATATTTGTATTTGTTTATTGTTGGGTTTTTCCATGATATTTGTATATACTCCTAATTGTGGGAGGATCATACTATACATCTAGAGATTTTATAGAGGACATTGAAATAGAATGAGATAGAATCCAATCTCCTGAAGTGTCATTAATTAATTATAGGGTTTTTCTTCTTAGTTTATATAATATTAGAGTATGGTATAATAATTAAATTTTAGAATATTGAGGTCTTAGTTTTATAGGTGACCTAATCACGTTTATATATATATATATATATATATATTTTCCAATGGTTTGAAGGACACAATAATATATTCTTCAAAGACATGTCAATATTATAAAAACCAATAAAATTTCTATAGAATAATGTTTTAGATTTGAAGTGATCTTCTCTTTTTTAGAGAACCTTCTCAATGGTAAATGGTAGTTAAATGTTTGTGTACGTATTGGCCTTACCAAAAATGGTTAAATAATATACCTTGTATTATAATGCAACATGAGTTGGTATCGGAGTAGTTATTATAATGGATGGTTGAGTAGTCTCTTATAAGTCTTGGAAACAAAGGAAAAATAACTAGAGCTAACTAATGCATCTTTTTATCCAATGGTGGTAGTTTATATGTTGATACATTTGTTTAACTACCTTTTGGGTGAGAATTTTATAGTGTATATTGATCACAAGAGCCCCATGTATATCTTTTCACATCATAACTTAAACCTATAACAAGGAATATGGTAATTTTTTTCTATTGCATTGACATTAATATGGATTATACCCCCAAGAAAGGAAATATATTTGTTGATCCTAAGAGTATAGATACTCGTACCTAATAGGTTTGAGAGACAAGTATCAAGTGGAAAATAATGATCCTATTTGAATAATTGTATCTCAATCTTAAAGAGTATTGGGGTATACCTACCCTTACAGCTATGAGTATTAACTCCTTATTGTGTGATTGATTGACATATATACAATTATCCAACTAAAATTATTGGGTTATGAGATATAATATATATTTCGGGAAACATCCACCTAATTAAATTCAAGATGATGATAGGATATTATATGTACAAGGTTAAGTTGTGGTACCACAAAACATCAATATGAATATGATACTATATTGACATACCTCATGATGGGCAACTAAGTTTGGTCTTACCAAGATGTATCATAAAATCTATAAGAAATATTACTGTCCCAAGATGAATATGGATATTCCAGGGTTCGTTTAAGGATGCATCTCCTACTAGTGGGTAAAATTTGGGTATTAGTGACATATATATATATATACATACATATATATATTACCCTTTTTTTATTCTCCAGAATAAGTAGGATAATGCAAAAATGGATTGTGTGATAGGTTTTTTTTATCACCCTTATTAAGTGATATAGTATAGGTTATAATTTATTGGTAAATAAAGTGGACAAATTATTATTGATCAAGGAGACCATGTCAGTAGACAAACTTTGATAACTGTATGTATTGAAGATAATATAGTTTCATTATTTTCTTTGGTGTATTATATTATATTATAGTTCACAATTTACATCATGATTATAGCATTTATTATAGTAGGTAAATGAAACTATTTAACATTTAACCATAGTATACCATGATCAAATTAATGGTCAGTTTGAATAAATTATCTGGGTGATGTAGGAAACACTAAAGGAATAAATCCAAGATTCTAGAGGTTCTTGGGAGATTTATCATGAAATCAAGATGTTCCCCAATAAAAAAAATTTATCATGCATTGATTTAGATGGATCCTTTTGATACCTTTAATGGTATGTCCTTTTATATAGGATAGAGGTTAGGAAGTATTATATTATCAGGATGAGTTTCATGTATGATAAAATAAAAAACATTCATTGGAATAAAAGGTTGTTTGAAACCACTATAATTATAAAATAATCAAATCTAGATCTATGATGTTGTTTTGTAGAGTTTTAGAGACCATTTATTCTTGAGATCATCACCTCGGTGGGGATATTAGAGAACTTTGAGGTAAGGGTAGTTAGTGACCGTGAATGTGTGATTGTTAGAGGGTTTTAGGATGGTTGATATAGTGACATATCAATTTGGTATTCCACATATATTCTGTATCATTAAAAATGTACTCTATATATCACAACTTTAGAGATATCATCTCCATCATTACATTATGTTTAACATCAATGATGTTGAGATAGAGGCTAATGCTTCATTAGAATAATAAAAAATTCTTATTATAGTCTGAAGAAATAAGATATATTATAAGAACAATCCACCCTTGGTATATGTTTAGTGGTATCACAAGCATTTCTAGGAAGTGACATAGTATTGAGAGGAAGATATGTGAGTGTAGTGTCTTGATCTCTTCCCTGAAGATGACCAATAACATAACTTGCAGATGAGATGTTATATGGTAGATATTTTATATGTTCTCTCCTACGCCAAGGTTGATATTATTTAAAATTTTTAATAATCTATGTGTATTTTTAAAGGCTTTTGTTCATTATATGAGTCGGTAGAGGTTGGGGGTTAGTTTATAAGGAGTTGGGCTCAGTGTAGAGTAAGTCCTTCATAATATAGTGAACAATATATTTCGTGTATGAGATATGATACTTGGTGGATTTAGGTATAGTGGTGGATCCTGAATATATCCAATAGGAACACAAAATCCCAAGGGATGGTACCTGATGACAGGTGAACAGGTACTCAATTTCCCTATCCTTTTTTTCTAAAATTCAATTAAATTAAATATATTATTATTTATAAATATTAATAAATGGGGATCCCCATAATTTGGTTACATTGAATCCACACTCCCTCATGTAACCTTTTTTCTCTCCCATATAAACTTGATTTCACCTACATTCATGGTTTAATAAACATGTCATCTATTCTTGAGGATTACTCTGGGTGATTCTTTTTTGGGATATGAGTGGTCCTTTATGATATTTATTTTGATTACATGGTCACTAATGGCCATGTGATTTCTTTAAATATTTATAATAAGGTACTTATAATCAAATATGTATTTCACAATGATAAATTATAACATGTTGGTAATTAATAGAAACCCCTATGTCTTATTTAATAATGTGATATGTGGTTACATGAGACTATTGGCTCGAGGTTTGCCTTAAAATGGAAATTCAGTAATATTATTGTTTTTTTCTTTTTTCACAATAGTTAAGGGGTGTGAGTTTTCAAACATTAATTGATATTGTTTTAGTTATATTATACCTGGGATTTATTATATGGAAACGTATTTTGTGTGATTTATAATAACCCCAACTTTTATGATAAAATGTCGTTAGGAATTACAATGAACCGTTTATGATTAGTCTATAATATATTAAATGAGTTAGTTATTATGAATTGATATAGTTATTATTATATGAACTATGGTTAATGATTTAAAAAAATTGTGGGTTAATATACAATATATTCTCCTGTTTAACTTTATTGTGGGATGATATGTCCATTTACATTTCTATTTGTCATCGCCCGAGAAAATATTCCAATTTCTTGTTATTGGTTATGGTATGGGATCATATAACCACATTCCATGTTTGTATTATGGAAAGGGATACTATACCTTTTTACTTTATATTTCATGTGGTTACAGATACTCTGGGAACTATTTATTATTACTTTTGAAAATGGGAAATTATGACCAATGTTTACTATTTCTATAGAAGGGGACACTATAATAACATCTGTTTAATTTCTAATGAAAGGGATATTTATTCACACTCTTGTTTAGATTATCATAGAAAGGGATGTTATGATCATTATTATATGTTTTCATGATAATATATGAGATTCCCATTTGGGATGAGACAATTATAGGCATGTGATGCAATGCTGACTGGGAATGCATATAATTATAAACATGTGATATACTTCTAATATGTCCTTTGTCTTTTGATTATCATGGGTTGATTTTGACCCTTGTATTGATATTTATGTTAGTAAGGTATGTCACAGTCATTTTCCTGATATAGAAGTAATGTTGGATATTATTGCCTCTTCCTATATATTGTACGGAGCATTATGGCATTGTTTGTTCTTGTTAAATCATAAAATGTTTTTGGAAATCATTATGATCTAAACTACATCATATAAGATTAGCACATACTTATATTTGATACTATGATTATAAATAAATAATTCCAACCCTTGGTTTTGAATTTGTGAATTGTTAATATTGTAACTAACTTTATACAAAGTCGGTATAGTCACTCATCTGTTCCATTTCATAGTACCTGATGGCGTGAAGGATATTGTAGATGTTGTTATTTATTTTATATTATAATAATATCACTTCATGAATTTACTTATATATACTTTATTTGAAAATATAAAGATTTTTTGGTGTCCTACTATTTTTTATTAACACCCTCCACACAAATATCGGTACATGTAAATATTTAAGGACCATAGATATAGTTAGGGTAAGGGATTTACTATAAATAGTTTAGTTAGAGGGTTGGTTGGAGTGGGAGATGGACCTAGGTAGGGGATCAGACCTAATTTTTTAGTAGTCTCCATTATTTTATTGTATTAGATATCTTGAATATGATCAACCCATGATGAAATATAGTTTACTTATAAATAAATCATCTAACATTACAATAGTTCATTTAATATAACTTGTGTAATTAAGTGAACCAGCATCCACTTAACCCTTGATCTGATCCATTGGGTCACATGGTCTCAAGAGCACCTCCCCGAATGCCGGAGACTACCGACTAGTATTGAGGGTGTAAGGTGGTATAGTGGGGAGACTATACCCTCATGTCAAGTATCATAAGGGATAAAAATAGATATAATACATTGTGGAATCACAAATATATAACTGAATTAGTATAAAGTGGAAGAAATAGGTTACTGAATAACTAAATATAATAACCCAAAATTCCTAAGGTAGTGTATGATATATAATAAATAGCATGATGTAGTAAAAAAATAAACAGGTAGAATCATGCTTTCTATACAAACCACAAAAATAAAAATAAAAGACAAAAGAGATCCATAAGAATCTGGAGCCTATGCCTGATCCTCTGAAGCAACTAGGTATACTAATCAATAAGCTGTTACAGGGCATTCCCCTTATAAATATATAAAACCCCAAGAAATTTAAATAGTAATTTATCTTAATTAAATATTTATTTAATGATTGTTCTTACATATCATGAAATGTTTTATTGAATGGGTTTACAAAACTAAAATATTATTTGCATGAAATATTATTTTAGTTTAAAAAAAGTTTTTTAAGTTAAAATATATTCTTTATTTAATGTTTTGAATATTTTATTATTATACACAATTCTTTTTAACATGGTATAAAATAATTTTTAAAAAATATTTTAATATAAATATCATTACTTGGTCTTTTTGTAAAAATATAAGAATCAAATAATTATGATTTTTGAAATATAAAATTATTTCATTTTAACAAAAAAATAATGAAATGTGTGATAATAATTATAATATTACCATTATTATGTAATAAATATAATTTTTTTTATTTATTTTTTGATAATAATACTAATAATAGTAATAATAAATATGTGTGAAACATTGTTTTTAAGAAAATTATTATTTCTAAAATTTCAAAAATATTGTGTGGGTTATTAGTTATAAATATACATAATCATATTATTACTAAAAATGATATATATATATATATATATATATTAAAACATTTAAAAAACAATATACATACATAATGTTTTTTTAATAAAATGTGGAATTTATAAAATAATAATGGAATAATAGAATAAAAATGAATGAAAAAGTCAACAAAATGATGTAAAAAATAAATAAGAAAAAGGTGAAATAATTGGAAAAAAATAAATACTATATTATAATGGAAACATGAGAGAGAGGCGTGGAATTAACAACAAAGTAAAATAGTTGTTTTCTTTTGATGGTAGCAATAATGGGGGCGTGGGAAAATCATAGAAAAAAATGATATGTTTTTCTTTAGTAAAGATTGACTTTAAATATATATAAAAAATTTCATGTGTTGGTTAATATATAAATATATATATATATATATATATATATATATATATATATATATAATAAAAACAAAATTTATATATATATAGATCTATATTAGCTACATGATTTTATTTAAAAATCAATGATATAAATTTTTTATAAAAGGGTTTTTTGATTTGTTTAAAAAAAGTGTGTAGTGTGATTTATTTTTAAAAAAAATGAATCACGTATATAGTGTTAAAACAAAACGCTAAATATTTGAAGAAAAGATTTATATGTTTTGCATAAAAAAATAATTAGGTCATGTAATATAATAAAAATAATGCAAATTGATGATAAAAGGGATAAAAAAGAAACAAATAAAAATATAATAATGATAATAATGTTCTATAAAAATTGTGGGTTGTGTGCATCAAAATTGGGGTCTTCTTTATTGATTGTTTCCCTATCACCTATAAATATTTTAAATACAGGGTTTTTGATATATTTAAAAAAGTGTGTAGTCTGATTTATTTATTAAAATATTGAATTACATATATAATGTTAAAATAAAACACTAAATATTTTAAGAAATGAATTTTATATTTTTCATAAAAAAATCATTAAATAATGTAATAGAATAAAAATAATTAATATTGAAGAAAAAATTGATAAAAAACAAACGAATAAAATAATAATTTTAATAATAATAATGTTAGATAAAAATGGTGGGTTGTGTGCATCAAAATTGGGATCTTATTTATGGATTTTTTTCATATCACCTAGAATGTAGGATAAAGATAATAAGATATACTTGAATAAAAAAATTCAAATGAATAAATGAATATATCTTTTCTCCCCAACTTCTGAAGAAATATGTGTAATAACTTGCTATATAAACCCTCATTGCACACATAATACAACCTGAATTTCACACTGCCATGATTCATCCCTCATGAACCCACTTCCCACTTTGATTTAAGACAGGTCAGGGATTCTCTCTATTTCACTCTTGATCATGATATCCTCTATCCTATTATATTTTATGTATAATCTCTAATGGAATGGTATGTTTATGCACCTCACCCATACATCCCTCTTCATTTCTAGGTGATGAGAAACAGAGTTTCTCTATCATCAAGCCTTTTACATACACCTGATACCATACCGATAAACCGTAATAAATTCTACACGAACTTCCTTTATTCCTTTGGGTTTCTCTATCTTTATTTTTACCAAAATGTAGTTGCATTTTCTTTTTATATAAAAATTCTTACATTCTGTATATATGCTCCAAACTCATTTTCCAAGATCCATATCTCATTATATTTTGGGGGAATATAATATTTTAAGTGAATTCCTCCTTGATACATCCCAATAAGCCCTCCTGTTTTAAGCCCACCTGTTTTTAGAATAATGTACTTTCAAATAGTATTTTAAATATGTAATTTTCTTATGTATTTCTTAAATTATTTTCAAATAACTTTTTAAAAAGGATTTATCAACGTTTTTTAAACTTCTTATTGATAATTTCTTTTGTTCTCACCACTTTATTTTAAATTATTTTTCCCAGGAATAGTAGAATTTCCAAAGGTGTTTGCTTCACTTATAGAGTTAACATGCACCATGTTTTTTTTCATTTCTTTTTATTTTTTTATAACTCTGATAATTTGTAAAGTTTTATCTAATTCTCCATAACCTAGACCAGTAAAAGGTCTTCTACAATGTAATGTGTAATACTGGGTCCATATAATTGGTATCAGAAGAATGGTCTAGAAAACTTTGAAGATTAAATGTTATCGAGTTTTGAAGTTTAACGGTTCTAGTATTTTTTCACAATTTTAAAGATGGAAATTTATGATTCTTTTAATCTGATGAAATGATTTGCGAGGATGCAATTATTTTGTGGGGTGAATAGTGTAACACCCCACAAAATTTAAATAGTAATTTACCTTAATTATTTTTTTTTAATGATTGTTTCTATATATTAAGAAATGTTTTAATGAATGGGTTTACAAAACTCAAATATTATTTGCAATAAACATTATTTTAGTCTAAAAAATGGTTTTTAAGTTAAAATATATTCATTATTTATTATTTTGAATATATTATTATTATACACAATCTTTTTTACAGGGTATTAAAAAAATTTAAAAAATTATTTTAATATAAATATCATTACTGGACCTTTTTGTAAAAATACAAGAATCAAATAATTAAATTTATTTAAAACCTAAAATGATTTTATTTTAACACATAAATAATGAAATGTGTGACACTAATTATAATATTACCATTATTATAAGATAAAAATAATTTATTTTAATATTTTTATGATAAGAATAATAATAATATTAAAAATATATATGTTTCAAACATTGTTTTTATGAGAAATATTATTTCTAATATATCAAAATATATTGTCTGTTTTTTAATTATAAATATACATAATCATATTATTACTAAAAATGATATATATATATATATATACTAAAACGTTTTAAAAACAATATATATATAATGTTTTTTTTTTATGAAAATGTGGCTTTTAAAAAATAAAAATGCAATAAAAGAATAAAAAAATAATGAAAAAGTAAATAAAATTATTTAACAAATAAAAATAAAAAAATGTGAAATTATTGTGAAAAAATAATAAATAATATTTTATAATGGAAACATGAGGGAGAGGGGTGGAATTAACAACAAAGTTAAAAGGTGGTTTTCTTTTGAGGGTATCAATAATGGGGGCGTGGGAAAATTAGACAAAAATACGATATGTTTTTCATTAGTAAAAAAAGACTTTAAATATATATATAAAATTACATGTGTGGGTTAATATATATATATATAATAAAAACAAATATATATATATATATATATATTAGCTACATGGTTTTCAAAAAAAATTGATGATATAAATATGTTAAAAAAAGGGTTATGATTTGTTTAAAAAATTTTATAGTGTAATTTATTTATAAAAAATGAATAACATATGTAGTATTAAAACAAAACGCTAAATAATTGAAGAAAATCATTATATATTTTTCATAAAAAACAATCATTAAATTGGGTAATGGAATAAAAATAACTCAAATTTAAGAAATAAGGGATAAAAACAAATGAATAAAAATATAATAATAATAATAATGTTAGATGAAAATGGTGGGTTGTGTGAGTCAAAATTGGTATCTTATTTATTATATTTTTTCTTATCACCTAGAATGTAGGATAATGATAATAAGATATAATTGCATAAAAAATAAAATTGAATAATTGAATATATTTTTTCTCCTCAGCTTTCGAATGAAGATTTGTAATACAATGTTATATAAACCCACTTTACACACCTAAATACGACCTGAATTTAAAACTGCTATGCTTCATCCCTCATGAACCCACTACCATCTTTGATTTAATTCAGGTAATGGATTCTCTCCATTTTACTCTTAATCGTGATTTCCTCTATGTTATGACATTTATGTGTAATACCTAATGGAAGGGTATGTTTAGGCACCTCACCCATACTGCCCTCTTGATTTCTAAGTGATGAGAAACCCATTTTCTCTCTCATCAAGCCTCTTAGTAACACTTGATACCATGCCGATAAACCATAATGAATTTTACCCAAGCTTTCTTTATTCCTTCAGGTTTCTCTATTTTTCTTTTTACCAAAATGTAGTTGTATTTTCTTTTTATATAAAACTTATACATTCTGTATATATGCTCTAAACTCAGGTTCCATGATCTATATCTCATTCTCTTTCAGTGATATACATGCTTTTAAGGGAATCTCTTCTCAATACTTCCCAATAATCACACATGTTTTAAAGAAACGTCCCGAATTTTTACCCAATTTCAAATGACCTTATTAATAGTGTTTTGTTTTCATAATGTTGTGTACTATATATTTTAAAACACTAGATTATGTTTAAATCAATTTTGAACGTAATTATTTTCTAAAATAGCTGAGAATTTTAAGCTGAAATAAATTTCCAACACTATTTTAAAAATGTTATTTTTTATGTATTTCTTAAATTATTTTCAAATAATGTTTTAAAAATGATTTATCGATGGGTTTTAAACTCCTTATTGAGAATTGTTTTGTGCTAAACCCTTTGTTTTAAATGATTGTTCACAAGAAGAACAGAATTTCTGAAGGTGTTCACTTCACTTATGGAGTTATCACGCACCATATTTTTTTCATTTTATTTTATTTTGTTGCAACTTATGTAATTTGTAAGGATTTATCTAATTCTCCATAACCAATACCTGTAAAAGGGCCTCTACTTTGTAATATATAAGGCTGAGACCTTATAAAATACCTATAGAAGTATAGCTTTCTAAGGTACCAAAGGTAGCCCAAATAGGGTGTGAGAAAAAAATCTCAATAGGCCACCACCAATGTTGTCTATGTATAATCTGAGTAGTTCTCATAACTAAAGAGTATTAATGTAAAAGAAGGAAATTAAAGAAATGATATAATAAATAATCATCCCAGTCATGTTCAAAAAGGACACCTGGAGGGTCTACCTACTTCATCTCATGGCTAGAAATATTCTGATCATATCACTATATATATATATAAAATAATAATAATAATAATAATAATAAAATGCAGTTTTGTTCTATATTTCATCCACCTATATGAACAAAGAGCATGTAGATGCCTAATATACATATACCAAAAATATTAGTGGTGGATTACCCCGTGACGTAACTCAAGCATCCATATCTTGTATAATAATCCAAAAATCTTATGCAATAGGGTACATGACCTACATCCCAAATATTGAGAGACGCAATTCAACAACATGTCAGATAATGAGTGTACCGTAATGAATTCTCTCTATCATAGAATTTGGTGTGTATAGATTATCATTCATATAGAATTACTGATGTGAGATTCCATGAACTGAACACCTAATATATAGTTTTGTGATTTCCATCTTCGATCAACACTCCTTACCACCATACACAACCTCTTTAAAGGTGTATCATAACATAATTTTCTTGGGGAATTACCACCCATCCCTTCCATTTACTATGCCCACATATACATAAGAGGAATAATCATTTATAAATTCATTTCAATTTATACATTAACTAGGCATGGTTATATATATATATATATATATATATATCAAATCATTATTCAAGGAAATATCATGCATGTCATGGGACAAGTTCCATTCCATTTAAACATTACAACATATTAAACAAGGTAACAATTCATATGGGTAATGTTTCAATTGGAAGGGCCATGGTCAATTAATTTAATGGTTTCCAACATCATTTATTATCCATCATATATAAATCCATTAACCATAACCAATTTAATGAATTCTTAAATACATGGGAAACCCATTTATAAGGATCAAGTGTCAAAGGGAAGGTAACATAGCCCATAAGGCAATTGTCAACTTAGTAAATTCCATGTCTAGGAGGTCCAAACACCTAAGAGGTGATTTAGTTTCATTAAATACATGTGTCTCAAGGGAAATTACATTTATAATCCCATCCAATGGTAAATTAGTTTTCGGAATTTAGAACCAATTGGCCAAAATGGCCAATTCTATATGGCACACACCTTGGGTGACCATACGTTTCGACAAAAACCTCTAAACCATTAAAAGTGATTAATTTAACATGAAACTAGTTACAAGGGGAAATATTAAAAGGGTATATTCATATAGTATATTTTATTGGAAAAGTGAAACATATGGAACAATGAAATAGTTCTGAAATGACCAAAACTCGATTGGAAAACAACACCTACCACATGATCCTAGATGACATATAGCTCAATATTTGTCTTAGATTTAGAGTAGGTTGGAAGAGATCTTAGAAATATTCCAAGGAATTAAAAATAAGGATAACAAAACTGCATCTAAATGACAAAATATATGGAAAGAATATCCTTTATAAGAGTTCAGAGACTATAGGAGCTCACTGAGACAGATTCGTATCTTGTGATGAATCAAGAATCGAAAACCAATGGTGAGAGTTACTAAATTTCTTATATTTGGAATTTATAGAGATAAAAAAGAAGGAGAATGGGTGTTGGCCACTGGAAGAAGAAGGATAAAGAAATAAAATTTTAAAAGAATAAATTAATGGAAAAATTTTAAATTACCCTAAAAAATTGGGGTCACGTGGTTTAGGTGAACGATTTGAAAAACATTTGTAAATCATGAAATAATACTCTTTCACATATATGAAATAAGATGCATGGATGTGCACCTTGGGGCACATGGTTTCATACAAATGTGTGGCTTACAGGTTCCCATGTCTGCAGCCTCATGGGTGTGCACCCTGGGTCACACAGTTTAAGAAAAACCATGTGGCCAAGTCCCAAATCCAATTTTCAAGAACTCTAGCCTCCAAATGAGGCTTATATTCTCCCATAACCTCCTTGTCATAATTATACATATTTTTTAGGGTTAATTAATATATTCAAATTAAAAAACTAATGATATGTACCATCTTGAAAATGTGGGTCATTACAACATCCCCTCCTTAATGTAACTCATGCTCGATTTGGACTTCTTATGGTAAAAAGGTATCGTCAAAAAAGATTTCTAGCCATTTGGGATTGTATATAATCTTCCCACTCCTAGGTATCATTCATTAATTGACTGTGTATCCATAGCACCCGTACTAGAGGAACATACCATTTTTAAAGTGTCTTCAATATTTTATCAACTATATTAATGGGATACTCATCGAAGAAAGTGTCCATGTCCAATTTGAACTCATACGGATAAAGACAAGTGTCGGGTCGGGATATTATCAATAAAGCTGAGATACCTGAAAGACATCATGAATGTAGTGGTATGTATGAGAAATTTAAAACTTTCAATTCAGATTTATGATTCATTTCACTACCTTGAAGGGTCCAATAGACCTCATGATTGATTACCCTACATTCTGATTCATCTATTCATTAACCTGGGAGAGACTCATATGAAAAAATTGTCTCGGATCACAAACTCAAGAGGTATCCTATGTCTGTTGGCATAAGACTATTATCTAGAATGACTTATAAACATGAACTATATGATATTCTATACCCACTCAATAGTCCTCAGCACAAGACATGGTCCACAAATTAATACATTCCCTACCTATAAAAAACACAGAGGTGAGCTGAAATTCCTACCATATAAGGAATCTTAAGGGACCAACTTTATTTTATCCCGATAGCTATTGTTATATTAAAACATTTGGTCTTTGTCTATCCATTGGCCTGTCGGAGATAGAACTTTTATATAATTACCTATGTAACCAAGGACATTTGTAACCCCTTCTAGAACAATGATGTGAAATAATCATCACCACCAGAAATGGAAGATCAAGGAGATCCCTGAAGTCTTACAATTTATCTAATGCACAACCTTCCTAGAACATATACAAAGGTCTCTCGCATAGGTATGAAGTGTGATACCTTTATCAATTAATAAATTACATCCCACGCTATATTGTTTCTATGAGGATATATGGGTAGAATAATCATGGATTTCATCAAAATGTCATCCCATTTCCACTCAGGAATGGAAAACATTTGCAAGAGTCTAAATGGACATTGATGTTCCTAATTTATTTGATGATAGTTTGAACACATAGTGATTAATTTGGAAATCTCACATTTCATACCAGACCACTAATACTGGCATTATAGATCTTGATATATTTTTCTGACACTAGGGTGAACTACCCATGCTGAGGCATGGAATTTCAAAATAAACTCCTCTCTAGTATTTGGTGGAACCCATACACACCCACAGGATAATAATGTATCATACCTATCCACTATCCAACCTAATTATGTTACATCATTTAAGAGTCTGTCCCTTATGATGAGGCATTCTAGATCACATAACTGCATAATTTTTACTTCTTCCAAAACAGTTGAAGTTTCCACTAAGGTTGAGAGGATAATCTCTCCATTATCCTCTTGAATCTCAACATACATTTATGATTATAATGACATAATATATCATTCAACACTTGATTCCCAAAATGCATGTGTTTTATTCTTCTGACTGAGAGCATAGGCCATAAAATTTACCTTTTTTAGTTTGTAAGTTGGCTTGAAGTCAAATGATTATAGGTACTCAACCCACCTACATTGCCTGAGATTCATATCCCACAATATATAGATTTATTTGGAACTTTCGTGATATGTGAATACCCAAAAAAATCATTCCATGTAGATAGTGTCTTCAATAATGTAATTTATGAATAACAGCTACGAGCTCAAGGTCATTCATTGGATAATTCTATTTTTGAGGCCTCAACTAAGGAGACCAGTATGCAATGACTCACTCATCCTGTATCAGATAAACTCCAAGAACAATAAATGATGCTTCATAGTATAAAATATAGCTTATACCTAGCAATTATAGAATTATTATCGGTGCTAAAGTTATTCTCCCCTTCAACACCTTAAGGGATTATCCCCAAGATTCTAACCATATAAATTTCACAAACTTTTTTTCCAAGGCCATAAGAAGAGCTACAAGGTGTGAGAAATCCTAGATGAAGCATTTCTAATATCAAGTAGGCCTTATGAATCTCTTTATGTCATAGATGTTATTGGGATTTTCCCAAGAAACTAGAGCTCTCACTTTCTCTAGGTCCACTGAAACTTCTAACAAAGATATCATGTGACCTAGAAAGTAGATTTTATCGATCCAAAAGTGGAAATTATTAAGCATATCATAGAGTGGATCATATCTCATTTTATTTAGCATTATCTCAAGATGGTTTTCATGGCTGTGTCTTGAGCCTGAATACACTAATATATTTTCCACAAATAAAACAAAAAATGAGTCCAGATATGGGTGGAAACACCAAGTTATAATATCTAGGAAGACTAAATGTGAATTTGTGAGTCTGAATAAAATTAACCAATACTTTTATAGACCATAAATGCTCTTAAAGGTTGTGTGAGGTATATCTGAAGTCCCAAAACACTTTTAATGATAGACCGAACTCAAATATATTTTTTAAAACACTTTCTCTCTTTGTAAATAATCAAAGTGGTCATCTATTTTAGGCAGTGGAAACAAATTTTTTACTATAATATGATTAAAATGACGAAAATCCACAAAGAGCCTAAGGGTACCCTATTACTTCATGGAGAAAAGAACCAGTGAACCCCAAGAAGAATTGATGGGGTGTATAAATCCATTATCCTCTAGATCCTACAACTAATTCTTGATCTCCATAAGCTCCTTAGGTTTTATCTTATAAGGAGTAATTTTCATTAGTGCTACTCCTGGATCAAGATCAATAGTAAAATCTACCTCTCACACTGGATGTAGACTGGAGAGAAGTCATCAAGAAAGATATATTTAAAATACTATACTACAGGAGGAAGCATTGTGGGTTTTAACCCTTGATCTTCATGGAAAAGACGGGTGACCTATGTTGTTACATTACCCAGCCTTTTCTATTCTGGTCCTGATCATGAAGCTTGCACATCTCATTCACACATACACACATGCCTAATTCACTATATTGAGGTAAAAATCACCCTCCAATGATAGTAGTGAATATGATCTCTGTAGGAAACTAACCATTCCTTCCCAATCATTACATCAAAGACGATCATATCAATGGCATATATATATTACATACTAAAGTGTAACTTCCAATATCAAGTGGACAATACCTACAATGGTGAACACACTCTAAATAGATATCTAATGGTGAATCTAGTATCAAGACACCATGGAAGTGCTCAATATCAAGGTTTAGACATCCCATTATTGTATCAGATATGAAATAGTGAGACATGCCAGTGTCAAATAAATCATACACTAATATGGAGGAAACTACAATATTTCCTCAAACATTAGAAGGTCCATTACTCTCCTCCTATGGAATAATCTAGAATACATGTAAATAGACTTTTACATGACCTTGATTAACTTCTTGATTTCCTTGTGAAATCCTATTCACCTAGAACTAAGAATTATAAGACTGATATCCTATGCCTCGACCTCCACCTCGGCCTGATCGACTGGTGGTATTCGAACTGCCTACCTTTCATGATCTTGTTGGCCCTACTCCTGACCGAGGAGTGTGTAAAAATCCATACTCTATTGGAACTAGAGAAAATGTCTAGAAAAAGCTCTATATATGCCCCATATTTAAATATCCTCTACACTCGACTGGATCCCAAGGACACTGATACATGTTTCATCATGGATTTCCAAAATTGTGTAAGATAAGAAAAATCTCAAAGTGAGGAACCTAAATACTAAAACCTCTGTGAGTAGTCTCAAAATGAATTTTTGTCCCAAAAGAATAAGCAATGATAGATCTAGGTTCCGAACCACCCTATCTCACACCTTCAATATCCCTCAAGTTTCACTCTACAATAAGTGTCTGGTTGACAATTTCTAAAATTCTCACCAATATGAGCACATTGACTATGATCAGATGGAATAAACTAGAAAATATTCTAATTTCCCAGTGATCATAAGATCATCAGTATCTATAGGAGCGATGAACTGCTAAATCTTAATAAAAGTGTAATAATATTCCATAACTGACATGCTCCCCTACTACAGGTTCATGAACACTATAGATCTATCATCCCCTAGAGTCTGGGGAAGTAAATAGTAATAGAATATGGTCTGAAAATTATCTCAAACCATATCATGATTCAAATATTCATGGGTCATAACATACCAACACATATTTTCAGATTCATGTAGTATTTAAAACAGTAGCTTGAACCCCCACTCTAAGGGAATCTCCAGATTCTGAAATATAGATAAGATAGCCTTGATCCAAGACTCTGAAACATGAGGTTTTCCATGCCCTAAAAAATATTAGAGTATGATGCTGCTGAAACTCTTGATTCATCTCTTCCATGCTCGAGCAAGGTCGATGAATACCTTTCATAGTCTAAAGAATATGCAAGAATCCCTCTCGAAACTGTGTGTCAATTCTCATCTCAAGTATATGAATAGGATCCATATGTGGATCTACAGGAGGAATTAATGGGGGCTCAAGGCCCACCACCTCATGTATGTGTTCATCACTACCATTAGAGAATACGATATGAGGATTTCATGGTGGAATTTAACTAAAATTCCAAACACATGCCTCATAAGAGTTTTAGAATGTATAATAACTATTGAAAGGAAACCAGAATTGGTGTAGTAACTCCCTATAAAAATAATAATACCTCTATGAATGCTTAAAAATTAAACACTAGACAATTTAATGAGAGCATAATATGCCATTAGAACACAAGATATACCCACTACAAACTACTAAGGTCGGGTTTAGGTCCAGGTCTCTTTGTTAGATATATACAAGATGATTGTTCTCAACATTAAAGTCATATCCATTTTTAATTTTTAATTTTTAATTAACCCATAAATTTATGTGGTTTAATTAAATGGTTTTCAATTTTCATTCTATATGGGTCCATACTCCTTATGAACAAAAAATGTCATCCACTTAACCCAAACCATAAAACATTCCATCTCATGCGACCAATGTCCCAGGGCTCAACATGCCATAATTGAATGTTTAAGGCATCTAAATTAACATATTCAGAAAAAACACAATTATGTAAAGGACTTAAATTTAATTATTAATTCTTTTTTCCAATCCCTGTAAGAAACTACAAGACATTTCATTACATTCAAGGCACTAATAAACATGCAATAAGAAAAATCCTGGTGAAAAAAAATGTGGGATGAAAAATTCATGGTCTATTAATCATACTATGCCAATATTGATTCATGTAATGTGTTTCCTTAATTTCATTGGGTGATACTAAAAGAATACTAATTTTTATAACATCAATATCAATGAAATCAAAACTCAAGTGCATCAACCAATGGTGAAATGACATCAAGAGTGATTGTCAAAACTATAAAAACTATAATTAAGGAAAGATTGCCTTTACCCCAAAAATGGTTTCAAGATCCTTAATCACAAATTTTGACCATGTTTAAAGCATTATATATCTCTAATATATTATCTTCAAATAATTACTCAAGAAAGGAACCACTCTAATAAAACTTTTTAAAGTCTTGACTTGGGGTCCACATAACCCATGCCCTGAGTCGGTGGGTCACATGGCCTCAAGTGCCACTCCATGTATACTAGAAGATGTAGAATACTAGGTAGGGTGTAAGGTGGTATAGTGGGGAGACTATACCCTCATTTAATAGGATCACAATAGATAAAAACTGATACAATCATTAGTGGAAGCATAAATAAAGAATAGAATAATTAACCAGTGGAAGAAATAGGTAATTTAGTAACTAAAAATAATAACCAAAAATCCAATAAGGTAGTTTATGATAAATGATTCATGGAATTATGTGATAAAAAATGAAATTGGCAGATACACACATGCTATAAAAACTAATAAAATAAAAAATGGAAAAACAACTCCATAAGAATCTGGATCCTATGCATGATCCTTTGCTCCAACTAGGAACACTGAAAACATCCTATCATAGGTAATTTTACCTTATTAATACATATAGAATGATACTATTCTAATGTACCTAATGTAATATGTGTATGGTGTGAGATAAAATTCTCAGTAGACTAGAAAAAATGGTGTCTGCGTGTACTTCCAGTAGTGCTCATAACTAAACAGTGTGCAGGTATTATTAGGAAAGTACATTAATGCTGAAATAAATAACCAGCCTCTATAGGCTCATAAAAGACATATGGAGGTTTTACCAGCTTCTACTCATGGATATAAAGATTCTGGTCATGTCACTAAATTTATAATAATATATATATATATATATATATATAAGTTCTATATTGAATCCACCTATATGAACCAAGTATGTGCAGACATGTACTGGCCTTATACCAAGAATATTACTGCTAGATTAGACAATGGCATAACTCAAACAACCATATCTAGTATAACAAGCCTAAAATCTCATGAAATAGCATACATTCTCTATATCCACAAAATAGCAAGACACATCATGAAAAAACACTCAGGATGGTGAGAAACCCACTATAAAAACACTCTACCATGGAACGTGGCACATAAATCCCACAACCCATATAGTATAATTGGTATGAGATGCCATGAACTCAAAACCTACTCTAAGGGAGTCTTATTTCTCACCTAGCTCAACACACCATACCGTCGTACACAACTTCTTTAAAGGTGTATCATAATATAACTATCATGGGGTATTACCTCCCACATATTCCATTTATGGTCCATCATACATATAAGAGGCATAATCATCTATAAATTCAATACACAAGGAATAAACTCCTATTCATTTCAATTTAAAAATTACCAAGGCATTTTCATATATATATATAATTCAAAAAATGAGGAAATTAGCTCTCATACAAGACATGGGCCAAGTTCAATTCCATTTAAGCATTATAATTGATAAAACATGGAAAAAGTCATTTGGATCAAGTTTCAATTGTAACGTTCATGGTCAATTCATTTAAAGGATTTCATCATCATGCATATTTCATCCTATAAAAATTAGTTCACCCTTACCAATTCATTAAGAGAAAGAATACCAATTTTTAAGGCTGAAGTTTCAAAGGGAAGGTAAAATAGATAATAAGGTAATTGGCTACTAGGGAAATCCCAAGTCTAGGAGGGCCAAACACCTAAGAGGTTATTTGTTTTCGTTTAAATACATGGGTCTCATTAGAAATTACATTTATAATCCAAGCTAATAGGAAAAAAGTGTTTTTGGTCATTTTGAACTAATTGATCAAAATGGCCGATTCATTGTGGAACACCCTATGGGTGACCATAATTGTGGAAGTCAGCCTCTAAACCATTAAAATGATTCATTTAATATGAAACTAGGTAAAATGGTCATTTTTAAATGAATGAATCCATATTTTATATATAATAAGAATGTTTTGCCATATGGAACAATGACATAATTACGAGATGAAAAAAATCGACTAGAAAACAACGTGACCACCTACCTCAGGTTGTGGACAACTAATTTCTCAATATCAACCTCAGATTCAGTGTAGGTTGGAATATATATGAGAAACAACCCAACACACCTAAAATAGGGTGAATTGACCAGAATCTAAATAACATAATAAGTGGAAATAATAACCTTTATAGGGTTTCAGAGACTAGGGGATACTGCCAAGATGGATTCGTAGTTTCCGATGGATTGAGAATTGGACACCGAAGGTGAGATATGCTTTAAGGC
This sequence comes from Viscum album, assembly GCA_963277665.1. Taxonomy (NCBI): domain Eukaryota; kingdom Viridiplantae; phylum Streptophyta; class Magnoliopsida; order Santalales; family Viscaceae; genus Viscum; species Viscum album. The sequence continues at coordinate 35,278,770 of OY728131.1, forward strand.
CAATATTGGGATGTTATTGAGCTCAAAATAGTAGTAAAAGGGGTCCTAGACACTATAGGAAGAAGGATAAAGAAATAAAATATTATAATAATAAATGAAGGGAAATTTTTAAATTCACCCCAAAATTTGGGGTCACACGGTTTAGGTACATGTTTTGAAAACTGTGCACAAGACATTTGATAAGGATTAATAACATATCATCAATAGGATGCAAGGCTGTGAACCACAAGTTTCATAGTTATAGAAAAATATTTAAACCTATCAGTTCCCCAATCTATAGTTGCATGACCATGTGACCTGGGTCGCATGGTTTCAGACAAACTGTGTGGCCCAATCACACAGCCCATATTCAAGAACTCTAGGCTCTGAATGAGTCTTGGACACTCCAATAATCTAATTGGCTAGATTATACATCTTAATTTGGGTCGATTAAGATATTCAAATTGAAAAACTGATGATTCGTTCCTTTTATAAAAGACATGTCATTACAACTTATGTTATTTTATTTTCTTTAGGGTTGGTTCTTACGTGTAATTTCCATATTTATGCTATGATATTATATTGATGGTGATTATTATTTCTTTTGTTAATATTTATGGTTATCAGATTAAGAGGGTAAATTCTCCCCACATTACCTATACAGCCTCTTTATTAATTGGTGTCCTCTGGCATATGAGGATGTATACGTGAGGTTATATGGAAAAATTAGTTAATCTAATGTTTGTGTAGATAAGTATAGAAATTTTAAAATTGATCTATAGGTTTATAATGGAACTATAATATGATTCTTAATAGAGGTTGAGAATAAATATCTTATTTCACACTTAAATTCTTTAAATTTTTATGATTCCATAAGTGATGAAAATAGGTACATTCTTTGTAATAATAGAAAACTAAATTCATGGGAAATAGTTTTTTACCCTTATTTAAAGACTAAATGACCATCCTATTATTTATAATCAATGGGTGTTCAGAAATAATTAAGAAGTTCTAGGAAACATAGTACAAAATTAATCTATGATTATAGAAAGAGGATATAATCAAGAAGAAGGTATTGATTATGGTGAAACCTTTTCACTTTTTATATGGATTGAATCTATTATAATAATGTTTTAATCCACCAATCACTTTAACTTTGTGATTTTTAAAATGTATATTGAGAATGAATTCATAAATAATTTTATTTCAAAAAGGTATTTGTCAATCCGCCTCCCGTTTTTTAAGATTAAAAAATTCAAAAACATGTGTTAATCAAGGATCTCCCTATATTTAAATAATCCCCTTAGGCTTGATATGTGTGGATGACTAAATATCACAAGGATAATGAATTAATAATTGAGAAAGCTGATTTTACCTTATTTAAAAATAATTTTACACATGATTTTTTAGTTTCCAAAATTTATATTGATGATGATATATTTAGTTTATCTATAAAATATATTTGTTTTTTGTTTTTACATTTAATCATAAAATAGTTACGAATGATTTTTATAAGTGTGTTAAATTTTTATATTGGTTTTCAAATTAATCAAAAATGATGAAATTATTCTATGTTAATGAAAATATTCCAACGAACTTATAATTTTTTTTGTAAAAGATCTTATTATGGAAATAACCAAACCTATTTGTACTTTATATAATAAAATATCTAATAAATGTAATAAAATGGTATATAGTAATATTTATCTACATATGATTTGGTGATTTCTTTACCATACCCTGAACTGACCAGACAATACTTTTAGTGTTTTTTATTATTTTTAATGACAGCCTAAATATCCCACCTTAAGGATATTTAAATATCTTAATGTCATGGATATTTTCATCCATGATTTATTTAAAAGATATATATTTTTTAATAACAATTTATCTGAAATATGGTCGATCATATGATAATATCCTCATTAAGTGTGAAAACAATTTCATGATTATTATATCTAAGAATCACATTAAATTATATAACACTAATATCAATGAACATATGCATCGATTATTGAGAGATAAATTTCATAGAAGAAACATCTTTCTTGAGTTTATGTGTAACAATCACTAATGTCCTTACAAATTCACAAAAATCCTCACTCAATAATGTTTTTATTTTATTAATGAAAATTAATTCATTGATATATCGTGTATCTTTTCTTGTAAATGGTCTTAATTTAAATCTATATTCAAATATATATATATATATTGAAAAAATGTATCCCCTTTAAAGTACTTTTTAAAAAGATATAATTTTCTTTTGAATTTAATTTCATAATTTAATTTTGTAACAAAATTTACTACATTATTAATTTATTTCATTAAATTAATATTTTCAATACATTTATTATCTTTTGGAATATTTTTTGATTATTGTTGTATTTATAATCTAAATATATAATATAATTTAGGAATTAACATTTTTATTTTTGATAAATATTTCTCCTTCCACTTAATTTTTGTGTTCATTAATATAACTTAACGAAGGTTTACACTTAATTTGCCTTAAATTATAGTTTTTTATACTAGTTATAACATATGTTCACCGAGTAAGTGATCCCAATATATCAGGTTCCTAATTGAAGAACAGAGGTGTTCCTTGAATTTTCCAAAACCGGGTAGTCGATGTTGTCTCCTTGGATACATAGTACAGTCACTGGGAATTTATTTAGTATGATAACTAGGTTGGGTTTATCATTTTTTAACTCACCTCCATTACTTATTTTACCCCTCTCTTATCCTCTGTCAGTCTCATCCACTCCCAAGTATCCATTCCTTTAATTATTTTTCATTTCTTTCACCTTAGTAATTCATTCCCCCAATTTCTTCATCAAAACAATCCATTTCCATCTATCTCTTTTTTTAATATTTCTCTGATTCCATTATTCATAAACTCTATATCACTAATCCTTCTAAATCATTTATTTAATCACCCTTACTTTATTGAACTTCTCTATTAGTTCCTCAAAAAACTAATAAAATAAGGAAAATGTTTGAGAATCCTTACAAGGATATCATGCCATCATAATTGATTACATATAGCTATATTTAACTAGTATGTGGACAACAGTCATTAATTTTAAATATATTAAAATTTATCTTATTCATATTATAAATATAATAATATTATCAAGGTGGTTTCAATTCTTTAAAACAACACTAATTCACGTGATTTATCAGAATTTAATCAAATATTTTTATTCAAATATTTTTTTAATATGGTGATGTTAAAATATAACATATACTTCCAATGAGTTTTCATCACATTTACATATCTAGATATTTCATCATCTATAATATTCCCCCTCTCTAAATCATGCATGTTAAATTAATGAATTTTACTTTATGATAAATCATTTCATCTTCATTAATCACATGATTTGGTAACCAAGTAATGAGATTTACATATTTCTAAAATTAATCAAGTTTAAATTGAGATTTGTATCATTGAGACTGTTATTAAATCCTTTATCACTTAACAACTCATCCATCTTGATACCATAAAGCCCATATACATTTATATTTTTTATTCAATATTCAAAATATTCTCTTTATCCTCATTTTATTTATCATTTATGTAATTTAATACACCACCTCTCACCTCAACTGGTAAAATGGATTACCATTTGGTGCCTTATTTCCCACCACATTGAGGATTTTAGAGTGAATTCAGATTGTTTTACCAAAAAATTAAAATCACGAGAAAACACCATCAATGGGGTTTTATTGAAAATTATGTTCATTCGATGAATCACAATTCTCAAAGAATGAATTTAAAATTTCTAATGGATAATAATAGATAAATATAATCATTTAAATAAGTAATTACTTGAGTAAGACCTTCCTCTTAAAATTTATGAGGCTTACCCATTGGATGAAGATAAAGAAGATAAAAAAGATTATGAATAGTGTGAAGATGAAGGGGAAAAGAAAAATAAGTAGAAGTTTAAGAGGAAGATGAAGGAGAAAAAACAAAAATGGAAAGAGATAAATAATAAGTTAAGGATGATGTGGTAGATGATGGAGGTTATCTAATCTTCCATGAGAATTATCTCAATGATTTTGTTTTTATTGATAAAATATGAAATCATTAAGATGATATTTATTAGAACATAACTAATTTAAATTAGTGGTTTATTTATTATAAAACCATATTGGATGATCAAATTTATCACTTTTAAAGGGATAATAAACTCTATATGAACCAATTAAAATATATATCCTATGACACCTAAAATAATGTTCATTTATTTAATTAAAACACCCTCAAATGATGAGTTTGATTCAGTCCCACACAAAATACTTAGTTATTTATTATAATATTATTATATCTCTTTACTATTATTTTATTTTTATATGAGTATGTTATTTAATGTTGTATAATTTTGTATTAAATTATCACCTAATTTAAATTTATCCCTTGTTATATTTCATTTTATGATTTACTAGTTATTTATTAATTTAATATTCCTTTTGAAAGCCATAAAGGTGGAGAAATAATCAATGTTGTGGTCTATGTATTTATTGTTCCTTATTTATTTTAAATTTTATTGAAGTTCTTTAATCGTATAAATTTTTCAATTATTTGTTACTAAATTTATTCAAAATAAGGAAATATATTTTCATCCATATTTCAATTTTTAGAATATTATTTTCTATAAATTTTTATTTTTATTGTTTGTGATAATCAAATCTGGTAAAATTTTGACATCTTTCACTTCTATATTGGTTTTATTAACCCCATACGTCCTTTTATTTTATAGTGATTTAATTGAGTCTTACTCAAAGAATTATATCGATTTCATCCTTTAAAGTACAATATAACAATTTTAAAGGTTAATGATATGTTTGGATGTTAATTAATGGATTCTATTTTGGTACTATTCATTAGGTTCCTCATCAAATAAAACAAGGTACTTGGTCATAGGTTCTAGAATGAGGGGATTATGTTTTGTGAAGTTAGTACCAAATAACGAATGATAAAGTACTAGATCTATTCTTGGTGGCTACCAACCACCATAGATCCTCATACCATCTACGAAATAGACATGAAAAAATCTAAGGCTTGTATGTTCTTCCCTCCAATAACTTAGTATATGAGGTCCAATTACTAAGTTTTCTCTAATTTCATACTTTCCACTAAGTGCCTCAGGACTTGAATCATTATGGGTAATTCTATAATGTTAAACACAATGATTTCATCACTCCAAAAACTAGTTTTCTTCATCCAAAAAATCTAATAAAATTATAATTTCTCCAATAAATCAGAAAATGTTTAGGAGTCCTTTGGTACAAATATTTCAAGGAAAATAAAAAATTTTATACCATGATTAACCGAAATTGAGGTATTTTTTCAGTATTTCTTTTGTCATAATCCTTCTACCCCCTATTTCAATTTTCTATTGGATTAACTCTCATTTTTGGGGTTAAAGAGAGTTTATTACTGATAGGATACTAAAATAGTCAACTCAATATTACATTTTTTATTTATTTGGTTCTCACATCCACTAAAATGAGTTAATTGGGTTTCATGCTACAACCACTAACAAGAATGTTTAATAATTTAATTCATCTTAGTTCTCTACCAATAATCCAAAGAGAGTACGGAAAACCTTAAGTAATTAAGAAAATGAGATACAAAAACTCCTGCAATTGAGTTTTTTCTGAACATATTTTAAAGATTCGTATTAGGTTTCATTTTCAGAACATATATTGTTTTAATTGTATTCTATTATAAGTAATCAGTTTTTATTTTTTAAAGTCAATTAACACCCTTATTATTATCCTCTCAAACCAAAATTACGTCATATCTAGTAATTATTATGAACAATAAAATATTTAGTAAAAAATATACCAAACTAGATTAAAACTAAATAAATATCGATGGTATAAAATTTGGGGCATCATATTGAGGCAAGATGTGGTCCTCACCTATTTAACATAGTTCAAATATGGTTTAATAATCACATCCCCCCTAAATTTGATCCACTATAAATGGAGATGTGATTCCCATAAAAAACATGGCCCCCCTCGTTATATGTTATAAATTTAGAGTTCTGTTTACACTTATTCTTTATTTTATCATTATTTACATTAGTTTATAGCTTCATTTAGAGATCTTATAGAAATAACGGGTGCATAAACCTTCATTATGTTTTTATGTAAAGATCAAGAACCTTGTTATGCTAAATTATAACTAAAAAATAATAATCAAGGATGAAACAAAAATAACAATCATGTATGTGTTGGTTGAAATCCTCTATATACTACAGTTAACCAATCTCTGAGCTCAATATAGGAACACATTCCCTCCCAGAGACTAATATAAAAGATTAATACATAAATTTACATTAAATAAAAAAAAAATATTATACATAAATGTTCACATACTGGGGGTGGGTATATAAACATACCCAACATAATATCAAAAATGTTCTTTAAAAAAATTCCATATAAAAGACAAACCATTCATGTTTCTTTGAAGACGAATAATTAAATAAAAAATCCTACATTAATAACTATTCATATTAGAAAAGGAAATAAAATTCCCTTTTCATTTAATAATAATATTTGTGGAAGATTTATAATGTATTATAAAGAGAGAGCTTTAAATACATACCTACATTATTTATAAAATAACAACAAGTATTCAAATATATTTATCATGGGATATAAGCTCCAGGATATATGGAAACAAACTGGAACATTTCTTTTTTTTTTATTGTATAAGTACTAGTCAATATCAGGTCATTGTTCTAGAGGGATAGGTTTTAGAAAATTGATATTCTAGATTTATTTTTCATTGAAAATTTCAAAAGATGTATAGATTTAAGGTGTGAGGGGATTCACTCCTACAAACTAGGATTTATTGGGAAAGTATTATAGAGTTCATATATCCTATGACATATATATAATAATATTTCATCAAATAGATTTCCTATAACCAAGGGAAGAAGAATCCAATATAACCACCAAAAATAAAATACTTTTCATGTATATATAGTAAGAAACCAACATTGTTTAAATTTGGATGCCTCCCTGATCTACCTAATGGATTTACGGTTGAATTTATAGATCCACATAATGTTTATTTTCAAGTAATACTTTGGAGAATAAATCTTTAACATTCATTATTGTTGTTTTCATTTCAAATGCACCAAGATATTGGACTTACTGTGTAGGTTTTCAAGACACCCCATCCTCACTCAAGAAGTAATATCATAATATAAAGAGACCAGGGTGAGATTATAATATATCTTATTCACTCACTACCTAAGACCATCTTCCAATTCTTTGCAAGTGTTAATAATTAGGTATATAAAGGCCCATATTATCATTGGAAATTTGTGTTTTCTATGTTTATAAGGGTTTAGATGGAATCTTATAGGCAAATAAAGGATGAGATGTATTGAAAATGGGGTATTGTGATGAAAATGGGATGAGGTGGATATCCCCTAATTTATAATGTGTATTAGAGTGAGTCATGGTCCAATAATAGGAATGTTGTACAGGTAATTTTCCTTGGTTTTTGATTTTGGGTTGGATGTGGTTGTTTTTTAGAGGTTTTTACATGACTTGACCAAATTGGGACCCACCCAGATTGATAGTGAGTTGACTGTGTCACCCCAATAGTAGCTCTAATTGGTTTGGGGTTGGTAATTAACATTGATTAGGGATATCAAATTTAATTCAAGGACTTATCATTATATACATATACACAAACATAAATATCCATAAAAAATATAATATAAATGAATCCAGATAAAATAACTATATGAAATGATTAATATATATGACAGATTCTAAGATCCACTAAAAAATACTAGTATTTAAAATATAATTTAAAGGGGTGAAATAAATGAACAAAAATCCCAAAATTTCACAGACCTATTATAACTAAGGAGGAAAATGGTCTATATAGTATCTAACTGTTAAAACAAATATCACTCATGCCATCACCTATAATAAAACACTAAGTTCCCACTGTGGCAACTCCATGTCCCCCAAGTTCCCTTCCAAACTACTCGTCTAATTTATAAGACATGACATATGTGGGTAGAACACCCATTCATAGGTGAGTATATACATACCTAGTAATAATCCCTACAAATACCAAAGGAATTAAAGAAAACTAGTTAGTTAAAAAACACTATTTAAACATGATACACCTTGATATGGGATGGGTGAATGAGGGTCTCAACATTTTCTTTTATTTTTTAAGATCATTTATTACATCATGAACCTGTTCACTCAATAAATAGTAAATATAACAATTGATGACAATGCCTCAAGCATGAATCCTCATATTCCAAGGGCTTAAAACTATTATAAATAGTGTAAAGATTTCACAATGGGGAGATTATACCCACTGTAACTATACAAAACACAAAAAAGTATAAATAAGTAAAATAAATAAATAAATATAAATAATTACCTGACATATAATAATGACTGATCACACAAAAAGTTCCAAATATTCCAAAAATTCATTAATATTCAATTCCATAAATACAAGTAGTCAATATACAACAGGTAATACAGATAGTTGGGCTAGACTAAAAAATAATAAATAAATAAAAGAATCCAACTCTATAAAGAAACATAAGTACGATTTCAACTATTACTCCTATGCTACATCTTATTCCATAGTAAGGAACAAAAGAGAGGCACAATCCATGAACTAACCTATAGTATTGAGATCTGTAAGGGTACCAAATGGAAGCCCAAAAATGGTGTGAGTAAATATTAGTAAGCTGAAAACAATAGTGCCTAATAAAAATCTATTCTAGGAATATAAAATGTAACATTGTGAAGGTATAATTAATAAATGTTGAATATAAAGGTAAAAAATAGTGAAAATATCATCTTGAGTTCCTCATCGAACACCCAATAGATTCTACCTACTTCATCCTAAGTTTAAATATCTTTGATAATTTAATATTTTATATGAAAGTGCCTGGGACTCATTGTGTATAACCAATGATTACATGTAAAAATATAATCATATATGGTTTCACATTTAAATATGGGAATCAACCCAAGCATCTAACCAAGGGGTGTGGTGCTCCATGTTCAACCATTCTGAATAAATAATGAGGATCAACAAGTCCAACATCATCAATAAATTATAAGTAGAACAATGACCAAAATGATAATGAGAAACACTATTCTAGAACATCAAATAATTTTTGGGGTGCAGCATGTCCAACATCTCGATCCTAGGTAGTATGGAACATCATTTCCAAACATTCATAATAAATAAAGAGGATCTCCATATCTAACCATTTTAAATAGTTTATGAGGAGTACCATGTACAACATCATTAAACCATTTATACTTCATTAAATTAAAAGTGAATTATGATCCCATATATTGAATTTTTTATCAAAAATCAAGTTTCAACCAGGGAATGCTATAATATAAAGGAACAATACATCTAAAACTAAACATAAGAACTATGAATTATACATGAAAATTTACAATCCATGAATTAAATTAATCATTTTGTTTGAAATTTTTTAAGGCATACACCAATATATTTAATTTCACATATCCATTAAATGTATAAGGAAAATACATAAGACCAAAAAAAGAATAATAAAATGGGAATTTAAGATACACATTCCCTCTTCACCACTAAATCATCTCTACTTGGTTATTACATAATTAAATATAAGTCGTCACACATTAATATAGTGTTTTGATACATAGAAAATCATAGTTATATAAAACATTTAATTTCACACACCTAAATAGGTGGTTAAAACTCAGGCCATCAACCTCTGATGGTGTTAGGAGATTCATAGTCGTGGTCAAATTAATGTCATTATAGGAATCTCAAATCTCATTCAAATACATTTTTATCCCTAGAAATGACTAATAATTTAACATTGTCCAAGTAAAAAATACATTCCTTATTGTAATTAAATTAATTCATTCATTGTCATTTAAGCAATACCAACTTTATGAGTCAAAAAACATAAGGGGAGTTTTGATAAATTAAAAACAATGGCTGAAAAGGGTAAATAATATGACTCTCCTAAAAGGGTGATCCAAGTTGTAGTTAAAACCATCCAATAATAGAATCATATCAATTTATGGGTCTAAGCCATATATAGGTAATTAATTTAAGAAGATAAATTATTTAGGTGAAACACAAGGAAAATACAGTGAATGAAAAAATGAAAACAATTTATAAATGATGATACTTCGATGAAAAATCCATAAAAAACTACCCCATTATTATTAATCCTCACTCATCTAAAATTGAACTTGGATTCAGGATTGAATAAAAGAAATCTAAGAAACTAGAATAAAATATAAAAATAGGGTATATGATATCACATGTAAATAAAATTCAATATAAGAAGAGAAACTGAGGAAATAATCTATAGGACTACGAGACTTACCGGGGGATCCAATATAATGAATTATAGTCGATTCTAATCGTTGATAGATGAGAATCATTGAAGCCTAGAGGGGAGGGGAATTAGAACAACCATGAATGACTATTATGATATTAGAGGAGAGGAATAATTAATTTAGGTTTGAGGGTAAGGGGTTGAAAAATATTCATTTTCCAAGATCTTTGATTAGCTACATGGTCTGAAAAACTGTGTACCAACAATGCGGGCTTCACAATCCACACACCCTTAGCTTGAACGGTTGAAGCACATAGTTTGGAATACCTTGAACTAATAATGTGCATCCCTCTATGATTCTAAAACATATCATAGGGTTTTCATGATTCCCTTTCCCTATTTTAGAAAACAGTGTAGCTATATAGTTAGGCCACACAATTTGGGTTTCATAGTTAACTCTAACTCTGAGCTAACGGTGGGCCCCACGCTGGGTTTTCTAAATGTAGTTGTCAAATATCAATGCTCTAAAAACTCATATGACCTCCTCAAACACATTTTAGTCTTTAAATAACAAAAAAACAACACTTTAGTGTTTTCTAACTATCAAACATACATTCTAATGCTTAGTTTTCAATTTGGGTCATCCAACAAATAGAAAACTCAAATTCCTTTAGAATTTGCAACCAGTTGAAAACACTAGATCTTTCAACCTCCCAATAGTATAACTTATTATCCTGCAGAGTCTATAGTTGAAAATGAAAACACCACTAAACCTACTAGGATTTTAAATCTACCACTCAAATGGGCATGTTTTTTTTCGAGCGTCCAATGCACCTGCAAGTGCCACAATAAATATACAACACATATACCACCAAAACCAAAGAAAACACTCATAACTATCAATGAAAAAATAATAAATTTATTTATTGATCTAATTTAAAATGAGATATGATAAATTCATCATCTATTTTATAAAATGTCCTATAAAACTCCCTCATCTAGGTTTTATAATCTAATAACCATTTCTAAGCCATGTCATACTCACTATTAAAATTACCTAGTAAGGAAAACCATTAGAATACTATATATGATCTTAAAATTATTCTTAACTTGATAAAATTGGTAAAAAAATATGGACACTACCTATAATCCTTGATTTGATTGAAATGGCCAAATTTAAATTGAAAATACTTTACATGTCCATGAAAAAAATTGAGAATCCCTAATTGGAATTTACATTACATATTCCTCATCATAATGGAATATCCAATATGATACATCACTGACTACATAAAACTAATTAAATGAGTACATGTTGAACAGCCTTTCGCTGACTACTTTTTAATGTCGTGGACATCAACAACCATTGAATAACGAAAAATAGAATCCAAAATCATGTATCAAAAGGCACACTAAGATCATTCCAAGCATGAATACAGAAGACCGTACCCAACATCTGACGATGTATCCTATCTAAAGTATCTTTTATTAATCTCAAATGATTTTCCACATCTAAAGAACTAAAATTGACTCATTCTAAGACCTTTGTATCTTCAAAATCCATCATTGGCTGAATGCTCACACTCGGACTCCACCCAATTCCATACTAGATCCTATACATGAAATTTGAAAACAAATCCCACTATACATTGATCCATTTATCTAATGTAGTTCATGATTAAAAACAACCATCAACATAAAATCTCAAGGTCCCATTACCCTTCCATATGAGGGTCGCCTACTAGTGACTGACATCCTGACTCCCACCTTCGGGGTATCCTTTCGATCACAACAAAAAAAACAATTTCTGGAATACATCAACCCATTCCCCATCCATTCCCAGACTTAATGACTAACATGGATACGAACCTTCTTATTCTAGAGTGCTAATGATAACCTCACATCTCACACATTCCTGCATCCTAATAATGGTTCCTGGGGAATTTTTTAATTTTGAAATAACAATAAGGGTCACCAACCTCAATGAACAATGGTGTAATCCCCACCACATGGGTTACTTTATACTACTCCTATAGTGAAAATCCCAAGGAGTCCATTAATAAAACTTGTTTATAATATTATATATCTTGACATACATAGGATTCTCTACATTGTACTTAGGATGATGCCAAGATATTGGGAATGATAATATATAGAAAAAAAGTACACTAAGATTCCATCGATATGCATGTATTTCTCTATTTGGGATACATTCACATGAAAACAAGCTACACATCCCTTAACCAATCCTTGACACCACATCTCCTAATAATTTTTGTTGAGACCTACCCATGCATTAAATGTCTCATGAAATCTAGTTTATTTGTTATATAGATCCTCTACCCACTCACTGACATTTTATATCAACAAGTTACAACATGCAACAAGTGTGAAATAATTCTCTAAACACTATTGGTGTATATACCCTAACACTCGATTCATGTACCAATGCTCCTATGAGTCATCCATAAAAAATTCAATGTTTATTGTGCTATATATCTTAAATTTTTTTATCATTCTAGGATATATATTGGAACACCTATTCAAAATCATGCACCACGCAATTTCTATGATTTATCAAATGACCGCCTACCTCATGACATCATTTAATAAATTCAAACTTCGACCACATAATCAACAATCAACTAGGCTATGTACCTGAACCATACTTATCATATAATCTATTCATAATACCCAAGAACCAAATGTTATATTAAGAACCACAGGCACCACAATACCTATAAAGAAAAACCCAATCACCCACCGTTCGTTTCTTTTAAACAAACATACAAAAAATCTCACCACATCTAAATTCATTTGTATACCTGGGAAAAACCCTCTTGCATGTTTACCTTAATCAAAATGAAATCTAATTACTATATTTCAATTATAATATAACAAACTCTAGGTATCCTACCTTGCCCTACCATCCAAGTCTAATAATAGGGTCACTAGGTCTAACCACCTAGCATAATGTTCTGTCACACAAGGATTGTAAGAAGGTAAAAATAAGGGAATGTAAGGAATATTTGAATCAAAAGGAACAAAACTTTTCAACATAGGTGTAATAGGATTACTTTACAAACATTGGACTATCATTCCCAGATCATCTCCAAGCATCTTTAAAGGGGGGATTTCTAGTGGTTCCAAGTCAAACATATGATAATAAAGTGAAAACCCCTCCCTAAGTATCCATATATGGTAATACTCTCTCAGAGTAAAACTTATTAGGAAACCACCTACCTAAATTGTAACATCCCAAGTAAGTAATGAGTAATAGATATTTTTATCTATGTCTATTAATGAATTATATAGTGTTTTAGAGGCTTAAAATGAAAATAAATCCAATCTTAAGCATGGAATACACTAATATTCTTAAAATATTGTTTTACTGCCTTTTGATGGAAAACCATTTTTAAATCTATATTTTGACAATTTTATAAGCTATTTTTGTCAAAATAAACTTATTCTTTATGATTGGGACATCAAAATTTACTTTGTGTGAATTTTTGGTATTTTTCAGACAATGTTCATTTTTTAATGATTAGTGAAAAATACTGCATTTTTCATCAAAACTGCTTTTTCATTTAATTTAATTATATGGATATATTATATTTTTAATAGGACATAAAGTGTATTCTGAATATAACTTTACCATTTAATCTAATGGTTGTCATTAGAATTAATTTCACTTTGAAATTGGACTTAAACTAGTGTCAATCTTTTGATACTTATTGTTTCATAAAAACACGTTATTTCCTCTGCCAGCAGGAATTAATTATTAAATTAATTAATGTGACTTATATGTTTTGAATTTTGTAAAATGGACTTCATTTTTAAATTCGGAATATCAAATATAGCTTAGGGTGAAGTTTGGGTATTTTTATGAAAAACTTTAATTTTTGATGAATAGTGAAACCACTAAGTGGTACTTATAAAAACTGATTTTTCGTTTAAATAAAATTTTACCACCTCTGTGTTTTGAATTTCAAAAATCCGAAATACATGGTTTTCATTTAAAAGTAAAATGTGGTTCAATGAGATTAAAATAATTTTTGGTGAATAGTAACTTATTAAGTTTTTAATCACGATTAGAGGTAATTAGTGTAGTTTAAGGTAAAAATAATACTTTAATAAAATGAGATGAGCTTGAAACATGTCCTACCCTCATTGGATGTGTCATGGCCGACCAAGAAATTCCATGGGTCATGTTGGGGACCCCATGGAGCCACATTGGTTTGGAAATGACATAAATAACTTTTTAGTTAATGTAAAAGTAAAAATGACACAAACATGAGATGTTTTACTAAAACAATTTTTACATGGGGTTATAAAGATCATCTTTTTTATTATAAATAGTAATTGGAAAGATAAAACTATTTCCTACATCATGATAGTTTTTTTATAATTTTTAGACATTAAATAAATTAAATTATTTATGACATCATGATGATGCCGCGATGACCCCATTATTTAACGATTTAAATAAAATGGAAAGATAATGTAAACTATAAGACCTACACATGTCCCAAACCTATTGGATGAGTGTATTTCAAACCCTAATCACCTTATCCTTGAAATAAATCAATGTGGGACCTTTAAAATCCGAAACTCTTTTGAAAATAAAGTATCATTTTGTAACTTTACAAGAGTGCCCCTCCTCTCCTCTTATAAAAGGCCCCCACCTCTACCTCCTTACCCACACTCCCAAAGCCTTTGGCTCGGCCATCCCCTGCCCATTTTGTCTCTCCACTTCCCTATATTACTCCTTGAAGCCTCACTTTGGGCAGAAGTCTTCCCAAGTAAGCCTTTGAACTCAAACAAAAGGGAGTTACCCGATTTTAAGGTAATGTCTTCTTTTGAGTCCTTGTGTTTTATTTTGCTTCTCCAACCCCCTAAACTCTTTTTATTCTTTTATTTTGTAACAAATACAGTATCCTCAATATACTAGGATTTTGTTACAATAATGATTCGAGCTACACTTACACACACCTACATCTAATTGTTAAAGGACATACTGTTTCCGTGGATGGTGAATTTATGCCTCCCGAAACGATGATTGTTCAACATTCTTTTTACACCCTCAAAGGTGGACATTAAGATGTCAGTATATTTATATATGATATATAATATGTTTATGTTTTCCTTAAGCTTATGTATTTTTATTTTTGGTCATACCTTTATGGTTTTCATTATGGGTAAACGCGATATCTTCATTTAAGGAAGTGTGGACTACCGCCCCCTCAAAGTGATTTGATTCGTTAAATACCATATGTGGGACGTATATAGGATGGAACTATGATATTATATATGATGTTATACTAGAATTATAATATACCTTTATATCATTATGATTACATTCTATAAAATATGAAATAGAAATGAAAGTAGCGTTCATGCGTACGTACGGCTTACCGTCTCTATGAACGGTGCATTTAATTTCTTACCTCTAAATGATTATGTAATATTATAAATGCATGAATTTACTGAATATATATGACATATATGATATGTACATCATGAATACCATTCTGGATATAATGGATACATGAACAACTTTTAATTATAAAGGGTTTATTTTTGACTCAAGTACCAATGATCGTTAAAATGGCCGTTATTAACTTAAATAATTACATAGTGTTAATGACATGGTAATAAGTGATATAAAAGGAATAATGAACCTGAAAAAGGTTCTTAAGCAAGTAGAAATTAACTCAAGTTTATTATTCAGGACATTAAAGAACGATCGAGTCAAGTCGGACCTGTGGTATGGGACTTCGTCTCAATCTCCTTTCATTGAGGAATATTTTGTTTTATACACAACCTTCTTTTATATGGTGTATAAACCCCTTTGAATTTTACGTTTATTCAAAAGGAATATTTTTTATACTAAGAAGTTACTAAACGGCAAAAGGGAATGTTTTTTTCATATGTATGCAGCGACAACAACTTCTCCGCCGCTGTGACCACTATTTGATTTTCGGCTTCCTCTACAAGCCATACCTTTTTTTTAAAGAAAAATAAATACCATGTTTTACTTTTCTTTTATTTTGGTATTGAAAATGGTTTTCATAATTTTTTTTATCAATGTGTTGTATTGATATCTTGTGATTGAAAGGTGGAAATGTTATGTTTCCTTTATGCATGTTTTATGTGATACGACTTTGTTGAGGTTCTTGGGAATTATTATGAAGATGGGTGGTTCCGTGATAAACTAAGGGCGGGTGAGCCCGATATAGCTCTCCAATGCATTAGTTAATGCGAAGGAGTGAAATGTTAAGGTTTCTCCGAAGAGATTTAGGGAATATACTGTGATGGGTATTCCAAACGTAACCAAGAGGGTTACTCCCTACGTAAGGATGTTATGAATTCCTCAAGTTACCTTTATGTCTTATGATTTCTATGATTTATTCATGATTTGATGAGGTATGTTAAAGTGCTTATGTTTTATGGGTAAAGTATGATATCATTATTATGTATATATGTACCCATGTTTCCTTTCCATATTTTTATATCCCTTACTAAGCTTTTTATGCTCATCCCATGTTTTTTGAAATGTTTTTCACAGGTCAAGGGAAAGGTACATGATATGATGATAGTGTCAAGGAAGTGTCATGAAATAATCCATGTTTTATTTTAAATATGTTTCCATTGATGGGAATGAAGAATACTATCTTTATGTAACCACTTTGTTTATATATGGAATGTAATGCAAGTTTTATGATCTAATTCTCTAAAACTCTAAACCCGAAAATATCCTCAATGTGTAATCTTTTAATAACTCAAGATTAAGTAAGGTTTAAGGCTGGGGCCTTATAGTTGGTGTCATAGGACGGTTTAGATAACTTTAGGAGTTAGAATTCTATTAAATTATTATCCAAAAATATTTTTTTATGGTCAAATTTAAGTGATATAGTATTTGAAGATTACCATGTTGCTTCATCTAATACATGTTTGTTCAGAATGGTTTTCCGCAGAGGAAACAGGGAAGTAGTGCTAGGAAGGCATGCAGAAGGAAATAACCTTCTGAATCAGCATCCTAAGATGGTCAGAATTGGAACTGAACAGTTTGTTGCAGTAATGGAACAGTTGACTCAAGCGATAAATGGCGGTGGTATCCATACACGAGATCAGCCAGATCAACTGCAGAGGAACATGTCAGTGGTGGAACATTTCATGAGGCAACATCCCCCATCATTAAGAGGATCATCTGACCCTGTGCTAGCTGAAAGGTGGATTAAAGCACTGGAGAAGATTTTTGATGTCATGGGGTGTTCAGACAATCAAAAGGTTAATCTTGCTATTTATCATTTGGAGTATGAAGCAGATCAGTGGTGGTCGATGGTTAAAAATATCAGGGATGCTGATGAGATTGATGCTGTCGACTGGGATGAATTCAAAGGTATGTTTCTTGAGAATTATTTTCCTAAGGCTGTTAGACTTAGGATGGAAAATCAATTCTTGGAATTGAGGCAATAGGAAGACTCAGTGGCTACCTATGAATAAAGTTTCACTCGATTGACAAGGTATGCTCCAAATTTTATCTGAGACCTTGATAGTAAAATCAATTGTTTTTACTCAGGATTAAAGCCAAAATATCGAAGGGCATTAGCTTCTCATGAGTTTAAAAGTTATGAAAAACTTGTTCGATGTGCTGAGAAGGTGGAAATGGAGTTTTCCGATGATCAAGTGTTCTATAACAACCAATAGAAGAAGAGACCGAGGTGGCAGGAGAAAGGTAAGAATTCTTCAAAAAAGTCTGACGGTAAGAAATCTAAGTTTCCAGTTTGTGATAAATGTGGGAAAAGGAATGTTGGGGAATGTCTTCTGAATTCTGGAAAGTGCTACCGATGTGGTAATATGGGACATAAGGCTTGTGATTTCACTGAAAAGGATCAAGGTGAAGGTAAGGCCAAATTTGATTTACAGTTAGTTAAATGTTTTAAGTGCAATGAGATGGGTCACTATACAAATGAGTGTCCAACAAAGAGCTTGAGTGATGTGAAGCAGTTAGACTACAAGCAGAAAGGGGTGGTGAAATCCTTTGCAACTACTTCAGCAGATGTCGGACCATCAAATGAAGTTGTATCAGGTACTTTGTTTATTTTTTCAGATTATGCCTGTGTGTTGTTTGATTCGGGGTCTACACATTCATTCATCTCTAAAACCTTTTCTAGTAAAATGGGAATACCATCTCAAGAAATGACTCCTGAACTTTTGGTAAAAACACCTGTGGGGAATGTTGAGGAAAAAAGAATTTATAAGAATCTTCCTATCCTTATCTTTGGAAAGAACCTACTTGAAAACCTTATTGTTCTACCTCTAGTAGATTTTGATGTTATCCTGGGTATGGATTGGCTCTCTATTTACCATGCTAAGATTGACTGTAGAGCTAAAGAAGTTTCTTTTCAGAAAGACTTTCAGTTTGTGTATAAGAATGAACACTTACTGTTGATAACTTATCAAGAGGCCAAGAAACTTGTAAAAGATGTAAATGAATGTTACCTTGCACACATTGTTGAAAATAATGGAACTGTTCAGATTAATGATGTGCCAGTGGTAAATGAGTATCCTGATGTTTTTCCTAATGCATTTCCTGGAATAATACCAGATCGGGAAGTTGAGTTTACTGTTGACTTAGTTCTTGATGCTAAGCCAATTTCAAAACCCCCTTATCGAATGGCTCAAATTGAACTTTAAGAGTTGAAGGAGCAATTGCAAGATTTATTAGAGAAAGGTTTCATTCAACCTAGCACATCACCATGGGGTGCTCCTATTTTATTTGTTAAAAAGAAAGATCGTTCAATGAGACTTTGCATTGATTATAGAGCCTTGAATAACATCACTGTTAAGAAAAAATATCCTTTGCCTCATATCGATGATTTGTTTGATCAGCTCCAGGGAGCTCAGTATTTTTCAAAGATTGACTTGAGATCGGGGTACCATCAGCTGAAGGTAAAGGAAGCAAACGTTCTGAAGACCGTGTTCTGTACAAGATATGGCCATTATGAATTTGTAGTAATGCCTTTTGGGCTAACCAATGCACCTTCTGTATTCATGGACTTAATGAATATAATTTTCCATGAGTTCTTGGATAAGTTTGTGGTGGTTTTCATTGATGATATTTTGGTGTTTTATAAAAGAAAAGAGGATAATGAAAGACATTTAAGTGTTATCTTGCAAACCTTAAAAGAAAATAAATTGTATGGGAAATTCAGCAATTGTGTGTTTTGGTTGAAAAAAATTTCTTTCCTTGGTCACATTGTTTCTAAAGATGGGATAACTTTTGATCCTACAAAAACAAAAGTTGTGGAAGACTGGCCAAGACCCACAAATGTAACTGAGATTCATAGCTTCATTGGTTTTCCAGGCTACTACCGAAGGTTTGTTAGAAATTTTTCACGGTTATCTAGTCCAATGACTAAGCTAACTCAGAAGGGTGTTAAGTTTATCTGGACAAAAGAATGTGATGATTCTTTTCATGAATTGAAAAGAAGATTGGTGAATGCTCCAGTTTTGGCACTACCTTCCAGGAATGGTGATTTTGTTATCTATAGTGATGCTTCATTGAAAGGACTTTGTTGCGTCCTAATGCAGAATGATCAGGTAATTTCTTATGCTTCACGATAGTTGAAAACTCATGAGGTAAATTACCCTACACATGATTTGGATTTAGCTGTTGTTGTTTTTGCTTAAAAAATTTGGAGGCATCATTTTATGGAGTAAAGTGTGAAATATATACTGATCACAAAAGTTTAAAGTATATATTCACTCAGAAATAATTGAACATGAGACAAAGGAGATGGCTATAATTAATCATGGATTATGATTGTACAATTCATTACCATCTGGGAAAAGAAAATCAAGTGGCTGATGATTTAAGTCGAAAAATTAATGCTTCATTAGCAATGTTGCGTTTGGAACGTGATCCTTTGATTAAGGATTTGATGAACTTTGGCATAGAAGTTGTTGGTGCAGGAAGTTCTTCTGTTTTTTTTTCAGGTATCAGTGAGATCATCTCTATCAGATAGAATCAAGAAAGCATAGAAGCAAGACAGTGAGTTGCAGAAAAAGGTAGAGCTGGTTCCGAAAGGTAAGTTTCCTGAATTAAACATTGATAATGATTGCGTTTTGAGATTTGGGAAGAGATTGTGTGTGCCTTGTGATTCATAGTTGAAGAGAGAGTTGTTATGTGAATCTCATAGTTCTCCGTTTTCAATTCATCCTGGCAGTACTAAGATGTATAGAGATCTTCGGGAGTATTACTGGTGGGATGGAATGAAAAGAGATATTGCTGATTTTACTGTGAAGTGTTTGACATGTCAACAAGTTAAAGCAGAGCGGCAGTTACCGAAAGGGATGCTTCAGCCTTTACCAGTTCCAGGGTGGAAATGGGAGAATATATCCATAGACTTTGTTGTGGGATTACCAAAGACATCTCGAGGTAATAATGCATTCTGGTTTATTGTTGACTGCTTGACCAAATCTGCTCATTTCCTTGCTATACGAGATACTTTTTCCCTAGATCAACTTTCCCGTTTGTATCTTAAAGAGATAGTCATGTTACATGGAGTTCCTCTCTCCATTGTATCTGATCGTGATCCCAGGTTCACTTCTAACTTTTGGAAAGGTCTTCAGAAGTCGTTGGGTACTGAATTAAATTTTAGTACAGCTTTTCATCCTTAATCAGATGGGCAGTTGGAATGAACAATTCAGACCTTGGAGGATATGCTACGAACTTGTTCAATGGATTATCAGGGAAGTTGGGACCAACATCTTTCTTTGGTTGAATTTTCATATAATAACAGTTTTCATTCCAGTATACAGATGGCACCATTTCATGCATTATATGGGAAGCGGTGTCGAACTCCAGCTTTCTGGGATGATGTGGGTGAAAGGAAGTTGATGGGACTAGAATTGGTAGAAGAGATGGCAGAAAAAGTTCATCTGATTCAGAAGCACATGAGAACAGCTCATAGTGGTCAGAATAGTTATGTGGACAACAGGAGGAAGGATCTATCTTTCGAGGTAGGTGATCATGTTTTTCTCAAGGTTTCTCCTTGGAAAAGTGTGATAAGATTTGTTAAGAAAGGAATGTTGAGTCCAAGGTTCATTAGACCATATGAAATTCTGGAGAGAGTTGGATCAGTTGCATACCGGGTGGCTTTACCTCCGAATTTTTCTCAGGTACACAAAGTTTTTCACGTTTCGATGTTGAGAAAGTATATGCCAGATCCATCTCATGTTTTGAGTCCAGAGGTAGTTCAGCTGGAAGAGAACCTATCTTATGAGGAGTAACCGGTCCAGATTCTTGACCACAGGGAGCAAGTGTTACGGAATAAGGTGATTAAACAGGTAAAGGTTTTGTGGAAAAACCACATGATGGAAGAGGCAACATGGGAATCTTATAATGCAATAAGGGATAAGTACCCCCATTTATTCGATATGTAAATAAATTGCGGGGACACAATTTTCAAAAGGGGGGAAGGATGTAACATCCCAAGTAAGTAATGAGTAATAGATATTTTTATCTATGTCTATTAATGAATTAGATAGTGTTTTAGAGGCTTAAAATGAAAATAAATTCAATCTTAAGCATGGAATACACTAATATTCTTAAAAGATTGTTTTACTGCCTTTTGATGGAAAACCATTTTTAAATCTATCTTTTGAAAATTTTATAATCTATGTTTGTCAAAATAAAATTATTCTTTATGATTGGGACATCAAAATTTATTTGTGTGAATTTTTGGTATTTTTCAGACAATGTTCGTTTTTTAATGAATAGTGAAAAATACTGCATTTTACATCAAAACTGTTTTTTCATTTAATTTAATTATATGGTTAGATTATATTTTTAATTGGTCTTAAAGTGTAATCTGAATATAATTTTACCATTTAATCCAACGGTGGTCATTAGAATTAATTTCACTTTGAAATCGGACTTAAACTAGTGTCATTCTTTTGATACTTATTGTTTCATAAAAACACGCTATTTGCTCTGACAGTGAGAATTAATTATTAAATTAATTAATGTGACTTATATGTTTTGAATTTTGTAAAATCGAATTCATTTTTGAATTCATAATATCAAATATAGCTTAGGGGGAAGTTTTGGTATTTTTCTGAAAAACTTCAATTTTTGATGAATAGTGAAACCACTAAGTGGTACTTATAAAAACTGATTTTTCGTTTAAATGAAATTTTACCACTTCTGTGTTTTGAATTTCAAAAATCCTACATACATGGTTTTCATTAATTAGTAAAATGCGGTTCAATGAGATTAAAATATTTTTTGGTGAATAGTAACTTATTATGTTTTTAATCACGATTAGAGGTAATTAGTGTAGTTTAAGGTAAAAATAATACTTTAATAAAATGAGATGAGCTTGAAACATGTCCTATCCTCATTTGATGTGTCATGGCCGACCAAGAAAATTCATGTGTCAACTTGGGGACCCCACGGAGCCACTTTAGTTGGTAAATGACATAAATAACTTTTTATTTAATGTAAAAGTAAAAATGACATAAACATGGTATGTTTTACTAAAACAATTTTTACATGGGGTTATAAAGATCATATTTTTTATTATAAATAGTAATTGTAAAGATAAAAAGATTTCCTACATCATGATATTTTTTTTATAATTTTTAGACATTAAATAAATTAAATTATTTATGACATCATGGTGATGCATCGATGACCTCATTATTTAACGATTTAAATAAAATGGAATGATAATGTAAAATCTAAGACCTACACATGTCCAAAACCTATTGAATGAGTGGATTTCAAACCCTAATCACATTATCCTTGAAATACATAAATTTTGGACCTTTAAAATCCGAAACTCTTTTGAAAATAAAGTAACATTTTGTAACTTTACAAGAGTGCCCCTCCTCCCCTCTTATAAAAGGCCCCCACCTCTACCTCCTTACCCACACTCCCAAAGCCTTTGGCTCGGAAAAACCTTGCCCATTTTGTCTCTACAATTCCCTATATTACTCTTTGAAGCCTCACTTTTGGAAGAAGTCTTCCCAAGGAAGCCTTTGAACTCAAACCAAAGGGAGTTACCCGATTTTAAGGTAATGTCTTCTTTTGAGTCCTTTTGTTTTATTTTGCTTCTCCAACCCCCTAAACTCTTTTTATTATTTTCTTTTGTAACAACTCCAGTATCCTCAACATACTAGGATGTTGTTACAATAATTATTCGAGATACACTTACACAAACCTACATCTAATGGATAAAGGAGATACTGTTTCTGTGGATGGTGAATTTATGCCTCCCGAAACGATGATTGTTCAACATTCTTTTAACACCTTAAAAGGTGGACATTAAGATGTCACTATATTTATATATGATATAGAATATATTTATGTTTTCCTTAATCTTCTGTATTTTTCTTTTTTGTCATACCTTTATGGTTTCCATTATGGGTAAACGTGATATCTTCATTTAAGGAAGTGGAGACTACCGCCCCCTCAAAGTGATTTGCTTCGTTAAATACCATATGTGGGACGTATAAAGGATGGAACTATGATATTATATATGATATTATACTTGAATTATAATATACCTTTATATAATTATGATTCCATTCTATAAAATACGAAATATAAATGAAAGTAGCA
The DNA here is from genome assembly GCA_963277665.1 of Viscum album. Taxonomy (NCBI): domain Eukaryota; kingdom Viridiplantae; phylum Streptophyta; class Magnoliopsida; order Santalales; family Viscaceae; genus Viscum; species Viscum album. The sequence goes on from OY728131.1 coordinate 35,302,746, forward strand.
TTCATGCGTACGTACAGCTTACCGTCTCCATGAACGGTGCATTTCATTTCTTACCTCTAAATGATTATGTAATATTATAAATGCATGCATGTACTGGATATATATGACATATATGATATCTACATCGTTAATACCATTCTGGATATAATGGATACATTAACAACTTGTAATTATAAAGGGTTTATTTTTGACTCAAGTACCAATGATCGTTAAAATGACCGTTATTAACTTAAATAATTACATAGTGTTCATTACATGGTAATAAGTTATATAAAAGGAATAATGAAATTGAAAAATGTTCTTAAGCAATTATAAATTAACTCAAGTTTATTATTCAGGACATTAAAGAATGATCGAGTCAAGTCGGACCCGAGGTATGGGACTTCGTCTCAATCTCCTTTCATTGAGGCATATTTTGTTTTATACACAACCTTCTTTTATATGGTGTATAAACCCCTTTTACATTTATGCTTATTCAAAAGGAATATTTTTTATACGAATCATTTAATAAATGACAAAAGGGAATGTTTTTGTCGTACGTATGCGGCGACAAAAAATTCTCCGCCGCCGTGACCACTATTTGAGTTTCGGCTTCCTCTACAAGCCATACCTTTTTTTAAAAAAAAAATAAATACCATGTTTTACTTTTCATTTATTTTGGTATTGAAAATGGTTTTCATAATTTTTTTTATCAATGTGTTGTATTGATATCTTGTGATTGAAAGGTGGAAATGTTATGTTTCCTTTATGCATGTTTTATGTGATACGACTATGTTGAGGTTCTTGGGCATTATTATGAAGATGGGTGGCTCCGTGATAAACTAAGGGCAGGTGAGACCGATATAGATCTCCAATGCATTGGGTAACGCAAAGGAGTGAAACGTTAAGGTTGCTCCAAAGAGATTTTGGGAATATACTGTGATGGGTATTCCAAACGTAACCAAGAGGGTTACTCCCTACGTAAGGATGTTATGAATGCCTCAAGTTACCTTTATGTATTATGATTTCTATGATTTATTCATGATTTTATGAGGTATGTTAATGTGCTTATGTTTTATGGGTAAAGTATGATCTCATTATTATGTATATATGTACCCATGTTTCCTTTCTATATTTTTATATCCCTTACTGAGCTTTTTATGCTCATCCCAAGTTTTTTGAAATGTTTTTCACAGGTCAAGGGAAAGGTACATGATATGATGATAGTGTCAAGGAAGTGTCAAGAAATAATCCATTTTTTATTTTAAATATGTTTCTATTGATGGGAATGAATAATACTATCTTTATGTAACCACTTTGTTTATATGTGGAATGTAATGCAAGTTTTATGATCTAATTCTCTAAAACTCTAAACCCGAAAAGATCCTCAATGTTTAATCTTTTAATAACTCAAGATTAAGTAAGGTTTAAGGCTGGGGCCTTATATAAATAGTGTTTTTATTTCATTAAGAAGCGTCTTACCCAACTTAATGGTCAAATGTAAAACACTTATTGTTCCTAAAAACTCATCTAAAAATTCTACGGACTTCCTTTCTACAAGGGTGCTACCACAAAGGCTAAACCCTCACAACATTAGTAGGATCATTCCCCTAACCTATAAATAAAAAACAATAGAATAATTTATTGAATACTACAATCAATGTTCTCATTCCCATTCATGGTAATTTTTCTAGGAAGAATTAAATCTAACCCCTTCATGAGGGCCCATGTTATGAATACCACTTGAATGTTTTATTTAATTCCTTGCATCATTATGGTTTTCATTAATTCATTACATTAATTAACCTTTTCAAAAACATTTCAAGGAATTTTCAAAAGGAAATTTACGTACCAACTATTTATGAAATTGTTCATGAAACATTATTTAGCTAACATCTCAATGTAATTTTGTAAAATTTCCACATTAATTTCATTTAACCCATTATTTATCATCAATATCCCGCTAATTGTATAAGTAGAATAAAATTTATATGAAAATATGTAAATAAAAATGTTATTTAGGTTCCAAATGGCATTTCAATTAACTGATAATTCATATAAAAAAGTTTTTAAAATAACTAAAATCATTTTTTATTTAATAGGAAACAGTTTAGTAAGACACAACCATTCATTTATAGAAAACATCTTATAAGTGGATTTTGATAATTTAAAAAACCTTATCTATTTGACATAAATATATCCCCATGGGGTTAAGTACCATTAAATAAAAGAAAAGTTCAACCTATAAGGGTTACATCATTTCAACTTGGGTCTAATTATATGGGAATCTACTCCCAATTTATAGATTCAACACCTTGTAAAATAAAATTGAAATACAATTTAAGTGAGGCCAAATAATAGTTAATTTATTACTAATTAATCACACTAACAGTGGGTTCATCTCATAATCATAAAATTCCAAGACCAACCTACATGGTTTGAGTTATGTTTATCCCATAATCATAGAAGGCCAATGTGGGACTACTTAGATCGAGTCAATAATAAGATTTCAGCTATACGGGTAACCATTCATAAGTTATAGAGGTAAAATAATATTTATGCTTCCATTAAAACATCGTTTTACTGAAATATACTATCAATAAATTGTATTATTTTAAAAAAAATACATGGTTCGTTACATTTTAAAAAATCCTATTAAACATTATTTATTAAAAATTACAAAACTATTTCAATTCTTTAGTTCATTTATGAGGAGGTAAATGGAATGAAACCATCCAGATATACAGGTAAACAACATTTATGTTACTAAAGAAAATTTATGTAAATCACCCTAAACCATAATTATTATAAGGGATGATATCACATTGGAATAAAATATAGGAAAACATGTCAATATTAACACAAGCATGGTTTAAAAATAGCCCTTCTAAATGATCACACAAGAATGGTGTACTGATAAGCATGATAATGTCATTTGAATCCTATGTGCTTGAAATGATGATGGAACACACCTTTTTTCATTCCATACTAGTACAAGAGAAACAAATTAATAAATCATTATATGGAATAAATGAATCAATCACTCAAGGTGGAATAATAATCATCTTTAATAATGAAAAAAATGAACCACAACTCCATCCCTGGAAACATGATCTTCCCCTATGCATGGGTTGTCCATTCCATGACATGAGATATTTACCAAGTGACAATACATTCTTAGTATCCTTTATGCCGTCCAAAAATATCAAGAAAAAGGAAAAAGAGGCTCATATAACACTTTTTGACATCCTATCATGTCTCACTCTATAGACAATAAATGAATTCATTGGAGATAAAGCCACAAACATGCCTCCGTATAATCCGGAGGTTTCCGACTATAATTGAGGGTCTAAAGATGGATAGTGGGGAGACTATACCGTCTATATCAATAAAAAACATAGTTGAAGAGTGAATAGATTAATTAAATAGAATAAGATAAAGAAATCTCTAAAACAAAATAATAATAGATAACTCGCCATGTTCCAAACAATCGAACCGTCCAAGAAGATGCTACTACATAAATACAAGAAGTCAACATACAATAGAAATACATATAATAGTGATATGTGGACAAAATAAAAACTAAGTAAAATAACCCAAATCTATAAGGAAACCCAATTAAATACTCTATTGATACTCCCATGCAACATCCTATCCCATAGTAAGAAATAAAAAATAGGTATGAGCCAAGTCCAAACCCGTAGTTAGAAGTTATGTATTGGTACAAAATGATGGTTCAAACAGTGTGTGAGTAAAGATTAGTATACCACCACCGTAAATATCTAATAAAAATTTAGTATATTAATATAAAATGTAATAATGGGAAATTATAATAAATAAATACAACAAATTAAGGTAAAATAAACAGTGAACATATCACTTTGAGTCCCCCTCAGAACACTCGACTGATTCAAACTACTTCATCATTAGATGCAATATCTCTAAGATCCTTACATTTTATATAAAACATCATGTTCCCTATGGTATTTCACCCAGTAATACATAGTAGTATTTATTCATATGGGGTTTAAAATTGTAATAATGAAATCATCCCAACAATCTATCATAGGGGTGTGGTGCATCATGTTCAACCATTCCTAGTGAATAATTAAGAGCTCAGTGTCAGATGACTTCAATAAATCCTAAAGATCACCATGTCTGCAATTTCAAATAAATGACAAGGAGTGCCATGTCAATAAATTCAAAAAATTTATTAGTATCACCATGTCCAACATCATGATTATAGTTATCTTGGAGAATCATGTCTAATAATTCCTAATAATTTTGTAGGAGATTCATGACCAACCATTTCAAATAATAAATGAGGATATTCAGGTCAAACACCACCTAAATATTCCTAATTTATTCAATTTCAAGCGTCTTGTGATCCCATATAAATATTTCTCTATAAAAAAGAAAGTATCCCTCAAGAAAAAATATAATAAACATGCACATTACTTCAAAAACAAAAAATGTCCCTGGGAAATATCTATTCCAATTCACAATCCCAAAATATCTTTAATAATTTTTATTGAATGTTCCCAAGGAAAAAACCAATTAATTTAATGTTAATTATTCATTAAATATAGAGAGAAATGGACCAATCCTATTGTGAGAATAATAAAAGGGGAAATTAAGCTACTCACTCCCTTTTCACCAATAAATCAACTTTATTACTCATCCAGTCATTAGATATAAGATATCACACCCTAGGAGTGTGTTTGTTTACATATGAAAATAATATTCATATAAAAAATATAATTTCAAATCCCCTATGGAGCCATTAAAATGATATCTATAAACCTCTGATGGAGTCATTGTAATCATAGTCATAGTCAAAGTATTTTTATTATATGAGTCTCACATCTCATTCAGTTTTCTTTTTATGTAATGGAATGCTTCATAATTTAACATGGTTCATGAATGTATACATTACCTATTGTAATTTCATAAATTCATTTATGGTCATTTAATAAATTAATTATTTATTTTTCAATCCAAACACAACAATGTGGTGTTTTAGTCAATTACAAATAATGCCCAATAATAGTAAATAATAGGACTGGCCCAAAGGGGTGATAAAAGGTAAGCTTACAACACTCCAACAATGGAAACGTATCTAATGAGGAGTGTAATTCATAGTCTATACAATTAATTGAAGTAGTTACACGATTTAGGAGAAACAAATAGAAAATTAGGCATATTATACAATTAAAACAATTTATAAATGATGACACATAGAGGGAAAATACATATTCCACATACATCAAGCCCAGGAATCCTCACTTATCCAATATAGAACTTTGATTTTCTCTCTCAAGATATAAATATAATAATCTACCTAAAAACTATAAAAATTAGGCATATGAGATCACCTTGAAATAGAATCCATGATGATAAGAGAAACAGAGAAAAGAAGAAAGGCTATTGAGATACCAATTTAGGGGGATCCAATATGATGAATAGAGGTCAATTATATGTTAGTACGGAGGAGATTCATTGAATCATAGAGGTGAGGTAAAGTAGAGCTACAATGTATTGATGCTATGAAAATGGGGGAGGAGAATAAGAAATTTATGTGTAAGGATAATGGAGGTAAAATGGTTATTTCCCATGATATTTAAGGAGCCTCACGTTTTGAAAGCATGTTTTGACAAACCATGCACTAATCATGCGTGAATCATTTTCCCCACACCCTCACCTCACATGGTTTTTGTACACTACATGGGAAAAAAAGAACCGATTGTGTGTGTCTTTATATTACTCTACAATATATCACATGTTTATATATATCTCATCATATAGTTCTAACAAACCATGTGCCTAAATAGTTAGGTAGTATAGCTTGGGTTACACGGTTAGCATTAATTGTGCACCAACTGTGTTCCACAAGCCATTTCCCCCAAAACTGTGTTTTTAAAGCCTGATTATCCTAAAAATAATGTGTACCATCAACATCACTTTATTTTATTAAAAACTATAAAAACATATAAAATTTTCCAAATCTCTACATTATATTTTGACGATTTATATGCAATTTGTCCAGCCCAACAAATGAAAAAAATGAAATTTTTATAGAATTCCCTAAAAATTTAGAACACGAGATCTTACATCTTTTCCCGAATTTGTTAAGAAATTATTAAACACAAAATTATTATTTACAAAGAAATTATGTTAAAAATACAAAACGTAACACAAGACACAATATTTTTACTTGGTCTTCCACTAAGGGATAATCCAATAAGAATACACTAATGATATTTCAGTCAAACTAGGATCCACTATTATTTATTACTATTTGTGGATTACAAGTTTTAAACCTTATTAAATCTATTTATGTAGTACATCCTTTATAATGTGTTCTAAGGACTACCACACTTCATCCCTTAGATAACATCTTCTAACTCATTGATCATTGATCTGAATGGTAGTTACCTCAGTTTAATGATATGAAAATTACATATAAATCATAATGAATGTTTTCTGAGAATGAAATCATTAAAATTTGAGTTTAATTTTCTTGACTATTCCTCTAATTTTCACCATGTTCCAACCTTCTCTCACGTATGTCTCACCTAATTCCCTTCAACCAACTTTGTTCACCCAATCCCCTTCATGCAATTTTTTTGTGATAAGGTAAATTCCATCAGGTTTATTCATGTATGACCCTTCACTTTGGTTATGTTCTAATAATTCCATTCCGTTAGTTTAGTTCACCCATGCAGATCTTTCTTACTTACTTCATTTAAGTGTTCTTGTAAAACCCTATTCATACAATCCCTTATATTTCCCTATTCACTCTACCAATCATATTACTATATTTTTAAAATTCATTAACCCAAAAACATCTATAAAATATAGTTTGTGCTACTATGGATTTTATAAAGGGTGATCCTAAAATATACATCCTTATATTTTTTTCATTTTAAATGATATGGGTTAATCGATATTATTATTAAAATACCATAACTTCCACATAACCCTCCACTATGATAATCACGGTGTGTCATTCTCCTAAATCCACTTTCATAGTTATTAGCCACCATAAAACCCATTATCACAATACTCTACCTATGAAACTCCAACATTTATGAGATTCCTTGACTAGTGTAGAATGAATATCATAACCTGACTATCATACTACCTCAATAGTATGTAATGAGTAGATCAAGATTCCTTGGTCCACTAGCATGTGAAAACCTCCTTTGTAGAACTATTTATCCTACTACTCAATGTTTTTAATCATATTAGAAATGGATTTGAAAAAAACTCAAAACACTATCAATATCTGGATTAGATCACCATGGATCCAATATTCAACCCCTTTGGGTTTACTATAAATCCAAAATTATATTCAATTCTACCCAAATTTTTTACTTCTTCTAGAGAGTAGTGAAATTACTCATTAGACACTCCAAGTCAATGAGAGTAATGATAATTGTAGAAAACAAGATTTTATAAGGGTATTTCATTCTATGTTACATTCCCTATTCCAAAAACTCCCTCAAAAATTCACACCATAAACACCCCTTGATTAAATAATCTCATCACTAAAACCACTTATTGGAAAAAAACCATTAGATATAAAATAATTCATTATCCGACATTGATATTTAATAAAACAAATTTCTTCTATTAAACTTCTCTATAACTCCTCTCATTAGAAAAAAATATCCAAATAGGTAGGGTTTTACTTATTTTCACTCACTACACCCAATGGATTTTTCCTCCCCCTGAATCCTATACCACTTTAAAAATAGTTAAAAACATATAAAACCATTGGGAGAGGGGTACATCCAAACCTGCAAAAACTTATAGAGGTGAATGAACACTAAGTTTAAACTGACGTTTCTCAAATTATGGAATAACCAATAGCTATGTCTTGTTATCTTACTCATTATCATTAGTTATAATATGCTCTATTGTTTTACTCCATATTCCATCATTCCATTAATAAAGTGACATCATATTTTTTTTTTGTATGAGAGTGATGAATGATAATTTCTATGATATTGATTGTAATCTTACATCCATGTAATAATACAATTGGCTACTTCACACATTCACCAATTTCATTCATTCATTTCTATATCCATAGAATATGAGTGCATTCCTTGATTACCGATATATATTATACTTTAGTCATGCTCAATGAAGTACTTCCACATTTCTCATTTTTCCATCATGCAATTTTCTTTAAATAATGAATGAACCATCACATAGATAATTTTGGTCCACCACATCACTAACTCAATCAACAATAGAAAATTCATAAAAATTAAGATTCTTTATCACATTAAGTAGAAACCCATAATTTAAGGTACCTTGGATGCACCTCATGATTCATTTAACTACTTGAAGATAATATTACTATATATTACATAAGAAAATGTATTCCAAACATGTTTTAGAAATAATGTATGGTCATGTTGTAGTAAAATACAAAAAAAATATAATTATACTCCTATACAAGTTGAGATCCGCTAATTTCCCATACTCATTTTGTTCTAGATGTTTTTTTCAACTATAGTTGGAGTTTACATTAGTCTAGAGTCATTCATATAAAATATATTTATTATTTCTCTCACATACATATCTTGAGATATGAATGTTTGTTTCTACTTCTGAATCAACTATAATATAATAAAATATGTGAGATCACCAATCATAGATACAAAAAATTATAAACGCTTTAGACCATAAAATACATTTATTTTTTCTATTCTTCCAAATATGATTTCATCAGAATATAATATCACTATTAATTTTTCTTAATTTTATATTTTCACATATGACTATCTTTAAAACTACCTATTTTGAATTAAGGATTGAGTTAGTATGATTCTAGTTGTAAATACTATTCTCATGCTGCCTACTTTAGAATGTAAAATAAATTATTCAATATTCACAAGTTTTATTCATAATTTATAATCAGAAAACCCATTGGTTATCTAATATAGACCTTCTCTTAGTGAACTAAATTCATGAAAACCTTTTTTCAATCAACATGATTTATGTTGAAACCACTTAAGAATTTCATAATCATGAAGTGCTGGATTGACTTAATTTGAACCATTTTTTCAAATGTTTCAGCAATATCTACATATTTTATCTACTCATAGAATTTTTACAACATATGTGACTTATTTTAAATCACATTGACATTTTTTCCCAAATTATTATTAAATATACACTTCATCCTGGTCACATTATGATGTTAAGGCTTATTCATAAGTTCCCAAGTATGATTTTTGTCAATTTGATCTGTTTCTTCATTCATGGATCAAACCTACTGTTTATCTATTAACAATTATTCAAATTATTCAAGGTCAACCATCAATAATAGAGAAAAATTATCTATATTTGTCACTATTTATATCTATTTTGGAGAAGGAATATCATCAATTATTTTGGATGTATCAACTCCCATTATCTTACTTCTCTGTTGAGGTGTAGGATGAGTTTCTTACTTAATTATCTCCTCTTTTGAGTAATATTTATAATCTTTATCATTTGGGGATATTTATGCTACCACATGAGTGGTTTAAACTTCATCTTATTCTTCATATAATTAGTTATAGTTCACACTTCGAGTAATATTGTCATCTTTTTCTTAAATTAATTTGATTTTATTACATTCCCCAATTTAATTAATCCTTTTATTGAATTATTTATTAGCCATACTCTTTTTGTATGAAATAAATAATACTACTTAATATATAGCATAACAAAACATTCCTTGATTTATTTATTTCTTTTGATAATGATATCTACATTCAAGGACCAAAAATGTATTAGCATGGGATTCCTCCCCTTACACATTTTATATTGTTTTATGTTATCCCTTTTATTAGTACCACTTAGTTTTCTGTATACTCCATAATTTTTATGACTTTATTCTAGTAATGGTGAAAGAAACCACTACTAATGTTAATATTTTTTTTTCTATATTATTAACATTATGATTTAATCATTCAGTAAATCCACTCTATTATGTAGATATTGATGGGGATACCTCACTCATAATGTTAATATTTTATCAGTTTTTTTAATTAAATGTATTTGTATTCTATTCTATTGTTTGATAAAAAGATTTCGATTATGTATGTGGTGTAATTTTTTACTCTCCTAAGATGCCTCCAAATTCATTCCATGACTTATATTTTTATTTTTATTAATATAACTCATGGTATTTTTTATAATCATGAAAGAATAATTAAATAAATTTCCCCATATATTTTTGATATATTCATTTTAAAATCGTCATTGGTATGCACTAGGTTGATGATATTGGATTCCCTATTATTAATTTAATGATATACATTTTAATTAATATTTCAACACATTGAATATTTATGTGTCTTCTCATGATCACAAATTAGATTTAGAATATCCTGTAAAATTTTTATCTTTGATATGTTCTTCCTGCACTGCTGGTGAATATGGCCAATCCCTTGATGCCACAAACTATTCTATTATTTAAATTTTATGATACATATATTCTCATTGATATAATCATGATATTATTACAATTTTTACTTAATAATTTATTAAGTGAGATCAAAAACATTCCTTTGATTACACTACACTTTTTATTAAAAGTAAACTAAAGTATGGAGTCAAAATGTGGACTCATACATTGTAGGTTATGTCACAATACATCCACATATAGAACCTCTATATTTTTAACTCATTTCCCACTAGATGTGAATTTTAATTTGCTTTGATCTAAGAATCTCCATAATTTCCAAAACGCAATGTCCCATCAAGTCTTCCAATCACATTTTCCAAGTGATTCATTTTCTTGGTTGAATAGAATGATCACCCAATATCCACGATCTATGTGTTTTTTTTTCTTTATATCATTGAGAGTTTTATCTAACTGTTTTACTATCTAAACATTTTTATTTTTATTCCATGAGATATCAGGTTGAGTATAGGTATATGATGGCCTCTCTTATTTCTCCTAATCAAATGGTGAGAAATAATACACATATTATTCGTTCAATAGAATATATGTATTTTTAGTGGGATCAAATTTGGATTCCTTGAGTTTATTTTTCATTGAATTTTATAATTGCTCTTCGCACTTCCTCTTTGGCTATAGGAAATGAATTTATGCACAAATTTAGTGAAATTAAATCTAATTACAAAGAAATTATATCTTCTGCATGAGGAAGTGTATGGTCTCATTCTTCTTTTCCACCACCAGGTGATTCAACATCTATGAAAATTCTTGACTCTTCGTAATAGGACCCGGTATGGCCTAAATATCTAGAGAATAAAAAAATTATTAAATGAAACATATTCTCATTAAAATTCATCGTCATATCCATAAAAATTTATAATCTCCTTGGTTTTTTATATTACCCTGAATATTGAAGACTATTTAAAACATAATGTTGTATTTTTCATGGATTTTCCATTAAAAATTCTTCTCATATCTTTTTTTACATAACATTTACGTCCTTATATGTACCTTTATCTTAATTTTTCATATTTTCTACATTTTATGACTTTTAATCACAATTAAATACACTTTTTCCCATGAAATTGGGTATTGTATCATTATTAAAATTCTCAATAGCTTTTAATTATCAATTTTGGTCCATTAAGGAGCACCAAATTGAGAAAAATTTCAAATTATAGCTTTATATTTATTATCCGAACGTTGTTTCAACATCATAATTACTTATCATGGTAATAATTTCATCTTTAAGAGATTAAACTATATTATCAATCTCATCTAAATTGACATCATGGTCATTAATAACCTTATTTTTTCCTCAATCATTAGTTTTAATTATTTTACTTTTCATAAGATATAAAAAATGTCAATTATTATAAAAATCTTATTGTAGTTCATTAATTTTATATTCCAATTGATCTACAAACATAGAATATTCTTTCAGAATTGTGTTAATGTTTTTAGTTTTCATTCCTTGAATAACAACCTATTTGAGAGATCTCACAAGTTCCACCTTGATATATAATTCTATTTTAGTTTCATTAACATTTTCTAGTTCATGTTCTTCCTTCTCAATAATTTCTATAATAGAATATTCTATACAAAAAATTATATAAAATACATAAACCTAATTAATTGGAATCATCTATAAGTATCATACATCGCCAATTAGATGAATTAAAGGTAATATTTTCATTGAAACCATTTAGAACATTATCATCTTAAACAATATTTCTAAATTTACTTTTAGTTATAATGTTACCTCTTTTAAAAAGTGAATTAGTCATTAATTTTACCCTATTAACTAGTGAATACCAATGTATTCTTCTAACAAGTCAAATCCATGTTAGTATATTCTTGGTCATCTTCTAATCAATTAGATTAACATCAATTATATCTGGAACACTTTCATTTATAATCATATCCATCTTAAAATGTCCCCATGCACATATTAACATATTTAATTATGTCACCATTATTTTTGGTCGAAGATACCTCATCAATGGCCAACACTCTCTACAATATAGAGTTATTGGTATAATAACAGTCCCATTAAATTCACCATTAAATTTAAATGGGATTTAATGATCACAAAAAACCTCAATAACCATTGTCTATTTTATCCATCTATTTTGAATCCTATGAGAGACTTCTTCATTAATATATTCATAATATTTTATAAATTATCCAAAATATTGAAAATGATTGACTTTTGAAGTAACATGGTCTCTTAATATCACATATATAACATTATGAGAACATAATTTTCTAAAATAAAACTATATTTATTATGTCATAACCATAATATGATTAAAAAAAATTTAATCAAAATTCTTTATAAAAATATCTAACTTTAAATTGATAGTCTCTTTGGATTCTGCAACAAGAACTATATCATCCCAAAAAAGCATGCAATTAGGAATCTCGTATTGAAAATGATTTGTATGTTCATCTAGGACCAAATAAAAAAGGAATGGTATTAATGTCAACCTTGATATAGCCTTATAGAGATAGGTAAGTCTGTAGTGTCACATACTTGGGTGCTAACTCAAGTCAAGCTACCTTCATACATGTCATGCATGAGTTTAATATACTCCACCTTCACCCCTTTTCTTTTAATATATTTACATAAAATCTATCTATGAAATCTATCAGATGAATTTTCTAAATCAATGAAACTGTATGAAAATTTTGTTCTTTTTTATAATACCCCATCATGCCTATGATAAAATAAATTACATCTATGGTTTAATGTCCCGAAATAAAACCAAATTGATTATCAAAAAAATTATTTTCACTTTAAATCTTTCATTCAGTCACCCTCTCCCAAAGTTTAATGGTATGAATCCTAATCTTAATTCATATATAATTCCCAAAACATAAAATTCCTCGTTTATTTTTACACACATGTACTAGAGAGCTGTTTCTCTATTCATTAAGAATTTTATTAGATTTCATAGTCTCATTAAATAACCTAGTGAGTTTATTAATACTGAAATCCCATGAATATTCCCACACATTATTGAAGATGTTATCTGACCCAACTTTTTTATAAATTTCCAACCTTCTTAAATCCTATTTAATCTCAAATCATGATCTTTTTTATAATAGCAATAAATAATCTCTAATCTACTAATAATCAGATTATATAAATCTAATACACACATCTACTCTTCATTGAAGAGATTGTTAAATTAGATTCCCTATATTTTCTTAATTTTCTCATCCTTAAAAAAGGTATAACCTTGTTTATATTTTATGAATGAACTTGATCTAAAACTATATATTTTATCTCATTCCTCTATGTAACACCCCAAGATTTCATAGTGTGTTATTTCTTCAAAATAATTCAACAACTTGCACAAAACGCACCACCGAGTTCAAGCACACCATGACTTACCAAAAAATCCGTTCAAAAGAGGTTATGAATAGTATTAACTAAATTTTAAACTTTATATAATCCTTATAATTTTGGAATCCATATTATGAGTTTCTTAGACATAATGTAAGAACAAATTCATTTTTAGTATTGCACTTTTACCAACTTTTAATAGTAAACCCTTTTTAAATCCAATATTTTAAACTTTTATATATTCAATTTGATTTTACTATTTAGAATGGGGACATCAAAAATTTACCATGAAAAATCCCAAGCATCCACAGTATGCTTTCCTTTGAATAATACAGTAGTGTGTGTTGTACACAACTTTGAGTTCTAACACACACCACAACTAATCAAACTAGCTATTATGAATAGTAATACCTACTTTTTGAAATTTTATAAATTTTATCTCTCAAAATAGACTGCATTTTTTTACTTGGAATATCGAATTTAGCCTAAGGTGAAATTTTTCAACTTTTCGGATAACATTTATATTTTGATGAATAATGAAAAATACTATTTTTTAATTAAAAAAACTTTTTTAATCAAAATAATTTAGGTTGATAAATTATGAATATCAGTGGTTTTAAAGTATATTTAGAGTATATTTTTACCATTTAATACAATTTTGGTCATTGTACATAATTTCACTATTAAACCGGACATAAACAAGTGTCAATCTTTTGATAGTTATTATCTCTTAACAACACGCTATTTGTTTTGACGACGGGAATTAATTTTTAAATTAATTAATGAAACTGATATGTTTTGAATTTGGTAAAATACACATCATTTTGGAATTCATAATATCAAATATATCTTAGGCTTAATTTTTGGTATTTTTCTGGAAACTTTCATTTTTTTGATGAATAGTGAAACCACTAAGTGGTAGTTAAAAAACTGAATTTTTCATAAAATTTAATTTTACCGCTTCTGTGAGTGGAATTTTGAAAATCCAAGAGACACGATTAATATCAAGGATTAAAATTTGGTTCAAGGAGATGAAAATAATTTTTGGTGAATAGTAACTTTTAACTTTTATTTACCATGGTTAAAAGTGAATAGGGTAATTAAGGGTAAAAATGATATTAATATTACCCTAACGCATGTCCTAATTCAATTGGACAAGTGTATCTTGTCCAAAAACCACCTTATGAGTAAAATATTATCATTTAGGTCCACTTGTATTAGATTAGGACATTTATTATTACTTAATTCAAAGAAGAATTAAAAGAGCTAAAATCAAAGTGTATTTACTAAAAAAAATTAATATAGGGTTATACATAAGATAAATTCGATTGTAAATATTAATTAGAAATATAAAACGATTCCCTACATAATGGTATTTTATTTATAATATTTAGACATTAATTAATTTAATTTATTTATGACACAATGGTGATGCAGTAATTACCTAATTAATGAAAAATTAGAATAATTGATCTTATAAACACCCAAATAAATGTAATTTGAGACTTTGAATAAATAACAATAATTTTCTAGGACAATATGACATGTTAGGATTAATTTAATTAACTCTTTTATAATTAATCATTCTGTTATTATTTTTACAAAAATCAATTATTGAATAGTGTCAAAATTGACATAAAAGAGTTTTTAAAATAAATATTACATTATTAATTGTTATTAAATTACTAAAAATCAATGGTTCGGCCAAGAGACTTATATCATGATAGTTTTATCATTAATGGACCACTTGGGGGTCTCTTGGATGTATATAGTAAGTTTATTAACCATATAATATAAAAATACAAAGAGACATTGTAAAAGTGAAACTAATTAACTAAGAGTTAATACTTAAAGATAAGGTTAATATAATAACCCAAACCTGTCTGAATTCGATTGGTTGAGTTTTTTTCGACCCATCCCCAACTTAACATTTAAATAATCCACTTTGGAGCCATTATAAACCGAATATGAATTTATTATAAAATTATATTTCTAGCCTTTCCAAAGGTGCCCCTCACCCCTCTTATAAAAGGGCACTCCCCCTTCTCATTAATTAACACCTTCAAAGCCTTTTGGTTCACCCAAACCCTGCCCAAATACTCTCTAAACTTCCCTAAATACATTCTAGAGGCCACAGTTTGATCATAAAGCCAACCTAAGGAGCCATTTTTATCAAATCAAAAGGAAGAACCCGAAGAAGAGGTAATGTTTTCACCACCCTTTTTCAAATTCATTTTTTCTTCAACTTCTTCTTTTTTTGTTATTATCATTCTAAAATAATGAATCCAGTGTATCCTATATACTTTAATATTATTATAAATATTCTACAACCATATTCAATATTCTATCCATCCTTTGAATGACATGTCACCATACATGCGTACGTACGACTTACCATCTCCACGTTGTGGTGTAATTGTTATTCAATATATTATTATTTGGATGGGTAAAATAATGATGTGTAATTCATGAAAATAATAAATATAACATGATAATTATTCTTTATATAAGATATACCATCCAATTAAATATTATTTGAATATCAAAACAATGATATTGTCGCTCGTGCGTACGTACGGACTACCGTCTTCACGAACGCGATGAGATTCATTCTCCATCCTATACATTCAAGTATAATTATCATTTGATGATTTAAAAATAATTTTTAAAGACTTTATATAATTATGGATATGAATAAGATACAACCTATCCATGACAAACATGGATTACATAACAAAACATGTAAAATAAAACGAGTAAGTTAACACCCGAAACGACGATAATACTAAGATATTATTAACAAAGCAATGTTAAAAGATCATATATGATAACATAATAATGTATATGGTTCTTGTATAATTTAATAACAATTATTTCACCATTATACAAGAGTTTAATCTACCCCCAACCAAGGAAAATTACAAGGTAAGGGTTATTTCACAATCTCTTCATTATCTGAGGTTGTTTATACATAATTATCTACTGGGACCTATTTATCATCCACATCCATGTTTCTTGAAAGTGTATTTCAAAACATTCTTACTATTTTACAGAATAGGGGATAAAGTCATTTATACCCTTTTTAACTTTTTATGAGATGTTTATAAAGGAATCTTTCCCACATTTTCCAAACAAGGTCCTTTTTAACCTTTTCTACTGAATTAAGGTAAAAATGTTTTTTTAACATATACGGCGGGTCCGGCTATTTTATGCCATTATAAAATTTTCGAAGCTTCCCTTACAAGATTATAAGGATATTTTTAAGTTAAATGTTTTATTTTATAATTATGTGACTTTTAAATGATTTCAAAATGAATATTTTAAGAATTTATAAAAGGTACTCTTTATCAAAATCATAATTTTAAATGTTTTAAAGATTTATCTTTCTAAATATTTTTAATTAATTTCCATGTTTTCAAAATGATTTTAAGGATTTATTTATATGGACATGAATGTTTTGAAATTATATTCCTTTCAAAAGTTTCTAAATGGTATGGGACACTTTGATTCAAAAATCTCTTTTAAATAACTTCCTTAATAAATGTGTGACTTTTAAATGATTTCAAAAAAAGAGATATTTCTCTAAAATAGTTTTGATTTCATATATGTCCAAATCCTTTGATGGATTTTAAGTTTATTTGAAGTTGATTTGTTATGATACAAAACTTCCATATTGTTTTTATGTTTTTGTGATTTTTTTGACTGTGGATGTGTTATTCTTATACCATTCGTTGTTTATGGATGAAGTATTTACATTTTGTATGCTAGTTTTAATACGAATATTTATGTTATGTTTGAAACTTTTCATATAGGAATGCATTGGACTTAATAAGTGATGGGTGGATCCCACTATAGCTCCTTGCTGCATCAGTAGGTCTCATGTGACAAACTAGTGTCTTGGCACAAGGCCTTGAAAAAAATCTTATTTGTAGTCTTGGCACGAGGCCTTGGATATGTGGTTATTATAGTCTGGAATTATTCATTCCATCATTATGAAAGTGGTTATTGATATTGAATGTGATTATTCGATTATTAGAATATCCATGTGAATAAGTAAATGGCATTATTTAATTTTATTTTTGACATACTATGTTGAAGTTCAAGTTTAAAAGGCTTTTGTTTTAGTTATACATTGCATTAAATGTTTATTCTTATTTATGAAAGTTTCGGCTATAGTGTTATCCTTACTTGGTATTTGAGCTCACCCCTTTTCTATGTTTTATTTTTCCCAGGATGTGAAGAAGTAATTTATGAATGACCTGTAGGGATAGTATGAGGGGATAAGAGTGTGGACTATGGAGACTATATTTTTTTAGTTTTCATTTTATGATGTAATGTAAACTTTATTAATGTATCTTTTTATTCCAAGGCTACTAAACTAATCGGTCTTTTTAGATTTCATCTTTCTTGGGATCATGAAAATGTTATGTAATAATGCACCGACTCTGGGTAACTGGGGTCGGGGTGTTACGGTTGGTATCAAAGGAAGTTTAGCACGAACCTTGGAAGCTAGATTTAGACAAACTCTGATTAGAGCACGTAGACCTATGATGAACGTTGAGGATTAGTATAGAAGAACTTCCTAGAATTTTGGTATTGTAGAGATTTTGTGAGTTTTCCGAGCAATACATCCCTGTCTGGATACGAGCAGGTAGAGGCGGCTCTGGCACAGATGTACCTAGGGGTAAATCCTGAAAACACCACTTTGAGCTAGACTCGAACGGGAACTGGTGCACGACAACGGGCCTTGTTTCACTCTTGGTTACAAACTCCCGGGGGATATGATTAGGATAATTCTCATTTTCTGTAAAAACCATTATGAAGGGTTTATGATTATATACTTCCTCAAATGAGACATTTTTTATGATTATGGATTATATCCATAAACTATTTAATTTATGTTATGTGTTTTAAAAGTTTGGGATTTGGTATTGTTATTCATAAACTAATCTAGTGTATTCCATTGTTTAGAAATGGTGCCCAGTAGAAGGAATGATAACTCCAGCAATGCACATGATCCAAAGAGAAAGAAGGGTCATATCTTTCATGGTCTTAAGCTATAATTTATAAGAGAAATAGTATCCCATGTATTATCATCATATGAAGAAATAATATCATGTTTTGATAAGATAAGTAAAGATTTTACTGAGTCCTATGGCATTGAAGGGAAGCAAGAGAAGAAAAAATGGAAGAGAGAAAGATGGATAAAGGGAAGAGGGAAAAGAAGAATTTTCCCATATGTGATAATTGTGGGAAGAAACACCCTGGAACTTGCCTGAAAGGAATAGGAGTTTGTTATATGTGTGGAGGAAAATGGCACAAAGTACATGATTGTAAGGGTAAGAAAATGGTTTCAAATGTACAATTCTTCATTTGCAAGAAGTTTGGACACTATGCGAACCTATGTCTCAGTAATTAGACTATGCCTCAAATGATGCTATTGGATAATAATCATGTTCTGATACTACCATAGATGAAGCGGAATGATTATAGTTCTTATGTTGATTATGTAATTTGAGTGTTTTATCAACAATGTACTTGTTATAATAATTATGGAGTATATAAGGATTGAACTGCAGTACTATTTCATTAAGGACTTGAGATTGTGTGGAATAATGAAAAGTGACTCAATAGTAGGTTAAATATTTGGAAAATATATGGTTGAGAGAAAGATAAACCATAATATGTTTCTGATACCGAGGTAGTGATTTTATAATAATACATGATTGATTTGGATAATTTATATTGGATATTCTTGAATACCTTGAAACAGATTAATGAGTTGTATGTTCCATCATTTTTGGGGTTTACAACATTTTGGGATTGAAGGAGTATATCAATTATTCTTTAAGTAATAAGGGATCATGAATGTAATAAATAAGGTTTTATGGTAATTAAGGATGTTGCAGATACATGATGAAGGTGTTCACATGTTATTACGCAGAAAAAAGGATCTTCATTGTGTTTACCTTCCTTATAAATTTTGGACTGATGTATTTTTCATATTTCTAGTTTGGATTATTTTGGATTGCCATAAAAAGGACAACCTGGAGGTCGGGCGGCAACCCGTCGCGTCCGGCAAGGCCGCGAGACTTGAACCAACAACTGAAGGGCGACAAGGGTGTATCATCTACCACTGACCCACGTGATGTCCTCGATTAAATAATGTCATTTTTTTAATGGTTCTACATGATGATTTATAAATTCATTTTTTAACCCTATACGAATAGGATAAATAGAATATTATTTTTAAGTTCTGTTATCTTTTAGAGTGAAAGATGAGTTTGTGGAAGAACTTAGATAAAGGATAAGACTCTACTTGTCAAGTATATATTTTTCTTCTCCTCTTATTCAATGAAGAAATTAATTCTTAGACTTTAGTGAAGGGATCTTAAAACAAAAAAAATGTGTTATCTGAATACCATATGTTTTGCTGAACGAATGGTATTTTAAATCATCATAGATTGATGAATTTAAGGCCCTAAATATTACACTTTTTTGACATTAGTGACCTCAATCACTACCTGTAAATATTTATGTTTTTCATCCAATTATATGTCTCTAATTTCCACCAATTTTCTCCGAATAGATATCATAATTTGGTGGTGACCCTTTCATTTCTCTTTTCCTCTTATTAAGACTAAATTTTATTTACTCAATTTCCGATGTGGGTTTTCACACAATGATATTTTCTATATTTAACCTTTTATTTTCGAAGAACAATTTAAAATTGCGAGGACACAATTTATTGAAGGAGGGGAGAATGTAACACCCCAAGATTTCATAGTGTGTTATTTCTTCAAAATAATTCCATGACTTACCATACAGGCCGTTCAAAAGAGGTTATGAATATTATTAACTAAATTTTAAACTTTATATAATCCTTATAATTTTAGAATCTGTATTATGAGTTTTTTAGACCTAATGTAAGAACAAATTCATTTCCAGTAATGCACTTTTACCAACTTTTAATAGTGAACCCTTTTTAAATCCATTATTTTAAACTTTTATATATTCAATTTGATTTTACTTTCTAGAATGGGGAAATAAATGATTTACAATGAAACATCCCAAGCTTCCACGATACTCTTTCCTTTGAATAATACAGTAGTGTGTGTTGTACGCAACTTCGAGTTCTAACACACACCACAACCAATAAAACTAGCCGTTATGAATAGTAATACATACATTTTGAAATTTTATAAATTTTATCTCTCAAAATGGACTTCATTTTTGAGTTCGGAGTATCTAATTTAGTCTAAGGTGAAATTTTGGAACTTTTCGGATAACATTTATATTTTGATGAATAGTGAAAATTACTAAATTTTAATTAAAAACAACTTTTTTAATCGAAATAATTTATATTGATAAATTATGAATTTGAGTGGTTTTAAAGTATATTTAGAATATATTTTTACGATTTAATACAATGTTGGTCATTGTACATAATTTCACAATTAAACCAAACATAAACAAGTGTCAATCTTTTGATAGTTATTATCTCTTAAAAACACGCTATTTGTTTTGACGATGGGAATTAATTTTTAAATTAATTAATGCAACTAATATGTTTTGAATTTGGTAAAATAGAAATAATTTTTGAATTAATAATATAAAATATAGCTTAGGACTAATTTTTGGTATTTTTCTGGAAACAGTCATTTTTTTGATTAATAGTGAAACCACTAAGTGGTAGTTAAAAAACTGAATTTTTCATAGAACTTAATTTTTCCGCTTCTATGAGTGGAATTTCAAAAACCTGAGAGACATGTTCAATATCAAGGAGTAAAATGTGGTTCAATGAGATGAAAATAATTTTTGGTGAATAGTAACTTTTTACTTTTATTTACCACGGTTAAAAGTGAATAGGGTAATTAAGGGTAAAAATGATATTAATATTACCCTAACATATGTCCTAATTATATTGGACAAGTTTATCTCGACCAAAAAAAACTTTAGGAGTAAAATATTATCATTTAGGTCCACTTGTATTTGATTAGGACATTTATTATTATTTAATTCAAAGAAGAATTAAAAGAGTTAAAATCAAAGTTTATTTACTAATACATTTTTAATATAGGGTTATACATAAGATAAATTCGATTGTAAATATTCATTAGAAAGATAAAAATATTTCCTACATAATGGTAGATTATTTTTAATTTTTATACATTATATAATTTAATTTATTTGTGACCCAATAGTGATGCAGTAATTAACTAATTAATGAAAAATTAGAATAATTGATATTATAAATACCCAAATAAATTTAATTTGATATTTTTTATAAATAAAAATAAATTTCTCGGTTAATATGAAATGTTAAGATTGATTTAAATAACTTTTTGAGAAGTAATCATTCTGTTATGAGTTTTACAAAAATCAATTATTGAACAGTGTCAAAACTGACAAAAAGAGTTTTTAAAACAAATATTATATTATTAATTGATATTAAATTACTAAAAATCAATGGTTCGGCCAAGAGACTTATATCATGATATTTTTATCATTAATGCACCACTTGGGGGGTCTCTTGGATGTATATAGTAAGTTTATTAACCATATAATATAAAAATACAAAGAGACATTGTAAAAGTGAAACTAATTAATGAAGAGTTATTACTTAAATATAAGGTTAATATAATGACAAAATCCTGTCTAAATTCTATTGGTTGAGTGGTTTTAGACCCATACCCACCTTAACCTTTATATAATCCACTTTTGAGCCATTAGAAACCGAATATTAATTTATTATAAAATAATATTTCTAGCTTTTCGAAAGGTGCCCATCACCCCTCTTATAAAAGGGCACTCCCCCTTCTCAATAATTCACACCTTCAAGGCCTTTTGGTTCGGCCAAAACCTTCCCAAATACTCTATCAACTTCCCTCAATACAACCTAGAGGCCTTAGTTTGATCATAAATCCAACCTAAGGATCCATTTTGATCAAATCAAAAGGAAGAACCCGAAGAAGAGGTAATGTCTTCACCTCCCTTTTTCAAATTCACTTCTTCTTAAACATCCTCTTTCTTTGTTATTGTCATTCTAAAATAATGAATCTAGTATCTCATATATAAATTAATATTTTTATAAATATGGTATAACCATATTCAGTATTCTATCTATCCTTTGAATGACATGTCACCATACGTGTGTATGTACGGCTTACCATCTCCACGTTGTGGTGTAATTGTTATTCAATATATTATTATTTGGATGGATTTAATAATAAAAGGGTAATTCATTTAAATAATAAATATAACATGATAATGATTCTGTATATAAGATATAACATCCAATTAAATATTATTTTAATATCAAAAGAATGATATTGTTGCCCGTGTGTACGTACGGACTACCGTCTTCATGAACATGATGAGATTCATTCTCCATCGTATCCATTAAAATATAATTATAATTTGATGACTTAAAACTAATGTTTAAAGACTTGATATCATTCTGTATATGAATAATATACAACCTATCCATGAAAAACATGGCTTACATAACAAAACATTTAAAATAAAACGAGTAAGTTAACACCCAAAACGACGATAATACTAAGATATTATTAACAAACCAATGTTAAAAGATCATATATGATAACATAATAATGTGTATGATTCTTGTATAATTTAATAACAATTATTTCACCATTATACAGGAGGTTAACCTACCCCTAACCAAGGAAAAGTACAAGGTAAGGGTTATTTCACAATCTCTTCATTGTCTGAGTTTGTTTATATTTAATTATCTACTGGGTCCACTTTATCATCCACATCCATGTTTCTTGAAAGTGTATTTCAAAACATTCTTAAAATTTTACATAATAGGGGTTAAAGTCATTTATACCCTTGTTTGACTTTTTATAAGATGTTTATAAAGTAATCTTTCCGTCATTTTCCAAACAAGGTCCTTTTTAACATTTTCGACTGAATTAAGGTAACAATGTTTTTTTAACTTATACGGCGGGTGCGGCTATTTTCCGCCATTATAAAATTTTCGAAGCTTCCCTTACAAGCTTATAAGGATATTTTTACAGTAAATGTTTTATTTTATAATTATGTTACTTTTAAATGATTTCAAAATGAATATTTTACGAATTTATGAAAGTTACTCTTTATCAAAATCAGAATTTTAAATGTTTTAAAGATTTATTGTAGAGACCCGAAGCTTGACGTACATAGACATTACATTACTTTTGTGGAATACTTAGTACATAACAAAAACACACACACAAGGATCGTAATAGTTTAGTGTCTTTGGAATCTCGGAACGTAATCTTCTAATCGTGGTGAAAGATCTCCAATATCTCCCATAAAGATCTTCCTTTTTTTTTACCTAAAAACCTTTCTTTATATCCTGGGGAAAAGAAAACATAAAAGGGTGAGCTCAAATGCTCAGTAAGGGTAAACAAAAGAAATATCAATCACATCATATACATAAGAACATAGCCTTTGGAAATCTTAACCTGCAAAAGAGCTCATAATATCATAACATGGGATAAATCATAGAAGTGAAAATGAGATCCCCATAATCATAACATAAAACTTGAAACTTTGTGGCATGCACACATAATCATGGAAAATCATTTCTTGTTAGTCATGACTCATTGCCAAGACTATCTTAGTCGACAAAGTCCCTTTCTGAACCGAGTTCACTCCTCGTTTCAGTCCTGTATCACTGAACCGAAATAACCTTCCGTTCCAGCCATGTCTATCTCATGAGATATAAAATCATTACCCAATGCATTGGAGGGAGATATAGGTCCCACACATCTTATAATGAATCCTTTCTTATGTGTGCCACATAATCATAAAACATACATCATCGCTTAACACATGTAACAAAAATGGGATTCTTGAAACATCATGACATCAGAAAACAATTCATATAAGATAAAGGAATTCATAAAAATATTTCCATCACAACATAATCAAATCCATGTAATAATAGGCATAAAAACAGAACCCTTTTCTTATCTTAGATGGAAAATAATTTTGATAAAATACTTGAACTTCATTCTTGAGGAAAATATCCTTTCTACTTCAAAAACACTTTTCCTTTCTTAAAATGTCATAAAATTATAAACTAAAAAAAAGTTGATTAAAAATAAACTTTAAAACTTGTAAAGGAAGCTTCTTGGAAATAATGTTTTAAAAATACATTCATGTCTTATAAGTTAAAAAAAACATTCTTCGTACTTTTGTCGGAAAAGTCAAAAAGTACCTCGTACGAAAAATGACAAAAGATTCCTTTCATCTCTTTTACTAAAAACTCACCGAAGGGTAAAAAATGGATTTAAACAATTGTAGGTGGATGGAGATAATATTAAATATTTATGAAACATGGATGTGGATGATAAAATACACCCCAGTAAATACTTACGAATAAACAATCTCGGATAAAAATGAGATTGTGATATTTCCCTTACCTTAGGTCCGACTTGCTTTGTAAGTGTCCGAACCTCCTGTATAATGATTTAAATCATGTTATTGACTTATTACAGAATCATATTCATTTTTATGATATCATATATGTTTCACTTATGACATTATATTACCCGTTCTTTTCTAAATTCCATGTTAAAGAAGCGTTTTGGATAAAATCGTTTCATTTATCGTAGGTGTTTTGACTTGTTGTTCTTGACATCATTATTACTTATATCATGATTTACTCACTTCCAGAATATAAAATATGATTTATATATCATATATATTCAGTATATATATATATATATAATAGGTAGATAAATAAAATGAAAAACACCGTTCATGGAGACGGTAGTCCGTACGTACGCATGAACGCTGTTTTCCTTTCCTTATTGTCTTGAAATGGAAGTAAGTAGATGACATACATATGTATATATATACATAAATCCAGTAGCTTTATAATGTCATATATTTCATTATTATTTCTTATATATACATTATAATCATTCTTAAATGGTTAACATGGAGAATGAATCTCATCGCGTCGTGGAGACGGTAGTCCGTACGTACGCACGAGCGATGATATCATTTCTATAAATATTTAATTGAATTGGAGTGGATCATACAATATATCAGAATCAATATGATGTTGTAATAACTATGTATAGTTATTCTTTACACCATTATACCCATCCATGTAAGGTGGTGGTGGAAAATAGATTACACCACGGCGTGGAGACGGTATTCCGTACGTACGCACGCGCGGTGATTTCTTTTTCCGTAGGATGGATAGATGGTGAAATAGGGTTGTTTCATACTTATAATAACATATCAGTATATGAGTGATACTGATGTTATTAATTCATAATGAAACAACCTAAGAAGAAGAAGTGGAAGAAGAACTAAAGATGAAAGAATTGGTAACGGTAATTACCTCTTCTTTGAAGTGCCTCTTTGAGACCTCCTCTTAGGGCACTAAAATTGGTCTTTGAGGAAGACCAGAACCTCTAGGATGTTTTTAGGGAAGTGGAGAAGAGATTTTGGCAGGGTTTGGCCGAGCTTGAGTGCTCAAATTGGTGTGTGGTGGAGGGAGAGGAGGTGTCCTTTTATAAGGGAGGAGAGGGGCACCTTAGGAATACCTCAAAATATTATTTTATTTTAAAATCAAAATCGGTTTATAATGGTTCCAAAGGGTCTTATTTAGAAGATAAAGTGGGGATGGGTCGAAATCATATCAAACAATAGGATTTAGACAAGTTTAGGTTATTATTTTAACCTTATCAATTAGATTTAACTCTAAGTTAAATAATTTAACTTTTACCGTGTCTTTTTGTTTTCTTTCACTATATGGTTAATACACTTACTATAACATGCCAAACGAACCCCAAATTGTTTATTATTAAAATATATATCATTATCCAAGTCATTTGGCCGAACCTTAGATTTTTAGGAATAAAATAACAATTAATAATATAATATTTGATTTAAAACCTATTTTGTGTCAATTTTGACACTATTTGATATATGATTTTTTTGAAAGTCATAACAGAATTATATGTTCGAACCAAGTTGATTAAATCAACACTAATATATCATAGTAACCTAGAAAATTAGTGTAATTCATAAAAAGTCTTAAATTACATTTATTTAGGTATTTATATTATCAATTATGTCAATATTTCATTAATAAGATAATTACTGCATCATCTTTGTGTCATAAATAAATTATATTATTTGATGTCTAAAAATTACAAATAAAATACCATCATGTAGGAAATCTTTTTAGCTTTATAATGAATATTTATAGTCGAATTTATCTTATGTATAACCACATATTAAAAATGATTTACTTATTAAACTTTGATTTTAACTATTTTAACCCTTCTTTAAATAAATTAATAATAAATGTCCTAATCTAATCCAAGTGGGCCTAAATGGTCATATTTTATTCCTAAGTTTGTTTTTGGTCGAATTAAACTTTTCCAATAGAATTAGGACATGTGTTAGGGTAATAGTAATATCAAATTTACCCTTAGTTACCCTATTTACTATTAACCGCGGTAAAAAAAGTAAAAAGTTACTATTCACCAAAAAATTATTTTTATCTCATTGAACCACATTTTACTTACTGATATCAACCGTGTCTGTCGGATTTTTGAAATTCCATTCACAGAAGCGGTAAAATTAAGTTTTATGAAAAATTTAGTTTTTTTAACTACCACTTAGTAGTTTCACTATTCATCAAAAATTGATGTTTTTCAGAACAGTGCCAAAATTTCATCCCAAGCTATATTTCATATTCCGAATTCAAAAATGAAGTCTATTTTACCAAATTCATTACATAAAGGTTGCATTAATTAATTTTATAGTTAAATCCCGCTGTTAAAACAAATAGCGTGTTTTTAAGAAACAATATCTATCAAAAGATTGACACCTGTTTATGTCTAGTTTAAATGTGAAATTACATCCAATGACCAACATTGTATTAAATTGTAAAAATATATTCTAAATATACTTTAAAACCACTCAAATTAATTATTTATCACTATTAATTATTTCGATTAAAAAAAAGTTGTTTTTAATTATAATTTAGTAATTTTCACTATTCATCAGAATATGAAAGTTATCCGAAAAGTACCAAAATTTCACCTTAGGCTAAATTCGATACTCCGAATCCAAAAATGAAGTCCATTTTAAAATTTCTAAAATTTAAAAAGTGGTTATTACTATTCATAACGGCTAGTTTTAATAATATTTTAATAGCATATCATTGTTTCGTGAAACTCAGTATTGCGTACTACACATGCTATCGAGGAAGGTTGCGATTGCGTGTAATGCAAGGCAAGTCAAGGATGCGTGTTTTGCAAGCTCCTTTTGGTGTAGCGTACAACACAAGACATTAGTGAAATAAAAAAGAATATTTTTCATAAAATCTCGGGCTATTACATTCTACCCCCCTTAAAATGAATTTCTCCCTCGAAATTCGTCGGGGTTATAAATAGTTTACTATTCAAAAGTTTCTTCAATAGAAACCCACATCGTAAAAAGGAATACCAAAACCAATCTTTAAAAACAAAAGTATGAAACGTAACGGTTACCCAAATAAACCAATCACTGGGTTTCTACATAGGTGAAAATATGGATATAGAAGAGAAATCTAACCATCATGTTCTGATGGAGAGTGGTAGAGAACATGGCTATGGAAAAGCCAGTAATCACAAATCCATAGATTTGTGATGATCTAAGGTACCATCTGATTCATCAGATATAAGATCACTAGGACAACATTTTTGGTTTTCAAGATCATTTCCCTAAAGTTAAAGAATTTGAATTAGAATAAATACTTACTTTATTTTGGTACAATCTCACTGTTGTTCGTGCCTTGAACAATTTCCACTTCATCTCTTAAATAAATGAAGTTGAATTTGTTATTCGTGAAGTGTTAGCAGATCCTGTGATAGAATGACGGGTCATTCCATCTGTCTCAAACAAAAGGTTAGCAAAAGTTATTAAATATACATAAGTCATTCTATAGTGGGATTAATCATATATGGTTCCTAAAATGGGCTTATACCTCATATATCATACTGCTTAATATAATAACACTAGTTTCTACTAAACAGGGACTTCCTGTAGGTCAGTGGTAGGCGATAAAGGTCAGTCGCACTTCGGTTGTGGGTTCGATTCCTACAGCCTTGTCCGAAGCGATGGGTTGTCGCCCGTCCTGCAGGTTGTCCTTTTTCTAAAACTACGTTACTATAACATCCCATCAATAATATCGAAAATCTTCTATCCTTAATCAATACTAACTTATGTCCAACATAATCCAGTCTAATCTTTAGGCTTATACATAATACTGCAGTCCACTCTCATAATATAGTGACAACGATTACCAGAGATTTAATACTGTCGTTGATCCCCACATATCATAAGATATGTCTTGTTGGTCACATTCCAGACATTCAAAGTCCTTAATAGTGTATTCTCTTGAATACCTTAGTGAAAACATGAGTGCAGTTAAAATTTAACACTTTCCACATACCAAAATCCTCAAAATTATATATAATCAAACCATGATATCACTTAGTCCTTACATAAATCATGAGCTCATGAATACTATTAAACATTTCATTTTCTCGTCTTCATTATGCGCATATCATCTTATTTCCAAAAAATATCTCAATCACTTTGAATACCACATCAATAAATATTGCAATACTCAATGATACAACATTATTTTGGAATCCCATTTCATAAACACTTAATCATTCCACCACATCGTTGTCATATTCAACATTGCCAATAGTGATCGCATGTGATTTCCCTTTGTCCTTTGCCTTCAGTGGTTGCTCATGTTGATCATCACTAACCCTTGGATTAGGGCAATTATTAGCATAATGCCCCATTTCCTTGCACTTGAAGCATTGAAGTGTTGGCGGTGCGTTCTCGGCAGTGTTTGCTTTATTCACATCATTAGAAACCCTTTTTCCATTACTTCGACACTCAGCTGCTCGATGACCTTCTTTTCCACACTTAAAACATTTTCTAGTCCCTTTAAGACAGTCTCCACCATGCTTCTTTCCACACTTTGTGCATAAGGAAACATTCATCTTCTTTTCACCATTATTCTGAGATTTCTCCTTGAACTCCATCTTTCGTTTCTTGTCAAAACCATGAGATGGATATGTAACACCAACTTCCATTTCTACCTTGATAGCACAACGCACAATTTCTTCATAGCTACTGAAGTCTCTTATAGCTAATGCCCTTCGAAGACTTGGTTTTAAGCAACTGAAAAATCGATCAACTTTACTTTCAGGTTGGATGATAATTCCAGAAGCATACCTTGCAAGTCTTGTAAAATTTGCTTCATAGGTACCAACAGATTCAACGTCCCTTTGCTTCAGTTCAAGAAACTCTTTCTCCATCTTTGTTCGAAGAATACGAGGGAAGTACTTACTAAAAAACAAGTTCTTGAACTCGTCCCATTCCATGGACTCAATTTCATCTCTTGGCCTCGTATTCTTGATAAGATTCCACCATTGATCAGCTTCACCTTCCAAACGATATACTGCTAAGATGACTTTATCATGTTCAGAACATTGAAGAACTGAAAATATCTTTTCAGTAGTACTGATCCATTGTTCAGCCACAAGTGGATCAGAAGACCCACTGAAAGAAGGTGGACGTTGCCACATGAAGGACTCAATAGAATATTGTTCCCTTCTCTGCTCATTTGGAAGTCCAGAATGATTCATAGCTTGTGTAAGTATAGCAATAAGATTTTGCACTCCATCTCCCATAACATTTGTTTGTTCAGGAGGGCAATCATTGCATTGTCCATTTCATTGATCAACATGGTTCCTTCGGGTTCCAGCCATCGTCTAAAACCCAAAAAGAATAGTGTGAGAGGAAAAAATCATGCTAGAGAAAACAACATAATAAAGGGGGAGTACCTTCAATATCCAACATCTTAGGTTTAATTCTATGATCGTTAGCGTAATTCTATTACTATAACCTATACGTATACTTATCCCTAGGGACATCCCTAGACATACCTTAGAAATATCTCTAGGGATCTCACTAACGTTTTCGCATCCTAGTTTCCAAAGGTTGACTAAACCTTTCCTCTGATACCAACTGTAGAGACCCGAAGCTTGACGTACATAGACATTACATTACTTTTGTGGAATACTTAGTACATAACAAAAACACACACACAAGGATCGTAATAGTTTACTGTCTTTGGAAACTCGGAACGTAATCTTCTAATCGTGGTGAAAGATCTTCAATATCTCCCATAAAGATCTTCCTTTTTTTTACCTAAAAAAATTTCTTTATATCCTGGGGAAAAGAAAACATAAAAGGGTGAGCTCAAATGCTCAGTAAGGGTAAACAAAAGAAATATCAATCACATCATATACATAAGAACATAGCCTTTGGAAATCTTAACCTGCAAAAGAGCTCATAATATCATAACATGGGATAAATCATAGAAGTGAAAATGAGATCCCCATAATCATAACATAAAACTTGAAACTTTGTGGCATGCACACATAATCATGGAAAATCATTTCTTGTTAGTCATGACTCATTGCCAAGACTATCTTAGTGGACAAAGTCCCTTTCTGAACTGAGTTCACTCCTCGTTTCAGTCCTGTATCACTGAACCGAAATAACCTTCCGTTCCAGCCATGTATATCTCATGAGATATAAAATCATTACCCAATGCATTGGAGGGAGATATAGGTCCCACCCATCTTATAATGAATCCTTTCTTATGTGTTCCACATAATCATAAAACATACATCATCGCATAACACATGTAACAAAAATGGGATTCTTGAAACATCATGACATCAGAAAACAATTCATATAAGATAAAGGAATTAATAAAAATATTTCCATCACAACATAATCAAATCCATGTAATAATAGGCATAAAAACAGAACCCTTTTCTTATCTTAGATGGAAAATAATTTTGATAAAATACTTGAACTTCATTCTTGAGGAAAATATCCTTTCTACTTCAAAAACACTTTTCCTTTCTTAAAATGTCATAAAATTCTAAACTAAAAAAAGTTGATTAAAAATAAACTTGAAAACTTGTAAAGGAAGCTTCTTGGAAATAATGTTTTAAAAATACATTCATGTCTTATAAGTTAAAAAAAACATTCTTCGTACTTTTGTCGGAAAAGTCAAAAAGTACCTCGTACGAAAAATGACAAAAGATTCCTTTCATCTCTTTTACTAAAAACTCACCGAAGGGTAAAAAATGGATTTAAACAATTGTAGGTGGATGGAGATAATATTAAATATTTATGAAACATGGATGTGGATGATAAAATACACCCCAGTAAATACTTACGAATAAACAATCTCGGATAAAAATGAGATTGTGATATTTCCCTTACCTTAGGTCCGACTTGCTTTGTAAGTGTCCGAACCTCCTTTATAATGATTTAAATCATGTTATTGACTTATTACAGAATCATATTCATTTTTATGATATCATATATGGTTCACTTATGACATTATATTACCCGTTCTTTTGTAAATTCCATGTTAAAGAAGCGTTTTGGGTAAAATCGTTTCATTTATCGTAGGTGTTTTGACTTGTTGTTCTTGACATCATTATTACTTATATCATGATTTACTCACTTCCAGAATATAAAATATGATTTATATATCATATATATTCAGTATATATATATATATAATAGGTAGATAAATAAAATGAAAAACACCGTTCATGGAGACGGTAGTCCGTACGTACGCATGAACGTTGTTTTCCTTTCCTTATTGTCTTGAAATGGAAGTAAGTAGATGACATACATATGTATATATATACATAAATCCAGTATCTTTATAATTTAATATATTTCATTATTATTTCTTATATATACATTATAATCATTCTTAAATGGTTAACATGGAGAATGAATCTCATCGCGTCGTGGAGACGGTAGTCCGTACGTACGCACGAGCGATGATATCATTTCTATAAATATTTAATTGAATTGGAGTGGATCATACAATATATCAGAATCAATATGATGTTGTAATAACTATGTATAGTTATTCTTTACACCATTATACCCATCCATGTAAGGTGGTGGTGGAAAAT
Organism: Viscum album; assembly: GCA_963277665.1. Taxonomy (NCBI): domain Eukaryota; kingdom Viridiplantae; phylum Streptophyta; class Magnoliopsida; order Santalales; family Viscaceae; genus Viscum; species Viscum album. Next base: position 35,335,606 of record OY728131.1, read on the forward strand.
AGATTACACCACGGCGTGGAGACTGTATTCCGTACGTACGCACGCGCGGTGATTTCTTTTTCCGTAGGATGGATAGATGGTGAAATAGGGTTGTTTCATACTTATAATAACATATCAGTATATGAGTGATACTTATGTTATTACTTCATAATGAAACAACTTAAGAAGAAGAAGTGGAAGAAGAAATAAAGATGAAAGAATTGGTAACGGTAATTACCTCTTCTTTGAAGTGCCTCTTTGAGACCTCCTCTTAGGGCACTAAAATTGGTCTTTGAGGAAGACCAGAACCTCTAGGATGTTTTTAGGGAAGTGGAGAAGAGATTTTGGCAGGGTTTGGCCGAGATTGAGTGCTCAAATTGGTGTGTGGTGGAGGGAGAGGAGGTGTCCTTTTATAAGGGAGGAGAGGGGCACCTTAGGAATACCTCAAAATATTATTTTATTTTAAAATCAAAATCGGTTTATAATGGTTCCAAAGGGTCTTATTTAGAAGATAAAGTGGGGATGGGTCGAAATCCTATCAACCAATAGGATTTAGACAAGTTTAGGTTATTATTTTAACCTTATCAATTAGATTTAACTCTAAGTTAAATAATTTAACTTTTACCGTGTCTTTTTGTTTTCTTTCACTATATGGTTAATACACTTACTATAACATGCCAAACGAACCCCAAATTGTTTATTATTAAAATATATATCCTTATCTAAGTCATTTGGCCGAACCTTAGATTTTTAGGAATAAAATAACAATTAATAATATAATATTTTATTTAAATACTATTTTGTGTCAATTTTGACACTATTTGATATATGATTTTTGTGAAAATCATAACAGAATTATATGTTCGAACCAAGTTGATTAAATCAACACTAATATATCATAGTAACCTATAAAATTAGTGGAATTCATAAAAAGTCTTAAATTACATTTATTTTGGTATTTATATTATCAATTATGTCAATATTTCATTAATAAGATAATTACTGCATCATCTTTGTGTCATAAATAAATTATATTATTTGATGTCTAAAAATTACAAATAAAATACCATCATGTAGGAAATCGTTTTAGATTTATAATGAATATTGATAGTCGAATTTATCTTATGTATAACCACATATTAAAAATGATTTACTTATTAAACTTTGATTTTAACTATTTTAACCCTTCTTTAAATAAATTAATAATAAATGTCCTAATCTAATCCAAGTGGGCCTAAATGGTCATAATTTATTCCTAAGTTTGTTTTTGGTCGAGTTACACTTGTCCAATAGAATTAGGACATGTGTTAGGGTAATAGTAATATCATATTTACCCTTAGTTACCCTATTTACTATTAATCGCGGTAAAAAAAGTAAAAAGTTACTATTCACCAAAAAATTATTTTTATCTCATTGAACCACATTTTACTTACTAATATCAACCGTGTCTGTCGGATTTTTGAAATTCCATTCCCAGAAGCGGTAAAATTAAGTTTTATGAAAAATTCGGTTTTTTTAACTACCACTTAGTAGTTTCACTATTCATCAAAAATTGATGTTTTTCAGAACAGTGCCAAAATTTCATCCCAAGCTATATTTCATATTCCGAATTCAAAAATGAAGTCTATTTTACCAAATTCATTACATAAAGGTTGCATTAATTAATTTTATAATTAAATCCCGCTGTTAAAACAAATAGCGTGTTTTTAAGAAACAATATCTATCAAAAGATTGACACTTGTTTATGTCTAGTTTAAATGTGAAATTACATCCAATGACCAACATTGTATTAAATTGTAAAAATATATTCTAAATATACTTTAAAACCACTCAAATTAATGATTTATCACTATTAATTATTTCGATTAAAAAAAAGTTGTTTTTAATTATAATTTAGTAATTTTCACTATTCATCAGAATATGAAAGTTATCCGAAAAGTACCAAAATTTCACCTTAGGCTAAATTCGATACTCCGAATCCAAAAATGAAGTCCATTTTAAAATTTCTAAAATTTAAAAAGTGGTTATTACTATTCATAACGGCTAGTTTTAATAATATTTTAATACCATATCATTGTTTCGTGAAACTCAGTATTGCGTACTACACACGCTATCGAGGAAGGTTGCGATTGCGTGTAATGCAAGGCAAGTCAAGGATGCGTGTTTTGCAAGCTCCTTTTGGTGTATCGTACAACACAAGACATTAGTGAAATAAAAAAGAATATTTTTCATAAATCTCGGGCTGTTACATTTATATTTCTAAATATTTTTAATTAATGTCCATGTTTTCAAAATGATTTTAAGGATTTATTTATATGGACATGAATGTTTTGAAATGATATTTCTTTTCAAAAGTTTCGAAATGGTATGGGACACTTTGATTCAAAAATCTCTTTTAATTAAATTCCTTAATAAATGTGTGACTTTTAAATGATTTCAAAAAAAGAGATATTTCTCTCAAATAGTTTTGATTTCATATTGTTCAACATCCTTTGATGGATTTGAAGTTTATCTAAATTTGATTTGTCATGATACAAAACATCCATATTATTTTGAAGTTTTTGTGATGTGTTTGTCTGTGGATATGTTATTCTTATACCATTCGTGGTTTATGGATGAGGTATTTACATTTCAAATGCTAGTTTTAATACGAATGTTTATGTTATGTTTTAACCTTTTCATATAGGAATTCATTGGACTTAATAGATGACGGGTGGAGCCCGCTATATCTCCTCGATGCATCGGTAGGTCTAATGAGACAAACTAGTGTGTTGGCACAAGGCCTTGACAAAATATTATTTGTAGTCTTGGCACGAGGCCTTGGATATGTGGTTATGATAGTCTGGTATTATGCATTCCATCATTATGAAAGTTGTTATTGATATTGCATGTGATTATTAGATTAGTAGAATATCCATGTGAATAAGTAAATGGAATTATTTCATTTTATTTTTTCCATACTATTTTGAAGTTTATGTTTAAAAGGATTTTGTTTTAGTTATACATTGCCTTAATTGTTTATTCTTATTTATGAAAGTTTCTGATATTGTGTTATCCTTACTGGGCATTTGAGCTCACCCATTTTCTATGTTTTATTTTTCCCATGATGTGAAGAATTAATTTATGAATGACCTACAGGGATAGTATGAGGGGATAAGAGTGTGGACTATAGAGACTATATTGTTGTAGTTTTCATTTTATGATGTAATGTAAACTTTATGAATGTTTCTAGTTATTCCAAGGCTACGAAACTAATCGGTATTTCAAGATTTGATCTTTTTTGTGATCATGCCAATGTTATGTAATAATTCATGACTCTGGGTAACTGGGGTCGGGGTGTTACACTCTATCTAAACTGATGTTTTTTATTTCACCATTTTTAGTTTGTAATGAATGATACATCTTGTAAAAAACCTGATATTTATCCTCGCAACTATTTTCTTATCCTCTCTATATGGAAAATGATATAAAGACCAAGTGTCTTTAATACTAAAATGCTGTAAAGATTTAAAAAACTTTTGTTTCTATTTAAATTTTAGTTGAATGAACTCATTCCACAACCAAAATAATTTTCCTTTAGGAAAAAATCCCTTAGATACACTTAAAATCGAATTTTCTATATTGTCACAAGTTTTACGCAACTCACCCCACATATAGTTGGAGATTCCTTGAACTTACTAATCCATATATTTTAAAAGTTTATTATTAAATCACATTCTAATGTTATCTTTTATGTTTCACCATATGGTTCCCTAATTCCTTAATTTTTTCATATTTTTATTATAATTTATAAAATGAAACTCTAAAAAAATGGCGTTGGGTGGTAAAACATCCATCATGTATAACCTTGTAATCCTTAATAAATCTTTTATCTAACCTTTTTACCAAAAAATAATAAAATTTGGATCTTATGACTTAGATTTTATAATTAATAATATGTTCATCTCATATCCTAAAGAGTGTATTTTGTACCGCAAAATTACAACTGTAGAAAAAGTTTCAGATGATAGGTCCTTCATCATATACTACACCCAAAAAAATCCTCCATGGAAATCTTTGTGATCTCTATAATCCTTTTTTATATGCAAACTTATTTCACTATCTTTAATAATATTCTCATGTGGATAGAAAAATATGAATTAAAGATTCTAAATTAACCCAATAGTATACTTCTATAGCATATATCTTCTACCTTGAGGTCCATAAACACCAATGATGTTGAAATTTTTGTTCCCTATAAATATCCTAAGGGATTTTATATTATCCACTAACCATATGATCATAACCACTTTATCTCTTAAATTATTATCTACCATAATAACAATTCCATTTTTAGTATTAGTTTTTCCTTAGTACCAAAGTTTGAAACTAGAGCTATCCAATTATTTTTAATTTTCTCCCACCCTTTATTATTTTTTTAAAAATACCACTAATATCTCTTTAGATTTAAACTCTATTTGTAATTATTTATGATATTATTCATCATCGTCATTTTATTTTCTCCCTATGATTTTCCTCAATAACGTCTTTCTAGATGAGCTCTTAATTTTAGAATAACTAATATTAGGAAATATGTTTTGTGAATTGTATATAACATTATATTCACTTTCTTAATAATTTAATTTAATTATTCATCTCACTATAATGTTTATAACTTTTCCATATAAAAAATAAATGTAGAGGTATCTTCTCTTTAATTCTTCATTTTCCTCTCTTGGATTTTCTAGAAAAAATATATAAAAAATCATTATCCACATCCTCTTTGGAATCACTTCTATTAGAGTTGTTATGTTCAATAGAACTTAAAAAAAATCTTATCATTTTAATGAATTGACATTCTTTAGGGCTTAACACTAATTTCACAGGACACTAGGCCACTTAGAAGATCATCAAGAGATAACATAGCAAAATACCTCTCATAAAAAGATAACACATTCATATTATAAAGAGGTTAAATACACCGTAAGATCCTTATTATAATATAAATATAAATAATTTATTCACCATTTCCTTGAATAAATCCACAAACTTATGTGATTTGGTTGGATGATATATCATATTTTTCTTCTGGGAACATCATTAGGTCATCAGACAAATTATGAAGCACTAAAATCTTCACCCCATCCACCTTTTTTTGACCTTTATATATATTATATAATTTATCCCACATTGTATTGGAACCAGTCTAGATCCCAAATTTAGTATATATATTTTTAATAAATTTCCAAATAAATAAATTTGATCTTTGGTATTAGGATTGAGTATCTTCTTGTTTTCTTCAGTCGTGGACAATTTAGATGTATCACTAACATTAATCCCACATATTTTTTAAAAAAGAACATATAGCCCATGATATTTCAAGTATGATCTCATTATGTTATCTGAAATTTGGTACCAAGTTCTATTAAATAATGGGACCCTTTTATAATTAACTATATTCTCCACACTATTATTTAATTTATAGGTCCAATTCTTATAACCTTGTCTCTAAAACCACTTGTTGGAACTAAAGAAAACTTGATAGGGGAGGGGTGAATTAGGCTGTTAAATTTTTCATTTCATTTTGAGGATCTCAATACCACATTGGTAGGAACTTATTAAACATTACACAGTTAGTTTTATATATATTATGATAATAAATGTATAAAGTAGTACAAGACAAAAACATTTTTCTTGGTTCAACAATACGGGATAATCTTGGGAGTATACATCGATGATTTGTTAGTCATACTAGAATACACTATAATTTAATAGTGTTGGTAGATTAAAAATGTTCATCCATGGTTACTCCATGATAGGAACACTAGCTTTACAATTTGGTTTATGGATTAGTGCACCCCATCCCTTGGAGAATTTTCACTAACTCTCCACTCACTGCTTTAGATTGTAGTCTAATCAGTATAATGACATGAAGTTCTCTTCCAAACCTAAATGAATTTTCATTAATAATTACATCATTAATGTATGAGTTTTTTTCTATAGTTTATTACTCCAATTTTCACTAAGGTCCAACCATATATCATTTATAGTTCACCCACGTCCATTCATCTAGATTCGTTCACCTAATTCTCTTTGGGTGAATTTGGCATACTCAATTCAATTTACTTAAGTTCATTCATGAAACCCCCTTCACTCTAGTTTGGTTCACCCAAATCCATTCACATAAGTGATTTTGTCTATGTATTTTTTCTATACTACCTTCATGCAAGAGTTCTCTCAAAATCGTGTTTATGCAAGGCCAATTATTTTCCCTATCCATTCAATATTATTCATATAACTATCCCAACACAATTCATTCAGTGAGATACTTATCTAAATTCTAGTTAATTTAGGTGTGACTTATAAAAAGGGAGATCCTATAATCATCATATTTATCTTCATTAGTTTCAAATGAGAGGTTTTAACTAGTATTTATAGGAGAGTACCCCATCTTTCACACATCCCTTTAGAATAATAATTCCAGTGCATTTTTCAACAAAATATAGTTAAACCATTTCCTCTAAAATTAAAAATCCTTCATCAACTAGTAAATTTTTTAATAAAATAACAGCATACTATCCATCTCTATATTATATCAACTTGGTTATAATAATATCTAAGGTATAAGACAAATCACTCATTGGAGAATACCTCATAAGATGACCCATATAGCGTAGTAGAAAACAGAAAACCACACAAGTAACCAAAATACACATTATAGAGATAAATTAACCCTTATATTCTTTTAAATTAGAGAACATGAGATACTAAGTCCCAAACTTTGATATCACAACTTCACAAAGAATCTGTCATATTTGGAAAACCTTGAATTCAAAACTTCCCATCTAATTAAAATCCTGAGTCATACCACCAATAGTAGTGAGGGACCCAGAACTCACCTAAGTATGACTCAATCAAGGGAGTATCAACCCATAGATAGAGTACCTACTCCACAAATAACAATATTGATAAAAGGTAGTAATTGAATCCATATATAGATGACTCATTCCCCAATGACCGGTGAATCATTTATTGGAATAGTAATAACTATATTAACTCTATAGAGGACATGATCCTTTTCATGCACAAGGTGTTAGAAAATAATTGAAAAAACTATTGGGTAATATCACCTTATGAGTGTGTGGGAGTCCCAAACATGGTTCAAACTTTAGGGTACAAATGCCCCATCACTAACTTGTAACTAGGGGAGTACGAAACCATGAGGTATGTTTCCCTTATCATACCCAAACATGGAAATCAACCCTTTGAATTAAAATTAAAAATCTACATATCATGATTTAAAAATATACTAATATGAACAAACTTACCTTTCCATTTTAATCTATATGAAAAAAATCTCTAAAAAAGGCTATTTGGTCAATCAATATGGATAAGTGGTTGAAAAGTGACAAGAATGACGTACAGTAGAATTATCGAGCCTTGTAATGTCCTATGTGTGATCCATATGGAATAATAGATTAATTCATGTTTGTAAAACCTAATATCTCTTTTTGACACCACTATATAGGTCTACCACATGGACCCACATATCTTACCGTTTAATTCATGGTGTGTGAGGCTAGCATATAATGTCGGATATGCACACTTCCTGGATTTGATACTAGTATTTTCCATCCAATGGCTAGTGGGGGATCATAATGGACATGATCCTACTATGGTGTCCATTTAGATACTACCCTCTATAGCTCACCGCGGGGTGCCATGAATACCTCTAAATGTCACATCATATATTCATCCATTGGGTAACTATCTAATCCACCCCATTGTACTTTAGCATGACGACTTCATGCCCATCCAAACACTAGCCTCCATAACATGGATTCCATCCATTTTATCCTAATGACTCCTTTAAAACTATGACACCACTAGCTATATCAACAATCATATGTCTCTAAAATCAACCGACAAAAATCTAACATGGTGTTTTCCATTAATTGTATATTTAGATCTCCATTGTTGGATCCAAAAGCCAAGAATAAGTGATTAAATAATATCCAACATCGATTGAAATTATTTAATAATAAAGAAAATATTTAAATATTAGAAAAATTATTGCTACCTCATGATTGGTTCACTTATTGATGAACACCACATCAAAATTCTTGGTCTAATGTGCATCCTCCCCATTCTTATCATTTACCAATTCTTAGATCTCCTATTATTTCCACATTTCTCCCTATTTTCTAATTAGGTTTATTTTCAACCCCTATTTATAAAACATAAAGGGGATTAAATAGGGTATGGATAGGTTGTTATTGTTTAAATTAAAACCCCTGACATAGGGCCAGTCCCAAAACCAGCTAAAGATAACCTAAAATTTTTCACTCCATTCGTAATCTTGTTATCCTGGACATAATGAAAATGTTAGAAATTCTATTTATCACTATGATTAGACTGAAATTTTATATCTTCAAAAATTCATGTATGTGTACTAAATAATATATATTATTTTTATATATTAATATCAATCCTATGTGGCTCTAAAAATTCCAAAAATAAACAGTGAAAAACCTAAATTCTATTATTTGAAATTTTTTAGAGGTTTAAAATGAAAAGTACAAGGCGTATAAATCCTCATAAATTTCAAGGAATTTCATCCCAAAATTCCAAAACCAAATAAAATATGTGAGGTCTCTAAGCCTCATCTGACTCTCATACTCCAATGAGATCTTATAATGTTTACCATAATATCACCATATGGATACCAATATTATCACCCTATTATAAAGGTCCCTCTCCAACTATCCTCAATTTCCATTGGGCATACCACAAAAGTCTAATATTATTCAATATTGAGCACAACCTAGTCAATGAGATGTGATACATCATGCACATGTCTCCTAAAAAAACACATTTATTTTTTTTCACATCGTACTTCATTAGGTGTAAAACTAGGTTGTATTTTACATTAATTACCATGTGGAGAATTTATAATATCATATTAACCTTGGGAATTACATTTGACCATAAAAAATTTACACACTGCATGGCGGAAAGACCTTTAGAAACATATGAACTCCATTTTCAAACTCCAAATACCTTGTTCATCTGTCATTTTAGGATTTTTTTTATAGCTCTTATATCCCTTAATTATCTCCAAGATCACTTGCACCTTCTCAATCATTGATCACTCAATCTATGGTCCCATAAAAGATAACTCATAAATCTCAATCCAAGACAACAGAGACTTGAGGTGTGACTTTAATAATTCATTGAAAGGTTCCATGGTAGGTGTTTCTTTACATGAACTACACTAAGCTCAAGTGATCATGCTAGATCATGAAAAAATCAATCATAAAGGCCTCTAATATATCCTCAAGATCTTTAATAGTTATCATATCTACCCATTAATATGGGGGTGGACTATCATAGTTATGTACAACTATTGAATCTTGATCATAGGAAATTAAATTGGTAGGGGTGGGGGAGGTAAATTAAACTCTTTATAAAATTTTAAATGTTTTTCATAGTTAATTAAATTTTCTTCAAAAAATAAAATATGAACATAATTATTTTTATATTAATTCATAGAGAAGTGATCTTATGAATATTATTCACACTCCCAATGTGACAGTATGAAACACGTTATAAAAAGTTACTTGGATTTTGAAATGGAGTCACAACCCATAAAACAAAACTTCTCACAACTAGAGTCACAAAAAAATTATACTGCCTTTCTCAAATAAAGAAGCATAAATCATACTCAATATTTTTTACACCTAGAGGAACAACCAAGAACCTTCCTTCTGAATTTGAGGAATAAAAAACAATTAATATTTTGGAAAAAGAGATGACTAAAACCCCTTTCTTTTTCTAGAGTAAGGAAAAACAATATGTACCTTTTGAAGAGGAGGTATATCCCAAAACTAAGGTTTATTTTTAGAAAAAAATAATAATAAACAAAAAATCACAAACATAGAATAGAATAAAAGAATTTAGTATAATAGAATCCATGTATAAAATAAGATCTTATGTCTGGAGGAAGAAATAATCACTTTGGAAGAATAAGTTCCATACATTTAAGTTCTCTACTTCAAATTCTAGTATTATGATATCAAAAAAAAATAACAACAAATATTTAAATATTATAAACTAGTGTACTTGAAAATAATCCTTAGAAATATATTTATATATTTTATTCATGCATATCAACTCCAAAAGTGATAATTTCATGCATACTAACTTTAATATTTTAGTCGTTGAAAATTTTATTTCTCATATAAGTAGGAATATATGTAAAACCAATTAACTACATCAAATTTTATAAATTAATATTTCCCATCTAATTATTCTCACGTAATTATATATTTAATTTTTATAAAAACATAATTTAATATTCTTCATAATTGATTTGTAATCACTATAAACAAAATACAATTTGCAAAATAGACAGTGAATATTTTTATGCATGATTTATCCTTAATGGTTTAAATTTAATTCCTCAAAAATCATCCCCAAAATATTTTTCATATCATCAAATAAATTAATAAGTACTTTAAAAATAGATTAAATTAATAAAAATATATAACAATAATATACAATGGATAAAAAAGAGGGTATATTTAGCATTTTTAAAAAACAAATCATTATATCATATAAATCAAATATAATGTTTTGAAATTCATTAGGTATTTTAGGTTATCAAGGACATCGATTCCTGTATAAAATTTATGATTTTCCAAATATTTGACTTCTAAATACATTTATATAGTGCACATTAAATTTAGTTCAACATGTATGATTTTAAAATCCATTTTTACCTTTATATATTTCATATGAATTATCTGGACCTCATATAACTTTAGTTCATCATGTATGAATTTATATGTCTCATATAACTTTAAAAACCACATTTGACTTTTAGATAATGTTTATAACTTCTAGAAATCCTATAATACATTATACATTGGAAAAATTTGGTTGTGTAAGACAACTAATAATTTCATACTACTTTTATTAGTGATATGACTTTCTATTATCATGAAGGTATTTTTTAAATACTGCATAATTTCAAACATAGATAAAAAATATGATGCTAAGAATATAATAAAACAAACATAAGGTTTCCATAATAATTAATGATAAATAAGTATAGGAATAAAATATAATATAAGAATAAATAATCACTAACCAAATATGATTAAATAATAAGTAAATATTTCTATGAGAAATTATAATTATGTATTTATGACAAATTTATGGTATGAGTTATAAACCATCTAATAATTACATGTTTTTTCTCAAAAATAAGTTCATAAGATAGATAACTAACAAAAATAGAATAATAACAAAAATTACTTAAACCTAAATTTATTGGAATAAGTTACATGGATCAAGCATGCCTAATTATCTCTTTTTAATATCATATTTTCAGTGGAACAATTCCAAATAATAAAATATTGAATGATTTTATTTTAAGTCTTTTTAGGAATACATTTACCTTTTTTAATAAGTAATTTTTTCAGTAATATTACCGTGATAATAGGTATATCACTATGACTTCTTCTATACTCCCAAAACATCTTCATATGGTCTCAATAATCTTCTCATAAATTAGAGACAGTCTAATTTTCCATCGCACACGTTCATATCAAATCATATTCTACCTAGTATTTCCACATGACCATTTTAAAATTTCCATTTTTTCTTCTCTTTTTTTCAAGATGATTTATTATAAGACAAAACTCACAACTATATATACTAAAAGGTCTAATAATAGTTCTATAAAATTTAACATTCGATTTCATAACATTTTTATTATCACAGAGCTCCCGAGAATCCTTTCTTTATTTTATCCATATAGTATGAATCCTATGAGTGAAATATATATTAAAATCCACATCGCAATGAAGAAATGATAGAGAATACAAAAAATAATTAACATTTTAAATAATGTGGTCTCTTAAGGTCACGCCCACAACATTACTAAACAATACTTTTATAAAATTCACTCTATATATTATGTATTACACCTAATATGATGAAAACCATTAAATTATAAGGTTTCTCTTCAAATCTATAACATAAAATATATATTTTATTAATATTCTTCAATGATAACTATATTATCTATAAAAGAAATGAAGTTAGGTATATCATCTTTAATAAGCTTTGTAAATTCATATAAGACCAAATAAAAAAGGTATGGTCTTAAAGATAAACCTTGATGCTACCCTATCAAGATAAATAATCCTCTAGTCTCACTTACTAAAAAAAATTACATGAGTAAAACTCTATTTATACATGTCTTGGATGAGTTTGATATATTCCACCTTCATCCATTTTCATTAAAGAAATTCACATTAAAAATTTCTATAAACATTATTAAATGAATTATCAAAATCAGTGAAAAAAATATGAAAATATTTTTATTTTTATAGATAATACTCTATCAGACCTCTAATGGTATAAATTTATTATGTGGATTAACATACAAGAATAAGACCAAATTGATTTTTCGAAACATAAGTTTCCTTTTGAGTTCTCTACTCAATAACTCTCTAAAAAAATTTCACCCAATTTGTTTTAAATCCCCAATTGTTTTTAATATACCACAATATATTTTAAAATTTATATTGATAGATTTTGAAAAAATCAATTCAAATTATATTTTAATCTGATTTAAATTAAAAAATAGAGTTAACATGTACGAAATAACATTTCAAATAAAAAGAATACATATTCCCATAAATTTAAGCATTCAATAAGTAGATACTAACTTAAAGAAAAGTAAATATTTAACAATATAAACCACTCTTATGTCAAACTTATTTTACTATTTTGATGATTAATAACTACAAAATACTATGTGATGATTTACAAATGGATGTAAGAAGTTATGAAAAATTGTGTAAAAAAATAAGTGATAACATCTATTGAAAAAGTATTTAATGGGTATAAATATCTAAAAAAAATATTAACATATTCAATTAATAATAAAATTATTCAACAATGAAAAAACTTATAATAAATAATATAATGAAATAGATATTCATGCCCACTGTCAATGGAAATAGATTAATATATATATTTTTAAGCCATAAAATATAATAAGATTAGAATTTTTTACTAACCATAGCTAGAATAACATAAAAAATGATAAATTCCAGACTAATAGAGTTTTTATGATTAGGATTATGAATGTGGAATGATTTCAGAATTTATGAAGGATTATCCACTCTATATGGATATATGTTTTATAAATTTAAGTAGATTTATTTTAAACTTATATCATTGTGAGTTTATACATGTCTTTCTCAAATTTACATAAATTTAAAGGCTTAGAAAAAATATCTTCAAGTTGATTATCTGTTGGAAAATATTCTATAAAAGTCACATTTTGTATTATGGTCTCTAATAAAATGATATATAACTTCATTATGATTTTCTATTAAATGATTTAATGGGTTATTTTAAATATAAATAGTATATTAATTATCAAATAATATAAGAAACTTGTTAAAAAAATCCAAGATAGTTAAGGATTTTTAATCTATAAGGATTGAGCACAACAACTTACTATAGTTATGTATTTTTCTTATTTCATAGATAAAATGAATAAAAGTTATTTTTTAGTAATCCAAGAGAATAATACTTTTCTAAGAAAGATTCACATTCTAGTTATTATTATTTTTTATCTTTCATCTACTAAAATAAAAAAATTAATATATTTTAAAATCAGATGAAGTTCTACTATGATATAAAAAACCACATTTTAAAGAACATTTGACATATTTTATGATTATCTTCCCAAACATTAATTTAATTTTATTAGGTTCTCTTTAAAATATAACATAAATATAAACTAAACACATCAAATAATTCTGATAAATAGTTAATTATAATAAACTAACAGATACACCTCAATAAAATTTATTTTCTATAGATTTCCAAGATTTATCAAAATCTAATTTACATGAAGAACTCATGGGGATATTTAAAATTTTAAAATTATCTAGTCTATATCATTTAACAAGTTTCTTTTCATACATGTATTTATTTAAAAATATTTTTTCATTCCTTTATAAAAATTGATGTCCAAAAAAGAATTTTAATTCTCCCAAATTAATCACATCAAATTCAATTATCATTTATTATAAAAATTATTTATACAAATAATAATTTAAAGATTCAAAAAATGATACCATTTATATAGATTTTTATTATTAATATTTATTTAGAGATTCCTTTATAATCAAAGTTGGATCAATCATTCCATTTATAGAAATATTTTGTTATATAAAATTAGATAATATTTTATATCAGTCTGTTAAAGATTTCATAAGACCATAAAGAGATATAGAACCCATTAAAACCTGATTAGGATTCTTTTAATTTTTAAAAACATAGTTTTGTTTAATATAAAATTATTCTTAAAAAATACATTAAGATAAACACTTTTCACTTCCATTTAAAATTATATAAATACATTAAAAGAAGAATATTCTAAAATTTTTTTTATTATAATCTAGAAATGGGGGAAATATTTAAACATAATTTATCCATTCCTCTTTAAAATATAACTTTACAAATAATCATTCCTTATTTATAATAATATTTCAATATTCATCAAGTATATTTCTAAAAAATTCTTTTAGTTCCAATTTCATGTTGTTCTTTAAGAAGCTAAATTAAATTAGATAAATTTTTTCTTGAAAACTTAATTAACACTTATTCTATAGATAAAATATAATTATAATAAGTTAAGGATTCATCTATATTTTTATTAACAAAATCATAAATTAAAGTAAAATAAATACAAATATTCCTCATGAAATTTTTAGTTTGAATTCTTGATCTGACGTCTCTAATCACTATATCTAAAGGTTGATATTTATGTGTTTTATATGATTTTTCATTGGTTTGACTCTCCACCACCTCCAAATTTTCATTTTATTTTGAGGTTCAACACCCCAAAAATTGAAATCTATAAACTCTAAATCAAGTTGATATAAATTATCATTATTTAAAGTATTTTCATAAAATATTTCATGCATAGATTCTTCAACAATCATGTTTCTTTTAATATAAACTCAAGTTTGTATAACCCAAAATTTAAAATAATAAAATTTAGAATCAAATTTATTTACTTAATATTTGGTATTAATAATATATACATTAAATCTAAATACACTAAAATATACAAATTTTGGTTTTCTTCCTTTCCAAATTATATACGAATCCTTTTTTAAATTTGGTCTTAAAAATTGTATTAGACATATAATAAACTATATTTAAATATTCTTACTAAAAAATCATTGAAATTTAAAAAACATTTATCATGGTTCTATAAATTTCATATAAAGTAATATTTTTTATTTCCAAATAACATTTTATTATGGCGTCCCAGGGGATGAAAGATTATGAGAATATTCATTATATTTATTGGATTATTCAAATTATAGATTTAAAAATCCTATACACCTATCATTTATAATATAAAAATTTAAATATATATATCCATTTTAAAAAGCCTTATAAAAATTATAATTTTTTTAAATGATTCTCAATTTATGATTTAGTAAATAAACACATATATATAGACTAAAATCATCAATAATGACAAGGTCGTATATTTTATCACAATGAAATGCATTAGTTGCACATATAAATAAATCAAGATGTATAAATTGAAAAGGAATTATTTTTTTGAATTTATTGATAGGTCTGAAAGACTCTTTATTTTTTACCTTTCTTCAATGAACAAGAAATGTAAGTGCTTTCCAGTTTAATTCTAGAATCCAAAAATCCTTTTAGTGTATGGAAATCTTATAAAACATCAAAAAGTTTTCATGACCATGCATCCTATTACACGAAATGTTATCTGGTCCTATAACACCTATAACATTAATATTTTTAGTCAGTTACTTTATGAAAATTGATAGAATAAATATTATTTTTTTCACATTTCATAAAATTGGAATGATTCATCTTTAATAATCATGCACTTGAAATATTTAAATTATACATGCATTATATCATCACATAGTTTAGAGATATTAATTATTTTTTGTTTCAGTATCTCAAAATATAATACTTTAGAAATGATAAAATGTTTTTAAACGCCAACTTATCCATAAAATTTCACAGTACCTTATGAATTGTCCAAAAAGGTAACATTATCACCTTCACATTTTTTAAATGATATATGATTTATAGTATAACCTGTGATGTATTGATAGCATCCACTATCCATGTACAAATTTTATTTTCTCAAACATTTATGACACATATCCAATAGAGAAATATTTAAGAAAACATTATTACCCATGCATTCATGGGACTAATTGGGTTAAAAGAAGAATTTTTTAGGAACCCACCCTAATGTCAAACATTTTGAAATATGTAATGTAGAGGATAAGGATTTATTATACATAAGATGTTATGGAAATATCAAAGAAAAATCACATTCATAATTTCCATTCATTCTATATCTAAAATGGGTGGTTGTCGATATACTCTCTTTTAACATTTTAACAAAGATTTCATTATAAATTTTAAGTAATTTATTATTATAAACATGACTTTTTTGATGAATTTTTTTCATTATTTCCATTAAACATAGAGTTCCATTCCTTTAGAAAATTTGGAAAAATATTTATTTAAACTTTCAAAATCATTTCTCATCTTGACATTTTCATCTAGATTAATATTATTTTATCTTTCTTATGATTTATTATTTTTAAAAATATAATGCTTGAGTTTAAAATTCGATTCCTTGGGAAAAAACTAGATATAAATAGATTTTATCATTATTTATAGAATAAATATTCATCAAATTTTAATTTTTTTTCATGAATGGTATTTTTTCCTCAGTAAGGTTCTTATAATTATTTTATAATTCATTATAAATTTATAAAATTTTAATTATGTCATTAATTAAACTTTGAATTTAATCATATAAATTATCAACTAAATGTTTCTTTAGAATTATATATATAATAATTATAATTATATTCACTTACTTGATTTAAATAATCCATAAATAAAATTATGAAAGTGCATTTGAAAATTGTATTATTCACTTAAATATGTGTAATAAATTGAAATAAATCTAGGTACTAGATTATATTCTCATTTTTAATCAATTTTTTTATTATTTTATATCCTTGAGAATTCATGTTTACTTTGACCATTCCACTTTTACTCATTTATATTTATTTTGGTAACAACATTAGTAATTACCTTACCCTTATGGTCAATTGTGTCATCATTCCTTATGTAATCCTTTTTAGATCTCCTACAACAGAATTTATTATTTTTGTATACTCCATTTACATATTGGTAAACCTAATTACTTTAAATTTAGTATTTCTCAATATATTATGAGTAAGTATAAACATTCATAGATTTAAATGAAATTCCATTATTTTTAGTTACTTCTTATTCAAAAATATTATAGAATTATATTTAATGGTGAAGTAAATAGACAATAAGTTCATAATGATTATATTCCTTAACGTTCTTAATTTCGTAAATAATTAATTTATTAGAATTTCATGTATTAGGTAAAAACATAATAAATCATTCTATAAGAATGATTTTATCCAATTTTTCTCCCAAAGAACTCATTCAAATTAAAATACTTGTAAATCTATTAAACATTTGATCAATAGTATAATATTCTTAAATTTTAATGTCATGAGACTCAGCCTAAAACCTACCAAATTTCATAATTTTTAACATATCAAATTTATAATGTGTAACTTGAATTATTCTCAAAATGTGATGTGTATCTTTATAAAAAAATATGCGACTAAACACAATTATTCCAATTTCACTGTATGAAAAAATTTATTACCATATACTTTAAGACATAATTAAGAGCATCATTACAAATCAATGCTTTTAGCTCAATTTTATGAAACATCGCTGTTTTTTCATTATGTTCCAATGATCAATGATTATCAAATTTTGTAAATATTATATCCTTTCCTTCTAATATCCACAATCTATACCATCAAAAAATGGTTTTTTTTAAGAATAAAACAATCATTAGATACTGTTCCTACCATCTAAAATTGATTTTCTCCAAAGATGGTTAATTCTTGGATATGGTGAATATATATATATATATATATATATATTGATAAAAATCCATTCAAGGTCGCATCCCTAATACCGATTATTTGGTTAATATGGTAAGATGTCCAATTGTTCAAGAGTATGGGGGTGAGTTGACCTATTTATAAAATTCTAAACACTTATCGGTGTCAATTGAACATTAAGTGGGAAATAAGATATTAACACAAGTATACTTGTTGTATCTCAAATAAAGGAAATCATATTTCCACTCTTCACTCTCTAAACATGAGAGTATGATACCTATTATAAAATGTGACATGAATTTTGATGGGGAGTGACTACCCTTACAACTTATCCTTTTCACGCCCAAAGTCACAACCAAATTACATTGCATTTTTCACACAAAGTGGCACAACCCCTGTAGATAATTTTTATCACCGAGAGATCTGACTAAAAACCTTCCATTTAAAGTGGAGGAAGAACCAAACATACCTTTTTTTGGTCTATGGAAAAACTAAAACCCCTTCATTTTACAAGACCAAGGCACAAAAAATACTATTTTTGAATATAAAATAATAAAACAAAAATAATATATATTGAAATTATAAAAATATTTAACTATAAAAAATATATAGATAATGAGAGATTTAGTTTTGAGGAATCAATAATCACATCATAAGAATATGTTCAATATGTTGAATATCTCCATTTGAAAGACTAGTAGTATGAGATTGAAAATATATATCACACATAATAATTAAATTATCACCAACCTGTATAAGTGAAATATATATTTCAAACTCTATTTATAGAGATAATTTCTTTACAACAACTTTAAAATTTATAGCTACCAATATATGAAATTGAATATTCTATCTATTAAAACATTTCATTCTCTAATAATCTAGTGTGTATTTGAAAACAATAAACTAATTCTAAGTTGTTTGATTATTATTTCTTGGATAATTATTTATTTTTATTTATAATTTAATATAAATGAAAAAATCATTTAATATTATTGATAATTATTCATGCATTGCTTAAAAATAATAAAATTTTGAATTATACAATACAAGTATTAATGCATGGTTTATTTTTCACGATTTAAATTTTATTCATCATGAAAATTTATAAACAATTTTACATGTGAATAAAATAATTTAACATAATAAATATATTTCACAATAATATAAATTTGATCAAAATATGAAAAATAATACAAAAAGAGTTTATTTTTAGAATTTAAAAAACATATTATTGATTTATAGGAATCATGTACGACTTTTTGGTCATGTAACTATTTTGATCCTATATGAATTTTATACTTTTTCAAATATTTAAAAAATTTAGAATTTTCTAGAGAATATATGATTTTTGTCCAGTGTGTATGACTTCATAATCCCTGTATGAATTTATAAACCATGTCTGCCTTTTTGGCAGCTTATAACTTTTACAGACCGTGTACAAATTTAGTTCAATGCGTATGATTTTATACATCACATATGACTTTATAGACTACATAAGAATCTTATATTCATTGTATGAATTTTAAAAAACCAATATGAAATTATACTTTGGAAAATTTTTATTGTGTAATAATTTTAATATTTTTTTGGATTTTTGTTATCCATAACTCATTCTAGTGCCGCTATAGACTTTCAGAAATCCTGTATGAATGTGTATTTAGAAAAATTATGATTTGTGAAAACAAACACTGTGTGTTCAGAAAAAAAAAAGAGTAAGAATATAAATATAAAAAATTAAATTAATGACTATTAATAACCAAAAAAATATTAATTAATAAGTAAATAATAGTATAAGAAATTAGTATTATTATAATATAATTATAAAAACCTCAGTGTATGATTCATAATCTAACTCATACTTATATATATATATTTCTACAAAATCATTTTATAATAAACATAATGAATGTGAGTATAAATTATACCAAAAAATAAATAATAATAATTTTTTACAAGTATTTAAAGATTAAAACACATTTCATTACTCCTGTAAGAGGGAATAAAAAATAATCATGAAATTATGAAAACATAATTGAGTGAAGTGGCAAGGAGATTATCTATATAAACTACATTCCAAAAACCTACTTTAAGAACATCTACAACCAATATGTGAATTTTTGAACTCTATCAAAAAAAATATCATTAAGGGGCCTCATGTATCCTAAATGTAACATATAATTACAATTATCCTAGTTTCACTACTAGACTCTTGATTGGATGTGTTGGTAGTGGGATGACTTGGCTAGTTGGTCAATAATCACCCTGATTTCATTGTAACCCATTAATAAACATGGGAGTCCTTCCATGATGTTTATATAAAATCTATACAATTTTCTAATATGGGACATCAAGGAGTTGTGAAAAAAATTGAACTTGGTGATCTACTTTCACTTAATTGCGGGTTATGGTATTTTAGATAAACTCTGCAATGTTCTTATTCATACAAAATCACTCATATAAACTCATAAGTGTATGGTATATCTTTATTGTGAATATAACTTCCTCTAATTTTGAAGTTTGAAACTCTATTACCGACTCCTATCACAATGCAATGAAACCATTGTCTATCCCTATAAGAGGATGATTTGATCTCCACCTTTAGAGAAACTATCAGATGATTAACTTTTGGATATATTATTATATAATAGAACACTATAAATATTTTATAACCATCCCACCTTCATGAGAGGAAGAATCAAATATTTCACCACCGTCATCAAAATATAATCCACATCACCTTCATCTACCAATGATAACTACATTAAAGAAAGCTACATATATGGAAAATATATCTTTGGAGCACATGATTTATTACTATTGGAATTAGCCACTATGTCTCCCTTTATGGAAGTATATACAATATATAATTAATAGTTCTGTAAGAACACTAAATATTTCAACTACCATAGTTCAAGATCACTCTTCAAGAATATGCACCTAAGACTCTTGTGTTCCATTTAGGTAATAAACCATTAACCTAGAAGGTAGATCCTATAACTTTTTAAGGTGAATACTACCACTTTTAGATCTAAATTATGGGTCCCATAGTTATTCTCATGTGGTATCAACTACCTATACCCATAAGAAATAACCACCTACTTCTCTATCAATATATAACCCAAATTAGCATTAAATACATCAAATAACACCACATAAACAAATCAATCCTTCAAAAAAATTAGGATGGAATAATTGGTAAAACTCATATATTGCTTTTAGAAATATCCTCATAAAGTTTTCCAATATTTGAAAATATTACCTTTATAGGTAATGATATTGATGGGATTTTCACTTTTAGAGAAAAAACCATAAACCTCTGGTAATATTCAATTGTCCCCAAGAAACTCGTTTCCATGAACATGTTACTAGGTGTCTCTTTAGAAAGTAATACCTTGATCTTCCCTAAATACACAACTCGTCCACCCTCTAATATGACATACCCCTAGAAGTGGACCTCCTGAATCCAAAAGTAAAAATTTGAGATCATCTAGTGAATCTAGCTCTCTCAGAGTGGTTCCAAAAGTATCCTCAGATGCTCAACACACTTCTCCATGGATTATGAATAAAAAAGGATTTCATTGATAAAGAGCACCATGAACCTATCTGAAATGGATTGGAAGATATGTTTCATGAGGGATATGAATATTTCCAAGTCATTTTTTATGAAAATTAAAATCACTAGGTAATTATATCATCTATAGTGACACTAGAATGTTTTCTTCGATATATCCTCCTCTATAACCCCCATCTAGTGTTATTCTGGATATTGGTCAATCCTGAAGAACCATTTTAAACCATCAAACTAGTCAAAGAAGTCATAAATTCTAGATTGAGGGTATTTTTTCTTGACTTTCATTTGATTTAGGTAGATATAGATCATAAAAAGATTCATTTTTCCATCAACATAATTGGGGAAAAACTATAATTGGCTAGGGGATATTCTATGCCTGGTGAAACATTTATCTACAAGGTCGTCTAATGGAACCTTCGCTCCCTTGAGTTAATGATGGAGAAACTATGGAATGTCCACTATAAAAATATCTATTTACTCTAAAACTTCCATAGGAACCTAATCATCTAAACTGTCTCCCAATCACAAAACCAATTTTGATAATTTATGTGTTTCCATATACAACTTCTAATTAATAATCTTCAATTGTCTCATATCAAGGACCCATTTACATTGGAAGTCAAATATTTATCAATGATCTATAAGACATTCCACTCTTTGATGATAGTAATAATCCTAGTTTTGGACTGAGGATAGCCAATCGATGACATGGATAATATTATAGGTCTCATCATAGCCACCATTAAGTCTCACATAAACCTCTATCCACCATGAACATGCTTTCATCATTAGCAGATGTGGGTGGGAATGTTATCTCTATCACTAGGAGCCTTTATCCATAGATATTGGGCTACGGGATCTACCAGAATTCCAATATCTCCAACTAGGGATACAAAATTAAATAAATTGATCATGTTTATATCTATAGGTGTATGGGACATCATATAATATGAAGACAATGTAGCCTTGAGCCTTAAAAATATGATGTTTTTAGGTCAATATCACAGTATAAAATATCAACGAGTTGTATGGTATAACATATATAAGCCAAGGGTATGAGATATTATTTGGGTTTGGGAATATCATATTCTATGATTTAATTGTTCATAAAATAATTAAATGAGATTTCATTCTAACTACCCAAGAAATTTTAAATTATGATTCGATCTCTATCATATGGAATAAATATGATTCAACTATCTATAATATCTTATAAAAAATGATTATAGTTATAATTCAAGTAAATCATTCCCATATTTGACAATATTAATATCCATTTTATGTGACATAACATTCATAAGATGATGGATTCAGGAAAAGTGTTTCAGGAATTGGCCAAGGAATTATTTCATACATTATGTGTAACATCCCGGGTCAATAAAGAGTAAGACATTTTCATATTTATTAATATTTTTGAGTTAAATATTAATTTTAATTTAATGTTTATTCTATGTTTAGTGGAATACCTGATACACAACAATGGGTTTCTTTGAAATCTTACGTTGCACAAAACGTTGAGTTATACTGAAAAATAATATAATATTATTATTATTTTAAATTGTAGTTAACACATAGTCGTTGGATTGGTGGGAATGAGAAGAAATAACTAAAATATTGTTATAAATGTTTTCTAAATTTCTATAAATTTATCCAATAAATTTCAGAGGCTTTAAATAGGAACAAATTTTATTTTAAGCACAAATAGACTAATATTCTTTAAAAGGTCGATTACCGCCTTTTGATGGCGAACCCTTTTTAAATCTAGTTTTTTTCACTTTTACATGTCCTATTTGACAAAATAAAATTCTTATTTATAATTGGGACATTAAAATTTACTTTGGGTAAATTTTTGTTATTTATCTGATAAAATTCATTTTTTAATGAATAGTGGAAAATACCGCATTTTAATTCAAAACAAATTTTATATAATTTATTTTTATAGTTAGATTGTTATTTTAATTTTTTTAAAGTTTAATTGGATTATATTTTTACCATTTAATCCATTTTTGGTCATTGGAAGTAATTTCACATTGAAATTGGACAAAAACAATTGGCAATCTATTGATAACTATTATTTCATAAAAACATGCTTTTTGTTTTGACAGTGGGAATTAATTATAAATAAAAAATGAAACTTCTATGTTTTGAATTTGGTTAAATAAACATAATTTTTTAATTTTGAATATCAAATATATCTTAGGCTTAATTTTTTGTATTTTTCTAAAAACCTCATATTTTTTATGAATAGTTAAAATACTACTTAGTAGATAAAAACTGACTTTTTCATTTAAATGAAATTTTACCACTACTGTGAATTGAATTTCAAAAATATGACATACATGGTTGTAATCATTATGTAAAATTTGGTTCAATGGGATTAAAATAATTTTTGGTTAATAATAACTTTTGACTTCTATTTACCGCTGTTAAAAGTAAATAGTGTAATTCAAGGTAAAAATAATATTATAATAATATAATACTACTTTAACACATGTCCTATCCTTATTGGATGAGTCATTTAAAACCAATAAAATCCTTGGGTATAACATTTGGCTTTTGGAAGCCACTTGGGTAAGACAATTACATTAATAACTTTTTATTTAAAGTAATAAATAAAAATATCATAAACATGTATTGTTTTGCTAAACAATTTTAATGTTGGGTTATATAATTGATATATTTGAATATAAATAGTAATTATAAATCTAGAAATATTTCCTATATAATGGTATATTATTTATAAATTTTATACATCATAAAAATAAATTAATTTAGGACACAATGATGATGTAATGATAACCTCATTAATTAATGTTTTAAATAAATGAGATTATAAATGTAAAAATAAATTTATTTTGAAACTATTTATGCCATTAATGACTTTTAGAGATGATGATGACTTGATATATTTTAATTAATAAATTTTATTTAAATAATCATGTTTCTTTGTATTTTATAAAAAGTCATGATATGAATAGAATTAAAATTGACATAAAAGAGTTTTTAAATAAATAAATATTTCATTAACTGATTAAATAGTCCAAAAAATCTAATATTCAGAAACATGACATATATGATGTTAAAAATGTTATTAATAATCCATTTTTGGTATTTTGGAATTCAATTTTAAATATATTAACCATATAGAATTAATCTATAAGACGACTTGGTAAAAGCTAAATAAGTTAACAAAGGGTTAAATAAAAAAGATACGGATTAAATAAATATCCAAACATGTCAAATTCATATTGGATGATTTTATTTCAACTTATATTCACTTTATATTTGAATTCAAGATTTATTTTACCTTTTCTAAACATAAAATGATTTTATAATAAAATAATGCTTTCAAACTATCCAAAAGAGCCCCTCCTCTCTCTTATAAAAGGACACCACTTCTAACTCATTACTCACACCTATAAATGCCCTTGTATCATCCAAAAACTGCCCAATTAAGCTACCTACATATCTATCTTCCACCTAGAAGCCAATCCCTAGGCATAAGGTACTTCAGGAAAGCCTTTTGGTTCAAACCAAAGGGAGTTACTTAATTTTAAGGTAGCATCTTCTTTAAAGTTATCTTATTTTATTTTACATATCCAACCCCTTATACTCGTTTTATTATTTTGTTTTATAAGAAAACCAATATCTTTAATATAATAGGTTTTTTTATGTGAATCTTTTGAGCTACACTTACACACACCTCCATCTGATGGGAAAAGAACATATTGTTTCTCTGGACGGCGAACTAATGCCTCACGAAACGATGAATGTTCAATTATCTCCTACCGCCTCTTATAGTAGACATTAAGATGGAAATATATTTATATGTGATATAAATTATATATATATTGTTTCTATGATTCTGTATTTATCATTTATTAAATACCTTTATGGTGTCCATAGTGGTTAAATACAATAATTTCATTTGAGGAAGTTCAGACTACCGCCCTCTCAATGTGATATGACTCGTTCATGCCATACGTGGATCATATAAATTATGGATTTAATGAAATTATATATGATATTATACTGTAATTATAATATAACTATGTATCATTAAGTTTTATTTCCATTAAAATATGAAATAGAAATAAAAGTAGTGTTCATGCGTTTGTAAGATATACTGTCTCCATGAACGGTGCATATAACTTCTTATATCCAAATGTTATGTGCAGTTAAAAATACATATATATATTTTATAATTAAGATATATATGATATATAAATAATAATATCATTCTAGAGATAAATTACTTTTTACTACATGGACAACATGTAATTATAAGAAGTTCACTTTTGACTCAAGTACAAAATATCAATAAAACAACCGTTTTTAACTTAAATTAATGATTGTAACATGATAATAAGTGATGTAAAGGAATTAATAAATTTTTGAAAGGCTCGGAAGAAATTATAAACTGACTTTAGTTTATTATTAAAGAGATTAAATAATGAATGAGTCTAGTTGGACATGAGTTAACGGACTTCGTCTCAATCACCTTTCATTGGGGCATAATTTTATTAATACACGAATTTATTTTATATGGTGTATAAACTCCACTGAATTGTATTTTCATTAAAAGGGAATATTTTTATATGAATCATTTTACTAAATGACAAAAGTAATGTTTTTAACGTTTGCAGAAACAATGACCTCTACGTCGTCCTAATCGTTAGTTGGCTTCCTCTATAAGCCTTAATGTTTTTTTAAAGGAAAAGAAATCCCTTATGCTGTTTTTGGGTGTTTTGGTATGGAAAATGGTTTTTGAAATGAATTGATTTTTTTTAGTATCATGAATTATTTCTTGTGATTGAAAATGAAATTTTACTAGTGAAATTCTTATATTTGCGATATTTTATGTGTTATGATACTTAGACATTTGATAGGTGGTTATGTGATAAACCAAATGACCGTTGGTGTCATGATAAACTAGGACGGGTGGTTACGTTATAACATCCAATGCATTGGTTATGGAAGTTGTCCATATGTCTATTTCATTTAGTGATATGTGTTCAATTCGATCATATGGTTA
Source organism: Viscum album (assembly GCA_963277665.1). Classification (NCBI taxonomy): domain Eukaryota; kingdom Viridiplantae; phylum Streptophyta; class Magnoliopsida; order Santalales; family Viscaceae; genus Viscum; species Viscum album. The sequence continues at coordinate 35,362,241 of OY728131.1, forward strand.
TTCCATTTAAGTATGTTTATGTCCCATGATACCTTTATATGTTATGTGTTCTTTCTAAGGGTTTTATGGTAATATTTTGGTTAAAAAAGGTAAGCAATGATATTTTATTTAGTAAAGAGTATTTAATACTTCATAAAGGTGAAAAGTATTACTTATGATAAAGTGTTCATGATTTACTAGTTGTTTTGAAAAACTAACAATTTTACTTCTTTGTGTATCCCTTGCTGAGATTTTTATGCTCATCCCATGTTTTTATTCAAATGTTTTTAACAGGAATTAAAGATGAATAGGGTCAAGGATGGGATTAAGGAAAATTCATGATGTCCAAAATATGGAACTAGACATGACTTTTTTACAAGAGTTTTTATTTTATGAAAAAAATGGATACTGAGTAGAAATGTATACATGTAATATTCAAATTATTATGTATATGTTATGACATAATTCTATAAATCTCTAAACATGAAAAGATATTCAATATGAATTATTAAATTAATTAAAGATTATGTAATGCTTAAGTTTGGGGCCTTATATTATGGCACATTAGAAAATGAAAATTAAGTTGAGGATAATCCTAGGTTACTCTATATAATTGGATAGAACCCAGTAAATGTGATTTTTTTAAACTCCCTAATCAGGACTAAAACTCCCTTACACATTTCCCTCTTCTTCTACCTCTTTTACACTTGAGGTACTATCATGCCATGGAGGTTGGTAGGATACTACTCGTACGATGACAGAACCAATTTCTACCATGTATTCACCAGAGAGGATAGATTCTTATGAATTATAATTTGTGATCTCCATAAACCACGTCATATGATGGTTTCATGCTAGAGAGGATCTTTGGTGTGTCATTTTCTTTAACCATTTCTTCAATTCCAATTTCATATATTTCATTCATAAATACATTAATATATTGGTTCTAGATTTATAATCATTTCTAATGTTTCCAATTAGTGTTATTTGATCAATATAAATCCTTGAAATTGTATCAAATCTTACAATGCATTTATTTCTTTTAAATCACATAGGACGTGAAATTTATTTATATCATATTGAATTTATAACAAATAATATCTTATATTGATACAAGGGTTTTTATCATGAAATATGATATAAGATATTGTAATCCATGATATTGTTTAAATATGTGATTTTTCACTAGTCATAACATATGAAATCTTAATATCATAAATTATTTTTACTGCATAGATTATCACAAAATCATATTATTATATCATTAATATATCCCATAAATATATCATAAAACACAATATGAGATATAATATGTAAAGACTAAATATCATTCATAAAATATAGTTGATAGAATGTGTAATCAGCTCATTTATTACATTATATGATATACCCTAGACTGTGGAATATTATTTTGAATAATATCCTATCAATCCATCGAAATCCTAAAATATAATTGGTTTAAAAAAATATAACTTTCTTTAAACTCAATTATGAATTAAATTTTAATATTTGAAAATAATTTATAAATAATTATAAAAGTTATTTTGGGGATATTTATTAATTTGTAAAGTGTTTATAAATTATTTAATTATAAATGACACTCTGAAGTTAAGATGAAAAACTATCCAAGATGGGGGTGAATTAAAATTTTAAAATGAATTAATAGTTAATGTAAAATAAAAGTTATTAGAGTTATATCCATAGAAAATAAATAGATATGAGAACATATATTTTTAGAGTGTTTTGAATCTAAATGATGTTAGTCAACTCTTCACATATCTCATGAACTGAGAGTGATGAAACCCACTATAACCAATCTAATGGAATCTTGGAATGAATTTTTCCCATATAAAGTCACAACCCAATTAAATATAATTTCCCCTTGAATGATTAAAACTAAACATACCTTTATTTTTATATATAGAGGCATAACCAAAATAATATACATTTTCCCACATATAGGTATAACCTAATGTATAACTTCTGTTTGGCAGTCACGTCCAAAATTACTACCTTTTAATGGATATTATAACCCATTACAATTAATCACACAGAAATAAATATAATGAATTAAATCCATATAACCAGATGAAATATTCATAACATGATATTTGAGGCTATAAATATATCTTTGATAGTAAAGTATCAAATGATTGTAGTTAATTGCGAGTCGTAGTTGATAACCAAAGTGTGTCACACTTGTACAGTTTATGAATATCGTCAAACACTTATATCTTCATATGGATCTATCTAACTACATGGATATAAAGTTCCATTTTTTACAATATCTATCAAATTTCAAGTTCATTATAGATTTTCATTCCCAGTAATGAATGGGATTTATTCATTAAAAGTGAATGGAAAATATACCCATGTAGGTTACTTTGTTAATCTAAAAAATTAAAAAACAAATTTTAAAGTGAAAAATAATTATAATAATTAATTTAGTACCAATAAATAATTATACTCAAAATTGATGTCCCTTGGAACATTCCCATAATAAATGTGTGATAAATTTTTCACATTCCAACCATACATAATTCAGAACTCATGTTTTCCCAAGAAACCAATGTGAACTTCAACCCATATGATGATTATTTATTCCAACATAAATTTTTTCAAAGTAAAATTAATTAGTATTAAATTTATTAATAAGTATTTAATGAATAATTAAATAAATAAATACATTTGAAACAAACATGTAGTAATTTAAAATTTAAAAGTATAAATACAAATGTGCATGTTTTGGGATAAAAATGACTAAAGAAATAAGTGACCAAAGATAGGTCATAATAAATCATTAAAACTTTTCTAAATGTCAACTTGTGGTTACACCATTTTTTTCATGTGGTAGGTTAAACGTTATTCATACGGTTAGTAAATTTTTTTCATGGTTAGGTACATTTTTTATGCAATAGTTGCATATTCTTTATGCGGTAGGTGCATTTTTGTTCATACATCTAGTATATTTTAGTTTATATATTCCATAATGTTTTCCATGTTGTTATTACCTTTTTATTTGGTTAATATAGACTGAGATAAATTTTCACTCATGGTATCTTTCAGACTTATCCAAAATTTCACTCACAGTTAGCTCCATACATAATAAAAATTTCACTCATGGTCAGTACCCAAGGTCACTTCCAGACTTTGCCAACTTTTTACTCACGGTATTTACTCATAGTAACTTTTATAATTCTCCAAATATTCAATCATAATACGAACTTACAGTAATTTATAGACTTCAGAAAATTTTCAATCATGGCCTTTTTTAGACATAGATTAATTTTAATTAGTGATCGGTACTCATGGTTAGTTACAGGATTTTCCAATTTTCACTCGTGGTCAGTACTCACAATAACTTCCTAACTTTTTCCAAATTTCCACTTTCCATACTTTTCCAAATTTAATCTTTCCAAAATTTTCTAAAGTATGTAAAAAATAAAAACAAATGAAATAAATTAGAAATTAGAATTATTGGAATTACAAAAAATACTAATAAATGGGATCAAATATCCAATTCAACACAAAATGTATTATAATTAAAAAATACATTTTTATGAAATAGTTATTATTAAATATTCCACAATATGAAATGTTAATATTTAAAATACTTATTCCCATATTATATGGCATGGACTATGAATTATAAATAAAATGTTTACTTTTAAATAATAAAGGTGATTTATAAATTGTTTATCAGTTAAAAGATAAGGCCAAAAAATATAAACTGTTTACAGTTTAAAATTGGGATTTTTTATTACATATAAATTAAAATTGGTCAAATTTGGGCCTCAATTTGAGAAATTATTTATACAAAATCAAAACATTTTTGTTGATTTATATGATCATGGTTTAAATAATGATAATTATATAATAATTATATGATGTAAAATGATTACATTATAGAAAATTGAATTTTAAAGAGTTTAAACTTCATTAAATATCATATATTTAAACTTGAATGAAATATAACTAAAATATGAATAGTATATTTTATGAAATGAATAAAAATTGTTTATATTTTATATTATGTAATGTTCATAATTACTATCTAAAATTATATTGTGTTTAATATTAGTTTTATTGAAAAATTGTTTATAAATGTTTATCTCATGTTAAAATATTTGAAATTTTTATTAATTTAAAGTTTATTAATGTTTTATTCATAGTTATGAGTATTTTATATTATTATTGTTTATTATTTTGATTAAATTTAAAAATACTTATAGGGATTATCATACACACATCTATATTGTTGCATGCTAGGTATGATAATGGATTTTGTTTCCAACTACCTTGACTTTGGTTTTTAATTATAGTTATTAGATTTAAATTTGGTTATTTAATATAGGTTATAAACATTAGTTTTTATATTTATGATTAAAGGGATTATATCTTGAGTAAGGTATCAAAAAGAAGTGGGACTTTGGTCTAGAATTCTTACTGGGCATTATTTTATAATGGAAGGGGTTGGCTCTCTTTGGAATTAGGTTGACTAATGTTGAGAATTTTAATGTCATATAATTTTAAAACATTACCTGAATTCTTTATATATCATATTAATAAGATGAATTTGGATACGTGTTAATGTATTTTGATTCTATTTTTTGGGATAGTGACACAGAATGTGAGTTGTATAAACAGATACTAATTAATATAGATCAAACATATTGATTTGATGGAGGGAATTTGATTCCAATAAAAATCACTAGAATCATGCATACATAAACAAAATAATGAGAGATAAGATGTTGAGATTAAATTCGTATCAAGTACTAAGTGTTCGTTACCTTCCAAAATGAAACATGTCAAGGTATTGATCATTATAATGGGTAATTCATTCTAAAGATTTATGCCCACAAGTTATCTTTTGTAAGGAAAGAAAGTAGTAGGGGACCTAGATTATACAATCAGGTAGGTCATACTAATGCATGGTTCTCCTAGATTATCTTATGCATAAATATTCTTGGTTTTTTATTAGGGTTAAAGTAGTTGGGGTACCCTTATATGATTAGGTTATCTGTGTAATGGTGTTGGGTTTACACACTTGATAGATTGGAAAATGATTTTTCTACTAAACTATCCATGTTTTTTATATTATTTGATTCTATTGATGCACTACTAACATAACTTTTTGGTGAGAGAAATGTATAATTAGACTCATTTATGAGTGAAATATGGATCTAGGCCTATAAATAGATGTGATGTGATTTTAAATTGTCTCATTATTTTCGTGGGATTATTTTTAATAAATATCATAATTAAATGAAAATAAAACATGATAATCATATTATAAAAGATTTTTTTAGATAATATAGTCAACATAATTATACTATTTTTTGAAATTAAACCTTGAGAAGGAGAAGCATTAGTGTGTTAAGAAAATTTCCTAAAGAAATAATTTTATTTGTTAGAGTAAACCCTTCTTGGGTAAATAAGTGTAAAGGTTGTTCAACATGTAAAAATGGACCGTTGTGAGTATAATAGAATGATTTACATCGGGTTTCAATGTCATTAAATGAAAAATAAACAATGTAATTTTTGTTTTACATACTCAATATTATTTGGTATGTTAATACAACAAAACCTTTTATGTATATTATTACATGAATTTTTATAATAAAATACATTAATTACAACTCAATGATTGTGTGGATTAGTTTCTTTATAGTACTAGTTTCATAATACATCAAAGTGAGTATAATCTTTTATTATTATCAATAACGAGCTCCTAAATCCTTTAGAGCACCAAAAATGAATGGGATAACCTGTGGAATTCAAATACAAAAGGGATAATATAAAATACAAGTAAGGAAATAAACATGATAATGAAATATAACATTCGAGTTAAAGGTATTACATGATATCATAAAAGAGAATGCTCTTCAGTAATCACATGGAAGGATAACATGAAAAACATGGTATTATAAGTTCATGTTAACATACGAAATGTGGAATAAATATAAAACATAATATAAACATGAGTTGAGGATAACATCATAGAAAATATCACATTGTTGAAAAATCACAATAATGGATTATGTTCACACCCTAATACAATACATAGTGTTTCATGAGACTAAAACAATAACAAATGCATTGAGGGGATATATACTTCTAGGCCCACCCATGACATTAATTTCATCTACATGCATATTTTTTTTTACATAAGGAAATAAATCATAAGACCTAAAAACAATAATTACCCATGTAAAGAAAATTGGTTGCATACTCATTCCTTATATTATAATCAATAGAGGTTTCTTAAATAATTTATTAGAGAAATGACCATAATGCATAAATTAAACCATCAATAGAAGGGAGTGTGATTTAGGTTTATATATAAGATACATATATACAGAATTTAGAATAATTCCATTACATTATTTATTTCTTTCCTTAATGAATATAAATACTGAAAAAAATGATCTTGAGGAAAATAAATACTCGACTTTGAATATAAATTTTGAAAAAAAATTAAAATAATCTGAAAATATTTTGAAGATAAAATGATTTAATAATAACCAAGTAACATTATAACGGAATATTTCCATAAAATAATGTTCCAAAATATCGTATATTTACATTCATGCTGATTATGTTAATGTAAATATCCCTTTCACATTTTTGTAAGAAAACACTAAAATACCTAGTTTTGTAAAATAATGGGAATATTAATTTTAATAAAACACTATTATAGATTAAAATAAAAGAAAAATAATATGATAGGATTTAAAAAATTCTTGAAAATGATTTCATAAAACATGGATTTTAAAGAAAATGTATTTTTGACTCAAGAGATAAATGATGTTGTATTTTTTTAAAAACATTTTATCAAACATATTAAGTACCAAAGAGTGGAAAATGACAGAAATATTTGAATATTTTATGTATAAATAAAGTAGTTATTAAATTAAATGGGTTTAATATATAGTGGTCAAATAATTTCCTTCAGTTTAATTCAAAATATAAATAATCCTGATTAAAGTGATACTAAAGAATAAACCATTACCCCCTTGGTATCTTTTGAATCGTAACCCCCATGAATGAAGAAAGTGAATTTTTACTTTAAATAACATTAATTATGATGGATTCATGATATAATATGTAAATTTTCAATATATTCAACATTTAAAATAAATTATGTGTATAAAAGAACATGTGTCTCAAAGAAATATGTTTTGTGGCAGAAACCCTTACCTTGAGTCCAAATATAATCGTGTATGACTTTTATCTCCTATATTATTAACTTATATTAATTATATTGTTCTTAATAATGTTTTCCCATTAGTATAACTTATAATTAAACCATATTATTCATTTATTTTAATGACATGTTTAATTATAATAAACTGTTATTTCCACGTTGGGTGTTTTGAGGATGCTCGGTTCATAATTTCAAAACGACATCGGTGTGTTTACTTTGGTTAAAGGGGTCATTATTCCATAATATTCTTGATAACAATCATTAAATAATTATTTTTCTTTACATATATTATACTTTTAAAACCCATCACGGAGTATGGTTATGAAAAAACTACATTACAATCATGGATATGGTAGGTTTTACGTACCAGTGGGTAACGTTTCCATTTTTCAACAATCATGATGGATGGAAGTTAAGTGTTATTTTTTCTTTAAATAATTATAATTATATCATAAATATAATATTATTTTTTAAAATACACTTTAATATTCCATCATTGTGATGGGGTAATAAACAAATGATTCACATCGCTTCGTGAGCATGTAGTCCTCTATACTTATGAAAGACAATATAATTTTTTAAAGGATGGTATGGTAAGAAGAGGTATAATATATTAGTTTTTTAATGGATGGTAAGGTAATAAGGGTTATTATATAAAAATTAAATCCATCTTTATTAACAACCATGAGATATGATGATGGAAAATGAATTACATCGGTTCACGAGGTGGTAGTCCACCACACACATGATTGATGGTTTTATTTCCAATTTGATGGAAGTGGAGAAGGATTTTTTTTATTAAATTAAAATAATGACAAATAAATATATGTTATATAATGATGATATTATATGATCATTATTGAGTTATATTTTAAAGAGGTGGAATAATAAATTAAACAAAGATTCTCAGTTAAGAATGTTACCCCTTCTTCAGACTACCTCTTTAAGATTATACTTAAAGCCTTTCGAAATTGGATTCATGATTTAAAAAATGAATCTAGTATGATGATATGATGGTAAGTATGGGATATTTTAATGTATTTTATTAACTAATATTTTTTTTAAGTGTATATAGGGTAGGATAGGGGATGCCCTTCTCTAAGGGTGGAGGAGTGAGATTCTTGTAAATACCCAAAACTATTCCATAATGGGAAGTCAATCTCAAGAAATGTACCTCAAAAATTGAAACATAAACTATTTAGGAGAGAAAATTTTATGAAACACCTCTAATAATCAATATAAATATTTTTTAGACATGATATCTTGTTTACCTCTAAAGTTACCCACTATTAACTATTAACTATTTTTACCATGGTAACTACTTTGTTTTTTTACTTTTAATTATGAAAAAATATAAAGTTATACGTATTATAATATATTAATTATTATTATTCAAAAAATTTAATCCATTTCATAGAATTAAATTTAAAAAAGTGATCAAATTTAATTTAATGTAAAACTTGGAGACCTGTTGTTGAAATAGTTTTTCACAATATGAATTTTTCAAGAAAAAATGAAATTAAAATAACTATATTATAAGTAATCTTAAATAATTGAATTTAAATTTTTCCTTATATAAATATAATATATAAATTTTTTTACCAAAAATTGGTATTCTTTTCTGTTCTATAAAAAAGATCATTATTTTCCAAAATATACCAAAATTTTACCCTAATAAATATAAATATAATGACATTAAAAAATTGTGTTTATTTTATTAAATAAAATTTCAAGAATTTATAAAAAATAGTAATAATATTTTCTTACAAAAAGAAATAAAAATAATTTATGAATGAAACATATTTTTTGTATAATAATATATCTTTATTGAATTTTATTTCTTTTTTTATAATAGTTTTTAAATAAATTTATATTGAGTAGGAAATTTATATATATTTTATAAAGTAGTTAATAATATTCACACATGTTAATTTGATGACTAGTTTATATAGGTTAGGTTTATATAATAATATTTTAATATTATATCATGGTTCATTTAAAATCGGAGTTGTGTGTTGAATACACTGTCAAGAATAATTTACTTTTAACATGTTATGGTGTTACATTTTTCCCCTTACATAAATTGAATGATCACTATTTAATCTTATTCTTAATAATAATTTTTTTAATTCGAACATTCCTTTTCAGAAAATCCAAAATCTCACAGAAGTGTATAAAAATTATACTTAAAATGAGTGGAAGGGAAATATGAAGGTCATCTCAAATAACACATAACTAGGGTTCCTAATTGAAGAACATTAGTGGGAAATGAGAATTTGGACATGTAATAAAAATGAAAATAATTATATAGGGTGATATAGATCATTTATTACAAGAAATATTATGATCAATAGAAAGATAGAGACTATAAAACTACAAATATATAATGAGTTAAAAGACCATTGAATCATTATATATGAAGGTAGTAGAATAAATTTTTTTATTCAAGATATGTTTCCAAGAGTTGAGGGATTATTATTTATCAATATATTGAACACCATAAAATATATTTGATATATTTTTATTTGTTGAACAAAATTTCATCCTTTCATAATGCTTCGATCACTTTTCATTTATCCTCTCATTATAAGTAATGAATATCCAATATGCAATTTTTATGCCTGAAACAAAAAAAACTTATAACAGATCAAATGATTTAAAAAAGAATAAAAATTTATTCCTCCAATATTTATTATAGCCAAAAATGTCTAGAACAGTGTAAGATAATTACCAATATGAATATATTAGTCTCCAAAATTTAATAATTAAACCAGTGGTTTAACATCGATCATTCCTCAAATAAATAAAACTATTTCCCAAGTTACCTAAAAATCCTCAACATTAAACATGATTCTAACGTTGAAGGTTATATCACACCGTTCAACTTACATCTCCAAAAACATATTATAATTCTTTAGAAAATAATCCTTTATGTAAAAAACTAAAGATTATATATATCTCAACCAAATAAAACATTTACCAAAATATCATTAATCACATCAAAATCTGACAAATTCTAAAATATTTAATCCTATAATATGTTTCCCAAAATAAAAATGTTTATGAGAAAAATTTCATAATAACTAAGACATAACGTAGGACAACGGTAGGTGTTGTACCCTCATCAGCCATTTGATGTGGATTCAACCCCCAATACCTTTCTAGGTACGATGAGTTATCACCTGAAATGTGGGTTTCCCTTATTCTAGAACCAAATTTATATAATTTATATAACATTCTTTAAAATATCATTAAAATCCTCAAAATAAAATTAATCATCAAAAAAAATTACCCACTAATTTATTCTGTATAATTTATTTTTTTCCACTAAATAAAATAATTTTAATTGACTATATTTACCTCATCATAATGTAAATATCAAATATTATATTTCACCTAATCAAGATTTTTTAAATAAAATATCATCTCACCATTAAATCACCTTTCTATATCTTTAGAACAATTAAATATATTATTTCAAATCCTAAAAAATAAACTAATTCCAAAAAATCCTTAGAAGTTTCATGATACCAAAAATAACAATACTTACATAACATGATTCTCGAATCCAAAAACCTATAAACAACAATAATTCCACTTCAATGTTTCTCATAACATAGGATATTATAAATTTATCATTTTATTAAGTTATTGACTCATGTATTGACCAAGTTCCCAACATCTAATACATTTAATTTTTAGTGGTTCTTTAGGTTGAAATTTAATTCCATGATTCTTATTAATAATGATCTTAATTTTCCTTGTATTATTAGATACTTTGTGCCATAATATACCACACATAAATAATATTAAATGCATTTAATTAATTTTCCATTATTCCTATTCCAATAAATTTTTCTTTTAGGATATTGGATCTTCATTTCTTTGTCATCATAAACACTTTAACTTCCATGATACATCATCCTTCACTTGGTTAATGTGTTTAGAAAATCAACTATGTTCCAATTGCTAATAATAATTGTAGAAATATCATTTTAAAAGATCTAAATATGTATAACTTATACTCCCATTAATTTATGCATCTTTTTAGGGATGCCATTATATTACCAATCACATATGGTTACGGTAATGATTTCTCTTATTTCCCGCCATTAATAAAATAAATAAATAAAAAATGTTAATAATTTAATATACAAAAGGGAAACTCATAAACATTAATGGAATAACATAAAAATGATAAGTATATCCTGAATTTCATGTCTCTAGGTTTTAATCAATTTTATCCATATTAATGATTCTTATTAGGTTTTATAACCTAGAAATTTGTTCAAGTCCTTCATAATGGTTCATACAGAGTTTGTTAATTTCCAAAACGAGTGTAAAACCAGGTGTATAGTAAGGCATGTTTTCAGGTACTAGGTAACACTCGGTCTGATATTGAAATTCATTTTTTTAGAGTTATTACCCCTAGGTAAATATGTTCTAGAACCACATCAACTTATATTATCTATATAGTGACATAGTTGTTTAGAATATTCTCACTCTATACATCACCACAATTCTAGAATATTTTAATATATCTATTCTTATACTTTGAATTATCTATAGGTTTATGAATAAAGTTATCTCATACTAGTTTCCAAATGTTAACTATATATTTCTTAAATACCAAATATAAAAAACCATTGTTTTTTCCCATATTATAACTTAAATTTTTAATGAAAGCATCCTTTAATTAAAACCAAAAGAAGTGTGACTGTAGCAGCCTATTTACTATTCATAGAATGGAAATTGGGCCAAAAAATTGGTCTTACAGGCTATTTAATGGGATATAAGCCCACTGGGCCTTCAGGCTATGTAATGGGTCTCCCTCAACCAATTTAAAAGAGCTCTTTGATTTTCTTTAATAATAAAATAAGGCTTCGGCCCAAACCTTATAAAAAAACCAAAATATTTTTAGGCCTAGTGTATTTATAAGACTAGGTTCGTAATAAATTAAGGTGAGAATAAAATAAAATTTCTATGTTTTATTCTCCATAAAAAAATTTGAAATCCTTTTGATATCTTCATCTACATGGATAACCTACGGAAAACCACATAAAAGTGTTGATCTAAAAATCATTGTATGTGAATAAAAATTATAAAGAAACATAATGTACAAGTGAATTGTATAATATGATATCATAAAAGATAAGGCACATGAGTAATCACATGGAAGAATAACATGAATAACATATTATCACAAGATCGTCATAACATAGTAAATGTGGGAGTAACAAAAATCATCACATAAACATGAGTAAAGGCTAACTTCCTAGACAATATCACATGGACAAAAATTTTGTATAATAGATTATGTTCACTCTATAATATCTTACATGACATCTCATGAGACTAAGAAAATACCAAATACTTTAAAGAGATTTTTAATTTTATCCCCATCGATATAATTCATTTCATGTACATGCATAAGTGATCCATATGTTGAAATCAATCATAAGTCCTAAACATAATAATTTCCCTTATAAATAAATTTTTTTTCATAATCTCTCCTCATATCATATTCAAAAGATGTTTCTTGAATAATGTATTTGAGAAATTATAATAATTAATTCATTATCCCATAAAATTAAGGGATAGTGATCTGGGTATATATATAAGATACATATATAAATAATTTATAAGTATTCCATGATATTAAATGTATTTTTCATTAATGAATATAAATACATTAAAAAACTATCTTTATGAATATAAAGTTTCTAATTTGAAAATCACTTTTGAAAATCTAAAAACTCACAAAATATTGTGGAAATAATTTTCTTTTAAAATACCCTTGGAAACATATAAATGATGTATAAAATAAAATAATGTCCATGATAGTGATAAATTACATTAATGTTGAGTATGGTAAAGTAAATATTGTTTCACATTTTTGTGAGAAAAATAAAAGAGTAGTTTTTTGTAAAATGATAGGAATAATCCTTTTAATACATTTTTAAAAAATAAAATTATTAGAAAAAATGAATAAAATTAATAGGATGTTATTAAAATCATTTTTATAAATCATGGATTTAGAAGAAAAAATATTTTCTACTAAAGATAGAAATGATGTCAGATTTTTATATAAACATTTTATCAATAATTTTAACTACCAAAGCGATGAAAATTATAGTTTTCATTGAAAATTAATTTAATAACCAGAGTAGATATAAAATTAAATTTGATTAAAAGAGAATTTGGAAATAATTTCCTTCAATGTAAATTCAATTATAAACAATCTTGATTGAAATGAGATCGAACCATAAACCCTTACCGCCTTAGTATTTTTTAAATCATAACCCCCACTAATTAAGTAAGTGAATTGTATCATAAAATATTGTTATGTATGAAGGATTAATTGTATAATATTTAAAGGTTTATTATATTCACCATATCAAATAATTTTTTTGTATAAAATAACAAGTGGTTCAAAGAAATATGTTCTGAGATGGAAACCCTTACGTCGAGTCTAGGCTTTTGGATGTCTGTATTTTAACTTCTTTAAAATAAAATTAAATCAATTATTTATTTTATTAAGAATATTTTACATTTTTAATCCCTTGTACTAAAATAATTTAATTTATTTTCTAAATCATGTGTTTAATTACCTAATCAGTTGTGTCTATGTCATGTATTTTGAGGTCTCTCAATTCCTAATTTGAAAACGGAATCTATGTGTTTACATCGGTCAAATGTCTGATTATTCAATAATATATAATATAATAATTATAAAATTATTATTATTTTTATACATTAATTATAATTTTAAAATCAATTATTAATTTTGGTTATGAAAAACTAACGGCATTACACTTATAGAGACGATAAGCCTTACATACACATGAGTAATATTTCCATTTTTCAACAGTAATGATGCTAAGATGTTAAGTGTTATTTTATATTTCAAAAATTAAAATTATATGATAAATTTAAAATTATTTATTTAAATACATTTTCATACACCATATATGTGATTCGATAATAAAAAAAGGTTTCACATCACTTCGTGAGGCGATAGTCCGCCATACAAATGAACATCATTAACATTTTTATGTAGATTGTAAGGTAAGAATTTTTATGATATATAACTTTAATATAATGATTAATATGTAATTAATATCATATATAAACATTAAATTCATGATTATTAACATATTTAAGAGGTGATTATGGAAAAGACTTGCATTAATTCTTGAGGTGGTACTCTGATGTACACACGAACAATGATTTTGTTTCCCATTTGATGGAAGTAGAGATGGATTTTGTTTATTCCATTTACATAAAAACATATTTCTATATGGAATATAAATATGTTATTATACTATAATTATAGATTAATGTTCTATGTATGTGGAAGAATAAATATAACAAATATGTGCACTTAAGAATGTTATCTCTTCGTCGGAATACCTCTTTTGGATTATACCTAAAGCCTTCCTAGATTGAGTTTATGACCAAAGAATGACTCTATGATTATTTTAGGTAATTATGTAATGTATTTCAATAGGTATTGTCCAAAAAATTGGTTTTATAATTTTTAAAATGAGTAGTTATGGGTTTCCTTTTACAGGGAGGAGGAGTAACATTCTTGAAAATACAAAAAATTATTCAATAAAGGGAATTCACTCTCAAAACCAGTTCCTAAACAATTTACATATAAAATATTGGAGGTTTTATATGTTATAAATATACTTATACCATTAAAAATAAATATGTTTTAAATATTTTAACATTTCTACCTCTAATGTCACTCACTTTTACGATTTTAATTTTTTTTTACCATGGTAACTATTTTTTTACTGTTTTTACTATTCATTATGAAAAATATAATGTTGAAGTTATTATATAATATAAATTATGATGATTATAATTACGGAATTTATTTTATTAAATTCAAATCCAATAATTGGTATGATTTAATTTTAATTAAAACCCATAGATATGTTGAAAAACCTGTTTTTCCTGAAAATCAGTTTTCAAGCATAAGATTACATTATATTAACTACATTTAAAGTAATTATTGTTAAATTCATTTAAATTTTTTTTATATTTTCATAATATATAAATTTTATTTAAATAATTCATCATAAGTGGTTATTTTAATTAGTTAAAGTGGAGAAACAATGTGCACTTTAAAACTGTTTTTATAAAACATGTGTTTTTTTCCTAAAAATGAACATACACTAAAATCCAATATAAATATGATTTAAATATAATAATACTTATTAAAAATGAATAAACAATACTTATGTTACTTTTAAAACAAATTGAAATAAAAATTGGGCGTTTAAATTAGTTAATTTATTAAAAAGAAATGGCAATTTTACCAAAAATATGTATTTTCATTATTCTATGAAAAAATCAATATTTTACAAGATATAAAAAATCACACTAAGTTAATATTGATATGATGATTTCAGAAAAAAAATTTATTTAATAAAATAATTTTTATAAACGTTTTAAAAATTAATTATAATATTTACTCACACAAAGTATTTAAAATCTTTTTTTAATGAAATATATTTTTTATAGAATCATATTTCTCTATTAAAGTAAGGTAATTATTTACTATGAATATATAAATAAATTTATATTGAGAATAAAATTAATATATATTTTAAATAGTTTTTAATCATATTAATACCCACGAATTTAACTACTAGGTTATATCGATCGTGTTTAAATAATAATATTTTAATATTATATCATGGTTCTTTAAAAATCAATGTTTTTTAATAAACTATCATGAATAATGTTTTTTTAATATTTTAAGGTGTTACTAGTAATGGTACTCAATATTATTGACTTTGATATGGCCTTTATGGGATTGAAGGTTTCTTATAAGGAATTTCCTAGTTAAGAAATTCATTTTGTTTTCATTGATAAAAATGTTCCACAAATATGAATGAGTTGAAGAAATGATTACCCTATTATTATTAATGAATTGGTGATATAAGAATAGGAATATGATTTTTATGTTATAGTTTTTTATATATATCATAAGTCAGTAAAAGTTCAAGCCAAAAAATGAAATGTTATTTGGAGAATCCACCCATGTTTTTTCGAATTTTTAGTAAATGTAAAGGAAAAATAAAAGTGTTATTAGGAATGTGTAATGATTAAATATTAGTGAATAATTTCACACCTAAAGGGGTTTGTGAAATACCATTTAATTAACATGTCTGGTATCAATTTCATATTAATGAAACCATTTTTTTGAAGACTATATGGTAATGAAAGTATAATGTATAGGTTTTGTTAGTATACAGGATATCAAAGCATTATAATAATTGAAAGATCTAGTATTCTACATTCATGAAATGAAGTAAAGAGTTTATAAATCAAAGAGTTGAATGTAAATGAGTTTTCAAACTTTTATGGATCTAAATAAATTCTTTTTATTATAATATTATTTTTATTATATGGTAAGAGGAATTATTTGTTAAAAATGTGTTCGGAATAATAAAATATAAATAATTCGATACACATGGTTTATGATTTATCTAATTCTATAACTTGTTTTGAAAATTATAAAATAAAAAAAATATATCTATGATAATTTATTTATCTAGATTCTTGTTAAAATGTGATAGAATATATTGCTGCCACCCTTGGGTGGTATTTTTTAATGAATAAGTATTATTTTAGAAACAAATTCTCCAAACACATAGAATACCACTTAGGTTCTGGAATCAATAGTATATTTATTAAATATTTATACTATAAGTAAATAAGTGTTATTTACAAATGAAAATTAGTTTGTGAGTATTATAAAAATAGATTAAATATAATATTGTGTCTCAGTAGCTACTGGGAGTATGTTTTTTATAACATAGAGAAGTTTAAAAAGTTAACAAATAAAAGACGATACAAGTCCACTAATAAGGTTATTTATATGTAATATTATAAAGGGATAATGATTTTCGATATTAAATAAAAATGTAAAGAGTTATATTTAGTTACCATTAGAACTTGAATATCACTATTTTTTAAAGATTTATAAAAGTCCAATTAAAAAGTGAATTTTTCTTCATATCTTAAAAGTGTTTTCAGATATGAAAATTAATAGAAATGTAAAGAGTTACATTTACTAACCATAATTAAGTGAATTCCACTTTATCCTAAATATGTGAAGGATACGATGGTAGGTAAAAATTCAAATAATTTCATTATCTATAAAATGATTTCAAGAAATAATTTTGATAGAAAGGAATCAATGGATAATGATGTTGAAAATATAAAGAGTAAAATGTAGAAAATGGAAGACAAAATCATGACATATATTATTGTGGTGTTAAGGGGTTTGAGTATGTATAAAGAATTTAACCTTAGGAATATGAATCATATATCTCACCATTATTAAAATTCCTTTTCTTCATAGATGATATTGACTAAAAAATTTATTGAGAGAGTTTTATCAGGTTGTCACATATAGATGATAGAAGAACTACTTATAAATGTAATGATTTAACAAAAACCTAGAAAATTCCAAAATACATAAAGATGGTCCGGTAGTTTATTATATATTATATGAATGACTTGAACTTATCTTGGGGTTATTAAGTATTATTAAAAGAGTTATAAGAATATATAATTTATCAAATAATAAGAAATACAAATTTTATCATTCTTTTTCATTTCTTGTATATATGTATATGTTGACATATATATCTTAAACTATAATAATAATTGGCCTATAAATGTATGACATTGAGTTATACCTAAAAATATTTCATCATGTAGTAATATATATTGTGCTGAAATATTATACTTAGTGTGATTAGGACTCTTGTATCGAGATATAAATAATTCTCATGAGGTAGAAAAACTTGTTCCTATACGATGGATGACTGACTAAGTATACCAAATAGAGTGTCATTCTATAATTACCCATTTTTTTTAATATATATATATATATACTTCCATTTAAATAAATATTGTAATAATGACTTGTTCTTCCATTTAATCAAGCTACGTTATACATTACTGAGAATCTCTAATCTAGTTTATAATATTTAAAAACATCATTAATTATTACTAATATGGTATGGAATAAATTAATATATATATATATATATGTATCATCTAAGAAGTTATATATGGTTTAAATTTTTAGTTTTAGATTGGATTATAAATTGATATTTTGGAAATATGGGTTTTTTTTAGATATTATGTAATTAATAATAAACATATAGGTAATATATTAATTAAATTAATACATAATTATTATTGGATCATAATAGATATAAATATTAATAAATATAAATATTATACCATATCAATTTGATATAGATATAAACTTTAATAGTAATCTATCATTTAATGCGAAATATATATATATATATATATATATATTATTTGAAATTATAAGAGAATTATATGTAGATATATTTAATTTTAAATATTAATGATAATATAAGTTTTTCATTAATTTTAAATTTAAGAATTTGAGGAGAATGAATTCTATGGTAATCGTTAATTAGAAGTAGTAATATAATATTTGTTCTGGTAGTAATTTAAAAGGAATACATAAAATTTGATAATATAAAATTACAATATAATACATTTAATATCTATATAAGGAAAATAAAAATGAGGGAAACACATTAATAAATGGATATTTAAAATTAATATTTCAAAACGGAATAAATAAATTATAATTAATATAAAATAAGGAAGAATAGATAATTGTAGATGACTTGTGAGAAAAATAAATATTAATTCAGGTTAGATTGTTAAAAGGGGGATATATTATTAGAATATGGGTTTATAAAACCATTGTAAAAATAAATATAATAAGGTATGTTTATATATATATATATAAACCTTACTTTAACGGTGGATGGTAAAAAGGAAATCATGGAAAATGAATAATAATAAAATGCTCGTTATCATCTTCCTCCTACGAACACGCCATTTGGAAAAAAAAATCGAAATTTATTTTCCGTCAACTCTCTAATCAAGATCCTATTATGGATGGAGACATCAATAACGAATTATGATAGTGAAATGGAATTATGATTATGAGGTGATTAAGGCGAGCGTTGAATGTTTGGTTTTTGGGGGTTTGTGTGAGGATGGTTAGTTTCATGGAACTAGTTTGACATTATAATAGTTGGATTATCCCCAACATATCTGATTCAATCATAGAGATGATACTTTTTTTGGTAGTGAATGATGGTTGTTACTTTCCACCAGAAGAGGTGGGTATTGTGGTAGACCAGAACTACAGAGTTGTGTCACCACTGGCTCGTGGAAGTTGAATCTTCAAGACCATATGTGAAAACATTTCTAAATGCCAATCAATTCCACAGGATGCCATCGTTGACTTCCTATATATAAAACATCATGGGGTCTCTAATATGATATATATACTGATATATAGTAACCAATAGAGAAAATCATCATGTAATTTGTGTGTGCCAATGTAAACATTTACACAAGATCCACACGTGCAACATGTTTGGAAAAAATAGGAAGGCCTAGGGATAATTGGTACTAAAATAGTTCCTTCTAAGCTATTTTATAGGGTCTATAGTAGATGGAGATGAATATGATACTATTTTAGGGTCTTAAAAAATAATTTTTAAATAAAATAATAAATATATCGGTCATATATTGTATGTTGGCCTATAACATGTAGTATCATTGCCAATAAAAGAAAAAAATGACACATACTATATTTTAGATCACTCAGAGAGAGGGAGATAGATTATTTTGGAGTTTCATTTAACCACAAAGGATAATTTAGTGATGTATGGATAAAAAAATTTGATAAGGAATAAAAAAATTTGAAACATAATTCTATTTTTTTCAAATTTTTATTGTGAGGGAACCATTTTAAAAAAAAAATTATTTTCAAATACAGTTGTATGGATTCATAATTTATCATTTTTTTGAGTAAGGTAAATATTTTTTTAATATTTAAAATTCTATTTTAAATTTTTAAATAAATCTATATGTATTTTTAGATAATTTTGATGTTATTTTCTAAAGATTTAATTTTTCAAATTACCATTTTATGCGTAAGGGAGGGAAATGTTTTTAAAATTTATTTTTAATGTTTCCAAAACCCTATTTTTCATGATAAATTTTTTTAAAAATATATATATAATTTTAAAATTTAAAGAGTTATTTAATTGTTTTTTAATAATTAATATTTAAAGTTGGTTTTACAAATTTTTCTTTTAATTTATCTTTTCAAGTGAAATGGGAAGTTGTATTGAAAATTTATATTTAAAGATTAAACCATTGTTCCCTAGTAATATGGTAGTTTGTGAATAAAAATGCTATTAATTATTTTTTTCCATGGTTTTATTTTAATGGATCCAATATTTTAAAAGTATCATCTTATATAAAAAATATATTTATCAGATAATATTTTCTTTTGAGACTATTTTATCTTGATAAATTGGTTCCATTTTTACCATGGATTCTATTAATATTTGCAGTATTGTATGACCATGCACTATTATACTCTCATTAGTTGTAGTGAATGCAATTCTCAAGGGATATTTTCCACTAAGTGATGTGTAAGAAATATATAGCCTTAAATGATCCAGGTTTCCTGTAGTTTTTTCTATTATTATTAAAATTCTTTTATATAAATCATTATATATAATTTTTAAGTAAATATTTTGAAATTTATATTACAATGTAAAATTTTGGAATTAAAAATTGATTTCAAAAATTTATAAAATATTAAATATTTTCAATTCAAAGTGTTTTTGTAGTATATTAACAATATTCTCAAAAAAGAATTTGAATTATTCACATTTGTAATTTTTTTGAAACCCTTTTTATTTAATGAAAGAAATTAATATTTACTCCAAAAAATCTTTTATTTAATTAAATGTATTTTGTTTTGAGAAAAATGACTTCAAGTTGTTTTAAATTTTATTTGAATACGTATGTTTTAAAAAAACAATACTGAGAAATTTGGTCCTCATCCCATGTTTGAATAAATAAATACATGGATTAGCAGGGACTATGGGATATTATTAAGGAAATATTAGTTTAATCGAAGTTGTGGTAGTAGTTAGAAATTTGTTTTAGTGTCTGTCTAAAAGATTTACATGAGTTTTTAATTTGTAATAAAAACATTCTAATTTTATAAGACTCTAAACATAAAATTATCCTTATATATGTGGTGACTCATCATTTTTATTTTATTTTGATGTCTTATATTTTTATTTTTGATTCCTTACTTCCTTTAAATCTCTTTAAATAAATGAAATGAAAAAATGAATTTTTTTACGCAACTCGAGAGCATGGTTTGTGGGTTCTTCATTCAGTATCAAATAAAATCTTTAGATATCTTTAGAGATTATAATAATATTGGATGAGGATAATTAAAGAACCATAAATTTATTTTGATAATTTCCACATTAAAATTAAAAGTGAACAAATTTATTTAAAATGAAATATATTTTAGAAATTCCATATTATTGAGAGAGAACATCTATAAGATTTTTGTGATTTTTGGGATTCATTATAAGGTGATTGAGGATATTTTTTATTGACAAATAAATTCAATGGATAAGACAATTATGGTTCAGTATTCATATTAATATATTTTTCAGTTATTATCATAACCTATTTGGTTTTAATATTTGATTCAGAATAGGATCATGGAAATAAATCTATAACAAATATTTTTTGTAACCCCTTTCAGTTTTATAATTAAGTATATTTTTAAGGAATTTAAGTGGAAAATAAAAATATATATCTATATAATGTGGTGATAGTAAGGTAACTGACCCATATTATTATGAACACCCTTATATGTTTTCAATAGTGAGAGAAATTTAAATTATAAGGAAGTAATTTATTTATGGGGGAGAATATAATGACCCATGTTTTAAATATATATTTTTCTTTTAAATAACTATTATAATAATAACTAGTTTTTTAACATAATCAAACTATGTTATACATTATTAAAAAAACTTTGATCAGTTTTATAATATTTAAAACTATCATTATTTAATACTAATAAGTTATGATATATATATATATATATCTATATAATATAGGAGATAATATATAACACCCTAACCCAAACCACTGAGTTTGAGATGGATAGTCCCACGACCTTAGGCCTTCCTCTTTGTACGATAGAGATTTCCAACTAGTAGTAATGGTATAAGTCTTATAGAGGGGATATTATACCCTTATTATTATGTCATGCCATAAATAATAATAAAATAAACCATATAATAAATAATTATAGTAACATGAAGAAACTAATAGATGCCATACATTAAATAAAAAATATACACAGACTCCTAATACAGTAACCCAATGCATAGTGTAGAAGTGTTATAGGAAGATAAAAACAAACTATAAAGTCTTATAAATATTTTCTTGGTATACCACTAGTTCTATGGTCCAGTTCCCGGCCATCATCCATTGGCCCCTTTCCCTTACTCAGGTCCCAAAAAAAATTTATGCATGCGCATCCTGATGCCTGTGTAGGGTGGTAGTTATAAAAATCTGTAGGTTACCCCTAATTTGTCCTTAACAAATGTTCACATGTATAAAATATGTATCACATCATAATATTAAATGTGTAAATAAGAATATCAAACATATAATCCCATACCATGTTTTCATGTTCTAATCGAACTGCCACAAACCCCCAACCATACCACTATCACCTCCACACCAAAAAGAAAATAAACAGATATCTAACGTAACCAAATTATCCATATGTCTATAAAAATAGTAGCTCAAAATATTCAAGGAATCATGCATAAATTTTACTCCACTTCCCCAGTACTCACTTATGGAATGACGCTTGAAAATCACAAGTCATTGATTATGCCTCTCACAAATCAACTAGGCATCAAGCATATTGCTCACAAATAAACTAGACATCAATTTCACCACTCAAAAACCCACTAGAATTCAAGAAACCCTAATACTTGGATTCTAGATATCAATTTAATCCTCAAAATTATATATTTGGATTCATCATATCTAAATGATATGCTTAGTTCCATCATCACCATCACCACATGTCTTACACACTCCCTCTAAATGGGATAATCATGTAATTATAGTCCATCTATTTCGAGCACCAAGAATGATACTTCTTAAGTCAAGGTAATATATTTTTTTTGGAAAAGGTTTAGGGTCAAGACCCTTAATATTAATCAAAAAAATAAATAAGTTCTTTTGAAATCTACTAATTTCCTACATCAAGTAACTGAAAAATAAATTCAAGATTTTTCGAGGAAACATCTCCCAAATCATCCACAAACATGTCAGCTCAAAATTCATTCCATGGAATCCTAAAACTGAATCCAAGTATTGATTTCCAAAATAAATAAAATATCACATGCCATAATAATTTCAATATCTTTGATAACTTCTGAATTATTAAATTATTTCAACACATGTGCAAGTAATTTATTACTCAAAGGATAATGTTAAACCACATTTTATAATACATGATCTCTTTAGAATAAAACTCATGTGATAATCCTTTATTAATATTTTTTTTAATTATGGGATATTATGATCTCATGAATTATTTTCCAAATTCAAAAACATATGAAGAAATCAATTTTTAAAATCATATAACATAAACACCTAGAAATTTCCTGATCTAAAACACAGAACCAACATTGGAAGAAGGGGAGATAGACATTTATAATCCTAGAAACCATAAGGAAAGATCTTATTCATCATAAAGGATTTCAAAAAACTAGTACATAGAAATTTATGTGTTTTTTAGACTCATTGTGTCGCCCAAAAATGAAGGTCCCAAGGGTTCTCCTATTTCAGAAAAACTAAAATGTGTACAGGCTTGAAATATTAAAAACCAAAAAATACATATCATCATTTAATTTATTTTTTACCTAAATATCAGATGTTGAGTGATTAAAATAATCCATAATAACAATATTAAACATAAATGAGTTTAAATAATAAAATCTCCATGATTTTAGGTGTTCAAGATCATTAAAATTGTAGTTATATATTTAAGAAGATGAAAATATGAAAAAGTGAGTAAAACTCATTACCCATACATATGATGTGTGTGTTGCATAAGGGTAACTTGGTTTTTTTCTTACATGGATAGTTATCCTTACAGAGGCTTTGGAAAATCTAGGGTACCCTTATGTGAGACTTGGATGTCCCTTAATAAACCTTTGTAAATATAATATTAACTTTATCTAGCACATGTATTACCCTTACACACCCTTTTAATACACAATATTACCCTTGACCAGGTTACTTCTACCCTTATGAAGCCTTTATAAAATAAGGTACATTTACATATAGTCTATTATACCTTTAAAAAACATTTTTTACCCTTACGAAAAACTGAAAGAACCCCCACATAGCACATGGATTACCCTTATATATCACTTTTTACCCTTATTTAGCACTAGGATAGCCCTTATGTATCATATATATTCAAGGAATTCCCCTTACACAACAAATATATTTAATTAGTTTCCCTTATGTAACATATGTAAAAGTAGATCTACCTTAGCAAAACTTTGGGAAACACCGTTATACCCTTATGGAGAGGCTTGGAAATCCCCCTTACCCACACATTAGTCTTAAAAATTCACCTTTCCCATTTGTAACCCCTATAAATCCATGGTTAACATTACAAAATTTCTTAAAAACATGTGTATCGGTGAATTTTATTAAATTAAAAAAATAAACAAAATACGTATAAATTCTATATAAAGATGGGATTAAAGTAAAATTAAAAATTTAGAATATTAAATTCTCCCATTATAATGAATTCTCATCCCAAATATGTACTCTTGTGATCTTAGTTGAAAAAATAAAGCCACTGATCTCAAAAATCAGAATCTCAATCGCACATATCCTCCTAGATCTATCCATGTTGGTACTAAGCTTAGAAAATAGGTACTATGTTCCCTTGAATTAATTTTTTTCTATATTTTAAAATTTTCACTAGACACTCCCCATAAGATTCATTTTGTTACAAATCAGTGTCCTTATAGTCTATAACATGTGTAGGATCAAGTATGTACCTTTGAAGTTGAGAAATGTGAAACATATTATGAAAGCCTCAATAACCAGGAAAAATATCCATATGTTATGCCACTACCCTAACCCATTAGGTGATCATTAAGGATATAAAAAATTGTGGTATTAATTCCATTTCTTTCACAAATGACTCTTCCCTAATCAAGGTGACACATGTGAGAAAACCCAATCACCAATAGAAAACTATAAGGGTCATCTCATCCTATCTGTATATGATTTCTACCTACATTGATTGGTCACTAACCACTTTTTAATTAACTACACCCACACTAAGGTCTCCATTACCAGACTATGATCAACAAATGCTAACTAACATTCCTTGTTCCATCATGGTAATGAGAGACACAACTATCCATAGGGAGCCTCAAATGGTTACACATGTATAAACGTCAAGGAACTATTTTTTTTAATTGAAATCCACCAATTACAAGTTCTCATCAAAATATCCACCAAAGTCTAGAACCCAAACTTGGATCATGTCCTCTAGTATGTGAATAGTCTTCTAAGACTATGGATCTATGTGAGGAAGACAAACTATGCTCAATCTCAGCTGATTCCCTAGAAACTTCATCAATCCATGAAAAACTAATGATGTGAAATTTGAATATATTTTATATACAATACTCAAGTGAACTCTATGTAAGAATATAATCTCATGGACATATGGTTTTATAAGATTTTCCTGCGATTGAGTCAATTCGACATGTAATAAGTATGAAAGAATTTTCATTTTAATGATAATCTCCTTGAAGGTATCCCAACACCTCCGGGTCTTTGGTAGCCCCATGAAAATTACATAGTGACATTCTCCCACTTTCACATAGGAATTGGAAGTTGGTGGAGTAACCCAACCAGTTATTTGTGGTCAACTATTACCCAATTTCAAGTAAGGTGTTGAGAAACAAACCCAACAGTGTCCCTCTTCCTTCCTGGACACGAAAACTATTTCCTAATGTTTTGTTACATCTTTGTCTCACTAGGATGTATTTCCCATATAAAGGTATGGAATTCTGTCATCATCTCCTCACTTATGGAAGTAGTTTTTACCAAACTCCCATGCACATGTATGATATCATCATCGCCCAATGATCACTTGGGTATCGGGCCACCTGTAGTTAGTTGTTCCCTCATCATAACACACACTAGGTTTGACTCCTATAATTCCTTTAACTAGTCTACCACATAATATGTGACCACAATGGGACAAAAAGTCATTTATCCTTGATCCTAAAAAGAATCCATCCTCCACTTAGCTATCAAGCTAAGAAAACACCACTTTTCCTCTAAAGTCCATTAATCCATATCATACTCAACCTATGTCTTATAGCTAAGATTGTATTCTATGAAGAAACATTTATATGGTGAATATTCTATCATAAATAAAAAAATATTAAGATTCTATACCTATATTATCTCCCTCAAGTTTAAGTCCCATAGTTTGATGATGCAATGAAGGCTCATGTGGTCAATATATTCAAAAAACATCTCACCAATGAGATAGTGTTTCAAAAACATATAATCCTAGACCATGAATACTAACTATAAGTCATGATTCATTTAATTCCACTCATGGGATCACAAATATCACAACCCATAAGCTACTATGTGGTCACTCCACATCTATACCACTCCCAAACAAACACTTGATGTATCACATTATAGAACATATCCAATTACAGGATCTTGAAGAATTAGTACTAATGTTTTGTTCAACCGCCTCTTTAGCTCAAGAAATCCATGTTGATACGGGTCCAACCACTAGAACTTCACTCGTTTCTTTATTATCTCGATCATGGGTATTTAAATTTAGATAATTATGGTATAAAATGTTGGTAATATCCTACTAATCACATAAACCTCTTGATCTTGAACATTTATTTGGGATGTTTCCAAGACATGACTACCTAGAATATCACCAGGTCTATGAATATACCTATCTCAGACCCAACATGCCCCCAAGAAAATCACATATTGAATCCAAAAGTCACACTTCAACAGATTCGTGTAAAGACGATGTTCTCAAAGCATACTTAGGATTATCTCAAGATACATCACCTGATGATATGATGTTAGCGAGTAGATGATGATGTAATCAAAGAACACTATATTTAATGAGTCTAGATACAAATGAAATATCTTATTCTAGAGGGATATGAACACTACTAACAAATTGTTAAAACAAAACAACATCACAATAAACTCATACATCTCATTCCTACTACGAAACAATCTCTTTGGGATTTCTTAATTTATATAGTCTGATTAATGATCAATCATTAAGAACCACTAGGATTTCCATAAAAAACAAAAAGATTATTGATCCTGGGAAAAGGTAATATGTTCTTCACCATTACCTTGTCTAGTTTCCAATAATTAACAAAGTCAATTTCTATCATCCAATTTATTGGGGAAAAACATAGGTTCACCCCACAGTGAAGTTCTCAGCCTGATAAATCCCTTATTCTCTAAGTGTTGAATCAAAACCTTGAGATATTTTATCTCATCAGTAACCGTATTATTAGGGGGAATGGAAATGGGATACACACTCAACATGATATCTATCAAAATTTCAACTTTCCTATAAGGATAAACTATTTATAAGTTTTCTATAAAGACATCGTGATATAGATCCATGACAAGACGAATATTCACGGGGACTGTGACTAATCCTACTAAAATGGTCAAGCTCATTATCTACACTATAATCTTCCCAATCCTACTCAAGTTATGACCAAAAATTCTGACTCCAAATTACCATTCTCCAATAACCAATAACCTCTATACGATCAATGAATTAAATGACACCCTGATCTAATTGAAATTAATGTGATATTAGAATATTGTCTACCATTTCATACTGAAAATCACAACAAAGTTCATCATCTCTAGAATCATGATGTCCCATAGATTTCCACAACAAGTGAATATTGTTGGAAACTCCGGGAATACCTTAATATGGCCCAATTTTGTATAAAATGGAGTATCAAGTGAGACTAAATTAGAGGATAACATGACCTATAATTCAATCCCAATAAATAAATGTAAAAATATGAAGGAATGGGTAACATGGATAGAAATAAATATACTAGATTAATATACCAATCCTTTAGATTTCATACTAGGAAAAATATTCCCATGATGATTTTAACCCATTCCTCAACATCCCAAGGACCTCTAGTTCCTTGTATGTATGATTAATCATATAGTTGAAAGAAAAGGTATATTTAACCATAGTTATAAACTCATATTCTTAAGATAGGCACTTAGAAAAATAATGTTGGCTTAAGAAGTCCTATTGTATAATCACATAGTAAGTGTGAGAGAATTGTCAGTTTTGTTCTCCAATCTATACAATGGTAGAGAAGGATCAACCTCCCTTGTATAATAATTACATCCCAACTTTTCATGTATTTTATTAGTCAAAATCAATGAAAACTATTCAATAATTTGGAGTAAATACTTGCAAAAACGAGATTAAATAGGATAAATCCTAATCATATTATGGTATCACACAAAGTTCTCCTAAGAGTCTATCCTTAACCCAAGTTAAACCTCTCATATCACTAAACATGGTCTTTCCACTTAATGTTAGTCAAATTCATCACATATATACTATAACATAACAACTCACATAGTTTAACTAATTAATTATAATAGAGATATTTCATTTAGTATAAAAAATATAAATATCACACAGTAGAGAATCTATCAAAAAATTATAGCACAAATTGAGGAATTAAATTTAAGAACTAATTCATAGAACAATAACATGCATATATATGGAATATGAACCTATGTTCCTAATAATGATGCATGGATACACCCAAAATTTCATAAAACAGTAACATCAGTCCCATCCATGGTAAATTAAAGGTCTATAAGACATGTGTTGGATATGAACATGGAAACACCCCTACTTGAGCCTCACAAAACTACTTCCTTTCTACCATGTACCAAGTCAATCCAAAAGAAAAAAAATTAAACTAGGCTCTGATACTATATTTTTAGATGTTGACCAGAACCACCAAAACCAATCCAGAGGGTCACATGAACACATGTATGCCTCCCCATAATCAAGAGGCTGCTGAATAATAGTGATCATCTAAGTCAGTTAGTGGGGAGAATATTTTCTATGTATCATGTCATAGCATAAAAAATACATAAATAAAAAATAAAATAAATAATAAAATAAATAATCAAAATGAACTATTAAAAATGAAAGGTGGATTAAATGTCATACAATAAATAGATAAATAGGCTCTCAATGTGGAAATCCAATACAAAATATAAAAGTGAAATAGGTAAATAAATAAAAAATAAAAATGAAGGAGACCATAAGATTCCATCCTTGTCATCCATAAACTCCATTCTCCTATGCTCGTTCATCAACCACAATACCTTATCCCTTACTCAGATCCCTAAAAATGTAGTATTCACGTTCATCCAAATTCCCATGTTGGGTGTGAGTAATAAAACATATTATGATACCACCAATGCATCCTTAAAAAATTTTAAATGTATAAAAAATGTATTCTAATATAATAATAAATTCATAAATAGGAATATAAAATATACATTATAGTAACCATAATTTGTTCACTAGCTGAGAAAACACCGACCACCAACAATTCCAACTTTGACTCCATGCGAGTGGAATAATAAATTGATGTTATAAGTAACCAAAAAAGTTATAGGTATAGTAAAATTGCATCTCAGTATCCTCTGGGAATCATGCCTACTTGATACTCACATTCCATAGGCCTCATGTATGGTTTATTTTATATAAATCACTAATAATATAGTGCACCACTCTCAAATTAATTAGGTATCATGTTTGCTTCTCTTCAATACCCTAAGAATCAATTTCACCCCTAAAAAATCTACATGGAATCTGGAAACCCAATACCTCATTTCTATGAATTGAGTAAATGCTCAGCATGGTCTCTATGGAATCATTGTATCTCCACCCTATGCTCAGGTCTATTTTCACTATCATCATATGTCACTTTCACTCCCCTACTTAGGGAGAGTCATGTAATGATATCCCACCTATTCTGAGCACCATGAATGACACTTGCCACAACCCATTCCTTAGGGCCCATGCTATGACTTCCTCAAGCCTGCCTTCCATAGTCTAGGGGCAGGCGACTAGCACCGGAAAGGAGTGTCCCTAAAATGGTAATGCATTGTCTTTTTAAGATGTACAAACACATAATTCAATAACATAAAAAGAAGAAACCACAAAGTAAACTTTTTTAGTAAAAAGAGTGCTAAAGTAAAGGGGATGGAATAAAAGCCCATCTGAAAAGTACAAGTTCAACAGAAAAATACAAATACAACTAAAAAGTGGAAAAAGGGTCCTGAATCGTCCATCGAGGATCCAACCTAAAAGGTAGGTATAGATCACGATGAGAATTCCCTATGTCACGTCACGCCAAATGGTCCACCTCTAGGCACTGTCTAGTCCTGCCTCCTTCATCCTCGATCAATATTGTACGTTTTCTACACAAGACACAACAAGGTGCAGGCATAGACCATGAAGGGGTGAGTGTAACGATACTCAGTAGGGACCCTGAGACCCCGTTGGTCTCTCAGAGTTCCACAAATGAAAAACCACAAAGCAAGACCTCAAACTCAAAGCACGAAGCAATAGACATCAACACAAATTTGGTATATGCCCATTCATATACCTAAGTTATCATGATATACTAATCTCATTCATGAGGGAATAATACCACAAAGGTAACACTATGAAGGTAGAAGTACCACATAGGTAACACCACGAAGATAGAAGTTCCACACAGGTAACACCACGAAGGTAGAAGTACCATTAAGATAACACCACGAAGGTAGAAGTACCACATAGGTAGCACTGGGAAGATAACACACATGGATAAAAGACTTATCTCCCACCAGGTATAACTTATGTACAGAAGTATAGACTATTAATCATAAGCTAGATCATCTTATTCTATTAAGAGGCACTACTATTGACCCCAACTGGATCGATATGTAATAACACCCACTAACTAACACAGGATCTGACCCACATAGGATCGGTATGTGATGACCCACACAGGATCGGTGAGCACTGCCCCACATAGGATCTAATAGATTCTGACCCACAAAAGATCGCTGGATGATGACCCACGTAGGATTGATGTTCTCTCTTCACATTATAGACAGCCACAGGATTCCTCACACCCAGTGCTATTGAGTTCCATAGAATCTACCCCTAGAGATATCGGTCATACCTAAACTTCCACTAATCTCTAAAAAATAGTAACCCAAAGGATTGTTATGTCATAAGGGTTCCAACATGAAAGACGGTGCATCAATCGGATGCCCATTCTTTGAGTTATAGGTGTTTTGGTTCTGAGGACCTAGTTGGATTCAGGTTCGATCCAACCTGGACATACTCTAACTATATCAAAACCCAAATTGGAGTATACCAAAAGTATTTCCTCACTCCAAGGGTCCTAGCATCCTCGATGGTTCCTAAAACAGATTCCTGGTTCGCATGTTACAGCCTTTTAAGAGAAACTGGGCCTGATTGAGTCCGGGTCCGGTCCAACCCGGTTGGACCGACCCCGTTTAGGTCCCACACGGTTGGGCTGGGACATGTCTGGCTCAGCCCATTGGGATGTGGTCCAGTCTGGCCCGCAAGGGGGCACATCACGGCTAACATGTGGGGTCTTGTCCCATGGTGGGGCGTGGCCCGCTAGGCTTGCACAGCCCGTCCCGCATTTGGGTGTAGCCCATTGGGCTTGCGCAGCCCGGACCGCGGTGGGGAGCGGCCCTCTGGGTTTGCGTGGCCTGGCTGGAATGGGGCCTGCCCTAGCTGACATGTGTGGGTGAGACCCCCAGTCTTCCTAAATGGTTGAGCAGTCGTTCGGTCTGTGATGTGGCGGCGCCACATGGGCACTTCCAGGTCGCCACAGAACGCACAGGAAGGCGGGTTCCTCCACCATCGCAACTTCGATTCGTGGCCTCCTCCGATAGCATGCGACAGTGCACTGCTCCGCCTCCACCCGCGCGCGGCCGGTGCCGGCCTATGTTGTCTATCGCAGCGATATGTCGCGGCACCCTTCTCTGGTGGTGTGTGATGGCGTGCCACCACTTCCTTCGCGGTCAGCCATTGTCGGCCGCCATCTTCACTCATTGTGGCTACAACCTCGACCTTCTCCTCTGGAGGCACTTGATGGTGTTCCGTTATCTCTTATGTGGTCGTTTGTTGTGGCCACCGTCGTCACCTGCGGTCCCAGGTCTTGTCCAACCCAAATAGAATGCTCGCAAAGAATGCACCAAAATTATAACAAAAGGTAGAGGGTTTGGGCCTTTTTCATTTGGCCCGCACCCTCAGTGTTATCTTAACAGCAAGATGGTGGAATAAGATTTAACAACTCTTGAAACTAAATCCAAATGTAAACCCTACCTCGAGATCATTGGAGAACACCCGTGATTGAGGGAGGGTTGGTGTTCATCGTCCCCACAACAATACACCAACAATTCCACTCAATAGTCGTTCTTAAGTTTGGGATTCAGTGCCACTCATACCCGCTCACCAGAATCGGTCCCGTCCTCTAAGGGGTTGGCATCATGTCACTTTATCAGAACTTCGTCTTTTGATGAATTAGTGTCAATACCCTTCCACAAGACCCATATAAATAGGGGAGGGTGAGGGTGAGTAATGCTCGTGGAATTTATGGGCGTTCATTAATTAGGAACCTTCCAAAATTACAACGTCATTGTTACAAAGGATATGAGGAGTCAAGCCAATTAATGGCTTCACACATCCCTGGTCCCGCCACTACTTCTTGTCTGTTGGAGGAAAATAAAGGAAGAAATAAAATAACAAAGTTATTTTATTATTCTTTTAAAAACTCCAAAATCTAAATTATTCTCCAAACCTATTACATTCGAAGTGAAGCCTCCCTTAAGTGAATCGTGGCATTGTGGATTCAACGGTTCCATTTTATTTTTAATCCAAGAACCAGTTCAAATGTAAGTAAAAACTACTCACAGGTTTACTGATCGTACCTTAAAAAAGTTCATAAATTTATTCCGGGCACATCGGGCCTCGGAATAACGCACCTTCAATTTTTACAGGCTCATAATAATTTCATATAAAAATAATACATGGAAAATCCAGGTCTCTATATTCTCCATACCTTAGGGAATTTTTTCATCGAAATCCACAACATAAATTAGGGGGAAAAATGGGGGTACAGAGCAACAATCTGAGCCTCACCCTCCCAAGTTCTCACCTAGAGGTTCTCATGCTTCCAGTGAATGCACACCAGAGGTATCGATCATCCATGAAGAACTCACT
Source organism: Viscum album (assembly GCA_963277665.1). NCBI lineage: Eukaryota > Viridiplantae > Streptophyta > Magnoliopsida > Santalales > Viscaceae > Viscum > Viscum album. The sequence continues at coordinate 35,395,804 of OY728131.1, forward strand.
CATGTCGATCCAAAATCCCAAGGAACCTCTGTAAATGTCAATCCATCATCAAAGTCTAGATCTCCATGGTCTATGACATGGTATTGGTCATACACGTATCTCTTCATTTTGGATACGTGTAAGACATCGTGCAGTGTCTCCAACTGTGGTGGTAGTTTTAAGAGGTATGCCACCTACCCAATCGTTTGAAGTATCCAGAATGTTTCAATAAACGTTGGTGATAACATGTTGACTCAGCCGAATCTTTGCAAACCTCATCGAGGTGAGACCCGTATAAATATAGGGTCTCCCTCCTCGAACTCCAAAGGTCTTCATATCCTATCATCATAAGACTTTTTTCTACTCTGTGTAGTCTTTATCCGCTCATGGATAATCTTTACCTTCACATTGTTAACCTGTACCAACTCTGGACCTATAAGTGCTGACTCCCCTGGGTCTGTCTAGCATAGTGGTGATCTATAAGGTTGATTGTATAGGGCCTCTAATGGTGGTATACCTATGGTGGAGTGATAGTTGGTGTTGTATGCGAACTCCGCCAAGGGAAATTGATCCTCCCATCTGTTGTAAAAATTGTAGATGCAAGCACAATACATGTCCTCTAGCTTCTAAATGGTCTCCTCTGTCTGGACATCCATCTATGGATGAAAGGTGGTGCTCAAACGTAGATGAGTCTCGAATGACTTCTATAATCCCTTCCCCATCCGGGATGTAAAATGTGTGTCATGGTAAGAGACAATCATCTATGGAACCCCATGAAGTCTCACAATCTCCTATATTAGGGTCATCTCAAGCCCTCTACTGATCCCTTCTCTAAGATAGGTAGGAAGTGGGTTGCCTTGGTGATTCAATCAACGATCACCTAGATGGAATCATGTCCCCTAGATGTACGTGGAATCCCAGTCAAAAATTCCATAGAGATTCCATCCCACTTCTACTCTAGCACCACTAGTGGCTCTGTAAAGCCTGTTGGAACCTATTGTTGGGACTTTACGTGCTGACAAGTGAGGCATCCTAAAACATACTCTGCCACTTCTTTCTTCATCAATGGACACTAGTGCTGACGTCGGAGGTCCTATTACATCGTTACCACACCAGGATGTACTGCCAGAGGGGACATATGGAACTCAATCAACACCACCTCCCGTAGCACCACTGAAACCATGGGGAATCCTATGAAGAGGATGATGTTCTCCCCACATTAAAAAATTCCATCTGGTGCTTTTCATGAGGATATATGGGCATGACGAGCCTCATAGTAAATATCCTGAAGTTGCACCTCCTTGACTCGCTGAAAAAGTGGGGGAGTGACTTTTATAGACTAGAGGTAAGATTCTCCATCTCTATCCATGAAATATATCTACATCGCGACTAGATGATCTTTTGCCTCACCCAGAAACTATAAACCAGACCTCCTGTTGAGTGCATCTGCTACCACGTTCCCCATACCAGGAGTATAGACTATCTCAAAGTCATAGTCCTTTAGGTACTCTATCCATCAGCGTTATATGTGATTTAGGTCCTTTTGAGAGAGGATATACCTAAGACTCTTGTGATCAGAGTAGATTTTAAAATGTTCGGCCATCAAGTAATGTCGCCACATCTTTAAGGAGAATACCACTACTACTAAATAAAGTTCATGGGTAGTGTATTTCTACTCGTGTTGTCTTAGCTATCACGAACCACAAGCGATCACTGCTCGCTCTTACATGAGGACACATCTAGGTCTGGTCCCTGATGCGTCGTGGTAGACTACATACCCAACGCCCTCTTCTGGTAGCCTCAAGATGGGGTCACCCATCCACCTCTACCTCAACTCCTAAAATATCTGTTGGAATCTCTCCGTCCATACAAAGGGTTATACCTTATTCATCAACATTGAAAATGGTTCCACAACTCTAGAAATGACGGGCACGAATCTTTAGTAGTATCCAGCCAACCCCAGGAAACTCTGCACCTCAGTCACAGTTTTGGGTGGCTTCCAAGAAAAAAAACCTCTATCTTTTCTAGATCCATATAACCTCTAGCCTCTGAGATAACATGTCCCAGAAAGAGGAACTCTTGTATCTAGAATGGTCTCATCAAGAGCTTACCATAAATCTGGTTCTCTCAGAGTGTATCCAAAACTATCAGCAGATGATAGGCATGCTCCTCCTCTAATGTCGAGTATATCAAGATGTCATCGATGAAGACAACCACAAAGAGGTCAAGGTATGGCCATATTATCTTGTTCGTGTGTCCCATGAACACTGCTAGGGAATTGGTCATGCCGAATGGATTAACCAAGAACTCATAGTGGTCATACCGACATCTGAAGGTCATCTTCTGCACATCCTCATCTTGTACCATGAGCTAATGATAGCCTGATCTGAGGTCTATCTTCGAAAACCAATGAGATCCCTTAAGATGATCTAAAATATCTTCAATCCTCTGAAGTGGATACCTGTTCTTCATGGTCACATGGTTCAAGCACCAATAGTCCACACAGAATCTCAAACTCCCATATGCCTTCTTGGAAAAAAAAATTGGGATGCCCATGGGGAAACATTGGGCCTTATGAACCCCTTCCTCTTCAAGTCCTCAAACTATGCCCATAACTCACAAAGCTCCACATGAGCAATCAGATATGTTGGTGTAGATATCATTGTCGTCTCGGGGTATAGGTTGATGTAAAAGTATACCTCTCTGTGAGGAGGTAGTCTTGGAACTTCATTAGGGAAGACATCAGCATACTGGTCCACCACTACAAGATAGATTGGACATTCAATGTCAACTTCCCTAAGGGTAATACTGGCCAGCTGATGTGTGATCGGCTGCACCCTTTTTTGGGTACGTCCATCCAATTCTTCAAAGGTTACCTTCTCTTCAGTGAAGTAAAACTTGCTTCCATCCTCGCAGACACACCACACTTTGTGACTAATACAGTCAATCTAAGCATGAAATGTGGATTAATAGTCCATACCCAAGATGACATCATAAGGCCTCGATGCCGCTACTAGGAGATCCCAGTTGAATCTCTCACCTCCTAGAGTATTCTCACACTACCTTCACCAGTGTGTAATCTTTGAATCCCATCGCATACAAATCTCTAGCCACAAAAATCGATCCAACAGCTCCACTGGAGTCTCCAAGCTATGAATGAGGGCCGTGGAAATAAAATAGTGACTGGAACCTGTGTCTATAAGTTGTATAGGTAAGGTGGAGTAAACACAGATCATAATTCAAATCATCTCCAAAGCACTATGGTCATAGGCCTCAACTTCCTAGAGCTGAGCTCGTCCCTGTCCTCCTGGAGGTGGTAGCGGCAGAACCTCTAATCTCCACCCACCGCCTACTACATGACCAGCTCCTCTTTCACATCCACCTACTGCTTGTGGACCTACATGTTAAAATATCTTCCTCTACCTTGGTGGTCCCTCAACTGTCTTTTGGTTGTCCGTATGGAAGGTCGGGAAGTTGTGGGCCATGTTACCCCGCTTTCCGCACAGGTAGCACTTCATTCTACTAATCTATCATCCTCTATCTCATGATACCTACACCAGTGACCCTATATCCTATAGTCTTCCACCAGAAGGTCAGGCCCACATGGGTCCCTGCATCATCCGTCTACTGTCGGATGCAGATGACACTACTATTTGACGTCCAACGGTGGCTCTTAAGGTTGGTGCCTGCTCAGCTAGGAATCTCTCCCCCAAAAGTGCTTGCTCTAGCTCCCCAGCATGCGTTGGAGTGATGAGCGATATCATTGATTCTCTGATCTCCCATCGAAGACCCTGATGAAAGGTCTGGTCTCTAAAGAAAGGTTCTTGTACCATTTCGGTGGAGTATTATGAGAGATTAGTGAACCTCGCTGAGTACTAGGCTACAGTCATGCGGCCCTACAGTAAGTCCAGCATCTCTTATATATGCACTGATCATTGATTCTCTAGGAAAAATCTTCCCTAAAAAGGCCTTTGATGTCTGCCCATGTGAGGTTTTCCTCATAGTTTATCGGGAGTGTCATAATCCATCATCTCTTAGCTGCTCCCTGGAAGATACTAGCAGCTAGGATCACCATCAGATCAGCTGGTGTCCCCACTAACAAATAACAACGGTCACATCCTCCAGCCAGTCCTCAGTCGCTTGAGGATCCATCTTGCCTTAGAACCTCAGAGGCATCTGTCACTAAAACTCATAAAATGTGCTCAGTCGGCATGCACCCTCTGCTGGTGGGGCTGGTGGCATCTACTGCCCAATGGGTGGAGGTTCTACTAGTTCACCACATGATGGTACAATCATCATAAGAGGTCCCTGCACCGAGGCCTCATCACTCAGTGGGCCGTCATAACATACTCTCTTGGGAATCCTAGCTAGCTATCTATCTGGTGGAATCCTAGAAGAAAATAGGTGTCACATGGTCTTTAAGTTATACTTAGTAATCTAACTCAAAGATATCATAAGTAAAACTTTTTAAAAACACACACAGTCAGTGTTTCCATGCACTGAGTTGGAAATCAGAATTTATGGCCCTAATGTATGGATATGTCTTCCACCGAACCAACACTGGATTCCCCAAAATTAAAACCACACTCAAACAATTAACAATATTACCACATAGGAAAGATCATATCCCTAGTTCTTCGGTTAAACTAACTCCTCTGGTACCACTTTGTTAGGACTCGTTCCTCAGGGCTTGTGTCGTGACTACCCGAAGCCTACCTTCCCCAGGCCAGGGGCTGACGACTTGCACCGGAAAGGCATATCCCTAAAATGGGAAGGAATTTCTTTTTTGACCTATACAAACATATATTCCAAAAACACAATAAAAAGAAACTATGATGTAAAATATTGTTGTAAAAATAGTTATAAAAGTAAAGGGGCCAGAATACATGCCCAACTAAAAAGTAAAAGTACAACTGAAAAGTAAAAATACAAATGAAAAGTGGAAAACAACACTTGGATCATCCACTAAGGATCGTACTTGAAGGGTAGGTATTGCTCACGATCAGTAGTCCCTACATCATGTTACACCAAATGGTCCACCTCCGAGAACTGTCAAGTCCTGACTCCCTCATCCTTGATCAATGATGTACGTCATCATCACTAGACACAACAAGGTGCAGGCGTAGCCCGTGTTGGGATGAGTATAATGATACTTAGTAGGGACCTTGATACCCTGTAAGTCTCTATAAGTTCCACAAAGGAAAACCCCCAAAGCAAGATATCAAACTCAAATCATGAAGTGATAGACATCAACTCTACTTAGGTATATTCCCGAACATATATATAAGTTATCAAGATATACTAATCCCATTCATGATGGAACAATATCACAAAAGTAACACCAAAAAGGTATAAGTACCACACAGGTAACACCAAAAATAATGAATTATCACACATGTAACACCACGAACATAACACCACAAAGGATGAATTACCACACAGGTAACACTGCGAAGATAGAAGTACCACATAGGTAAAATCACGAAGATAACACCACTAATGTAGAAGTACCACACAGGTAACACCACGAAGATAAAAGCATGAAGATAAAAGACTCATCTCTCACTAGGTATAACTTAAGTATATAAGTATATATGATTAGTCGTAAGCTAGATTTTCTTATTCTGTTAAGAGGCACTGTTGCTGACCCACACATGATCGATATGTAATAACCCCCGCTGACCCACAAAGGATCTGACCCACATAGGATCGGAATGCACTAAACCAAAAAGTATTGCCGAACATTGACCCACATGAGATATCATAGATGCAGACCCACACATGATTGATAGATGCTGAACCACTAAGGATCGTTGTTCTTTCTTCACGTTACTACCAGCCACAGGATTCCTCAGACCTGGTGCGCTTCAGTTCCGTAGAATCTACCCTGTGAGATATCGGTCCTACGTTGACCACCACTAATCTCTAGAAATGAGTAACAAAAAGTACCGCCATGTCATAAGGGTTCCAACATGATAGACGGTTCAGCAATCGGATTCCCGGTCTGTGAGCTATAAGCATTTTATTTCTAAGGGACCGGTTGAATTCAGGATCGATCTAACCTGTCCATACTCCAACTATCTCTAAAACCCACGTGGATTATACTAAGTGGAACTGATAAATATAAGGGTCCCATTTACACAGACAGTTCTTAAAATGGACACCTGGTTCACATGTTAGGGCCTTTTAAGAGAAACTAGGCCTGATTGGGTCTGGATCTGGTCAGACCCAGTCTTGTCCAACCCGACCTGATTCAGGTCGAACTGACCCGGTCTTGGTCCGACCTGGATGGTTTGGTCTGTGGTGGACTAGGCCAACTAGGCCGTAGTCTGTCCCATCTGGCATTGGGCTCGGCTCGAGGGTTTGTGTGGCCTGGCACATAGAGGGTGCGACCCACTGGGCTCGCGCAGCCCGGCCCACGGTGGGGCACGGCTCGCTGTGCACACGCGGCCCGGCTAGAGAAGGACCCTCCCTAGCCAACAGAGGTGGTGAGACCCCCGATAATCCCAAATGGATGAGGGTCCATTCTGTTTGTGAAGTAGTAGTGCCACATGTGCATCTCCTAGTCGCAGTGGAGCATGCAAGAGGGCAGGTTCCTCCACCACAGAGGCTTCGAGCTGTGGCCTCCTCCGGTGGCGTGTGACGACACGCCGCTCCGCCTCCACCTGCGGTCGACCGGTGTCGACCACCATTGTTTTCCACAACAATATGTCATGGACCCCTTATCTAGCGGTGTGTGATGGCGTGCCACCAATGCCTTCACGGCCAGACATTGTCGGTCACCTTCTTCACTCGTCATGGAAACATCCGCAGCCTTCTTTCCTAGTGGTGCATGATAGTGCACCGCTATCTCCTCTATGGTTATTCATTGTCGTCTGCCACTATCACCTTCCATTTGTGGTCTCTTCCAACTCGAAGATAATTCTTGTGAAGAACACACCAAAATTCTAACAAAAGTTGGAGTGTCTAGCCTGGTTTATTTCTCCCACGCCCTCTGCATTAGCTTGATAGAAAATTGGTGTAATAAGATTTAACAACTCTTGAAACTAAAACTAAATGTAAATACTTCCTTGATATCATTTGATTATTCATGGTGTTGAGGGAGAGTCGGCGTTTTTCATCCCTGAAACAATCTGCCAACGATGTCACTCAATCGTCATTCTTTGGTTCGAGATTCAGTGTCGCTCATCACCGCTCGCCGGAACCGGTCCAATCCTCTAAGGGGTTGGCATCGCTGCACTTTATCATAACATCATCTATTGATGAATTCATGCCAATACCCCTCCCCGAGCTCATTATAAATAGGAGTGGAGGGTGAGTAACTGTAATGGAACTTATGGGGGTTCATTTATTAGGAAGCTTTCATAAATTCCAATGACGTTGTTATAAAGGAAATGATGATTCAAGAAAATTAAGGGCTTGGCACATCACTGGTCCCTCCACTTTTTCTTGTCATTTGGTGAAAAGGAAAGAAAGAACTAAAATAACAAATTTATTTTATTATTCTTTTAAAAAGTACAAAATCTATCTTTTTCTCCAGAACTACTGCGGTCGAAGTGAAGCCTCCCTTAAGATAGTCTTGGCACTACAGATTCAATGGTTCCCTCGGGTTTTTAATCCAAGCACCAGTTAAAATGTTAGTAAATTCAACTTGGGAATTTACTGATCATACCTTAAAAAAAGTTTATAAATTCATTCCTGGCACACCGGGTCTCGAAATCATACGTTGTCAGTTTTCGCAGACTCGTAATAATTCCATATGAAAAAAATTACATGGAAAAGATGGGTCCTTAAAATACCTATATGGCAAGGTAGAATATATAAAAAGTTATAGAAAACAAGGAAATAATAGAATCATCTTAATAAAGTAATAACACATTAAAACATGTGATCGTACTCAATCATGTAAACAAACTACTCTAGAAATACTCATGGAATCAAATATCATAATGGGTCTCACGTGCTACACACACCCACATTCAATGGAATCATGCATGGTCATCAATTATACCAATAACAATAATTATACCAAAGAAAAAATGTTTATACAAAGATCCCCAAAATGTAAGAAACTTCTCACCTCAATTCATTAACAAATATATTCATGGTTTTTCTATGAAATGTCTCCCATGTCACGTCTGAATACCTGTCAACTCCAAATACTCAATAATGACTCCTAGAACTGAATACAACTATTTTATTTCTAATAAAATAAAATATCACATGTGATAATAGTTTCTCCCCCCTATATATTTTATGAATTATAAATTTATCCCAACACGTGTTTTATAAATTTATTACCCTAAGGATAATAATAAAAACACATGCAATAGTACACCATCTCGCTAAAATAATTTTCATGTGATAATCCTTTATTATTAATCTTTGATAATCCTTGGTTATTATCATTTGAATTGTCCTTTTTAAAATTCAAAATCATATGAATAAATCATTTTTTAAAATCACATAAAATGAATGCTAGTAAATTTCCCCCTATAAAACACAACACCAACAATGGAAGAGGGAGAGAGAGAAACTAATACACCAAGAAACCATAAGAAAATATCATATTTTTTATAGTTGATTTCACTAAACTAGAACATGGAAATTTCTGTGATCCTTGGACTCCAAGGGTCAACTAAACATGAAGGCCTAAAGGGTTTTACTATTTTCATAAAAATTGCATACAGGCTCACAATATTAAAACCACATATTAAATATCATCATTTAATTTTTGTTTTACATAAATATTGAATGTTGAGGGATTAAAATCATCCATAATTAGTTATTTTAAATTAAATTATTCAATAGAATAAAATACACATGATTTAAGGCATTCAAGGATTTAAAAAACATGTTTATGATTTAAAGACGATGGAAAACAAAAAAATGGGTAAAAATTATTACCATTGCATATGGAGCATGCATTGTATAAGGGTGACTTGGTTTTAATCTTATATAGTTGGTTATACTTATGTAGGATTTATAAAATCCACAGTTCCCTTATGTGAGACATGGATGACCCTTAAACAACCTTTGTAAACAGGAGAATAACTTTACATGGTTCTTTTATTTCCCTTAAACAACCTTTCAATACATGAGATTACCCTTCCTCAAGTCACTCCTACACTAACACTTCATTTATAAATAATAAGATACCTTTATATATGGGACATATTATCCTTATAAAACTTTTTTACCCTTACATTGATTTGTAAACACCCCCTCATAGCCCATGGATTACCCTTATGCATCACTATTTACCCTCACACAACACTGGGATGACCCTTAGTATGCATCAAATATATTTAAGAAGTTACCCTGACACCATCTATGGAAATGTGGATCTACACATAAAAAAAATAGGTAACCACCACATTACCATTTCATATAGTCTTGGATAGGCAACATACAGTTACAAAAAAACCTAAAAAGTATTATTACCCTTTCTTAATCCCCTGAAAATACTTGGTTACCTTTACAAAAACTCATAAAAATATGTCTAAGGGTGACTTTTATTAAAATAATTTATTTTAACATATAAATACTTATGAAATAAATCTAAAAGAGGGGTTTAAAGTAAAATTTATAAGTGATAATATTACATAATATATGGTCTATACTATTTTTTAACCTTTATTGTAAATTTCTATTTTGTTAATCTGGGTTTTTTAAATACTATGTAACTAATTTGAAACGTATGGGTACAATATTAATAGGATTAATTATTAGTTATAATTATTTGAGAATAATTATAAATAAAAGGAAATAAAAATATAGTAGTATATCAATTAGAAACATAAATAAATTTTTATAGTAATAAAAGATTTCATGAGAAATATAAATATATAAATAAATTTTATAGTAATAATTTTAGGATAATTATAAGTAGATATATTTAATTGTAATTTTCTATGATAACAAAAGGTTTGGATTAATTTTTAATATAGTAATTTGAGGAGAATAAATTTAATGGTAATGGTTAATATGTAGTAATAAAATATTTATTATGGTAGTAATTTAAAATAAATATATAGAATTTTAGGATAAGAAATTATAATAGAATATATTTAACATCCATGTAAGTATAATTAAAATGTAAAAAATGTGTTAATAGATGAGGATTTAAAATCAATATTTCATAATTTAATAAATAAGTTATAATTAGTATAAAATAAATAATAATAAATAATCATTAATAACTTATGAAAAAAATAAATATTATTTTAGAATAAAATTCTTCAAAATGGGATATATTATTAATAGGTTGGTGTGTAAAACAAATTTAATAATTGTTATTATAAGTTATGTTTAAAAATAAATATATATAAAATATATTTTAACATTATATTTGAAAAATGAGAAAATGAAAAATGAAAAATAATAAAAAAGTGTGTCAACCTATTCCTCCCTCTCAAAGAGGAGTTCAGAGACTAACTCGCATTTTCCTTTCAGTTAGATCTCTGATCAAGATTCGCTTGGGTCCTATGACAATAATCAATACTGGTGACTTCTATAGGTTAGGATGATGGTGAATTAGTTACAAAGGACAATAGATTCATGGTATGTTTTGGTATCTAGTGGTCTATGTAAGGTTGACCCATTTCACGGGACTAGTTAATCTATATACCAATTGGCTTCTCAATGGCTTGTTTGATCCAATCTCTCAAATGAGTTGTTTGTTATTGGGAAAAGTGAGGTTTGGTGTTTTCTCTTGAAGGAGTGGGTATCATGTTGTGATGGATTTATAGAGTAGCTTCTCCACTCATTCATGGCAGTGGGATCATCAAGATCGAATGAAAAAAAAAGCAAAATGGAAACTGATTTTAAAGGATGACACTATTTTCATTCTAGTGAGTGACTATTCTGATGTATTCAATGTGTTATATATATATATATAGTAATTATGGTAGTGAATCTCCATGAAATTTTGGGCAACTAATAAAAATTCAATCTGTAAAAGGAAGACAGAGCTACTTGTTTTTGATATGTAAACAGACATAGTTGTGTGTGTGTGTGTCTATATATACCGCAATGTGTGAGACCCACATGAATTATTTTTGGAAAACATAGAAAGTCACTGGGATAGTTGGTAAAAAATAAATATATTTTCAATGGTTTGATAGCCTATGGTAAATAGTGAAAATCAAGCCCTTTTTTAAGGCCTTCACAAAAAATTGAAAAAAAATGATAAATATATGGGATACATAGGAGACGTTATCCAATAGAAGGGGACTACTCTTCAATAGATTAAAAAACTAAAACGTATTATAGTTTTGGTCACTCCGATAGAGATATCGAGATATAATTTTTAAGAGTTACCTTCAGTTTCAAAGGATAATTCAATGATTTCTAGTTAGAAATAACATGTAAGGGATAAAAAAGATTTAAAATAAAATTCAATTTTTTTTATTTTAAAATCCCTCTTAGGGAGGGAATAATTTTAAAAATTATTTTTTTTTCAAATAAGGGTTTTTGGATTATAATTTTATTACTTTATGAGTAAAGAGAATATTTTTTAATGATTTAAAACTTAATTTTAAAATTTCTAACAAAAATGAAATTGTTTTAATTAATTTTACCGTTTTATGGAGTTTATTTTCAAAATTAATTTTTTCTTCATAAGGTAAAATATGTTATAGAATTATTTGTTTCTAGAAACCTGTTTTAAGGGGTAATTTGTTTAAAAATTATATTTTTTAAAATTTTAAAATGAATTTGTTCGTTTTCTTAAAAATTTAATTATTAATTCAATTTGTTTTTAATGATTATTTAAATTTTATGATTTCATGTGTAAGGGGAAATTGTTTTTAAAACAATATATTTTATGTTTCAAACAACTTTCACATGTTATATGGTACTTTGTGAATAAAATTTTCTCTTAATAAGTTTCCTTAAATGTTACATTATAAGCGAACCCATATTTCAAAATTATCATTTTATGTATAAAATATTTTTATCATATTATATTTTTATGTGAAAGTAATTTATCTTTAGGAATTAGTTTATTTTTACCCTAGATATCTTTTAGGCTTTATGTATTGTATGACCAGGCACTATTTGTTTCCTCATGAGAATTCCATTTAGTTTAAAAATACATATCTCAAAGAGATTTAGTTTAAAGAAATATTTTTTGGAATATTTAGTTTCTTCAAAACCATGTAAGTGTTTATTTTTAATTTTTTTATTTCTTTTTCATGATTAACCATGAAAATATTTATATTAATTTTACTTATAGAAATTATTTTTGAACATTGATGTTAATATTTTGAAATAAATTTCTCATAGAAATCTAAATGAAAAATTAAAAGGTATAAATTTATTTATTAAAATATGGTACTCAGAAATTGTAAAAATATAATGAATGGATACAGAAATAAAAAAAATAAGGGACTTTATCCAAAAAAAATTATGAGAAGGACCTATATATCCTACAATTTTCCAAGAAATATCATTGTTTTTTCTATGTTTGTGAGATTGGTTTTTTCTGAAAAACACTGGATTTAGTATATAAAGAAATATTATTAAATTTATATTCAAAAGTAATATTTTGGAATAGACAATTTTTTTCTAGAATTTATAAAATATTAAAAGGTTTAAATTACATTTTGTCTTATAATATTTTAAATATATTCTCAAGAATGCATTTTAATTATTCTAGTTTTTGAAATTGTTTTATAAAAACCCTTTGGCTATCAAGAAGGAAATCATATTTCCTTCTTAAAATGATGAATTATTTCATTTAATGTGCTATGTTTTGATGAAAATGTTTTAAAGGAGTTTTAAATTATTTTAAATGGGAAATATTTAAAAAACATTATACTGAGTAATTTTGTTCTCACCCCAGGTTTTAAAAAATGTTTTTAGCATGGTTTAGTGATGAGTATGAGATATTATGAATATAGTATTATCTTAATCAATGATTGACTACAAATGAAACAATTTTTTTAGTTCCCATTTAAATGACCATATTGAGTTCAAAATTTTTATTAGGATCTCCTTTTCCACATTTCAAAATCTCTAAGCTATTTTGTGTCTTTCCTTCAAGTCCAAAAACTATTGTTTCCAATCTTATTTTCTTACCATCATCCTACTTAATTTTTTTCAATATGTGGTTTTTTATTATTGTCTTATCTTTATAATTTTCTGATATAATTTCCATATCTATATTTTTATGATTATTTTCTTTGTTTGTATAATATTTATTATATGTTCCCAATTTATATTTTTTCTTTTTTTTTTGATTTTGACCCTAATTAATTATAACAACTGAAAAGTTAATTAACTAATTTTTGTCTATTTGCTTCATAGATATATTTTTTACATCTAAATTTTTTGTTAGTTATGTTTTTATTTTATTTGTTTATAATTTTTTTTAAAGGTTTTCTACTTTTAAATTGTTTTATTTTATTTGTTATTTATGTAAATTTATATCTATTTATTTTTTTTCATTTATTTATATTGATGATTATGTTTTATATTTTTTTTGGATTAATTGTTTATGAATTAATGGGTTTGATTACACTTTTTATGAATAAAGGGTGAGTTAATTTTATATATATATATATATATTTATTTATTTATTTATTTATGTTATATTTTTATATAAAAATTTTATTTCATTAAATTTTTATGAATAATTAGATAATTTAATTTTTTTATTATATATTTATATTTTTATATTTTATCTGTCTATATGTGATTTTAATGTATATGTTTTCAATTTATGCATTTTTATATGTTTATATATTAATATTTTCATAATTTCTTTGTGTTTATATATGATTAATTGTTTATATGTTTTATTATATCCCTATATTTTACTATAATTTTAGGACATGAATATAAGAATTTGGTAATTACATGATGAAATAACTATATATATGAGAAAGGGGTTGAATATTTCTTGGAATTTTCAAAAATAACTATTAAAAAATATGATTTTCTATTCTTGTGTGAAGTGTTTGAATATGAGAAAATTAGGGTATATAAAAATCAAGAAGCATTTCGTTTTTTATGGTTTTAATCATAGTTATTCACACTAAATCTTGCATTATGAAATAAAAAAATAATTCAAGATCTGTTGTTGATGAATATGTTAAACATGTGATTATGGGCCACATTAAAGAATTAATTCATGATTTTTTATTAAATCTATAGAACAATATTGATTTTTTAATGATTTTATAAATATTCTTAGAAATTATTATTTATAGGTTTCACAAAGTTTATAGTGTTATAAATAGTTCTATAATAAGTTAACATAAAATTCAGAAATGGTTGGAGTGACAAAAGTTTCACTGAATTTCTTGAACTTTTGAAAAATTTACTTCTAAAAGGAATTGGGATACTAGATTAAACTTATGATTCCGAAAAAATATTATTTCCAATGATATTTGAGTAAAAGAAAAACCATTATTTTTCTAATCACTTTACGTTGTATAAAATGGAATATGAATGTTTATGAGAATTTACTAAATTTAGGACAACATGATATAAAATGGATGAGAAATCAAAATATAAATCATTATTAAAAATAAAAAATAAAACAACCACTTATGAAATATTACATGTTACAATAATTCACCATTCGAATCCATTTTTTGGAAATTAAAATGATATAAAAAGAAAAAGCTAGTATAAAAATGTGTGAAGCATTGATGCAAATCTACTCCACCAAACTAATTCACCATAATTGATGATATTGGACCAAAAAAACTCTTTGTATTTGGAAATAAAGTTAGAAATATCATAATTATACAATAATAAAATATAATTAATCTAAATTGGAGTATTAATATCCAACGTAGTTCATAGCCCATTATTTTATTAGTGAAAAACAAATACCCATAGATATGTATGAATAAAAATTATATTATGATGATATTGATGATTTTAACACCAAAAAAACCTAGAAATGATATTTATGTTTATATATCACTATTAAAAAATGATTTTAAAATTATTATGGCGGATTTTGTTATAGTTTCTAAGTCATATAAGAAATAGTATTGTCTTATGTGTGCCATGGTAATCTTCATTATAGATTGATTTTATATAGATGGAATCTTATCAGGAAATAATGTTAACAGGCATAAATATTTTACAATTTGTGAATAAGGGACTCCATATCATCAATTTTAAAATGGGATAAGTATAGTTTACATAGAGCATCAAAGATTTTTATGAATATATCGTCCTTATTGAATATTAAAAAAAGGTATATAATTATTCATAGGAGTTCAATTTTCCCCCAAAACCTTTATCAACTAAATAATATTAATCAATGATTAAAAACATTGATGTCATATTTGGAAAGATAGAAAGTTCAGTTTATCAGACAAAAAAATGGAATAAATAGATCATCATAATTGTTCTACACTCCATAGGATATTTTTGGAGGTTAAACATAGCACTGATGAGAAGCATGTTGAAAAAAAATATGTGAATTTTTATTGGAACATTATTAGATATAATTGGAATTAAAAAAAGATATATTGAATATAATATTGGAATTAATCACTATAATAATATATATGGAGTTAGTTCCCACTTTGAAATAAAATAGAACATATTGATCTCTATCTTGTCACGTGTTAAAAAATAGTGAGAAGATAATTTTTTTCAATGTTTTCATAGTAATAAAGTACTCAATAAATTTTCATTAAATATGAAAAGGTTGATTCATGGAAGGATTTTAAACTAATAGTAATTAAATCTCATGAATTTTAGGTATCAATGAAATAACTATTATTATTTTCACTATGTTATATATTTCTGATGCCTATAAGAAAAATTTTCATAAGGATGTGCTATTATATAAATTCAATTTATAAAAATTAATGGATAAAAATTGTTTAGATGTGTTAGAGAATGAATATTTCCTAAAAAAATTTCAATTATAAATGTATTTTCAAAAAAAATTTTAATAAAATAGTTCATATAATGATTTATTTGGTATAATATATAATAATATTTGAGAATCCTTATTCAAATTAGATGTATCTTTTAGAAATATATATGAAACTTTTTATGGGATATGTTAAAAATAATCATTTAACTAAGGTCTATACTATTCAAAAATATACAAGAGAATAGTTGATTGAGTTCTTTATTAGTTACTTGTATAAAGTGGATCACATTGGCCTCCCTATATCTCAAAATTTGACAATTTCTTATGGAGTTAAATGGATCTATGGCTTAATTGTAAATTTAATTCCACATTCTGAATTTTTAATGGACATTTAAAAAAATTAGACAATAAAATTGAGGTTTACCCATATATATTATCATATATTACTAGATTGAATGTGTGTTATTTGAAAAGATATTAAAATTGATTGATGAATGAACTTAAAAATACACTTGTTTCTAGTTTAGGAAGAAATACAGTATTGATTTACCTATATTAGAAACCATGAAATTCTTAGTAGGGGGACTAATTTTTATTGTGATCACATTGTCAAGTTTGAAATTAATGGTTACACATTTTACACAAAAAATGACAATAATAAAAATGTTGTTCAAAATATTGGAGTAAATTTCATCAGAGATTCATTGTATTTTTCAAGGGATGAAAATAAAAAACCAATTTCAATATAAAAAACATATTTTAGAGTTACTAACGGTATTTATTAAATTGACTATACTAAATCTCAACTACCAGTGTTTAAGTGTAATTGGGTTGATAGTAAAAGTGGTGTCAAAGATGTTGGTTATATATTTATAGTTGTTAATTTAACATTATTTAGTGGTAAAGAGAAAACATTTATCCTACTGACACGTGAAAACATATATTTTTTGTTGTTCATTCATTGAATGATCAATTTTATATTATTTTAAATGTCACACCCTAACTTTTATATAAAGTTTTATTATATTTATATATTGGAATTCAATCTTTTCACTGAGAATCATGTAAACTTACCACTGAAATATTATGTTTTGGAGTTTCTTGGTAATTTTTGGCTTTATACATATTTAGTGTACTCGACTAAAGGAAATATTATAGATATACCTTTACATAAGGGGAATTTTCAGTTCATTTATTTCTCTTATGGTTTAGATCACTTGGGTTGATTAATATTGAGTATGAACTATACATGGCTCAGGGCGAAATTTGTGGGAGCATGGTATATATGGGAGCCATCACTAGGTTGGAACATGGTTAAATTAAATGGTGCAAAAATCATACAAGAATGTCTATAAGTTTTACAAACACTTTTTTCCTGGTTAGAATACAGTTTATAAACTATGTGCCCCAATTGTGTATAGGAGGTTTTTCTTTCTATTAAAGGTTGTGTGGTTGGCGTATAGTTTAGTAAATCATGCAGGCTAACTGTGTGACATTTCCAAAACATTAAATAATTGATTTTATCCCATATTCATATCTGTATTTTTTTAACCTAAAATGGTTCCACTACCTCCCCACTATCCAAAATAACCCCTTGAGAGGGTTTTTAGAGGTTCTACCCAATTTCTCTTCGATTTGGAGATATTTTCTCTTTATTTCTAAGGGGTTCCTTACAAAGTAATCTTTATTATTCCTCTACATACTTTATCCTATTATTTTCCCTTACCTTTTTAGCTTGGATAATTCTAGTCTAAACCATTTGGTGAGATTTGGATTATGTGGCTTATTTATTTTGATGTTTAGGTGTTTGGTTGACTCATTTGTTGTTTTTATTCAATATTTGATGGTTTGGTTACATCCACACCATTCTGAGGTAGGTTTCTCCATACATTTCCTTTATGGGATATTTTATATGATGCATGATCTTTTATACATTCATTTTATTTGAATTTATAATGATAATATATTAATTAATTGATTTATTAAATCTTTTCATGGAGGTTTGATTGAAAAGGGGGTTTGTGAGGATTTAAATATTTGTGTCTATATGTTGGAAGTATACATATTTTAGTTATTTGCTAAAATTTCTAAGTGGACCTTTAAATGGATTATTAGTGTTTTAACTGATGATAATACTTTAATAAGATCATGTGGGTTAGTTTTTAAGGGTGTTTTACCGTTTACTTTGATTGTTTTCATTTTTTATGATTAAATGGTTTTACCTAGAAAATTATTATTCTATAGTGTAAAATTTGATTTGAAATCATATATTTGGATCTTTATAATTCATATGTATGTTCATATATATGTGAGATTGATATATATAGATATAAATGTTAACTGGTGTGCACATATATATGTATACATATATATGTATATCAAAATTCTTTGGAATACCTTATTTAAGGCCTTTGTCTTCTCAAATAATTGCATGGTTCCTAAATGTTTTCCTAAAAAGGATTTAAAGTTATGTTTCCTAAAAATTTCTCTAAAGTTCATTTTGGTCCCTTGATAAATTATTAACCCTCTTTCATGGGTTTTAAAAAATAATTTTTAGTGATTAAATATTTTCTTATAAATTTATTATTAATCTCAAACTATAAGTCACAGTTTGAAACATAAACTTTTTATTCTTGAAATCATATATCTGAATGGATGTTCTCTAATTTTTCGTGGGTATTCACCTGAGTTTGTGAATGAGTTTATCTAGGAATTTTTTTTATATGGGATCTTAATTGAGATATCTTATTTGAAGGCCACCTCAACTCCCACTATAATTATCAACAAGGTGTCTTAGTGAGGGTCAAGAGATGTTTCTATCTTTATTTGATTACAGAGAATAGATTTCCCATGGTATAAAAATTCCATAAGAGGTTTGTGCCACTAGTAAATCTCGTTGAGGGAATCAATATTGGTTATGAACTTAGGGGTATCATCCATAATCCTAAAAATTGTCCCATAATGAGAACTTCAAAGGAATCTTCTCTAGATGTTTCAGAATTTACCAAGAATTTGTATATCTTAATGATTATTAATTATTATTTTGGCTTCATTACTTCTCCCCTTCTTTGCGGTTCCTTTTTATTAGGTATCTAACTCTATTGTTGTATTGTGTTCCTAATTTTATGAAAAAGTTGTATCTATTCATTGTAACCTTTATTTAATTCATGTTTATTTTCTTTTATATTATTTAGGTGTTTTAATTAATATTAAAAATGATGTTTAAAATTGGATTTTTAAAGGAATGTTCTAGGTTAATATTTAAATGTTTCTGTAGAAAAATGTTTTGGTTTAAAGAGTTTTCTTTCATGGAAATCTCATTATAGTCTCTCTAAAATGGTTAAAACCCTAATTTCTATTTTTATTTTCAAACGTATTTTTGTGGTCTGTTATTAGAAATGAAATACCTAGATACTATGGTTCTTACCTATTTATTTTTTTATTTTCATTCCTTACTTGTGCCAATCGATGACAGTAGACCTGAGATGTTTTGTAGGTTCAGTTTTAGGATCTTATTCACTCTTAGAGTAGGTTGGTTTTATGAAGGGATGGTGACCAAGAGTTCATAGACATATCTTTTCAGGTATTTTTGTTTTTTGTTGTAATCCTCATGTATTAATCATGTATTAATGATCACAAATACTATTCAGTCTATAAACCCTGTTAATCCCATGTAATATATCTCACATCATGTGTATAGTTGTTTAGTATCATTACACTTTAAGTAAAGCTATCTAAAGATCTTGAGTGATATTAATTTAGTATGATTACTATAAACTATCTTTGATTTACATTATAATGTTTTTTTGATGAATTATTAAGTCTAATCCATTTATGAATATCACCGCTGAAGTCTGGATACAGATTTTTGGCTATGTCTAAGACACCATGAGTCTGCCACCAGTTATGTTTTTCTGAAAAAGGATACAGACACCGTGAACTAAACATCAATACCAGACACCATGAACCAGACACAGTGAACCAGACACCATGAGCTAGACACAATAAACCAGACACCGTGAACCGAAAACCATGACCCAGACACCGTGACTGAGAGACCATGAACCAGACAACGTAAACCAGACACCGTGTCCCAGACAACCTGACCCAAACATTGTGAACCAGACACCGTGAACCAGACACCTTGACCCAGACACTCTAACCCAGACACCGTGACTAGACACCATGACTAGACACTATAGACCAGACACAGTGACCATCTAAACATCATTTCAAGGAGACACCATTTCAAGGAGATACCGTTTCATGAAGACACGGTTTACAAACAAACCATAACACCATTTGTTAATCTATTTGGTTTTTTTTCAATTTAGTCTCTAATGGTCATATTTAATGATTTTAAATGCACTGACACAATTAATTGTTCTTTGTATGCATGTCACCTAATAGTACGAGGTACGAGGATCAGAGTACATGCAACATGTTGGCTTCAACACATGCACTCAAAGAATAAAAGATAAGTGCGGCCCAAAAAAAATACATAGGAACAGCATGAAGCAATTGTGTGAGCACAAAAATGAAGAAACCCCTTTGATCATTTTTGAAGAGAGAATTGACACATGCAACTCAACACTACTGAATAACACATAAATCATACTCAAAATCCTAGAGTCGATGACATCTTAACACTGTCAAACACCACAAAGAACACATGCTTGATCTAGATGACTTGAAACACTCTGTTTTCCACATAAGGACTATTTTTCTACATCTTCTTTGTCCCAGGAGTCCAGAGATGCATAAAAAACCACTTAGATAACTTCTAAAATTATCTCATCATTTATTCTCTGTTGTGTATCATTTTATTAACTTTTGATTATTGTGTGTATCTTTATAGAAAAACACTCTATCTCCTTCATTAGACTGAATGATACACTATATCCTTCCTCAAACATTCTTTTACACTTGTATGTGCCCACAGATAAGTGTAGAATAGGTCCCTGTGTGGCCTGGTAGTTCATACCCACAAAGAACTGTGGAAGAGGTCATATTACCTGGACAGTCTTGTGTACTTTTATTAACCCTGATCCAGGGTGTGGATCAATTTTATTTATATAAACTTCTTGGTGGAAAGTGATCACCAAGTGGAGTGGATAAGGACTTAGCTTGACACTGAACCACTTGTTTTATATCTGTTGTGGTATTGGTCTTGTATTTTATTCTAACATTTATTTTTTCACATTGAGATAAACTGAAATTTGATAGTTAGTTTATCTATTGTTTATATCTGTTTTGAATCTGTAGCTTAGTTTCAAAATTTTGACTAGTCCTTAGGTCGGTAAAGCTAAGAACTAGTCAATCTTCTGAGAAACTAATTGAACCTTTTTGGTATTTTATAAATTCACTAAAAACTGGATTTGTTTTTATTTTGATAGGGGGGTGTTATTTTAAAGAACCGATTTTAATAAGAAAAATTATATATACTCAATTCACCCCCCGCCTCTTGAGTCATCTACTCTGACCAACATTTGGTATCAAAGGATTGATTATTAAGACTTCGTTTCTAACCTTTTTCAACTATGATTGTAGTTGTACTCTAAATATCTGTTAATTTATATTAATTCTAAATTTCTATCTATTTTGAAGTATTTATTTGTCATGGATAATAGATTTTAGGGTCCTGCAACCAACAAACCCCAATTATTTAATGAAAGAAATTATGCTCAATGTAAAATCAAAATTAAAATTCATTTATAAAGTATAGGTTTTGAAATCAAGACTTTAATTATAGATCAATATAAGATTCCTGCTACTGATAGAACCACTTGGGATGAACTTACCAAAACTAACTATAATAACAATTACAAAGCTATGAATGGTTTATACTTCTCCTTAGGAGATGATGAATTTAATAGAGTTTCTTCTTGTAAAACTGCCCATGAAATTTGGTATACCTTGTCTGTTTCACATGAAGGAACCTCAAGTATGAAAGAATGAGACTTAATACTTATAACATTAGATATGATAACCTTAAAATGAAACATGATGAGCCTATTTATGACATGTATCATAGGTTCAATGAAATTTTCAACACAATTATTTCTCTTGGAAGAGAAGTCACTTCCAACGAACAGATCATGAGATTTCTCAGATGCCTACCGGACAGATGGATAGGAACCTATATTTATATTAGAAAGTCATGTGATATCAGCAAGCTACCTGTAAAAGAAATGATTGGGAAACTGATGATTTATGAAGAAGATCTGAAAATCAACAAAGAAGAGGAGGATAAACCAAAATGAAAATCTGTTTCATTCAAGACCACTACCACTAAACAAAAAGACAAAGGGAAGTTGGAAGTTTCTATAGAAAATTATGGTAGTGAACAATCATTACCTGACAGCGATGAGGAGATGGCTCAATTATCTAGAATATTTAAGATATTTTACAAGAAGAATAACATTTTCAGAAATCCTAACTTCAAGGGAAAATATGATCAAAAAAGAAGTTGGAAGAAAGACTAGAAAAGAAGTGACAAGACTGATGAGATAGTCTTCTATGAATTTAATAACAAAGAAAATATCAAGTTTGACTATCCAAAGATCATGTACAACAAGAAATATGAGGACAAGGAGAGAAAATATAAAAAGGAAATGAAATCAACCTGGAGTGCTTCTGAGGATAGTTCAAGTGACTCAAAAACATCACATGATGAACAGGCAAACAATGCCAATATTTTTTTTATGAAAAACACATCTAAGGTAACATTGGACTCTCCTATACATAAATTATACTATTCTAGAGATGAGAGTGACTCTGAAAATATGTCTAATGAAGAAATGTTTGAATATTGTAGTATACGTCAAGAAAAATTCAATGAAATAAAAGATAAATATAAATCTTTGAAGAAACAACATTATCTTAATGTGACTATTAAATATGAACTCACAACTACAAAAGAGAAAAATGCTCAAATTATCGATGAGAATAATGAATTAAAAATGTATAATGAGAATTTGAAGAATTATTTAAAAAAATTTACCAATGGGAAAAATAATCTTACTCAAATTTTAGGTAAATAGATAGCCCCTAAGTATAATACTGGAATTGGTAATCATCCTGGAAAAAGAAATTTTGGGAGAAAAAACTTTGTTTATAAATCTAGGACATACAACTTTACTCCAAATTCATGAAACAAATCAACTAGTTCATGTTATGAAACACTTTCTATTATTTCAATTATTTCTGGACCAAAGAGATTTTTCATTTCAATTACTTTACATAATGCATTTGGGAAACCTATAATATAAATATGGGTTTCTAAAGCACTTATCACTAATGTTATTGGACCCAATCAAATATGGGTACCAAAATCTATTTTTTATTGGACATTTTGTAGGAATACTGCTTAAAGATTTCCTATAAAAACTTATAGTACTTAGACAGTGGGTGTTCAAGACACGTGATAAGAGACTACTCATGCTTCAAGAACCTAATAAATATTGATGGATGACATGTCACCTTTGGTGACAATGCCAAAGGAAAAGTCATTGGCCTTGGCCAAATCGGTAACTCTAACTCAGTCTTAATTTCCAAAGTACTTTTTTTGATGGATTGAAATATAATATGCTTAGTATTTCACAATTATGTGATGATGGATTTCTTGTTATATTTGAAAATTATGCTTTCAATGTTTTAAATTCTAAAGAAGTTTTAGTGTTTTCAGCATTAAGATATGAAAATGTATATTCTATTAATATATATTATTTAGCTTCTCAAAATGCCTCATGTCTAAGTTTATTTCATAAATAGTCTTGGATTTGGCAAGAGAGACTAGGAAATTATAATATGCAATCCCTTAGAAATCTAACTAGAAAAATATTAGTCAAATACCTCCCCAAACATGAGCTTCCAAATGATAAAGTGTGTAATCCCTATCAAAAGAGAAAGCAACAAAAAATTTCCTTCAAACCTAATAAAGAAGTGTCATCTTCTCAACCTCTCAAATTGGTTCACATGGATTTGTTTCGACCATCTAGAGTTTCTAGTCTAAATGAGAAGAACTGTGTTTGTGTTCTTGTAGATGATTTTTCTATATATACTTGGACCTTCTTTTTGGGTCACAAAAGTGAAACCTACTCTCATTTTACTAAATCTGCCAAGTCAGTAGAAAAGATTAGTGGAATTAAAATTTAATATGTAAGAAGTGATCATGGACATGAGTTTGAAAATCAATGGTTTTAATCCTTTTTCTCACAAAATGGCTATACTCACAATTTCTCTACCCTTTGAAAACCTCAACAAAATGCAGTCCTAGAAAGAATAAATAGAACCCTACACGAAATTGCTAGAACAATGCATAGTGAATATGACCTACCTATTTATTTGTGGGTTAAAGCGGCCAATACAATATGCTACATAATAAATAAAGTGATGATTAGAACTACTCTTAAAATAACTTCTTATGAGTTATGGAATAGTAGAAAACCCAATGTTAGCTACTTCATAGTTTTTGGTTGCAAAGTCTATATCCTTAATACTAAGGACAATCTGGGAAACTTTTTATCCAAGAGTGATGAAGGTATATTTTTAAGATATTCCATCCCTAGTAAAGCCTATAGAGTGTTCAATAAAAGAACAAAATATGTGGATGAATCTATCTGTGTCAAATTTGATGAAATAGATCCACCTAAGCATAAAACCATTATAAAGAACCTGGAGGATGATGTATCAAATCAAAAAATTAATTTAAAATCCTCAAACCATCCTATAATAGAATCTATGAAAACTTCCAACTCTGGAAATTCGGTAGACTCGATTCATAATGAACCTGAACCTGTTGATGAACCTAAAATCTCTAGCCCTTATTTTTCTAGAGCCGTTAGAACTCTTATGAACCATCCCTTAGATGTTGTTGTAGGAGACATAGATAAAGGAACTCAAACTAGAGCTTCTCTTAGAAATCAGTTTGAACATCAAGTCTTCTTGTCAAAACTTGAACCTAAAAACATTAATCATGATATCAATGATGAATTTTGGGTAATGTCTAGGAAAGAAGAAATTAATTAGATTGAAAGGAACAATTTTTGGAAACTTGTTGAAATTCCCAAGGACACATTTACCATTGTAAATAAACTGGTGGTTAGAAATAAGGTAGATAAAGATAGAAACATAGTTAGTAACATGTCTATATTAGTTTCACAAGGCTATAGTCAAGAAGAGGGAATTGACTGTGAAGAGACCTTTTCACTAGTACCTAAACTTGAAGTCATCATAATTCTTCTTGCGTATGTTGCACATCTGAATTTCAAACTATATCGAATGGATGTTAAGAGTGTATTACTAAATGGTTTTATAGCTGAGGATGTCTTTGTTGAGAAACCCCTTAGTTTTACGAATCCTCATTTCCCAAATCAAATTTTTAAATTATCAAAAGCTTTAAATGGTTTAAAACAAGATCCAAGAGCTTGGTATGATAGATTAATTAGTTTTCTTATTTCCAAAGGATTTACAAAAGGAATAGTTGATCCTACCCTTTTTATAAAATGAATTTCCAATGATTTTTAGTAGTTAAAATTTATTGGGATGACATTATATTTGGATCTTCAAGAAATTATTTATGTATTGAATTTTCTAAAATGATGCAAAATAAATTTGAAATGAGTTTAATGGGAAAAGTAAAATTCTTTCTTGGATTTAAAATATTTCAAAATAATGATGGTGTTATATTAAATCAAATTAAATACACTAGATATCTTCTAAATTTTTTTGGATTAGATAGCACTAAAAGTAGTACCACTCAAATGAGTACCGCTTGTATGTTGGATCTTGATGAAGATGGAAAATCTATCAATCAAAACACTAATAGAGGAATGACTGGGAGTTTACTCTACTTAACTACTAGTCGACCTGACATTAATTTTAGTGTGTTTATGTGTGCTTGTTTTCAAGAAAATACTAAATAATCTCATTTAAATGCTATTAAAAGAATTTTTAAAAATATCAAGCATACACCCTATCTATGATTTCTCTACCCTACAGGAAAGTCATTTGAATTAGTTAATTATTTTGATGCTGACTTAGGTGGATGTAATTTATATGGAAAAAGAACCTCTAGAACATATCACTTTTTGGAAAAGTCACTAGTATCATGTTGTAGTAAGAAACAATATTTTGTTTCATTATCTACTTCAAGAGATGAATACATAGCTACAGTTAGTTATTGTGCACATATTTTGTGGATGAAACACACATTACAAGATTATGGATATCAATTCAGGCATGTACCTACAAATTGTGATATCATAGGTTCTATCAATATCTCAAAAAATCCTATTTCACATTCTATGACAAATAATATTGATGTAAGATGTCACGTTTTGACAGATCATTACCAAAAAGATGATATCACTTTGGAATTCATTGGAACGGAATATCAACTTGCTAATATATTCACCAAACCATTAAATTCTTAAAGAATAGACTATATCATACATGAATTAGGTATGATAAACCTTAAGTATTTATCTTATTGATTCATGTTTACAGTCTCATAGTTAGTATTTCTTGGTTACTATCTGACCCTTACTATCTCAAATAATACGATCACACAATCTAGAAATCACATTGTTACGGTCTCACTGTAATGTCATGATACTGTCTCACCGTGAAGTCATGTTACTTTCCCACTGTGATAGTTAGTTACTATCTCACCCTTAAGTCCTATCGCGGTCTCACCATCAATATGTTTTTTAGTTTTATTTATAAATTATAACCCGCATTGTGGTAATTACTTATTCTACCCTATTACTTTCCCGAGATTTTATTTTTGCAACACTTTGTATACCTAAATGATAAAATAAAATAAGTTTCAATTGTCCTTCACTTGAGATTTATTCTACTCTCTCAAAACATAATCCTTCTTCACCCTTTCGACCCTTCTCTCTCGAACCATCAATACATGCCCAGGAGGAAATGGCCTTCGTCTTAGATTCATAAGAAACGTAGTTCAAAGAAGAAGAATATCGCACCTAACCCAGCACCCGAGGGTCCTCTAAATCCTAATATGGTGAATTGAATAGTAGTAACTAAGAAAGGGATATTCCCTAAGTGGATTCTATTGAGTAAGTATCTGGTTTTGAAATTATTAAAAAAGAAAGGTTGGTTATATTAGTTTGAAAAATAAGATAGACCTATCTACCCAAAGCTAGTGGCTCAATTTTATCAATATGATCAGTTTTCTTTTGATTCTAAAGATGGATATATTGTAATAAGTTGGATAAATGTCCAAAAATGCACATTATCTTCAAGGTTATGGGCTATGTGCCTTAGGATACCTCATGAAGGAATCTGTGAGGACTATCATAGAGGTACTCCACCTCCTAGAGAATTATTTGTTTTGTAATATGCTCTGAGAAGTTTAACTAGAAATGGAACGAAGAGAAGAGTCATCGCTACCCTGCTAGATGGAGAATCTAGATTTCTATTTATGTTTATTCAGAATTTGGTGAGCCCCAGAAAAGGTGATTTAGCTATACTCAAATATAAAGATGTATTTTTGATAAATCTCATGAAAAATGTACATAAGATAAACCTTTGTATGTATGGTATACACCATATGTGTGAGCTGATAAAAACAAACTTCAAGTCAACCTCCCTATTTTATTCTAGACTTATTTCGGTTATGCTTCATGCCAAAGGTACGGTTGGACCAAATGAAGAATTTATCAATGATTATGAGTTAAGTATCTCAAAAGTTATTATAAAAAGAATGAAATTAAGTTGGAATCCTTGGAGAAAATCATGGGTGGAATAAAATGACATGATCTATGAAAAGTTTGTACCAGTAGAACATCCTTCAAGGCCTAAAGTCATTTCTGATCCTAGTCTGGAGCTTGATGAGGTCGTTGACTATTTTGAAGAAGATAAATAAGAAGAGGTTATTGTACCTCCAAGATAAACTATTCATGATGATAGTACACCAGATCCTCGAGTAGTAATTGAGAAATAAATGCTTGTTCCTAAAGATGATGTTGTTTTGGAAGAACAACCCAATATAGAGGAAGAATCAGTTACTATTGAAACAAAATAGGATATTGTGGAAGAACTTTTAGAAGAAGGTGTTCTTATTATGAAAGGGGATACCCTTGTGGCACTCTTAGAGGAACAAGTTGTTCCTGAATTCATTCATTCTACAAAAGGGAGGATGAATATTTCTTTTAAATTGGCTCAAAATTAAATGATTGAAGAAGTAAGGGATGAATTCAAGGAAATAGATCAAGGTCCTAATCCTATCAGTCCTTAGAATGATACACATGTTGAGGGGGAGAAACCTCCAGTCTGGAATCTATTGAAGTTCCAAATATGATTGATCCCGAATCAATAGACACATGATATAAATTCCCCAATTATTTTGATGTGAATGACTCACAAGAAGTCTTAGTCAAAGGACTTGACTTCTCTACTATGTTTCATTTGAAACCGGAAACTACTTCTAAATATATTCCTTCCAAAGAACCTAAGCCTGTCAAAACTTCTATTTCTAAGCGTTCACAAGATCCTTCAGTCTTGGTGAATAAGGATGACCTGAATGAATTTAGATCTACCCTTTTGGATGGGATTGAAAATCTCTTGAAAACCCTACAGGATCATGTATCACATTTTAGTGAAAGAGATGATTCACTATTCCTGGAGAAAATTATTGGGTAGGTTCTACCCAAGATGCTCCATGTGATTCCGTAAACTAGAATTGAAAACAAATTACTTAGTGATTAATTAAATTCTCTCAGATGTATGGTTGAATAAATGCAGAAAGAGATGAACTCGAGATCAGAGCATGCTTCTCATCCTTTTGATACTATTGTTTCTCAAACCCCTCGAGATATATCCTCACAGATTCAACCTCATAAAACTATTTAGATGAAAAAGTGGCTGAAAGAAACAAACAGATTGTTCAAGAGATGCGTGAAATTTTTATTGGACATAACAAGTTAACTGATGAGTATTAGGGGTGCCTTCAGAAAGTGTTCAATCAACTAAAATCTCTTACCTCGGTAGTCATTGCTTCTATTGCCTCTGATATTTTTAATCCACCTTCTTTAGACAGTGATCTATTTCTAACAGTGGTCAAAGAGGAACTTTAGGTTGTGCTTAGTGGTGTTAATAAAGAATATATATCTGAAGTTATCAAGAACAGTGACAAAGTTCTTGATTTGGTCAGAGTCCATTCAAATATTGCTAATGATGCTCATCAAGAAATTTCCAAGAAGGTAGAATTCTATTTCAACTGGATCCTTTCTAATACTGGAATGACAAATCACTTCAAGTACCTTGTGGAGAATATAAGGATTCCTCTTATTACTCAAGCCTTCAAGACTCAAGTCTAAAATCTCATAGAGTTCACTCGTCTATTAGACAAGTATATAGAAGAAAGGATGATTTTGAAAAAGCATTGTAGTATGGTGGAGAGATCATTTTTGATTTTATCAAGCTTCTAAGGCCCTATATTCATGTCCAGAGTAGTGCCATTGTTTCTCCTGAAGCTACACCTCTGTGATCTAGTCTACCTACCTTCACCTCTCCCCTCACCTCCACTTCTATGTCTCTCAGTCAAGCCTTGCGTTAGATCAGGCATGTAATCCTTGATCAATAGTTGACTCAGTCTTCTACTAAACCTACCTTGGACCCTATATCTTTTAAGTTCTTCCTTTACCTTCTCTGATAACCAACTCATCACCTTCTTCTACATCAACCTCTAATATTATGGCATCCTCTTTTAAAGATACTACTAAAGGAAAAGAGATGAACATCTAGTGATGAAGAACAGTGACTACAATCTTTTGATAGGGATATTTATGAATTTGTTTTACTCTTTGTAGTGAAACTCTCTTTATCTAATGCATTATGACACATTATTTTGTATTCACTCTTTTTGATAATCCCAAAATGGGGAGAAATATGCAACCTAGTTTAATTTGAAAAGTATACAGTCTATATACACATAATTTTTTATCATAAAAAAGGGGGAGATTGTTTGGCTCCTAATGTATTAATCATGTTTCAATGATAACAAATCCTATTTAGTCTATAAACCTTGTTAATCCCATGTAATCTATCTCACATCATGTGTATAGTTTTTTCGTAACCTTATGCTTTAATTAAAGCTATCTGAATAACTTAAGTTCTATTAAATTTAATTATTGTACACTATCTTTGATTTACTTTATAATGTTCTTTTTGATGAATGATTAATTCTAATTTATTCTATGAATATCGCTGCTTAAGTCTAAATACATATATTTGGCTACGTCTGATACACTGTGAGTCTACCACCGGTTAAGTTTTTTTGGAAAAGTATACAAACTCCGTGAACCAGACACCGTGACCAGACACTGTGAACCAGACACTATGAACCAGACACCATGAACCAGACACCATGAACCAGACATCGTGAACCAGAGACCATGAACCAGGCATTGTGACCTAGAAACCATGACCCAGACACACTGAACCAGACACCGTGAACCAGACATCGTGACCCACACACTGTGACCAGACACCATGGACCAGACACCATGACTATCTAAACACTATTTCAAGGAGACACTTTTTCAAGGAGATATCATTTCATGAAGACACTGTTTATAGACAAACTGTGACACCATTTCTTAATCTGTTTGGTTGTTTTTCAATTTAGTCTATTATTTTCATATTTGAATATTTTAAATGCACTGACATAAATAATCGTTATTTGTAGGAATTTCACTTAATAGTATGAGGTATGAGGTGAAGTGTACATGAAAACGGTCACCTTAAACACATGCACTCAAAGAATAAAAGATAAGTGAGGCCCAGAAAAAAACACAGAGGGACAACACAAAGCAAGTGTGTGAGCCCGATAATGAAGCAAACACATAGAAAATTTTTAAAGAGAAAATTGAAACATTCAACTCGACACTACTGAAGAACACGCGAATCATTCTCGAAATCCCAGAGTGGAGGAAATATTCTCACCATCAAACACCATGAAGAACACACGACAGATCTAGCTGGCTTATGACACTCTTTTTTCCACAAAAAGACTCATTTTCTAAATCTGCTTCATCCCAAAATTCCACATCTATATAGAGATCAGCTCAGTGCACTTTTATACTTATCTCATCATTTCTAGTTTATTGTGTAACATTTTATAATATTTCAAGAAGTATGTGTATATGTATAATAACACACTTTGTCTCCAAAATTAAACTTAAGGATACAAGATATCCTTTCTCAAAAATCCTTTTACACTTTTATATACCCACGGATAAGTGTGGAAGAGGTCCCTACGTGGCCTGGTATTTTGTTCCCACGAAGAACTGTTGAAGAGGTCCTATGAGCTGGATAGTCCTTTGTACTGTGGCTAACTCTGATCTAGGGTGTGGATCATGTTTATTTATATAATCCGATTAATGGACAGTGATCACCAAGTGGAGTGGATTCAGACTAGGCTTGAGACTGAACCACTTGTTTTATATCCGTTGTTTTGTCTGTCTTGTGTTTTGATATAATATGTATTTTTGAATATTATGATAAATTGAGCTTTGATAGTTAGTTTATTATGATTTTATATCCATTTTGAATCAGTAGATTAGTTTAAAAAGTTTGACTAATCCTTAGATTGTTAAAGATGAGAACTAATAAATCTTCTAAGAAGGGGATATTATTTTAAAGAACCAATTTTAACATAAATTTTAATAGATACTCAATTCACTCCCCCCCCCCTCTTGAGTCATCTACAATGACCAACAGTTTTATATCTAGTATGTATCATCTAGTTCATCCTTTTTAATCTAGATCTTATTCCAAATATTTTTTTTATTGTCCATTGGTTGTTTATTTTGGTTATGAAATTTTTATCCAATCTTTGGTTTTATTTTTCATTTTATTTTTACACTTAGAATCTAATATTCATGTTTTCCGTTCTATAAATCATGGAATAAGATCATTTTTTGTAGTGCCCCGACCCTAGATACCCAGAGATGGTGCACTATTACATAACATTGGCATGATCACAAGAAAGATCAAGTCTCAAAAGACTGATTAGTTTAATAGCTTTTGAAACACTAGATATATTAATAAAGTTTAAATTACATCAATAAGTAAAAAAACTAAAACAACATATTGTCTTCATATCCCCTCATACTATCCCTGCAGGTCAATCATAAAATACTTCTTTACATCCTGGGAAATATAAAACATTTAAAGGGGTGAGCTCAGATGCTCAATAAGGATAACAATATAGCGGAAACTTTCATAAATAAACATAAAAATTTAAGGAAATGTATAACTAAAACAAAATCCTTTTAAAATTGAACTTCATCATAATATGGCAAGGATAAAATGAAATAATTCCATTTAATTATTCACATGGATATTCTACTAGTTGAATAATCACATGAAAATATTAATAACCACTTTCATAATCACGGAATGCATAATGCCAGACTATCATAACCACGTAACCAAGGCCTCGTGCCAAGACTACAAATAAGATTTTGTCAAGGCCTCGTGCCAAGACAATAGTTTATCTCATGAGACCTACCGATGCATCGAGGATCTATAGAGGGCACCACCCGTCACTTACTAAGTCCAATGAATTCCTCATATGAAAAGTTTGAAATATGAC
This sequence comes from Viscum album, assembly GCA_963277665.1. Lineage (NCBI taxonomy): Eukaryota > Viridiplantae > Streptophyta > Magnoliopsida > Santalales > Viscaceae > Viscum > Viscum album. Next base: position 35,428,263 of record OY728131.1, read on the forward strand.
ATAAACATTCATATTAAACAAGCATATGAAATGACAATACTTAATCGACAAACCATGAATGGTATAAAAATATCACATCCACAGTCAAACATAACTCATTCGATACAATATAGAAGATTGTATTGTATCAGATTAATCTCAATCGAGAATAATGAAGGATATTGAAATAGATGAAAATAATCGTCAAAACTATTAGAGAGAAATATCCCCCTTTTTCTTGAAATCATTTAAAAGTCTCACTATTTGTCAAGAAGCCATTGAAAAATATATTTTTGAATCAAAGTGTCCCATACCACTTTGAATATTTTAAAAGGAGGTTTAATTTTGAAACTTTAATATCCATATAAATAAATCCTGAAAACCATTTTTAAAACATGGACATTAATAAGCAAGATTTAGAAGAATAAGTCTTTAAAACACTTAAAAATGTATACTAGTTAGAGTTTCTAACCAAAAGAGAGACACTTGAATAAAAATAATTGAGGTGATCAAAACTTTATAATATCATGAGAATAAAGAGATTCATGATATACTATGTCAAAGTACATTATATACACCATATAAAAGTTATTTGGTGTATAACAACAATTAAGTCTCAATGGAATGTAAATTGAGATGAATTCTCTTATAAAGACCATATCCTTAGGTTAAGGATAAATCAACGACATAATTATGTGTGAAAAATATAAATACACTCAATATGATTGGATATTTAGTGTAAATTAATCAGATGACATTCACACATATTCTTGTAAAAACAACACCAATGAATTGGATATTTAACTCAACAAATGGAGATTAAGTTAAAATAACTCTTATCAAGTTCATACCGGTGACTTGAGAATTAATAAATGGAGTGATTATGTGTATAAAAATTATATCCACAGAAATGGGAGTGTAAATTATGATATAATAAAATGAATAGTGATTCCACACATAATCTTGGAGTAAAATAATCAATGAAGTATGCCTAAAGCCGAATGAGTGCAAATTGAAATTTCAAACTCCCTTATCGATTAGGTAACTTAAGAAACATAAAACCATGAAAAAAGGATCATAAAATGATGATGTAAATACCCATAAATTAAAATATATTACACAATGAATACAATCATGGGCAATACACATACACCACATGCAATAAATAAGTGGTGAACAATGGAATTCTCACGAAATTAAGAGTGAGATAAGAAACCTCTTACATTGTGCTTTTTCCTTGGTCGATGGTAGGTTAACCTCCTATATAATGGGGAAATAATTGTTATTGAATTATACAAGAATAATTTACATTAATATTATATCCTATATGATCTTTTAAAATTGATTTGTTAATAATATCTTAGTATTATCGTCATTTCGGGTGTTAACTTACTCGTTTTCCTTTATATTCATTGTTACGTAAGCCATTTTTGTTATGGATAGGTTGAATCTTATTCATATACAGAATTATATCAAGTCCTTAAGAATTATTTTTAATCATCAAATTAGAATTATACTTGAATGGATACGATTGAGAATAAATCTCATCGCGTTCGTGGAGACGGTAGTCCGTACGTACGTACAAGCGACAATATCATTCTTTTGATGTTAAAATAATATATAATTGGATGTTATATCATATAGACAGAATAATTATCATGTTATATTTATTATTTACATGAATTACACATCATTATTATACCCATCCAAATAATAATTTATTGAACGACAATTACACCACGACGTGGAGACGGTAAGCCGTACGTACGCATGTATGGTGACATGCCATTCAAAGGATGGATAGAATACTGAATATGGTTGTACCATATTTATAATAACATCACAGTATATAGAATATACTGGAGTTATTATTTTATAATATAAATAACAAATAAAGAATAAGTTGAAGAAGAAAGTAACTTGAAAGAGGGTGGTGAAAACATTACCTCTTCTTCGGGTTCTTCCTTTTGATTTGATCAAAAGGGATCTGTAGGTTGGCTTTATGATCAAACTAAGGCCTCTAGGTTATAGTGAGGATAGTTGAGAGAGTATTTGGGCAGGGCTTGGCTGAGCCAAAAGGCTTTGAATGTGTGAATTAGTGAGAAGGGGGAGTGCCCTTTTATAAGAGGGGTGAGGGGCACCTTTGGAAAAGCTAAAAATATTATTTTATAATAAATTCATATTCGTTTTATAATTAATACAAAGTGTATTATTTAAAGATTAAGGTGGGTATGGGTCTAAAACCACTCAACTAATAGAATTTATATAGGTTTGGGTCATTATATTAACCTTATCATTAAGTATTAACTCTTAGTTAATTAGTTTCACTTTTACAATGTCTCTTTGTATTTTTATATTATATGGTTAATAAACATACTATATACATCCAAGAGACCCCAAGTGGTCCATTAATGATACACCTATCATGATATAAGTCGTTTTTATGAACCTTATATTTTTAGGAATTGAATATCAATTAATAATATAATATTTGTTTTAAAAACTCTTTTATGTCAATTTTGACACTATTCAATAATTGATTTTTAAAAAAATCGGAACAGAAGGATTACATCTAACAATGTTAATTAAATCATTACTAACATGTCATATTAACCTAGGAAATTATTGTAATTCATAAAAAGTCTCAAATTATATTTATTTTGGTATTTATAATATCAATTATTTTAATTTTTCACTATTATGGTAATTACTGCATCATCATTGGGTCATAAATTTATTAAATTATTTAATGTCTAAAAATTATAAATAAAATACCATTATGTAGGAAATCTTTTTATATTTCTAATTAATGTTTACAATCGAATTTATCTTATGTATAACCCTATATTAAAAATGATTTAGTAAATAAACTTTGATTTTAACTCTTTTAACTCTTCTTTGACTTAAATAATAATAAATATCCTAATCTAATCCAAGTGGACCTAAATGATAATATTTTATTCCTAAGGTTGTTTTTGGTCGAATTAATCTTATCCAACAGAATTAGGACATGTGTTAGGGTAATATTAATATCATTTTTACCCTTAATTACCCTATTTACTTTTAACTGTGGTAAATAAAACTAAAAATTTACTATTCACCAAAAATTATTTTCATCTCAACGAACCACATTTTAGTCCTTGATATTAACCGTGCTCTCGTATTTTTGAAATTACACTCATAGAAGCGGTAAAATTATGTTTTATGAAAAAATTAGTTTTTTAACTACCACTTAGTGGTTTCACTATTCATCAAAAAATGAAGTTTTTCAGAAAAATACCAAAAATTCACCCTAGGATAATTTCGATATTACGAATCCAAAAATGAAGTCCATTTTGAAAAATAATACTTATAAATTTCAAAAGTTGGGTGTTACTATTCATAACGGCAAGATTGATTGGTTGTTGTGTGTTAGAATCTCGAAGTTGCGTACAATGCACGCCATTGCATTATTCAAAGGGAAACGTACCATGGAAGCTTGGGGTGTTACATTCTCCCCTTCATCAATAAATTGCGTCCTCACAATTTTTTTAAAATTGGGCATGAGAATATAATGAAAAGTCCCACATCGGAAAAAGAGTCAACAAAACTATCACTTTAAAAGAAAGGAAGAGAGGTATAAAGGTCACCCAAGATAACCCATACTAGGATTCCATGTAGGAAAACATGGATATGAATGATAAACTAAGTGTTACGTTCTGATGGAGAGGGATAGAAAGCATGATCACGAGAAAGTTAACAATAAGAATATCACAAACTTGTGTTGGAAAAAATGGTCATTAGTCTCCCAGTAGGAAAAGTAAATGGACAACATTTTTTGTTTTAAGTTACATTACATAAGGACAAGGAATTCATTTATGATATTGACTATGAACATAAAGAGATATACTTACTTTTTAATTATTGTTTCATTCTTTAATAAATTTTAACCACTAACTCATTTTTTTTACAATGAGTATTCAAGAAGAATTGGTCAAAATGGAAGAGATAGAATAAACTTATATAGAAATACATGATCCACATAGGATAAACTATATATTTACCTTGTCTTTATAGATTAATAAAAACCAAAATGGTTAGTATAATATCTGATGATCCCCCAAATGGATATTACATTAGAAAAAAAAACACTAATCTTAATTTCTAAAATTATACCATCAATACCCCAAAGTTAAACAAATACCATTCAACAATAAATTGTCCTTAAAATCCTTCAATATAATCCAAACTAATATTGAAACCAAAACCTTATAAGAATGTAGTATTCCACATTAAATTGTATCTCCAAATGATATTAATTACTCTTAAAGTCACATACTTAAAAGTAATTAACCTAATGATCTCCATAAATAACCCAAATCACTATAAATCCACAATAAAAATCTTGATTAAAATCCACCATTACTCCTCAAATGAAATCCCATACTATTCTATTTTCCTTGGGCATATAGTGTTCACAACAAAGCGAACAACTTCCAAAATAACATTTATCACTTAATCACCTAATCATTTTCCTATACTAAGGGTATTCATTTGATAATACATAAGATCCCAAATCAAATTATTATTGATCAATAAAATAATTTAACTAAAAATAATAGTCACACTAACCAGGGACTTCACGTAGTCTAGTGGTAGGCGATAAATCCCAATCGCACTTTGGTTGTGGGTTTGATTCCCACAACTTTGTCCGACGCGACGGGTTGTCACACGGTCTGCATGTTGTCCTTTTTCAAAAACTATATTTTACAACATTACCAAAATGAGAAAAATTACTCAACATAACCATAACATAATTTAACCACAAATCTTATCTCATACCTTGCATTTTCATCCCAAATTATAATAACTTATAATTGCCTCAAACCCAACGATCATATAAAAGCAAATGGTTATTTATAACTATATCCACAAGAGAAAAGATAATTCTTCCTCAATTATCATTCTCACATGGAAAACTGCAGGGTTTAAAATACAAGAGAAAATTTTTCCAAAGTAAACCCATCAACAAGGAGCACTAATACTTTTTAAACATTTATCCAACCATTTATTTCCACATAGCTTCTTCTTTGACCAAGAAAATATCCTATAGAATTGGGAATTCACTCGGGTAAGGGTCAGGTCCCCTACATTTACGGAAAATGACTGTAAATGGAATCTTGGGACCATTTTTATCTTCTTCCATAGTACTCTTCATTTTTCTTCGGAAATTCTTCACTTTAATTCTTTCCTTCCCGCACGTAAATCATTTATTTGTCCCCTTGAGACACTTTCCTGGGTGTCTCCTACATTTCCTGCATGATGGAAATTGAGGATTCCTTTCTCCATGGTCTCCACTGCTGGAGCTCTTATAATTCATCACCTTTATCTTCTTTGTTGATTCCGGTAATTGGTTAACATATATATTGTTAATCATATTTTTGGAAAATTGATTTGGAATAGAGAGGATATCTTTTACGCCTATCAACATTCCATTTTTTTGCTCATTGCCACCAATGTTCCCACCTTGTACATCATTCTCAAAGTCACTAGGACTTCCTTGGAATCCAGCCATTGACTAAAACCAGAAGGCATTGTGTGAGTAACAGTAGTCATAAAATCATATAGAGATTTACATGTCACCATATTCTCAATTTGAAACACATTAGGATTAACAAAGGTCATTTACTCTCATCTTATATATATAATACTTCAAATCAGTTTTTAATGAAAATGTAAATTATCCTAAGAATTTCCCCCAGGAGTGTCGTAACCAAGAGTGCAGCAAGGCCCGTTGTCGTCCACCAGTTCCCATTCGAGTCTAGCTCAAAGCAGTGTTTTCTGGTTTTACCCCTAGGCACATCTGTGTCAGAGCCGCCTCTACCTGCTCGTATCCAGATAGGGATGTATTTCTTGGAAAACTCACAAAATCTCTACAATACCAAAACTCTAGGAAGTTCTTCATCTTAGGTCTACGTGCTCTAATCAGAGTTTATCTAAATCTAGCTTCCAAGGTTTGTACTAAACTTCCTCTGATACCAACTGTAGCGCTCCGACCCTAGATACCCAGAGTCAGTGCATTATTACATAACATTGGCATGATAATAAGAAAGATCAAGTCTCGAAATACCAACTAGTTTAGTATCCTTGGAAACACTAGATATATTCATAATGTTTACATTACATCAATAAGTAAAAAACTACAACAACATATTGTCTTCATATCCCCTCATATTATCCCATCAGTTCATTCATAAAATACTTCTTCACATCCTGGGAAAAATAAAACATTGAAAGGTGTGATCTCAGATGCTCAGTAAGGATAACAATATATTGGAAACTTTCATAAATAAACAAAAAAATTTAAGGCAATGTATAACTAAAACAAAAGCCTTTTAAACTTGAACTTCAGCATAATATGGCAAGGATAAAATGAAATAATTCCATTTACTTATTCACATGGATATTCTACTACACGAATAATCACATGAAAATATTAATAACCACTTTCATAATGACGGAATGCATAATGCCATACAATCATAACCACGTAGTCAAGGCCTCGTGCCAAGACTACAAATAAGATTTTGTCAAGGCCTCATGTCAAGACACTAGTTTGTCTCATTAGAACTACCGATGCATAGAGGAGATATAGCGGGCTCCACCTGTCACTTACTAAGTCCAATGCATTCCTCATATGAAAAGTTTGAAATATGACATAAACATTCGTATTAAACTAGCATACGAAATGTCAATACCTAATCGACAAGCCATGAATGGTATAAAAATAGCACATCCACAGTCAAACATAACTCATTCAATACAATATGGAAGATTGTATTGTATCATATTAATATCAATCAAGAATAATGAAGGATATTGAAATATATGAAAATAATCACCAAAACTATTAGAGAGAAATATCCCCCTTTTTCTTGAAATCATTTAAAAGTCAAACTATTTGTCAAGAAGCCATTTAAAAATAGATTTTTTAATCAAAGTGTCCCATACCACATTGAATCTTTTAAAATGAGTTTTAATTTTAAAACTTTAATGTCCATATAAATAAATCCTGAAAGCCATTTTTAAAACATTGACATTAATGAGCAAGATTTATAAGAATAAGTCTTTAAAACACTTAAAAATATATTTTAGTTAGAGTTTATAACCAAAATAGAGACACTTGAATACAAATAATTGAGGTAATAAAAACTTTATAATATTATGAGAATAAAGGGATTCATAATATACTATTTAAAATTACATTATATACACCATATAAAAGTGATTTGGTGTATAACAACAAAGAAGTATCAATGGAATGTCAATTGAGATGAATTCTCTTATAAAGACCATATCCTTAGGTTAATGATAAATCAATGACATAATTATGTGTGATAAATATAAATACACTCAATATGATTGGATATTTAGTGTAAATCAATCAGATGACATTCACACATATTCTTGTAAAAACAACACCAATGAATTGGATATTTAACTCAACAAATGGAGATTGATTTAAAATTACTCATATCAAGTTCATACCAGTGACTTGAGAATTTATTAGTGGAGTGATTATGTGTATAAAAATTATATCCACAGAAATGGGAGTGGAAATTATGACATAATCAAATGAATAGTGATTCCACACATAATCTTGGAGTAAAATAATCAATGAAGTATGCCTAAAGCCGAATGAGTGCAAATTGAAAATTAAAATTCCCTTATCGATTAGGTAACATAAGAAACATACAACCATGAAATAAGGATCATACAATGATGATGTAAATATCCATAAATTAAAATATATTACTCAATGAATACAATCATGGGCAATACACATACACCACATGCAATAAATAAGTGGTGAACAATGGAATTCTCACGAAATTAAGAGTGAGATAATAAACCCCTTACTTTGTAATTATTCCTTGGTCGACGGTAGGTTAAACTCCTCTATAATGGTGAAATAATTGTTATTTAATTATAAAATAATCATTTACATTAATATAATATCACATATGATCTTTTAACATTGATTTGTTAATAATATCTTAGTATTATCGTCATTTCGGGTGTTAACTTACTCATTTTACTTTATATTATTTGTTACGTAAGCCTTGTTTGTTACAGATAGGTTGTATCTTATTCATATACTGAATGATATCAAGTCCTTAAACATTATTTTTAATCATCAAATGAGAATTATACTTGAATGGATATGATGTAGAATGAATCTCATCGCGTTCGTGGAGACGGTAGTCCGTACGTACGCACAAGCGACAATATCATTCTTTTGATGTTAAAATAATATATAATTGGATGTTATATAATATATACAGAATAATTATCATGTTATATTTATTATTTAAATAAATTACACATCATTATTATACCCATCCAAATAATAATTTATTGAACGACAATTACACCACGATGTGGAGACGGTAAGCCGTACGTACGCACGTATGGTGACATGCCATTCAAAGGATGGATAGAATACTGAATATGGTTGTACCATATTTATAATAACATCACAGTATATATAAGATATTGTAGTAATTATTTTATTATAGAAATAACAAATAAAGAAGAAGTTGAAGAAGAAAGGAACTTGAAAGAGGGTGGTGAAAACATTACCTCTTCTTCGGGTTATTCCTATTGATTTGATCAAAAGGGCTCCGTAGGTTGCCATTCTGATCAAAATAAGGCCTCTAGGATGTAGTGAGGGAAGTTTAGAGATTATTTTGTCAGGGTTGGGGCGATCCAAAAGGCTTTGAATGTGTGAATTAGTGATAAGGGGGGTTCCCTTTTATAAGAGGGGTGAGGGGCACCTTTGGAAAAGCTAAAAGTATTATTTTATAATAAATTCATATCCCGTTTCTAATGGCTCCAAAGTGGATTATTTAAAGCTTAATGTGGGTATGGGTCGTAAACCACTCAACCAATAGAATTTAGACAGGTTTGGGTCATTATATTAACCTTCTCTTTAAGTATTAACTTTTAGTTAATTAGCTTCACTTTTACAATGTATCTTTGTATTTTTATATTATATGGTTAATAAACGTACTATATACTTCCAAGAGATCCCCAGGTGGTCCATTAATGATACAAATATCATGATATAAGTCTTTTGGCCGAACCATAGATTTTTAGGAATTGAATATCAATTAATAATATAATATTTCTTTTAAAAACTCTTTTTTGTCAATTTTGACATTATTCAAAAATTGATTTTTGTAAAACTCACAACAGAAGTTTTACTTCTAAAAAAGTTAATTAAATCATTACTAACATGTCATATTAACCTAGAAAATTAGTGTAATTCATAAAAAGTCTCAAATTCTAATTATTTGGGTATTTATAATATCTATTATTTTAATTTTTCACTATTATGATAATTACTGCATCATCATTGGGTCATAAATATATTTAATTATTTAATGTCTAAAAATTATAAATAAAATACCATTATGTAGGAAATATTTTTATCCTTCTAATGAATATTTACAATCGAATTTATCTTATGTATAACCCAATATTAAAAATGATTTAGTAAATAAACTTTGATTTTAACTCTTTTAACTCTTCTTTGAATTAAATAATAATAAATTTCCTAATCTAATCCAAGTGGACCTAAATGATAATATTATATTCTTAAAGTTGTTTTGGTCGAATTTAGCTTATCCAATAGAATTAGGACATGTGTTAGGGTAATATTAATATCATTTTTACCCTTAATTACCCTATTTACTTTTAACCGTGGTAAATAAAAGTAAAAAGTTACTATTCACCAAAAATTATTTTCATCTCAATAAACCACATTTTATTCCTTGATATTAACCGTGTCTCTCAGATTTTTTAAATTCCACTCACAGAAGTGGTAAAATTATGTTTTATTAAAAATTCGGTTTTTTAACTACCACTTAGTGGTTTCACTATTCATCAAAAAATGAAGTTTCTCATAAAAATACCAAAAATTCACCTTAGGGTAATTTTGATATTCCGAATCCAAAATTGAAGTCCATTTTGAAAAATAAAATTTATAAATTTCAAAAAGCGGGTATTACTATTCATAACGGATAGTTTGATTGGTTGTGGTGTGTTAGAATCTCGAAGTTGCGTACAATGCACGACATTGCATTATTCAAAGGAAAACGTATCGTGGAAGCATGGGGTGTTACATTCTCCCCTCCTTCAATAAATTGCGTCCTCACAATTTTTTTAAAATTGGGCTTGAGAATATAATGGAAAGTCCCACATCGGAAAAAGAGTTAATAAAACTATCAGTTTAAAAGAGAGGAAGATAGGTATAAAGGTCACCCAAGATAACCCATCCTAGGATTCCATGTGGGAAAACATGGATATGGACGATAAACTAAGTGTTAATTTCTGATGGATAGGGATAGAAAACATGATTAGGAGAAAGTTAAAAATAAGAAAATCACAAACTTATGTTGGGGAAAATGGTCATTAGTCTCCCAGTAGGAAAAGTAAACAGACAAAAGTTTTTGTTTTAAGTTACATTACATAAGGACGAGGAATTCATTTATGATATTGACTAAGAACAAAAAGAGATATACTTACTTTTTAAGTAGAGTTTCATTCTTTAAAAATTTTAACCACTAATGCATTTTTTTTAACAATGAGTATTTAAGAAGACTTGGTTACAATGGATGAGCTAGAATAAACTTCTATAGAAATACATGATCCATGTAGGATAAACTATATATTTACCTTGTCTTTAAATATTAATAAAAACCAAAATGGTTAGTATAATATATGATGATCCCCCAAATGGATATTCCATTAGAGAAAAAAACACTAATCTTAATTTCTAAAATTATACCATCAATACCCCAAAGATAAATAAATACCATTCAATAATAGATAGTCCTTAAAATATTTCAATATAATCCAAACTAATATTGAAACCCAAAACTTATAAGAATGTTGTCTTGCATGTTAAATTTTATCTCCAAATGACATTAATTACTCTTAAAGTCACATACTTAAAAGTAATTAACCTAATCATTTCCATAAATAACCCAAATCACTATAAATCCACAATAAAAACATAGATAAAAATCCACCATTACTACTCAAATGAAATCCCATACTATTCTGTTTTCCTTGGGCGTATAGTGTTCACAACAAAGAAAACAACTTCCAAAATAAAATTTATCACCTAATCAGCAAATTATTTTCCTATACTAAGTGTATTCATTCGATAATACATAAGATCCCAAATCATATTATTATTGATAAATAAAATCATTTAACTAAAAATAATAGTCACACTAAACAGGGACTTCACATAGTCTAGTGGTAGGCGATAAATCCCAATTGCACTTTGGTTGTGGGTTTGATTCCCAAAAATTTGTCCGACGCGACGGGTTGTCACACGGTCTGCGTGTTGTCCTTTTTAAAAAACTATATTTTACAACATTACCAAAATGAGATAAATTCCTCAAAATAACCATAACATAATTTAACCACAAATATTATCTCAACCCTTGCATTTTCATCCCAAATTATAATAACTTATAATTGTCTCAAACCCAATGATCATATAAAACCAAATGGTTATTTATAACTATATCCACAAGAAAAAAGATAATTATTCCTCAAATATCATTCTCACATGGAAAACTGTAGGGTTAAAAATACAAGGGAATATTATTCAAACGTAAACCCATCAACAAGGAGCACTAATACTTTTTAAAAATTTCTCTAACAATTTATTTCCACATAGCTTCTTCTTTGACCAAGAAAATATCCTATAGAATAGGGCATTCACTTGGGTAATGGCCAGGTTGCCTATATTTACGGAAAATGACTGTAAATGGATTCTTGGGACCATTTTTATCTTTTTCCATAGTACTATTCATTTTTCTTTGGCAATTCTTCACTTTAAGTCTTTCCTTCCCACACATAAAGCATTTATTTGTCCCATTGAGACACTTTCCTGGGTGTCTCCTTCCATATTTCCTACATGATGGAAATTAAGGATTCCTTTCTCCATGGTCTCCACTATTGGTGCTCTTATCATTCATCACCTTTCTCTTCTTTGTTGAGTCGGGGAATTGGTTAATATATATATTGTTGATCATATTTTTGGAAAATTGATTTGGCATCAAGACGGTATCTTTTACACCTATCAACATTACATTTTTTTGATCATTGCCACCATCGTTCCCACCTTGTACATCATTCTCAAAGTCACTATGACTTCCTTGGAATCCATCCATTTACTAAAACCAGAAATCATTGTGTGAGTAACAGTAGTCATAAAATCATATAGAGATTAAAATGTCACCATATTCTCAATTTGAAACACATTAGGATTAACCAAGGTCATTTACTCTCATCTTATATATATAATACTTCAAATTGGTTTGTAAAGAAAATGTAAATTATCCTAAGCATATCCCCCGGGAGTGTCGTAACCAAGATTGCAGCAAGGCCCGTTGTCGTGCACCAGTTCTCGTTCGAGTCTCGCTCAAATTAGTGTTTTCGTGTTTTACCCCTAGGTACATCTGTGCCAGAGCCGCCTCTAGCTGCTCGTATCCAGACAGGGATGTATTGCTTGGAAAACTCACAAAATCTCTACAATACCAAAACTCTAGGAAGTTCTTCTATACTAATCCTCAAAGTTCATCTTAGGTCTACGTGATATAATCAGAGTTTATCTAAATCTAGCTTCCAAGGTTTGTACTAAACTTCCTCGGATACCAACTATAGCGCCCCGACCCTAGATACCCAAAGTCGGTGCATTATTACATAACATTGGCACGATCACAAGAAATATCAAGTCTTCAAAGACCGATTAGTTTAGTAGCATTGGAAACACTAGATATATTCATAAAGTTTACATTACATCAATAAGTAAAAAACTACAACAACATATTGTCTTTATATCCCATCATACTATCCCTACAGGTCAGTCATAAAATACTTCTTCACATCTTGGGAAAAATAAGACATTGGAAGGGGTGAGCTCAGATGCTCACTAAGGATAACAATATAGCAGAAACATTCATAAATAAACATAAAAATTTAAGGCAATGTATAACTAAAACAAAAGCCTTTTAAAATTGAAATTCAGCATAGTATGGAAAAGATAAAATGAAATAATGTCATTTACTTATTCACATGGATATTATACTAGACGAATAATCACATGAAAATATTAATAACCACTTTCATAATGATGAAATGCATAATGCCAAAATATCATAACCACATAGCCAAGGACTCAAACCAAGACTACAAATAAGATTTTGTCAAGGCCTCATTCTAAGAAACTAGTTTGTCTCATAAGACCTACCAATGCATCGAGGAGCTATAGAGGGATCCACCCATCACTTACTAAGTCCAATGCATTCCTCCTATGAAAAGTTTGAAATATGACATAAACATTCGTATTAAACTAGCATATGAAATGTCAATACTTAATCGAAAAACCATGAATGGTATAAAAATAGCACATCCACAGTCAAACATAACTCATTAGATACAATATGGAAGATTTTATTTTATTATATTAATCTCAATCAAGAATAATGAATGATATTGAAATAGATGAAAATAATCGTCAAAACTATTAGAGAGAAATATCCCCCTTTTTCTTGAAATCATTTAAAAGTCACACTATTTTTCAAGAATCCATTTTAAAATAGATTTTTGAATCAAAGTGTCCCATACCACTTTGAATCTTTTAAAAGGAGTTTTAATTTTAAAACTTTAATGTCCATATAAATAAATCCTGAAAACCATTTTTAAAACATGGACATTAATGGGAAATATTTAGAAGAATAAGTCTTTAAAACACTTAAAAATTATTTTAGTTAGAATTTCTAACAAAAAGAGAGACACATGAATAAAAATAATTGAGGTAATCAAAACTTTATAATATCATGAGAATAAAGGGATTCATGATATACTATGTCTAAGTACATTATATACACCATATAAAAGTGATTTGGTGTATAACAACAAAAAAGTCTCAATGGAATGTAAATTGAGATGAATTCTATTATAAAGACCATATCCTTAGGTAAAGGATAAATAAACAACATAATTATGCGTGAAAAATATAAATAACCTCCATATGATTGGATATTTAGTGTAAATCAATCAGATTACATTCACACATATTCTTGTAAAAACAACACCAATGAATTGGATATTTAACTCAACAAATGGAGATTGAGTCAAAATTACTCTTATCAAGTTCATACCGGTGACTTGAGAATTTATCAATGGAATGATTATGTGTATAAATATTATATCCACATGAATGGGAGTGGAAATTATGACATAATCAAATGAATAGTGATTCCACACATAATCTTGGAGTAAAATAATCAATGAAGTATGCCTAAAGCCGAATGAGTGCAAATTGATATTTCAAATTCCCTTATCGATTAGGAAACATAAGAAACATACATCCATGAAAGAAGGATAATAAAATGATTATGTAAATACCCATAAATTAAAATATATTACACAATTAATACAATCATGGTAAATACACATACACCACATGCAATAAATAAGTGGTGAACAATGGAATTCTCACGAAATTAAGAGTGAGATAAGAAACCCCTTACTTTGTACTTTTTCCTTGGTCGACGGTTGGTTAACCTCCTATATAATGGTTAAATAATTGTTATTGAATTATACAAGAATCATTTAAATTAATATGATATCATATATGATCTTTTAACATTTATTTTTTAATAATATCTTAGTATTATCGTCATTTTGGGTGTTAACTTACTCGTTTTCCTTTATATTATTTGTTATTTAAGCCGTGTTTGTTATGTATAGGTTGTATCATATTCATATACAGGATGATATCAAGTCCTTAAACATTATTTTTACTCATCAAATGAGAATTATAATTGAATGGATACGATGGAGAATGAATCTCATCGCGTTCGTGGAGACAGTAGTCCGTTCGTACGCACAAGCGACAATATCATTCTTTTGATGTTAAAATAATATATAATTGGATGGTATATCAAATAGACATAATAATTATCATGTTATATTTATTATTTACATTAATTAAACATCATTATTATACCCATCCAAATAATAATTTATTGAACGACAATTACACCACGACGTGGAGACGGTAAGTCGTATGTACGCACGTATGGTGACATGCCATTCAAAGGATGGATATAATAATGAATATGGTTGTACCATATTTATAATAACATCGTATTATATAGAAGATACTGGAGTTATTATTTTATAATAGAAATAACCAAGAAAGAAGAAGTTGAAGAAGAATGGAACTTGAAAGAGGGTGGTGAAAACATTACCTCTTCTTCGGGTTCTTCCTTTTGATTTGATCAAAAGGGATCCGTAGGTTGGATTTATGATCACACTAAGGCCACTATATTGTATTTAGGTAAGTTGAGAGAGTATTTGGGAAGGGTTTGGCCGAGCCAAAAGGCTTTGAATGTGTTAATTATTGAGAAGGGGGAGTGCCCTTTTATAAGAGGGGTGAGGGGCACCTTTGGAAAAGCTAAAAATATTATTTTATAATAAATTCATATTTTGTTTCTAATGGCTCAAAAGTGGATTATTTAAATATTAAGGTGGGTATGGGTCGAAAACCACTCAACCAATATAATTTAGACATGTCTGGGTCATTATATTAACCCTATCTTTAAGTATTAACTCTTAGTTAATTAGTTTCACTTTTACAATGTATCTTTGTATTTTTATATTATATGGTTAATAAACTTACTATATGCATCCCAGAGACCCCCAAGTGGTCCATTAATGATACACCTATTATGATATAAGTCTCTTGGACAAACCTTAGATTTTTAGGAATTTAATATCAATTAATAATATAATATTTGTTTTAAAAACCCTTTTATGTCAATTTTGACACTATTCAATAATTGATTTTTGTAAAACTAACAACAGAAGTATTACTTCTAAAAACGTAAATTAAATCATTCCTAACATGTCATATTAACCTATAAAATTAGTCTAATTCATAAAAAGTCTCAAATTATATTTATTTGGATATTTATAATATCAATTATTTTAATTTTTCACTATTATGATAATTACTGCATCATCATTGGGTCATAAATATATTAAATTATTTAATGTCTTACAATTATAAATAAATACCATTTTTTTGGAAATATTTTTATATTTATAATGAATATTTACAATCGAATTTATCTTATGTGTAACCCTATATTAAAAATGATTTAGTAAATAAACTTTGATTGTAACTCTTTTAACTCTTCTTTGAATTAAATAATAATAAATGTCTTAATCTAATCCAAGTGGACATAAATGATAATATTTTATTCCTAAGGTAGTTTTTATTTGAATTAAGCTTATCCAATAGAATTAGGACATGTGTTAGGGTAATATTAAAATCATTTTTACCCTTAATTACCATATTTACTTTTAACCATGGTAAATAAAAGTAAAAAGTAACTATTCGAAAAAAAATTATTTTCATCTCAATGAACCACATTTTAGTCTTTGATATTAACTGTGTCTCTTGTATTTTTGAAATTCCACTCACAGAAGCAGTAAAATTAAGTTTTATGAAAAATTCAGTTTTTTAACTACCACTTAGTTGTTTCACTATTAATCAAAATATGAAGTTTTTCAAAAAAAAATACAAAAAATTCACCCTAGGCTAATTTCGATATTTTGAATCCAAAAATGAAGTCCATTTTGAAAAATAAAATTTATAAATTTCAAAAAGTGGGTATTACTATTCATAACGGCTAGTTTGATTGGTTGTGGTGTGTTAGAATCTCGAAGTTGGATACAATGCACACCATTGAATTATTCAAAGGGAAACATACCGTGGAAGCTTGGGGTGTTACATTCTCCACTTATTAAATAAATTTCATCCCCACAATTTTTTTAAAATTGGGCTTGAGAATATAATGAAAAGTCCCACATCGGAAAAAGAGTCAATAAAACTATCACTTTAAAAGAAAGGAAGAGAGGTATAAAGTTCACCCAAGATAACCCATACTAGGATTCCATATAAGAAAACATGGATATGGACGATAAAATAAGTGTTAAGTTCTGATGGAGAGGGATGGGAAACATGATATGGAGAATGCAATCAATAAGAAAATCACAAACTTGTGTTGGGACAAACAGTCATTAGTCTCCCAGTAGAAAAAATTAAACGGACAACATTTTTTGTTTTAAGTTACATTACATAAGGAAGAGGAATTCATATATGATATTGACTAAGAAAATAAAGAGATATACTTAATTTTTAAGTAGAGTTTCATTCGTTAATAAATTTTAACCACTAACTCATTTTTTTAACAATGAGTATTCAAGAAAACTTGGTCACAATGGAAGAGCTAGAATAAACTTCTATAGAAATACATGATCCACTTAGGATAAACTAAATATTTACCTTGTCTTTAGAGATTAATAAAAACCAAAATGGTTAGTATAATATCGGATGATCACCCAAATGGATATTCCATTAGAGAAAAAAACACTAATCTTAATTTCTAAAATTATAATATCAATACCCCAAAGTTAAATAAATACCATTCAATAATCAATTTTCTGTAAAATCCTTCATTATAATCCAAACTAATATTGAAACCCAAAACTGATAAGAATTTAGTCTTCCACGTTAAATTGTATCTCCAAATGACATTAATTACACTTAAAATTGCATACTTAAAAGTAATTAACCTAATCATTTACATAAATAACCCAAATCACTATAAATCCACAATAAAAACATAGATAAAAATCCACCATTACTCCTCAAATTAAATCCCATACTATTCTATTTTCCTTGGGCATATAGTGATCACAACAAAGCGAACAACTTCCAGAATAACATTTATCACTTAATCACCAAATCATTTTCCTATACTAAGGATATTCATTTGATAATACATAAGATCCCAAATCAAATTATTATTGATCAATAAAATCATTTAACTAAAAATAATAGTCACACTAACCAGGTACTTCACGTAGTCGAGTGGTAGGAGATAATTCCCAATCGCACTTTGGTTGTGGGTTCGATTCCCACATCTTTGTCCAACGCGACAGGTTGTCACACGGTCTGCGTGTTGTCCTTTTTCAAAAACAATATTTTACAACATTACCAAAGTAAGATAAATTCTTCAAAATAACCATAACATAATTTAACCACAAATCTTATCTCATACCTTGAATTTTCATACCAAATTATAATAACTTATTATTGCCTCAAACACAGCGATCATATAAAAAACAAATGGTTATTTATAATTATATCCACAATAGAAATGATAATTCTTCCTCAAATATCATTCTCACATGGAAAACATCAGGGTTAAACATACAAGAGAAAATTATTCCAATGTAAACCCATCAACAAGGCGCACTAATACTTTTTAAGCATTTATCTAACCATTTATTTCCACATATCTTCTTCTTTGACCAAGAAAATATCCTATAGAATAGGGAATTCACTCAGCTAATGGACAGGTCCCCTGAATTTATGGAAAATGACTGTAAATGGATTATTGGGACCATTTTTATCTTCTTCCATAGTACTTTTCATTTTTCTTTGGCAATTCTTCACTTTAAGTCTTTCCTTCCCGCACATAAAGCATTTATTTGTCCCATTGAGACACTTTCCTGGGTGTCTCCTTCCACATTTCCTGCATGATGGAAATTGAGGATTCCATTCTCCATGTTCTCAACTGCTGGAGCTCTTATCATTCATCACCTTTCTCTTCTTTGTTGAGTCTGGTAATTGGTTAATATATATATTTTTTATCATATTTTTGGAAAATTAATTTGGCATAAATACGGTATCTTTTACACCTATCAACATTCCATTTTGTTTCTCATTTCCACCACCTTTCCCACCTTGTACATAATTCTCAAAGTCACTATGACTTCCTTGGAAACCAGCCATTGACTAAAACCAGAAAGCATTGTGTGAGTAACAGTAGTCATAAAATCATATAGAGATTAACATGTCACCATATTCTCCATTTGAAACACATTAGGATTAACCAAGGTCATTAACTCTCTTCTTATATATATAATACTTCAAATCGGTTTGTAAAGAAGTTGTAAATTATTCTAAGAATATCCCCCGGGGTGTCGTAACCAAGAGTGCAGCAAGGCCCGTTGTCGTGCACTAGTTCCCGTTCGATTCTAGCTCAAAGCAGTGTTTTCGAGTTTTACCCCTACGTACATCTGTGCCAGAGCCGCCTCTACCTGCTCGTATCCAGATAGGGATGTATTTCTCGGAAAACTCACAAAATCTCTACAATACCAAAACTCTAGGAAGTTCTTCTATAATAATCCTCAAAGTTCATCTTAGGTCTACATGCTCTAAACAGAGTTTATCTAAATCTAGCTTCCAAGGTTTGTACTAAACTTCCTCTGATACCAACTGTAGCGCCCCGACCCTAGATACCCAGATTCGGTGCATTATTACATAACATTGGCATGATCACAAGAAAGATCAAGTCTCGAAAGACCGATTAGTTTAGTAGCCTTGGAAGCACTAGATATATTCATAAAGTTTACATTACATCAATACATGAAAAACTAAAACAACATATTGTCTTCATATCCCCTCATACTATCCCTTCAGGTCATTCATAAAATACTTCTTCACATCTTGGGAAAAATAAAACATTGAAAGGTGTGACCTCAGATGCTCAGTAAGGATAACAATATTGTGGAAACTTTCATAAATAAACATAAAAA
This sequence comes from Viscum album, assembly GCA_963277665.1. Lineage (NCBI taxonomy): Eukaryota > Viridiplantae > Streptophyta > Magnoliopsida > Santalales > Viscaceae > Viscum > Viscum album. The sequence goes on from OY728131.1 coordinate 35,447,985, forward strand.
TTTAAGGCAATGTGTGACTAAAACAAAAGCCTTTTAATCTTGAACTTCAGAATAATATGGAAAGGATAAAATGAAATAATTCCATTTAATTATTCACATGGATATTCTACTAGAAGAGTAATCACATGAAAATATTAATAACCACTTTCATAATGACGGAATGCATAATGCCAGACTATCATAACCATGTAGCCAAGGCCTCATGCCAAGACTACAAATAAGATTTTGTCAAGTCCTCGTGCCAAGACACTAGTTTGTCTCATGAGACCTACCGATGCATCGAGGATCTATTTCGTGCTCCACCCGTCACTTACTAAGTCCAATTGATTCCTCATATAAAAATTTTTAAATATGACATAAACATTCGTATTAAACTAGCATACAAAATGTCAATACTTAATCGACAAACCATGAATGGTATAAAAATAGCACATCCACAGTCAAACATAACTCATTCGATACAATATCGAAGATTGTATTGTATCAGATTAATCTCAATAAATAATAATGAAGGATATTGAAATAGATGAAATTAATCGTCAAAACTCTTAGAGATAAATATCCCCCTTTTTCTTGAAATCATTTAAAAGTCACAATATTTGTCATGAAGCCATTTAAAAACAGATTTTTGAATCAAAGTGTCCCATACCACTTTTAAACATTTAAAAGGAGTTTTAATTTTAAAACTTTAATGTCTATATAAATAAATCTTGAAAACCATTTTTAAAACATAGACATTAATGAGCAAGATTTAGAAGAATAAGTCTTTAAAATACTTAAAAATGTATTTTAGTTAGAGTTTCTAACAAAAATAGAGACACTTGAATACAAATAATTGATGTAATCAAAACATTATAATATCATGAGAATAAAGGGATTCATGATATACTATGTCAAATTACATTATATACACCATATAAAAGTGATTTGGTGTATAACAACAAATAAGTCTCAATGGAATGTAAATTGAGATGAATTCTCTTATAAATACCATATCCTTAGGTTAAGGATAAATCAAAGACATAATTATGTGTGACAAATATAAACACACTCAATATGAATTGATATTTAGTGTAAATCAATCAGATGACATTCACACATATTCTTGTAAAAACAACACCAATGAATTGGATATTTAACTCAACAAATAGAGATTGAGTTAAAATTACTCTTATCAAGTTCATACCAATGACTTGATAATTTATCAATGGAGTGATTATCTGTATAAAAATTATATCCACATAAATGGGAGTGGAAATTATAACATAATCAAATGAATAGTGATTCTACACATAATCTTGGATTAAAATAATCAATGAAGTATGCCTAAAGCCGAATGAGTGAAAATTGAAATTTGAAATTCCTTTATCAATTAGTTAACTTAAAAAACATAAAACCATGAATGAAGGATCATACAATGATTATTTAATACCCATAAATTAAAATATATTACACAATTAATACAATCATGGGCAATACACATACACCACATGCAAAAAATAAGTGGTGAACAATGGAATTCTTACGAAATTAAGAGTGAGATAAGAAACCCCTTACTTTGTACTTTTTCCTTGGTTAATGGTAGCTTAACCTCCTGTATAATGGTGAGATAATAGTTATTGAATTATACAAGAATCATTTACATTAATATGATATCATATATGATATTTTAACATTGATTTGTTAATAATATCTTAGTATTATCGTCTTTTGGGTGTTAACTTACTCGTTTCCTTTATATTCTTTGTTACGTAAGCCGTGTTTGTTATGGATAGGTTGTATATTATTCATATACAGAATTATATCAAGTCCTTAAACATTATTTTTATTCATCAAATGAAAATTATACTTGAATGGATACAATGGAGAATGAATCTCGTCGCATTCGTGGAGACGGTAGTCCGTACGTACGCACAAGCGACAATATCATTATTTTGATGTTAAAATAATATATAATTGGATGTTATATAATATATACAGAATAATTATCATGTTATATTTATTATTTACATGTATTACACATCATTATTATAGCCATAAAAATAATAATTTATTGAATGACAATTACACCATGACGTGGAGACGGTAAGCCTTACGTATGCACGTATGGTGACATGCCATTCAATGGATGGATAAAATACGGAATATGGTTGTACCATATTTATAATAACATCACAGTATATAAAATATACTGGAGTTATTATTTTAGAATAGAAATAACAAAGAAAGAAGAAGTTTAAGAAGAAAGGAACTTGAAAGAGGGTGGTGAAAACATTACCTATTCTTCGGGTTCTTCCTTTTGATTTGATAAAAATGTCTCCTTAGGTTGGATTTATGATCAAACTAAGTCATCTAGGTTGTAGTGAGGGAAGTTGATAGAGTATTTGGGCAGGTTTTGTCCGATCCAAAAGGCTTTGGAGGTGTGAATTAGTAAGAAGGGTGAGTGCCCTTTTATAAGAGGGGTGCGGGGCACCTTTGGAAAAGCTAAAAATATTATTTTATAATAAATTTATATTCGGTTTTTAATGGATCCAAAGAATATTATTTAAAGTTTAAGGTGGGTATGGATCTAAAACCACTAAACCAATGGAATTTAGACAGGTTTGTGTCATTATATTAACCTTCTCTTTAATTATTAACTCTTCGTTAATTAGTTTAACTTTTACAATGTCTCTTTGTTTTTTTATATTATATGGTTAATAAACTTACTATATACATCCAAGTGACCCACAAGTTGTCTATCAATGATACAACTATCATTATATAAGTCTCTTGTCCGAACTTTAGATTTTTAGAAATTTAATATCAATTAATAATATAACATGTGTTTTTAAAACTCTTTTTTGTCAATTTTTTCACTATTCAATAATTGATTTTTGAAAAAATCACAACAGAAGGATTACTTCGAAAAAAGTTAATTAAATCATTTCTAACATGTCATATTAATCTATAAACTTAGTTTAATTCATAAAAAGTCTCAAATTATATTTATTTGGGTATTTATAATATCAATTATTTTAATTTTTCACTATTATGGTAATTACTGCATCATCATTGGGTCATAAATAAATTAAATTATTTAATGTCTAAAAATTATAAATAAAATTCCATTAAGTAGGAAATCTTTTTATCTTTCTAATTAATATTTACAATCTAATTTATTTTATTTATAACCCTATATTAAAAATGATTTAGTAAATAAACATTGATTTTAACTTTTTTAACTCTTCATTGAATTAAATAATAATAAATGTCCTAATATAATACAAGTGGACCTAAATGATAATATTTTATTCCTAAGGTTTTTTTTGGTAGAATTAATCTTATCCAATAGAATTAGGACATGTGTTAGGGTAATATTAATATCATTTTTACCCTTAATTACTCTATTTACTTTTAACCGTGGTAAATAAAAGTAAAAAGTTACTATTCACCAAAAATTATTTTCATCTCAATGAAACACATTCTAGTCCTTGATATTAACAGTGTCTCTCGGATTTTCAAAATTCCACTCACAGAAGTGGTAAAATTAAGTTTTATGAAAAAATCAGTTTTTTAACTACCACTCAGTGGTTTCACTATTCATCAAAAAATGAAGTTTTTCAGGAAAATACCAAAAATTCACCCTAGGCTAATTTCAATATTCTGAATCCAAAAATGAAGTCAATTTTGAAAAATAAAATTTATAAATTTCAAAAAGTGGGTATTACTATTCATAATGGCTAGTTTGATTGGTTGTGGTGTTTTAGAATCTCGAAGTTGCGTACAATGCACGCCATTGCATTATTCAAAGGGAAACATACCGTGGAAGCTTAGGGTGTTACATTTTTGTTATTTATTTTTTATGTGAAATAATCCCAAGTGATTGTATCATGATGCCCATGATTCTTTTCACCATCCCATGGGGATCACGGATTCCCCTTGGGTATGTCATAAACCTGATCCTATGTAAGATCCAAAAATTTTCTAGAGGTTCCACAAGATCATTTTAAAGTAATATTTTTCCATGTCTTGAGTATAATTTTGTTGGGTTTTTATTTCATGGTTATTTCCATGAAACTAGAGAATTTTGGAAGGAATAAGGGCAGTTCACAATAGGTGTACAATTTTTCCAAACCATGTACCTAGGCCAAAAAACTATGTGATCCCAAACAGAGGGGATAATATATTTCGTCCATGTTTTATTGAACCATGCACCCATATAATAGTAACTTTTCAACCCTTGATAGGAGGTTCTTGGTTAGGCACATGGTTAGTGGAAACTATGTGCTTCATATAAGAAAATGTGTGTGTGGAAAATTGAACCCCCAAAAATTAATTAAATGTTTTCCAAATCCTAATCTAATATCCTTAAATACCCAATATAAAATCTAAACAAATTAATATTTTTTATAGGATCCTAGATGGATTACAAGGCATTCCAACTACCATTCTTGTTGAATCAAATAATCTGTTGATGAATCTACACCTCTCCCAATATGTGATTTCTTTTGATTAGATTTATCTATATCATATCCATCATTTTTGATAAAGATAAATGTTTTATTTTCCATTTAAAGGGGTTTTGATCAAGGACTTTATGATTTTTGTTGTAATTAATCATGTTTCTAGGATTCTATTCAGGACATCATCCTTCATTTTGGGTTTGATCGTTTTGTTTAAATTTGGAGAATTTTCATTGGAAGAACACTCATAAATGACCTTGATGTAGGTGGAAAATTTTTTAAATCTCAATGTTTTCATTTAATTACAGGTATATAATTGTGAAATTTCAATTTCAATGGTTTTTAAATTACATCAGATATTTAATTGATTTAATTAAATTACCATGTTATAGTTGAATGAGTTGAATTGGGGTAAGTTTTAATTAGTATAATTGGATTAATTAATTGGTTACTTAATTAATGTAAGGATGTGATTATGGAATTGATAGGATATTGGGATAGTTTAATTAGTTAATTTTAGAGATATGGAATTGATTGATAATGTTAATAAGGGGATATTTGGCTTAACCTGGAAGGATTAATGGGTTTTGTGAATAAATTTTGAAAATTGGTTTAATTATCAATTGTTCAAACCATTCCATGTTATTAATTTAAAGAGTTATGATTGTTTTGATAAATTTAAAAGTTGCAATTTAATGATAATATTTTATATGAAGGTTAATGATGCATAATAATGGTGTATATGAAATTGTGTTTTGTTTGATTTTATGATATTTGTGATATATTTGACAGAAAGATCAGTATATGTAGCCTTAAAAAACAATTGTGGTATATATACTGAGGATCCAAATACCCATATGTGATAAATTAGTATGGGTCAGGGACTGATTCTCCAAATACCCATGTGACATTGAGGTGTGGGATAGGGACTGAGGCTCAAAATACACATGTGACATTAAGGTGTGGGATATGTAATGAGGCTCCAAATACCCATGTGACATTGAGATGTGGTACAATGACAAGGGAAACATATACCCATGTAACATTTAGGCATGGTATAGGGAAAAAGGCTCTAAATAAGCATGTTTTTTAGACATGATGTTTTATTCCCAAGATATTGGCATTGGACTATGGTTCAAATTGGCTGTGATATGAGTTTTAATGAATTGATAACTGGTAACCATGATATTATGATATATAATATCCCTTGGGGTATTTCAGACTCCAACATAATATGAATAAAGAATTGATAGTTGGTGTATCATCATGAACCTAAGGATTTATGTGGTAAATTAAAAAATAATGAAATGTAATAACTATTTACATTATGCATTGTACTTTATTTTTTATACAACTACATAAACTATTATTAACTATATATTTTTTAGATTTCATTGGTAGTTGCTTAATAAGTTGTACTCACACCCTACTCGGACTGTCTAACCACCACCCGAATAGTATTCATGTTTTAAGCACATGATAAGGGAAAAAGTCAGATGTTAGATAGATGAGAAAAGATAGAGTGTGTATGAGGGAATCAGACATGGTTTCGGGACCCACATGGGAGTTTCAAAGTTTATTTAATTTGGTTTTTTATTTAACACTAAACATGCATTTGGAATGAAATGTATACTACTTTAGTTTTGGGATATTGTATTTCAGTTTTGGTTTAGTATGTGATATTGTTCTTCTTTATTTACGAAATGTAGTTTGGTTATTCATATGGATATTTTTTACTTAATTACAATGTTTTTATTCTTTTATAAATATTTTATATTCTCTCCATGATCATTATTTAACCCTCGATGCTAGTTGACAGCCAATGGTGTACAAGGAAGCATGTCTGATGTCATGTTTCCAACCGACTCGGGGCACTGGTGTGTGCTACCTGGGTTAGGAAATCACAAAGTGTTAACAAAGAAGTATTATTTTATTTTCTTTTTTTCTTACTATTTTGGAAAGGTAGAGAAGATAATAGGATAACTCAGGCCTTGGTCAAGAGATCATTCATGGGAGTAGAAAACCCATGAATGTGGGTATAAGACAAGTACCCATGGTGGGATTGTTGTTATTGAGGTGTGTTTTACAGTTGAATTTTATTTTACCTTTATTGATACAACTGTTTTATGATGAGATTATGTTTCTGAGACATTTAGTGACTATAATCATGGCCTGTTATGGAATAATAGTTGATTATTCATGCATCATTCTAGAAACTAATTATTATTAAGTGACATGAAAGATTTTAGGATCTAATGGGAAAATATGTTTTTTGGGTAATTTATTTAAATGAAAATGATTTAATTTTCATATTGTGGAAATGAAAATGGTTCCTAATATGAAGTAAAAAATTATAAAAAAAATGTATAAAAAAGGTGTAAAATAGGTGTCTACTGTGAAACTTGAAATATTAGAATTTTTTACCATGTGTGATCCATGACTGAGATGAGGGATGTTTAAGGGTAGTGATAGTGCCTAAGTTTTGACCATGTGGTGGGTAATATGAGAATAAATTGTTATCATTTATTTTGAATCCATCTTATGTAAATGTGTTAATGTTTTTTAATGTGTCCTAAGACATGTGTTTGGAATTATAAAGACATGATTCAAAGACTAAGCTTGTTGAGAGGATGATAGTAGGAAATGGTTGGAATTTTTTCTCCGGTAGTGGAACATGAGGCTCTGATAGTTCCGGGAAAGGAATCTAGGGAGCAGTTATGAGAGGACTTTTCTCCCCTCATGCAGTTTATGGAGAGAGACCCATAGAAGCTTGTGAATAGTATGTCCCACATAACACAGGAGTTTCATTTTAATAACACATTAAAATTTACCAAAGAGGGTAGACTTGCAGCAGTTGAGTTCTGGATTTATTATATCCGGACTATACTTGACCACTTAGAGAATCCTACTGATAGGAGACTGAAATTGGATTCTTACATATTACGTGGTGAAGAAAAATGATGGTAGGACATCCAGAATTGGGATGGATAACTGGAGAATATATAGTGGAAAGAATTTCAGGGGAAGTTCTTAGAGAAATTTTACCCTGAGATGCTCAGGTAGGAGAGAGAAAATGAGTTTATGAGGTCAAATAAGGGGATTATGTCCATTATGAACTATGCTGGATTCTTTACTAATTTTTAGTGTTTTTCTCTAGAAATAGAAGGATATGTGGATATCAAGGTGAGATGGTTTAAACATGGTATTAGATGTGTAATTAAGTCTAAGGGGAATATATTTCTACTAATTTTTTTTGATAATTTGTGAATCAGGATATCATTTTTGAGGGGAATATGAAGGAGTATTATAGTGGTGGAATGGTGGTATCTACTGGATGGTCATAAAGTAAGAATTACAATAGAAGGAATTGAAGTTATGATAATTTGGACAAGAATAATGGAATCAATAGTGGAAAGGGGAAGTATTAGATACTCAGGTTGTTAGATGAGTGATCTATCATCAGTTAGGTAGGTTGGTTCGCTTTCATATACAGTTCCCCTAACCACTAAGAGAGTGTCGAACCCGTGGAATAATGGGGAAACAACTGATTTTATACAGGAACACATGATAGATGGGTAATTATGAAGGAGATAAGATGAATCATTTTGTTTGGGGGGGTCTTCAACCCTATATCAATATGAAGTAGGAGTTCTACTGGCAGTGGTGGATGAGGCAGTGGATGAGGTGCCTCTATAAAGGAGTGCATGTATCAGCATATTGGTGTAGGTTTGGGGACTCAGGGTGAAACACATGGAATAGGGGTAGGAGAGTTGCATGCAGTTAAGACTAAAATTTTGGATAGTTAGGTTGGACCATAAACAATTAGAGGCACTATTCTTGTCGCTTCTACGATAGCTAGTGTCTTATTTGAAAAAGGTGCCTCTTATTCTTTTATATATGCACAACTTTTTTATGGTTTGAGCCTAAAAATAGATTTTAGTAGTGGGTTTATGATGATAGATACACCTTTGGGAGTATGGTCAAGAGACATCTATTTGTTCATAGGGTGTTCTATAGAGGTTGGGAAGTATCATTTTTGTTGGGATCTATACATCCCTAGAAAAACAAGCATTGAACTAATAATGGGTATCCATTGGTTAGTATAATACAAATGCCAGTTTTGATTTTTACCTAAGGAGAGTAACATTAACATCTCCTGGGGTTAAAATTTATATTCACTGCTAAGAGTGGGATATCAAGTTAGGTCGTGTGGGGATATTTCATTAACAACTGAGGGATCTCACTACCCAGGATTCATGTCAATTTCTGGATGGCTAAGTTTTCAAGAATGATTTCATTCCATCCATTATGGATAGGTTCTCAGACATGTTTCTTAAAAACTTATTAGGGTTCCCACCTAACAGAGATTTGGAATTTACAATTGAGACTATGCTTGGGGGTGATCTATTTTCTATTCCACCATAAAAAATAGCACCAATAGAGATTCAATAACTTAATACTCAACAACATAAGTAAATGGATAAGTGGTTTATCCATCTTAGTATTTCATCTTGGGGTTATCTTGTTTTTTTAAAAATAATTATAGTACCTTAACCTTATGTATTAATTACAAAAATTGTAACTTGATGAAATTAAAGAACTAATATTCTCTTCCATGTATCAATGATCTCTTATAATAGTTGAGAAGAGATTATGTCTTCTCAAATATTGACTTGAGATCAGCGTATCATCAGTTGAGAATTAAACCTTCTGATATACTGAGGAATGATTTTAGAAGTAGGTATTGAATTTATGGGTTTGTTGTGATGTTGTTTGGGTTGATGAATGCTCCTGCATTGTTTATGGACTTGAGGAACCAAATATTCCACATGTACCTAAATTAGTTTGTGGTAGTGTTTTTGGATGAAATCCTAGTGTACTACAAGATTCATGAAGATAATTACTGACATCCTTAAATCATTATAAGTACAGTAAGGGAGTGTTTTCTATATCCCAAGATAACTAAATTTAAATTCTGGATCACTCGGGTAAACTTTTCAAGTCACATAATCTCATAGGAAGGTGATTTATTAGACCTACAGAAAGTTCATCAAGAGATTTATTGTATCTAGCCTAATAATGTTTTCAATATCCATAGTTTTCTAGGATTAATAGGATATTATCCAAGGTTCATCTAGGACTTTTCCCATTTTTAATCACCTATTTCGGTATTTTCCATGAAGGGAATAAAGTTTTAATGGTTTGGAGTATGTTATGATTCTTTTTAGGAAATGAAGAAGTGCTAGACTACCACTTAGATGTTGATCCTATCTAATCCATAAATTAAGTATACAAAGTTTTGTTTTGAATATGGGATTTTTCTTGGATCATTTTTGATGCCTGGAGATCAAGATTTAGCATATGTGTCTTAGTAGTCAAGTCCACATCAACAAAACTACCATACACACGACAATGAGTTAGATTTAGTGGTTTATGCCTTGAAGTGTTAGCAACCTTATATGTTGGCAAAAAATATTATTATGTATAATGATCACAATATAATAAATTTTATATTTTAATAGATATATTTGATTCTCTAGTACTGGAGGTGGGTTGAGTATATGTAATAATTTGATATTCAGATGGAATAAATTCATGAGAATGGAAACAATGGTGTTGACGCTTTAAGCAGGAAAACTCAGACTCATGTAGTACCAAAGTCTATTTTTGAGTGGAAAATGAAAACATTGATGGATAAAATGAATGTTATATTTCAAGGGTGACGTGAGGATATGAATCTCATATCCGTTTCAGTGGAGTCCACACTTTTGATTCATATTAGGGATAGGTAGTATCAAGATCAAGAGGGTTTGTCCTTGAGAGAAATCCATGAAGGTGGGGAGTCACAATTGTAAAAGACCATAGATTAGGATGAGATCATATATGTAATAAATCAGGTTGTTGTTCCTTTTTGTATATATGAAGAGATGATACATTAATTGCATTCCTTGATTTGGGACGTTCATCTTGTTTTGAACAAAATTTATAGTGTCCTATATAGACATTATTGGTGATTGGATAGAAAAAAGATATTGTAGGGTTCATGACATAATGCTAAACGTATGACCATGCGATGGTATTTCATAAACAGTATTATGGTTTACTATAGTCATTTCCCATTCTGAAATATAAATGGGATAAAATTACTATTTAAATTATGGTTGGTCTCTTGAGGATGCCTCAGAATAATGATTTTATTTTTCGTGGTTATGGAACTACTGATGAAACTGGTCCATTTCTTGCATATATGTGAGAATTTATTAGTTGATTTTTTGGGAGAATTAAATGTTTTAGAGATATTAGATCAACACAAGGTTCCACATAGTATAATTTCAAATCGTGAATCATATTTTACATTGTTATTCTAGACAGTTTTGTAGAAGGAACTTGGTACGTAGGTTTTATTGAGTATATATATCCACCCACAAAGTGATTGGAAGTTGGAGAATACTACACAAGTTTTAGAGGATATTCTATAATCATGTGTTCTTGACTTCAGAGGGTCTTGGGAGAATCACTTAGTGATCATTGATTTACCCATAAAAATAGTTATCATGTGACTATTCATATGGCACCATATGAGGCACTTTATGATATACCATGTAGATCATCTCTATGTTGGATAGAGGCAGGTGAGTCATAGATATAAGTACCAAGTCTCATACATGAGACATAAGAGAAGGTTTAGATAATTCAAAAGTGTATGTCTATAACTCAGATTGGATATAAGTCAGTTTATAATTGACATCGATGACCCCTTGAGTTTACAGTGGGTAACCATGTGTTCCTTTAGGTGTCATTTAGATTGGGTCACCATAGGATTCATAGGTAGGTAAAGTTTTCTCACATGTTTATTGGACTATTTGAGGTATTGGAAAGAATTGGGTGAGTTATGTACTTATTGATTCATCCATATAGGTACCGTGTTATGAACGATGTCTTCCATGATTCAAAAAAATAGTGGTATCACCTCAACCCTTCTCATGTGATCAATGTGGATGATGTTGATCTTCAGACTGATGTATCCTATGATAAGAATTTGATACATCTATTGGATCATATTGAGAAAGTGTTTTCGGTAATGACCATGCTAATAGTGAATTTGTTGTGGAAATAGGGACGTGTGTATGAAAAAGATTTGGAGAGAGAAGTAGATATATAGGCTCAGTGGTCTGATATTTTTACGTAAGAATCTTAGAGATTATTCGGTTTACATCTGAGGGGTGGTATATTATAAGATTCGGAGATTGTAAGATCCTGAATTTTTTTTGGATGTGTCATGATCTCATTTACAAGAACTCTTTTGAAATTTTTTTATTATACTTTTATTTGATTTTTTTTGGGTGTTTTTAAAGAAATATGAGGATTTTTTAAGGATGAGGGGCAACACATGGTTAGAAAATGGGTTTCCCAAACCATGTTCCCAATCCATTAAACCAGGAGATCCTAAATAGATGGGATTCAAATAGTATGAACATGGTTTGTTAAACCGTGCACCCTCCTAGTAGTTACTATGTGACTTTTGAGAGGAGGTGCATAGTTAGGCACAATGTTAAGGGAAAATGCGCACCTCATACAGTAAGTAGTGTGCATATAAAATTAAACACCTAAAAATTCATTAAAATGATTTCAAACCACCTCTCTTTGTATGTGAATTATTCCCGATTATATTTATCTCTCCCCTACCTCTTTGTGGAGAAAGAGTAATGTTTTACCCACCAATGGAGAGGGTTTGGATTTATGAATTATTTATTTATTGTTATTTTTAATCTTGTTTCTAGGATTTGATTCTAGATCTCATTCATTGTTGTGTTTTTTATCATTTCATTTCAGTTTGGAGAATTTCAATTGGGGGAACGCTCATCAACGATCTTGAGGCAGGTGGTCTAAATTAGAAATCCCAAAATCTTTATTTAATTATATATATGTTATTCTAAAATTTCAATTTCCATGATTGTGAAATTTCATCATATATTGAATTGATTTAATTAAATTTCATTGTGTTAACTAAATGGGTTTAATTTTGGGAAATTTTAATTATTTTAGTTGGATTAATTAATTGGTTAATTACATAATGAAAGGATGTGATTATTAATTTTATGGGATATAGGGATTGTGTAATTAGTTAATTTTTGAGATATGTAATTGATTGTTAATGAGAATAAGGGGATGTTTTGTTTAAACATGAAGGGTTAATGGGTTATGTGAATAAATGATGATAATTGGTGTAATGATGAATTGTTCATAATATTCAATGCAATTAAAGTAAGGAGTTGTGATTATTGTGATAATGTGAATATATACACATTAATGAGAATGTTTGATAATATTGTTAGTGATGCATAACCTAGATGTAAATGAAATTGTGGTTTGGGTAATTTTGTGATATTTTTTATATATGTGATAGCTATTATGGGATAGGTAATGAGGAGCCAAATACCCATATGTGATAAATGATTGATGGTTAGGGAATGAGGCTCTAAATACCCATGTGACATTAAGTTGTGGAAAAGGTACTGGGTCTACAAATAACCATGTTACATTTCGTTGTAGGACAAGGACGGTGGATTAAAATATTTATGTGAAATTGAGGTGTGGGAGAAAGACAGAGGATATAAATATCCATGTGTCATTGAGGTGTGGGATAGTGATAGTGTCTCTAAATAACCATAGGGTGTAAGGCATGATGCTATAATCCCATGATATTGGAATTGGACTATGGTTATAATTGGTCATGATATAAATTTAAATGAATTTATAAATGGTAACCATGGTATTTTAATATTTGATATCCCTTGGGGATAGTCCAAACACCGATATAGGATGAAGGAGGGATTTATAGTATGGGTGTCTTCATGAACCTAATGATTTATATGGTTAATTAAAGAATAATTAAATGTGATAACTATTTACATTATGGATTCTAATTTATTCTTTATAAAACTAAATAAAATATTTTGGATTTATATTGTTTTAGAAACCATTAGTGATGAAATACTAACTTGTACTCACACCCTACTCGGGCTCCATGATCAGTACCCAAAGAGACTTCATGTATGTAGGATAGGATAAGCGAAATGGGTATTATGTTAGATGGATGACTCAGTATGGAGCATGGATGGGTTATCCCGACATGGTTTCGGGACACTCTTGGGAGTGTTATGGGGTCTTTACTTTGATTTTGTATTTAACACATTACACACATTTGGAATTACATATCTACTGCTTTATTTTTTGGATATTGTATTTCTATTTTTGTTCAGCATGTGATATTGTTCTATTTTAGTTTTGGAATTCATTTCGGATATTCATATGGATATTTTTATTTTATTTTTTGTTATTTTTTTTACTTTGATAAAGTGGGTATAGTATTCCCATGATCGATATTAAACCCTTAATGCTAGTCAAAAGCCTCTGGTGTATGGGGAGGCATTCCTGAGGTTATGTGACTAACCGAATCAGACATCAATGTGTGTTCTCTAGGTTGGTATGTCACATTGAGTGTCCAGTTAAGTGGTTAACTATGTTAGTTTTGTGAAAAATGTCATCATATGGGTGTTTTTTATTTGGGATGTTAGGAAAACTGATATAGGACTATCATATCTCAAGAGGTTGGTGCGGGAAGAAAATCAGGAAATCTTACTTTCCTTGAGTCCTATTTTTCTTGGGGATGTTTGGTATTGTTACTTGAATTTTTATTTTTGGTTTATGTTTTTTATGTTATAATTTATTTGTTGTGATTTTATGTTTTGTGGGAATGAAAATGGGAGTGAAATGGCACCATTTATTGATCTCGAATGGCCTAGAAAACCCTCTAGACCTGAGTGCACTATTTAATATGGATCATATTGGATAATACATTCTTAGTATATTGTATTGTAAACCATGTGTTCAAGTCATGTACAACCACTAGAACCCTATTTATGAATCCTTGGTATAGTGATGCTATCAGCCTGATTTTTGTTGGCATGATACTGTTTTAAATAAAAAAATGATTCAGATTTGTAAAATAGATAAAAGGGATTTCTTTTGTTATGAGAATTTGGTTATTAATAAAAATGTGAAATTTGAGTATTGAAATGAAAATTAGTGATTTAAAAATTGTTTTGGGAATATAGAAGGTGTTTTTAAAGTGGAAAAACTATTTTAAAGAGCTTTCTAACCTTGTTTCTCATTATCTATTGGTTTACAAAATTGGTATTTTGAGTTAATGTGTTATCTTGGATAGGTTTCAATTAAAAAATTTTTTGATATTGATTTGGTTTTATGTTTTCATGATATTTTGAGTATTTTTCATAGAATGGTACTGAAGGTTTATAATAATTCCCTTCTAGAGGATGGATCCACCTAGAATCATAGTAGAGCGGGAGAGAATGGATTGTTTCAATAATTACTTCTATTTTAATGTGATTGAGTTTTGGTATAGGCTATGGAGTGTCTAGTGGAAATTGAAAATATCTCTAGGTCCCAGGGAACTCAAAATCATTTAGGGTGAGAGATATATTTGGTTTATTCGAGGGATTAGGTCAAGATAAGTGGAAGTTATTTTTCTCATCCTCGTTATAAGGTGTGATGACATGGGAGATCTTTAAAACTACGTTTATCCAATGGTTCATTCCTGAGGATGCGATGATAAAGAAATTGTCATAGTTTATTAGTATTTATTAAGGCTATAGTTTGGTGAAGGTGTATGTTGGAAACTTTAGGGATTTGATTCACTACACCGAAGAGATTTGGTCAAGTGATTAATTAAAGGCTCATATTTTTGTGAAGTTTCATCATCTAGAGATCACTGATTATGTTATTTCTTATGGGGACATTTCATTTAAATAGATAATGTATGAGGAATTTTTGGTTGATATGGTTTCTATAGGGAACCCCATGATGGATGGAATAATGAACTTCCTTAGTGATGGTGAAGTTTCCCCATCAAGTGATGGTAAAAAATGAATAAACCTAGACTATATGGGTCTCTTTCATATATGGAAACTCCTTCTAAGAAGAATAATTTTATCATGGTCTTCTAGTATATCCAATTCAATAATTATATGAATTAGTGGTTATTTCTCTTAAGACATGTCATTACTATGGGTTAATGGGATTATTTAAAAATTATTTGGGTTGGGATCACAGTAAAATAAAAATATGTCCATTTCAACTATGAAATATTAATATCATCCACCTTTGATCTTTTAGTGTCCCATATAGCATATTTTATTTGTTTTTCTTTATTTTATGTTTTTTTGTATATTCTTGACCTAGGCTTCTTTGGCTAATTTATTATCTAATTACATTTTTTGGATGAATTTTTCATTTTGAATTATAAATTATTCTTTAGTTGAGTGATCTATTTTAGTTCTTTTTATCTAATCTTTTGTGCCATTGGTGTTCAACCATTAAAATTCATTATCTTCTCAGATCATCATATAAGTATAATTCCAAATAGTAGAGAGACCCATTTTGGGTCTCAACTTTCAATTTATCCTTGGATAGTCATACATGATTTTTGGAGATAACAAACACACAATATTTGGTAGTTTTGGTTGATTATAGATCAATTTGGAGTTTTTTAGAGAATTTCTTTTTTTTGTTAAGGGTTTTAGAATTGATTTTTATATTAAACTCAGTGACTTTATTGGTATATTAAGTGTTATGGTTACTAGTTGGTTTTTACCTCCTCACATGGTAAGTGTGCATGACGTGGGAGATACTATGAACTACCAGTAAGAAATGGGTATTTTCAGTTCATTTTCTTCTTATATAGTTTAGCCTTCAGGGGTATCTCACAATTGAGATGGAGCCATTCGACGCTCAGGGGAAACCATGAAAGATCTTAGTGAGTTGGGGAGATGGTTCACAACTTGAAAATGGTTAGAGGAAATTACATGGAAAGTATACAAGATATCCTATAGTTTTGATAGTAATTATTTACATGTATGGAGTATGGTTTCTAAACCATGTGTCCAAATTGAATGGAGGAGTATTTTCTTTCAAGTAAAGGGTTCACGGTTGGAACACAATTTCATAAACCATGTGGCCTAACCATGAGACTTTTCCAAAACATTAAAAAAATTTCTTTTCCCACTTTTCAATCATTTTTTACCCAAAAAGTGTACTCTTCCTTCCAACTCAAGTGTCCCAAATCTTGAGAGGTATTTTTTTGGTATACCCCCTTCCTGTTGGATTTAAATCTCTTTTCTATTTATTACAAAGGGGTTCCTTCCAAGATTTTATTTCTTCTTCATTTCCTTCCTTCTTTATCCTATTTTTCCTTATATTCTTACCTTCGTACCTTCTTGGTTAAACCCTAGGGTGAGGTTTTTATTATGTGGTTTATTTAATTATATATTTAGGTGTATTATTGTCACATTAGGCCTCATCCCATCCATATTTTAGGGTGGTTTTGCATCATCACATTTCTGAGGTAAGTGTTTTTTTTGTTTCCAATCTATGACATTCCATATTATTCTTGAACAAATTTAAATAGATTCTATTTTAATTAAAAATTATTCTATATTTTTAAATAGATTTATAAAATCTTTTCATTTTCGATGTTTGAATGAAAATTGGTTTTCTAAGGATTTAAATAGTAATTCCTATGTGTGGAAAGTATGTGCATTCTAGTTGTTTGGTAAAATTCCAAAGTGAATATTTAAAAGGATTTTTTTTGTTTTAAATGATTAAATTCATTCAATAAGATCACATAGGTTAGTTATTAAAGTTTATTTATGGTTTACTTTTATTATTTCTATTTTAAAGGTTTTAATGATTTTAACTAGAAAATTATTTTTCTTTGGTGTGGCCTTAGATTTGAGCTCATTAATTTAGATATTTTGAAATCCTAGGTATGGTTATATTTTTTAAAAAAAATTATATTCATAGATCTATATGTTCATGGATGTGTACATATAGATATTTACATGTATATAAATGAAAAATCCATGGAATTCCTTCTTTAAAACACGAGTCTTCTCAAATGGTTTCATAGTTTCAAAATGTTTTCAAAATAAGAGTTTAATATTTTTTTACTAAACTTTTCAAAGTGGACTATTTTTTACATGAGAAATGATTTGAAAACTATCTTAGGTTTCAAAAATTAATTTTCAATGGGGAAATATTTTATTTGAAATTTATTATTCATCTCAACTGTTAAGTCATCATCAATACCATTAAATGTTTTTCTTGGAAGAATAAACCACTATGTAAGTCCTTTAATTTAGTTAGGTTATTCATTTGGGTCTATGTAAAAAGTTGGTATTAGGACATTATAATTATTTTATATGGGTTTCTTATTAAGATATTTTATTTGAAGGCTACCACACCCCCAACATTATTAATAACATTAGATCCTAGGTGTTTTAGTGAGGGTCTAGAGAAGTTTCTATCTATCCCTAATTAGATTTACTAGATCTACCAAATTTTTGAATTTCCATGTAAGGGTTGTCCCATCGGTAAGGATAGTTGAAGCCAACCATGTTGGTTATACACTCAGTGAACTCATCCATGGGTCTATAGATGGTTCTAAAATGAGTACATAAAGGGTATGTTTAGGGTATGTTAAGGAATTTTCCATGAATATAATCTTATTAATTTCTAATTATTGTTTTGGATTAATTAGTAATTTATTAATTTATGGTTACTTTTTATTATATATTTTTTTCTCTTATTGTACCTTATTCTATCTTTTCTAAAAGTGGATTATATATATATTTTTATCTCCCATTTTTTTGTATTGAATTACTTATATATGAGTTGGGTGTTTTCTCTAAAAATAATAGGGATGTATAAATTTGGGGTTTAAAAGGAATAGTTTATGTGAATACTTAAATGTTTCACTAAAAACATGTTTTAGTTTAAAGAATATTCTTTCAGAGAAATATCATGCTTGTCTCTACAAAATGGGTAAAAACCTACCTTATATTTCTATTTTAAAACTAGTGTTTATGGTATATTTTTGAAACGGAAATATATAGAATTAAGGGAATATAGTTTATGATTTTATTTCCTATAAGGTAACACAGGGTGAGACAATTTCAAGTTTTTTTGGTCTCAGGTCCTTTACTTATGAGTGAGTGAACCCTATTATAGAAGACATAATTGTTCTTCATTACTTCAGACCCCCATGAAATCTTAATATATCTTCTCCTTATCTTCCTATGATGTCCTTGTACTCCATTATAATTAAATAAATTTTGATTTATTGGTCATGTGTGGTGCCTAACTACTAATATTTTTATCCTTACACACTACATTTGACACTCGATATCAGTTAACTACATCTATATTTTAGGTTCAAGATCTCATTTGTATTCACTCTTAGAGTGGGTTAGTTTTGTTTATGAATGGTGACAAATAAGTCAAACATATATATTTTCATTTATTCTTTTATTTTATTTATATCTAGGATGTATCAGCTTGTTTGGAATTAGGTATCTGGATCTTTCTTTCATTCTTCTATTTATTTTTTTATGGTTTCTTATTCTGTGTATATTCTATTTTTCCAATTTTTAGATTTATTTCGTGTTATATTTCAAAACCTGGAATCTGATATATAGTTTTTCAATGCTAGACATTATATCGAATTCTTGTGATTTTTTATTTATTAGGTGATGTAATCCATAATTATTTTATTGTGATTCCCATGATGCTCATTGTTGTCCTATAAGAATTAGGGATACCCCTAGGGTATGTCACCCACAAGCTTGTGTGCCTGGTTAAGGGGTTAGCCAGGGTTGTTTTATGACATTTAAAGTAAAAATATTACTTTGGCGATGATTATTTTGATGATATTGAGGATTTATGTGACATTTCTTCATCTATTTCATGTCTACCTAAGTACAAAAATTACTAAAATGTAGAAATAATCTATATAATTTGAAATGATCATGTAGAGGAGATATCGAAAATACCATGTTACTCACATAATTATTTAGGTAAATATAATATCTATTTTTAGAAACTTATGATGTTGAAAAAATTATTTTTTTCACTTGGATATTTACATATATATATATATATATATATATATATATATTTTGTTCATTTTTCCATTTTTTGTTATAATTTTTAAATTTATCAATTTTGGGTATCTATTTTTTGGTTAAATAAGTCTCCCATCACAATTTTTTTAGTATTTTTCATTATATACATTATTTTTAGCTATGAACTAATATTCAATTATATTGTTTAACAAAATATTTATAATTTTCTTTCGATGATTAACAAAAAAATTATTACAGATAATAATTATTAACTAATAATCAAATATAGGAACACAGAATTCCACATTTTTAAATCATAATAATTTCTATAATTTCTGTGTTAATTTTTATATTTCAGTACTATTAGTTACACATTTTTTTGGTTGAAAATACAAAAATTCATTACTTTTTTTCTATAATGAATATTTAACTTGTTATTTATAAAAATTTATTAATTTTAATCAAATATATGTAAAAACAATTAATTGACATTATTTATATCATTATAATTAATGGACACAATATAAGAGGTATCTAGGTAGGTTTTTTCTTCATATAATTATATCTATAATAACTAAATTATTTAATAACGTTAAACTAATATTTCATGAAATCATTGGCATCTCATTTTATTATACGGTGAACACGATACCCAAAGTTGTTAGACATGAGATTATACATTTACTAAAAATTTCACTTTTACATGGGATGCATAGATTTCTTATTGAATTTGATAATAAAAATAAACCAACTAGCCTAAATTTGATGTATTTAGGATTAAAATGGAAAATAAAGGTCTTTATAAGATAATTTTTTTATTTCATAATTGGAGGAGTATAATCCAGTTAGTGAAAGACTTGTTATGGGTGTCTGTAATGGTAAATTTTATAAAATTTTATTCAATTTCTTAATTATTATATATTTTAGATGAAAATTATTTAATCTATTAAATTATAGATGGAATTCAATTTTAATGATATAAAACCAATTAAGAAAATTTGGTTATCTTTTGTGGAAGTTATATGGAGAGATTTTAAGGGAAATTTGACCTCATATTATATTTTTAGAGATAAAAATAAATATTCATGCCCCGTGTATGGGATTTTTTAAATAGAGGCATGGGAGAATTTTTCTCATTGGCAATCGAGAAGAAGACTTCCTTGTATATAATTTTTTTATGAAGAATAATTTTTTTTAAAAAAATAATTACTTGATAACTTATTCATTTGTTCTTATGTACCCCTTGAAATCTCACCAATAGATACAATCATTTAATTTATAGCATCAATAATTATAATTTGAAGCATATTCTTTATAAGAGTGACAAGTGATTGATGGAAAATTTTATGAATTAATGGAGAATACAAGTATGAGGTCTAAAGAGGTTCAATTAGGCCCTCTATCTCCTCCAATTAACGATGAAAAATGGAAAAGGGAGGAGGTTGAAAAATTGGTATGTTTATTACATAACAATCAAAAAAAATTGATATGATTATAATTAATTAATTGATATTTTTCATGAATATTATTATTTCTTAATTTCATCATAATTATATAAGATTTTAAACTGTTATTTAATAATTGTCTCTGGGTTTAATAGACATAAGTGACCTATGTCCCTTAGGGTAGGCTAGATAATCGTCTAAGGGATTTAGGAATACGTGAGCACTCATGACATATAAGAGGTTATGAGGAGGGTTTCAGTGTTAGAATATTTTCCGGTAGTCTTGTTATGAAATCAAGGAAGGAAAAATACAACTAAGAAATAGCATACTTGAAGGATTATCTACATAGGTTTACTTAGTTGATAGATGATATAATTAAATCATTTGTATAGGATATGTTTTCATAACTGATGAGATTGAAATAACTTGTTTATCCATATCCTCCACTTTCACGTTTAGACTTGGATTTGTACTATGATTTTATGATAGAGACCCCTATATAGAAATTTTAGTGTATAGAATCATACAACATCTAGTGGATTGGGTTCATTATTAGTTTATATAGTATTATCAGGTAAGATTAGTGGTAAATGATATTATTGATCCAACTTTTCTAGTGTTACTAACTAATGAGGAGGTGTCCATAGTAGGAAAAAATATTTTTTATTTTTTAATTTGGATAATTAATTTTTTTCCTCCAATTGGCTTATGAGGTATTATTTTTTAAATTTTATTTACTATTAACTTCAAATTATTTTTAACATTTTATTAAATTTAACTTATATAAGGGTATCTAAAATCTAAGTAATCATTGTAAAAGAAATAAAATATTTAGAAAATAGCACCTTCAGACACTTCTTTGGTTTCTAATGGGACAAAAAAACTAACATGGATTTATTTTATGTTACATAATAATTATTACTTTCTAGTGATTTATTTCAAATATAGTAGAGACTATATGTGAACTATATTTAAAAAAATCTACCATGTAAATTTTAAATTGTGATACCCTTTTGGAATCATTATTTCATTTGATTTCTGTGGAAGTAAATTTCAATTTAAAATTTAATTTATTTACCTAAATATTTTTTATAATGAGTTAAATTTATTGCTTATATAATTAAGTATCTAAACGCTATTTTTGTATAATAGGATAACACTTATATTTATCCTATTATGGATCTAGAATACATTTCAAACATTATTCTATACTTAAACTAAAAAACAAGATATTCATACATATATAATTTTGAAATATTAAAAAACATTGAGATTTAGTGTTGGTTTCATCCACTCCTTGATAGGTAAAAACACATACCTAATTATAATACACTATTCATTATACTATTATTAATGTCAAAAGTTTTATATTTTAGTGGAAATTGTATGTTATGCATATTATTCCCACATAAATTCAGTTTATATTTCTTGTGTTCTTATTGGGTGGTTTTCCAAGATGTTTTAAAGCATTTTTAAATTCACAAGTCATATTCTATACTTTATTTCATTAATATATATATATATATTCATTTTAGATATTTTTTGATAATTAATATTTGAAATTACAATATTTTTATGGATGAGTTCATCATGACCCACTTAATATATATATAGTGTTTTTTATTATCAAAATATTGTTTCATTAATGTTGTTTAATTGTCAAAGAGGAGGTGTTGAATGCGGATATTATTTCTTACAATTCATTTTTGAGATTATCACAACCATAACAATATAAATTTTTCAAAAGTTTGGTCATATTAAATAAATTATATTTTAAAAAATATTTCTCATTTTAAGTTTCATAACACTTACTATTTTTTATATTTTTAATGATGTTTTAGATATATGATAGAATAATTAAAAAAACATCAATACTTATTTGAAGAATAACTTTAAGGATTGATTAATATGTTGATGTAGTTTTATTTATGCGTATAATCTTTCTAAAAGAAGTTATAAAAAATTATGATGTGGGTTTTCCATTTTATATTGTTTTTTTCATCTTTTTTTACTTCTTTAATTTATATTATAGGGATGTGTTAAATATATTTATTAGTATTATAAAAAAAAATTGGCATTCAATGTCTGTTATTCTTAAAATAAAAAATTAAATCCACTTTAAAGGATGGTTTCAACAACAATGTACATTGAAATAAACTATCCACATTGGTTTTAATAAAAATGGACATTGAAAGCCTTCCCATATATCATTTTAAAGGAAGTTTTAATATCGGTCCCAATTAAAATTAATGTTAAAGAAGTATTTACATGTCAATTACAATATAAAACGACACTAAAAGTCATATGGAATGGTTTTCAACATCAGTTACTTTAAAATCATATGTTTATACACTTTTTCAACATTGGTTTTCATAAAATTTGCATTGAATTTCTTACTATATTTATTTTTAGGGAAAATTTCAAGGTCATTTTTATAGAAATCAATGTGAAAACTAAACTTTTAACATTGACTACATTTATGTCAATTTCTAATTTACATTACAAATTTAATAATAATTGATGCTAAAGGTTGTTTACCATTACTGACACTACCCAAGGTTAGTGAAATATCTATAAATGACAACCATCACACTTTTACACCTTTATTTTAAAATCCTTGAGTCTTAGTAATTAGGGGGTGGTTGAGTATGTCGAAGATTATGTCGTTGGATTGAGATCAAACATGATGGGATTTTACCTCTTATATAATGAGTGTGATAGATGGGACCTCAATTGAGATAGACTAAGGAACATCAGACCACACCTAAATCATATATATGATGTGATTATCTATTCAAAAGAGGGGTATGTCATGTTCTCTTATACTTAAAGGTAAATTAAATATAATTTATTCGTCAACCAGGTTAGACTCTAACCAGGAAAATGGTAATTTATGAGTTGGTTATATGGGATTTAAATACTCTATATTCTATGCTCACTCAATGTCTTGGATAAAGGGAATGCATAAGAACGAATTCTCGCATATGACGAAGCTAATGGAAACAAGTATAGTGATGCATGTGTTTGATTGAGATCATGATAGATCCATTTGTATCTTGAGTAGAATTGATTCTTTACTAGAGGTAAATATTTTAATATATTTATAGATCCAGTGATGCTTATTTATTATAAAATATATACAGGATTATGGGGGGATACTTTTTGGTTGACTGAATGAGGATTGGGTTTGACTCAAAGAGTTGTGAAATGTCTCTTAGGATCAATGTAGGTGCCTAAGGGTGAGGGGGACAAAAAAATTGTAGACATATTTCTTCTAAATAATAAATCTTGTATAAATATCATAACCCCCTTTGATTATGAACCTATATTTATATTCACAATATTTGATTCTATTTTAGTTTAACAAATTAATGAAGACCACATTAAATATAAGAAATCAGGTCAAATATGCATGTAATATTTCTAAGAGGTTTAGATCCTAACCATACACATTGAAGGGATTTTTTATTTACACAAATAATGGTTTATCCACTATAATCCATCACAGAATACACAGTTTGGACCTTCACACACCTACATATAGTATCAATAATCAATCAATTTTCTACTTTACACAAAACTTCTACAACCCCATATTCACACTGAATTCATAGCTTCACACTATGTTATCCTTGTGAAACATAATCCACACAGGTTCCTTATATTCCCAACATGTCTGAAAAGGTTTTTTCTTAAAAATTGTCCTTTTATAATGGTCAACATATTAGAATAGGATGTATCAACATCAAAGAATAATATCCTTCCTCTTTGATAGAGTATTCAAATACTAGCTGGTTTTTAGTAACAATAAATGCTACTTAATATCTATTCCATATCATCTTCAAAAATATCCTATATAAACTAGTAAAATTGATTTATAACTTTTAATCACTGAATGGATTTACACCAACTGAGAAGAAATATACATTATAATTCGATCTCTCCTTAGATCTTATTCCTTCTTCTCAATACTTTGTCTCACCAAGATTTGACTCATAATGATGGGATGGATCCTTCTTCCTTTAGACTCAATAGATAGTAATCATCATCTTTGAATCCATATTATACCCTTCTTATTATTTTTCATTGTGTGTTCTTCAAAATATCCCTTTTCTATGATTATCAATTTTACTACTTAAACAACTCCACTCTCTAATGCATTTTATTTTTATATGTATATCACAAGGAAATCATATTTTCTATTATGAAATAAAGAATATCCAAAAAAATTAGTTCCCATATTCCCCATTAAATCTTCCTTACCTATTCCATTTGTGGGGGTCCCTACCGTCATAATATTCTCTTTTCCTCCTCAATGTATGTATATTATAAAATTTAAGGAGTATCTTGTTGTTTCATTCTTTTATCTCATCCAATAGATATTATAGATCTTTTTTATAGTAGGATTATATCTTCTCATATTCTCATCAAAATAATCTCCATAAAAGTCAATAGATAAACTTTTATCATGTATTTACTTAAATAATACATAATTAATCTTGTACTTGGAATCATTTTCATATACTGAATGAATTATCTCTAACCTATCCTCTTTTAAATCACACAACTTCACTTAACACTTAACATTGAAATCACATTTCAATTTTTCATTACACAAAAAATAAATTTTATCTCTTGAATATTTATATTTTATCATTATTTATTCATTTTATATTCGAAAAATAATATTAATATCCAAATAGTTTAAAATAAATATATGTTTGATAGCTTTCTGATAATGTGATACCAAGCCTAGCAAACCCTAAAATACAGTTATAATAAATATAATCATTATTAATCATTCAATAAATTAGTGGATATAAATAATAATTTCCAAATTATGAAATATATTTATTAATTTATTTATATTTATAAATTTATTGATTAGTTATTAGTAAAAAAGCATTCAATTTTTAGTAATGTCCTTTTATGTTTCAAAAATACATTTTTACCCCAAAATGATTTTTATTTCTTTTTTAGAAAATATTATAAAACGGTATACCAATTTTATAAAATTTATCTATAAATATTATCTTAATTTTTTATCATAGCATATCAAAATTATCTTAGAATGAATATTTTACATTTTTTTAATGAATAGTGGAATGTAATCTTTTTTTTAAATTGTATTTTTTGTTTCAAGAATTTCAAAGATACATTTTGTTTTGAAATGATTTAAAAGTTAAATTATTTCATTTATATGATTAATAATCCTATTAAAGTCATTTTACTAAATTTTATTCTTTATTTTCATATAAAAATGTTTCATACTTTAGAATACATTTTACTATAAAAATATTTTTCGTTGTCTTTTATGAGTTTAATTTTAAATTAAAACCTACCACATCAATTAATTGAATTTAAAAAATGGATTCCATATTTTAATTAATCATAATTAAGATTATTTAATAAGTTCAACATAATTTTTTGTCATTATTAATAGTAACTATTGTAAATAATTGTAACCGCGTAAAATAGAAAATTGGGTTTATTAACATTAAAACTAATGTGAAAGGAATTTAAATTATAAATAGAACATTCAGTTACATATTGTATGAGTTGAGTTCATCCAAAATTATATATTTTTATGTTATGTTCACTTGGATCCTTCTTTCTATGATAATGACCAATATAATATTTTTAAGTAATGAAAAACACAAAATGTCACTCTCTTACTTTTAAATTTATAATACATGTTCACATAGGGATAAAAATAATATTTGAATGATTATAAAATTATATGTTGAAAATAAATATTTTTCATTGTAATTTATTATCAATTTTTAGTGATTATGTAATTATCTTAAATGCTTATACATTTCTAAGTCACTGTGTGTTCAAGCTGTGGAAAAATAAAACTAAATAATGTTAAAAATCACTAAAACTAATGTATCTTGGAATAATTATAGTTATTAAAAAATTAAAGTTAATAATAATTTACTATTTATTTCAAAATGGGTTCTGATATAATTTCATTATTATCTTGAATACTTTATATTCAAATTAAATAAATAGTTCTAATATGATATTAATGAAATTTAATAATAAATAATATATAATTAAATATTTTAAAATTGCTAGAAATACTTTCTCTAGAAAATTGAATTATGTATGGTATTTAATATCAATAATTTTCCATTTATGGTCTTTTTTTTCATTTATAGTTACTTTATTTTCCCCTAGAGAGTAAAAAAATCATTGATATTATGGTTATCGTCAAATGAGTTAACAAGAGGTTAAAACTATGAGATAAGGGTAAAAACAATAGCCTAGATTGTCTGAATTATAGTGTATGAGATTATTTTGACTCATAATTATCCAATATTATAAATATATCATTTTTGTTTCAATTTTATGTGAAAACTAATTTATATTAATTTAATACTTTATGAAGTTCCAAGGGAGGACCTCCCCTCACTTAAAATAGGGAACCTCCTCTTCTCTCTTCTTATCATCATTTGAGCACTATAATACAACCAATACCTAAAAAATTACATTACTAAAGTCCATATACATTGTATATAGGTATTATTTTTTTCCTAATACTAACATTTTTGGGATTAATGTGCAGCTAAATGGACATTTTCTGAAGAATTGGTATAACTCTTAATTGAATGTTTTAGTTTTACTTATTCTTCTACCACCATAAATAATACTAAAACTACTGTGATATAATAACATAAGTGTATAAAATATATTTAAATGCTATTATGATTATATGTCAACTCTAATACCTATCCTTCTTCATATTAAGGGAAAATGAAACCATTGTTCATGTGTATGATTAATTACCACCTCACAAATCGATGTAATTCGTTTCCTATCACTACATCTCATGATCAGTTATAATTATAGATTAAACACATATATATTATAATATTTATATTATTATAATTATTTAAATATAATATATCATCAATATTATCACCATTCAATCTATTTAAAATTATAATATCATTCGTGCATACGAGTGGAATACCACCTTCATGTAGTGATTTGATTTTCTTTTCAACATAATCTCACATGGATGGTATATATAATTTTTTAAAAAAAGTTAATATGATATTTATTATATAATAATTATTAAATCGAGTTAAAATATTACTTAACTTATTTACCTCAAGTGTATTGGAAAATATAAATGTTAATCATGCGTACATATGACATATGATCTCCATGATTGTAACCCAACTCATTTTTCATAACCATCTTTCAAGGATGATTTTAAAAATATAACAAATGTAAATATATTATAATTATTTCATTATTATTATTATAGTTATTGAATAATAATTACCACTTTGACTACAATCAGCATATCAAATTGGATTTTATATTATGATTTGAATGTCCTCAAAACACTTGATATTGACTTAACTAATTACGTAATTAAATTTATCATTGAAATAAATGAAATAAATGGTCTGATGATATAGGATTAAACCTAAAATGATTTCTTAAAAATTTATTTAATTAATAAAACTTTATTATACATTATATAAATAACATATGTGACATGTCATTCTCAAGGTAAAGGGAACCTTACCGTAAAATACCAATTTAAAAGTTTTAAATATTTATTTTATAAATCATTTTCTTCCAAGTGCATATAATTTAAAATAATTTTTATAAATGTATTTATATGTAAATAAATAAATTTTAAAGAAATTTTTGGCCTATTATTATCTTATTTGTGTTTTTTTAAGGAATCCTTTTACATATTTCATATGGGATGTTTTGGTATTCTTTACAAAAAAGTAAATATGAATGTTCTATCTTAATTTATACGACATCAATGAATTTTTTCATCACTATATCTATTATTTGATTTTTGAATTCCACTAAAATCATCCAAGTTTTATTCAAATAAAATCCATCCTCCCTTTGTTTAGGTTATTTTAATTTTTTAAAATTGGATTTGAAAGGAAAAGGATATATCAATATCCAAAAATGTTTTGATTATGGGTTAAAAATTTATTTTTATTTGTATAATGATGTAAATTAAATATTTCATGCGTTATGATTATGTTATGGTTATTGAAAATTATTTATTATAGTGGGTGAGCATTATATAACTCAAGATGATTAGTGAGCCCTATATAGAGCTCCAATACAATGGGTAAGGGGTCAAAAATAACTAGTTATAGGTTTATCATAAGAGACTATACGAATTTAATGGGTAGATTATTCAATTTTTAAGAGTTAAAGTAAGAGGGATATGAAAAATATGTACCAATTTACCTACATGGAATTTATATTCTTACTAATTATTTTTCATGGAAATATTTTTATTTCACATGGTAGGTTAATTATCCTTTGAATTTATGGAATGATTATGCCCACTTTGGTTAAAAATATATTTTTTTAAGATATTTTTTCAAGGTTACTCATAGTTTATAAGAATCCCTCATGATTAAAATTTTACTTTTTTTAAAATATTTTTATGAAAACATTTTTGTGGTAAATTAGATTTAATGTGTAAGTAAATGATTATTTTATCTTAAATATTATTATGGAAAAGGAAAAACACTTTTATGATCTTATGGGTTTGAAATAGGCTAATGATTTTCTTTATTATTTTTTTATATATAAATCACTAATATTTTTTTCTTTATCCCCTATTTTCAAATCATTTTTTATAGGTCTTAAGGAGAAGTATGAAATTTAATAATGTTAGAGTGCAATATATGGAAGTTACCATGAACGAATCATTAGTGTCTCTATAAAGAATTTTTTTATAGTAAAACTCGGTACATTTTAGATTTTTGAAAATTAAAAACGTTTTTACTAATTATAAAAAAAATCAAAACCTTAAAGATACTAGAGTATGTAATTGATGAAATATTTTAGTTTGATGTTATTTATTTTGGATGGAAAAAATTGGTCAGGTTTATCTATATCAAATCCAAAAAATGAAAATTTTATGTTGTTTTCATCGAATCTTAGAGTGTGGGTTTGGGCATATTATAATTGGTGTAAGATCATTATTTAGATTAATTTGGAGATTATGATGTTTCATTTAAGGTAATTTATGAGTCATGGATACTATCATGGGTTTATAATTTAAAGTTTGATCACATATTTGGTGGAGAAAATTCTTATTTTAAGGCCACAAGTGATTATACCATGAGGTAATTCCAAAATTATACTGGGCTTAGGAATAATAATCTATGGACTATTAAATAACACTTTGGGTGAGTATAGAATTTAATTTTAATGTAATTATGGTATATTTAATGTAGTGATATAGATAATCTTGATGGTTGAAAAGTGATTCATTAATAGGGAGAAATTTTTGTAATAATTATTATAATACTAAGGATTTTCTTTTTGGTTAGTATCTAAATTTTATTCATGATATTTTGGTAAATTTGACTACATAATTATATTTTATGAAGATTTATCCGATTTATTAATAATATTTTGGGATATTTTTCTTTAGAATGAGGTATATGTAACCCTTAGTTTTAAGATATGATTTTACATGAAAAAATAACTCAAAATAATTTAATTATTTTTTTGGGTATATAAGATAAAAGTTATGAGATCTCATTTGAGGTTAAAAAATTATTTAATTTAGATGTTGTTGAATTTAATTGGGTTTCTAGGTTATTTATTAATGGAATGATCAAATTTTAACCTTTAGTTATATTATGTAAATTTCTATGATAAATGTATTATTTATTCATATGAAGGTTTATACATTTTTGGATATTATCATAACATATGCTAACTTTTAATGATTTGGTTAATATATAAAGATTTAAGGAACATATTTTTATCCTTTTATGGATTATATAATCTGTTATAAGTTTATTTTAGTTTTTTAGGCAGGAAATATTCATCCACAATACTCACCATTTGGAGAAAAAATGAGATAATGGTGGAAATTCATTAAATAATAAATTATATTTATCAAGTAATTATATTTCCTTATGATCATATTATAGATAATAAAGAAATTTATAAACTCTGGGAAAAAAATATTGAAATAACAATTTTATCCTATTATAATCGTTTTTGATGATTTTAGGGTTTTTTTTAAAGGTATTTTTAAATGTTAAACCCTTGAATACTGATATAAAGTTAAAATTTCAATTATGTAATTAAATAAATTGGGTATGAATTAATACCTTGATATTTTAAAAAACATTAGGCTCTATATCTCACCTAACACGCAATACAATTATTAAAGAACCTTGGAATATTATATTTTAAATATGACCACTATAACTTAGTTGTTAAATTATTAGGTACGAATAGGAATAAAAAAGTATAATATATATATATATATATATATTCCCTAATTAATAAATTTTTTTATTATTTCTTGGTAAATAATAATTATAATTAAAAAAAAGTCAATTTATGTTCCAAAAATACATTTTTCCTCAGAAGTAGTTTATTTCATTTTATTAGAATGTATTATAATTAATTTATGAAACATTCAGAAAATATATTTGAAAACATGAATTTAATTTTTTTAATAATATTTTAAAATAATATTGGAGTTAATTCTGAAGAATTTTATAAAATGTTTGACTTTATTGATGGATTGTGAAAAATTATGTTTTTTGAAAACTATCTTTTAATTTCAATCATTTACAAAGTCCCATTATGTTTTAAATGGTTTAAAATTTAAATTAGTTCATTAATATCATAAATAATATAATTAAGTTAATTTTAACTAACATAATACTTTATTTTTGTATAAAAACCTTTTATACATAAGAATATATTTTCCTAAAAAATCTCACTTCATCGAGTTTTGTATGTTTAATTTTAAATTAAATTTTGAAACTTATTGGAATTGAATTTTATAAAATGGATTTAATATTTTTATTCATCATAATAAATATTATTTAATGATCTCAATGTAATTTTTAGCTATTATGAATAGTAACTATGGTAAAAAGTTATAACTATAGTTAAAGGGAAAATCGAGTTAAATATGCTTAAAACTAATGTGAAAATGATTTAATGTCTACCCAACACTTTCTATTACCATATTTTTTAAGTTTATTTCACTTATAATCATATAATTTTTTAATATTTGGATACTTTTATCCTTTTTTCTTTAATAATGTCCTATATAATATTTTAAGTAAAGAAAAATACGAAATGTTACTCTTTTACTTTTAAATTTAACTTATATGTTCACATGGGTGTCAAATTGAGTTGTGAATGAATATTAAAAATTATTTTGAGAATAATAAAATTATATTTATTATGGTAAATTATTTATAATTTTTATTTATTATATAATTACCTTAAATTCTTATCAAATTTTGACACAATGTTTGTGTAAGTAGTGGAAAAATGAAATTAAATAATTTTAAAAACATTAAAATTCATGTATTTTTAATTAATTATGGAACGACATGAATTTAATAATTAAATATAATTTATTATTGATGGTAAAATGGATTATATTCTTATTACATTATTATCATTATGAATTTAGAGTCAAATTAAATTAATATTTCCAAAAATAATATTAATGATATTTAATGAAATAAATATTTTATGAAATGGTTTAAAAATCATAAAAATATTATAATTGGACAACTGAATGGGATATAAACACAAAAATCAACCATTTTCCATTTATGATCTACTTTTCCATTTATAAAAAATTCTATGACCCCTAATGAGAAAAAAATATTGATATCACGATAATCATCAAAAGCGTTAATGGAAAGTTAAAAAAATGTATATATGGGTGAGAGCAACACCTAATCCTATAAAAAAATTATTTGAAAAGTTTATTTAGAATCATAATAATACTATAGCCAAAATATATCATTTTTTAACTTTTACTTGAAAATTAATTTAAATAAATTTAATACTTTATGAAATTCCAAGGGTGTTCCTCCCATCAATCATAAAAGGGAACTTCCTATTATATATTCCTAACACATTTTTAGAACTATAGTTCTAAAAATACATACCCAAATACCTTCCTAAAATACCTTAGAATTTTCTCTAGGTCTTAATTTTGGAATAATACCACCCATAGAGGGATTAAGGTGCGAGTAAATGGAAATCATCTAATGAAGGTGTATAAATTTTAACTGAATATTTTTTATTTCTTATTATAACTACTTGAAAACTGTTACATGAATTATGATATAATAAATTCAGTATAAAAAAATATTCTTAGATTTTATTATGTTGATTTATTAACTTTTATCCACCCACTTCTACGTCTAATGGGTATTGAAGTGATCTGTAATGTGTACGGAGGACTACCGCCTCAAGGACCGATGTAATTATTTTCCATCATTTCCTACCAAGGATGGTAATAATGATATATTTAAATTATATATATGATATTCATTACATATTTATTATTTTTTAATTATAATAAATTATATTTTTTATCATTCCACCCATTGATAAATGATAATGTCGTTCGTGCATACGTGTGGATTACCACCTCTACAAAGTGATGTGATTCATTTTTCATCACTACCTCACATGGGTGGTATAAATAACTTTATCTACAGTGTTAATAAGATATTTATGATACAATTATAATTATGGAAATATGAAATGATACTTTCCTTCTTTCACTCATGTGCATTTAAAAATGTAAAAATATCCCATGAGTACATATAGCCTATCATCTCTATGATTGTAATGTTATTTATTTTCCATAACTAAAACTCATGATTGGTTTTGAAATTTTAATTAATGTATAAAAATTATAATTATTTCACGATTAAAATTTTTGTGATGATAATACAATAACCTATTTAACTATAGTCAATATACCAAATTCATTTTGAAATTAGGAAGCGAACGTCCTTAAAACTTTATACATGGACTTAACCAATTAAGTAACAAAATATATAATTAAAATAAGTGAAATAATTTTTGTAATTATAAGGTGTTAAGAATAGAAAATGTTCTTAAGAAATTAAATAATTGATGATTTTTTATTATGTAGGAGATAAATAACATACATTAAATGTCAGACTCATGGTAATCAACACTTTACCTTAAAACCTTGTTTTAAATGTTTTAAAGATTCATTTTCTAAATTTTTTATTCCATGTAAATTTTGTTAAAAATAATAATAATAATGTATATATTTTAAAATAAATGATTTATAAAGTAAATTTTATGTCTCTTTTTTACTATCTCTCAATGTTTTTCAAAAGGAATATTTTTCTATATTTTATGTGGTATGTTTTGAATTTCATTACAGAAGGTAAAAACAAATGTTATATTTTAACATATTAGACGTTGGTGGATTTTCCCACATCCATAAATATTATTTTATGTTCGTATTCCATTATAATATTACATGTTTTATTCAAAGAAAACACCTCCCTTATTTTTTATGGGAATTTTTATTTTTAAAAATGGATTTTAAAGGAAAGAGATATATCAATTTCCAAAAAAGTCTTCCTATGGGTTACAATGTATATTTTTGTTAGTATGATGATAGAAATGAAATATTTCATTTATTATGATTATGTTATTGTTATTTAAAATTTTATGATGATTTATGAGACTGATATAACCCATAATTAATGTTGTTCCATGTATATCTCTTCAATGCATTGGGTAAAGGGAAAGAGTTTCCCAGTTATAGGTTACTCTTAAGAGATTATTGGAATTTATTATGTAGCTTATTCCATTTTTAATAGGTATTATAAAAGTGTTATTAAAATGATGACCCAAGTTACCTAAAATTATTTTCTCTACATTAAAATGAGTTTTCATGGAAATCGTGTGATTTTATAAGGTAATATAATTGTCGTTTGAATTTAAGGTATGCTAATTACCTTTTGAAATAAAAAGGTATGTTTTAAGAAAATATTTTTCAATAGTTATCATGTTTTTTTAGAAACCATCATGATTATTATTTCTCCTTTAAGTTTTCGTATAATGTGTTTTAAGAAAAACTTTGGCCAATAAAGATGATTTCATGTGTAGTTAAATGATTATTCGAGCTATAGGTTTATTTTGTTAAAGAAAAAACTCCCTTTTATGATCTCTTTGTATTGAAATAGACTATCTAGTTTCTTTCTTCTATTTTATATATACATTAATGATATTTTTTTATTCATCTCACATTATCAAATGATTATTCACTGGGATTAAGGATTGGAATAAAATTTAATAAAGTCAGAGTTACAAATATACAAGTTTACATTAACGAATCAATAATGTATTTATAACGAAATTGTTTTTGAAAAAAATACAATATGGAAATATCCACTTTGAAAGAGTTTATCCAAATTTTCTAAAATTATTAATCTAAAATAATATTGGGTATGTGAGTGATCTAATTTTTATGTTTGATGTTATATGTTTTGGGGATCATAATAGGTCTCATTTACTAGTATCAAATATATAAATATAAATATTAGGTTTTTAGAATTAGATCTAGAAATATAGTTTTGAGGTTTCTATACTTATCATATTAAATCTTTGTAATTCTCTCAAAACCATCATAACTATGATTTTTTTCAAATCAACTAGAATTATGGAATTTTATGTTGTTTAGAACCACATCATTTCATCACAAGCATCTTTATATGTTTTTTATTAGACTTCAAAAACATGGTAAACCCTATTTTTAGACATTAAAAAATCTCATAAAATATCTCTAACATTGATATTATTCTATATAATTTCAATGATTAGCATCTAAAAAATTTTATTCTTCTATAATTTTTTTTATGTTTACATCATTACGAATTGATTCAATAATAATCTTTATTAACATTATTCATTAGAATTTAAATCTGGAAAACTCAGTTTTTCAAATAGTAGGTTCTAGAGGATATTTTCCAAATTATTCCACGAAAAATATCATATAAGGTATATATATCATAATATATTCATCTATATTATAGGATCGTATTTTTTTTAAAATATGGAAAACTCAAATTAGTACATGGACAATAATATTATATGTGCTTGAAAAAGTCAAACGGGCTTAGCCTTTGTGAAAATGAAGTAAACTAAAATATCATATATGGTTTAAATTCTATAACACTTAGATGGATTCCCATTTACATTTTAAAAAAATATCTATTAGATTTCAAATATCATATTCACTAGACAATTATCTTTCATATAAGATAATTTCCTTTTCCATTATTCAAAAATTACCTACACATGATAAATATCATTCATGCTGACTAATTCATTTATATATAGGAAAATTTATTATTCCATTTAATAGAACATTTATTTTATAGATGAAATTTATTATGTGATACAAAAATCTCTACCATGTATTTTAATTATCATACATGTTGGAAAACTTCATTTACTATTCTTTATCTCCTACTAAATGGATATTTTTTAAATTTCAATATTGTATTCACTTTTACTATATGATATTTTCTTTTATTATTCATCACACTCCAGCATAGGGAATCTATATTTCATCAAATTAATTATTTGATTCCTCCAATGAACTCTCAAATCTTCTATTCACTTCAAATCATTCCTGAGAAGAATAAAAAAATATTGGAATTATTATAATAATTCTAAAGTCCTCTAACCTTATTCCAAAGATGTATAGCATAAAATAATCAAGATGGAGTGTACTCATGAAATCCTATACATTATCAACTATAAATTCACTTTATACTTTACAAATCATCCTTAATGAGATAATAAACACTATAATAAACAAAATTAATGCTATATCACTCAAGTATGGATTCTCATATTCAAAATCTATCTTAGGATCTCCCCACCAAATGGATTATTCCAAACTTCTCCAAACTAATGTATATAGCACTAAAACACTTCCATCAGTATAATACATTACCTAACATAAAGATCAACTCAATCAACCATATTATTTCACTAGTATTTAACCTAATGTTGTCCATCCAGATCTTTAATCAATTTAAATTTAAGTAGAAACATCACTTTTCCATTTCCCAACTTGTATAGATAACTCCCCTTATTTACCATTAATGGATAGAAAACATCTCCTCACCAAAGGTGGGTGTACACTACAATCTATCACATATTTTCTCCATGATCATATTTTAACATGTTTCATTGACAATAAATACTATTGAAAATGAATACAAACCCAAACTAAATAGAACATAAAGCTATTCTATAAGTTTTTTTGAAGTAAATTTAAATGTGTTTTGAATGGGTTCTCACAAGGTATTTCATATAATATAATACACTTTTATATTGATTATAGATTTCAAAAAGTGTTTTGGAAGATAAGAAAAATGATTTTAAGATATAATATCATAATTTATATTATATGATATGATATGAGGTGCAATGACATAATGAATTTTTGGCTATAGAGAAAGTGGGAAATTGAATGAGATTTCATAAATTCTTACCCATTTGATATGCTTAAATCATTATTATAGGGTATTATATAAACATGTTATATAGTAAAACTTGTAGAAATAAAGGGTATAATATAACATTTGGTTTTGGGTGTATCGTATTTTTTTATTGGGTTCATTATAAAAACATGAATGATATTTTATTCTAACTACCCATATAATAATATATTTACATTTAAGGTCAACCATAATGAATAAATAATATGATATTTACTATGATTTCTTGGTTATATGGTTGATAATGGTTATAATTTGTGTAAATCATTACCATGTTATCTATCATTAACTTCCATTTCATGTAATGTAATACTTGGAAAATAATCATTCATGTAAAAGGTTTTATAAATCATATAAGTAATCTAATCACGTATTATAACACATGACTAAATGAAAAATATATCAAAGAGTTTCCTTGGATACTATATATAAAGGTACATAACACATTAGATGTGTGTTTGTGTGTGAAAATCCCTATTCATTTTTAAAACTCCCTTACCTAATACTCTATTCTCCTACCTTATTTATTATTATGGTAATATCTTACCATGTGGTTGTTAATACCCCACTCATATGATGAGTTATTTATATTAGACCATGTATATACCATATAGGTAGGATTCTTATCATTTCTCCTAAGTGATTGTGATCTACAACATTAGATGAAGATGGATTCAATGGAGGCCCTTCAGTTTATGGTATGATTTCATAATTTAATCATTTATAGTTTTACATATTTATTTCATTTATGCTTGGTGATCTTGGTTTAGGATTATTAATCACTTAAAATGTTTTTAATAAGTGTTATTGTATCCCTCTGAATCCCAAAATAATATACATATATCATGACATGGATCGGGTTGAGAATAACTTGGTCTAAACCCTCCATTAATATCATTTAATTATGTCTCTACTTATCAAATCCTAGAGACTATCATAGACATCCTGGGGGTGGTGGTGGTGGATGTGGAATATATCATCATACACCTTTTTATCCTCCATGTAAAACACCAACTCATATACCATGTCCTCTGTCTTGATTTCTACCATATTTTTTCCAAGGAATCTCTTTATCATGCCACTTACTTTTCCTTAGAGGATCACCCCTGACACCTCCTTGAATACCCTATGTTTCACATTGATTAGAAAACTAGAAATCCATATAAACTATCTACCATAATTGTATTAGAATATATCTTGAGCTATATGGATCCTCTTTGAAACATTACTGGCACAAAACCTAATGACTGGTACCGTGTATATTGTTTTCTCTATTTTCATTAATATGGATGTTATTGATTCCCTATTATAGACAATATCACTCCCCCTAAAGCATTGTTTCATAAAATAAGAATCTATTGACCATTAAAACCAAACTATAACTCCAGTGTAGGTAGGGAGATATATTGGGATACCCCCGACACAAATGTCTCAGTAAATCCCATCGTATAACTTTAAAAAATAAAGGAATATATCTTAAATAATGTTTTGGGAGTACCTCATGAGTCTATTCAACATTAATGTGTGCACCGAGACTGAGATGGTACCCTTATATAGGATCAACAACATATGTGTGAGCATTATCTTCATCATGGTTGGGTAGTACTTCTTATAGAAGAGGGAATCAAACTATAAACCTGGGATAGACACCTCATCATGGGATGGGATCATTAATTCCCACAAAAAGGTCAATATAATGTGAATAATATTATATGATAACTCTACTATATGATCTATTGTTATTGATACTATGAGGAACAAAAATTTAATTACCTATATACAATCATTCGCAACCTAATGGTCAGGCTCTCATCTAAACCATAGTGGTTTATACTAATAGAACTATTGAATTGCACACTGTCTATGTGTATCTTATTTTAATCCCATGTTAATAATTCACTACTTGGAAGATAGAGGGTTGTCCACTTAAACCATTGGTAAAGGTTCTCATTATTATACAACATTCATAGGATAATTTAACTACATGCCCGATAGGGATATCACCCAATATGGTTCTTAGATGGAGGCCTTGTGACTCATCTCATTGATGAAAATATGATCAATTTATTGAATATAAATATCATGTTCCTATCCTAGAATTATGGTTTGTTGTCATCATGGAGACATCATATACTTGAAAAGACGAATCCATGATCAATTACGAATATCTGGAGAACTAAATCAAGGAGGATATTGTGTTAATAAATGGTATATATATAATGAATTTACCACCCTTAACATACCTTGAATAATATTCTTCAATGTTTTGGGTCAATGTGAAGGTAATCATAGTCCTGGTGTGTAGATACGTTGAACACCACACTAAAATTAAGTTCTCGGGCATGTGATTTAAACTCGACACCCCAAGGTATCTATTCAATATGTTCTCAAACCAACACTCATATAAAAACTATATCATATCTTTATCTTTAAGATAGATCTACTCTGATACCGTGCTAGCATGACCTAAACCACTTGGTCCCTACCCATTTCATAAGTGAGACGAGCATTACACCTCAATCCCACCTCTAAATGGACATGGTTTAGTGACTTGCATTTTGCAGGCATATCACACATGACAGGAGACCTTAACCTAATGTATATTTCACTTCCACCAATATCCAAGATACATATAATTGAAATGAAGCCATATAAAATGACTAGTTGTAATAATTAAGGCATTCAACACATGCTAAGATCCACCTAGAAAATAATCATATACAAACTATAATGTAAAGGGTAAAATTATGTGCCAAAATCCTAAATATAAGAAATATAATGAAACTAAGTGGTATAGTGATATTTGTAATTTCTATATCCACACATAACCATCATATTTGTTTTCACCTCTTGGAACCACTAAGATCCCATTGAACCAACTCTGTGTCCACTATAGTCACTGCCAAACTACTTAACTTCTATATATAAAATGAAACTTTCGAGTTGAATGTCCATAGAGGGGTGAGTAAATACATACTTAGTATTATGTGTTGAAAAACTCAAAAGATTAAAAGTAAAATAGTTTGTAAAAACCCACTATGGTAGATAAAAAATCCATTCATTAGAAAAGGAATCACAGTAGGACCCACATATGGTAGTAAACACCAAAACCCGTAAAATAAACCAGAACACATAGTAGAGGGAAAAAGATACCCATATATTCTTATAATTCAAATAACCTAGGATATTAATTCCTACTCTTCTACTTCCCAATTTAAAAAAGAATATATTACTTTGAGAAAACAAAGTAATCAATGTTATATAAAAAATCCAAAACCCATATCATATAACTAATGGGGGTATGGAAAAAATGCCTCTCTGAAGTATATATCATTTAAAGGAGTACCATACTTATAATGCATGAGTTTTTTTCCATTTTCCAAGAACAATTTAGTAACTAACTATAAATATAGGGGACCCTATCCCTAGATATCAATGAATAATGGATCAAGGGAGTACTAACTCTATTAACTATGTGGTGGATTTATGCCTTGTTGGTTATAAGGGAGTTATGATTCAATGATAAAAATATTGAGGCCCCTACCCCATGAATTTGTAAAAGTATTGAGATCTATAAACCATATAGGAGACTTATTCACTATCATCAAAAGATAAATAGGGAAGTACAAAACCCCAGTTTATGCACCACTAATCATGATAAAACCCCAACATTGATACTACATTACTTAATTATAAATCTACCCATATCACATCATAAACCATCTTTGATGAAAAAAATAAACAAATTATTCTGATATATGTAGAGAAATGAATTGGATAGGCCATTGGCCTACCAAAAACATTCACATGGTATAAAAGTCATGAAAATTCCACACAAGTGAACTATCAAGAAGTGTGGTAATATCTAGGAACAACACATGGAATGTTGAGAGAGTAAATAAATGACCCTAGTGTAAGTGCATCCCACATATATTGGACAACATGGGAATTAGGGACCAACACATATTGCACACACCATCTATGTTGGATTGGGTGGGACCAAACATATCACACTTCCCAAACCTATTGGTTGATCCACGTGTCATCTGAGTTGGCTCTTCTAGGGACATAAGGTCAATCCCAAATGGTTTTGCCTACCGAAAAGGATCCATGTACCTGGTCCACAATAGTATCAGGAACTGGGTTTCCCTTGAAGTTTGGGCCTATATGTCACCCATCCTAGAGGTTATGCCTTTATAGTCTATGGAAAGAGAGAGAATTATTGACCAAACCCTGACCACGAAGGCCGACAATCCACCACTTCCAAACATCATCACACAGTCGGATTCACCACCCCATCATATCATAGCATGGAGGATTACATCCCATTCTATAAAGGGTCTTCATTAAATTATCTACATCCTTTATATTATACTACTTCATTTAAATATTCATCAATATCCACAATCATACATTGTCAAAATCATTCCACTAAAAAATAGAATAAAAATTATAACATATACTTTTTGATGTTGATGAATTTTGATCTAAAATATGGTAGTAAATAATAAACAATGAAGGATCAAATATTCTCCAACATTGATCGATACAATTTAATCATGAAGAAGGGAGAAAAAAATAAAATAGTGATCCCCACTTTGTATTTGGTTTGATTGATAAATTAATTATATGTGTATGTTGATTAATCATGATTTTATTATCATTGGGAAAAATGTACATATTAACTTATTAAAGATAATGAAATAAACCTAAATGAAAATATTTCAATAGTGAAATTGAGAATGTTTTATTTGTTTTATTCATTATTTACAAGATATTATTGGTTGTTTTTTTGAATAAAAAGTTTCTATGATTTATATTGTTTCTGATGTGTCGAAACATATAGAAACTAGAAAAACAGCATAAAATGTTGATTGAAATATCAAATGTAAATTTATAACCTATCATTTATTGTGTTTTTTCTCTTTTTACTGTTAAAAAATAGATGAGGATATGATATTGATGTATTATATATGGCATGATTACATTTTTTTGAGGTTTTACTATTGAAACTGTTGTTGTGATAAGGTTTTGTCTTTTTTTTCTTGATATGGTTTGGGGTGATGGAGATAGTGGTGGGGTTTGTTACGATGGTATTGTGTGATTATGGTTTCTTGTTTTTTATATGACTTAAGAATATAAAATATAGTGTAATTAAATAAAAAACATGAATAGGTTATGATAATATAAATGATGGGATTGAAATAAAAAATTAATTGGATGATAAAGTATAAGTTTTCAATGGAAAATATAAATGTTTATGTAGAGATTCTTATATTAATTTTTAATGGATGGATTTAATGTGATTAAAAAATATAACATGGTTAACAAGTGAATAAAATAGATGTTTTTTAATTCTAGATGTCCTGAGAGGGGATATTTGAATTAGGGTACTACCAAATCTAAGCTATCACACCCCCAAAATAACTTTAGATAATGTTACCTCATTGGAAGGGACTTATTCAACCTTCAATTACTTTCTCCCTAAATCTCACCAAATCTAAAGCACTGATATAAGAATTTAAAAACCCCAAATCACAATGATTATATAATTTTTGACCAAAATGGGATACATCCAAGGGTAATACACTTCAAATTGTTTTATTGTACCAAAAATACAATATAATTCTCTATTTTAGTGGTAAGGAGGTTTAGGTTAACTCACTCTTTACTAAGGCTCAGTACCTTTATAAGTTTAGGTGAAGTCACTACTTTCCATAGCTCACTAATTAAAGCATGTTGTTGGGAATATCTCACCATATCCAAAGTTTAAGTCTTTATACCTCATTATTCACTCTAGAAGATATATATTTGTATACTTATATGTATATTCATGGTTTATTTTCATGAAGGTAAATGACTTTTTAATAGTTTTAATTTTTATTATAATTACAGATGTGATGCATCAATGTATGCCATGTGTAGATCCTATATTCAAAATATATATATATAAAAAAATCTATCAGAGAAAATTTAAATATTTTAACATTAGAAAAATCATTATACAATAACCAAAAATATTATCCTATTTGAATAATTCTAGTATAGGAATTTTCTTCAATAAATATTATATTTATTTCTCCAGTAAACTAAAGGTATCCATGATGTTCCAAAAATATGATCTTAAATTTATCTCTAATATGTAACAAAAAAATCTTCTTAATTCACATATATAATTAATCCTATGTTTTGACCAACTTCCTACTTCTTTCTCCATCATCTTGTAGCCTCTCTCTATCAGTAACACTTCTCCTAATTTTTATTCTAGGCATCTCCATTATTTAATATTAGGATATTTAAATTCCAAATTAAATTAAAGGGGCCAACTACTTTTAATTTCTTATCCTTAGAACTCTTCCCTCATATCATATTTATGTAAATATTCACCATTTAACTCCATGAAACTTGTTGAAGTTTATTCTATAATCACCAACCAGTTGCAAAGTACTAATATATTAATCCCATTTAAACTCTCTAGATTTCCACATTATGAATAAAATTTTAATATTCATAATATATATCGTAATCACAAATTTTAATCTTATATTAAAGTGATAAAAGTTGTTTCCTTCTTAAAAAATGGGTTTTATCCATAGTTAATAGTGTACTTCACTATGTAATATTGATTTGTGTTGAATAATATCATAAAACATAACAATCATTGACCAAA
This sequence comes from Viscum album, assembly GCA_963277665.1. Taxonomy (NCBI): domain Eukaryota; kingdom Viridiplantae; phylum Streptophyta; class Magnoliopsida; order Santalales; family Viscaceae; genus Viscum; species Viscum album. The sequence continues at coordinate 35,491,878 of OY728131.1, forward strand.
TTATTTCTTCATCATCATAGTGTTATGTTGTAACTATTCTAATCATGAAATAACCTCTATATTATAACATGATAAAATTATAGATATTCTTGTTCTCTAAAAATAATTTAATCTGACTCAATTTAATGATATAGACATCCTGAAATTGATATAACCACTAAGATTAACATAAAATTATTTTATGGTGTAAAAATACATCCCATGAAATTAGAATTATTAATCATATATTATAGTTGATAATTTGTATCATAATTAGTGTGTTTCAAATGATATAACCCTTAAATATGACCTTATACTCCCTTATGTATCATTTGTGAATGATACTTTTCCATTTTTTAGAATATTGATTCCCTAGCGTGTCTCATAAGTCATGATGTAGAAATATTTTACATATCAACCAAAAACCTTACATATAAAGAACTTTACTACATTTAAGCCTCTTCTTAGATAAAAATATTGTGTGTATAGGGAGTGTAGATTTTTTACATTGATTCATTTTAATGAAGATAAAATATTTATGTATATAAGGCAGTTTGACACTTTTTCAAATCATAGACTAGAATATATTACAATCAGACTAGAGAATATTATGAATTATCTTAAAACCTTTACACTAGTCCTATATTCCTTCATCTTTAGTGTCTCCAATCCCCAGTTTTCAATAATATTATTCCACCATATTTTCAATAAATATCATCATATTTTCAGTATTTTAAGAATTTCTAGTTTTAGAGAGATATAAATATCCCCTTTGGTCACCTATATGTTCAAAACTTTCATCCACCTTCTTCCACATTCACAAACATTATGCAATTCAAAACACTTATTGAACAACATCTAAACCATTGAGCTTATATCAATCATCCTTCATTATAAAATTAATTTCATCCAACATTCACTTTCAATTTCATTCTTTGCAAATAATTTTAGTGAGTGAATTTACCACATTGATAACGAGATATTAAAAATCATCCAATCTTGTTGTGTTGGATCTTAGTGTATGAAACAATAGTCCAAGTTTATAACTTCAATTATTTCTATTTCACTCGATTATTTACATAACCACATATAGATTGAAAAATTACGTTACATCACCATCAAACCTCTTATTATCTCAATCATACATAAATAATATTGTCACTGTATAGTAAATAAATCAATAAAAAATGGAGTTATACAATACGATAAACCATTTAAAACTATTTTTTATGATAATGATGTAATACCACTTGATATTCTTATTCTTAATTTATTTTTAATTCTTATCTATTAATGGATGAGGAAATTTATCCTTTTATTGTTTATACCTCCATCCTAAGTTAGAAATTTTTTTATTGTAAAAACGATAGGGGTCCAAGACCCAAACAAGTCATGCGGGTCTAAAATAGTGAGGACCAAAGGCATTAACCTATACAAGGTTAACACACTCATGGGGTAAGAGATCCACTACCAGTAAAGATGATACACGGGCTGTCGGGATAACACTACTAGTGAAATTTTATCTTCAAATATATAGACATGAATGGTTCTTTTTACATGTCTTAGTATTCATATCCATTTTTAAATTCATATCACTAGTGAAAGTTTCCTCCATTGATTCACAGTCTATGCATCCTTTTATATTCTTGTTTTTATTAGAAAGAACAAATTCATCATTCTTACACTCATTATTTTTAGTGTTTGCGATAAAACCACTAAATAATACCTCATCTTTACCTTCAATGATATTCATTAAAACCACATAATATTTTTTAATCCCTAATGAAATTATATTTTAACATCCATAAAAATTTTTGTTTTCAGAAATTACCTCTTTAATATTGGAATGTGATGGATTTTCTTTCATATCCTATTTTATAATCATGAAATCAACCTATTTTATGTTATTTTATCTCCATGATTACTTATTCTCTTTCTTGGAAGGTCTTTGTGAGTAAAAAAACCTTTGGTTCTTGATGAAATATCATCTTTTCTCCTCATGATAGATTCTCTTAATATGACATCATTGATCCTAGATGCTTCATCCTTTTCCTTACCAAATCATAATCATACAGAACTATAAAACTACTTTTGTGTGAAATAAATTTCCCATCCTCCCATTCATATCTAATTATTATAGGGTCAAGGGATCTCCATGTGGCACCTCCATTCATTTGGGTTCTAAAATACCTTGCCATATGACCAAGGATGGATAAAATATAACATATCGTGATGAAATATTCATACCATTCAATAGGATTCAATGGATGGAATCTATTATCATGTTAAAATTTATAATACATCTATAATTTTCCCTTTCTCACATTCATTATTAATCTATTGATACCCCAAAATAACACTTATTTGAGCCTAATATTTGAAATTCTTTATTAGAAAATATTTCATCTAGATTCTTATTTCCTACTGACTCTATAATTATATTATTCTTTCCACTAAATTAAATCTCCACATGTGAATATGCAGTGTTTGAATTATTTTTCACAATCTGAGTATCCCCCTAAAGCTACTTAATCCTCAAATACTTATCCTTCATTTAGACTTCCAAATTCTCCAAATGAGAATTATTTTCATTATATGTAATATTAACTTTCTATTTTCACTACTCTCTTATGAAAGATATTGAAACTTCATATATTTTCTTGTTTTTCATGCATAACTTATACTAATGAGCCATTTATTAATGTTTATCAGTTGTTCCTTCATTTTAACATTCACTATTACAATGGAATTGTTTTAATTCCTCTATAACATCATAAAATATTAGATTCCTTAATCAAAATTTATTATTTAAGTATATTTATTTTCACCTACATCCTTAAAGAATTGTACTACACTCTGTAAATCATGAATCTTATCATGTCTTTTGCCCGAAAAATACATATTTACCAAATGATGTGGTTTTTTCTTTTCTACCAATATCCTCAAACCATTAATGTGATGAATAATCTGTATATTAATATTTATAGGGAACATCTAGTTTAGAGTTAGATTCATATATACCTAATAAATAAATAAAAATCGCCTGAATGGGAATACTATGTTTTTTGGTCCCATTATTCCTATTCTTCTTCTTATTTATTTTATAGATATTTCGTTATTATTAAAAAAAATTCATACCCATAAATTCGATTGATTCAACTTTTAAACTAGTAAAATCCTCATGGTTCTATTATTTCAAGATATATTCTTCACCATAGATATATTCAAATTTCATCTATATATCCTTATAGTACTTATGGTTGGTTATATTCTTGGTTAAAACCTATTCCAAATAATTATTTATGAATTTATAGACATAAGAATTGATATATAAAATTATTCGATCCGTATAAAACCAAATTCTATGTTGTGTTATAAAAAAATCAATTTATCAATATATCATGGGTGATTACAAAATATACTTTCAAATAGAACTCAAACTCCTTTTCCCAATTAGAAAAAAAAATCATCAAATAAATGAATTTTCATTATTTGAGTCTTATCTTTCATAATCTACTGATCTTAACTAATTAAATATGTTAGTTTTAATCCATAAAAGAAACTATTAAATCAGATACCACTTTTTTTAACCTGAGACACCTATGGGTGAATAAGGGTAATACTAAATTTAAACTCTTTATTTCTCACAAATCCCTTTGGATATTGTTCCATCATTTAAAGGAACTTTTTAAACCATTAATTAATTTTTCCATCAATATCATCAAATATCACAAATATATACTTGAATTTAGAAAACATCACAAACAAAAAATTACCTGATTCCCCTATAATGGGATATATCTAATAATAATAAACTCGATAGTGTACTAGTTCACCCAAAATCTATTATAACTCCACATTTTTGTGGATAAAATGTTCATGTGACTTCACTCATCACCATGGATCATTTCCTGAGAATGTTTTATTAAAGTCGCTATTCACAATGGATCAATATATATATAATGATTGAAGTAATAGATCATTGCCTCCCATTTGTCACACTGTTATCCTCCTTCATGCACTACTCCTTAAGATACCAGTCTATAAACATGTAGGTCACAATTTAGTTATTTAATATGAAAGAAACTCTAAGGTGAATTTTTTTTAATTTGTATCATAATTATTGATATGATTTTTAAATTTATACAAATTAGTGATCCCAGATTCTAAATGCAAATAAAATAAACTCATTTTTATAGGAGTTGAGTTCAAAATCTTAAATGAAACTCCATACCACTATGAACCATATTCTCCAGATTGAAAAAATCATGCATAGAAATTGTATTTAATGAATTTTTTATTCATTTATCAATAAAAAATATCCATGATGCTTCAAAAATATAATTTTTAATGTATCCTCAATTAGTAATAACAAAATCATCTGGATTCCAGTATACAAAAAATATCAGGTTGTTGTCCACCTTTCCACTTATTCCTCCTTTCTATTCTCATGTATCTCTCTTTTTCTACCTTTATTAAGAAAAATTATCCAGTTTTTATTTCATCCATATACTTCCATTTTATATCAATAAGTTTAAATTTCAATTTAAAATTCAAGAGTTTAACTTCCTTTAACTTCCACCCATAAAAATCCCCACTTAGACCATCTATAAGAAAATATCTGCCATTGAACTCAATAAAAACTATTGATGTTTGTTCTATAATGGATATCCAGTTGAAAACTACCAATATATAAATCATATCTAAATTATATATACTCCCACATTGTCAATCATATTTTATAATTGATAAAATACATTATAATCAAGATAATTGATATTACCTCATGGTGTGACAAGTTGGTTCCTTCTTCAAAAACTAGTAGTATCGTGATGTAATAGTTTACTACCCAAATTTATGTTGATTTATATTGAAAAAAATATTAAATAATAATAATCATTACCATACTCCTCACTTTATGATTTAATTGTTATATTGAAACTCCTTTCATCGAGTTGTAGCCTCTGTATCACAGCATAATCATATTCAAGATATTCTTGATCTCCAAACATGTTACAATTTGACTCACTTACATGGAAAGAACATCTTCAAATAGTTATAACCAATGATATTAACCTAAAATTTCTTTATAGTATGAATACAATTTCTAGGGTGTACACATTATCAATTATATAAAATTATTTATGGTGTATATTTTAATCTGTTGGGTCCAAAATTTTAAGAGATGTTTTAAGACTAAATTAAAGGGAGAAGGGTTTTTCAAAGTGTTTTGTTTTATGGTATAATATAAATAAAATTCATTTATTATTATTTCCTTAAATGGTGATCAAATGATTTTTATCAATTCAAGGTTATTGGATAGTGTCCATTGAAATGAGTGCATCAGATGAATACTACCAGTCTGATATGATCAGTAAGAGTTTTGTAATGAATGTTTACCCAAGTATTCCTCTAAGTTTAATTTGAAAAAAATAGTAATTTTAATTCTAGATAATATTTTTTATTCTTAATTACTCTAACTTCATGAGTATGTCAAATTTTAATCATAAAATCTTAAGTACAAAGGGGGATTTTGTGTTCAAATTTTATGAAGATTGGAGTTGTAGAAGTACAAAGTGTTATCAATTATACATTTATAATGTGCTTTAAAAAGAGGTAGTTTTTTAAGTATATAACTATAGTCATTATAAATTACATCAGAAGAAGAATTTAATATGATCTCTTATAATTTCATTAGTATGAGTCCATTAGATAAAATATTGGTATTCTTATCAGATATAAGGATTTTAGTTTCTATACAACATCTATCAAATAGACTTGTATGAATTTGAAAAATGATGTTATTATAGGATGATCATATCAATGTATAAAAGTTCATCAGGCCCAATGATGTGGTTAAAGTAATGTGGGAAATGATTCTATATGAATTTAATCTATCATAGGTTTCATATAAATTGAATAGTTTGAATATTCACATTTCAAGTCATTTGATATAGAAATATTCTTATGGAAGACTACCAAATTATTCTTATGATTTTGTGAAGAAATGTCAAATAAAGATTCATAAATCAGAATAATGTTGTGAATATGTACTAGATTTAATTTTTAAATATTAAAAGGTATTTAAAAAGTATTCACTTAATAGAGGAGAATTATGTTTTTTAAATTAGAAATCATAAAAAATAAAATATAAATGATTCACCCTCTCCCCTTCTCAATGATCACATAGATCTTGATTGGTCCTTTCAATTGGTTTTAGAGCAATGTTTCCATAATTTAATATTTTCTGAAGTTTTAGGAAATGGAGAGTGACTATAGATGTTTAGAACTCTATGAAAAGTAAAGGGATTCCAATATTAAATGAGAAGAAATACCATACCTAGAAGTACATATTGTTGCCTTTACTTATATCCAATGGATATGGTGTTCTTGAAACCACTAAAAATGGGTTCCCTCATATTAAATAAGGATTTCCTTTAAAATATTTTGGTAAGATTATTTTTTAGAATTATGTTATATCCATAAATGATAAACTTTCCTTGCTCTCTGAAAGTAAATTTCTTATTGTTGAGGGTATTGAAATATCTAAAGGCATATGTGATAAGTTGAATAATATTTATAAAGGAAATATAAATGTTTGGAAAGAAAAGTTATACATTTCTAGATTGATATATACAGACCACAAATTGGGTTATAATGAATCTATTACGACTTCTTTATATGAGTTAATGAAAATGTAATAACCATAAGCTATTTTAGTCAGAATTTGGTATATTTAGATATAGTTGAAAATATTATAATAATTCCTATAGATAAATTCAATTCCAATGTATCATAATTTGAATATAGAGATCACAAAACTCAATCACTAGATGATATTCCTATCATTCTCATCACATGTAAAATGATATGAGAAAATTTTTGAATAAAAAATAAAAGGTTTAATGGAATTTTATTTAAAAGATACTATGAATGGAAATTATAAGAAATTAATCAAGTAATAAGTCAATGAATCTGAAATTGAAGATGTGGTATGTAATATTATTGAGGATTTTATTTCTTTGTTTTCAAAAATGGTTGAAACAGGCACCGAAAAGTATAAAGGAATGTTACCAATGAAGCGATTTGGAAATAGATTCATTGTCCATTTTTGTGAAATTAACCAAGATTAAAGAAAAATGAAGACAGTGACAATGAAGATAAAAGATCAATAATATATATAAAAAAAATTCAGAAATAATTAAATCCATATTCAATGTGGAAATATATTAATTTATATAAATATATTAATATAAAATTTCTATCCAAATAGGAGGTTGATGGTGATAGAAGAGTGTAGAAGCTGAAAACTGCAGTGATGATACTACTAATATTTATTTATAGAAAAAGTAAATGATGAAGATTTCACTAGTTATTAAAGTAGTAGCTCTGAAGAAGAAGATAAAAATAATATTGACTTCATTCTTAAAAGGGAGTGGAAATAATTTCTCACAATTATTTTTATAAAATAAATATTGAACAAGAAGATAAAGTGACAAGATCTTTCATAAAATAATAAACAATATTTTCTTAAATTAAAATAAATGTTTCTAAAATATATTGATGATCTAAATAAGTTACTTATGAAGATAATAACCTTGACATCATGATTGAAGAAAATATAAAGTTGAATAATAAATATGTTGATTGTGGTCAATAAAATATTATTGTGGTTAGGAAAGGAATAATAAACATAAAAAACTTAGTTTCAGAAGTAGGTGAATGTTCTAGGATAATTTAATATAATTGGAACATATATAATAATCATTAGAATTCAAAAACAAGGTTAAATATTTTTATAACAAAAAGATAATAAATAATACCATATATATAAAACAATAATAAGAGTTGGAAATCTTGAAATTTCTAAGGTTACAAAGTCTAAATCAAAAGATTATATTAAGGGAGATATTTCTAAGGTAGATAAGAAATCAAAGTAAAAGAATAATATACTATGATTTCACTAAAACTATGGTACGTAATCGATTTACAAGATGGACGGTAAGAATGATGTTGAATTCAGGTACACAATTCTGAATAGCATATAAATTTTAGAGGGAAATGTGACTTATATAGATATTACTCATACTCTGGAGGGTTTTGGTACATAAAAAATATATGATGTTTCAATTATAATTACTAAAATTATTCCAAGAGAATTTAGAGGTAGATTATGAGTGGGATTCTAACCACTCAAATTAGAAAACTTGAGAATGTTAGTTTGATTATTAAACATGGATTCTAACTTTTGGAAACTATTTTTGAAATATATGGTCCCCTTGGGAATCTTGTAAAAGGTATACTTGTTATGTTACTAACTCAATAATGTTTATATTATAAACTGAAAGTTTTATAAGATAGGGATGAAAAAGAAAATGAAAAGGCCTTATTTTTTGAAACTTATCTCAAAGGTGTAAAAAGAGAATAACCTTGGATACTTTTTAGGGGTTATTCTTCATTAATAATTATATATTTTATGTTTTTTAAGAATTTAAAAGATTACAAAGAAGGGATAATGAATTTTTTCAATGATGATTCACTCAGAATCAAAGGAATTAGACCTGATATCATTGGAAAAGAAAAATTGAAATCTAATATAACATTATTTTTTAATTGAATGAAACATAATATGTTAAGTGTTTCACAACTTTTTAATAATGATAAAGAGTTTATATTCAAAATATATGGTGTTTTCTAAATGTTTTGAACATCATAATTTTGTAACAATAGGACAATGAACCAATGGAAACTTTTTTTAAGTTCTATATGAATAATTATCATTCTATCTAATCCTTATGTAAGAAAATTATTTATAACGTAAGAGGATAGGACATATATTCCATTCTAATATGAATTTGATAACAAAGAGAGAAATTCTTTATGATATTTCTAACATGGTAATAAGTATATGTTATTTTTTTAAATATGTAATATATTTAATAATATAAACTAAGTACATAATAAAGTTTAGATTCATTCCACACATCCATTAGAGATTATACAATTTTATATATGTGGAACTGTGAGAAAGAAATCAAAAATGGATATAAGTACATTATTTTATTTAATTATGATTTTACTCACATTACATGCATTCCATTTTTCAAACATAAGTTAGAGTACCTCAAGATGGTAAAGAGTTTACAGAGAAATACTGAAGAGGAATGATATTGTTCCATGAAGAATATTTTAAGTGATAATGGTGTATAGTGTTCTAATGGGACGTTTATAAAATTTCTTGAAAGGCATTTCTATCATCATGAATTTAGTACACCATAAAAGCTACAACTAAATGGTTTTTCTAAGAGATGAAATAGTTTTTTGGTAGAGATAACACAAATAATATTGATCAAATGTGATACTTCTAGATATTTTTTCGAGGAAAATTATTGGATTTGTAGTTCATGTTCAGAATAGATGTTTTTATGGGCCAACATTTGATATGACTTCATATGAGATTTATTATAATGAAAGAAAATGTTTAAAATGCGATGGGGTATTTGGAATTCCTTGTATTCTCAAGATTAAATGTGGTAATCTTGGGAAGTTTGATCAAATATGTTCTAATGGAATATTTATTAGGTACCCTCAAAATACTAGAGGAAAAAAGACATATAATAAAGAAACAAGAAATTTTGTTGAACCCACTGATGTAAAAGTTCATGAAAAATATGATATTAAAGTTTCATAGACAAATATAGATATGGAGGAAAGTGAAGATTAAATGTTTGTAGTTATGAAACATGACAATTTTCTAAATTAAATTAATAATAGTGATGTTTTATGAGAAGATGATTATGAATCAGCTATCTTGAGTGTTGAGGAACATTTACAAACATATCATCCTAGGATAAGAAAGCAGGTGGAAGTCCAAAACATTATTGGAGATCATGGATATTAGTATTACCGGAAGATCATCATGGATTAGTTTCACATAATTTCTTATATTCTAATGTTTATTCAAAAGTTGTTGTTGAAGATTTAGAGAATCAAGAGTGTATTAATGCCATATATGAATATTTGGACTAGATTGAGAATAAGAAAATAAGGTAACTTGTGCCCAAACCTAATAATAAGAATTTTATTGGTAAAAAGTGGGTTTTTCTAAACATGTTTAATGAAAAAAGTAAAGTGATAAGAAACAAGGAACAACAAGTTTTTAAAGGCTACTCATAAATTGAAGGAATTTACTTTGGGAAAAAAATATCCCAAATTGAAAGGATTAAAACTATCAGAATCATTCTTGATATCACTATATAATAAAGTTATAATATATTCTATTTATATTTAAAGTTATATTCTCTTAAATAGGAGATATATGAAGAATTTTATGTTCAAAATAATTGTGTATTCATGCTTAGAAAATAAAAAATCTATGTGTGTATGTTATAGAAGGATTTGTATGGTTTGAATCAAGCTCCAATAGCATGGTATTCTAAACTATATACTTTTTTAAGGAAGTTGAATTTCATTAAAGGGAGAGTTGATAATAACATGTACATAAAATAAAGTTTAGAGGTTTTCTATATTGTAATTTTTAATGTGGTTGATATCATATTCACATGGAATGATGAATGATCATGTGAGAAGTTTGTAGAGGATGTGAGGAATTTATTTAAAATATATATACTAGTAGAAATGTATGGAATTATTTTCCAATAAATCTCTCAAAATAAGAAATAAATTTTCTTATCTCAATAGAAGTATGATGAAGAAATTCTAAAGAAGTTTTTGAATGGTAGACTCAAAGACTATTTCCACGCATAATTTAGTGGGGAAAAGGTTTTCAAAAGATAAATAAGTAAAATAGGTTAATCCTAAAGAGTTTTGAAAGTTTTTATGAAGCTTATTATATATAATTTTATTTAACTGTAGAGATAGTGTATGTTTTTACAATGGGTTCTTGATAACAAATTGCACCAATGTAATCTTATATTATGTTATAAAAACTAATTCACAGATATATCAGAGGAATAATTGATTTTGAAGTAAAATATGAAAACTCAAGAAAGATCGATCTCTTTGGCTACACAGATACCGACTGGGAAGGTTGTGTTGATGATAGAATATCAAAATTGGGTGGAGTTTTCTTTTTGGGGGAAGGACTACATAGTTGGAAGACTATTTAGTTAATGTGTAGTTTTCCCTTATTTTGGGATGTCATAATAAATGTTCAATTAATATTACTAAAAATAAAGTTCAAAATTTATGATCCAAGAATATTGATATGAAATATCACTTCATCAATGAACATGTGGAATAAAATGAACTCAAGTTAGAGTTTTTTCTATAAGGGGTCGAGTTGTTTATATCATTATCAAAATATTTTTTAAGGAATTAATTTACATATTCAGGTTTCTCAGAGGTGTAAAACCTCACTCTATTAAAATATAAGGTATATGGTATTTTAAACCCTCTCTCGTCTCATCTTTTGATAGTGTTATCAAAGGGGGAGAAAATATGTAACATAAATTTATACATTGGTATGTGATTTACTTTTTAAGGATGTGTACACATATTGGGGAGCTTTTAAAAGGGTTAAGCTATAATTTTAGTATGTTTTAACTATTTTAATCATTTTTAGAATTAAATATAGGAATTTTTTCTTATAGGATGAATGTTATAAGTGATATAAGATAGGTATGAAAGGTTTTTTATGAATATGTAAGAATAGAATATGTTTAAGGAAATGATTCCTTAATCACTACTTGTGGTCAAAAAAGTATTTTTGTCAAATTATTATTATTTTTCCTACATTATGTTCACTCACATGGTCTTATAATCATTGTATATGCAATCCATTTCTTGAGTTTCAATGTTTCAATAATTTATGTTCTTTATTTGACAATAAAATCCAAAGGGGGTGATTAATGGGGGTAAACAATTTGGAGTTATTTTAAAAAGAAACTAAATGAAGAATAGTTTATGAAAGTATTATATTTTGATGTCTAACATATATCACATTAAGTTTTTTCAATTTTCTTCAAAGGTGGTTAGATGTGTTTTATCAGCTTAAGTGTATCAGATGGATTCCATCAGCATGAGAGCATCAAATAGACACTACCTATCCGATGTAATCATCTAGATTTGTGCACTAAATGTTTACCCAGGAATGCTCTCAAGTTCCATAGGATAGAATGTTTAGTGATGTGAAATATGGAGATTATTTTTCTCATATTCATCTTCATATCATGATTTTTTTATGTTTCATGATCCATGAATAATTAAAAATATGGAGTTATGATTATAAGTTTATGAATATTTATAGTTAACATATCACAAAGTATTATTGGACATAAATTTATATGGTTTGTTGAAAAGAAAGGGTTTTTTGAAGTATCTACGATAATTCATTGGTAAAATGAAATCCGATGAAGGTCATAAGGTGATCTCTTATAATTTCATTGGTTTGAGTCTATCTGATTAACTTTTTCCAAAGTCATAAAATATAAGGATATTTTATCATGTACAACATCTATCAAATGGACTTGTATTTGGAGTAAATTAAATTTATTATAGGATTATTTGTTGAAAGTATGAAAAATTCATTAGAACGGATATTTTTATTAAAGTCATTAGACAACTAATTATATATTAAGTTCAAAGGTTAGAGGCTTCATATAAATTTCAAAGGTAAAAGATTTTTGATATAAGATATCATATGCAGAATGAGTCTAGATAAGTACTTCTAAATTATTCTTGTGATTTTTTGAATATATACTAGATATAATGTTTGATGATTCAAAGGTCCTTATAAATTTTACATAAAGATGTTAAATGTGATGATAGTGAGATATTCAATAAACATTACAATAATCACAGAGGTAGATCATGGTTCTAATTGAGCCATAAGGAAGTTAAAAGAATATTTTAGACAAAGAGTCTAAAAAAGATTGACTTCTATATTTAAGGAGTTTTAAAGGAAGTCAAATGTTAAATGACTATGGTATGAAGTTTTTATGTTTTGATATGGAATTTTTAATGTAAATCATTCTTTTATTCCATAAATTTCAAATGAAAAATTCTTATATAAAGGGGTGGAGGTTCACCAAAGTATGTTGTGTAATTTTTGGGAAGCTGGGTGAAGTTATATAGAATTATATATTCAATAAGATGAACATTGTTTAGAGAAATATGTCAGAAGTATCCAGATAAAGTTTCTAATATGTTTTTATCAAGTGAAATATGTACAAAAATTTGTCAAACAAATGGTAAAAGGAATAATTAGATGAATAGGGTTATATAGTCTATCATAGGAACAAGTTGTCTAAGAATTCGGATGAATAGTCCATCAGTTGGAGGGTTATTGAAACACGGATATCATATAAATGAAATAACAGATGATTAGTTTCCTACATAAGTTCATGAGGGTATTATGAATCATCCTACTAACTTTATATACAAAGGGATATGTTCATTACTTTTTCAAATTCTTAATAATCTTCACTCATGGAGTGATCCTTATACTTACATTAAGATTTATTAAATTAATTTATAGAATATATACTCTTCTAAAATAACTTGGGTATCTATTCATTACTTATAAAACAACCAATTATTTAATAACTTTTAAAACCATAATTATAAATTTTTCAAAACAGTCTCCACTTTTGATAAAACATCTATAAATTCAAAATATAATCATTTTTTAACATCTAATTATACATCTTTAGAAACAAATCCACTCATATAATAACTTATATATCATTACCATTGGTTTCATTATCTTTGATCTAAAAATCCTTCATAACATTTTTGAAATAAACGTGATTTATATTTTAGTGATTTCCTTTATCAAACATAAGTGTTTTTGGATAAAAATAGTATAGAACATCTTAGTTTTTTATTTTTTAGATTTCTGTTTTATTAATTTTGACCACCAAATCATATAAAAGATTCCAGAAACACACAACCTTAAACATTTAATTATTTCACATTATCAACCTTCAATTATTGTCAACAAATATAACATATAACCTCTCGATTGAAATAGAAATTGGTAATAAATTATGAAATGTATATTTTTATAGTCTGTGTATTGTTATGTGTGGTTGGTCATGGTGTCTAAAGGTGGTGGTAGTTGTTGATGTAAGGTGGTGATGGAAAAATGATAATGTACTTGTATTTGAATTGTTATAGGTTTTGTATTATCATTGGTTATTTTTTGTTGTATATAATCACTAATTTTTTATTACTTATTATGAACCACTACCAAAATTTATTAATGTAAATTAAACTCATATATGGTTTTTTATTTAAATTGTAATCCCAATATCCCAGATGTGAATGATATAGATGAAAACCTATCCATGTTCCATGCTCTTTCATTGAGACATGATGAATGTTGTGATGGGATAAGGTTTTGATATGTGTCTCTAGTATGTTTTATAAGTGAATGGTAGGCAGCATGTGGTTGAGGTTTTTTGGAATGTGGTAGTGGTATATGGTGTATTTTATATAGTTATTTTATGTGGCATGTGGATATGGAATGTGTCATGTGGTTATGGTTGTGATATTTTTTTGTGATGTGAAATTAGGATATGGTTAAGATGATATAAAAGGAATAGTAACATCAGAATGTATGTCATTGGGGAAAGAGGGTAACTAGCTTAATAGGGAAGTGTGTGCTAGACACCTTAATTTTTATATATAACTAATTTTGATAAATAAATGACCATAATTTTATATATATTCTGCAAGTGATCCCTAGTAGGTATTTTTTATTTTTTACCTAGATGGGAAACAAGTTTTTTTTCTATTTAGTCACTATTTTAGTAGTATATCTCCTTGACATTATCATGAAAAAATTTGGGGAGGATCCAACTGAGTATACCTCTATGCTCACCCATATATTTATATATTATTTTTATATATTTTAATGATGGATTTAGTTCCTTGTTTAGACATTACTATTTCATGGAGTTCATGTTTGATGTTGGATCCACTAGAATATGATTTTTCTTATTGGTATTTATTTTAAAGATTTACTATTTTTAAATAAAAAAACATAAATTTTGAATATCCTAGTTTTATATATTATTTTCCTATAAGTGTTTATATTTTGTTTCTTTATTATCATTTCAGATATTTATATGGATAATGCCTCCCATATATGTGTTTTATACCCTTGATGCAAGTCACCAACTCATAGACCCTTGAAGTTAGGCTTTTAGGGTCACATTTATCATAAATGTCATCCTATTTGGGTCCTATAGATAATAGTAATTATAAATTTTTATCAGAGAATTATTTGAGAGTTATTATGTGGTTTGGAGTTAGGAACAGGTGTTTATTGTATTTCATTTCATATGGAAACTATTTACTCAAAATCGATGGGTGAATAAATCTATGGTGACTAGATAGGATGTAGAAATTCCCCTAAAATAAAACACAAGGACCTTAATATCCTACTAAACATGATTAATAAAGGGTGTTCTAATTATGGTGTTTAAACTTAGTTTTGGTAATGAATCGTGTTTTTTACGCTTATACATTAATGGAGGAAATATAGTAAAATGATAATGAATATAATTAAATAAAATTAAATGAATTTCATATCCTAGACTTAGGATATCTTATTTATTTTATATATATAGAAAGGGTAATGAATAATTATGCCATTAATATGGGATAAGTGTAATATGATTCCCTTATTGATCAAAATAGGGTTGATCCAGAAGAATATGGTTCTTTGAGGAAGGTGTTGTATAATTCTAACACTATGGATTTCCAAAATGAGATAAAAATTTCATAAATTATGAGATAGAGAGTTGGTTAAAAGTTCTTGAGATTTCATTTACTTTGAACCCTATAGAGAAGGAATATTGAACTGTTTACTTTTTATTTATTGAGATGATTTTTTTTTAGTATTGGATTTTAATTTTAGGTGATCTTGAGGTTATCAAAGTATTATGGAAGATTTTTCACTATCAGTTTTATGCTGAGTTTCCCAATTTATCATTATATGAAGTTAAACAGGAGGATTTTATCTCACTATTTAAATTTATTTTGTGTTTTTTGGGAGTTTGGAGTATTTTTCATGAATTGTTTTCACTATTATATCAATCTATATTCTAATGAGGAGGCCAAGGCCTAATATTTCAAAGTTGAATTACATCCAGTTATCCAAAATCAGTTTATCACTTTTATGTTACTGACATATATTGAGGTAAAATAAATTGAGTAAGTGATATATAATATTCTCATATATAAATATTCATCTATATAGGGTATTCATTAAAACTTATCTAGGATTAGAGATATAGATAGAGGTTCGCATTGATCTATGCAGTAAAAGTTTCAGTCAGTAAAGATTCAATCTAAGCTTTATTCTCATTGTTTCCATAGGGATGGAAATCCATGGGACTTTAATAAGAGATTTAGTTTGGTTGTATTTTATTCTGGGGATTTTATTCATTTATAGATAAATTTTTTTACTATTTATATTGGTCAATTTATTATAGAAAACTAATTTCAGGAGTAGCTTTATCAACGGTTTTCTTAAAGTCCATATCATTAGTAGATGAGACCTCAATATTTTGTATAGTATAGGTGATATGGATTTAATAGAGGATAACAACATGGTATTCCTAATCCAAAGGGACATAATGATGATTTTGGTTTCTTAGGATTCCATCATTAGGTTTTGTGATAAATAGGAGAAAGATCTTGTTAGTTGTATGTTATAGAGTTTCTTGCACCAAGTATAGAAGAACATTTATCGAACCATATGTATATATTCTACCGTATACTATGATTTGTTTCATATGGTATATTTATAATCCATTGTTTTTTTTTTGAGATATAGGAATTAAAGTGGTGAGGATTACATTGTCCTTGGTTTTTAATATACTTTCCATATTTTTACCTATTTCATCTAAGGCATGTCAAAGTTGTGAGCTGATTATGAGGAAGAATAAATCAGTAAGAGAATTATTCTTATTTGACATATAACTATATGATTTTATCTTAAACATATAGTGGTTTTATAATATCTAGTTGGTTATTTATTTCATTCCATGATATGTGTCATTATTTTATATAAATTGTGGGATTGTAGTGTTTATTACTAAATGTTAACATAGAATATATCTTAGGTATCTGGAAACTCTTTCTTCTCAATAAGAATAATTGATATTTTATTTGGTGGAAGATCTTGTAGTGGTGTTTTTTAAAGTCTCGATATATTTTTTTGATTTTTTTAATAAGTTATAAGGATACCCCATTATCATTAAATTGAGTTTTGGAAAAGGTTTGTAGACTGTTGTTACCCTAATTTATATGTCTCCTTATCAGATTATTCCATATAAGTTTTGTACATTGAAAATTAAAACCACTAATTTCTTAGAGAAGGGTATTATCTATCATAATTTTCTACTATGGGGTGCTCCAATGATATTTAAAATGAATGCATATAGTAATTGTTTTTGTCACTTACCATCATCTGAATCAAGTGACGATGGTAGTCCACTACCCATCCCAAATATTGAAAATTTATTCAATTTTTTTAATGGATATAGTTTATTTTATAAGATTAATCTACGCTCTATATTTCATCAGTTGGAGGAAAAATAAGAGGATATTTTGAATAATTAAATTATGTTTCATTATGGATTCTATGTAATCTGGGTTATTCATTTTGGTTTCACAAACACCCCCACCTATTTTCGTAGTCTTGAGGAATTATGTGTACCTAGACCAGTCCATACTAGTGTTTATCAATTAAATTTTCATGAATTCAAGGATAAATGATGACCATGATGAACATCCTTTGAATATCTAGAATATCCTTTAATTATACCAACCATATGAAAAGATATTAATTTGAAAGTTATATACATGTAAGGTACAATTATTTCGGCATGTCATGTCTTAGTAGGGTGTAATGGTCAATCCTTCAATGATATATGTATTTATTTATTGGGTGTATTCCATAAATATTGAATAGATTTATAGTTTACTTGGTTTCATGGGTTATTTTTGGGGATTTATGCTTAAATTATCCTAGGTCATAAATCAATTGATACCTTTTACCTAAAAAATCCAGGCTTTGTATGGATCGATCATTATGATGATGTTTTTGAACACTTGGAAGAGATGTTAGTTGGGGATCCTACTCTTTATTTTCCTAATAGGGGGTCATGTTTGAGTTTTACTATGATAATAATCATCATATACTAGGTTTAGTCCTTATTAATCATAGGGATGTGATCATATATGGGTATTAGTAGTGATATCTCAAGATTTTTAATTATACTAGACATGATTTTGATCTTATAAAAGTGGTATTTTACTTGAATAAGTGATGGAATTACCTCACAACTGAGTTGTTTGTGGTATTTCGAAATCCTAAAAAATATATTTATATCTTCTATCTGTGATATTTTAATTGTGTTAGTGAAGGTGGATAATGTTCTTACTAGATTATGTCTTTTATATCTATTACACTCTAGGGAATGGAAAAGTGATGGTTGATACACTGAGTAGACTATTTTTTAAAGATATTTCTCAAGAATATGAATCTATAAATGACTATGGAGGGTCTTATAGTTTTGTATATTGATATATAAGAATTTGGTATTAAAGTTTTCTTATATGAAATGAAAACGAATTATTCCTATATATTATTGGTGGAGTAGTCTCAGTTGAAGGATCTTGAGGTATAGGGGTAGAGATAACTTCTAGTTAATGGGGATTATATGAAGGGACTGTTAGAGGATGGTCAACATCAGGTGATGTTTTTTTATGAGGTTTATGTTTCAATCGAAATATGAGAAATTTTTTATCATGAGTTTCATTCCACACATTTATATTTAAATCCTAATATATCAAAGATGTATCATTAATTGAGTACTCAATTATAGAGGATGAGTTTCAATAAGATTGTGGCTGACATTGAGTCATCATGTTTGATATTTTTGGAGATTGAATGTCAAGAATCATGTTCTTATTAATTTTCTATATCCATTGGATGTTTCTAAAGAGAATTTAGAGGATATATTGATGGATTTTATTACTAGTTTACCTAAAGCTCAGGTATAGTGTGATTCCAACTAGTTGAATGTGAATTAGTTGATGATGTCTACTCATTTATTAGTTATTGGAGACATGATTACAGTGGATACTTTGGAAAGGTTGTATGTGGAAGAAGTTTTTTAGATTCAATGGGTTCCAAGGATGATCATATCTAATTGAGATATTTTGTTTACTTAATGGAATATATGACTCTTTAATGTTCTTTTACATATCAGTTATTCCTTAACACTAATTCTCAACTGTAAATGGATAATCAAACCAAATGGATGAACTGGAATTTATCAGACATGTTTCGTACTATGTTCTTATTTTTTGAGGTTTATATGTGATTTATTATCCTTTAGAATATTTTTCATACAACAATAGTTATCACTCCTAAATTAGTATGACATTATTTGTAGAATTGTATGGGAGTACTTTAAGATATTCATTATACTATACCAAGGTTATAGAGTTCTTGATTCATGAAACTGATTTATTATAGATAATATTAGAGAATGAGGTGGTAATTCTTGAGTGGATGATGCCTACTCAAGGCGATTATAAGTATTATGATGATTGAAAGAGGAGAATTTTAAATCTTAATTTTGTGATTATGTGTTTCTAATAGTTTCTCTTCACCATGGGGAGTGATTTTTTGGTCATTAGATTAATCTTTTTAATCTTTTTAGCAGGTTTTTTAGACCTTTCAAGGAGCTAGAGAATATAAATGATGTGTAATATTAGATAGATACTCTTACATAGATGAATTAGGTTTATGAAATTATATATTTATCATATCATTATTGGTATCTTAAGGATGACTCTCATGCCATTGATTTTGGATAGTAGGATACCAAGGATGATGAGACACTTTTGGAAAGGAATTTTGAGATCAGTAATCATTAAGAGTATGTTCTTTTAGGAACATAATTAATTGATTTGTGTATATTATAGATATGGTTCCTTAGAGGAGTGTATATAAGATCTTGAGACATAGATACATGCTCAATATCTTCAGTTATTTTGAATATTATATTATTTCGGAGTTTATATTAATTTTATGCTGATATTTTGGACGTATTCTTCTTTTTTGTGACACATTTGTGACTTTTTGATGGAATAACCCTTGTATAAAAATTATATCATGGGGTGTTGGTGTTTTTGATATGTTTTCACTTTCATTAATTTTTTATTCTTATGAATGAGGATCATTTGAGAGATATCAATTATAAAGGGTGCATCATGGAAACATTTTTCATTTTTTTCATTTTTTTTCTTTACGTAAATACATACATTTTATCGAAATTCATGGATAATATTAACATGTATCACTATCTAATAAATGATGTAATTTAATAGAAAATTCATTAAATCTTAAACTTAAATGAAATTTATTCTAGTTAAAATTTTAGGGACAAGTCTACATTGATTTTGGTATGGTTTGGCATTGATATTCAGTTGAAAGATAAATCAATAGGGGACTGTGAAAGATGAAATAGAAATAAATATTTCAAGATTATATGAATAATTGTACATGAATTAATAATACTAAAGGAATAAGGATATCATAGGCTGTGAAAATTTCAAGTCACTTCTCATGCTTCACCTTAACACTATGATGAAAGTGATTTAATCTACGATACAAATCATTCCTTTTAATTCATGTATATCAGTAACTTTGTAAGGAAGAATCATTGGGTAAGTTCCATCCATATTATATAATAGTCTATAGTCAGTGTTAGCTATTAATTTATTATAAATACTCATTGAATACAATAACCAAATGTTATTAAAATATATAATTCATGGTAGGGAAATATTTGTAGAATTAACGATCTATTATTTTCAAAGGTGATTTCAAAATTCAAAATTCACTCAATTATGTAATGGATCCTATTATTTTGGTAAATCAAAACCTATATCACGGTATCTATGTATGTATAGGGTTTTCAATTATTACAACATGATAAACCATTGGGTTGAATTTTTTTAGAATCTATATTTATTTTTTACAACACCCAATGCAACCAGTATTGATTAAGACCATATCCTAAAACATAGAAATTCATCATCTGGGATAAATGAAAATTTGTGAAGTAAGTTTCATTCATAGATAATGAGATAATGGTATCACCATTCACAATAGAGTCATTAATTTTTACTGGATGATGTACCTAAGGGTATATATGATCAATTTTGAGAAAAAAATAGAAGATTTCACCGTGACTGAGGAAGGTCAAGCTACCACTTATGACCTATGGATATATCCACAAATGAAACTAAGATTAAAAAAAGGGATATCATATTTGATGTAAATTACTTATCTTTGAACTTATTTCAATTTATTATTACGATTGACAATTATAGAATCACTATATATGTCTTGGATTATTACTAACCCTTGAGTCATCATGCATGAAAACCAGTATCACTTTTGAAGCATCAATATTTATTGATAAATTCATTTTAGACCATTAATGAGATATAAATACATTTTTATACAAATGAACCTTCTTGAGAAATGAATATAAATATATTCATACATGGTTTATCCAAATCGATAAAGAATATTTGGTGGAAACCATATAGAATACATTATACTTGTCTATGAATCAGGGATTTTTTATTATTTATTGTAGAAAGGAAGGAAGTATGAATTAATAATCTAAAATAACTCAGCATGTGGACATCTCATGAAAGGTACCCTATGAAGATACCAACTAGACCTCAAGAATAATTATATAACATTCACCTTTTCACTATAAAAGGGGATTTAACCCACATTAGTAATGGGGTTTCACTTTATGGGTTTATTTTGTAATTTTTTTAGAAATATAGTAATGGTAAGATAAGGATATTTCATGGAAAAGACATAGATAAACCCATATCCCATTGGGTAATCTAACTATTTTATTATTTTATTACATCTTGTTTAATCTTGAAAGGAAGTTACTTATATGCATGAGGAAAATAAGTGGTCACCATCATGATTACATATATATATTAGTTTCATCATCTTTGTTTGGTTTACACACATATCCCCCTCAAACTTCCTCAATTATCACATAGTATTAGGGTATGAGGTTGGCTCATGAGTAGTCCAAGGTCCTTGATCACTTTCGATAGTCTCAATAAATTTTATGTAGTGAAATTTAATATTTACACCTTAGATAAATATACCAAGGATGGATGAGTTTATTTTGGTCACAAATGACATTATATGTGATAAAAATTTGTGAATACACTTTATGTATTATGATATAGTGGTTGGGAGGGATCTCTAATATCTGGACACTTTTTATTATCAAATAAAAATAGTTTCACACTTGTTTCAATACAAACACATAATATGGATCCAATTTTTTTCAATCTTTAATCAAAATAAAATGGTTACCCATAGACACACATAAATAATAAGCACATTAATTGCATACTATTTTATGGGACAACTCAAATCTAAACCTCTATACTACTTGTTTTCAAAAGATTTTAATTCTATTATCATCTAACATATAATAGTTATTTCAAAAATATGGAATTGTTTTTGGTGAATCAAATTATTTTTTGTTTTTCTAATTATGCATATATTCTATAACATGATTTCATTTTTAGACTAGATCAAGTAATGATCACCTATCTTGAATTAAATAAGAGGTAATCAAACTTTTTTTTCTATATCAAGTATAATGATAATAACTTAACACTTAGAACAAGACTTTGTTAAAATTTCAATGATATATTATTAATTTTCTTCTTATAGATCTTATAAAACTTATGAAATCTTGAAAAATACCTCTATTCGTAAAATAATTCAACATTCACTAAGACTATTTTATTATGTTTAATAAAATATGAATATATAAGTACTTTTACATTTCATTGGGACATTATACATCATTAAATAATATTGATAATAATAGCTAGTATTAGTACACATGGATAAATGAAAATGAATAATATACACACTAATTTAAACTCCACCTACCTTAATTCTTCCATGAAGATCACTCATTCTATAAGGACTATAAAAAAAAGAGAAGAATCATTAATCTAGAACACATTATTAACAAATATATAGAAACATATAAAAAATTAGTTAATGATTAGGTTTGATAATGGTGGAGTATATATAGGGTGTAAAAGACTGTTGAACGTTAGGATATAACTATTATCAACCTATTGAAAATGACTATAATATAATCATTGGAATAGTAATATGACCACAAGAATAGTAATAGGACTATTGGGAAGAGTAAAATGACAAATGTAATTGTAAAAATAGTTAGTAAATAATAGAATGAGTTTTTTTCATAATAAAATTAAATAAATGTGTTAAATATAATAAAATAAATGTTTAACATAATAAAATCATAATTATAGTTTTGATAAAAACATATATTATTAATCATTGTTAATAAAATTATAATAAATTTATGTGGATAAAAGAAATTTTATCTTTGATAAAGTTGTATCATGAAATAATATATATTATTATAAATATGATAATATAATTTTATAAATATATAATAATTTTTTCTAAGTATTAGAAATTTGATAATTTCATAAAAAAAGTTTAATAAGTAGAGATTTTATTGAAAATTAAATTCATTATACTTAGAAAATTATTTTGATTAAATGGATTTCATTTTTGGAATCATAAATTAAATATTTTCTTAGGTTTAATTTTTTCTATTTTTCTGAAAATGTTTAATTTTTTGTGAATTGTAACATACAACAAAAATATGATATTTTTTATTTTATGTTAAAAATGATTAATTGCATAATTGGTGTTATAATCGACCATTATATTGGCCTAAAATGTATTAATTACTATATTTAGTCTTAATATTCACCAATATTGATAGTATTGACTAACAATTATAAACTAATGAATATAAAATTCAATAACATCTCTACCCTCCCATTATAAATATCACCACTTGCCACCCATTCTCCTCACACTTAGTAATCCGTGGAGGTGGTCAAAAATATATCAATTTCCCACCCCAACCATACTACCCACATTACAATACTTCTATTAATACCAAAATACCATCCCAAAGAGCCTTAGTGGGAAGCCAAGATGATACTCCCTAAGGAAGAGGTAAAATTATCAATTGAGGTCTTTCGATTATTTTCTTCTTCTACCACCCACATATTAGATACATACACCATGATATAGTAACATAGGTATCCTAAATATACTAATATTTTATTGTTATGGTGAAATATTAATTTTATACCATCCATTGAATATATTATGAAATCAAACCATTTTTCTTCTTATAGTCATTTCACGGCCCCCATTAATGGTGATTTTCATTTTCCACAACAACCTTCATGACTAGTTTAAATTAAATTATTATAGTAAAAAAGTAATGTTAATAACAGTATTTTTTTATTTTCTTACTCTTTAATGTTTAAATACTCTTAAAGCTAAATAAAACCAGGTTAATTCATCATGGTTAGAACACCAACATGAATAAACTAACCATATAATAATAACACATATACTCTAACAAACATGCCTTTTATGAATACTTTTTTATACTAAAAACATCATTAACTTATGGAAACTCATTCAATACATGTAATCACATCTATATAATTATGTAAACAAACCATATAAACTCTTATATTTACCTAAAACTAATACAACATTGGACACATGACACGATTAACATTGGGATAGTGAATATAGACTCGATATATCAATTAAATAACAATAAAATAATATATAATATTAATAATAAATAAAATATATTTGAATTATATTCACAATAAAGTATTTAATAAATATTATTTTATCATTTGGGGTATTTAGTGGAATTATATAATGATTTTGGACCAGAGGTAAGGGAACTCTCTAAACCGCCCTTTTTATTTGGGTTATCACTTTTTTCACTCTACCTCAATTTCTATATCTATTTAATATTATGAAATGATTATAAATGTTGTATATATCTCAGTCACATATGTACCTATATTATTATCCCTTTTATTTTTTTATTAATGTCATGTATTCTAATATGAATACCTACTTTAAAATAAAATTATATTAATGGGAACTTCTCTATCCCTTAATCCATTCACATAGAATTATTTTAAAGTCTTTTTACCATAAATTATTTCTTTAAATGAGAACTATTTTAGGGTTATTAATTTTTTTACCTCAGGTTTCAAATAAAAATTCATATTCTTTACTTCTTTAAAATTACTTTTTCAATGTGTTAAAATATTTTTCTAAATCATCATTTCTACACCTAAATATCATCCCTTAATCTTGAATTTTTCTAAAAGACACCATATTTGAGACTTATTATTATTGATTTAAATAATAAAATACACTATATTAAATTCTTACCTCTCATTGGAATATTTATGAAACGTAATTTTATTATTTTTTTATGAAATATTAGGAAAAAAATTACTTTCCATGGGTATTTATTATTCTTATTACTTATGTTGGATTCCCTTATGTGGAACAGATATGCATGTACATGTTATGTAGGGTACACCTAGTTAGCACTCCAATGCATCAAATAATTTGTATATCTCTTTAGATGGTATTAGTGGGATTAGTGAGTAATCCTAATACATTATGGGACTTTATCCACCGTGTTATGATGTCTCAACAATAAGACTCATCTTAAACTTATGATTTTAGGTATTATGATGTTTTTATATTCCTATTATTACATGATCATGTGATACCATCTTCTTTATGTCATTCTTAAAAATGATTATTCATGATCCTTGTATTTTTGATATCATATTGTTAAATGTGATTAATATGTTATAATTTCTTTCATGTTTATTCCCTTACTAGACATTATAGCTCAAACCTTTTGTTTACTTAGTACCCAGGTTATCCTATACTTCTTTAGAAGCTCAAATGAATCTATGAGAAAATTTTGGAGTATAAAATAATGTAATTTTATTTTAGATTCATATTGACTTTTTATGAACTTAGAATCCTGAATACACCAGGATTACAGATACTTAGGTTGTGTTTATTGGATATTTATTTAAAAAATAATGTACTAATATTTGTAATATGTTTGTATCATTATAAAACTAATTAAAATTTTGAATCAAACTCTCAAGGACAATTATGAAGTAAATTTAAATCATCAAACTAATCAAAGTATACTGGATTATATTCATGTTTATTCTTAATTTAAAAATGGTATTATATAGATTCTAATAATGTTCCATGGACTTGAAGGTGGAGACCCAATTTAAATAGTTTTTTATTTTTTCATAACATTAAATTATTTGGTTAAGCTTAAGATAAAATCCAATAAAGATCATTTCTATTCTCACTTGAAGGTAAAAATAGTTATATATCATATACCTCGTATAAGTATAAATTCGATGTGATATTTAATGGTTTTTCATTGAATACTCATTTAAAGATTATTACATTATGAAAAGAGATCAATAAAACTTTCTAAGATGGAAGATATACACTTTTTGAGTACTAGGAAAGGTTTCATAAATTGTGTAAAATTTTCACAAATCAAGTGATAAAGGAATACCAATTAATGGTTTTCAACTACCATGTGATTTTGGGTAGTCACAGAAACATCTTGGATACATATTTGTGATTTTATATAATTGATAATTATCTAAATTAATATTTGGTGTTGATTGAAAATATCACTCAAAACTTGTAAAATTTAGGTATGAGGAATTCTATATCATGTTTTTCGCGTGAGATAAAGTCATAAAACGCGCCTTTAGATTACTATTGTTTTGTGAAACTTGATTATCTGAAAATATAGATGAATCAAAATAAATTATGAATCCCAATCCAAACATCTTATAGTATCTGGAGTTATTAAGACATTGGAGTTCTATACAGATTGTAACCCCTAGGTATCTAACACTGAGATTTTTGATGACACATAACCAAGTAGAAGTTTTGAAAAACCATTGAAGGATCAATATGAATGGAATATTCAAATTTTAAGTATGAAAATCTTAATCAGTAATCATAGAATTCTACATTCCAATAGAGTTTACAATAAAGATACAAGTCATCATCATTCTATTAAGTGAGGAAAAATTCCTAACCATTGACTAGCTACTAAGATAGAGGAAAATTTCACGTGAAATAGGATCCCTTAATGAAATATATTCTATTAAAACATTTATATTATCCTATTAATCAATATAACACATTAATAAATCATGGTATTGTGACTAAAGAGTTAATGAATTTGTTTGTGAAATTTATTACAACCTTGAACATAATAGCTGACCAAGGATTATGAAAACCCCCATCTCAAACATTACCAATCCTATAAATAAATATTAGTTGTATTTCATTTTAGAGTGTTAAGGAAGTTTACTAATAAAATAAGTGTTCCCCAATAGAGGATAAAACTAAAAATGTGCTTAAGGAAAAAAAGATATTATAGACTAGAATATACACCAACTATTGAAGTGATAACTTAGTAATGAGGATAAAGGGAATCCTTAGATAGAGGAATTTCCAAGACTATAATCACCATTTCCACCCCAAGGATGATCCCAAAAAATAAATATACTAGGGAAAATTTATAGAAATATGTTTTTGACACATAAAAAAAAGATTAAAATCAATATTCCCCTTCCAGTATCCATGAAAAAAATTATATGGAATGTAAAATTACTTAATTAAATTTTAACTAAGAGTTTAATAGTTATTGTGGAAGATAGGGTTACTTTGGTAAGGAATGTGTTTACATTGATTTCACCTTTGGAACAAAACAAATTTTATGATCCTAATACATTCACTATCCTATGTATTATAGGGAGTTGAAATTCTCAAATTCCTTATGTAACTTACATTAATTTTTCAATGTTATTCCCCATTCTATATAATATTATTTATATGATGGAAAAATATATCCAATTTGAGTGGTATTTCCACACACAAATCAATCACCCACTTACTTATTGGTGTATTAAAGGATGTCTTGGTGAGTGTAATGGTTTTTTGTTCCCTGTTAATTTCTTTATATTGAATATAATGGAATAAAAAGGCAATTCCCATTACCCAAGAATTTTGAGATAACCATTATAGAAAATATTACTAATAATAATAAATTTTCATAAAGTAATACTTTCCATGGAACATGGTGACGAAACCATACATTTCGATGATTGAGAGTTAATAAAATTCATCTAGGAAGAGCACACTCTTTCCAATATCATTTATTTTGAAAACTATTTTCTATTAAATGATAATAAACTTATACAAAAATTGTTTTTTCATTTGGTAATTCCTCATATGAAGACAAAACTCATCAATGAAATATATTTTAAAAATGAATTGTTATCTAGACTAAATATATTAGCTGATCATTATAAATATGAGTTAGATGGATAATTTTTTGAGTGATTTTACTTTTATCAATGATAAAACTAATACCTCATCTTTTTCATTTCAAATATAGGTTAAAAATTAGAGTGAACCCATGTTTTTACATTTATATGTACAACCACCCAAGTTGGAATTAAAACTATTACCATAAAACTTTGAATGTGAATACATTATGGATGGTGATACGTTACATGTAAGGTAAATAGGATTGACACTTGGTAATGTAACTAGATTAATCCCTTTTAGTTATCATGAATTTAATTTTATTTTAAAATGAATAAAAACAAGTACATAAACACTAATTAAGGCTTAAACAAACATCACTTGAATTTATGAAAACGTTGGTGAAAATCATTCATATGATAGAATAATATACCAAATATATCATTATTAATGGGTGATACAAATTTAAATTATTTAAATGAAATATAAAATAACCATTCACTATTTTTAAATAACACCATGTTCATGGTCCTATAACAATGTTTAGAAAAATTGTGTTCATAGGGTAGTCTGCATTCATTGTCTAATATAGATCATGTTTGTAAGACCACTCATGTCAGCTATTGCCATTTTCAATGTGGATAATAGATATATTCCCATGAGGTAAGTTCCTAAAACCATGATATTTGTAGGCTATAGTGATAGAAGTATGCGGTAAATCCATTAGTGATGTGAAAAATATGCGGGAAAGGGTTATGGTTATGGTCCATGTGGATTGTGACAAAAATCAGTTATAACAATGTTCTATAATTATTGTGTATATAGGGGTCACCTAAAAACATGATCTATATAGAATGTGTCAATAGAAGTGGCATATGGCCACCTACCACTATAGTTCATGTGGACCATGTCTATAAAAGACACTAAGGACCAAGGTCCTAGTGGACCATGGCCTAACATCCATGTAAGTATATTTTATTTATATCTCATTAATAACTAATATATATATATATAATGTGTTTTAGGTTAGTGGTAATGGTTTTAAAAATAACTAGACGATCATAGGATAAAACCTTTATGAAAAAATATTTTTAAGAATTCAGAATACCTATGACCATGGTTGTTGGCTATGGTCATAGAACAAGACCTATGGGACAGTTTATGGTCATATTCATAGGCCTATGGCCATATACAAATCCAAATAGAAATAGAGCTACATATATAGTCAAATATCATGGATATATCAATCATATGATAATTTTTAATCCCTAATCATGTCTATAGGTTATGTCAGTATAAATAGAATCCATGAGTAGCCTAACTATGTCCATAGGTTATGACGATGATCTATGGTATCATTTCCACTATTTGGGTCTATAGAAATAACACCATTTTCTAGAATTTGTTATTAAAAAGGAGAATAATTAAATTTTACCCATTAATATATAGACTGGTATGAAGGTATAAATTAACTATATAAAAATCAATCATCTAACCCAGAAATATCACTTTCTCGTTCCCTTTTTGGATCAAATTTTTTTGATTGTAGAAGAGAAAATCTGTTACTTTGTTTATGTCCTACTTCTCATTGAAAAATAATATCAAAAAAATACCACATTTATATAAATTTTTGGTATGTTTTTTTATAATTGGATGCCTTTTGGTTTATTTAATGCTTAGGTAAATATTCCTAAACGTATTACTTGATGAATTTAGAGTTTATGGTTCTTAAT
Organism: Viscum album; assembly: GCA_963277665.1. Taxonomy (NCBI): domain Eukaryota; kingdom Viridiplantae; phylum Streptophyta; class Magnoliopsida; order Santalales; family Viscaceae; genus Viscum; species Viscum album. Next base: position 35,521,923 of record OY728131.1, read on the forward strand.
TTGAAGGATTTATTGAGAATACGGATAATGTTTTTAATGATTCATTGTAAATAAATAGAATTTGAAATTTTAGAAATACCACTTCCTTATTTAAAGAGAAATATATTTAGGATATATGATTTAGAGTTATGGAATATAGGTGGACAAGTCTAAGGCCTATATCTTTTCCTAATTACCCTACCCTACTTGTTTTAGAACTATTAGATCAATTTTGGGTCATGCATTATTCTATATAAGATTCATTATAGTTTTAACAAAGATTAAATTGTCTATATATAATATCTTTATAAATACATTAAATTCATTTTTGATGTTTCATATAGGGAGAATACTAATAAACCAAAAAAATTTAACCAAAACCCACATCTCATGGTACCATCTTGGGAATTTCCTTATGAATTGATGAGAAATGCTTCAAACTAAAAACATGGGTCAATTTTGTCTCAAAAAGTTAATGGAAGTCCACATGTGATTTTATATTCTTCATAAACTATGGATTCAACTCATATTGAATGAAAAAATATAAAACAATAGTTATTATTTTCTACTTTTTCATGTTTTTATTTATTAGGTTGTCTGGGGATTGTTTCATAAGATGTTGTACCTCTTAGTAGTTTGATCAATAAGTAATATTCAAAACCAAATATTTTATTTTGGATAATACTAAATCATGATTTTGATGTATAGATGTAAAAATTTATAGATAATATGTGTACAATTACTCATATTACTAAGGTAGTGTGTAATATCCTACACCTCACCATTGGATTGGGAAGGCTGTGGGACATTACCAGGCCTTATGTGGCTTCACTGACACACTAAAGGATGTAAATAAATGTCGAGGCCTTCATAATAGTTGGGGGATGATTTTCCCTATAAAAACAAATCTACCAAAAAATGATAACCATAACCAAACAACCACAATATTATGTATGAGAATAATGTAATACAACTCAAAGGATGATATAGACAAACCACAATATTGTAGTAAAAATAGGAATCCAACACCAATAGAACCCAAAGACATCATATATATAAACTCCATATCTACCAAAATCCTCCAATCACTAAATCAACAAGCCAAGACCATAGTATCATTATGTGTCACTAAATAACTACAATACCTTTCATTTACCTGGGTCTTGATATCAAATATCTTCAAAAACACTAATGTTCTGAAAAAGGGTGTGATTATAAAACTCAATAGGATTTTACCAATGAATTCACAACTCATACCACTAGGATAGAACAAGTTATCACGTTTATATAAAACATTTCAAAAAAATTAAGGTAGTTTATATAAAAAATAAAACTATTTATTTGAAAAACTATTTTCACTGGAAATCAACAAAAAAGTCTTTAAACCATTTCAAATTTTCTTTTGAAATACCCAATACATAATAAACATATGCCCACATATGGATTCTCAGTGATAGATCCATACACATGAGTTGTCTCTCATCGATCTACCAATTCATCACAACGTAATAATATCTCAAGTTCACAAATGGAACGTGCCCCTTATATAGGGTCAGGTAATTATAGCCCAATGGAACACAACCTTTATATAGGGTCACGTCAATGAAATTAAATCACACCAACCAAGAATGCTAAATACCATGCCAATCAATCAATGCGAGTCCATTTCAATAAAAAATATTTTATTAAAAACATTTTCTATCTAATTTTCCATCCATAGAATCTAACCATAATTATAAAATAATAAATTAAAAATTATGAATCCAATTACACTTTCCACAAATAAAATAATTTCTAAAATTTGAAAAACCATCACTAATAAGGTTTCTATCAAACATTGCACATAAATGAATAAATTTAAATCATGAAATTTAATCGAATTGAAATAAATAATTTATGATCTAACTAAGTGGATTCAGGAGTGAATCCACTTACCTCTGAAAATTAGAAAAAAATTAAGCACAATACAAATTATTCAACAAAATGGATTGAAACTCATTAAAACATCCTTAAATATTATTCTATTTAAATAAAACAATCATATATAATCATTATTTACATCAAAATTCATGGATCTATCCCCAAAAGAGTATATACATGAATTCAAGATACATAAGAAGGTGAAAACTAAATAAAACCACTAAGAAAGATCACTTACCAATGAATATGTGCCTCTAATTCACTTAAAATCACCAACAGATCACTTTCGGACCAAGAGGAAGGGTCTCCACAACCTTTATAGGTAGAGGAGGTTGAGTAATGGTATTTTTTAGAAACCAGTAGAGGTTTAAATGGTAAATTAAATTATATCCACAAATTCTATGTTTGGTTTTTAACGCCACATAGTATGGGTGTATGGTTATATAAACTATGTGCTAATCGTGCACTAGGAACTGCCTCTAAACACACCTTTCATGGTTGGACCACATGTTTATACAAACCATGAACCAACTATAATAAACCATTATATCAAACATTACATGGTTTTACCTTGGTGGTAGCACATCTTGACACAATTGTGCGCCTAACAGTGCACCTACCAAGTGCTCACTGTTTGAGTTGCATGGTTTCCTATGAGGAACTACATGGTTTATACTAACCATCCTCAAATTTTACTCCTCCAAAAATCCCCAAAACATTTCTGAGATTCCCTCAAACCAATCAAAACTTATCCTAATTAATGTATATAATTAAAATACATAAATAAAGGGTTAATTACCAAAAACATGGGGAGATACATTCTCCCCCCCATTATCCTTTCCATCCATATAAAGTAGAAAACTACCATTGGACAAAAATATTTTGGACCATTGATTGACCATTTCATTCCCTCGGCCACACGTTTTTTCCAAAATATGACCATGTTTCCATAAAATCATCACTATACTGATACTTTTATCACATAATAAATTCTTTTAGATATCAAAAATACATACTGTAACATGAACCAATATAGCATCTAAATATAGTTCAACATTATCCCATTGAATTACATGATCGGGATCTAGTTTATACCTCTTCATTTGAAATACGTGGAACATATTATGCACTAAACTGAACATTGGTAAAGAATTTAATGACATTCCTCCTCACCAATCCATTATTGTATCTCAAAGGGCCTATGTATGGAGGATATAATTTTCCATTCTTCCCCAGAAGATGATTCCCAAGACTTCAAGAGATTATCAAGAACACAAGATCAATCACCTTGAATGAAAATGATAAGTAATGATGATATGCCTATGATTTATGATGAAAATGATCTATATTCATTCCCTTTTTGATAAATGAAATCTTCTCCATTGACACTTGATCGAGGTTCAGTTCATCTAGTGAAACCTAACCTATTTACACCCAACAAAGTGAAGAACAATAAGGAAACCCATATAATACTTCAAAAGGATTCATATGTATTGAGGGATGATAACTATTTTTATATGAGAACTCCACTAACAGTATATGCACCTCCCATGATCCATAAAAATACATTACAAAAGCTTGAAGCATATCTTACTACTTTTGTATTGTCCTCTTGAAATGTCCATCCTTCTGAGGATCATTCACTATGCTCATGGTCAACTTATTTTCAAGGACTAATTGTAAGGATTTCCAAAAAAGAGACATAAACCTTGGATATCAGTGTGTTAAAATTAAAATTGGTGTACCATAACTCTTTATAACTTCAGGGATAAAGTATTTAGACATGTCCTTCACCATATGTGATTCATGAATAGTGATGCAATGGGCCAAATTTTTGAGTTGATCCACTATCACCCATAAGGTTTTTTATTTATGAATATTCCTTAAAAGACCCATGAAAAAATACGCGGTGATAATATTCTATTTCTATACAATAATTGGTCTAGACTGCAATATACCTATTGGCCACTGATGCTCTGCCTTAACCTTTTGATAGATGAGGAATCTCCTAAAAAACCCTACCACTTTTCTTTTCATGATAACCCCACAAATTTTTGCTTTCAGTTCCTTATAAAACTTATTTTCCTAGGATGAACAAACCATCTCAAATTATAGTAAGAATGAATAATTTTTTTTTAAACCTAATATATGACCATCTGATCTCAAAAATACAACATTGATCCTCTATCAAGCTTTCATCCCTTAATGGTCTACCCACCACTGGGGTTTTAACTTATAGAAACACATTTTGAATCATAAATTTATTCCTCATTAACCATCTCCACAAAAGTATGAACAAACTAAATGGGAAAGAAAACCACAAAACTACCTCCTTCTTCACAATCCAAGTGAATTTCGGCTATCATTAACATCAATCACCACTGATCTGAAGCCTCTTTATCCAACTGACTATAAAAATTACTTCATAATGAATCTGCCACCAAGTTTCCTTTACCTAGAGTTCACAAAAAGTCAAAGTCAGACATTTAAAGATTCTTCATCCATTTTATTTGTATCATATTAAAATATCCTTGAGAGAAAAAAAATTGAACACTTATAATCATTAAAAATCATAAATTTCTCAAAAAATATTTAATGATTTAAAGATTTAAAATCATGTACTATAGTATCTAATTAAAAATGATGTGATAGGTAGTTCTTATCATGAAATGATAACTTCCATGAGCCATACTCAGCCACATGATCTCCTTTCATGATAAAACATCCCAGACCTAATCCCGAAGTATCATAATACACCACATAGCCTTGTCCTCATTTTGGAAATATCATGATGGGTGCTGAGTTGAGGAAAACTTTAAACAACTAAAAATACTTAGGATTTTATCCATTCCATTAAAATGGAACACCTTTACATTTCAATTATTTCATTGGTGAATATAGTCATGAAAATTCACAAATAAAACATCAATTATATCCAATGATACAAAGGAAATTATGTGTCTCAAATATAGACTTTGGTGGTCTCCAGGATATCATAGCCTCTATCTTTTATGGATCCATAGAAACATCTCTCTCATATGTAACATGTCTAATTAAACGTATCTATTGTATCCAAAAATCACACTTCTAAGGTTTTTTATAAAAATTATGATCCCTTAGGATACCCAACACTATCACCAAGTGTCACTCAAGACTATCCATTGTTTATTAATACATTAATATGTCATCCAAAACCACCACCAAAAAAGAATCCATATACCGTTGAGATATATGATTCATTAATTCCAAAAAACTACTAGTGAATTTTTAAGATCTAAAGTCAAAAACAAATACTCGTAGTGTCTATATCTACCCCAAAAATTTTTCTACAAAAACTCCTACTTCCAAACACGCATTTGGTGATATCATGAAAACATGTCAATTTTAAAGAACCACTAGTCTCCACTAAATTGATCAAAAATATCATCAATTCATAGAAGATGATACCAATTATTTATCATAACTTGGTTAATCATACGATAATATAGACAACTATTTATATTTCCATCCACCATTTTCTCAAACAATATCGGTGATTAACACAGATACATATTAGGATGAATTAACCCTTTGATTTCCAACTATTACTACAAGAATTTGAATTCCATAAATTTTATTACTAACATCTGATAAGACATGAGTGAGCTATGACTGGTCTCTAATAAGAGATCAATAGTAAAATCCCCTTCTTTAATGAATGGAAACCATAAGAAATTATATAAAAATTTTGATAAACTTAAAAAATATTTCAAGAAAATATATATCCCTAATCCCATCCACTAATTCCAAGGTCAAAGATTTCAATTAGTATAATATTATTCCAACTAATGGTACCAACAGTCCTTTTACACACACCTTTACATTCTGGTCTCCTCTAAAGAGATACTCAAAATAATCATATATTGTGAAACTAACCCTTAAATTATAATTTTCAATGTGATATTTAAACATTTTCAATTAATAAATACCTATAATTATTTCATAAACATCTATCTTAAGAATAGAGAAATACCCTAACAATCTACCCCAATCAATAGTTATTGAATATTCTTTGCACATAAAGGCTCAACAATTTCTTTGACCAAGAGGATTTTGAAGTTACAAAACATAATGTATAATCACAACATGCAAACACAGATGACAAATATAAATATAGTAAATAAATTAATGAGAAGCACCCATATAAAAAAAATATTCATTACGGTATAATTCAAAATAATCATACATATTTCCATTGATGGTCCAGATTAATCATCCACAATCACTTTCTCAACTCCATACAATTTCCTACTCACTACACTTTTTTATTTATTTCTCTCCTGAGATTCCTCTATTTGAGGAGTCATGGTATTTCTAAAATCATCATGGTTATATTTGTTCTATTTATGTGAATTATTTTTTTACCCTCAACCCCATCAAATCATACAACATATTCGAAGCATGAAATGCATCTCTAGTACCAAACCTTGGATCACTATGACAATAGCACTGAATATTCCCAATATTATTGAAATTATTGCATGATCTATGTGGTGTCATAAAATCTCACTTCATGTGATCAAAGTAACCACATTGGAAACCTTCATGCTTTCTTTTTGGGTTAGGAGAAAGATTCAATATTGTATCCTTATAATTTTGAGTCATACCACTACCTTGTAAATAGGTTCCCCACATTCACTTATTCCCAACATTATAGTTCCCACCATTGACCATAGGTATTAAAATGATTCCTCCAGAAATAGTTACTGGGATATCAGTCATACCACCATTTCACTATTGAACACCTCTATATAATATTATATAAAAATCACAAAAACATTTTATTGAATATCTGGCCTTAACCTTGATTCGAAAAATGAAAACCTTTAGGGATTCACTTACAGCAACTTCCAGGTAAAATCATACTAAATTCATAAATTTAACTACATACTCTACCATTCTGTGGTTATATTACTTCAAACTAAATAAATTCATTCCTATAGATATTATGAATGTGTGAGGATATAATTTTTTTGTGAACAATTATTCAAAATCCTCCTAAGTAATTCCTTGGTCTAATTTTTAAAGAACTGCTAAATCCCACCATATTAATCCTAGATCTTATAGCATGTAAAGTTTTTAAAAAAATGTGGGGTAAACACCTTTTATTAAACAAAAAAAAAAGATATCATTTTAAAGACTAGGAAAAGAAGGAACCCATAGCAATGACCAAATGACAATAAAAGCACCAATAGGGCACAAAGGCCTTACATGAACCCAACCTCAAAATGAGAAACAAACATCAAAATAAAAACCAACCAATAGTCTTTTTATCCCCCTATCAGACCCTGAAATAGAAAATCAAACAAAAATGATGCCCCCCCCCTCCAAGAAATGTGTCGTGCTGGTAACACAATCAATAAAAGGCACTCCTCCATCCCACACTAAAGTAGGAAGAGGACCATACAATAGATGTGGGAACACCTATCTCTCTTACGATCCACCCACCCAATGATGCAAGAGAGGCTTCCATCATGTACATTTCCAACGTGACATTTAGCTCATATGGTGTGCTAAGGGAATCAAAGATTTGATTCATCCTATTTACACACACATGTTCTTTTATCAGTTTTGAATCATCCTGATGGACAGGTGGACTTTACTTCTAAAATTGAAATAAATAATCCACTTTACTTGGTTTATCCCTTTTTTCCCTCTATCCACAACTTGAAAATATTTTTAAATACTCTAAATTGGATGTTAGTTTTCCTACGGCTCAGGTATAACCACATTTTTAGTAGCATATTATTCTTGGATTATTCTATGCCTAACATGTTCCATTCTCTATAATGAAAACATAGTTTTATTTATTCTCACTCTTTAGAAATTTAAGCCGTATCAATTTAAAATTTACCATATCAAACATATCACGACATGGATTCCCAAAATTCAACATTTCCCATTTTAATTTTTTTTTAAACTCTACCATGTTCTTTGAAAATAAAACTATTTTCAACTATTTAAAAAAAAACTTTTTCATAATTCATAATTATTACTCAAAATGAATTATGCACTCCTATTTAGAATTCCTTGCTATCAATTCATACCATTCTCTTATCCTTAGAAAATCCCATGATGATGAGATTACAACTCCTAGGAGTGTCTTAAACACTCATTGACCAAAACATCCTAGTAAATTGAAGTTCATCGTAAATAGGTATGTTATGCCTCTTTATGCTCTAAAATTCATGTTTTGAGCACCCTAATGGTTACTAACATCCTAACTCAAGTGCTCGACTAGATTGGATTTCAACTCCATGACCTAAAAACAATTATCATTTGTAACATACCACCCCCATCATTTTCTTGGGAAGGCAGTGGGACATTACTAGGCCTTATGTGACATCTCCTAGATAGAAATGTCTAGAAATAAATGTGTAGGGCTTCAAAATAGTTGTGAAAAAATTTTACATTTGAAAATAAATCAACCAAAACAAGACAACCATAACCAAACAACAACTATATGATTCATGAGAATAATGTAATAAAAATAAATGTATGACCAATAAAAACCATAATATATTACTAAAAATTGGAAACCAAGACTGGGAAAAACCAACGAAACCAAATACATAAACTCCACAACTCCCAAAATGCTCCAAAATCCAACCTAACAAGGCATTCCCATAATATCACAACGAATCACAAAAAAACGGTGATACCATACCTTTACCTATTAATTGATATAAAATATCTGAAAAAGATCCAACTTTCCTAATTAGGTGGTGAGTATGTAACTTTTTATGATTTCCCCAATGAATTACTAACTCATTCTACTAAGATAGAATATGTTATCACATTTATATAAAATAGTTCAGAATATTTTATAGTAGTTTATATCAAAACCAAAAATGATTTCAAGGAAAAATAGTTTTTTTTAGAATGAAACCAAAAAATTCTTTAAACCATTTCACATTCTCATTTAGCATACCCAATACTTGATCAAACACACACCCACACGTGCATGATCAAGTGAAAGTCCCATACTCATGATTTGTCTCTCATCAATATACCACATCACCACAAGTTATCCATATCTCAAGTACCCCAATGGCACAAAACCCTTCTATAGTGTCACATAATTGTACCCAAATGGAACAAAACCCTTATCTAGGGCCACATCAACAAAATGTTCTCACACTAACCATGTATGCCAAATATTATGCCAAACCATCAATTCGGAGGCATTTCAATTAAAAAAAATTATTGCTAACATTTTTTAAATAATATTTCAGGCACCAAAGAAAAAAAATTAAAATCATCATTTTTAAATTATTAAACCAATTGTGATTTCATAAAAACAAATAACTTCTAAAATTTCACAAACCATCACTTAGAGGGTTTCCATCAGACATTTCACATCAATCACACAATTTAAATCAAGAAAATCAATCAATTTGAAATCAATACTTCAAGTTATAACTACATGTAGTCTAGAGTGAAGCACCTACCTCACAAACTTTTGTGAAAATAAAGAACTAAGTAATTTCTTAAAAAGATTAGATTGAAAATCCTTAAAAATTATTTAGATCTTATTCATGTAACGGATCTGATCTGGGTGCATCCCAAAGGCTCCCCGATCTCCTTTGGACACCTGGTCTCAAGAAAATTTCCTTAAAAGCCAGAGTCTAATGATTAGTAGTGAGGTCCTAGGGTGTAATAGTGGAAAAACTATGCCCCTGTCATGACCCGTCCTCGGGGCTCGTGCCGTGACTACCCCAAGCCCGCTTTCCATAGGCCAGGGGCTGGCGACTACCACTGAAGGCATAAATCCCGATAACTGGGAAGGCATTGCCTTTATAAAAGTAAACAAAACACCACAGAGTGCAAGCAGAAGTAAAACACTAAGTACAAAAAAAAAGTGTTGAAAAGTAAATGGGCCAGAATACAAACCCAACTGAAAGTATAGCTACAACTAAACAAAAGTACAATAGAAAAAGACAACAGCTGGAAGAATGGAAGCAGCTCCTGGGTCTTCCTCCTCGGATCCTACCTGAATGGTAGGTATAGATAGCGCAGCTCCTGAATCGTCCACCACGGATCCTACCTGAAGCGGAGGTACAGATAGCGCAGCTCCTGGATCGTCCACCACGAATCCTACCTGAAGGGTAGGTACAGATAGCCTCCACAATGCTCTTTCCCATCAACCTCCTCTGAGTATCGTCTCGTCATGAAGTCCACCTCCGGATACTGACTTGTCGAGAGGTCCACCTCCGGGTACCGCCCAGTCCTCGAACTCTCGGCCTCTCTCAGCGCTATCCGACGTCTGCAACCAACACAATGAGGTGCGGGCATAGCCCGTGCAGGGGTTAGTATAATTATACTTAGAAGGGACCCTGAGACCCTCAAGGTATCACTAAAACCAACAAGGATAACCACAAATAAGATCTCAACAGATAACCTCTACTTTGGTATATGCCCATAAATATACCTAAGTTATCAAGTAAGTCATCTCAATCATGAGGAAACACAAAGATTATGAAATCAATGGATAACCAATACCCAGGTATATGACCATACATATACATATGTTATCAAGTGACCCATCTCAATCATGAGGTAAACACAAAGATCATAGACTCAGCTCAAACCAGGATTTTTATTAACGAAACTGTAACTGCTGAAGTGCCCCGTCTCTGGAGTGTACAGTGGTCCTGTCACGACTCCGAGGTACTTCTCACTAACCTAAGATAGCTGAGGTACTCCTCCTGTCGGGTACCGCGGGTCAGCCACCCAAACACAGTAGTGATTCCCGCTGGGGTATGCCACCCAAATATAGTAGTGCACACCCCCTAATAGCCTATAGAGGTACTCTCCGGACGAGTACCACGCGTCTGCACTATCACACAGTAGTCCTTCGTCCTCCATGGGTTTGTACCCAAACAAAGTAGTGCTCCATCCACTGGGCTAGTCGACTCACACCAAGTCGAGTCGGTCAAGCAGTCGTCAGGTCTCAGCCAGCTACGCGGTCTCCGTACTCCGTACGCTCATCTCCGGGAGGGTCTTCTCCACGAGATACAGTTCGATACTCCAAGTATGTTAAAGTCCCACGAAAGAAGTATATGAAAGGACCGCCTCGTCATAGGGGTCCCAACGCAATAGACGGCGCGTCAATCGGACGCCCGGTCTGTGAGTTATTAGAAGTTTCGTCCTAGGGGCCTGGTTGGTTTCATGTGAAAACCAACTTGGCTGTATCTCAACTATACCCCGAACTCTCATAGGGTATACTCAGAGGGACCGTTTCTCAACAAGATCACCCATGCCGCTGACGGTTCGTCAAACGGACATCCAGTCTGAAAGTTATCTGCTTTTCCGTTCTAGGGGCCCGGTTGGATTTCGGGTACAATCCAACCCGGACACTATCCAACTATAACCAAAACTCAGGAGAAGTATGCCAAAAGATCCATCTCATCAAGAGGAAACAAAAAAAGTTGATGGCACGTCAATCGGACGTCCGGAGCTCATGATATAAGCGTTTTCGCTCCGAGGGCCCGGTTAGTTTCGTGTGCGAACCAACCCGGCTGAACCCAATGTACTCCGAAACCTTGACTGTAATATACCGAAATGACCATATCGATCCATGGATCGCTATTCAACTGACAGTGCGTCGATCGGAGGACCGTAGCCGAAGATATGGGCGTTTGAACGGAAACTACCCGAAAATAGGGGGTTCGGGCCCGGTCCGACCCGGCCCGAGACCCCATGGGTAGGCCCAAACCGGGTCCAGGTCTGGCCCAAAAGGACGCGGCCTGGCCCAGCCTAGGCAGCCCGGCCGGTTTGGCCTGCCGAGATGGCGTGGCCGCGTGGCCTCTCGGCTGTCCAGCTGAGCGGACAGGGGCAGCGGTCGCCCCCTTGAAAGAAACTGTGGCCCCCCGCGTGGGGGCCGCCCCTTTCCAACGGATGCGGTCGATCACCGCGCCCCTCCTCCCACAGTCCCACGCAATCGCGGGACCAGCGGCCTGCCGTCGAGGCTTCAGCCGTGGCGGCCCTTCCCGGCGGCACGCTGGTGGTGTTTTACACTGACCACAGGACGCGCTCCGGCGGTCCGTTTTGCTCGCCGCCTTCAAAAACGGTCCTCATGGGACCCTACCCTAACTACGGAGGCTTCAAATTTACTTTGCGGCCCAGTTTTTCATTGCCTGTCAATCCGCGCACAACGATCAACTAGTGGAGTCTTCGAATTGCCTCTGCGGACCCGACTCCGGCCACAGTCTCCTTCGACCTCAACGGCACGGCACGACGGCGTCGCGCTTCTTCGCCGTGTTCTTTCTTGTTTCCGCACGGTGCCGTTGCACCGCGCCACCTTCTTTCGTGCCGCAACGAATAAAACAACAAAGGGGGAGGAGAGTCATCCGTGTTTGTGCGGTCCGTCCTCCTCCCATTAAGTTGATAACAAGCGGCCCAAAAGATGAAGAACGACCAAGGATTTTTCACGAACAAAAGAAAACAACCCAAATAGTTTTCCCCGAAATAATGAATTCCCAACCCGCAAACATAATCTTCTTGGATCAACTTAATATTTAGTTGATCCGCGTTCTTAGATTTAGAAGGAAGTAAACAAGGGTTCACTAGCAATCACAAATAAATTCCCTACCTCGAGCGTAGTTGAACGAAGGCTCGTCGCGGAATTTCACGTCGCGGAAGAAGGCGTCGCGGAAGGGGGATCGTCGCATCATGGAGAAAAGATTCATCGGTGTCGTGTCGTCAATCTTTGAGGATCTGGCATTCTTGTCAACCTTCATCGTAGGTCGGCATTCTTCATGTTCTTCGTGTTCTTCATGTTCTACGTTAAGGAAGGAGTGTTTCACAGCTTGAGTGATTTCTCCCCAAACCCTCTCACACAACCGAACCTCTAATAAAATAAGACTTGTCTTATTTTATTAACACACAAACCAAAGTTTTTAATTTCAAAGAAAACGAAACAATCAATTAAGTGAATTAATTTCAACGTTTAAACCACCAAATTTATAAGGCGTTTATTAACCAGATTAAACGCAAGGGTTGACTTCGTTTAAAAGGGGGGGTTCGGGTGCGTTACTTTGAACAAAAAGGGGTTTGGGAAGTTTAAAGGGTGGGCTCATGTGGGCCCCAACCCACTAATATCCTACCTAGCGGATTTATTAGGATGTGGGTCCCACTCAACCACTTAGCATAGGTTAACACTTGCTTGAATAAAAATAAAATCTATTGCACAATATTTTATTTTATTCTTTAGTTAACCCAATTAAGTAAAACTCCACCCGAGAAAACGCAACTCTAGAAAAGGTGTTCTTAAGCAATTACCGGTGTTGCGATTCCATCGGAACCCTCGGATTTCAATTTCGAGCACCGGTTCAAAAGTTAGAAAAACCCACTCGTTCGTTCAGTGAACGTACCCGAGCTATACATCGGAAAATGATTCCGGGAACACCGGGCCTCGTAATCAGGTACCGTCAGAAACTGAGTTCTTGTAAAATCCCAAAGAAAATTAAGAAAAAAAATTCCCTTGAATTTTATGGGTCTTTACATTACTCCCACCTCAGGGATTTACATCCTCGTAAAGCATTAACACAAAATAGGGATACAAAAGCGGTATTGAGCACACATCTGAGCCTTCTGCTCCCATGTGCTTACATGGAGGTTCATGTACTGCTAGTGAAAGCGCACCCGAGGAATCGACCATCCTCGTAGGATCTGCTCCTGTCGATCCTCGATCCCCACTGGGACCTCCGTGAAAGTCACCCCATCGCCAACATCCATCTCTCCATGGTCGATGATATCTGAAGGGTCGAGCACGTATCTCCTCAGTTGAGATACGTGGAAGTCATCGTGCACCTGGTGCAACTAAGGTGGATGGTTCAAACGGTAATCCACCTCGCCTACCCAGCTGAGGACCTAGAAAGGTCCGTTGAACCTCGGAGATAACTTGTCACCTCGGCCACATCTCTGTAAACCTCATCGAGGTGAGACCCGTATAAAGACATGATCGTCATTTTTAGAACTCTAGAGGTCTCCAATTCCTATTAGAACTGAATCTCAAAATGACTGCTGCCACGAGGGTAAGGTTGACCGACTCAAGAGTGATTGGTCGCACCCTCCTGTGCATGAGTTTATCCTGTGCTACTTGGGGTTTCCTTTTCGCCGACCAAGGAAAACCCATCCCGACGTCGTAGTTAAACCACAACCTTTTTGCCTAATACCATCAATTTGTGCATGAACTGTGATTGCCCAGTCCATACTCAAAAGAAAGTCGTAAGGCCTCAACGCTACCACCAAGAGATTCCAATTGAAACTCTCGCCTCGAGGGTCTGACCACATTGTCGGCATCAGTGTGATTATCGAGTCTTCTCCCAAGGTATCTCAAGACTTGAGGGTCAAGTCTACGGCTTACTGGAAACTCTAGGTCTGGGACAAGATTTGTGGAAGGAAGGAATGATTCATATCAACGTCTCTTACTACGGAAGCTAGTAGTGGACATAGACTGTCCCTTGAATCATTTTTAGATCCATTGGGTCACACTTCCTGACCGCATGCAGCCGCACTCTTTCTCCGCCCTCCAGCTCCCTTAGATTGGCGGGGACTACTAGGGCGGGTGGTTGTAGAATGTTAAAATGTACACCACCTGATGCTTCTCTCCTAGCTCTACCTCCACGTCTGCTACTTTGCAGACTCATCTCTCCTTAAAGATTCCTCTTCTTGAAACATTTAACATGCTTGAGTCTCTAATACTAGTGTCGGTTTCCTGTTTCTTACTGCATTGTGCAGTCTTCATCCGCTCCTGGATGATCTGCACCTTCTTTTCCTATGATCTGTAAGAGCTTCTAAGATTTCTCCCTTGCCAAAAATAGAAACTCGGTCTCATCCCCCAGATGAACCACGCCCATTGCCTAATACAGTCAATCCTGACATGAATGATGCATTCATGCCATGGATGACGTCGTAAGGCCTCGACGTAATTGCCAAGAGATCCAACCGTCACTCATGCCTCCAAGAGTCGAGTCATGCTGTCGGCATCAGTGTGAGGTCACTGGGTCTCCTCTATTAGAAATCTCGAAAGTGAGGGTCAAGTCAACAGTTTTAACTGGGACCTCTCGGTATCAACCAAACAAAAGGACAGGAAAGGAAACATCACAAAGTAAAGTGTCTTTTTATTATTGCAGCTCTTAGTACAAAGACACGAATACAACAGCAACATGGAATTATAAGTACAAGGGACGTATCCACTAGTTCCGCTCCTGTCCACCTACTCCTGGAGCTCTACTACCTTGTCCACTGCTCGGCTGTTGCTCAAGCACCCGCCACTACTTCTGCCTCGGTGGCTCCTCCAAAGCCTGTGGATCAACTGTGCAGGGGGTCGGATAGTCACGTTCCAGGTGACCCTTCCTGCCGCATTCATAACACTTCCTGCTCCTCGTATGGCTGGCTCTAGTCCTCTTGGACCTCTGCATCATCTTTCTACTGCCCACAGATGACTCGGCTACTGATCGAAAATCCTACAGCAAAGGTAGTAGCTCCTGTACACGCTCAGGGTGTAGAGCTACTGGCACAAACTCCACCCTGAAGAAGGTCTTGAAGTCTTCCCATGTGAAGGTCATCCCATCGCAAAACTGGAACAAGAGGCTCCACCATCTGTCTGCTGCTGCCTGAAGGAAGATGGCAGTAAAGATCACCAGGATGTCTGCAGGCGTCCCCACTAGCCTGAAGACTCTCACCACAGCCTCTAGCCAATCCTCAGCCGCCTGTGGGGCTGTCTCTCCCCGGAACCTGGGTGTCCTCTGGTGCTGGAACTCATGCAGCTCGCTCAAATGGCGTGCATTTCCTACAGCTGGGGTTGGTGGTATCGGTGGCCCAACGTATGGTAGTACCGCTGGTGCCTTTGCTGGTGCCTCAACTACAAGAGGGCCCTGTACCGAAGCCTCGTCGCTCAGCAGGCTGTCAGTACGCACATCCCTCTGGGCTCTAGCCATTCGTCCATGAAAAGGAATCCTGAAGAAACAACATGACATGGTCAAATGATTATACCTGGTGAGATGAACTGGTTTGATCTGCCTTTTAAAAACTTCTGGAAACGCACACGTAATCAGTGTTTTCCTGCACAATGTCGGAAATCAGTTGTCAAGGTCCTGGTGTATGGATACGTCGGCCGCCCACACCAACACTAGACTCCCTACACTGAAAACCACACTCGGTACTCTTAACACTATCGCTTCACAGAAATAAAATATCAGAGTTATAAGTTCTGCGGTAGAACCGACTCCTCTGATACCAATTTGTCACAACCCATCCTCAGGACCCATGCCGTGACTACCCCATGCTCGTCTTCCATAGGCTAGGGGATGGCGACTAGCACCAAAGGCATAAATTCCAATAACTGGGAAGGCATTGCCTTTATAAAAGTAAACAAAACACCACAGAGTAAAAGAGGAAGTAAAACACTAAGTACAAAAGAAAGTGCTGAAAAGTAAATGGGCCAGAATACAAACCCAACTGAAATTATAGCTACAACTGAAAAAAAGTACAATATAAAAAGACAACAGCTGGAAGAATGGAAGCACCTCCTGGGTCTTCCTCCTCGGATCCAACCTGAAGGGTAGGTACAGATAGCGCAACTCCTGGATCGTCCACCACGGATCCAACCTGAAGGGGAGGTACAGATAGCGCAGCTCCTGGATCGTCCACCACGGATCCTACCTGAAGGGTAGGTATAGATAGCCTCCACGACGCTCTTGCCCGTCAACCTCCTCCGAGTATCGTCTCTTCATGAAGTCCACCTCTGGATACTGACTCGTCAAGAGGTCCACCTCCGGGTACCGTCCAGTCCTCGAACACTCGGCCTCTGTCAGTGTTTCCCGAAGTCTGCAACCAAAACAACGAGGTGCGGGCATAGCCTGTGCAGGGGTGAGTATAACGATACTCAGTAGGGACCCCAAGACCCTCAAGGTCTCACTAAAACCAACAAGGATAACCACAAATAATATCTCAATAGATAACCTCTACTTAGGTATATGCCCATACATATACCTAAGTTATCAAGTAAGCCATATCAATCATGAGGAAACACAAAGATTATGAAATCAACGGATAACCACTAACCAGGTATATTCCCATGCATATACCTAAGTTATCAAGTGACCCATCTCAAACATGAGGTAAACACAAAGATCATAGACTCAGCTCAAACCAGGATTTTTATTATCGAAACCGTAACTGCTGAAGATCCCCGTCTCTGGAGTGTACAGTGGTCCTGTCACAACTCTGAGGTACTGCTCACTAACCTAAGACTGCTGAGGTACTCCTCCTGTCGAGTACCGCGGGTCAGCCACCCAAACACAGTAGTGCTTCCCACCGGGGTATGTCACCCAAACACAGTAGTGCACACCCCCTAATAGCCTGCATAGGTACTCTCTGGATGAGTACCACGGGTATGCACTGTCACATAGTAGTGCTCTATCCACCATGGGTCTGCACCCAAACAAAGTAGTGCTCCGTTAACTGGGGTAGTCCACTCACTCCAAGTCGAGTCGGTCAAGAAGTCGTCCGGTCTCAACCGGCTACACGGTCTCCGTACTCCGTATGCTCGTCTCCGGAAGGGTCCGCTCCACGAGCTATAGGTCGATACTCCAATTATCTCAAAGTCCCATGAAGAAGTATCTAAAAGGACCGCCTCGTCATAGGGGTCTCAACGCAACATATGGCGCGTCAATCGGACACCCGGTCTGTGAGTTATTAGCCTTTTCATCCCAGAGGACCGATTGGTTTCGTGTGCGAACCAACCAGGCCGTATCTAAAATGTAACCCGAACTATCATAGGGTATACTCATAGGGACCGTTTCTCAACAAGATCACCAACGCCGCTGAAGGTTCGTCAAACGGACGTCTAGTCTGAAAGTTATCGGCTTTTCCGTTCTAGGGGCCCAGTTGGATTTTGGGTACAATCCAACCCGGACACTATCCAACTATAACCGAAACTCAGGTAAAGTATGCCAAAAGTTCGGTCTCATCAAGAGGAAACCATCAATGTCAATGGAACGTCAATCGGACGTCCGGAGCTCAAGATATAAGCATTTCCACTCCGAGGGCCCGGTTGGTTTCGTGTGCGAACCAACCCGGCCAAACCCAATGTACTCTGAAACCGTTATTGTAATATACTGAAATGACCGCCTTGATCCAAGTATCACAACGCAACTGACGGTGCATCGATCGGAGGTCCTTAGCCCAATATATGGGTGTTTGAATGGAAACTGCCCGATAATAGGGGGTTCGGGCTCGGTCCGACCTGGCCCGAGACCCCCTGGGTCAGCCCGAACCAGGTCGACCCAAACCGTGTCTAGGTCCGGCCAAAAAGGGCATGGTCCGGCACGGCCTGGCCGGGGTGGCACGGCCGGTTTGGCCTGCCTCGCTGGCGCGGCCGCGTGGCCGCTCGGCTGTCCGGCTGAGCGGACAGGGGGTGCGGTCTCCCCCTTGAATGAAAACGGGGCCCCCCGCGTGGGGGCCGCCCCTTTCCAACGGACGCGGTCGAGCACCGCGTCCCGCCTCCCTCGGTCCTACGCAGTCACGGAACCAGCGGCCTGCCACTGCGGCTTCATCCACAGTGGCCCTTCCCGGCGGCGCGTCGGGTGCCGCCGTGCCAGCGAGGCGCGCTGGCGGTGTTTTCCGCAGACCACCGGACACGCTCAGGTGGTCCTTTTTTCTTGTCGCCTTCGACAACGGTCCTCCCGGGACCCGACCCTCACTACGGAGGCTTTAAATTTACTTTTCGGCCCCGTTTGTCATTATCCGTCAATCCGCGCACAACGATCAACCAGCGGAGTCTTCGAATTGCCTCTGCGGCCCTGACTCCGGCCGCGGTTTTGTTCGGCCTCAATGGCCCCGCTTGACGGTGCCGCGCTTCTTCGTTGCATTCTTTCTAATTTTTTCGCGGTGCCGTTGCACCGTGCCGCCATCTTTCATGTTGCAACGAACAAAACAACAAAGGGGGAGGAGTGTCGGCCGTGTTTGTGCGGTCCGACCTCCTCCCGTTAAGTTGATAACAAGCGGCCAAAAAGATGAAGAACGGCCAAGGATTTTTCACAAAAAAAACAACCCAAATAGTTTTCCCCAAAATCAAGAATTCCCAACCCGCAAACATAATCTTCACGGATCAACTTAATATTTAGTTGATCCACGTTCTTAGATTTAGAAGGAAGTAAACAAGGGTTCACTAACAATCACAAATAAATTCCCTACCTCGAGCGTAGTTGAACGAAGGCTCGTCGCGGAATTGCACGTCGCGGAAGATGGCATTGCGGAAGGGGGATCATCGCGTCATGGAGAAAATATTCTCCGTCATCGCGTCATCGATCTCTGAGGATCCGAAGTTCTTGTCGACCTTCGTCAGAGGTCGGCATTCTTCACGTTCATCACGTTCTTTGTCGAGGAAGGAGTGTTTCACGGCTTCAGTGATTTCTCCCAAAACCCTCTCGCATAACCCAACCTCTAATAAAATAAGAATTGTCTTATTTTATTAACACACAAACCAAGGTTTTGAATTTCAAAGAAAACGAAACAATGAATTATGTGAATTAATTTCAACGTTTAAACCGCCAAATTTATGAGGCGTTTATTAACCAGATTAAACGCAAGGGATGACTTTGTTCAAAAGGGGGGGTGTGGGTGCGTTACTTTAAACAAAAAGGGGTTGAGGAAGTTGAAACGGTGGGATCATGTGGGACCCACCCCACTAATATCCTACCTAGCGTATTATTTAAGATGTGGGTCCCACTCAACCACTTAGCTTAGGTGAACACTTACTTGAATGAAAATAAAATTTGTTGCACAGTATTTTATTTTATTCTTTAGTTAACCCAATTAAGTAAAACTCCACCCAAGGAAACACAACTCTGGAAAAGGTGTTCTTAAACAATTACTGGCAATGCGATTTCATTGGTGCCCTTGGATTTCAATTCCGAGCACCGGTTCAAAAGTTAGAAAAAACTCGCTCGTTCGTTCAGTGAACGTACCCGAGCTAAACTTCGGAAAATGATTCCGGTCACACCGGGCCTCGGAATCAGGTGACGTCAGAAACTTTGTTCTTGTAAAATCCCAAAAGAAATTAATAAAAAAATCCCCTTGAATTTGATGGGTCTTTACATCCCCCATTGTCATTGTAAACATAGTAGAAAAAAATAGTTACAATTGCGTAAGCAGTAATACCACAAACATAAACATCAGAAGACTGAAAGTAAATGCAACAGAATCACAAATATATATATAATGAATGGAATATGTATCTATGTAAATATCCAAACAATTTACAATGTTAGAAAGAAATATAGAAACCAAATTACAAATGAAACAATGTCCAACAGCATCGCAAGCCTCATCTTGGTCCCATGCTCTCCAGCTCCAATAGCAATAAAGTACATGATGAAGAAGCGAACTTACCCTTATCTACACCTCCAATAATATAATATTCTTGATTCCAAATCATGACCAAAATAGGGTGTGATATGAATCCTAGTAGTAAAACACCAAAATATTTGTCCCTAACGATCAGTGAATATACATAGCAGGTAATATGCATGAATGAATCAATAAACTAGGAAGTACTCAAAATTAAAAAATCTTACAGTTTTCATTTACATTCATTTATATTTATTATTCATTCTTTGAATAATGAAATCATGGGATCTATACTAAGCTCTATATTCTCATGTGTAATAGTAACAAAATAGATGTCTCAAAAGACCATATAAACCAATCTACTAAGACAAAGTCCAAGATTTTTCTTTGTCTTGGAAGACTTGTTAGAATCATTCAATCATTCATTAAAAATCCACTGGGAAATCTCTTACGGACTAAATCTTTTGTCTTAACATAGTATCAATCATTTTCAAACGACTAATTGGGTAGCTATCATAGTCAACACCCCTAGTTCAACATGGAATCAATAATTTATAAACAACCTCCTAGGTAGATCTCATGGTTAATACCCATGGGTCAACATTCCATTGATAAATTATAAACAACCTCCTGGGTAGCTCTCATGGTCAATACCCCTGGTTCTAAAAATCATAAGGTAATTGTAATCAAACTCCTAGGTAGCTATCATGGTCAATACCCCTAGGTCAATCAACTTCACCAAGTCTCTCACGGTTATGTGTAAATAATTTGGATGTCCCGACAATATTACTGGTCTAAGCCTCTCACGGTCAATTGGAATAAAACAGAGAGCATATAATATCAAAGCCTCTCATGTAATCTGAAACTACTGCATTGCTAAAAATTCAAAAGCATATCACATTCATTTCATATAATCAATCAATCTCCATCCTAATCAACCAAGTCATAGAAAATAAGGAAATCCTAACATGCATCCAAGACTAAATGACCAAGAACTAACAATCAAGGAAAATGCACCCATGGGGTTTCCCGTAACAAGGTATTTAACCTTACGCATAAGCAACAACCCTTTATCAATGAATCAAACCATAACATGTAATGAACAGGTTTAAATTCCAAATCAAGCAATACCCCAATCATGGGTACACAGTACTTTTAGAATATATAATCCAAAGATGAACAATGAAAGGCACAAATGTCCTACCTCGATTTTTCATGATCGATATGCATGAGTGTCGGCCCTTAAATCAGCCCAAATTGGTGTAGATATACATAAAAGTGAATAATTATCAACCTTAAATAATTCACTAGTGAGGAAGAATCTGGAGGAAAGGCTCTATAGGATTCAAGAACTCACCGGTGGGATCCCAACACACCTGACAGTGTCTCAATCAGAGATCGGGCGGAGAATCAGGGATTCAATCTTCGTTCATTGTTCTTAAGCACTCATGTACAAAACACGGGAAGAAAAATTTGTTTAGTAACATGAGACGCGAACCCACTCCAATATATCATTTAAAAATAAAATTACACATTGTTTTATTTAAAACTACACACCGCGTAGTGCCCTTAACTGGCCCTCAACTTAAGAGGTCCACTAGGTCATCACACGGCCATGTATTCAGCCATTACACAGCCAGAACACAGTGGTATGTTGAAATCTAGGTACACAGCCTATACTGAAAAGTACATTGAGTGTACTTAAAAATCCATTTTTCTTCATTTTTCCTCAAAAACAACTTTAAATCAAGATCCATACCTTAGAGGAAGATATAGGTTCTTAAAAACTTCCCCCCTTAAATTAATTTGTCCCTAAATTTCATTTCCCCAAGGGTGGTGAGGAAGAATCTGCGAACAAGTCCAGCCACTATGATTATACATTAGCCTCCCTTTCCCAAGTCTCTTCCTACACTCGATGTCATTACACCCGTACAAGAGGAACATACCAATCATGGAGAACCTTTGTGCTTCAATCTACAATCCTAATATATTTCTCCTTGAAGGATTCATCCACATCTAACAGACCCTCAGTGGGTTGACAAACATGAGATGGGTCTGAAAAGTAATTTTGTAGATAAGAAACATGAAAGATTTTGTGCATAGCCCAGTACCTATAAGGTTACTAAAACTGATAGTCAACTGGCCTGACTCTATCCAAAACCTCAAATAGCCCGACATATCTCAATGAAAGCTTCCCCTGTCTCCTTGACCTCTTGTGTCCCAACCACGGTGTGACATGTAGGAAAACCTGATCTCTAGCCTTAAACTCCATAGGTCGTCTTCATCGATCATCATAAGATTTCTGGTGAGATTGTGTAGTATCCATCCTCTTTTGAATCAACTCCACCTACTCAGTGGTCTCCTAGGAAAGACGAGGACCCCAAATAGATTCCTCTCTTACCTCTAGCCAATATATGGGTGATTGGAATGGACTACCGTACAAAGTCTCATAAGGTGACATCTAAATCATTTCCTAAAAATTGTTACCATAGGAAAACTTTACTAGGGGTATGTGTCTCTCCCAAGAGCCCCCAAAATCCATGACTTATGCTCGAAGCATGTTCTCAAAAACCTAAATTGTGTTATGAGATTGGCCATCTGTGTGGGGATGGTATGTTGTACTAAAAAGTACATGTGTACCTAAATCCTCCTATAGTCCCCACCCGAAACAAGAAGTAAATAGGGCATCCCTGTCTAAAATGATATAGTGTAGAACCCCATGAAAATGTACAATCTCTCATATGTACAATTTTCCAAGTTCATCAACACTGAAGGTTTCCTTGATCGGCAAGAAATGTAAAACCTTCATGATTCTGTCAATAACAAACCATACATCATCATTTCCTCTGGGTGGCCTTGGTAAACCCATAATGAAATACATTGTGATGCCATTTAACATTCACGTAGGAATGGGTAACTATTGTAAATTTCCTACCTGTCCCTGATGCTCCACCATCACCTACTAATGGGTGGAACATCTCATAACAAAAAATAGCTACACCCCTCTTGATTTCTGGGCACCAATACTGAAAATGTAGATCTCAATACATCTTGGTGACACCAGGATGAATTACCCATACTGAGGCATGAAAATATTGTAATAGCTCCCCGTGAAAGTCTGTTGAAACCAATACATGCCAAAAAATATGTAAAACATCATCCATTCATATAGTCCACCTAGGTGTAGGGTCCTCACCAAACAAACTCTCCCATAGGACTAGGCCTTTAGAATTTGATAGTTGCATCATTCTCACTCAATCCAGTAGAGTAGAGGTAACCACTATAGAAGAAAGAAACATATTACCTTGTTTATCGTCCACCTCTAAATGCATCTCATAGAGTAGATCCATAAACTTCCACTCACTGATGGCCTCCTGAACATCCTGTACATGGGTCCTCCGGCTTAACACATCAGCCACTGTGTTTCCATTCCCAGTTGTGTAGGAAAGCTCAACGTCAAAATAGTTAAGGTACTTAACCTGCCTTTGATATCTCAAATTTATTTATCATTGAGTAAAGATATACTTGAGGGTTTTTAGGTCAGTGTATACCATAAAATGATATCCCAAAATATATTTTCTCTAATAGCACAATGCATGTAGAACTGTATCCAACTTGAGATCATGCATTGGGTAATTCCTCTCATGTAGCCTCAACTACTGAGACCCATACACAATAACTTATTACCCTGCTTCAGAAATGATCCTAGACCAATACCTGATGCATTGATGTAAATGGTGTAACTCTTTCCCAGCTCTGAAAAAATCAGTATCAGTGCTAATGTCAATCTCCCTTTCATCTCCTGAATGGATAAATCATAGGAATCTGTCCACAAGTAATTCGAACCCATCCTAGTTAGGCCCATTAGTAGCTATGATAAGCATGAAAAGTCCTATATAGAGATCTCGTAATAACTAGATATCCCTAGAAAACTTCATACCTCAAATATTTTCTTCAGCTGCTACCAAGAAACTACTATTCTCACATTCTTTGGGTCTACTAATACTCTTGTCTTTGAGATGACATGACCCATGAAATGAATATGGTCCATCCAAAAGTGTCACTTTGAGTTCTTAGCATATAATTGATGCTCTCTCAGTGTACTCAATATTATCTGAAGATTAATGGAATGGTTGTGTTGAGTTTGTGAGTACACCAAGATATCTTCCATGAAGACTACCACAAAATAATCCAAGTAAGGATGGAACACTCATATTATCAGTTCAATGAAAACTTCCACTGTGTTCGTGAGACCGAACGACATAACCAATTACTCTTATAGGCTATACCTTCTCAAAAATGTTGTAAGAGGTATATATGATGGTCTAATGCACAACTGATGATAATTGGATCTCAAGTAAATCTCTTAGATCACACTGGATCCTCTAATTTTATCAAAGAGATCATTAATCCCCATAAAGGGATATCGATTATTGACCACCAACTGGTTCATATTCCAATAATCTACACAAAGTTTGAGGTTAACATCCTCCTTCTTCGCAAAGAGGACAGGCGAACCCCAAGGAGAAGTGATGGGCTAGATAAAACCCTTTTCCTACAACTCCTCTAACAATATCTTTAGCTCCTGTAATTCTGGTGTAGCTATCCTATATGGAGGAATGGAAATCGGTTCCACTCCTAGGAGAGGCTCAAAACACTTCCACCTTTTACTCTAGATGTAAAAGTGAAATATTTTCTAGAAAGATATCTTCAAAACTATCCACCAATGGAATAAAATCCATCTATGAACTCCCCATGTCATCCAGATATAAACTGGAAATCTGGGATGTAATTTCTCCCATCCTAGGATGCTCGGGTCCAGCTCTGTTCACCTGGACATCCTATTCACCATTGGGTAGAAAATATTTGACCTTCGGAGGTGTGAAACGCACCCTATGGCGATAGAAGTCAATAAAGGCCTGAAAAGATATCAATCAATACATTCTAAGAATTACATCGAAGCCTATCATCTCTAAGACATAGAGGTTCCACAAGAAGTGACACCCACCTACCTCCAGAAGGAACTCATTGCACTAACATACACTAGTCTTTATAATTTACAACATAGTTTCTAGAATCATAACATCATTATAAGTAAATATACAGAGTCTGAGACTCTCTAAAATGGAAACCGATATAAAACTATGGGAATCCCCCATATCAAAAAGATAATAAGGTAAAACTGATGTAGCTAGAATCATACCTCTAACCATAGATGGTCTGGGATCCTTCTCCTTCTGGGTATGTTCCATCACAAAATTCAGACCTATACCATGGCCCTGCAACACTACCTGGCTACCCTAAGATGATCCCCCCTACTATCACTGAAAATCAACTATCTGGATACCATGGTCACGACCACCTCCTCAGCCTGAATGGCATGAAAAACATTAGTTCTCAGACTGATGAGAAACTGGTGGTCCTTCTCCTGAATGTGGAGTCATAACAGAACCCCTCTCACTCGCTAATAGTGAGAAAACCCTACAAAAAATGCTGAAGATGATCCATCTTGCCACAAAATTGGCACTCAATTGGGTATCTCAGGCACTACGACCCCATATTCCCATTCTTCCTACACAGGTAGCACACCAGTTGGTTACTTGAAGAAACATCCAAACTAATGGAAGAACAACCAAATGTAAACTCCCTATGGTGCTTCCTGCTGTTAGTCGAAGGAGTATTAGCCCTAGATACTAAACTGCCCTAACTCACAGCTCCAAACTCCCTCATATTGCGCTCAGTAATCAACACTTTATTTACTATATTAGTCACTGAATTCAACCTGAAAACATTCAACTGAAATCAGATGTCATACCTAAGGCCATCCCCAAAACACCTAGCCAATGACAAATCTTCTTCTCCCAAAATAGGTGTGAAGCATTGAAGATCTGTAAAACAAGAAGAATAATCCATCACTAAAAGAGCACCCTGCTCCAAATGCATGAACTCCCAGGCTCATTCATCCCTTAACATCATAGTGTATATGTAATTATAGAAAGTCTTATGAAAATATTCACAATCCATATCTCGATGACATCCCTCTTGTGGGATAACATCCCCCCATATCTTAGAGGAATAACGTATCATGTAAGTCGTGAGCTTCACCCTCCTCTTAGGAGGTGTGTCCAGATGCGTGAAGATAGAAATTATGGTCTCCAACCATGACTCTATAGTATGTGTTCCTCCATACCCTGAAAAAGTAGGAGGTTTCTAGTACTAGAAAATCCTCATCAACTCTTCCATAGTCAGGGTAGGATGTGGTGATCCCTGAAAAGTCAGCATCATTCTCATAAAGCCTTTATGGAACTGTGCATCAACACATGTTTCTAGTATAATAGTTTGTGCCAAGAAGGGAACAAAAGGAGGATCTTCTAATAGTACCTGATCTACCATTTCTTGTGTTTGTTCATCACCCTGTATCCATCGTACAGCTGGAGGAAATCTTGGTGGAATATATTTTCAAGGTCAAGTGCACACCTCAGTTCATGATTATCATGGATACCAACTTAGAAGTGCTAGTACGGAATAGGTGAATGAAATTATTCAAGTTTTCAAAAGAGGGTTACACAATGTGTAGAACCACTACACAACATGTTACCTTAATATTTAACATGGGTGTGTACCTCTACCCACCTGGTCATGTAACACCCCATAAACACAGTGTGTTCCTCATGAGACACAACATGTACTTGAGTATCCCCACCTACCCAATCACTTCTATATGGATAAAACTACACGATTCTACTAGTGTAACTTTACATGTTGTGTTCATCCTAGACATGACATGTACTCAAAAGTTATATCCACTCGTTTCATCAGTCACATGGCTGGATACATGGTCTACTATAGTACAATGTGTACTCTCAGTACACTGTGTGTTCTACCAAAAGTTTACTAACCCTGTGTCTTTACTCTCCTTGTCAATAACATGGTCGACTACTACACGGTGTGTATATACAGTACATGGCATGTACTTAAGAAAATTCATTTCTTCCATAACATAAGAACACTTTGGGTGTGTTCATAAAATCACACACCATGTTTTCTAGGTTTTCTAGATAGAAAGTCTCTGAAACTTTTTTGAAACACCAAAAATAATAAAATTTGGCCATAATATTCCATGTTCTGATCTGTGAGATCTCGTACCTCTACGAATCAATTTTTGGAATCCATATTCATATCATATTAACAGAATTCAATTAAAGTTCAAACAAGATCCACCAAATCCTGATCCAAGAGGGCCCATAACACCTTAGGGACCAAATATTGGAATCCATCCAAATGAAAAATTAAGTATACCAATGCCCTATCAAAATATTAGGTATTTCTATAAGTAAATATATCACAACAGTATGCATATCTATCACAACATCAATCAAAACAATATGCAATCAATAATGTACCCAAAATTGAATAACAATAATGAATTACATGTGATCTCTACAAAGTGCATATATGATGCATGAGACGGAATACCCTCATCTCATCGGGTTGAAACATAAATATATCCAAAATTATATCAATTATAATATCCCACAACAAGTGAATCACCCAGTGGTGAAATCAAATAAACTGTGACAATTTCAAAACCATAAAAATTGAAATATTCAAGGTAACTTGGTTTTTCCATGTACACGGGTTAGCTACTCCTGAGCATAGCTTATTACCAACAACCTATTCATTCCTATCCTAGTATATTGGCTCCAAATAGTACGAAAAAGTAGAAAGGAAAGTCCTCTGATACCACTTTGTAAAATCCTTGATCTGGGTGCCTCACAAAGGTGCCCGAAACCCAGTTGGCCACATGGCCCCAAGCGAATTTCCCCAAATTCCAAAGGCTAATGACTAGAAGTGAGGGAGTAGGGTGTGATAGTGGGGAAACTATTACCTCATTTCCAGATTAAACACAGTAGAAAACAAATAGTAACAATAGTGGAAGCAGTAATACCACAAAATTAAACACCATAAGACTAAAATTAAATCCAACAGAAGCCAAAAAATAAATATCTATATAATGCATGAAATATGTATCTATGAAAACAGGTAAAAAATTCACACTACTATAAAAAAAATATAGAAACCAAATTACAAAAGAAACAAGTAAACTCCAATACAATCACAATCCTCAACTTGGTCTCATGCTCTCCCGCTCCAACAGCAATAAGTACCTGATGAATAAGGAAACTTTATCATATCTACAATTGAAATTATATAATCTTCTTGGGTTCCAAACATGACCCAAATAGGTTTTGGTACTAATCCTATTAGTAAATAACCCAAATATTCGGTCCCAACTATCTATGAATATACATAGAAGGTAATATATAGGAATGAAGCAATAAACTATGAAGTACTCAAAAGTAATCAATCCTACAATTTTCAATTACATTCATATACATTTATTATTCATCCTTTGAATCATGTAATCTGTAGATCTAGCCTAAGATCTATATCCCCATGTGTAATAGTAACAAAAAAGATCTCTCAGAAGACATCCAAAAAATCATGTAAAACAGAATCCAAGCTCGTGTTTTGGCTTGGTAGACTTATCAAAATCATTCAATTATTCATAAACAACCCTCTGGGAAAGCTCTCACGGTCCAACCCCTTTGTCTTAACATAACACCAATCATTTACAAAAGACCACTTGGGAATCTTTCATGATCAATACCCCTAGGTCAACATGGAATCAATAATTTATAAATAGACTCCTGGGTAGTTATCATGGTTAATACCCCTGGGTCAACATAAAATCATAAAATTATTGACAACCTCCTGGGTAGCTCTCATGGTCAATACCCCTGGGTCTTCATAACATATGGTAATTATAAATGACCTATTGGGTAGCTCTCATAGTCAATACCCCTGGGTCATTCATCTGCACTAAGTCTCTCATGATCCTATGTGAATAATGTTGAATTCCCCATAGTCTTCCCGGTCCAAGGCTCTCAAGGTGCATTGGAAAAAAACAGTGAACATATAATACGAAAGCATCACATGTAATCTAAAACTACTACATGGAAAAAAAATTCACAATAATATCACATGATTTTCATATAAAAAATCAAACTCCATCATAATCAACCAATTCATCGAAAAAAAGGCAAGCCTAACAGGAATCCTAGACTAAACATCCATAAACAAACAATCAAGGGAAATACACCCATGGGGTATCCCGTAACAAGTTATCTAACCTTGCGCATAAGAAACAACTCTTTATCAATAAATCAAACCATAGAATGTAATAAACAAGTTTAAATTCTAAATCATGAAATACCCCATTCATGGATAAGTGGAAATATTAGCATGTATAATCTAAATACGAACAACAAAAGGCACAAAACACCTACTTTGATATCGTACGATCGATATACTTGAATGTCATCCCTTGAATCAGCATAAATTGGCATAGATCTTCACAAGGGTGAAAAGTAATCAACCTTGAATAATTCATGAAAGAGGATGAATTAGTAATAAAGGATCTAGAGGATTCACGAACTCATTATTGGGATTCCAATGAACCCGATGGTGTCTTAATTGGAGCTCAAACGAATAACCAAGGTTTTGATCTCCTTTCGTCCTTCCTAAGTGCTCCTGTATGAAACAAAAAGAAGAAGAATTCGTCTGCAGACATGAGATAAGACCCTGATCTGATATATCAATTAAAAAAATAATTATAGGGTGTGTTCTTTAAAACTACATGTAGTGTAGTAGCCGTAATCATCCCTTGACTTAAGCAGTCTACCAGGTCACCACAAAGCCATGTATTTGGCCATTACACAGGCATAACACAGTGGTACGAGGAAATCTTGGAACATGTTATATACTTAGAAGTACACGACGTGTACTTAGAAAATCCTCTTTTATTAATTTTTCCTCAAAACAACCTGAAATCAACAACCATAACTGAAAGTAATATTTGGTTTCTTATAGTTTCCGTTAAATAAAAAACCATAACTCATCATGACTGGCATAATGAAACATGGATCTATCCCTAATGGATTACATACATGAATCCAAAAGATAGAAGATGATGAAAAATAAATAAAAAACCCCGTGAAAAGAACTTAACATGGAATTCAAACCATTATTTCACTTCAAATATCCAATGGGTCTCTCCTGGATTAAGAGGAAGGGCCTCCACAACCATGGGAGGGATAGAATCTCAAGATATGATCTGTTTAGGGGAAAACATGAGGTTATGAGGCCAAAAAGAATTAGATCCATAAAATATGGATATTTTATAACACCAAATGGTTAGGGCACATGGTTAGGAAAATTTTATACCTATCATGCACTAGCCAGTTCACCCAAACACCACTTTCGTGGCTAGATCACACTGTTAGAAAAATCCTGCATGAACTGTGCTAAACCGCTATTTCCAAAATCACATTATTTATCCTAGGTGGATTCATGTTTTGGGAAAACTTTTTTCCTAACCATGCACCTACCTAGTTCCCAATATTTTAGTTACACAGTTTTTTAGAAGGATTTTCACAGTTTCTACTAACCATGATCAAACCGTGGACCTCAACAAAATCCAAAAAAAACATTTCAAAAATCCTTTAAACATCCTAACACTTAACCCAATTACTTTATATACTTAAAATACATAAATAGGGGGTTAGTTACCGAAAACCAAGGGAGATACATAGTTAATCATACTAAGATACCATTAAAGGGTGCAATCATTTATGATTAATTTTAAAAAAGCACTGGTATGTACCATTGTATATGTATATGGTGAACTATTTCTCTACTTCAAATGTATCTTGTTTCTTCACTAAAAATAAATATTTTAAGGGGAATATATATTTCAAGTTTATTTTGTCTAATAATCCTTAATTATGGATAATATATATTTATTTGGTTATTAGGAGATGAATTATGGATAATTAAGTACCTTTCATCCACTGTTTCTATCACACACTTGCTATAAAAGTAAATTTAGGCCCCAATGCACTACTGTAAGGGGTATAAATTCTAGGATTTAATGGTTTATAATTTTTAGTGATTCTAATATATTTTAATTTTTTTCCAAAAACATTCAATTCACTGTGAATATTTTTAAAATACTCGATATGCCCCTAACAACTTTTAAGTGTTTGTGAGATATTATATTTCTAGCATGTAAATTTTATGGGGTTATTTCCTATGCATTTTAGATTCAATTACATATTACTAGTAATATAATATTTTTATAAATTTATGTTGTCTAAATTTAATTATACTAATGATTCTTTGGTGATGTTTTATTTTCTCTGATGTTATTTTTCCATATTTAGAGTACCCATGCTAATCATTAGTAATCAAAATACACTTTTTTACAATTGGAGTATTGAATCCCTAATGAGATGATATAAAGTTTATCATAAAACATCAACATATTACCATCCCTAAACAAATGGTTAAGATTATTTATCTAATTAATAGGTAAATAGAATCTTGTAAAATATAGTGCAACCAAATAGGAAGGATTGTAGTAAAAAACTGGATGATGTATTATGGGTATATATAAACACATCTAAAAAATCCTTGGTAGACCCCTTATTGAATTATAAAAGGTATTTTTTACATTCCTATTAAGTTACAACACAAATCATAATACGAGATATGAAAATTTAATAAAGAGATGAAGATTATTTTAGAGTAGAGAATACTTTAAATGATGGAGTTAGAAAAGATAAGAAGGAAATTATGTGAAAAATCCTTTTTTAATGAATGAAATTTGGTTACTAATAAAATACTAATTTAAAAGAAATATTTTAATCTTAGAGAGAAATTAATCATTTACTCATCAATATTGAAGCTTATTCAAAGTAGAATTTATTAAAAAACATTTAGGGGCTTACCATAGAGGTAAAGTCTTCTTATAATACTACATTAGACTTGGGCTAAAATTATGGTGGTGAGGAATTTTCGCAATACTATAGAAATACTAGATCACTAGAAAAGTTTTGGTACTATATTAGGTATTATGTTTGGGGTGTTTTATAAATGGTACTATTTGATATAAATGGTCTTTCAAGCCATAGAAAAGGGTCTTCAGGACACATGGCCTTCGAGCCATTAAATTATTAATCATATGGGCTGGTACTAGAGTATATTTTGACCAGTATATGGAAATATGGTATAAGGGAAGATATTTATGAAGTATATAGAGGTAGTATGACCATATATTAATAGGTAGTTTTTATAAGAAACTGCAAGGTGAAGGCTGGTGTGGGCGGAAAACCAGATGGTGGGAGGACTTATTACAGTTTGGTGTAGATTCTTCAAGGCCTTTAGGTAATGTATTGTTGTCATTGTGCCTCTAGGTCATTATGGTAGGTATTATAGGATTTTTTTTCATGTAAGGGTTCCCTCTCAGCCTAATTAATAATGGGTTTTATCTAGAAATCAAATAAAAATAAAATTTGGTCCAAGTAAAATTCATTATAAATGGTTGGGGCCATACATTATCACTAATGTGAATCCATATGATATAGTGGAAATTAAGGCGGTGATTATAAATGTCTTTTAAGGTAATTAGGTATTATATAAATCAATTTAATTAGGTTTTTTAGATATATTCCCTTGTGGGGTCCACTATCTACTTGGATATATATGAGTAATCCAACTAGGTTTTCTCCTACCTTACCACTTATTTATGATTCTACCTATCATTTTTTCACTTTTTCATTAATATATGAATAATTTTAATAATAAGGAGTATTTTAATGATAAATTTTCTTGGATAATACTTGTTAGTTTTAGGATGTAATTAATTTTCTTAGTTTTTTCTTGTTTTTATTTTTTTATGTGATTTTGAAATTTTGGGGTAGTATTGAATATCCCAATCATCTTTTCACTTTTACTAGAAAAATAACTTGAGAAATATTGTAAATATTTTTTAGAATTAGGTAAATGAAATTTAATTGAAAATTTTTTAGGTGAATCAAATTATTGTATGGAATCATTGGTTTTTTTACATATTTGTTAGTTACTTGATTTTTATTAAAGAGAAACACCTGATAGAATTATCTTAAAAAATAATCCGCTAAATCATATGAACTATAGTAAGAATAGGTAGTTTGGATCAAAAATTGAAGTTTCTAAATATGTATTAGCATAGTGTTAGTGTGTAAAAAACCAAATCCTTAAATAATATATAGAAATAATCTAAGGGTTAATTGTCCAAATTTTCTTTCATGAGCTAGTTATTAAAATTAACCTCAAGGGATGACTTATATTTGGAATAACTTATTTCTATGCTTTTTATACTCACGAAATAATTTCTATGAATAATAAATGGTTTTAATAAAGTGTGTTTAATTTTGTATTCTTTATCAATGAAAATTTAATGAATGGGTAATATTAAATCAAATGAAAAAAGAGAAAGATTGGATATTGGATTATTATATATAATGAATTAATGATGTTTAAAATTTATCTATGTAACTTAAAATATAGGTATTAATTAAGATTTTACTTTCTAACTAATATCAATTAATTTAATAATTAATTAAACTTGTACTTTAACATTTGAAATCAATATATTTCTTTTGAAACATCTTACCGTAGGGAAAGTTATTGTTCAAGTGTGGGGGAGTGACCATACCACATTTTTTTATTTTTTTTTTGTTGAATTTTTCATTATGTAAATACACATGTTTTATATAAATTCAATGATAACAATCATAT
This sequence comes from Viscum album, assembly GCA_963277665.1. Taxonomy (NCBI): domain Eukaryota; kingdom Viridiplantae; phylum Streptophyta; class Magnoliopsida; order Santalales; family Viscaceae; genus Viscum; species Viscum album. Next base: position 35,555,904 of record OY728131.1, read on the forward strand.
TTATTATTATTTTAATCAATTTTTTAATTAAATAGAAAATTGATCAATTCATGAGTTCAAATGAAATTTTTTAATGTTACATATTCACGGATAGACATACATTGATTTTGGAATAGTTTTGATTTGATTTAGAAATCAATCCGTGTCTATAGAAGAAAAAATTGAAATTTTATTTAGATGAATTATCGGAATCATTGAACATTAATTATTTATGATATAGTAATAGGGATTTTATAGGAAACTATAACACATTGGAATTTACTACAACAAGACCTAATGATAGGATGGAATGTGTTAGTGGATGTGATATAAGTCTCCCCTTATTTCTCATGGATATCAATAGAAATGTTATAATGAGTAAATAGGTAATATCCCATCCTTTTTTATAATATTATATGGTCATATATTATGATTTCTTGAGTATATAAATTCATTAGATTGATAACCAAAAATTAAGACAACATGCAATTCATTTAAATGAAATATTTAAATAATTTCTAATAATTTATTAAATTAGGTATATTAATAATTAGTATTTATATTAACTTATTATCAGATCCTATGATTTGGGTTAATCACCACTTATTTTATGGGATGTATGTATGGATAGAGCTAGCACTTATTAAAATATTACAAGATTTTAAATGTGATTTTAGAAGAAACCATGTTTTCTATTTCTGAAACCCAATATCATTTGAAATGATTTATTGCATATACTACAACATAATAAGTTTTCATCTATAATAAGAGAAATTTACTTTAGAAATATACTATCATGGATAACAATATTTTTTCTTCATAATTCATGATTGAGTCAATGATTATGATTGAAAGATGTCTCTAAGTGTCTATAAGGATATATTTTTTGAAAAGCGTAGAAATGATTATTGTACCAAACAATAGTGGTAAAAAATTTCTATGGTCAAGTAAAGTAAATCCATGAGTCATACCATCAAGATATCACTACCTATTAAACTGGACTTTAACTGAAGAAATTCATATCATGGGTGGTGACAATGCCATGTCAATTCACATGCTCTTATGATTGGCATCTCTAAAGTAAATATGCAAGGATTGGATCACTAAAATCCCTAGAAATATCATATATGAGACCTCAATATCACACTATAAGAATTACTAAAGATAATGGATCTCATTATAAATATTGAAATGGATTTAAATTTATGTGTTTGATATGAATCAACTTTTTACAATAAATTAACCATATATGTACTTTGTTTTTTTTTTAATTATAAAAATTAGATTATATGGGTATCATAAGGTGAACATGTTGGGACCCCTAAAAAGATATGATATATTTTTTTTTAATATATTAGATTTTTGGAACCCAATAAGTGATAATAAGTTCAAGATAAGGAAATAAACTGAAGTAAGAAGTGATGCTTGAAGGATTTTTGAAAAATAAAACATTTTTATTATTGTTAATGGATTTTTAAAAAAAGGGAAATGATGATGTGTAGGGATGTATTTTAAATGAAAATATTCACATTTAAGAACCTATGGAGGAGTATAGATAAAAGAAATTTTGTGAAGGAAATCTTCAACTTGGTTTAGATTACACCATTGTAGTTCTAGCCAAGTAATTATGTACTTATATCTGGTTGTAATGAAGTTGTAATGGGTGTTTTATTGTAATTTTTACATTTAAATTCATCTGTGGAAAAAAATATGGATTCACCATATAATTTTATATATTATATCCAATGTATAGGTTACCTTGAAATAAAATAAGTTTCATAATGGTTATAAGAAAAATCTACATCTATATAAATGTCACATGGAAATGTTAATACACATGTAAATGTATTTATAATTCTATATATGGGTTAAATGAATAAAAATATTAGTGACTTATCACTATGTTGCAGTGGATGGAATTTTTCAAGTTAGAATATGACCAACATAAAGGTGATGTGTTTTTATTCATAGAGGAAAGTCATATTTCTTAATGGTTATTTGATGTCAAAATATATATTGGTTTGTAACCACATTATAGTGCATGTTTTTTTGAGTAAAATAATTACTGATGAAAAATGTGGTAGCCCACTATGAGTGTAGAGGTGACCGTGGTCAGAGGAGTGAGGTTTTTAAATGATTTATGTGTTTCTGAGTTCATAGTAAAAAAGACAAGTGCCTATTGTGTTGAGTGTTTGAAAGGGTATTTTCCTTATAGATTCACTACACTATATCGTAGTGTCAAGGAGGAGGGAATTTTGGAGGGAGTGGTGATTGAAAACTTTTATTTATAATAATATTTACTTATTTCACACTCTAATGATTATATAAATGATATGTATTAAGTTTAATATACCCAAATTGAATCCTACAGTGAATATAAACTTTAAGATAATCCAAATGATGGGATTAAAGATTTATAAATTCAAGGTAATTATGTATTTGAATTTCAAATTTTAAATTTAAATGGAACCCATGATAAAATAAAGAACCAATATACAAGAAATAATGAGAGGATATAATATATATTTGAATCTCAATTATGATAGGAATTCTAGATGAGTGGACTAAATAGTAATAAGGAGTTTGTAACTCATTGAATATATTTAAAAAATATAATAAAAAAGCAGAATCGTAATTTTTTCATGAATTAGAGGATTATAGTCAATTCAACTGGAAAGAAGATATACCAGATTTACTTTGTAATAGGATAATTTATTATTCAAATGAGGTGTTCGTAATAATTTTTAAGGAACAATCATGTGGATTTAAATAAATAATATATTCATATATGAGGATTCATTTAGAATAGATGTTTCTGAATATGAAGGGACCTATATTTTCATACAATATTTGTATGAGCCAAATGACAATAATATTAGTTCTTAATTGGTGAATCAACACACTACAGATCACATTCTATTTGGAGTGGCACATAGTGGAGAAAAAGGTAAAAAAACATTTTCCCCTTCATGAATTACATTATTTAATACTTTTATATAGTCTTGTGAGATCAATTATTAGTGAAAAATTGAGATTGACTGAACATAGTTCCTACCCACATGGGAACAACATCCATAAATAGAAAAAAAATATTTTTTTCAACTAATCACTCTGATTCACTCCTACCCCCCCCCCCTCTAAGGGGACCTTAGGGACCTACCAAATAGTATCATAGCATAAGGTTATGAATTATTTTTCCAACAAGGAGAAGTTTTTTATGTTCTTGTACAAATGAACCAAATAATGAGGATTAAATTTTTCAATCATACAAAATTCTATAAGGGGAAAAAATTTCATGGTATACATGGAATAAGTTATTGAAGTCCCTCACGAAGTTCTGAAATAAATTATTATTATGTTGAGCCTATATGGAGTTGTTTTTGAATCGATCAAAGAATCCTATATATTTATGATTCTATCAAGAATCCATTGAAGGGTGCTCTAAAAGAAGATACATATCATATAATTTCGCATTAAATATTCTTCAAGTATATATGGATGATGTGGTGAGAATTATATAAAATTAAATCCTTTTTAAAGGAAACATGAAAATCTAGTCAATAAGTACCAAAAAATGAAGACAATAAATTCTTCAATTCTAAAGGCAATAAATGTGGAGAAACCCAAGGTGGACATAAAATAAGGGTGGCACTTTAACTAAGATAATATATTCTATGTATATTATAACGACCCATACTTTACATACATTTTTAGTACTTAAAAATTGAAGTACACTTATTACAACATATAACAAAACCATGAAAGGACCGTATATGTATAGTGTCTTTAGAAACTAGGAAACATAAACAAATGCTTCATAAAGCGTCTACATTGTCTCCCATTTATTTCATCATACCTATAGTCCCTTTTTGGCATATCTTACTTAATACCCTTCTTCCTAACCTGGGGAAAGAAAACGTACAAAATGGTGAGCTCAAATGCTCAGTAAGGGTAAACAAAATAAATATCAATCACATCAAATTCATAAGAACATAACATTTTAGAAATCTTACCCTGAAAAAGAGATCATAATTTCATAACATGGGATAAATCATGGTAGTGAAATGTAATCCCAATAATCATAACATAAAACATGAAACTTTGTGGCATACACACATAATCATAGAGAATCATTTCTTATTAGTCAAGACTCGTTGCCAAGACTATCTTAGTGGACAAAGTCCATTTCTGAACCGAGTTCACTCCTCGTTTCAGTCCGGTTTCACTGAACCGGTTTAACCTGCCGTTCTAGCCATGTATATCTCATGAGATATAAAATCTTTAACCAATTAATTGGAGGGAGATATAGGTCCCACCCATCTCATAATGATACCATTCTAATGTGTGCCACAAAATCATAAATCATACATCATTGAATAACCCATGTAATAAAAATGGGATTCTTAAACATCGTGACATCATAAAACAATTCATATAAGATAAATGAATAAAAATAATTCCATCACAACATAATCAAATCAATGTAATAATGGGGATAGAAACAGAACACTATATTATCTTAGATGGAAAATAATTTTGATAAAACACTTGAACTCCATTCTTGAGGAAAATATCCTTTCTACTTCAAAAATTTTTTCCTTTCTTAACATGTCATACAATTTTAAACTGAAATAAGTTGATTAAAAATAAACATGAAAACTTGTAAATGAAGCTTCTTGGAAATAATGTTTTAAAAATCCATTCATGTCGTATAAGTTAAAAAACATTCTTCTTGTACATTTGTTGGAAAAGTCAAAAAGTACCTCGTACGAAAAACGACAAAAGATTCCTTTCATATCCTTTACTAAAAACTCACCGAAGGGTAAAATTGGATTTAAAAAATTGTACGTGGATGGAAAAAATATTACATATTTATGTAACATGGATGTGGATGATAAAATACACCCTAGTAAATACCAATGTATAAACAATCTCGGATAAAAATGAGATTGTGATATTTTCCCTTACCTTAGGTCCGATTTGCTTCATAAGTGTTCGAAACTCCTGTATAATGATTTAAATAATGTCATTGACTTATTCCAGAATCATACTTATTGTTATGATATCATATATGGTCATATTCGTAGCTTCTTATTAGTAATATTTCATTGCAACTTATTATTCGGGTGTTTATTGCTTTTTGTTCTTATGCGTGTTTTGTCGAATAAATTCTTATTCTTATTTTTGGGTTATAGATACATCATTTACAGAATGGTATTAGTGTAATATATATCATATTAATTCATTATATTCATTTTTATAATCATTATTCAATGAAGATCATGTAGAACGAGTCGCATCACATTGTGGAGAGGGTATTCCGTACGTACGCACGAGCGATGATATCATTCCCATGATCGTGAAATTGTAATGGAGTGTATTTATACTATCTCATAATCAATATCACTTTACAATAATAATATATAGTCATTATTTACACCATTATACCCATCCATGTAAGGTGGTGGTGGAAAATAGATTACACCACGGCGTGGAGATGGTATTCTGTACGTACGCACGCGCGGTGATTTTGTTTTCCATAGGATAGATAGATGGTTAAATAGGGTTATTTCATACTTATAATAACATATAAGTATATGAGTGATACTGATGTTATTGTTTCATAATGAAACAACTAAAGAATAAGAAGTAGAAAAAGAAATAAAGTTGAAAGAATCGGTAACGGACATTACCTCTTCTTTGAAACGCTTCTTTGAGACCTCCTTCTAGGGCACTAAAATTGGTCTTTGAAGAATAACAGGACCTCTAGTATGTTTCTAGGGAAGTGGAGAAGAGAATTTTACAGGGTTTGGCCGATATTGAAGGCTCAAAGTGGTGTGAGGAAGAGAGGGAGGAGGTTCCCTTTTATAAGGGAGGAGAGGGGCACCTTTAGAATAACTAAACATATTATTTTATTATAAAGTAAAATTCAGTTTCTAATAGCTCTAAATTGATATATTTCTATTCTAAGGTGGGTATGGGTCTAAATCCTCTCATCCAATAGAATTTAGACAAGTTTAGGTCATTATATTAACCTTATCTTTTAGTTTTAACTCTTAGTTAGTTAGATTGACATTTACCATGTCACTTTGTATTTTTATATTATATAGTTAATAAACATACAATATACATCCAAAAGACCCCCAAGTGGTCCATTAATGATACACCTATTATTATATAAGTATCTTGTCCGAACCTTATATTTTTAGGAATATAATAACAATTAATAATATAATATTTTTTTTAAAACCTATTTTATGTCAATTTTGACACTATTTGGTAATTGATTTTTGTGAAAATCATAACAGAATTATTAATTCGAAAAAAATTAATTAAATAAATACTAACATGTCATATTAACATAGAAAATTATTGGAATTCATAAAAAGTCTCAAATTACATTTATTTGGGTATTTATAACATCGATTATGTCAATATTTCATTAATAAGATAATTACTGCATCATCATTGTGTCATAAATAAATTAAATTATTTAATGTCTAAAAATTACAAATAAAATATCATTATGTAGGAAATATTTTTATCTTTCTAATTAATATTTATAGTCTAATTTATCTTATATATAACCCTATATTAAAAATTATTTACTTATTAGACTTTGATTTTAACTATTTTAACCCTTCTTTAAATAAATTAATAATAAATGTCCTAATCTAATCCATGTGGACCTAAATGGTCATATTTTATTCCTAAGGTTGTTTTGGTCTAATTACACTTATCCAATGGAATTAGGACATGGGTTAGGGTAATAATAATATCATTTTTACTCTTAATTACCCTATTTACTTTTAACCGTGGTAAATAAAAGTAAAAAGTTACTATTCACCAAAAATTATTTTCATCTCATTGAACCACAGTTTACATACTGACATCAACCGTGTCTCTCGGATTTTTGAAATTCCACTCACAGAAGCAGTAAAATTATGTTTTATGTAAATTTGCAAATTCTCCTAGGAGGTGGATAAAAGACGGTGAAAAGTTCAATAAAATTTTTATATATCTAAAATTATTATAAAATTACTCCAATTAATTACATTGAAATTATATAGGTATTCTGTATCAATTTTTTCCTGAAATAAATTTAAATAAAATAAATAGTTATTTAAATAAAAAGTCGGTTTTTAAATAGTAACCCAGTGTTTTCACTATTCATCAAAAATTGAAAGTTTCCAGAAAAATACCAAAATTTCACCCTAGGATAATTTCGATATTACGAATCAAAAAACGAAGTCCATTTTGAAAAATAAAATTTACAAAATTTCAAAAAGTGGTTATTACTATTCATAACTGCTAGTTTTAATAATATTTTAATAGCATATCGTTGTTTCGTTAAACTCGGTATTGCGTACGATGCAAGCTCTCAAGGAAGGTCATGATTGCGTGTAAAGAAAGACAAGATAGTTTTGTTTGTAGTGAAAGATTCCTTTGATGATTTATATAAAACAAAAACAAAATATTTCTTATAAAAGTCTCGGGTGGTACATTCTACCCCCCTTAAAATGAATTTCGCCCTCGAAATTCGTCACTTGTAACAAAAAGATGAGGATACCTTTCCCTCATCATATCCTCAAGCTCCCATGTAGCTTCTTCTAATTGGTGGTTACTTCATAAAACTTTCACCAATTGAGTGGTCTTGTTTCGTAGGACTTTTTCGCTATGATCCAGAATCTCTATCGGCTGTTCCTCATAAGAAAGATCTTGCTCCAGTGGTACAACTTCTGAGATGAGTACATTTGAAGGATCAGGTATGTACTTTCATAGGAGAGATACATGGAACACATCGTGAACATGAGAGATATTCGATGGAAGTGCCAATTGGTAAGCTACCTTTCCAATACAATCCAGTATTTCGAAAGGACTGGTATATCTAGGGCTCAACTTCCCCTTCTTTCCAAATCTCATGACCTTCTTCCAGGGAGATATTCGTAAGAACACTTTATCACCCACTTCAAACTCTAGGTCTTTTCTTCGGTTGTCGGCCTAACTTTTTTGTCGACTCTGAGCTGCTCTTATGTGTTGTTGAATAGATCAGACCTTTTCTGCCATCTCATTAACAAGATAAGGTCCTAATAGCTTTGTTTCCCCAACTTCATCCCAGCAAGTTGGAGTCCTACATTTCATTCCATATAGAGCTTTATAAGGAGCCATCTGAATACTGGAGTTCAAGATATTATTATAAGAAAATTCCACCCAAGGTAGGTGTTGATCCCAACCACCGTTGAAATCTATAGAGAAAGATCTCAACATATCTTCTAGAGTTTGAATTGTCCTCTCAGACTGACCGTCTGTCTGAGGATGATAAGCAGTGCTGAAAATCAACTCTGTATCCAGAGTATGCTAAATACTTCTCCATAACTTTGAGGTAAACCTCAGATCCTGATCAGATATAATAGAAAGTGGTACTCCATGAAATCTTACCACTTCCTTTACATATATCCTGTCAAGCTGATCTAGAGAGAAATCCTCTCTAATAGCGATGAAGTGTGCCGACTTTTTAAGATAATAAACTATGACCCAGATAGCATTATTGCCTTTGGATGTTTTAGGAAGTCCTATGACAAAGTCCATAGTGATGTTTTCCCATTTCCATTCGGGTATGGGTAATGGTTGTAACATCCCCTTAGACTTCTATCTCTCAGCTTTAACTTACTGACAAACCAAGCATCGAGAAACATATTCAGCAACATCTCTTTTCATGCCATCCCACCAGAAGTACTCTTTCAGGTCCCTATACATCTTCATGCTTCCAGGATGAATAGAGATTGAAGAACTATGCGCCTCATCCAGTAGATCCTTCTTTAATTCTGGGATGGGAGGAACACAAACCCGATTCCTGAACATTATTATCTCATCACAATCAAGGTTGAATTCAGGAACATTTCTCACCTTCTTTTGTAACTCTACATCTTCTTTATGTGACTCTTTAATCTTCACATGTATATATGGTTGAACATTCATTTGATAAAGATACGATTTTCCCCCTTCCATTATAATTCCAAGATCCATCCTTTGTAAATCCATAAATATTGGATCTTTTGTGATCCTCATCATGGATAAACTGGCATGGTCTTGTCGACTTAATGCATCTGCCACCTTGTTTGCTTTCCCAGGGTGGTAATGAATTGAGCAGTTGTAATCCTTAATCATCTCTAACCATCTTCTTTGGCGCATATTCAGCTCCTTTTGTGTGAAAATATACTTTAAACTTTTATGATCAGTATAAATGTCACAGCTTTCTCCATAAAGATAATGCCTCCAAATCTGTAATGCAAAGATTACCACAGCTAACTCCAAATCATGAGTTGGGTTATTTTTCTTATGGATTTTCAACTGTCGTGAGGCATAAGCTATCACCATATCATTTTTCATAAGAACACACCCCAATACCTTCTTGGATGCATCACTGTAGATCACAAACCTTTCTCCACTAGAAGGCAGTGTGAGTACAGGTGCACTGGATAACCTTCTTTTCAACTCCGTAAAATTCTATTCACATTCCTCCATCCAAACAAACTTCACTTATTTTCGAGTCAACCTGGTGAGTGGATTAGATAATCGTGAAAAATCTTTCACGAAACGTCGATAATATCCAACCAAACCAAGAAAACTTCAGATATCAGTTACTATTGTTGGTCTCAACGATCTTTCGATAACCTCTGTTTTTGCTGGATCCACAGATATCCCCTCTTTTGAGATTATGTGACCCAAAAATGAAACTTTTTGAATCCAAAATTCACACTTGGTAAATTTTTCATAAAGCTTCTCCTTTCTCAGGGTCTTCAATATAATTCTCAACTGATCTTCATGTTCTTCCTTGCTCTTTGAATATACAAGAATATCGTCTTTAAATACTACCACAAACTGATCAAGATAGTCTCTAAAGACTCTATTCATCAGATCCATGAAGATAACAGGGGAATTTGTAAGACCAAATGGAATCACTATAAATTCATAGTGTCCATACCTTGTACAGAAATCCGTCTTTGGTATATCCTCCATTTTAACCCTTAATTGATGATACCCTAAATGAAGATCAATCTTGGAAAAGTATTGATCTTCTCATAGTTGTTCAAATAAGTCATCAATGCGCGGGAGAGGATATTTGTTCTTGATAGTGGTCTTGTTAAGTTCTCGATAATCAATGCAGAGTCTCATTGATCCATCTTTCTTCTTAACAAATAGAACAGGTGCTACCCAAGATCACATACTAGGGCGTATGAATCCCTTATCAAGATTCTCTTGGAGTTGCTCCTTCAATTCTTGCAACTCAATTGGGGCTATTCTATAAGGTGTCTTTGAAATAGGCAAAGCACCTTGTACGAGTTCTATTGAAAACTCAACTTTACAATTTGGTGGAAGACCCGAAAATTCCTCTGGAAAGACATCCTCAAACTCTCGTACAACGGGCAAATTCTTAATCGTGAGTTTCTCTCCATCCATTTGAGATAAATAACCATCATTTAGTGGAATCAAGACCCATAATATGGAAGAAATTTCCACTGGAAGGTTATGTTCATCCTTGCATCGATAGACGATCATAGATTGATCTGGAATATGAAATGTGACTTCCCTTCTCTGGAAATTGATATGAGCTCCATATATCCATGCCAAGAATCACATCAAATTCCACTATAGGAAGGATCACAAGATTTTCAGGAATCACTTTCCCACAAACATTAATTGGGGAAGAATTATAAACTGTCGATGCACCTGTTGTTCCATTAGGGGTTGTCACAGCTAACTCAACATCTAATTATTGAGGTAATACGGTGATACTCTTAGAAAATTCTTCAGAAATAAAAGAGTGGTTGGATCCAGAATCAAATTAAACATTTTCTACTTTAGAGTGGATGGTAAGTGTACCTTTCACCACATCATTATTGTACTCCACATTGCTGATAGAAATTTCATGTGACTTTCCTTTGTCTTTAGCCTTAAGAGTTTGTTGACGTCGACTATCATAATCAACCCTTGGATTTGGGCATTGATTGGCATAATGCCCCATTTCCTTGCACTTGTAACATTGAAGTGTAGGAGGTGCACTCTGTGTAGCCTTTTCTTTGTTCGCATCACTAGAAATATTCTTCCCATCATTGCGGCATTCAAATGCCCGATGACCTTCCTTTCAACATTTGAAACATTTACTTGTCCCTTTAAGACAACTCCCTCCATATTTCTTTCCACACTTTGAGCATAAGGGAAAGCTCATCTTCTTTTTAGTGTGCTCTTTAGATTTTCCTTTGAATTCTATTTTCCTCTTCTTATCGAACCCATATGATTGATGGGTTACTCCAATCTCCATCTCAACTTTGAGACCACATCGAATGATTTCCTCGTAGCTATTTAAGTCCCTTATGGCTAAGGCCCTTAGAAGACTTGGTTTTAAGCCACTAAAGAATTGATTGATCTTACTCTCAGATTAGATAATAATACCAAAAGCATACCTTGCAAGTCTTGTAAAATTTTCTTCATAGGTACCAACAGATTCATCATCCTTTTTCTTCAGTTCAAGAAACTCTTTCTCCATATTTTTTCGGAGAATACGAGGGAAGTACTTATTGAAAAATAAGTTCTTGAACTCGTCCCATTCCATGGACTCAATTTCATCCCTTTGCCTCGTATTCTTAATACGATTCCACCATTGATCAGAATCTCCTTCCAAATGATACACTGCTAGGATGAATTTATCATGTTCAGAACATTGAAGAACTGAAAATATCTTTTCATAAGTACTAATCCATTGTTCAGCAACTAATGGATCAGTAGACCCGCTGAATGAAGGTGGACGCTGCCTCATGAAGGATTCAACATAATGTTGCTCCTTCCATTTCTCGTTTGGAAGTATTGCATGATTCATAGCTTGAGAAAGTTGTGTGAACATGGTTACAAGATTTTGCATTCTAGCTCCCATAACGTTTGGTTGCTCAGGGGGACAATCATTGCATTGCCCGTCGCATTCCGCATTAACACAGTTCCTTCGGGTTCCATCCATTAACTAAAACCAAGAAGAATAGTGTGAGCAACACTAATTATAATATGAAAACCACATAATCAAGAATAAAATTTCACACATAAGGACTTGTCCTAGGTTATTAATGGCCATTTCTAAAACACTAAGATTGTGTTCTATGCTTAGACTTATCCTTAGGATTCTTACTAAGGCTTTTATATCCTAGTTTCCAAAGGTTGAATATACCTTTCCTCTGATACCAGCTATAACGACCCATATTTTACATACATTGTTTGTAATTCAAAATTGAAGTACACTTATTACAACATATAACAAAACCATGAAAGGACCGTATAGTTATAGTGTCTTTAGAAACTGGGAAACATAAACAACTGGTTTATAAAGCATCTTCACTGTCTCCCATTTATTTCATCATACCTATATTCCCTTTTTGGCATATCTTACTTAATACCCTTCTTCCTGACCTGGGGAAAGAAAATATACAAAAGGGTGTGCTCAAATGCTCAGTAAGGGTAAACAAAAGAAATATTGATCACATCAAATTCATAAGAACATAACATTTTGGAAATATTACCCGGAAAAAGTGATCATAATTTCATAACATGGGATAAATCATGGTAGTGAAATGTAATCCCAATAATCATAACTTAAAACATGAAACTTTGTTTCGTACACACATAATCATATAGAATCATTTCTTATTAGTAAATACTCATTTCCAAGACTATCTTAGTGAACAAAGTCCATTTCTGAACCGAGTTCACTCCTCATTTCAGTCCTGTTTCACTGAACCGGTTTAACCTGCTATTCCAGCCATGTCTATATCATGAGATATAAAATCTTTACCCAATTCATTGGAGGGAGATATAGGTCCCACCCATATCATAATTATACCATTCTTATGTGTGCCACAAAATCATAAATCATACATCATTGCATAACCCATGTAATTAAAATGGGATTCTTAAACATTGTGACATCATAAAACAATTCATATAAGATAAATGAATAAAAATAATTCCATCACAACATAATCAAATCAATTTAATAATAGGGATAGAAACATAACCCTATATTATCTTAGATGGAAAATAATTTTGATAAAACACTTGAACTCCATTCTTGAGGAAAATATCCATTCTACTTCAAAAACATTTTTCCTTTCTTAACATGTCTTACAATTTTAAACTAAAATAATTTGATTTAAAACCATGAAAACATGTAAATGAATCTTCTTTTAAATAATGTTTTAAAAATCCATTCATTCCGTATAATTTAAAAAAACATTCTTCTCATACTTTTTTCAGAAAAGTCAAAAAGTACCTCGTACGAAAAAACGACAAAAGATTCCATTCATATCCTTTACTAAAAACTCACCAAAGGGTGAAATTGGATTTAAACAATTGTAGGTGGATGAAAACAATATTAAATATTGAGGTAACATGGATGTGTATGATGAAATACACCCCAGTAAATACCAAAGTATAAACAATCTCGGATAAAAATGAGATTGTGATATTTTCCCTTAACTTAGGTCTGATTTGCTTTATAAGTGTCTGTACCTCCTGTATAATGATTTAAATAATGTCATTTACTTATTCCAGAATCATAATCATTGTTATGATATCATATATGGTCATATTATTAGCTTCTTATTAGTAATATTTCATTGTTACTTGTTATTCGGGTGTTTATTACTTTTTGTTCTTATGCGTGTTTTGTCGAATAAATTCTTATTCTTCTTTTTGGGTTATAGATACATCATTTACAGAATGGTATTAGTGTAATATATATCATATTCATTCATTCAATTCATTTATATAATCATTATGCAATGAAGATCATGTAGAATGAGTCGCATCACATCGTGGAGACGGTATTCGGTACGTATGCAGGAGCGATGATATCGTTCCCATGATCGTGAAATTGTAATGGAGTGTATGTATACTATTTCAGAATCAATATCACTTGACAATAATCATATATAGTAATTATTTACACCATTATACCCATCCAAGTAATGTGGTGATGGAAAATAGATTACACCACGGCGTGGAGACGGTATTCCGTACGTACGCACGTGCGGTGATTTCTTTTTCCGTAGGATGGATAAATGGTGAAATAGGGTTGTTTCATAATTATAATAACATATCCGTATATGATTTATACTGATTTTATTACTTCATAATGAAAAAACTAAAGAAGAATAAGTGGAAGAAGAAATAAAGTTGAAAGAATCGGTAACGGACATTACCTCTTCTTTGAAGCGCTTCTTTGAGACCTCCTTCTAGGGAACTATAATTAGTCTTTGAAGATGAAAAAGACCTATAGGATGTTTCGAGGGAATTTTAGAAGAGAATTTTACAGGGTTTGGTCGAGATTGAAGGCTCAAAGTGGTGTGAGGAAGAGAGGGAGGAGGTTCCCTTTTATAAGGGAGGAGAGGGGCACCTTTGGAATAACTAAAAATATTATTTTATTATAAAGTCAAATTCGGTTTTTAATATCTCCAAATTGATATATTTCGAATATAAGGTGGATATGGGTATAAATACTCTCATCCAATAGAATTCAGACAAGTTTAGGTCATTATATTAACCTTATCTTTTAGTTTTAACTCTTAGTTAGTTAGATTGACATTTACCATGTCACTTTGTATTTTTATATTATATAGTTAATCAACTTGCCATATACATCCAATAGACCCCAAAGTGGTCCATTAATGATACACCTATCATGATATAAGTATCTTGGCCGAACCTTAGATTTTTAGGAATATAATAACAATTAATAATATAATATTTGTTTTAAAAACTATTTTATGTCAATTTTGACACTATTTGGTAATTGATTTTTGTGAAAATCATAACAGAATTATTAGTTCAAACAAAATTAATTAAATAAATATTTACGTGTCATATTAACATAGAAAAGTATTTTAATTCATAAAAAGTCTCAAATTACATTTATTTGGGTATTTATAACATCAATTATGTCAATATTTCATTAATAAGATAATTACTGCATCATCAATGTGTCATAAATAAATTAAATTATCTAATGTCTAAAAATTTAAAATAAAATATAATTATGTAGGAAATCTTTTTATATTCTTAATTAATATTTATAGTCGAATTTATCTTATATATAACCGTATATTAAAAATTATTTACTTAATAGACTTTGATTTTAACTATTTTTACCCTTCTTTAAATAAATTAATAATAAATGTCCTAATCTAATCCAAGTGGGCCTAAATGGTCATATTTTATTCGTAAGGTTGTTTTGGTCGAATTACACTTATCAAATAGAATTAGGACATGTTTTAGGGTAATAATAATATCATTTTTACTCTTAATTACCCTATTTACTTTTAACCGTGGTAAATAAAAGTAAAACGTTACTATTCACCAAAAATTATTTTCATCTCATTGAACCACATTTTACTTACTGACATCAACCATGTCTCTCAGATTTTTGAAATTCCACTCACAGAAGTGGTAAAATTACGTTTTATATAAATTTGGAAATTCTCCTAGGAGGTGGATAAAAGACGGTGAAAAGTTCAATAAAATTTTTATATATCTAAAATTATTATAAAATTACTCCAATGAATTACATTGAAATTATATGGGTATTATATATCAATTTTGACCTAAAATATATTTAAATAAAATAAATAATTATTTAAATAAAAAGTCGGTTTTAAAATAGTAAACCAGTGTTTTCACTATTCATCAAAAATTGAGAGTTTCCAGAAAAATACCAAAATTTCACCCTAGGCTAATTTCGATATTCCAAATCCAAAAACGAAGTCCATTTTGAAAAATAA
This sequence comes from Viscum album, assembly GCA_963277665.1. Taxonomy (NCBI): domain Eukaryota; kingdom Viridiplantae; phylum Streptophyta; class Magnoliopsida; order Santalales; family Viscaceae; genus Viscum; species Viscum album. Next base: position 35,571,704 of record OY728131.1, read on the forward strand.
AATTTAAAAAATTTAAAAAATTGGTTATTACTATTCATAACGTCTAGTTTTAATAATAATTTAGTAGCATATCGTTGTTTCGTGAAACTCGGTATTGCGTACGACGCAAGCTATCAAGGAAGATCTCGATTGCGTGTAAATCAAGAAAAGATAGTGTTGTGTGTAATGAAAGATTCCTATGATGATTTATATAAAATAAAAACAAAATATATCTTATAAATGTCTCGGGTGTAACATATATTATTTTATAAAATTCTAATCCTGATGTGGAAAAAAATGTGTAATAGAAAATTCAAAATTTATTAGATATATGAAAAGGATATGTGATTATATTTATCAAGTGGAAACTACATTTTATCTCTAATATAGAGAGTTTCCATGCGGCGATCAAGAGGAAATCATAGCCTTTTATGAGAATTTAGAATAGTAGGATGTCATGAATGAAATTAATTATATAGTTATATAAGATTTAGAATTGGGAAAAAGGATAAAATTTGATGAAGTAACCTTGAAATTTTACATGGATAAAATGGGAACATTAATAGAAGAGAAAAGTGATTTTCTTAAAGAAATTTCCCAAAAAATCATAAGGAAGAAAGCTACAAAAAATGAATTTAAGGTAAAAAAAATTTAACGTAGAATATAGATTTAAGAAAGAAGAAAATATATTATGGATTCCATCCCAAGTATAAAATAAATTCCTTCTAAACAAAATGATAATGATCAAAAATAAAAAAAATGGGGAGATTATAAACACATCAAATGAGGGGATAAAGATACCCTCAAGTTTTTTCATAATATTCATATAAATAATGAATATATCTGTGAAATATAAATACAAAATAGCGTATCAATATATAGAATATGAAATAATGTCAATGTTTAATTAAAAATGTGGAATAAATCATCCATAAAAGAAGGTAGATTGAAAATATTTCTATTAGAGAAGAATTGGGAACATTATGAGTATGTGTTTTTAATACCAAATTCTTATATATTGAAGACAACCTACTATAAAAACTTCCCAAACAATAGAATAAAAATTTAGGTATGATTAATAAGATATATTTTTTGTCTATGATAAAACTATAAATTCATAAATACATTATATTTAGAAGAAATATAGAAATGTCAGAATAATATCCTACACTCCAATGACATAAAACGGAGGAGCTGTCAAAGAAAAAGACCTATTAAGTTGGAGAATAGTTTTGTATATTTGGAGGAAGAATTTGGAACTCAATAATGGACGTATCAATCAATAAAATCTAGTTACTCACAATAACCCTCCTAGAAATAAATAAATCAATACTGGAGAAAGGTTAAAGAGTTTTATTCATCCATGAGGAAAGTAAAAGGTAAATTCAAGGAAAATTATCCTTGAAAGTAAAATTCAATGTTGGAACTCAGAGGTATCAATAAATATCCATGCCTAATTTTTCTCATAGAACAACTTTAAGTAAATAGATAAAGACTGGTGGATGTGTTTTGAAATGAATAAGGAATCCCAAGGAAAGATCCACTAAGTTGAAAAACAAGAGACTGCTTTAAAAAGTAGAATATATTATCCAAATTATGAAAAATCCCAAGAAAATGAAGGAAACTTTTTCACTCATCCAATATGAAATGAGTGTGAGTGGTTTAACACAAATATTATCCATTTTAAATGGGTTGACATATCCTAAAAAAAGGTTTTATAGATGAATAGGATCTTAAAGAAGTTATGGAATTCCTTTCCCTAAATTTAAAAGGGTAAATGTAAATGTTTAATATAAAGGGTTGGTATAATCTAACCATAACCATTCCTAAAATTATAAATTATTAGGTTCCACTCTCCCATTTAATTTCAATATTTTTAACTCATTTATAGTGGTGACAAATAAATGGGGGACACAATCCTTGAGGTATGTGTGCCCGAAAGGAACATAAAATAGAGATGAAAATAAATATGTTAAAGATGAAAATTGATTGTGAAAAATGGTATTTAAATATTATCATGTAATGATTGTTATAAATCTAGAAGGTGAAAACTATATATAATTTTCATGTTAAAATTTACATGGAAAAGAGCCTGAATTTTATAAGAAAAGGGGTCAAAGAGGGCCTAAAATAATTAAAGGTATCTTGATAAATGTAGTATTTTATAGTTGTAATTATATTAGATTTTAATTTTTATTTGGATATTAAATCAGAAATGTCATGATAAGGATTTAGTGTATTTATACCATTAAATAAGAGTAAAATTTGGAAGTAGCTACACGGATGAATTTCATGCTTCTTTAATTATGTTTTCTAACAATTAGTATATATTTATTATGATATATAGGATATTAAAATATGTTATCAAATAAATTATTTTCTAATTAAGTGATATACCCTAGATAGAAATTATCTCAATAATTGGTGTCAATGGCTAAATAATCAGGGGGATCTTAGGAAAAACCTCATCTTTTAGTGGAATTAGTGAGAGTATTGGTTGACATGGATGTCAAGTGGCATTATAAATGGTATTTTTGACCATTTTTTTTACAATTGGTGTCAATTAATGTTGAAATTGGTATGTATCAAAAATTTATTCTTAAATTTTATACACTAATAGTTTTTAAGAATATGATTCAGAATTTATGTTTTTTTAGAAAATGGAAAGGAAAACATGTTATGGTTTTATTAGTATTAATGATTAAAATGGAATGATTTTAAGAATTTAACATCGACTATTGATTCCTACACCTAAACCAATCTTAGTAGGCTTCAAGGATTTATTTATAGACTAAATTTTAATTTGTATATTCACTCACTAATTTTATTTTAATTTGTTTAGAATTCATGGAGGTTAGTTTAAAAGGAATAATACTTTATAGTATGGTCTATCTAGAAGTTTTTATAAATTGGTATCAGTTGAAAAAAAAAGTGATTTTATTTAATAAATAAGAATTAATAGAGAAAATATGAATGATTTTTACACATCCAAAAATAGGTAGTGGAATACCATGAGGGGATAGAAAATTATATATATGGTCATTATTTCCAAAGGGGGTGTACAAGCTGAAAGGAAATCCTCAAGTATTATAAGGATGATGGTTAAGTATACATCTTGTTTAAGATACATATTTATTCCTATAAAACTAAATTATTAAGGGGATAAAATTTTAATTTGGATAAAGTCAACCTTTTGGATTTCATTTCCAAAAAGGGTGGAGTTTATATGGACATTTTCAACAAAATCCAAAGGGGTGGGAGATTATTAGAAACCCTATGGGTTTTTGTTGGATTTATTGAAAATATTTGAGATTTTTGGGACACTACAAGTGACAATAAGTTTTATATATGTAACTATATTGAAATAATATTTAATTATTAGAGTATTGTTGAAAAATGTTACATTATTATTGTTTTCAGGGATTTGTTGAAAAAGGGTAGTGATGGTGTGCATAGAAGTCTTGAAAAAAGAATATATAAAAATGTAAGAACATGTGGTGGAGTATTGATAAAAGAAATATGTTGAAGGTTTCTTTCAACATAGCTTATAATATGTTGTCGTAGTTCTTCACAAGATTTTTTTAACTTCTAAATGGATGGAATAAAGGTGCAGGGAGAAATTTCATGTGAATTTTAACATGGAATTTCATCTTTGAGAAATGATGAAGAGGGTAATGCCATAATATTATCCATATTGTATCTCATGTAAAGTTAAAATTTAAATCCAAAAGGATTCATAAATTTATTATGTTCACTCTTTAATAACTTAAAGCTATCTTTGAAATTTTAATGCTTCCATAAAGGTAACCTTAATGCTACGTAGGGGTCATGTAAAGGCAAAAAGGATAGTGGATTTTTACCAAACCCTAGAGGATGGTGTTTTAAGGTTTGAATAAAACATACATAAATATAAGATATGTTTCTATATATATGTAACTCAAACTAAAAAAGTTTCATTTGAATTCAAAATAACAAATAGTTTTTTCCCACGCCATAGTGCATGGAAATTTGTGATCAATACTTACTTATAAAATATTGTAAGCTCGTTATGGGAATATAGGTGACCATAGTAAAATGAATTAATATAATAAGTAATTTACATATTTTTGAGTTGTAATTTGAAATAAATATTGGTTGTGGTGTTGAGCATGTTGAAGGTAATTTTCTAAGAGATTTACAGCACCACACCATAGTGATAAGGAGAAGGGTGTTTTAGAGGTCGTAGTGTTTCACAATTATAATTTAAAAGAAGATATGATTATTTTGTTCTCCAATAACCATATAGAATTTATTTATTTAATTTAAAATACCTAAATTGAATCCAATAATGAATATAATGTTAAATATGATCTGTGTGACGAGATTAAAGCTATATAAATTAAAGATAGCTTTGTATTTTCATTTCAATTTTAAAATTAAAAGGGATCTCATGATAAAAATAAGACCTACTATATGAGGAACGTAGAGAGAGAATACACTATATATTTAGATATCAAGGAGGTGAGGAATTACAAATTAGTGTCTATAAATATGTTTAAGTAAGTTCTAACTCATTAAAAATAGAAGAAACCAGAGGAATCATTGGTGTGTAGTGAGGAAAAGGATTGTAGTAAATACTATTCAAAAAGAAGAAGATCTAGAAATACTCTAGAAGAGAAGAAGTTTCTGTTAAATGGGGGTTTCAAAATAATTTTTGAAGAATAAATATGTAGTGTTTAATAAATCAAATAACATATATGATGAATCATTAATCATAGATATTTCTAAACAAGAAAGGAACTACACATACATAAACTATAGAATTAATTCTGCCCTCAAGCAATGTTTGAAGGATGAGGATGGGTAGTGTTCATTGGTATAGAAGTTAAATTATCCATAAAAATCTATTATTACAGTGATCCAAGGTGTGGAGTGATCAAAACCATTGTATCCACCAAAAAATTATGTGCTTACTAGTTAATGAGTGAATCAAAACACAATCAATTGTATAATCCTTAGAGTATACTATAGTGGTGGACCAAGTAAAAATAATTATGTTCCTATATGAATTAATTTCATAAAAACTCACATATAGTTTAATTATGTGAAGTGTAAGTGAATACCTAGGATTGGTAGAACATAGTTCCTATTCACCTGGGACTAAGATCCATAAATATAAATAATAAAAAAAATCAAATTGGACACACTCTAATTAACTCCCCCCCCCCTTAGGTTTCCTTGGGGACCTATAAAAACATAATAAATTTTACAAGATGATGGGATGATTACAATTTATTTAATAAATGAAGATATTAAGAAGGAAGAACCTCAAATACATCCATGTATGATCAAATCATTCAAATCCACCTATGTAGAAACCATCAAAACTACAAAAATCATTGAAAAAAATTAATTTTTAACTTATAAAATGTGAGTGGACCTGCTATAATAAGGGTTAGAAAAATTAGGTATTTATATTTCTTTTAATTCTATAAGTCCATTGATAAAAACTTAATGATCATTTATGGTCGAGATAAGAATAATCCCCCATCCCAGTCTTGAATACTAGAATTTTTTATTGATTTATTCCTTATTATTTGATATTTATTGGGAGTATATTGTATAAATGAGGGAAATAGATGGAAATGACTATTATTCTATATAAATATCAGTTTTCTCCTCTTTATTTGGTTTTCACAAATATCCCCCAGCCTTCCTCATCCCTCATACGGTGGAGGGGTATGACGTATGCAAAGAATTTTAAAAGGCTTCATGATACCATTTGGTGGAAAAGGGAGTTCCATACATTGGTTATTGAATTTTTTTACCCAATTTGAACATTCCAGATAACGATGAGTGTCCTACAGTCAAAACCATATTTATGAGTGAAGAAGGGAAGTGAATACAATTTAGGAATTATGATAGAGTGTTTGGATGGTAACACAATAGACTCAAAATTCTTTCTTATCAATTCAAAACATGTATACACATGTTCCAATACACATTCATAAATAAGTTCCACTATTAAAACTCTTTAACCAAAATAAAATAGCTATATAAATACATAAAATATCAAATATTCACTTTAATTAGATTATTTTTTATGAGACAACCCATGTAAAACCATTTATACTATATTTTTATTTGTGTTTATTAATTATATTCTTAAATAACCTATGGAATTTATACCCATGTTTGATTTATTTAATGACCTATATAAAACAAATTAGTTATTGGACATGTTGAATGGAATATTAGTAGTAAATATAGGAGCATAATTTTCGAAAATGGATTTTTGGGAACAAAATAGACATTTTGGATATCCATTATGGCATGGTGAGTCATAGTGTCAACCATGGTTTGGATATGGGATTAATGGCCTGATAGAGGTAATAAATACATTATGATTTGTTGATATTACATTATTTCTATTCCCAAAAATATATTAAATAATAATTTCTTAGGATATTTTGGAAATAAAGTATCATTTCATTGGATTCTGTAAATATTGGTTTTAAATGCATTAATTGTTTATTTATTTGATTTATTTAATTTCTAGAAACAAATGAGTAGATATCTATAGATAAATCCTTATAATTTTTTTTAGGATGATATAGATAAATAAAATTTTCCCAAAAAATAAATGGAATAGGTTCTTAAATTATAAAGAAGATGAAAGGAAGATAGTTAATATTGGAAAATTTTTGGAAAAGGAATGTATCTACAAAGTGATAGGTGACATAATTGATTAATACATAATAAATGGGAAGGAAAATAATAAGAAATTACAAGGCCAGTATAGGTGATGCATAATATATTTTCTAAATGTAAATAATTATGAACAATAAGTGGAATTGGGTAAATTTCTTAAAATTATTGTGATGCGTTATATTATAGGTATTATGTATGATAATTCAATTTTTTTTATGGAAATACATAAATCCAAGAATGATATTTTTCCTCACACATAATATTTTTGGGATGATTAGTGTGTTTTTCACCTTTGTCATTGAAAAAATATATTATATGTAAGAATTTCATATATTATTTAAGGAATTATAGGGATACATAATATTTTCAAATCATAAATAACATTTCCTTAGTTTATAATATATTTTCACTTTTCGTTGAGAATAATAATTGATATCCTTAAGATGCATAAGATTTTTCAAACTCCATGGTTCACACATAAGATATTTCCAACCAATACATTAGAAACTTTATATGAATATTCTGATATGTAGTATTTTATATGTTTCTGTTGGGGAAAATTTTGGCCCACCTATGGTGTGAAATATATTTATTCATATATAGTAAAATATGTTCTGTTGTGTAAGATTTTTCTTTCTTTTAAAGGAATTAAAGCTAATCCAAAAAGGCATTTCATGTGGAGAAAAATATTCTAAAATATTCAAAAGTACCTATGTTTATGAATATTTTCTATATTTCACTTGGAGACCACACATATAGAGGGAAAATGGGAAAGATATTTGAATTAGTGAATATTGAGGTCTGTGAAATCTAACTTTTGACAGATGTAGGGGATAATGGATTCATATATGTGGATTTTTAGGAAGCAAGAAATTATAAGGATAAAATTAAAATGGAATAAGGAGAAAATATTATTGATGATGATAGATAATGAAGGAAAAAAGGGAATAATCTATAAAAATAGATTTAGGATAAAGGGGGAGGGGTTGAACTGGAGTGTTTAGAGTTTTTATTTTTATTTCTCTATATTTTAAATTATTTTTAGTTAATAATTATTTTTTACCACTCACACGAATTGGTAAGAACATATTAGTGATTATTAATGGTAAAAATAATATTTTTTATATTTTTGATTCTCTGTATAAATGAATTAAACACTTCATCTATTAATCAATTTTTGAATTCAGTAATAGGATAATATTAGGAATTTTATTCTTCTCGTCTTATTATAGTTTCTTATTATTTTCTTTCTGGGTTAATAATTTTATTCTCCCTCAATTTAGTTTAGTTTATATATGAATTAAAATAAAATTATTAGTGGTTATTATCTTGCGATATTTTTTACATGTGTGGGAGGAAGTGAATTGTATATGAATTACCTGGGAGAACCTTAATCCAATCCATATTTTCCAAAATGATTTTGAGATAATTTATTTTTAATATATCACTTGATATTTCCCACATACATAATATGGAGGGATGATAAAAATGTTTATTGTTAGTAAAATATTATATTTTTTTTATCAAAATAAGGTGAAGAATGAAGTGATTTTGGATTCTTTCAATGATCAATTGATAATTAAAAAATGTGAACTACTTTTAAGACTTTTATATCATTATAATGGTTAATATAACTATGAAACCAATCACTTTTCATTAGTTTCATAATTATCTCTAGTTTAAATTTTTTTTATATGTATTTTCATTCTGAATTCACCCAAAACCTATATATTTACAAATTTTAAAAAAGATAATATTGAAATTGTCTCTGGATAGAACCTTTAGTTTCAATAATATTATATATTTATGATAACTATTTGTTTTAATAGCTTTATTAACCACCTCATGATAGTTATTTAAAAATATTGGTGTTATTTCTAATAAGTTAGTGTCAAAATTATGAACAATAAAATTCATGAATCATTCTAATACTAAAAAAAATTATCACTTGATATAGGGATTGAGATAAACATTCAATGAAAACATATAGACCTAAGAACCATCAAAATTTTTTAAAAATATTTTGAATACAATCCCTTATCATAATCTTATGAAGTTTGGGGTTTTCATTATTAATCTATAATAATGGAGAAAAACCCTAACTACATACCCCGGTTTATTGATCAGAATAACCAAATTCCCAATCCTACTCTACAAACTAAAATTAAACTAAAAGTTGGTATGATCCAATTATTGACTAGATTTCATGTACTTTCACTTTAACACCATAATAATCATATCAAATAATTCAAAATGGTATATTCTACACTTAAACCCATGGGTGTAGCTATATAGAATGTCAAGTAGATATTTTTTCCATTTAATTTAAAAGTATAGGTTATGGAATGGTTTTATAACTCATATATTTCAGATGTAAATGAATCTGATTGGTTTCAAAAGATATTCCTTCATAGGTTCTTCCCAACATCAAGGAGTAGAGCCATAAGAAAAAACATTTATGTCATCATAAATTCATTAGTAGAGACTACTTATTATTATTGAGAAAAATTTAAAAAGTTTGTGTAAGATTTCCCCAACACACTATTGAGGTTGATAATTTTCTAGTTTTCTTCTATAATTACCCTATTTATATTGATAGAAATATACTAGATGCATCATTCATAGTTAAATTGATATAGAATGCACAGTTATAATATTTAGGACTGATAAAGAATATATCTCATAATTCTCAACAATTTGGCATAAGAGGTATTGGCACGTGAGGCTGACATTTCTAGGGTTTACTCATGAAATCCCCCACGACAGATTTCGTGATTCTTCTGCACTCTGACGCATTTATTCTCCTTTTTTATTAAGAATAATCTTTCCCTAGTGGACATGTGTTCTCCCTGAGTCTCTCTCTCTCTATGCTCCCATTTCTATGGTTTCCTCCATAAATCCCCCACACAGTATTTGGCGATTCATACACACTCCACCATGTTTCTTCTCTTTCTTACTCTAATCTCTTCTCTCCCTGGTCCCATATTGTGTTTTTGGAATAACTTTTCCTCTTGTTTTGTCATTATTTGATGGTTATATCTACTATTATCCTTGGAATCTTTTCCTATTTCGAGTTCACTCATGATTCTATACTTCCCTTATTACTTCACTCATATTTCTATACCCCATAATTATTGTTTTAGTTCTTCCTTATTTTTTTCATCATGGTTATGTATTTCCATTGATACCCTCGTTCAGTTTCTCATTTTCTATTTTATCCTATTCCATTGTACTTGACCCCATTTCTAGTCTGGTGCTTGATTCTTGTGGGGTTATTTGGTATGTCATAGATGATCCTTCTTGGTATTTTTGGAGGTGCGACTAGCTTTGTCTTGTTGTTTTCCTTTGGTTGGTTTTAGGTGGTACTGAATACGGGGTTGAGTTTTTTGACGTAGATTGGCTCACTATCAAGGGAATCATATTTTCATCTTTCCTCATACATACCAATACAAATCTCCCTTCCTATTTGGTATATCATTATGGACTTCTAGTATGTTTGGGTGGTGATGATCGAGTGGCCGAAGGTTTTCTAAGAGGCATGACTGGAGTCATCTCCTCCCATATTGGTTCCCCCATTGGCATTCCTCTTACAGTTTTATTATTGGAGTTGGAGTACTCATTGATTTTTCCCAATTGGTGTCAATTTCTAGTTTCCAATAAGATCTCATTGGAAAGGTGGTGATACAGACAGTATGATCATGCATCTCGAGGTGTGGCTCGAGACTGATAGATGATCGCTTTATCGTGGCCTGATGATTTTCATGGTGAGGTATGAATTGGTTTGATTTTTGATTTTTGAATGCTTTTCATGTTTATGGATTATGTGTGGTGGTGATGTGGTGGCTTCAAAACTATTTTTGATGTAGATTAGTGATAATTTTTGTTTACATGGCATTTTAAGTTTGAATTTTTTTTGTTGGTTTGTTAGGGTTCACAATTAACCAGAAAACGTGTTTCCTAAAAATACAAAAAAAAAATTGGATTTCATATTAGTACTAGATTTTTTCAATAGGTAATATATTTTTAATCATCGTTTATTAAGTTATAACTTGAGGAACTAGCCATTTTGGTTAGATAAATGGATTTTAAACTATCATGTGTGAAAAAATCACCAGAATAGTTATATGTTCAATGACCTTCTCCAAACCATTATACCAATTAATGTGTTTTAGTATCAGGAACTGAAATCTATGAAAATATATCAATAAAGTAAAATAAAGTATTTGAAACAAGGATGTAAATACACTTACCCTATCTAATATGGATTTGGTAATCAAAAATTTTAATCTATACAAACTTTTCAATAGTAATTTCTTCAACCTCTACCATTATATCAACTATAAAATCATCCCCAAAACAAACAAACATTCTAACCACCACTTAGAAAAATAAATTCCTTTAATGATCCCTATACTAATTTAAAATAACATATACATGACCAATAAGGGTTATAGGTTGAATAGTTGATAAATGAGGTAAAGGGACTAAAGAAACCACTAGGAATCCTTGTAGAAATAATGACAAAGAATCTAGCGGAATTACCATCTCAATCATATCTAAACCCCAAAGGTAATATAGTCTTACTAAAAACTAGAATTTTAAATGTTAGAAAACATTTTATAATTGATGATTTTATAGTGTAGTAAATTTTTGTTAAAATTTTTTGGAGTTGGGTGGGATTTACTGGAAAAATAGATAGATCATTGGTGTTAGAGTTTTTAGGAGGTGAATAAGTTAAACATGTGATAAATGAGTTTTGGAAGAATATAGGAGATATATAAATACATATCTATATAGAATAAAAATAATAATAGAACACCAAAGATCATTTTATAAAGTTAGTTCATTAAAAAATGGAAATTTGATGAAAACATAAGGGTTATCCTCTATGTTCATAAGATTACTTTCACTAAAAATATAAAAATGTAAGACTCACCCAAACTAATACATAAGGTCCATTTCTATAAACTATTGAAATATCATAAGGGTAATTCTATTAGATATTTTATGTGAAGATTTAATTGTATCATGGGACTTCATGTTGCATTGTGGTTGTATTTTTGAATGAAAATATGTGGATTTTTTAATAATTAATGGTAATTGTTTCATATATGAGGGGAATCCAAAAAATTATTTCCTTTTCTATATCATGCACTATTATTTACACTAGACACAACATAATACATATATTGTGTCATGAATGAGACATAGTCGAGTTTCAGTGGTTCTATAAATTTGGATGCCTCCATGTCATGGAAGAGGATTAGTCCGCAAATAGTTTAAGTATTAAAAATAGATTGAGAGTATCATTATATAATATTATAAGGAATTCAATATGATATATTCTATTAGAATTGGTGGATCTAGTTTTTTACTAATCATTATTCCTTGAAGGAGGAAGATGTTTTGTGGCCTGGGTATTTCTAAGTTTTGGGAAAAGGAAACTACATCCACATGATTAGAGAGATTACCCAACTTAAAATAAAATATCATGGTGTATATGATATAAATAATATATTTACATTTCCTGAAAATTTTAAAGAGTTTACAAAATCCATGATTAAAGAGAGGATTTATAGAAATATCTTTCTCTATAAAATATAGAATATATCTTTCTCAAAGAGAAATGAAATATGAAATAGACATATGAAAAATAGATAAAAAATAGCACTATTACCATGTTTTCTTCAGAGAAGAGCAAGAAGTAAGATATTTTTGTTTTCCAATAAAGTGAGCAATGTTGTAATATCTTATTCATTACGTAGAAGAGGTCGAATTCTAGATCAAAACTAGAATAATAATATGAATATATTTGGATGAGATAGATTAGAAAAGTAGATAAGAAAAAGAATTTAATTATATATCTTTTTTGGAAGGAAGAGAAGTGAAAAAATTAAAATTTCTGTGAATAAAGGAAGAATATTAGATTCTATATTTGTGAAAGAAGAATAATACAATTCATTAATGTTATGTAGTGAAGAACATAAAAACATAAAAAGGGGATAGATAATAGAGGTCATGAATAATGAAGCATTGTAACTTATTAAAGATCATTACAAGAAAATAAAATAGATTATTTTCCATGATGTCTCATGGAAATATATTTTTTATATAGTGATGTTCAGATTAAGCCTATGAAGAAGAAGCAAGTGGATATCACAGTGCACCAACTTTCATCTGATGAAATAACAACAATGATGGTGATACTGTTTGTGTTGGAAAATGATGGAAATATATTTTCTTTCTATAGATGTGATAAAAATTTATAAGTTAATGTAGTGACCCTTTGGTAGTATTGATATTTTCCTAAAAAAATTACGTGAGTAACCATAGGAATATGAGTAACCTATATTGAACACACCACCAAACATCCCATTTAGTGGATCATGGGTCATCAACATGTTTCTAATTTCAATCTCCATGAATAAATATAGTGTATTTGAAGTATGAAAAATTCTTGAGTCCTACATGAATAATGTATTTATACTCTACAAGAAAAAAATTGGTGAGTATGGTTTAACCAACACTTTATCAGTCTGGAAAATGTGAGGAAATGTGAGATAACCATAGTATCATCATAAAAGGAAGAACTCAGTTGTGACCCAACCAAAAATGATGTCAAGATCATCTATGGAAGTTATATTTTGAGGAAAAATTATTCATATTTTAAATGTTACACATCCCACTGACATAGGTTATCTCACACTAAAGACCCATGTGATTCCTAATAATCGGTATCATATCCTTGGTATAATTTTTTGTATTTTTTTCTCTAAAGTGGTCTCATTCATTTTTTGGAATTGAGTTTCATTATTCCCTTAAATCATTATGAAAAAATTGAAAATGGTAATAATTTGAGAAAAAATGATAGATCCATGGGTATTCCATATATTGGAGTAGTTTTTTGTTTAAATTGTGGTTCAAATTAAAGAATCTATCAACTCTCAATAGGAAGGTATAAATGAAACAAATTATGAATAAATTAATTCATTCTATGATGAAACAAGATTAGTTAAAGAGCTTGATATTCTATATGATGTTGTATTAGCTAAGGATTATGAGATGGCAAGTATTCTGGTGATGGAAGGTATCCACTTATCAGAGGATATAGATCATCAACTTTAATTAGAAAATTTAATGTTGAGAGAGAAGAATAAATCTCAAAATACTTGTGTGAAAGTACTAAAATATTTAATTAATAAATTAAAAATTATGAATAAGATACTAGTTGAAGTATATATTAATATATGTGAAAATAATTACTCCCAAACCAAGGAATTAGAGGATATTTCATTTAATTTGTATAATATTAATGTTTATTTCAAGTAGAATAGAACTGAATCAATAGAGGTTCAAAATATAAGGGTTAAGAAGAATTTATTGGTCATATACATAGAAACAATTTTAAGGAGAACAAAAGTTTTAGGAAATTGGTTATAACCTTAAATAAATATATCGTGAAAATGAGTTCACATATAAAGTTTAAAAGTGACTAGAAAAAATTTCACATGAATTATAACAAAAGATAGCCATAGTTGGGGAACTAAAAGGAAATATTACTCCTATCAAAAATATACTTGAGGAGGGGATAATGTCTGAAAAGGAAGATGGTTCAAGGTTGGGAGATATTAATAACCAATTTATGGATTATGATGAGAATATAAATAATATTAAGGAGATTTTAGAAACCTATAATTTAAATAAAAATATAAATCCCATGGAAGCATAAAAAATTGGTTTCCACAACTATGGAAATCCATTATCTGTGAGAAAGAATAATATTGTTTCTAAAGTTAGAAGAGAATACTCCCAAATGAAGTTATTTTTCAAATGATACTATTTTTTAAGACTAAGAAACACTATAATTGTGTGTCTAAAAGAATAAGGTCTCAATTAAGTAAAGAAATCTACTTCAACAATATATCAACCGATGAATAAGTATACATATTATGTTTTTAGTAGAATATATTTTATTTTTGAAAACCATGGTCACATGGATAGAAATTACAAAAAGAGGATAGATACATGCATTATAAGTAAATCCTTAATTATTGGGAAGATTGAGAGGATAACATACAATATAAGTAAATATATTATGCTGGAAAATAAATCCATTACATTTAAGAAATGTAATGATAGAGCTTACTGAAGGATTCACAAAGAAACAAAATAACATTACTTATGAAATTAAATATTTATAGAATTAATAAAAATATATAAATAAAATAAATATTTTGTCTTAGGGGTGAGAATGATTTTTGATCATGTAAGAAATGATCCAACAAGGAAGAAAAAGTTTGAGGCTACACTCATAGCCATCAAAGATGATAATCATGGAGCATGGCTAAGTGGAACCATAAAAACTATTACAAAGAAAGAGATTAAGACCAATGGTAGATCCATCCTATAGAATACAAATAATACAAAAATTAAAAAATGGTGCACCAAAGGATTAAATATGAACAAATGGGATTATTCTAAGAATGGAGGTGAAGATAATTCCATGAATGGATAAGTACAAAGGAAGCATCTAAATGAATTTTTTATAAGTGGTATCACTCATTATAGAACCACCATAAAATCTTGATAAAAAAGTGGGAATTAAAATATTGGTCCACCAAGACCAACCACATTATGTGGAAAAATAAGTCACTAAAATTATTTCAGAATGTATACATAGTTGAAGGAGTTTTTGGAAGTAAAATATAGAATATTGGTCAGGAATTGGTGTCAAGTATAGTCCCCGAGAACATCAAAATAGATATCAAGGACATGTATCTTGATAAATTTTACATAAAAAATATTAGGGGAGAGTAATATTGGAGTCAACTATGACACCCTTGTCTCTAAAGGTAATAGGATTTTAATAATCATGCATCTATTTATTTTCTAGGTAATTTTTCATTATATTTGATGTCAAAGGGTGTAGAAAGAATAATGACTCCAAGAATCTACCTGACCCCTAAAGGGGGAGTAAAAAATTAGTGAGTATGAAATTTTCATAATGAGGTGATGGATTTCTATATAGATGATAGTGTTTCCAAAATATCTCAATGGTGATTATTATCTTCGAATTTAGGATATATGATTAGATGTTCATTCATTTATATCCTTCAATTGTTAGAGTTTTTGGTATGGATTTATTATCAAAATTAATTGATTATTGGTGTTGGATTAATTATTAACTCAATCAATGAGGATAGAAAACAAGGTGTTTTGGGGAAAACTAGGAGATGTAAAAGTAGTTTTTTCTATAAGATATAAATTACATCATGAAACACCATGTTGTTTCTTGGAAACAACTATATATAACCATGAATTTTAAATATATTATTATGTTATTTTTAAACATAAATATCCATTAATATAACACGAGGATCACAGGGTCTAGTGTCTTTGGAAGACTAGGTTCATAATACATCCAAATAAAATTATAACATTACATCTGTATAGTATTCTCTATTATGAGCTCCAAAATCCATTTTATCACCTAAAACATCACAGGATAACATGGGTAATAAATAAAAAAGTGGTTATCTAAAAATCTTAGTAAGGGAATAAACATGATAAGGAAGCATAACAAGTAGATTAAAAGTAAAACATGATATCATAAAAGAGAAGGTTGAAGTGTAATCACATGGGAGAATAACATAAGGAAAATAGTATAGTAAGACCATGAAATCATAGGAATTGTTGTTAAATCATGTAAAATGAAAAAATTGAGTCAAGGTTAACTTCTTATATAATATGACTGGGTGGAAAAAATTCCCATAATGGATTAGTTTTACTCTATAATCCCATAAATGACTTATTATGAGATGAAATATTTAACAAATGCATTGGATAACTATATTGGAACTTGCATTATTACATGTTTATGATTAATGTGTTCAAAAAAATGAAATCAAAAATAAATCATAATAATAATAATTACTCATCTAAATAAAATGGGTTTCATAATATTGCCTCATATTATAATCAAAGGAAAATTCATAATGAATGCATTTGAGAAATGAACATAATAAATGTATTATCCTATAAAAGGAAGGGATAACAATATAGGTATATATTTTAGTGACATATATACATAATTTATTAGCATTCCATAATTTTAAATAAAGAGATAAAGTGAGTTCAGAATATAATGTTCAAAACCCAAAGGAAAGGGTGGTTTATAGAGATCCCTTACCTCGATCCTGACTTGTCATGTGTGTTATATATCTTTTTAAATAATAAAATCATGTCTATTACTTACATGAATGGAAAAAAATTAATTTTTATTATTACCGTTATTTTATTGATTATCATTTTATATTCAATTACATAATCATTTAGGTTTAAGTCGAACGTTTTTATAATTCTCGGCTCATTTGTTCAAAATCACTTGGGAAAGATGAATAAGGTAAAATAGATGGTTAT
Organism: Viscum album; assembly: GCA_963277665.1. NCBI lineage: Eukaryota > Viridiplantae > Streptophyta > Magnoliopsida > Santalales > Viscaceae > Viscum > Viscum album. The sequence goes on from OY728131.1 coordinate 35,588,792, forward strand.
TTCATCATATTCAAAATAATAATCACGAAATAGTTATCATTTTTATGTATCAATAAAAAATTTGAAACCAATCATGAAGTATTTTTATGAAAAATTATCAATATTGTAATCCTGGAGATGGTAGGTTGTATGTATGCATGAGTAACATTTCCATTTTTTAAAGATCATGATGGATATAAGGTAAGTTTTATTTTATATTTATATAATGATAACTATATCATAAATATAATATCATTTCTTTAAATATACTTACATACATTATCCATGTGACGTGGTAATAAAAAAAATGAATCACATGATTTCACTAAGCAGTAGTCCACTGCACACACGAACGACGTTATCATTTTTAATGGATGGTAAGGTAAGAAATTATATTATATATTAGTTTTAAATAATTATAAATATTTAATTAATATCACAAAAAAAATTAAATCCATCAATATGAATATCTGTTAGAGTTAATGATGGAAGACGAATTATATCGGTTCGTGATGTGCTAGTCCTCTGTACACACAAATGATGATTTTCTTTCCCATTTTATGGAATATGGGATATATGTAGGTTATGAAATTAGCATAATAACATATAATTATATGTTAGATACTGATTATATTTTATCATAATATTTTATTTTTATTTTAATGAGGTGGAAGAACAGACAAAACAAAATTCTCGGTTAAGAACAACACCTCTTCTTCTGACACCCTCTTTAGGATTTTACCAAAATCCTTCCAAGAAGGGTTTTCTAACCAAGAAAAGGCGTCTAGAACGTTTTATGGGAATTAAGGAAATGATTTTGGTTTTTATTTGACGAAAAAAATAGAATTTTATTTGTATAAATTATAAGATAGGTGGTTCCCTTTTATAACTAAGAAGGAGTGGTATTTTTCTAATTAATAAAAAATATTGAATAATGGGAAGTCAATATCAATAAAAGTGAATAAAATTGATAAATAATGTATTTTAGATAATATATGGTCAATAAAAGTATCCAAAATAAAAAATAAGAATGTTTTAAAATATTTAATCCCTTCACCTATTTAGTTTAGCCCCTGTAAACCGGTCCAACATTAATCATGGTAACAAATTTTTATCATTTTAACAATTAATTATGTCCAAAAGTTAAGTTGATATTTTTATATATTATTAATTATTCTGATTATGAATATTTATTTCATTTTATCAAATTCAATTCAAAAAATTAATAGAATTTAATTTTAAATTAATCCCACAAAATGTGTCGAAAAATATTTGTTCAAGAAATGTATTTTTCAATTATAAGATAATATAATATTAACAATATTTATAGTGTTCATAATTAAATTAATTTAAATTAATATTAATATATATATATATAATTAATTATAATATTTATTAATTAGAGGTTATTTTAATTAATTAAAATTGATAGGATTTATGTACTTAAAATTGTTTGTAGAAAGCTGTACTTTTAAGAATAAAAATAATCTTTTACCAAAATCCTGAAAACTTTTGATTAAACTGATATTAGTTAGATAATTATAAATAAAATGGTTTATATTATAATTTTGGTCAAAATAAAAAATATATTTAGACTTTTAAATAATTTTCTTTAATGAAAATAAGTGCCGGTATTTGAATAATCAGTAATTTTAACTATTCCTATAAAAATCATTCTTTTTAAAAAAATCCCAAAATTTAACCCTATGAAAATATTGAGATTATTATTTAAAAATTTATTTTAGTTTTATAATATAAAATTTATCTATTTTCAAGAAATTAATTATAATGTTTTCTTATAATAAAAAAATCATTTTTGAGGAAAACCTATTTCTTTAAAAAATTATGTATTTATTAAAAATTGATTGCTTATTTACTATGAATCTAGAAATAAATATTAATTTATTAGGTAGTTATATATATATTATAATGTATTTAATCATATTCATACCCACCGATTCAACATATAGTTTATAAAAGTCATATTCAAATAATCATGGTTCATTTAGGCTCGGTGTTGCATGTCGTATACGGTATCCATCATAGTTTTATTTTTTTAATAAATTATGGTAATACATTATTCCCACTTATTTAATATCAACCTTGAATTTTCATATTACATACTAATAGGAATATAGTTTATTATACTTATTCTTCATCGCTTCATCCAGTTCTAATGTTTCCTCTTCTAATTTACGGTTCGACCATATTACTTTGAACATGTGTGTTTTTCTATTGCATAGAACTTTATCTAAATGGTCCAACATATTAACTAGCTACTCCTAATAAGAGATATATTCTCCATATATTCCACTTATGGGTCTAGTACTTGTGAGGGTTCCAGTATATACTTCTTAGAAAGGTATACATGGAATATGTTGTGTACTTGATAAAGGGTTAGTGGGATTACTTGTCAATAAGACACTATTCTGATGCAATAAAGAATATAAAAGGGTAAAATGTACTTGGTAATTGACATTCAATTCATCCCAAATCTCATGACTCTCTTCTATCCCGATATTCATGGAAAAACATTTTTTCTAACCTTAAACTCTAGGTCTCATAAAAAATTGGTAGTATAGATCTTTTATCCACTATAAGAATTCCTGATGTGTTGTTGAATGGCCTTGAACTTTTCCACCATATACTCAACCGTTTTATGTCCCAGGAGAATGATTTCACTAAATTCATCCCAAAACATAGGTGTACAACACCACTTCCCCTATAGGAATTCATAAAGAATTATTTGGATGCTTGAGTGAAAGAAATCATTGTTTTAGGACTCAACGAGAGAAAGATTCTAATATTATCTTCATTTTAAGTTCATCAACCGTGCTCTTAACATTTAATCATGTTTCATAATAGTTCAATTATATTGGATATCATTTTGGGGGTGATAAGACTTACTGAAGTTCACCTTAGTATTTTGAGCAAGTTGGAGGATGTTATAGAACTTAGAGATAAATATCATATCTTGATTATATACAACTGATAGTGGTGTTCCATTTTGCATCACCACCTCTCTAATTTATATCCTTGAATTTTTATCAAGTGATAAGTCCTCTATAATTTCAATAAAGTGAGTAGTATTTGTAAAATGATTCACTACAACACATGTGGAATTATTCCCTCTTGATGTGTTTGGAAGATCGGTGACAAAGTCCATAGTAATATTTTCCCATTTCTATTACAATATGGGTAATGGTTATATATTTCCCTAATACTTTCCCTTTTCAACCTCTACTATCTGATATTCCAAAAACTTTATTGTATATTTTGTGATCTCCTTCTTCGTGTTGTCCTACAAATAGTGATCTCGAATATATTGATTCATATTTATACTCCATGGGAGGATGGAGAAGGTTGAGTTATGTGAATCATTAAATATTTATTTATTTATCTTAGTATTTTATGGTATTCATATTTGTGACAAAAATCTTACAATTCCTTCTTCAATTTTGAACTTAGAGGATTTCTTTTTTTTACAGCTTACACCTTCTTCTAAATCTCCACATCATATCTTTGGGTATCATTTATCTTCTATAAAAGGGATGGTTGAGAAATAATTTTATAATGGAATGGTGAATTTACATCATTCATGATTACTATGTCCATAATTTTCACATTTAAGAATATTGGATCCATCACAATTCTCATCATAGATAAAATCACCAGACCCTTTCTATATAGTGTATCTCCAACTTTGTTTACTTTCCTGAGATGGTAATGGATTGATCATTCATATTCCTTTATTATATATTACCATATTCACCATTTCATGTTAATATCAGTCTACTTGAACATATATTTTAGGATCTTATAGTCCATATATATTTCACTCTACTCCCTATATAGATAATGTCACCAGATTTTCAATGAAAATATTTCTTCATCAAACTATAGACCATGTGTGGGATATTTCCACTCATAAACATTCAAAATCCTTGATTAATAGGATATCACATTATAATTATTCATTATTACACTTTCTAAACCATTCTCTGACTCGTTTATATTTACCATGAAAGGTTCCCTATGTAAGGGAAGTGTTTGGACTAGTACAATTGTAAGCCTCTTTATCAACTCTTTAAACCTTTCTTTGCATTCCTTGTTCCAAAAAACATTACCAAATTCCATTATATCTTATTTAATGTGTTTCAAAACCATTATAAGTTTCTAAAAACACTTACTAATACACTATTAATCAATGAAAACTATAGATATTCCTTATAGATGTTTTCATATACCAATATTCAATTTTCTTTGTCCTATAAGGGTCCACATATATCCCTTTCCTATAGAAAATATTCCCTAATAATAATAATTCAATCATCTATAACTCACATTTACTTTAATTTATATATATATTCTCTTTTATAAAATTCTTTTTCATAGTATTAAAATTCTTTTCATGGTCATCCTTATATTTTGATTATATCAGAATATCATCTATAAATATTACCCTATTTTTTTATATAATATCTAAATAATGTATTAATTAAGTCGAAAGATTTTTTTTGGATAATTACTATATTTTAAATGCATGACTATTAACTAAAAATGACTAAGCCTTATTTCAAAATAAGTTTTGGTAATATATTAATTCTTCATGCTTAATTATTGATATCCTAACTGATGTTACTCCTTAGGGAAATACTGAGTCCCACATAGTTGATCAAATAATTCATCTATTCATGGTAGGGTATACATGTTATTTATCATGATTTTTTTGGGTTAATGATAATCAATGCAGTGGCACATTGGACCATCATTCTTCTTTATGAAGAGGAACGAAACACCCCACAGTGAATCACTTTGGTGTATAAAACCCTTTTTTAGATTCTCTTATAACTTATTTTTATAATATTCCTACTCAATGGTGGACATTTTGTAAGGAGTCTCATATATGGGTATAAATCTTTTTATAAGTATGATTGAGAACCCAAACACTAAGTTAGGAGGAAGGCTAGGCAACTCTTAGGGGATTACATTAGTGTAATCCTTCTTAATGGGAATGTATTCATGTTTAATTATCTCCTTTTCCTTAACCATTTGGGAAAGATATTCTTACTTATAAGGAAATAATAAACATTCTTGTATAGAATATTTGATGGGAGATTCATCCACCTCTACACACTTATATAAAATCAGAGGATGAATTTAGATGTGGATAGTGATCTTTCTCTCCTAAAAGTTCTAAGTCTTTATATAAGGATAGCCAATCCATTCCCAAAATAGCATCAGACACAACTAATGGAAGTATGTTCAGATTTTCATGAATTTTTAGTGAAAAAAATGATTGGGGAGGATTTATATACTTGGGATGAAACCATGTCCTCATTTTCTATTATCATAGAATGATAAGACCTCAAGTATTGAGGTGGTTCTTGAATAGTTCTACTAAACATGCAAGATATTAAATAATTAATAGAACTAGAATCAAATATTACATTCACTGTTATTGAATGAATAACATGCATACCTATCACTTCATCATTATATGGATCAACATCAGTAGTAGTGATAGAAAATTAACTTACTTTCTATCTAATCCTTGGAGGTAGTTGTTATTATTTTTCTCTTGAAACCCTTGTCTTTGGGAATTGTATTTCATAATTCCCATGTTCCTTTCATTTGAAACACTACATAATAGGTTGAGTGTTGATCTAAACCTTATTTTCCTCTAATACATTAGTGGGTTTCTTCATTTCCCTTTAACACTAATTATCTTAATTCCCCTCTTTTCTATACATAAAACATCTTCGAGTTCCCATGAGATAGTTTTCAGGATGTTTCTTCCCACACTTTTTATGAGTGATATGTTGGGTTTTCTTTCCTCCATCATATATATTGGTTGATAATTTTGAAGAAAACACTATCTTATGTTTTTAACCTCCAATACCATGAGACAATGGAGAGTCACTAATCTTCATCTCAACATTGAGGTAACAACTGAAAATATACACATTGCTATCAAAATCCAAAATTTCTAGTTCTTTTTGTTGACTCAGATTTAACTATCCAAAGAAATAGTCCACCTTAATTTTGGTGTTGATGAAAAATATAAAGGTTTATAGTAAAATACTTTTGAAGTTTTCTATATATTATATGATATACTAATATTCCTTTTTCTTCTACCCAAGGAATACCTTCTATATTTTAATATGGGTAGTTTTGGGAAAATATTTATTGAAAATATTTTCTGAAAATCTTATCATTCCATGGAATCAATATCCTCTTTTTAATTTGTGTTATTGATTAGTTTCCCCCACTGATCGACTTCACCCTCAATGTGATAAATAACTATTACAACTTTCAATTTCTTTGAGAATTGGAGGGTAGAGAATATTTTCTCAGTGTATTTAATCTATTGTCTTGGGATGAGGTGATCAAAAGATCCACTAAAGGTAGGAGGCCTTATCTAATAAAATACTTGGATGAAACATTCTATTTCTTATGAGGGGAGTGTGTTTCTCTTGATTCAATTAATTTTTCATAACTTCAGTTAATTGAATATGTTCTACAAAAAGGTTACCAACTTCCACTCCAATAAGATTAAGTATATTATTAGGCCTATCATCACATTTCCTGTCATGCTGGTTGTTTCCACAGATTCTCATATTTCCATCTATTAACTAAAAAGAATAAAAAACAATATGATAATACATTAACTCACATAAGTGAACTTATAAACTTAGAATAAATAACTTATAAATGATAAGTATATACTAAATATGAGTATCTTTATTTCAATATGTGTTATCCATGGTAATTTCCCATCTATTACTTCTAACATAATAATTTTTTTCAAGTCCTTAATAATAGTTTATAAATAGTTTTTTGAATTTAAAAAGAATATCCCCCAAAGAGTGTCAAACTAGGTGTGCAGTAAGTACCATTTTTATGCACTAGGTGATGATCGAATCTTTCTCAATGATTCATTTTAGGGTATTTACCCCAAGTATCAACTTTTTTTAATCCATATCCACTTTTAGTATCCAAATAGTGATATTTTTTTCTTAAAACCAACTCACTTAATACTTTACCAAAATTTAAAAATAATTTCTTATAATAATAATTATCCCTAGGGTTATCAAAAAAATATACTATTCCAAATCCAAAAAAATAACTAGACCAACCTATAACACAAACAATATCAACCCATGCCTTTTATACATATTATTACATGATTTTTAAACATACATATTCATTAATAAAACTCACAGTTCAGGATGCCTAGTTTATTTTGAAGGCTAGGTTCAAAGCCTATCAAAAGAAAAAAACATGAAAAAAATAATTCTAAATAATGAGCTCCTAATACTATATATAATAACCTGTAAAATATAGGTTTATGAAAAAATGGAGTAAGGGAATAAACATAATAAGGAATCATAATTTCTGAGTCTAAATTATAATGTGATATCATAAAAAGAATGGAAAAGAGTAATCACATGGAAGAATAACATAAAGAAAAAAGTTTCATAAGATCACAGAATCATATGAAATGTGGTAAAACATATTAAATGGAATAAAATGGGTTTAGGATAGCTATATAGGCAATATCACATGGTAGACTAAATCCCCTAATGGATTCATTTTTCTCTCTAAACCCATACATGACATCTTATGAGACTAAGGATTTCCCCAATGTATTAGAACATTATATGGGTAAAAAATTATAAAATGGTCAGTATTTATGTGTTTCATACAATATAAATCAATCATAAGGAATAACTATAATAATTACACATATAAACAAAGTTGTTTGCAGAATCTTGTCTCATATCATAATCAAAGTAAAATTCCTAATTAAGTCATTTAGGAAATGAAAATAAGGCACATATGACCCCATAAAAGGAATAGAAAAAAATATAGGTATATATTTTATATACATATATACATAATTTAAAATTATTCTATAACTTTAATGAGAGAGTTATGTGAGTTATAGAGAAAATGGTCATATCCTAAAGAAAATGTTGATATAGAGAGGTCCCCTACTTCAAACCTGACTCATCACATGAATTATTAATCATCCTAAATAATAATATTATGTGAATTATTTAATTTCTTGAGTAAAATTTTTAAGTTTATTATTATTTTTATTTTATTTATTATCATGTTAAATTAAAATACTTTTTCATTTAGGTTCATGGTAGATTTTTTTATGATATTTGGCTCATATATCCATAATTTCATTCGAAAGTAAACTAAAGTAAAAGAGATTATTTTTTAATTATCTACAGAATAATAATAATGAAATAAATATAATTTCCATTTATAAATTATACAATAAAGACCAATAAATATTTAACCATGATACAATCATTGAGATGGTAGGTCATACGTATTCATGAGTAACGTGTCCATTTTTTCAATGATCATGATGGAAAGAATTCCATTGTTATTTTATATTTCTAGAATTATAAATATATCATAAATATCATATTATTTCTTTAAATATAATTCCCTTCACCATTCATCTGATGTAGTAACAAAAAACTGAATCACATCGCTTCGTAGGGCAGTAGTCTATCATACACATGAACGACGTTATAATTTTTAAATAAATGGTAAGGTAAGAAAGTATATGATATATTAAATTTCTATAATGATTAATATGTCATGAATAACATACATTAACATGAAATTCATCATTATGAATATTCTTTGAGGTCATGATGGAAAATTAATTACATCTGTTTGCAAGGAGGAAGTCCACTGAACATAACAATGATTGTTTTATTTTCCGTTTGATAGAAGAGGAGATGAATGTAGGTTATGACATTAACATGAAAAAATCACATTATATGTTAGATAATGATGTTATAATATCATAATTATTGAGAAATATTTTAAGGAGTTTTATGATTAAAAAATCAAAAAACGATCTCTTAAGAACAACACCTCTTCTTCAGATAACGTCATTTGGGTTTTCGGTAAACCAGTTTTAACATTAATCGTGATAAGAAATATTTACTATTTTATCTATTCATTTTGAAAAAAAATCATTTTACATTATTATACCATATTAAATATTATGATTCAATATATTAGATCCATTTTATCAAATTCAATTCATATAAGTGGCAGTATTCAATTTAGAATCAAACCTGAAAAACCTGTCGATAAACTATACTTCAAGAAATGAATTTTTCTAGAATAAAATGATCTTACATTACCTATATGAATAATAATAATCATTATTTTACATTAAATTAATATAAAAATATATATAATCTTTACATTTCATTTAAATATTTCCATACATGGGGTTATTTTAATTAATTAAAACGGATAGACTTTATGCACAAAAAACAATTTGTAGAGAACTACTTTATAAAGAATAACAATAATATTTTACAGAAATAATATAAATTATTTATTAAAATGAAATTATTTATATTATTATAAATAAAATGGTTTTTATTAAACATTATTACCAAATCCAAAATATATTAAGTCTTTTAAATATATATATTTAAGGAAAAGAAATGATAGTATTTAAAAAATCAGAAATTTTCACTATTCACTAAAAATCAATCTTTTTAGAAAAATAAATAATATTACCCTAAGTTAATATTGATATGACAATTTAAAAATTATTTTAATTTAATAAAATATAATATCTAAAATTTCCCAAAATTAATTATAATATTTTCTTATAAAATAAAAAAATTCACTTTTGAAGAAAAAATATTTCTTTGGAGAATAAATGTATTTATTAAAAATTGAGTTCTTATTTACTAATAATTTATCAATACTTTTATATTGGTTAATTACTTATATATATCATAAATTATTTAATCTAGTTTATACCTACCAACTTAACAACTAGATTATAACAACCATATTTAAATAATCATGGTTTATTTATACTCGGTGTTGTGTATCACATATGCTATTGATCATAGATTTATTTATTTTTTAAAATTTATGTGTCATAATAATTAACTAAAAATTGAAACAAAATGAAAAAATAAGGTTCATCCCTTGTGAGAATAAGATTAATTCCATAAAAAATGATAAAAGTATAAGATTTATCCTTACTAATATATAAGGGAAATTTCTATAACCTATGGATAATGAGTAAGGTATATTCCCAAAACCATTTGAGGCGAGGAGTGTGTTTCATAATTTGAATATGTGTTTCACCATGGTTGAATTTTCATATAAAAATATGGGAACATATTTGGATATGTAAGTGTCTTTGTTTCATAGGTAAAGGGAATATGTGGGATTATTTCTTTTATTATAAAAGGGGAATCCAAGAAATTTCACTATGAAAGGAATGACTATTCCACAAAGAGAATGAAGAATATTCCAGTGGCTATATTTATTTGAAGGCTTCCACACTACAATAATGGATCAAATCATAAGAAACGGTTTGTAAAATATGTTTTCTTGAAGTTTTGAAGATTGTTCCATGAGAAGGAGGTTTTCAACAGAATATATGATATTATAAAATACAATTTTTATTGGGCACATCATGATACTTATTTTTTTTCTAAGGAATCTTATTCATGTTTTAGTAGTTCTAAAAATTTATAAATATCTATTTTTTAAAGTGTATTTTCCTTCAAATTCGTCAAGTATCACAATGAAATTTAAAGTATCATCCCATAATATTTTAAAGAATTAAATATATAATAATCCACTGGATTTGGTGAATCTAGTTTTTAACTAAATATTGGGTCATGAAATAATAGATCATTCCATGACCATGGTATTTCATGGTTTTGACTTGCATGTTGGACTTTTCTTTTCTTTAATAAATGGTCAGAGTCTTGCCTCTGACTGAGCTTCTCTGGTATTTCAATGTTTTTTAGAACATAAAGTATAACAAGGATATTATGGAGTTGATTGAATTTAAAAAACGAATATCCGGGATGATTTGAAAGAAATAATATATTTTAATATATTATACCTTTCAAGGAGTTTACCTGACTCTTGATTTAAGAGAGAAGCAGTGGAGATATCATTCTCTATAAAATATAGTATTTATCTTTCTTTAAGGGCGATGATATCTGAATGATACATAAAAAATTAGTGAAAAAATGATGTATTTACATATCCACATGAGTTAATAGGAAGAAGTGGTTTATCCTATAAAATAATGTGATGAACGTTGGTATATATAATTCATTAATAATAAGAGGAATTATATATTAGTTTTGGATAAATAAAAGGAAAAATACATATGATATGGGGATAAAAATCATATAATAATTAGAACATAATTATAGATCTTTTATAAAAGGATTAAAAGTTAATAACATTAAAATATCTATGAATAAAAAATATTAGGGGATTCTATATTTTTATTGGAATAAGAAGTATATGGGGAAATCATTTTGTTGTCGTATTAAAGAGGTAATATCAATAAGGGGTTAAAAAATATATGAGAAGAATAAAAATCTATTTCAATTCTTGTATATCTTTCCAAATAAAGAAGAAGGTGTATATTACATGGAGACTCATGAAAATATTCTACAATAACGGTGATATTTATATAAAGTTGGTGAATAAGTATTAAGTAGATATTATAGTGCACTAACCAACATCTAGTTCAACAATAACAATAATGGTGGTACTGTTTTTTAAGGGTTGGAATGTTTTTCAAAAGGTTTTTTATTTCTGGAGTAGTGAACACATTAGAGAATTGAATGGAGTGACCCTTTATAGGTAGAGATCCATCCTTAAGTATTATAATGGTAGTAACCCTAGGAGTAGGAGTGAACATACCTAAAAATACCACCAAATAAATTATTTAGTGGATTCTATTGCATCAGTAGGTCACTAATTTCATTCTATATGGATTAACCTGGGGTGGGTAAACCAAATAAAATTTGTGTATCCTATATGCATTCTTAATATATATTCTGAAATATATATTTGGTGATTGTGGGTTAGGAATCCATTTATTAATCTGGTAAAGTCACGGAAAAGTGAGATAACCATTGGATCATAATTAAATGAATAACTCATATTTGACCCTACTAACTATGCGGTTAATATCATCTTTAATAGTGAGAGTTTGAGGAAAAATATTTTGTGTTGGAAAAGTTTCAAACCCTGATTTACCCCCCCCCCCCCCTCAAGGTATCTCATAATAAAGACTCTAGTGGTGACTAACAAGTGAAGAGATTCAACTTATTTCCATATCTATTTCCAAATCTAATTCTAAAAAGGACTAACAAAAAAATGAGAATGATAAAATATATACATATATAAAGAATCTTGGAAACCAACACAAGGAAAAAAAAATAATAGTTAGTGGAAATGGGCCTAAAAACATAAAATGATATTAGAAACTTATATATGCACATGAGACTCAACCTGGTTGGTGATGACTCCTTAAGTACATCCAAGCGGCCTGGGATCAAATCTAGGTAGAGGCATATTACCAGTATTGTATCAGTTATAGTAGCATGAACTGTTTGGCATTGTAGTAGTCAGGATTATTCCACCATTTGGGCTTCGAGCCACTTATTTGGTCCCTAAGTCATTTAAGGACTTCAGGACACCCATGCCTTTGGGTCAGTAAGACCTTCGGGCCACCTCAAGGTTATAGGACCACCATAAGGCCTTCGGGCTACCATAAAAAGTGCAGATGAAAACTAGACAACCTATAAGGAACAAGATCTAGAAGGAGGATGAGCAAGGATCTTTCACCATAGCAGAAGCTAAACATATTGCAAGAATGAGAGGGTATGGCACCTATCATCTGAAAAATCTTATGCATGCATGGGAAAACCTAGTATAATAGCCATACGAAGGTGGAGAGATAATTTCACGATGAATATGCTATGTAAGAGAAGTTCCATGTAGTTATTATGGTTTGTATTTAATATTTGATGCCAACGGGAAATTAATTCCTCTAAGGCCTATGGGCCTGGTAATACATATGCCTACGGGCCTAGTAAGGGTTCCACCTTACCCCTTGAAAAGTGGATTATCAAAAATCAATAAAACATGAAGGCCTTAAATCCATTAGAAATATTAGAAACATATATATGAAAATAGAGGGAAAATAAATATAATCCACTACCATATCCCTTAATAATGATTCAATCAAAGAATGTATAGGAGGAATAAAATCAAAATGAAATTCTAGAAATCTTTCTAAAAGTGGAAATTAATATTCATATTCTTCAATCTCTTAAACAAATACCTAAATTTCCTAAGTTTCTCAATAAATTAAGCTCCGTGAAGAGGATACTTCAAGGGAATAAAAGAGTAATATTATGTTGGGAAAAAATCCCTCGATGTAACATTTCCATGTTTTTGGGTTGATTGTGTTTGTTGAAAAAGAAGGTCCACAAGGCTAGTTGTAGAATTCTAAAGATATTTTTGACAAGATATGTTGAAAAAGATCCTAGAAAAAGGAATGTAATCTCTAAATGTGGTATAAAAAAAATTTCAAGAATGATGGAACTATTTCATAGTGTTTTTGAGATTTTTGGGATCCAAAATCTAGAGAATGGAAAATTTTGCTTTTTTAAGGATTTATTTTCACATAAAAGTAGAATGTTGTATACAATGGTGATGGTGATTCAAAAATTTGTGTGCAATTCAAGATTCTAGATCATCACATCAAAATATGGAAATGGAAAAAAGTGTGATAAATATTTGAATGTGTGTGAAAGATTATTTTTTATGAAAAAATAGGATTTGTGTGATTCTGCAAAATAGAGATGGTTCTTGTGCATGAATGGATTTTATGCTCCAAATGCGATGTCAAATCATGATCTTCCATGGCCAGGGAAATATTATGTGTGAATAGTAATGTGCCCAAGGATATTTTACACAATGTCTGGTGGGTCTATAAATTGATGGATACCCCCTCATTTTATTACCTCAACCCTTAGAGAAAATCATGGATCTAAATCATCTAAGAGGTGTGTGATAAGGGATTTATGCGCAAATCATATAAGTTTTATGAAAAGATTTTTATTTTAAGAAAAAATCGAAATATTTATTGTGCATAGAAAATAAGTTGTTTACTCATGAACAAGGGAGGTGCGTACAAAGTATAAGAGTTCCATTCAAGAGGAAGTTTCCAAAAAAATCAAAATTTTCATGAAATTTGTGAGTTTCATGACCAAAACATAATTTTTACAAATAAGGTAATAATTTTTTGCACAATAAAATCATAGGTTGCATAAAAAACAAAGTTGTGTGAACCAAAAGGGATTTCCTTATAAAGATGTGGTAAAGTGATATTCATCAAGTGGATGAATTTTGGACTTCAATATAGCATATAACATTAATTAATTGTGTATAAATTATTGATAAATAGGGTACCAATATGTCTATAATCTATGGGTGAATCCTTTCTAGAGGTGTGAGAAAATGAAGAAGAAATAGGTTATCATTCAAATAGGTAGTGATCCATAGAAGGTATATTGAGGAAATGACCCTTGGGAAGCAATGAGATATCCCTAAACATTGTAATGGTAGTAAGACTAACCAAGGAATTGATCTATCCAAGACATTTAATTGGTAGTGATTCTTATTATATTTGGTACATTGCCACATTTCCCTTGTATGCTCCTAGGATGCGACACGGTGGGGGTGAACTAAGTAAAAAAAATATGTGTGTTTGTGTGCTTTCTTTTCTACATTATATTCAATGTATCATCATAAAATAAAGAAGGAAAGAATAATATTAGTATAAATTCTTAAGATAAAATAAGGTGACCCTTAAAATAAATAGTTCTTGGTCTAGTGGGGTATAAAAAATTCCAAAATGAATATTCATACCCTGATTCACCCCCCCCCCCCCCAGGTTATCTAAGACACTTTTGATCTTAACAATTGGTATTGTAGAGGGGTTTATTTTATCATATTTAATTAATCTAAATTGGTTCAATAAATTTTTGAAATTGATTTTTTAGTTTTCTCTTATGTTATTATGAAATGGTAAAGGGAAGAACATCAAATAAGGGGCATAATTATGGTGGAATTTCTTAGTGTGGAACTATCCTTAGAATGGTTGTAATTCATTTAAAGGAAACCATCAAAATATCATATTGTGAGACTAATAATTCATTAAATGATGATATAATAATTAATGAATAACCAAACATGTCATGTGTTGTTTTAACTATTGACGATGAAGAAATTACAAGAATATCAGTATTAGATGTTTTTGATATGACAAAGGAAGTTGATAAAAAATTAAAAGTAAAAATTATGTTTCAAGATATTCAGATATGAGTATAGAAAACTAAGGTCAAAACGTTTAAATATTTAAATAAAATATTTTTTTAAGTATCCACAGTTCTAAGGGATAATAATGAATCTCATGCTGAAGAATTGAAAAGTATGTCTATAGAGATAGAAAAACTCAAAGATGATTACAAGGATAAGAATCTTAACTTAGAACTAATTCAAAATTTGAAAGATAGAAATGATGAGCTTGATACAATAATATATAAATAGGTTTAGAAGAACCAATGTCTATATAAGGATAATGCATGCTGTAATGATTTTTTCACAGAAGGATTGTAAAACAAAGGATCAAGCTGACATGACAGATAAGACCACCCATGGTTCTGGATATGTTATAACTAGTGGAAAGACTCTCATAAAAGAACATAATGCTCAATATGAATCAATTTAAAAGACGATTTAAATATTGGGAGACAATTTATAATCAATGAAGAATGAATTAGATTAATCTAATTCGAACAGGAAACCCAAATTGAAGGATGTTTTGCATTTATTATTTGAAAATCCTTCAGAAGGTAGTAGTGAAATGAAAAGATGATACGTTTTTTTAGTGGGAAAATAGGAAATGATTATCTCTTTCCAAAGGCCATGCATTTTTTAAAATATATTATTGGATATGATGAACCCTTTCTCATGCATGAGTGGAAAGGATCTATGAATAGTTCCAAAAATAGGGAAAACTTTCAGTTACAAGAAACAAATCTAAAATGGTTTCTACTGGATGTAATGACAATATGTGCTATTTTTTGGGATGCCTGGACATACATCAAGTTTTTTTTCAGATTAATTAGAATATATTTCATGTTGTGAAGATATAAATATTTATAAATTATATAATAAGAAGAAGCTTCTTGAAAATTCTGAAATAATAGTCTCTCAAAAGAAAGTAGTCATCAAATGCTATTATTGTGGAAGATGGATACACAACATGAGTATGTTTGAAGAATCCTAAGGGCTCAATTTTAGAATAGAAACACTAACTACATCATTATCTCAGTTTAGAAATGATTAAATGAGGTATTTCGTTAATGGAATATGTTTTATAAGTGCTAATCATGGGAATTTGGATAGAAATTTTAGTAGGAAGAAATAATGGATAGAAAAGGAACCCCGAATGACATCCCCAACTCTAGTAGTGTATAATAAAAAATCCTATATTGGAAGATAACATGATATGTTTAAAAATTAGTTTACAACCACATGGGAATACTAAGGATATCAATGCATGGTTTATCAATCCCTTCCTCCATTACACTCACAACATCTCTCTTGGAAAGAATGTTGATGAATCTAGAAGAAAAGGGGATGAGATAATTCAGTTATGGATAAAAATAATGCAAATTCAGTAAAAAATTCAACCCCAACAAGAAAGGGTGACGAGAATCAAATTAATGATAAAAAAATTAATAAACATTTCTTTGAAAAAAATTTATTTCATGCCACATGGTGAGAATTATAGGAAAGATAAATATCCCTCTAATGGAGTATGAAGCAAGAGAATATGATCAGAAGAGATATTTAATCTTAGAGAAAGAATCATGAAAAATTGAATTTTAGTAGAGCATCAAAGAAGGAAATTTCTTCTCATGGGTTTAAATCCCATACTATTTAAAATTAAAAAGATAAATAATTTAAATATCATAAGAAAACTAAACTTTTGGGTAAAGAATGTTTAGTCTTATTGCCAGAATATTTGAAGTTTGTTGGGTAGTTAGAACAAGAACAAAAAAGTATAGTTCTTTGCAAGAAAGTATCAAAGTGTCAATCCATCAAGATCAGCCACAATCCTCTTCTTGATAATTCCATATCTGGCCCTGTCCCAGAGTGTTAAATGTTTCTAATATATACTTGAAGTTTTCTAGTTATAAGGGGGAGATATAATCCATAGGGTGTGTTTACTGTAAAAGAACATGTGGATAAATCAAACAGACATACACTAAAAAGAAGAATCTGAATTCCTAAAATTCATAAATGAGTGATTATAGGATTAATATTTTGATATAAAACTATAGATCTATCAAATATATACATGAATGATCTAGTGGATTTAAGTTTAATTGAATATTAAACCATTGGAATCAGTCCTCGGTTCTATTATTATGTTGTAAACAAAGAGACTACTGATTTGGGGAGAAGCAAAAACATTCATGTATTTCCTTAGTATCATTCGAATATAACAATATGGTATCGATTTAATTTTTTGGGATATCAGGAGGATATGAGAGAAGATGAAAAACTAGTTTAAAATGTTTTAGAATGTAATTATTTGGTTGTTATAGAATGTGATCAGAATCTTCAAGAAAATAGTGATCAATTGCTTGATGAAAGTGATGATGAGGTAAGCACCTCAATGGGAGTTGAAGGGGAAAATGATGATTCTGAATAATAAATGTATGATGTCTCCAGTAGCTACATAGATGAAACTATCATGGGATAATGAAGGTAATGTAGTTAATTAAATAGAATACAGGAAAATCATTAGCATTCTATTATACTTGATAGTGAAAAGACCTGATATTGTTTTTACAACATGCCATGTTGTGTGATATTTATCTAATCCCAAGGTAATACAAAATATTTTAGTGAAAATAATATTTCAGTATATCAAGGGAACAATTTTTTCAGTTTTCTCTATAATGAAAAATCTTGGCTAGAGTTATTAGGATATAAAGATTTAGATGGGGTAGGATTATTAGATGATAGAAAATCAATGAAAGGTGGTTCATTCTATCTTGGAATATTGTATTTTTATTAGATAAAAAATAAAAAAAGTTTGAATTTAATTGAGAACTATATAATTTAAATATATTGTAATTAATAAAGAATTCACACATGAAGTAGCAGGTTGGTGATATGGTAGTTGAAGTGAAGTCTTTGATCAGAATCCATTATGATAATTAAATTTCTATAAATCGTTAAAAAAACAAGTCCATCACTTGAGGAAAATTTACACTGAAATAAAATATAATTTTATCAAGGATAAGGTAGAGAAAGGTCTTGTGAAGTTAGTGTATGTGCCTTCATAACTATAGGTTTCAACCATTCTGAAAAAGGCCTACCTAAACAAGCAATTGAACGAAATTTACTAGATCTAGTAGTTCATTTGACCCCTTAAACTTGAAATAGTGTGGATTTTGGATCCCTTATCCCTGATCTATGGTGTGTTTTTACCTAATATACAGATATGTTTTCTTTACCCTGTTGATGACCACACCTAATAGACCTTCAGATTTATTTATGATGGGGAGAAATTATGGATATAAAAGGGGAAATTTCTTAGTCAACACAGGGTGAGAAGCCGATAGATGGAGAAAGGAATTATAGGGAGTTTTAAATATAATGATAATAAATATGATTTATCAAAGGTTATATATAACTATATAAGAGGCTTGTGAGGAAAGAAACTGAGTAGTTTTTCAATAAGGTGATTCATTGATGAGATTTTCATGCTACTCTTTTTTCACATGCCGAGCATGTCACATGTGGGAATAGAGTGTGTGGTGGGAAATCATTTATTTTTATATAAATAAAATTAATTGAATGGTGGTATAATATGGAAGAAGATTTAATGATGAATAAAAATGAGAATAGTTTTCAACAAACCCAAAGGGGGAGATTGTTGAGAAAAAAGCACTCAAGGTAAAATTGCATCATTTTTGGGTGGATTGTGTTTGTTTACAAAGTATGTTTCCATTGTTAGTTGTGGATTTCCTGAGATATTGTTGACAATATGTTCTGATAAATATACAAGAAAATGGAATGGATGATTTGGAGGTGGTTAAAAAAATCATACAATATGGCGTTGTTTCCTTGGGTTTTCTAGATTATTTTCATTCAAAATCTAGAGGATGGGAAAAAACTGTTTTGGAAAATCAGTTTTATTCTGAGAAAACAATTTCTCAAGAAATGGTGATGGTGATTTGCAATTTTATGCATAAGTTAAGATTTAAGATCATCATATCAAAACGTTTCCTTGGAAATAATTGCATGAAATATTTTAATGTGTGAAAAATACATGTTTTTGTTGAAAAATGAAGAGTTTCATGCATCCACTAAATAGAGATGAAGCTTGTGCATCAAAGTATTTCACATTGCAAATACGATGTAAAATCAATATCTTCTGTGATCAGAGAAATCTTGTATGCACAGAGTAAGTCATAAAAGGATCCTACTTGCATGGTCAGCTAGGTCCATAAATGGACCCCCCCCCCCTCATTTCAGTAGATTATCCATTAGAGAAAAAAAGATCATTGAATCATGTAATAGGTGTTCGTAAAGGTACTTGATCTCAAAGGAAGTTGTACAAAAATCATATAAGTATCACAGAAAGAGTGTTGTGTGAAGCAATTTTTGAAATATTTTTTGTGCATAGAAAAGAATTTGTGTCTTCATAACCAAGGGAGGTCCATGAAAAGTATAATTGTTTCATGAAAGAGGATTTTTTGTGACAAACCAAAAGTTTGATGAAATTTGGGAGTTGCGTGATCAAAGCATAAATGTTTCACAGAAGGTAATAATTTTGGGTATAAGAAAATTATTGGTTTCTCGAAAGAAGTAGTTGTGTGAACTAGAATGGATTTCCCAATAAATCTGTGGTAAAGTGATACTCATAAAGTGGATGAAAGTTGGACTTCAATATGGAATCTACCTTAAATTTATGATTCTTTCATTATTGATAATAAGTGGACCTACATGTCCATAAATTTTGGGTTAATCCTTTCTAAATCAGTGAGAAAATGAAGAGGAAGAAGGTGATCCTTTCCACTAATAGTGATCCATAGAAGGGAGATAGAGGAAGTGACCCATGGGAAGTAGTGATATCTCCCTAAAAATTTTAAAGGTAGTGATAATGGTAATATAAGTTCTCTATCCCAAACATTGAATTGGTAGTGAGTCTTACAATATTTTTTACATCGACACATTGACATTGGATTCTCCTTGGATGTAGCTCGGTGAGGGTAAACCAAGTAATAAAATATATTCCAGTGTGCTTACTTACCTACTTTACATTCAATGTATCATCATCAGATAAATAAGGAAATAATAAGTTCATCATAAACACTTAAGAGAAAATAAAGCGAATCTTATAATAAAGAGGTCAAAATATAGTGGTGTAGGAATAGTTTCCCAAAGAATATGCATACCTTGATTCCACCCCCCCCCCCTCAGAATATTGAATCCCCTATTGGGGATAAAAATTTATCAATTAGTGTTTCTTCCTTGGTCACAATATAAATACTAACTAAATATCAAGATAAATGAGATATTTCTATCCCTTGTACAATTGGATATATGAATTTTAAAGACACAGTCTATGATCCTTGATATTTTATTAATATAATTACACTTTCTATTTATTCTACTTTTAGTTGGGAGAGTTAATACCCATCAGAGTAGTATTTTAACTTCCCAACTAATCAACTAAATTCTAAATATTATTTTAGAATATTTTTTATATATTGTATATAATTTTACCTTCCAAGGTAATTTATATGTGATTAACATAAAAGGGTACATAACTCTAACTCTGTAACCTATTATCTTGTCCAGATCCTTCTTGAAACCAACTATGATAATCATAAATTTCTATAAAGGAACTGTCACAGTGGAGTTTAGTGATAACATAATCCACTTTAAAAAATTACTTAATGAACTATGAATAATAATATCATTCACTCTTTACTCATTCACACTAATAGGAACCTAATCCATTTATAGAATCTAGTATGTTAAAAGAAACTTTATGTTTTAGAAAATAATTAAAATTTTAAAAATATATGATAAAAACGTGGTGAAAACTTGAAAAACATGTATAAATATATAACTATGTGGTTAATTATGACTTCCTTGGTGATTTTGATTCATTATTCAATGATAAAAGACCTGACATTTCATATTTGGTTCAAGAATTCAATTTTGTAGAAGTAATTAGCACAAATATGATTATATTATTAGTGAAACTCTCATTAATGGAGCTAAAAAAAATTCCTATAGTTCTAAGATATGTGTTTTTAAAGCAAGTAAACATGATATGAGTAATTATTTAAAGAAAATTTTGTCCCTGCTAAGAACAAAAAATTGTATTCCTTTTGAAGGAAAATATAGGGGAAATGGAAAATAGTTTCTAAGACATACCTAGGCTTAGTCCTCTAATGTTAATCCATATAATTATTCAAAAAATATATAAAAGATTAGATATATATAGAGGATACTAAACCCAAATATTATATGATTATTTAATAAGGATAGTGAAAAATTATTATAAGTTTGTATTATCAACCCAATTTTAAACTCATAATGGCTCAGTATCATCCATATTTTTCACAATAAAATTAGACCAACCAATGTAAATAATGAGAAAAATTAACGATTTCCTATAATATTCTAAAATATTTGTAGATTTTTCATAAATTCTAGGAAACCAAATCAGGTCACCAAAAAAGATGATTTTCTCATTCTATTTTTTGACCAAATACTAGAAATATTGTCTGGTAAAACTCCCTACTTCTTTGTGGTGGGATTTAAAAATACATCGAAGTCCCCAATGCACCTAAGGACTAATAAAAAATAACTTCCACATGTCCTTATACAAGATTTTATTATATAATAATTACATTTTGGTTGTGTAATGCACAAAGTATATTTTAGATATAAATGGTAAGAACATTATTTAACCATATTAACGTTTTTTTACAATCTTATTTTGGATGATTTCACTTAACTTAGAAATTATTTTGACAAATAATTATAAAATTTGGAAGAATATTTGAAAATTTTTATTGAAAATAGTTTTTTTTTATTTTAAGTGTAATTTAATGGTTGAAAGAGGATAAATGTTGGGGCATTAATTTCATAAAAAGGTATTGAGGTTGATAAGTATAAAATTTAAGTTATCAATGAATTACCACACCCAACATGTTTATAACATGTTATATATTTTAAAGGATGTATATGGATATAAAAAATATTCATTAAGGACTTGGGTAAGACTACCTAATCACTTTCTAGGTTATATTTAAAAATCTAACTTTTATTTTAATGATGATTTCATAAAATATTTTGATGAATTTATGTGTAAACTAACCACACCAACAATGTTACAGTAGCCTAATTGAGAGGTCCCATATTATCCATTGTATGATTCTTATAATTATGTAGTGGGAGTAATTTTTTCTAAAATAATTTAAGGAAGACATATTTTCGTTGCATATTCTTCTATAAATCTCTACACAGTGTAAAAATTTATAAAACCATTTGAAAAATATTTCTTATCAGTTATTTTATATTTGGAAACATTTTGATCATATAATCTTGGAACTATGGTGACTATTTTCTCTTATCATGTATCCCCTGGGTAACTAATGAGGTAAGAATAAGCATGACCAAGTATTATGTGATAGATACTATTATTATATATGTCTGATTTAGAGAATAAATGAATTAGAGTGGTTGAGACTTAAGTGGAAGACCACTTGAGAAGACTTACCTATATATTTGAGGTGAAAATTATTGAAAAAGATATATTAAATGGATTCATATCTAGTGAACTAGTATTTTTTGTTTGAGAGATAGGTTATATGGTATGTTGGTATAGTAATTTTTTGGTAACCTTTCAATTTCTATCTCACTTGAATGAATAAAAAACTCTTAAAATCAAATCTGAATCATGGTTTTTTATTTTATATGACCGATATATTTGTAAAATTTTAGTTATTAGATGATTAGGAGGTGTATCTTAGAAATTTAAGTTTAATTTTTCTTATAATGTTCTCTTTATTTATCTTTTGGAGGCCAATTTAGACCTTAAAAAAAGATAGAATAGTTTTAGAATCTTGTATATACTAGTCTGAACTTTATAAATATGGAAATAAATTTTTTAATAAATGTGAGAAGTTTCAATTTACTAAAAACCTATACATGAGATAAAAAATTACCTAAATACCACTGAAACTTTTGTAAAATATTTGAAGCATGGGGAATATATTTCACGGGACTTATTCCTATTTCAGTTCAAAATTATTATACCATGTTGGTTTTGGACTATATATCTAAATGATTGATAATTAAAGTAAAAAATAGTTGAAAATATAATATTTATTATTTTTTTCAGTAATAATATCTTTTTTTTATTTGGATTCCAAATATGAATCATCAATAAAGAAAAACCCCACTTATCAAAATAGATTATGGAATCTTTAAGGATTAAGTTTAGAGTTCATCACAAGATATAAACCCCCAATCATCCACAAACAATTAGACAAGATTTTGTTTAAAATAAATAAATTAATGGAGTCTTGGAGATGAATTTCTAGAAAAATTGGAAGGATTGGATCCCAAGGTTGTAATACACCTTGTGGTATTACATAATAACTTAAAAAAATCCCAATTGTAATGATTCCATACTGGTTCATCTATGGGAAATGTTTTCAATTACTTGTGGAGTATGAACAAAAGCGATATTGTAACAACCCTGACTACAGTTACTAGAGCTAGTGTCTATTTTATTACATTGACATAGATACATGGGGTCAAATCTTGAAGGACTGAACAGTTTAGTAGTTTTGGAGAGCCAATTATATACATGATATTCATTTTACATAGGAGATAAAATATAAAATATAGTAATGTATAACATTTCAAATCCATGAACTCATTAAAAGAATTATTCTTGAAGTACTAGGGAGAGGAAACAATATAATGGTGATATCAAATGATTAGTAAGTGTTATGTACATTGAAAGATATCATGAATCAATAAGGAATAATAAATACGAAATGTTAAATAAGTTTACATGCATTATATTGAATCAATAACTAGAATATCATAATTAGATATGGTGTAATCAATATAGTAAGGTAAATAACTATAAATTTAACACTTTTAGATTTTATGATATAGATTATTTTTATTTTCTTATATGTCTTGTGTTGTATGCTACACAAAGATTAGCTTGTTCTATACATAACATCATATTAGCTGGTAGAATACACAACACTATACTTGGCTTGTGTAACCCACAATTTCAAGTTCTTTTGATAGAATTCATTCCATTGAGTATATATTTTGTTCAATTTATAAAAGAACAATGTTTTTATTATGTTATAAAAAATACCAAATGGATATTGCACTAAACGAAACACTAACATGGATTGCATTACACACAAGAGCAACCTTCCTCGATAGCTTGCATTGTACGCAATACCGAGTTTCACTAAAAAATTATAAACTATTAAAATATTTTTATTTAATGGGATATAAACAATACATTATGAATATTATTAACCACATTTTTTATTTTATATAACATTAAAATTTATCTTATGTATTTTTGAGACATTATATAAGAACAAATTCAATTTTTCGGATAAAAAAAGTATTTTTCAAAAAAAAATGATGTTTTTATACATTTTGTTGGGGCACCCATTTGAAATTTAGTTTTGGACACCTTTATATTTCATATTTAAAAAAATAAACATATTTTTTAGAAGTGGGACATCAAAAATTACTTTGGATGAATTTTTTATATTTTTCTAATAATTATCATGTTTTGATGAATAGTAAAAATTTGGTAAATTTTAATTTAAAACAAATCTTTCCATAAAAATAATGTATATGGTTAAATAATGATATTTAATGGTTTTAAATTATAAATGTAATATATTTTTATCATTTAATTTTATTTTGGTCATTGGAAGTAATTTCAATTTTATATTGGACATAAACACATGTCAATCTTTTGATAAGTTTTTTCTTTCGTAAAAACCCACTTTTGGTTTTTGAAAACGGGAATTAATTTTAAATTAATTTCTTCCAATTATGTGTCTTGAATTATGAAAAATTGATTCTATATTTTTTATATGTGGTTCCAAATTATGTAATAGGAGAGGTTTATTTTTTTGGATATTATGAATAGTAACTATGGTAATTTTTATTTAACGTAGTTAAAGGTAAATCGGGTAAAGTAGTGTGACAAATAATATGATAAGAAGAATAAAATGATCATAAAACCTACCAAAATCATTTTGGATGAATAAAATTATACCCTTGGAATATTAGGTTCGAAACATAGTCATTTATGGTTCACTTAATGAAAATGACATAGATATTAATAAAACCAATGAAACTGACAAAATGTCAAACATACATTTCTTAGAAGTATAATAATTTTAATGTAGATATAATTAGATGAAATCATTGAGCATAAATAGTCTATGTAAATATAAAAGACTTAATAAATCATGGTAATTTATTCTTAATTTTTAGGAAATTAATAATTACCTTAAATACTTATACTTTGATAATGTAAAAATTAATTAATTAATGAGATATCGATAAAACATTTTTTGTTAAAATACTAATAACCATAAAAGGCCTAAACACATGACCAAATCATATTAGTAGAGTATATATCTACCATAAGCCTCTAAATTCCTAGAAAGAGACCATTTTGATTTTTATAGAAGATATTATGTCATTTTTTTTATTTTTTTTAAAGTGATGTTAAAGTTGTCACATTAATACTTTAATAAGTATAACATTTTTAATGTTGAATTTTCTAGAAAATAAATTCAACTGCGTATATTCTTATAAATTATATTTAATTTATGTTCAATATAGTATTTTATATCTTATTTTTATTCTAAAATAAGTATATTAAATAATTACATAATATTTATGTAGTAATTATTTTTTTAAGGGAAATATCAAATAAATGTTATTAAAAATACTAAAATAAATATAATTTGTGATAATTAATTTTTCCAATGAATTATATAGTTTACCTTGACCCATTAGGGATATAATAAAAAAAATTAGGATAATAAATTATCTTGATATTTCTAAAAATTCGTGAAATGAATAGTATCAAAATTGACACAATTGATATTTTGTTAAAATAATATTTTATAAAATTATTAAAAAAACATTAAAAATTTTAAAAATATAGAATAATTATGATATGGTCTAAAATTGTGTAAATTATAAATTTATGTTATAATTGAAATCAAATAAGTAAATATTACACCCTTTTAATATTAAAACATTTGTTATCTTAAATAAATTTAAATAGAATAACTAATTGTCAATTAAAATGATAATGTTTAAATTGACATCAAAACTTGTCTATATATTATTGAATGATAAAATTTCAATCTTATAATTTATTATCTTTTAATATATATCATTTTTTCGGTATTCGGATTGATTTTCAAATTATTATAAATTAATATTTTTTATTTTTCCAAAAGTGCCCCTCACCTTAATTATAAAAGGGTACTTCCTCCCTCAAATATTTACTTCATTTTGAGCCTTCAAGCTCGACCATACCCTACCCATTTCCCTTCTAAACTTCCCTAGAAACATTCTAGAGGTATTGGTCTTCTTTAAAGACCAACTCTATTTCTCTAAGAGGATATTTAGAAGAGGCACCTCGAAGAAGAGGTAATATCATTTACTAATTCCTTCAAACTACTTTCTTCTTCACTTCCACCTCATGAGTTTTGATGTCCCATAATTTCCATGTAAATATTTTTTTTTAAATCATATAGAATTATTTCGAGACCACACTCTTTGATGGAACATCATTCTGTGGCCCGATGATCCTAGAACGGAATTCTAATATTTTTTGAGTTCACTTAAGTAAATGTGAAAGCGGGTTGTTCTAACTTTTGAACTGGTGCTCAGATAAAAAATCTGAAGCCACCGTTGAACTCATAACTCTGGGATTCTCTTAGAAAGGACTTAACTTCGACTGTAAAGGGTCGGATAGAAAATTTATTTTTCAGACTTTTTGGAAAATAATAAAATTACTTCAAAAATTTATGTTATTTCTTTTATCAATTGTTGAGAGGCAGACAGTGGCTCTACGGAGTGGTGACAAGGTAATGACGAGGTGCATTATAGGAAGCCCCTTAATGAATCATTAAGATGTAGCATAACAGCTATGATGTTTCATAAATGAAACAACATAACGACACCATGTTGCAGCATAACAGAAATGATGTGACGTGTTTTTTTATTAGCTAACACATTCAAGAGTTTGGAATTAAACCATGGGAAATTCTCTAATGAACATCCGGCGAGTTTCCTCACCAACGAAGAACAAAAAACGCAGGTGGAATGTCATCGACTTTAACGTACCTTAAAGACTAAATTTGGGAAGTGATGAAAGATGATGACCTGTTGAACCCTCAAGGATGGAACACAATGGAAACGAATGCCCAACGAGGTAGGGGTTATTCTTTTTTTATAACAATTTTTTCCTGTTCACTATCCTAAAACAACGAACGTGGATCAACCGACAAACAAGTTGATCTGCCGATCATGTGTTTTTTTAGGGTTGTTAGATTTAGGGACTAGAATGGTGGGGTAGATTTAGGTGTTCATATCTCAAACCTCACCTTTCATTATAAACCTATAACGCAAAGGGTTCACACTGACATGAAAAACGCCTGAGTCCCTCCGCCTTGTGTGTTCTTGTGCATTATTTGTAATTGTATTTCCAAGATGGCAGAAAGGGGAATCCTAGGTCATTACAATAAAGAGGGTGTTCCCCGGAGGCTGTAGGCGCAAGAGGCATGAAGAACAGACCACTGAAGCACATCCAGTGGTCCATCGAAGTTCCATCCAGTGCACCAGTGATGGAAGTGACACACAGCAGTGGCACGTGGAGGTCCCAGTCACATGGTGGATGGCGGGGCAGCAGGGCAATCGGCCGTGCTGGCAGCTAACAGAGATAGTGTGCCCTGATGGCACGTCGAGCGGTAGAGACCACAGCCACAACGCTAGAGACCTGCGGTGCCACTCTAGAATCACATTGATGGGTCAACACATGAACTTGGTCTATAGATAACGTGGAGGATAAGCTCACATCGGTGGGCCTTGTTTGGAAGAAGGGGTAGTTTGGGTTGACCAGCTGCACACGCCCCCAATCGAACTGGCCGAACCGGTCCGGGCTGTATCAGATAGGCCAGGGCAAACCATCCGGCCCACCGGGCCCGCGATTTGGTCCGCCTGAGCGGTCAGGCTGGTTTTTCCAACCAGTTCGACTAAGTTGAACTGGACTGGGGGAAAATGACCTGTTCATTGAGTTGCCTGGGTCAGAATTGGATCAACCCACCAGTATGGGCCAGGCCAATTAATTTTAGGTCACTAGGTGACCTGGAGGATTGGGCCCATGGCCAACCTGGGATGGGACTAGTGAGCCCTAATGGGCCAGGCAAACAAGATGGGTCATGCAGGACCCCGGGCCAGGATTGGTCGAGTCGGTCCAACCAAGTCATACCGGGCTCGAAC
This sequence comes from Viscum album, assembly GCA_963277665.1. Classification (NCBI taxonomy): domain Eukaryota; kingdom Viridiplantae; phylum Streptophyta; class Magnoliopsida; order Santalales; family Viscaceae; genus Viscum; species Viscum album. The sequence continues at coordinate 35,617,301 of OY728131.1, forward strand.
ACAACTGGTCCCTATTTACAAAAAATAAAATATCTCTCAGACCGGGCATCCGATTGATGCACTATCTATAGCATGAGGACCATAGATATGAGGCAATCCTTCTGATATACCCTACATGAGTTTTTGAAAATATTGTTTTATGGTTGTGTTAGATCGAACTCAAATCCAACTGGGGCCTTTTTACAAAAATGCCAATATCTTACAGACTGGGAGTTCGTTCGACATGTCATCTATTGCATTGGAAACCTTACGAAAATACTTTACATTGGGTTACTCTTAATCGGAAATCATATAGATTGAGGTATGATCGTTGTCTTAAGGAGAATATCCTTCAGAAATCAGGCATGCTAAGTGCAGGAATACAGTGTCTTGATGTGACATGTTGAATGAAGAGAGACCCTACATGGATCAGTATAAGCATGACCCTTAGTGTATTAGAATAATAGATACCCTTCATGGATCATTATAAGAGTGACCCTTTATGGATCTGCATGAGAGTTACACTTCGTGGATCAGCATTAGCACGTCCCGTCATGGATCAGCCATAGAGCGACCCATTATGGATTAGCAGCAGAGTGACCCTTAATGGATTAGTAGTAGAGTAACCCTTCGTGGATCCATATCAGAGCCTCTTAACAAAATAAGATGATCTTGCTTTACGACAAATCATGATTACTTCTGTACTTAATTTATACCTGGTGTGAGTTTTCTTTTACTTTGTGCAATGTATTTGAGATCTTGTTTGGTGGTATCACCTATTTGGTATTTTCTTTGTGGTATTTTCCATTGTGGATTTCTAAGAGACATCTGGGGGTCTCAGGTTCCCCACTGATTATTTTTATACTCACCCATTCATGGGCTTCACCCACATCTATTGTGTCTTTTTTAAATGAGGGAAATCTTTAACTGTGACTTTGGGGAACTAAGGCTAGATGGTGCTCGAAGGTGGATTAATATACGTGGTGTGCTATAATGAAATTCGACAGTGATTTGTACCTACCCTTCAAGGAGGATCCTTTGCAGATGACCTTGGGAGCTTGCACTTCCTTTTTTGTACTTTCCTTTCATTTGGGCTTGTATTATGGACCCTTTTACTTTCGGTAGTACTTATACTTGTTGTTGGTTCCTATTTTAGATTACTTTCTATAGTATGGGATGCATGTATGTGTGTACATGTTGAAAGGTGATGCCTTAAATTTTTGGGATATTCCTTTTTGGTGCTAGTCGCCAGCCCCTAGCCTATGGAATTCAGGCTTGGTGTGGTCACAGCATGGGCCCCAAGGGACGGGTTGTGACAAAGTGGAATCAAAGGGAGGTCAGTTCTACCAGAAGAACTAAGACTCTGTGTTTGAGATGGGTGAAATAGTGTTTGGTGTCTTAAGATTGGATTTGAGTTTGGGGAGTCCAGTGTTGCTACAGCAGCCCAAGTATCCAAACACCAGGACCCTAAATTTTGTTTTCTGACTTAGTACACGAAAACACTAGTTGCATGTGTTTTGGGAATTTTTTACTCTTGATCTCTTTTGAGTCAGCTAACCATGTATAATTTAATGAATGTGGTGCATATGTTTCTCTGTAGGATGACTCCACGAAGATATCCAACGTGGATTCCAATGAGGTATCATGACAATGGCCCACAAAGTGATGATGTGTCGGTACATGGACCACTTATAGTGATAGAACCTTCAGGTGGTGTACCAACTGTAACATCCCAGGTAAATAAAGAATAAATCATTTTCATTTTTATTAATATTTATGAATTAAATATTAATTTTACTTTAAAGGGGTTTCTATGTTCTATAGAGTACCCGATACGCAACAAAGAGTTTCTTTGAAATCTTACGTTGCACACTAGTAATAAAATAATATTATTTTAAATGGTAGCTAACACGTAGCTGTTGTATTGGCAGGAATGAATGAAAATAACTAAAATATTATTATATATGTTTGTTAATTGTTTTTACATTTATCCAATAAAGGATAAAGGTTTAAAATACGAAAAGAATTCAATTTTAGGCATATATACTCTAACATTCACTAAAGGTCGACTTATCGCCTTTTGATGGCGAACCGTCCATAAATATAGTTTTGATCACTCTTATACATTCTATTGGACCAAATAAAATTCTTCTTTATAATAGGGACATAAAAATTTACTTTTTGTGAATTTTTGGTATTTTTCCAATAAAGTTCATTTTTTAATGAATAGTGAAAAATGTTGTATTTTAATTCAAAACCTCTTTTTAATCTAATTTATTTATATGGTTAGATTATATTTTTAATAGGTTTTAAATTTAAATTAGAATATATTTTTTCCATTTAATTCAATAGTGGTCGTTGGAATTAATTTCACCTTGAAATTGGACTTAAACTAGTGTCAATCTTTTGATACATATTGTTTCATAAAAACATGTTATTTGTTTTGACAGCGGGAATTAATTATTAAATTAATTAATGTAACTTATATGTTTTGAATTTTGTAAAATAGACATCATTTTTGAATTCAGAATATCAAATATATCTTAGGGTGAAGTTTTGGTATTTTTCTGAAAAACTTCAATTTTTGATGAATAGTGAAACCACTAAGTGGTACTTATAAAAACTGATTTTCCATTTAAATGAAATTTTACCACCTCTATGTTTTGAATTTAAAAAATCCTACATACATGGTTTTCATTAAGAAGTAAAATTTGGTTCAATGTGATTAAAATAATTTTTTGGTGAATAGTAACTTTTAAGTTTTTAATCGTGATTAGAGGTAATTAGTATAGTTTAAGGTAAAAATAATGTTTTAATAATATGAAATGACCTAGATACATGTCCTACCTTTATTGGATGTGTCATGGACGACCAAGACAATCCATGGGTCACCTTGGGGACCCCATGGAGCCACTTTGGTATGAAAATGACATTAATAACTTTTTATTTAAAGTTAAAATAAAAATGTCACAAACATGAGTTGTTTTACAAAAAAAAATTAAATGGGGTTATACAAGTCATATTTTTTACTATAAATATTCATTAGAAATATAAAAATATTTCCTACATCATGATATTTTTTTTATAATTTTTATACATTAAATAAATTAAATTATTTATGATACCAAGATGATGCAGTGATTACCTCATTATTTAACGATTTAAAAAAATTGAAAAGATAATGTAAAATCTAAGACTACACATATCAAAAACCTTTTTTATGGGTGTATTTATAACTCTTATCACCTTATCCTAGAAATATATAATTTTGGGACTTTTTAAATCCAAAAATCATTTTATAATAAAGTAACCTTTATAACTTTCCAAGAGTGCCCCTCCTCTCCTCTTATAAAAGGCCCACACCTCTACCACCTTACCCACACCTCTAAAGCCTTTTTCTCGTCCAACCCCTACCCATTTTGTCTCTTCACATCCCTATCTTACTCCTTGAATCCTCACTTTGGGTAGAAGTCTTCCCAAGTAAGCCTTTGAGCTCAAATCAAAAAGGGTTACTCGTTTTAAAGGTAGTGTTTTCTCTTGTGTTCTTATGTTTTATTTTGCTTCTCCAACCCTCTAAACTCTTTTTATTCATTTCTTTATAACAAAACCAGTATCTTCAATATACTAGGATGTTTTTATAAGAATTATTCGAGCTACACTTACACACACCTACATCTTATGGTTAAAGAACATATTGTTTCTGTGGATGGCGAATTTCCACCTCACGAAACGATGATTGTTCAACAGTCATATAACACCTTCAAAGGTGGCCATTAAGATGTCACTATATTTATATATGATATATAATATGATTATGTTTTACTTAATCTTCTGTATTTTTCATTTGTGGCATACCTTTATGGTTTCCATTATGGGTAAATGTGATATCTTCATTTTAGGAAGTGCGGACTACCGCCCCCTCAAAGTGATTTGATTCGTTAATACCATATGTGGTACATATAAAGGATAGATTTAATGATATTATATATGATACAATACTGGAATTATAATACTATTATGTATCATTGTGTTTTAATTCCATTAAATATGAAATAGAAATAGAAGTATCGTTCATGCGTACGTACGGCTTACCGTCTCCATGAAGGGTGCATTTCATTTATTACCTCTAAATGTTATGTAATATTGTAAATGCATGTATATACTGGATATATATGACATATATGATATCTAAATATTGAATATAATTCTGGATATAATGGATATTCTACCACATGAACAACTTGTAATTATAAAGAGTTTATTTTGGACTCAAGTACCAATGATCGACAAAACGACCATTATTAACTTAAATAATTACATAGTGTTCATAACATGGTAATAAGTGATATAAAAGAAATAATGAACTTGAAAAAAGGTTCTTGAGCAAGTAGAAATTAACTCATGTTTATTATTCAGGACATTAATGAACAATCGAGTCAAGTCGGACCCAAGGTATGGGACTTCGTCTCAATCTCCTTTCATTGAGGCATATTTTGTTTTATACACAACCTTCTTTTATACAGTGTATAAACCCATTTTACTTTTACATTTATTTGAAAGGAATATTTTTTATACAAATCGTTTTACTAAATGACAAAAGGGAATGTTTTAGTCGTACGTATGTGGCGACAACGACTTCGCCACTGTGACCATTATTTGAGTTTCAGCTTCCTTTACAAGCCATACCTTTTTTTAGATGAAAAATAAATACCATGTTTTACTTTTATTTTATTTTGGTATTGAAAATGGTTTTCATAATGTTTTTGTATCAATGTTTTGCATTGATATATTGTGATTGAAAAGTGGAAATGTTATGTTTCCTTTATGCATGTTTTATGTGATACGATTATGTTATGGTTCTTGGGCATTATTATGAAGATGAGTGGTTCCGTGATAAACTAACGGCGGGTGAGCCAGATATAGCTCTCCAATGCATTGGGTAACACGAAGGAGTTAAACATTGAGGTTTATCCAAAGATATTTAGGGAATATATTGTGATGGGTATTCCAAACATAACCAAGAGGGTTAATCCCTACATAAGAATGTTATGAATGCCTCAAGTTACCTTTATGTCTTATGATTTCTATGATTTATTCATGATTTGATGAGGTATGTTAAAGTGCTTATGTTTTATTGGTAAAGTATGATTTCATTCTTATGTATATATGTACTCATGTTTCCTTTCCATATTTTTATATCCCTTACTGAGCTTTTTGTGCTCATCCCAAGTTTTTGAAATGTTTTTCATAAGTCAAGGGAAAGGTACATGATATGATGATAGTTTCAAGGAAGTGTCAAGAAAGAATCCATGTTTTATTTTAAATATGTTTTCATTGATGGGAAAAATGAAGACTCTCTTTTATTTAACCACTTTTTTTAAATGTGGAATATAATGCATGTTTTATGATCTAAACCTCTAAAACTCTAAACCTAAAAAGATCCTCAATGTGTATTCTTGAAGTAACTCAAGATTAAGTAATGTTTAATGCTGGGGCCTTATAGTTGGTATCAGAAGTTAGTTTAGATAACTTTAGGAGTTAGAATTATATTAAATGATTATCCAAAAATATTTTTTTTATGGTCAAATTGAAATGATATAGAATTTTAAGATTACCATGTTTCTTGATCTAAGACATGTTTGTTCAGAATGGTTTTCCGCAAAGGAAACAGGGAAGCAGTGCTAGGAAGGCATACAAAAGGAAATAACCTTCTGAATCAGCATCCTGAGATGGTTGGAATTGGAGTTGAATAGTTTGTTGCAGTAATGGCGCAGTTTACTCAAGCGATAAATGGTGGTGGTATCCATGCACGAGATCATCCAGATCAACCGTAGAGGAACATGTCAGTGGTGGAACATTTCACGAGGCAACATCCCCCATCATTCATAGGATCATCTGACCCTGTGCTAGCTGAAGGATGGATTAATGAATTGGAGAAGATTTTTGATTTCATGGGGTGTTCAGACATTCAAAAGGTTAGTCTTGTTATTTACCATTTGGAGGGTGAAGCAGATCAGTAGTGGTCGATGGTTGAAAATATCAGGGATACTGATGAGATTGATGCTCTAGATTGGGATGAATTCAAAGGTATGTTTCTTGAGAAGTATTTTCCTAAGGTTGTTCGACGTAGGATGGAATGACAATTCTTGGAATTGAGGCAAGAGGAAGACTCAGTGGCTGCCTATGAAGAGAGTTTCACTCGATTGGCAAGGTATGCTCCAAATTTTATTCGAGACCTTGATAATAAAATCAATCGTTTTTACTCAGAATTAAAGCCAAAATATCGAAGGGCATTGGCTTCTCGTGAGTTCAAAAGTTATGAAAAGCTTTTTCGATGTGCTGAGAAGGTGGAAATGGAGTTTTTCGATGATCAAGTGTTCTATAACAACCAGTAGAAGAAGAGACTGAGGTGGCAGAATAAAGGAAATAATTATTCAAAAAGGTCTGATGGTAAGAAAACTAAGTTTCCAGTTTGTGATAAATGTGGGAAAAGGCATGGTGGGGAATGTCTTCTGAATTCTGGAAAGTGATACCGATGTGGTAAGATGGGACATAAGGCTTTTTATTACACTGAAAAAGATCAGGGTGATGGTAAGACCAAATTTGATTTACAGTTAGTGAGATGTTTTAAGTGCAATTAGATGGGTCACTATGCAAATGAGTGTTTGAAAAAGAGATCGAGTGATGGGAAGAAGTTAGACTACAAGCAGAAAGGGGTGGTGAAATCCTTTGCAACTAATTCAGCAGATGTTGGTCCATCAAATGAAGTGGTGTCAGGTACTTTGTTTTTTTTTCAGATTATGCCAGTGTGTTTTTTGATTCGGGGTCTACACATTCATTCATCTCTGAAAACTTTTCTAGTAAAATGGGAATAAAATATCAAGAAATGACTCATGAACTTTTGGTAAAAATACTTGGAGGAAATGTTGAGGTAAAAAGAATTTATAAGAATCTTCCTATCTTTATTTGTGGAATGAACCTACTTGCAAACCTTATTGTTTTACCTCTAGTAGAGTTTGATGTTATCCTGGGTATGGATTGGCTCCCTATTTACCATGCCAAGATTGACTGTAGAGCTAAAGAAGTTTCTTTTCAGAAAGACTTTCAGTTTGTGTACAAGAATGAACCCTTATTGTTGATAACATATCAAGAGGCTGAGAAACTTGTAAAAGATGTAAATGAATGTTACCTTGAACATATTGTTGAAAACAAGGGAACTGTTCAGATTAATGATGTGCCCGTAGTAAATGAGTATCCTGATGTTTTTCCTGATGAGTTGCCTGGAATAATACTAGATCGGGAAGTTGAGTTTATTGTAGACTTAGTTCCTGATGCTAAGACAATTTCAAAACCCCCTTATCGAATGGCTCAAATTTAACTTTTAGAGTTGAAGGAGTAATTGCAAGATTTATTAGAGAAAGGTTTCATTTGACCTAGCATATCACCATGGGGTGCTCCTGTTTTATTTTTTAAAAAGAAATATGGTTCTATGATACTTTGCATTGATTATAGAGCCTTGAATAACATCACTGTTAAGAAAAAATATCCTTTGACTCATATTGATGATTTGTTTGATCAGCTCTAGGGAGCTCAGTATTTTTCAAAGCTTGACCTAAGATCGGGGTACCATCAGTTGAAGGTAAAGGAAGAAGATATTCTGAAGACCGTGTTTCATACAAGATATAGACATTATTAATTTGTAGTAATGCCTTTTGGGCTAACCAATGCACCTACTGTATTCATGGACCTTATGAATAGAATTTTCCATGAGTTCTTGGATAAGTTTGTGGTTGTTTTCATTGATGATATTTTGGTGTTTTCTAAATGTAAAGAGGAGAATGAAATACATTTAAGGGTTATTTTTAGAACCTTAAAAGAAAATAAATTGTATGGGAAATTCAAGAAAGTGTGAGTTTTGGTTGCAACAAATTTCTTTCCTTGGTCATATTGTTTCTAAAGATTGGATAACTGTTGATCCTGCAAAAACAAAGGTTGTGGAAGAATGGCTAAGACCCACAAATGTAACTGAGATTCATCGCTTCCTTGGTTTGGCAGGCTATTACCGAAGGTTTGTTATAAATTTTTCATGGTTATCTAGTCCAATGACTAAGCTAACTCGGAAGGGTGTTAAGTTTATCTGGACAAAATAATGTGATGATTGTTTTCAGGAACTGAAAAAAATATTGGTGAATTCCCCAGTTTTGGCACTACTTTCCAAGAATGGGGAGTTTGTTATCTACAGTGATGCTTCATTGAAAGTACTTGGTTGCATCCTAATGCAGAATGATTTGGTAATTTCTTATGCTTCACGTCAGTTGAAACTCATGAGGTAAATTACCCTATACATGATTTGGAATTATCTGCTGTTGTTTTCGATTTAAAAATTTGGAGGCATCATTTATATGGAGTAAAGTGTAAAATATATACCGATCACAAAAGTTTAAAGTATATATTCACTCAGAAAGAATTGAACATAAGACAGAGGAGATGGCTAGAATTAATCAAGGATTATGATTGTACAACTCATTACCATTTGGGAAAAGCAAATAAAGTGGCTGAAGCTTTGAGTCGAAAAAGTAATGCTTCATTAGCAATGTTGCGTTTGGAACGTTATCCTTTGGTTAAGGATTTGATGAACTTTGGCATAGAAGTTGTTGGTGCAGGATTTCCTACTATTTTGTTTCATGTATCAGTGAAATATTATCTATTAGATAGAATTAAGCAAGCACAGAAGCAAGACAGCGAGTTTCAGAAAAAGGTAGAGCTGGTTCAGAAGGGTAAGTTTCCTGAATTAAATATTGATAATGATTTTTTTTAGGTTTGGGAAGAGATTGTGTGTGCTGTGTGATTCATAGTTGAAGAGAGATTTGTTATGTGAAGCTCAAAGTTCTCCGTTTTCAGTTCATCCTGGAAGTACAAAGATGTATATAGATCTGTGGGAGTAAAACTGGTGGGACGGAATTGAAAGGGATATTGTTGATTTTACTGTGAAGTGTTTGACTTGTCAACAGGTTAAAGTAGAGCGGCAGTTACCGAAAGGGATGCTTCAGCCTTTACCAGTGCCAGAGTGGAAATGGGAGAATATATCTATGGACTTTGTTGTGGGATTGTCGAAGACACCTCGAGGTAATAATGCAATCTGGGTTATTATTAATCGCTTGACTAAATCTGCTCGTTTTCTTACCATACGAGATACTTTTTCCTTAGATCAACTTTCCCGTTTGTATCTTAAAAATATAGTCAGGTTACATGGAGTTCCTCTCTCCATTGTATCTGACCATGATCTGAGGTTCACTTATAACTTTTGGAAAGGCCTTCAGAAGACATTGGGTACTGAATTAAGTTTTAGTACAGCTTTTCATCCTCAGTCAGATGGGCAGTAATAACGAAAAATTCAGACTTTGAAGGATATGCTACATGCTTGTTCGATGGATTATCAGGGAAGTTGGGACCAACATCTTTCTTTGGTTGAGTTTTCTTATAATAACAGTTTTCATTCCAGTATACAGATGGCGCCATTTGAGGCATTATATGGGAAGCGGTGTCGAACTCCAGCTTTTTGGGATAAAGTAGGTGAAAGAAAGCTGATGGGACCAGAATTGGTAGAAGAGATGGCAGAAAAAGTTCAGTTTATTCAGAAACACATGAGAACATCTCAGAGCAGGCAGAAGAGTTATGCGGATAACCGGAGGAAGGATCTATCTTTCGAGGTAGGTGATCATGTTTTTCTCAAAGTTTCACCATGGAATAGTGTGATGCGATTTGGTAAGAAAGGAAAGATGAGTCCAAGGTTCATTGGACCATATAAAATTCTGGAGAGAGTTGGATCAGTTGTATACCGAGTGGCTTTACCTCCGAGTTTATCTCAGGTACACAATTTTTTTCATGTTTCGATGTTGAGAAAGTATATGCCAGATCCAACTCATGTTTTGAGCCCAGAGGTAGTTCAGTTGGAGGAGAATCTCTTTTATGACGAACAACCAGTCCAGATACTTGATTGTAGAGAGAAAGTGTTTCGGAATAAGGTAATTCACCAGGTAAAGGTGTTATGGAAAAACTATATGGTTGAAGAGGCAACATGAGAATCTAAAAATGCTATGAGGGATAAATACCCCCACTTATTTTGATAAGTGAATAAAATTGCGAGGACGCAATTCCCAAAAGGGGGGAAGGATGTAACATCCCAGGTAAATAAAGAATAAATCATTTTTATTTTTATTAATATTTATGAATTAAATATTATTTTTACTTTAAAGGGGTTGCTATGTTCGATAGCATACCCAATATGCAATAAAGAGTTTCTTTGAAATCTTACGTTGCACACTAGTAATAAAATAATATTATTTTAAATGGTAGTTAACACGTAGCTGTTGTATTGGCAGGAATGAATGGAAATAACTAAAATATGATTATATATGTTTGTTAAATGTTTTTACATTTATCCAATAAAGGATAAAGGCTTAAAATACGAAAAGAATTCAATTTTAGGCATATATACTCTAACATTCACTAAAGGTCGACTTATCGCCTTTTGATGGAGAACCGTCCATAAATATAGTTTTGGTCACTCTTATACATTCTATTGAACCAAATAAAATTCTTCTTTAGAATAGGGACATAAAAATTTACTTTGTGTGAATTTTTGGTATTTTTCCGATAAAGTTCATTTTTTAATGAATAGTGAAAAATGTTGTATTTTAATTCAAAATCCCTTTTTAATCTAATTTATTTATATGATTAGATTATATTTTGAATTGGTTTTAAAGTGAAAATAGAATATATTTTTACAATTTAATCCAATAGAGGTCGTTGAAATTAATTACACCTTGAAATTGGACTTAAACTAGTGTCAATCTTTTGATACATATTGTTTCATAAAAACACGCTATTTGTTTTGACATCGGGAATTAATTATTAAATTAATTAATGTAACTTATATGTTTTTAATTTTGTAAAATAGACATCATTTTTGAATTCTTAATATCAAATATAGCTTAGGGTGAAGTTTTGGTATTTTTCTGAAAAAACTTCAATTTTTGATGAATAGTGAAACCACTAAGTGGTACTTATAAATACTAATTTTCTGTTTAAATGAAATTTTACCACCTCTGTGTTTTGAATTTCAAAAATCCGACATACATGGTTGTCATTAAGAAGTAAAATGTGGTTCAATGGGATTAAAATAATTTTTTGGTGAATAGTAACTTTTATGTTTTTAATCGCAATTAGAGGCAATTAGTATAGTTTAAGGTAAAAATAATGTTTTAATAATATGAAATGACCTAGACACATGTCCTACCCTTATTTTATGTGTCATTTCCGACCAAGACAATCCATTGGTCAACTTGGGGACCCCATGGAGCCACTTTAGTAGGAAAATGACATTAATAACTTTTTATGTAAAGTTAAAATAAAAATGTCACAAACATGAGTTGTTTTACTAAAACAATTTTTAAATGGGGTTATACAAGTTATATATTTTACTATAAATATTCATTAGAAAGATAAAAAGATTTACTACATAATTATATTTTGTTTATAATTTTTAGAAATTAAATACATTAAATTATATATGATACCATGATGATGCAGCGATTACATCATTATTTAATGATTTAAAAGAAAATGAAAAGATAATGTAAAATATCAGACCTAAACATGTCAAAAACCTTTTTTATGGGTTTATTTAGAACTCTTATCACCTTATCCTCGAAATATATAATTTTGGGACCTTTTAAATCCGAAAATCATTTTATAATAAAGTATCCTTTTATAACTTTCCAAGAGTGCCCCTCCTCTTCTCTTATAAAATGCCTCCACCTCTACCACCGTACCCACACCTCTCAAGCCTTTGGCTCGGCCAATCCCTGCCCATTTTTTCTCTCCACATACCTATCTTACTCCTTTAATCCTCACTTTGGTTAGAAGTCTTCCCAAGGAATCCTTTGATCTCAAATCAAAAAGAGTTACATGTTTTAAAGGTAATGTTTTCTCTTGTGTTCTTATGTTTTATTTTGCTTCTCCAACCCTCTAAACTCTTTTTATTAATTTCTTTTATAACAAAACCAGTATCTTCAATATACTAGGATGTTGTTATAAGAAGTATTAGAGCTACACTTACACACACCTAAATCAAATGGTTAAAGAACGTATTGTTTCTGTGGATGGCGAATCTCTGCCTCACGAAACGATGATTGTTCGACACTCATATAACACCTTAAAAGGTGGACATTAAGATGTCACTATATTTATATATGATATATAATATGTTTATGTTTTACTTAATCTTCTGTATTTTTCATTTATGGCATACCTTTATTTTTTCCATTATGGGTAAACGTGATATCTTAATTTTAGGAAGTGCGGACTACCGCCCCCTCAAAGTGATTTGATTCGTTAATACCATATGTAATACGTATAAAGGATAGATTTAATGATATTATATATGATAAAATACTGTAATTATAATACTGTTATGTATCATTATGTTTTAATTCCATTAAATATGAAATAGAAATGGAAGTAGCGTTCATGCGTACGTACGGCTTACCATCTCCCTGAACAGTGCATTTCATTTCTTACCCCTAAATGTTATGTAATATTGAAAATGAATGTATATAATGGATATATATGACATATATGATATCTAAATATTGAATATAATTCTGGTTATAATAGATATTCTACCACATGAACAACTTTTAATTATAAAGAGTTTATTTTGGACTCAAGTACCAATGATCGACAAAACGACCATTATTAACTTAAATAATTACATGGTGTTCATAACATGGTAATAAGTGATATAAAAGGAATAATGAACTTGAAAAAATGTTCTTAAGAAAGTATAAATTAACTCAAGTTTGTTATTCAGGACATTAAAGAATGATCGAGTCAAGTCAGACCCGAGGTATGGGACTTCGTCTCAATCTCCTTTCACTGAGGCATATTTTGTTTTATACACAAACATCTTTTATATGGTGTATAAACCCCTTGGACTTTTATTTTTATCTAAAAGGAATCTTTTTTATACAAAGTGTTTTACTAAATGACAAAAGGGAATGTTTTTGTAGTACGTATGCGGCGACAACGACTTCCTTGCCGCCGTGACCATTATTTGAGTTTTAGCTTCCTTTACAAGCCATACCTTTTTTTAGATGAAAAATAAATACCATGTTTTAATTTTATTTTATTCTGGTATTGAAAATGGTTTTCATAATGTTTTTATATCAATATTTTGTAATGATATCTTGTGATTGAAAAGTGGAAATGTTATGTTTCCTTTATGCATGTTTTATGTGATACAATTATGTTATGGTTCTTGGGCATTATTATGAAGACGGGTGGTTCCGTGATAAACTAAGGGCGGGTGAGCCCGATATATCTCTCCAATGCATTGGGTAACGTGAAGGAGTTAAACTTTGAGTTTTCTCTGAAGAGATTTAGGGAATATACTGTGATGGGTATTCCAAACATAACCAAGAGGGTTACTCCCCATGTAAGAGTGTTATGAACACCTCAAGTTACCTTTATGTATTATGATTTCTATGATTTATTCATGATTTGATGAGGTATGTTAAAGTGCTTATGTTTTATCGGTAAAGTATGATTTTATTCTTATGTATATATGTACTCATGTTTCCTTTCCATTTTTTTATATCCCTTACTGAGATTTTTATGCTCATCCCATGTTTTTTAAATGTTTTTCACAGGTCAAGGGAAAGGTACATGATATGATGATAGTGTCAAGGAAGTGTCAAGAAAGAATCCATGTTTTATTTTAAATATGTTTCCGTTGATGGGAAAAATGAATACTCTCTTTTATGTAACCACTTTGTTTAAATGTGAAATGTAATGAATGTTTTATGTTATAATTCTCTAAAACTATAAACCTGAAAAGATCCTCAATGTGTATTCTTGAAGTAACTCATGATTAAGTAATGTTTAAGGCTGGGGCCTTATACCAACAGCACCACCACTCATAGAGAAGCATTTGGTACCACCCCCACCAGCAGATAGTTCACACTGACTGAACGCACTGCATGAGTTCTATAGGTAGAGGCCTTTGAGGTTTCGAGGTGAGATAGATCCTCAGGTAGCTGAGTGACATGAACTAACCTGAGTCGGCCCTGAACCGATCACCCGAGTCGGTCTGCGGCATAACCTGAGAGGAATTCCAGATCCTCCCAGGCTAGAAAAAAGTGCCAGGGCATCAAGAGAGGCCATGGGAATGATTTTTCCCAATATATATAAATAAATCATCAGAAATAATACAAAGAGGAGTAGAATAAATAAACCAAGTAATGTGACTAAATAAGAACAAAAGAAAATAAAACTAACTAAACTCAACATCCGAACTAACTCTGTGTGACCCCGCGGGTCACTCTCTGACTCAACAATCAAGTATCACCCAAGGCGAGTGCACTCAAGTTGTAGCCCGCACAAACACAAAAAAACAGAAAAGAACTATAGGCATGAGTATTAAAACTTAGTAGGAATTCCCAAAAAAATATTCCCAATGCACTAACTTTAAATAAAGAATTTTCCAATTTCAGGTTTGAACTAATTTATATAAAATATGGGTTTCCACACATACACTTTCATTTATAAAATAAATAACATTCTATTTCCCTTTTTAATTTAAAAACAAGTTTAATGTTTGAAAGGAATAGGTTCATTTCATTTTAAAATATTTATATGAACAATTTAGAAATCCAAACATCCATTGTTATCCAAAAGGAAAACCACACATAACATGCAACACACCAAGGGAAATGGAAAACGTGGCACACAGGGGCCAGTAACCAAACTAGACCTCTCACTCATCTACCACATACAAGTAAACACTAAAGAAAACATGGGTTTAACCTAGGAGCTCGTGAACAATCTAGAACATACTATACATGTGACTCATCCTGAAGGCGTGCCTACTCTAGATGATGTCATAATGACCTAATTCCTAGTGTTTCCCTACATGGCCTAACCGAGGGGGCCAATCCCCTAGCAGAGTTTCGTCCATACTAAGGGCCACTAGGACGTGCGTAATCTAAACTATTGCAGCAATCATTCTCAGAAGATTCACCTGCTATGCCAGGTTCCCATGTCAATGCATATAATAAACAGGAAAGGGGTGAGTCAACAAAGTCAATAAAGTAGTACAAACACCACACACAAATCATGCAGTCAATATACACAAAATATCACCCATGAGTCACCCCCAAAGAGAGTTTTCCAAAATAATTTATTTTATTAAAGAGCCAAACAGTCCTTCAAAAATTTTAAAGAAAATCTTCATTTCTTAAGAGAACCAAAACACTTGTTCACGCTTCAAAATAAGTCATTTATCAATAAACCAGAACCACATTTGAAATTATATGAATTACGTTTAAAGATCAAATGAGTTGTCTTTCACTACTGGGTGTTCGTTCATCAATAAAATATTTCAAGTATCGTTTATAAAATAAACAGCTCTTTTTACACCAAATAATCATTTAAATTTTAATCTTATATTATTTCTCATTTATTAAAATAAAAAAAATATCAAGCAATTAATAAATTCATAATTTAAAGGCAAGTTCAGTGGGGGGCCTACCTCAACTCGATGTCCAGACACGATGGCGCGACACGCTTTCCATAGGCATACAAGAAAGCTCAAGCTGATGACCAAAATATCACAGGGTTACCTTGAAAACGTGCTGCAACAAACGAAAAATAACTAAAATTACACAATCACAGAATTTAAATGATCTAAAAGAACAAACAATGCAAAAATAACTTGCTCATCATGCTTTCAAAACATAGTTCACATCGCCTGCATTATTACTAAACCACCTTAAGATTTATAAAACAAAATCCAAATAGTAACCACAACTTTACACGCCCAAAACATTTTCAAAACCACTTTTAATAATTAAATGCACACTCATAACACACCGTATTAGAACGTGCAGCACTTGCATATTTAAAATGAAAACTACATAATTTAATAAAAACTATTAAACAACATGCAATTGGATTCCATCAAAACACACCTTAATTCCCATGTGAAGGCTAAAAAATATTAAATGTAAACAAAGTTCATTTAAAAAATATTAAACTTTTCACCAACTAAACAACCCTAAAACCTCATTTTGAAAACATCGCACCAAAACAACACGAAAAATTGAAATATCCTTAATCAAAAAAATCATTTCTAACTATAAAATACACCAATAATTCTAAAAATACCATTCACACCACAAAAAATATTCTAAAGAACACACTGATAAACTTATAAGCATAGTAAATTAATCACACAAACAAACAATTCACCCAAAGAATTTTTTATCGATAGAACAACTTACATCAGGTGTCAATAACTCCCAAAACATGCTGCTAAACTCCAATTGCACCAAAAACCCACCACGAGGAAATAAAATGGTACCCTAAAACAAGAATATGAACTAAAATGAATCAAAATAGAACACTAAAAAGAACCTCATACCCACCAAAATCCAAAAAACTCAAAGGATAAGAGGAGAGACCTTCTCGGAGGTCTTGTGCTGGTGGTCACTGGTCATGTTCAGAGGTGGTACACTGGAAGCAGGTCACGTCGGAAGAGAGAGGATGGCACACAGGGTGGCTGGCTGGGAGGAAAAAGGGCCGCGCTAATTTTGGGGGAGAAATAGTGCAGTGAGGCAAAGGTCACTGGACAGAGGCCAGTCGTCTGGGAAGCCGGTGTGACCAGGTGAGGGAAGAAGGAGAGGGCCGCTCAGGAGATAAGAGGTCTCCAAATAGGGAGGCCGAGCATGGGTTCGATTCTCAAAGCATGAGGCTAGTGTTGGCCGGCCAGGGCGGTGTGAGGCTGGGGAAAGCAAGG
The DNA here is from genome assembly GCA_963277665.1 of Viscum album. Taxonomy (NCBI): domain Eukaryota; kingdom Viridiplantae; phylum Streptophyta; class Magnoliopsida; order Santalales; family Viscaceae; genus Viscum; species Viscum album. The sequence continues at coordinate 35,634,138 of OY728131.1, forward strand.
TGGTCGTCAGACACGGTGCGGCTTGGTGGTGTGAGGTTGGAGCAGGCAATGGGGTTTGCCGGTGTGTGGGCCGAAGAAGGAAAGAGGGGGGGGGGGGGGGGGTCACCGGTGTGTGGGACGAAGCAAGCAAGAGGGAAAGGGTGGCGGGGTGAATGAGGTGTTGTTGGGTGCAGGGTTCGTGAGGTGCTGTTGGGAGTGGGGTGGCGGAGTGATGAGCGGAGGCTTCAGCAAGTCGCGGAGGGTGCTGCGTGGCTACTGGGTAGGAGGAGGCAGAGGCGGCTAGCGCGCTGGGAGGGAGAGAGGCGTGCAGGGAGAGGGGAAGTCAAGGGCTCTATTAGGGTTAGGGTAAAAAAACAAAAAACAAAAAAAATAACAAAACAAATAAATGAAAAATAAATAAACATTCACACATAATAAAAATAATACACATAAAAATAATAAAAAATGATAATAATAATAATAAAACCTCAATTAAAATAATAATAATGGTAATAAATATTTATTAATAATAACACTAATTGGAATAATAATAATAATAATTGTAATAATAATACACAAGTAAATAATTATAATAATAATAAATTTAAACTATAATAATAATAATAATACAAATAATAATTAAACTTCTTAATTGTAATAATAATTAATAACTTTTACAAACATGATAATAAAAATAATACTAATAATGATAATAATTCATCATTTCATTTTTAAAAATTATAAAATTATTAACAATAAAAATTTTAAATGACATAATAAATCACAAATTTACCCATCTTAATTTTTTAAAGGCAGGTGGATCATGCTGATGTCTAAGAAGCATCGTGCGGGGTATCCAAAACGCACTCTGCCCAAGCGCTCCGCAACGTCAACTGAAAATCTGCACTTTTTAACATAACTCAAAAGTTTTTCATCTGGGACTCAACCCAAACCCCAAAAAAAATTTAAAAGTCAAAACAAATTATAAAATAAAATAAAAGATAGGTCGGGGTGTGACAATTATCCCCACTATAACACTTTTCACCCTTGGAAAGACAAAAAAAGATCAAGATCCAAAGATGAAACTCCTTAAGTGTCACTCACCCCCAAAAGTTTAAGCGCCTCCAGTTGACCGATCCAAATAGACACTGAAGACCCATGACACACAACTCATCCTTAAAACAGGATCACCTTAATCATCCCCAAGCAGAACCCAAACCATCTATTTCAAAAAATTAATGAACAAACTTAAATAAACTCTGAGACTTATCCCAATAATCTTAGTCCAACGAAACTGTTGGGTGTACTCCAATCTCAATGTTTACTCGAGAGGAAGAACTTAAGATTAGGTGGTTCGTCACGATACCACCTACCACCCAATGATACATAGAAAGAAACTATGATAGTGACATGGGAGGCCCGAACGGAATCCTCACCATAAGGATTGGGATAACTCTAAATTACTTCATGTGTTACTTTGTGAATCCCACTATGGGTATCCCCACCATAAGAACTCACGATGTTAACCGAACATGAAAACTTTCCACACGGTCCAAAAACCCCACCACAAGGGTAGGAGAGGGAAAGGAAAGGCCCAACTGATAGAGTATCAAAACTATCGCCTTTCCCTAACAACTCCACACCCTTGGAAGATCACAATCCATGATGCACTAAATACCAAGATTAAACCAAGACCCTTATCCACTGCTGGGGTTCTCCTGACTACGCAACAGCTTCACTCCAGGGCCTATGGCTAGAGAACCAATTATTGAAGCATCTCCTACCTTGCAGTCATGCTTCAAAAATTCCCAAACATAGCACAAAAACCATAATTTCACCAAACACACTTCCAATAAAATAAAATTTTCAAAGTATTTCAACCACAACCATTATTACAACTAAAAGAAAAGGATCACTGAAAAATTATACAATAGATAATTACTAAACCCAAGAAACACTAAAAAAAGAAAACCTCAAATTGGTCTCCAAACATCGCCCTACTCTTGCTGATGTGCTGAGGTAACCTTTGACGAGCCAGGTCTAGCTTCAACGCGTTTCTTGGAAACACCACGGCAGAATCGCTGCAAGTGACCCAAACATCCATAGGTGTGGCAGGGTCTCAGAGCATTCGTACATGCCGGCCTCTTGTGACCCTGCCTACTACACTGGTGAAAGATCACGGAATAGCGCTGTGGAGAAGAAGACTGAAGGTCTCGAGGCCTCTTGATTCCTCTACCAGCACCACCATCATCAGGTCGCTTCTCATTCTTCTTATCACCATCCTCTGCACTACTTCCCAAAGTTGGAGGATTCACCACCTCAAGTCCTCCTGCTAACCCAGCTTCAGCCAAAAAGGCTTTCCCCACAACATCTGATAAGGTGGTTAGGTTGAGCTCTTCCACTTTCAATCAAAACTCAGGTCAGAGTCTAGACTCAAATTTTCAAGCCCTCCCAGGATCATTTGCAAGAAACCATTGGTCATACAGAACTAGGTCTATGAAATGTCAATATAATTCCAGTACTGATTCAACGCCCTGCTGAAGACAACAAAAATCTATCCTCTTCCTCAACTTCATCAACTCAGATAAGTATTATTGGATGAATGGAGACTTAAAGAACTCCCATGATAGATCTTCCCGAGGCTTATTCCGAGACACGGACTTCCACCATTTCCAGGTTGGTCCTTCAAGAATAAATTTAGCCAACTTCACCTTTAATGACTCAGGCAGCCCAATAAAACTGAACTTTCTCTCAATCTTATACAACCACTCCTCTGCCTCAAGTGGAAATTCTTGACCATAAAATAGGGGAGGGTTCAACTTCCGAAATTCCAGAACATAGTCTATAGGCTGATCAACTAGAGGATTTCCTAGGGGCGCACCACCCGACGCTGTATCTTGGGCATCCATAAAACTGTCATGGGGTGAACACTAAGGAACAAGGAAATAAATAACAAAATCAAAACATGGTTATTTCCATTTCAATTTTGACTTTTCACAATTTCCAATATAAAACTTTACAAAACAATTTTCATAATGAAGGAAAACTCAAACGATTCACTAGGGGGAAACTAGTGTCGATGGGTGACTATGATATATGTTTGGCGGCCATATGCCAGTCACACCACTATTACAAGGAGCACTCTAGGATAAAGTCCCTGGCTCCACATGTCTTTCCAGACCATGTGAGCTCACGGAGGTCACCTTCCCAGCTACCACCTTACGTGCAGATGCAAACCAGACAACCTACAAGGAACAAGCTCTACAAGGAGGATGAGCAAAGAGATTTCACCACAGCAGAAGCTAAATAGATTGCAAGAATGAGAGGGTATGGAACCTGCCATCGGGACAAGCCTATGCATGCACGGGAATTCCTAGCCGAACAGCCATGCGAAGGTGGAGAGCTGATTTCATGATGAAGATGCTGGGGAGGAGCAGTTCCAAGTAGTTAGTCTGGGTTGTATGTAATGTTTGAAGCCTACGGGCATTGAATTCCTCTAAGGCCTACAGGCCATGTTATACTTGCATCTACGGGCCTTTTAAGGGTTCCACCTCACCCCTTGAAAGGTGGATTATCAAAAATCAATAAAATATGAAGGCCTTTGTTCCATTGGAGGAAAGGACATCGACAAACCCAATCATTCCATGGTAACATGAGGTTTGGAATGAGAAAAGGTTCACTACATCCTTCCTGCCCGTACGCCCCGAGTCCTGATAATTCCACTCCTACCATGAAAACCCCAAATAATAATGGGCGCTCTGAAAAACAAGGTCTGCTCAGGAGCCGACCTCCTCTGATACCATTATGTCATGAACCAACCTAGGTCGACCCTGAACCGGTCACCCGAGCTGGTCTGCAACATGACATGAGAGGCATTCTCGATCCTCCCTGGCTGGCAAAAAGTGTCAGGGCATCAACAGAGGTTGTGGGAATGGTTTCACCCAATATAAATAAATAAACAATCAAAAATAATACAAAGTGAAGTAGAATAAATAAACCAAGTAAAGTGACTAAACAAGAACAAAAGAAAATAAAACTAACCAAACTCGATGTCTGAACTAACTCCGTGTGACCCCGTGGGTCACTCTCTAACATAAAGATCATGCATCGCCCAAGGAGAGCGCACTCAATTTGTAGCCTTCACAAACACTAAAAATAGAAAAGAACTATAAGCGTGAGTATTAAAACTCAGTAGGCGTGCCCAAAAAACTATTCCCAAAGCACTAACTTTAAATAAAGAATTTAACAATTTCAGGTCTGAACTAAAATATATAAAATATGGGTTTCTAGACACACAATTTCATTTATAAAATAAATAACAGTCCATTTCCCTTTTAAATTTAAAAACAAGTTTAATGTTTGAAAGGAATAGGTTCATTTCATTTTAAAATATTTTTTTGATCAATTTAGAAATCCAATCTTCTGTTATTATCCAAAAGAAAAACCACACATAACATGAAATGCACCAAGGGAAATAGAGAAAGTGGCACACAGGGTCCAGCAACCAAACTAGACCTCTCACTCGTCCGCCACATACAAGTAAACACTAAATAAAACATGGGTCGAACCTAGGAGCTCGTGAACAATCTAGAATGTACTATACATGTGACTCATCCTGAAGGCATGACTACTCTCGATGACATCATAATTCCCTAACGCCCAGTGATTCTCTACATAGCCTAACCGAGGGGTCCAATCCCCTAGCAGAGTGTCATCTGTACTAAGGGCCACTAGCCAGTGCGTAATCTAAACTAGTGAATCAATCATTCTCAAGAGATTCACTTACTATGTCAGGTTCCCATGTCAACTCATATAATAAATATGAAAGGGGTGAGTCAAAAAAGTCATTCAAGTAGTATAAACATCACACATGAATCATGCAGTCAACATATACCAAATATCACCCCTGATTCACCCCCAAAGAGAGTTTCCAAAAATAATTTATTTTATTAAAGTTTCAAACGGGCCTTCACCAATTTTAATGAAAATCCTCATTTCTCAAGAGAACCAAAACACTTTTTCATGCTTTAAAATAATTCATTTATCAATAAACCATAACCACATTTTAAATTCTTTGAATTATGTTTAATTTCCAAATGGGAAGTCATTCACTATTGGGTGTTCGTTCATCAAAAAAATATTTCAAGTATCATGTATAAAATAAATGGCTCTTTTTAGACCAAATAATAATTTAAAAATTAATCTTATATTATTTCTCATTTATTAAAATTAATAAAATATCAACAATGAATAAATTCTGAATTTAAAGGCAAGTGCAGTGGGGGACCTACCTCAACTCGCTATCCAAACACAATGGTGTGACATGCCTCGCCCAGGCATACAAGAAAGTGCAAGATGATGACCACAATATCACTAGGTTACCTTGAAAACGTGCTGCAACAAACGCGCAATAACTAAAATTACACAAACACAGACTTAAAACAATCTAAATGAACAAACAATGAAAAAATAACTAGCTCTTAATGTTTTCAAAACATAGTTCGCATCGCCTACATTATTACTAAACCACCATAAGATTTATGAAACAAAATCTAAAGAGTATCCACAACTTTACACACCCAAAAACTTTTCAAAACCACTTTTTATAATTAAACGTGCACTCAAAACACACCATATCAGAATATACAACACTTGCATAGTTAAAATGACAACTGTATAATTTAATAAAAACTATTAAATAGCACACAATTGGATTCAATAAAAACGTACCTTAATTCCCATGATAAGGCTACAAAATATTAAACGTAAACAAATTTCATTTAAAAAAACTTAAATTCGCACCAACCAAATAACCCTAAAACCCCATTTTGAAAACATTGCACCAAAAAAACACAAAATATTAACATATCCTTAATCAAAAAAATCATTTCTAACCAGAAAATACACCAATCATTCTAAAAATACCATTCGCACCACAAAATTGAGACTAAAGAACACATTGATAAACTTATAAGCATAGTAGATTAATCACACAAACAAACAATTCACCCAATGAATTTTTTATCGATAGAAAAACTTACATCAGGTGTTGATAACTCCCAAAACTTGCTGCTAAACTCCAATCGCACCAAAAACGCACCACGAGGAAATCAAATTGTACCCTAAAACAAAAATTTGAACTATAACTAATCAAAATAGAACACTAAAAATAACCTCATACCCGCCGAAATCCCAAAAACTCAAAGGATAAGAGGAGAGACCATCTCGGAGTTATTGCACTGGTAGTCGCTGGTCATGTCCAGAGGCAGGACATGGGAAGCATGTCATGTCGGAAAAGAGAGGACAGCACGTAGGGTGGCTGGCTGGGAGGAAAAAGGGTCGCGCTGATTTCGGGGGAGAAAGGGTGTAGCGAGGCAGCGGTCACCTGACAGAGACCAGTCGGCTAGGAAGCCAGCATGACCAGGTGAGGGAGAAAGGAGAGGGCCACTCAGGAGGTAAAAGGTCTCCAAAAAGGGAGGACGAGGGGGTGTTCGTTGCTCGAAGTAGGAGTCCGGTGCAAGCCGGCCGGGACGGTGTGAGGCCGGAGCAAGCAAGGTGGTCGTCGGACCTGGTGTGGTTGGGTGTTGTGAGGCCAGAGTAGGTAAGGGTTGTTGCTGTTGTGCAGGCCAAAAAAGGCAAGAGGGGGGGAGGTTTTCCGGTGTGCGGGGCGAAGTAGGCAAGAGGGAAAGGGAGGCGGGGTGCATGAGGCGCTGCTGGGTATGGGGTAAGTGAGGCGCTGCTAGGCGCGGGGTGGCGGAGCGACGAGCGGAGGCTTCTGCAGGTCGCAAAGGGTGCTGCATGGATGCTGGGAAGGAGGCGGTGGAGGAGGCAGCACGCAGGGAGGGAGAGAGGCGTGCGGGGAGAGGGGATATCGATTGCTGCATTAGGGTTAGGGTAAAAAAACAAAAAACAAAATAAAAACAAAATAAATAAATGAAAAATAAATAAACATTAACCCATAATAAAAATAATACACATAAAAATAATAATAAAATGATAATAATAATAATAATAATGGTAATAAATATTTATTAATAATAACACTAATTAGAATAATAATAATAAAAATAATTTTAATAATAATACTTAAGTAAATAATAATAATAATAATAAATTTAAACTATAATAATAATAACACTAATAATAATTAAACTTCTTAATTGTAATAATAAGTAATATCTTTTACAAACATGATAATAATAATAATAATACTAATAACGATAATAATTCATCATTTTATTTTTAAAAATTATAAAATTATTAACAATAAAATTTTTAAATGACACAATGAATCATAACTTTACCCATCTTAATTTTCCGAAGGTAGGTCGATCGTGCCGATGTCTAAGCGGCACCATGTGGGGTATCCAAAATTTGCTATGCACGGGTGCTTAGCAACGTCAACTCAAAATGCGCACTTTTTAACATAACTCAAAATTTTTTCATCTGGGACTCAACTCAAACCCAAATAAAATTTTAAAAGTCAAAAAAAATTATAAAATAAAATAAAATATAGGTTAGGGTGTGACTCTGAGGATTGGTTGGAGGCAGTTACGTGGGTTTTTTGCCTAGTAGAGACACCTAAATACCATATGGTGGCCCTAACTGATATCATTTTCATGGTATGGAAGTCAGATGGTGGAGCTTGATGCTCTAGACACACAAGGAGGAAATACTTTCCTTATTGGACTTTGAGAGCCTCTTCAGGGAAGATTTTGTACTAGGGTAACTATGCTTAGTGTGTATTCAGGAGCTAATGCACCTACAACATGGCAGCCTGACTGTGGCCCAGTACTCGGAGAGGTTTACCGGCCTCTCCCGCTACTCCACCAACATATTATGGGACCCTTTCTTTAGGGACCAGACCTTTGAGAAAGGACTCTAAAGGAAGATTAGGGTATTGATGATTTCACTCAGTATCCCGACACATGCTGGAGTGTTAGAGTGAGCTCGACTGGTGGAGATATTCCTAGATGAGTAGGCACCGACGGTGAGAGCCACCATCGGACGACAGGTGTCCATATCATCTACAGTAGGTAGTAGGCAAACAACGTAGAGGCCCAAACAGGTCATACCTTCCAGAGGATGACCCCAGGATGCAGGGTCAGTGGTATGGATCTCGTAAGGCATAGGAGGTTAGTTGAGGGATAGAGTTTGTTACTTCTACAGTGAGTAGGGACACATGGATCATGACTACCCGACCTACTGCATAGACTATCAACAGACAGTTGACGAACTTCCAAGAAAGAGGTGTAGGTTTGACCTAGAAGGTTCTAAGGGTGGAATAAGTTCTAGGGGAGGAGGTCGAGTGGAATTTGGTGGACAACAGTTTGGGGTTCTACCTCCATCACCCCTAGGTGGTCCACCATGAGCTCCGAGAGCAGGTGAATAGGGGCAGGTCCAGGTTCAGGCAATGGAGGCCCACAACCACGGAACTCCAAATATGATTATAAAAATGATCTGTTTCTTCTCCATCTTCTCTAATGTTCTTATAGACATAGGTTCCATTCACTATTTCTTATACACACACCTCATTCGAGGCTCATAGATTCTGGTAGAGTTGTTATCTCGATCCTTATTATTAGATACTCTTATAGGATTATATTTGATGATTACACTCTGGTACTAGTAGTGTGAGCTTAATCTAGGAGGTGAGATCTTCGATTGGGATCTCCAAGTAGCAACGTCAAGACCTTGCCACATCATCTTGGTTATGTACTGGTTATCTACATTCTATGCTCAAATTGACTATTTTAGGCACAAAGTGTAGTGTTTCCATGAGTATGGGACCAAGTTTTCCTTCACTGGGGAGAAGGGAGACTTTGAAACACAGGATGGACTTTTTAGAGGAGGGTGTAGCCGATCACTCACCAGTTGGCCAGCCTCACCCTCGGTGTAGTGGATGATAGGAGTATAAGATTTCCTTTAGTGGTGAAAAAATGAGGATGTCTTTCTTGAGGATGTTCTAGGACTACCTCCACGTATAGAGGTAGACTTATGCATCTATCTGTACCCTAGGACAACACTAACATCCACATTGGCATATCGGATAGCTCCCATGGAGCTACGTGAGTTCAGGGTAGAGCTGGAGGAATTTTAGATGAATGGGTTCATAAGACATAATGTTTTCCATGGTCAACCCTAGTGTTGTTTTCTACGAAGTTAGATAGGATCTTGAGACTATGCATGGACTTTCGACACCTAAACCATGTGACCGTGAAGAAAAAGTATTCACTGCTAAGGATTCATGACCTCTTCAATTAGCTGAAGGGATTGAGGTGTTTCTCATAGATCAACCTTATATCAGGCTTTCATCATCTTCAAGTACAGTATGAGGATGTATTGAAGGTAGAATTTTTATGTCAGTACATCCACTGTGAGTTTTTGGTAATGCCTTTTGGTGTGACAAATTCCCTAGTGGTGTTCATGGTCCTAACGAATAGGATCTTCCAGCCTTACCTCGATAATTTCATGGTACTCATCATTGACGGCATCTTGATGTACTCAGCGTCAGAGGATAAACAAGCTACACACTTGTGGATAGTTTTAGATACAAGCTCAGAGCACCAGCTTCACAGTAAGCTCTCAAAGTGCCAGTTTTGGATTCATGAGTACCACTTTCTGTCACGCGTCATCTTGGAGACTATACTTGGGGTGGATCTGGTGAAGATAGAATAAGTTCTTGCTTGGGATCCACCTAAAGCGTGAATAAGGTGCAGAGTTTCCTAGAATTGGTTGCGTACTACCGGAGGTTCATGCCCAACTTCTCCAGAGTAGCATCACATATGACAGCTTTGATTATGAATGGAAAACCCTTTGTGTGGATAGAGAAATTCCAGAAGAGGTTCCAGGAGCTGAGGTATAGGTTGACCAGTGCTCCCATCATGAGGTTTCTAGAGGAGGGAATAGACTACGTGGTATACTATGATGCCTCGGGGATGAGACTAGGTTGTGTCTGGATGTAGGAGTGAGCAGTGATTGCCTACGGCTCACAGTAGTTGAGGAATCATGAGCAGAACTACGCAACCTGTGACCTGCAGTTAGCAGAAGTGTTATTTTCCTTGAAGATGTGGCGACACTAATTGATGGGTGAATGGTTTACCATCTACTATGACCACAAGAGACTCAGGTATATATTATTACAGAAGGACCTAAACTTGAGATAGCATCAATGTCTTATGTTCCTCTTGGACTGTGAATTTGAGATAGTCTATACACCTAGGAAGGGGAATGTGGTGGATAACGCACTCAGTAGGATGTCTGGTTTGCAGTTGTAGAGTGAGGTGACGGAGAAGCTGTCCATGATGCAAATATTCTTCGTGGATGATGAAGGGCCAGCTTAACTCTAGTCTATGATTGTGAATCCCCCATTCCTTTAATGAGATAGGTAGGCATAGCTTGTAAATGCTGACTGTGAGGCCTGACATTCTCATATATCCTCAGTATAGGATTCAGATGGATTCTCTATAGGTGGGGAGTAAATCATCCTTTTTAGAGGACGCACCATAGTACTAGTGATGTTATGAAAGGAGGTGTTTATGGAGTTCCATAAATCCCCTTTGGTAGTAAAACTTGTTGTGTAGAAGATGTACCAGTAACTCTTACGTCAGTACTGGTGGCCAGGGATAAAGAGTGGTGGTAGAGTACGTTTCATGATGCCTCACTTTTCAGAAAGTGGAGGTCAAGCATCATGTCCCAACAGGCTTAACACAACCACTTGAGGTACCAGAGTGGAAGTGGGATGGTATCTCCATGGACTTTGTGACAGCGTTACCACACACGTCCAGGGGACACAATTATTTTTGGGTGAATGTTGACATACAAACCATGTCTCCCCACTTCTTACCCATCCAAAAGCAAGGATCGGTAGAGGTCTTGGGATGCCTCTATTCCAAAAGATAATGTGGATTCGTAGGGTGACTTCAAAGAATGTGTCAGACTGTGATGCATGCTTTACATCTCGGTTTTGGAAGTGATTATAGGAGGCATTTGGGACTCATCTACACTTGAGCACCACCTTTCACCCTCAAACAAATGGTCAGATAGGGCAGACCATACAAACCTATGACGACATGTTTCGTGCTTGTGTCCTGGATTTTGGTCAGAGTTGGGAGGACCACCTACCACTGGTAGAGTTTGAATAAAACAATATATATCACTCTACCATTGGCATGAAACCGTTTGATGTCCCGTATGGGTAGCCATGCAGATCACCTCTATGCTGGATAGACCCAGGGTAGTCAACACTCATGGGTTCGGAGTTGGTACAAGCTATCATAGAGAAGGTGGAGACCATCCAGGAGTGGATGAGGATTGCATAGAGTAGGCCTAAATTGTATGCCTACAGGAGACGGAGACCCTTGGGGTTCGAGTTGGGAGACCATGTTTTCCTTTGGGTCTCATCCCGATGAGGATCGCGACGATTTGAACAGGGAAGCAAGTTATCTCTAAGGTTCATCAGACCTTTATATATTCTTAGAAAAAGGTGGAATACCACCTAACTCTTTCTCCATAGATGCATCAGCTGCATGATGTTTTTAACGTGTCGCAGCTAAGGAGGTATGTGCATGATCCATCACACATCATCGACTAGGGTGAGGTGCACATTTACAATTGGGCAACATTTGCAGAGTTCTCGATGGAGATAGAGGATATACAGTAGTTTGTCCTTTTGGATGGTTAATTCCTCTAGTGCACATTCGGTGGCAACATGGGAATATCCAAGAGAGTACGTGGGAGCAGGAGGCTCAGATTCATGGTCAGTACCCCCCATATGTTTGATTAGAATTTTTTTTAGCTTTCGGGGATGTAAATCCTTAAGGTGAGGACAATTTAAGGTCTCAGAATTTCCATGTAATTTTTTTAAAATTATATTGAATTATTTTGAGACTGCATGCTTTAACGTCACATGCTTTCAAGGCATGGTGAGACCGAAACGGAATTCTGAACATTGTTGAGTTAACTTAAGTAATCATGTGAGAAGGTTTTTAAAACTTTCGAACCAGTGATCAGATTGAAAATATGAGGGCACCATTCAACTTGGAATGTCAGGATTTTCTTAGAAGGGACTTAACTTCAACCAGAAAGGGTCAGAAAAGAAAATTTATTTTTTGGAATTTTTGGAAAATAATAAAATAACTTAAAAAAATTATTTTATTTCTTTTCTCAACCATTGAGTGGTGGACGGAGGATCTGCGGTGTAGCCATGAGGTGACGATGAGTCATATTAAATGAATCCCCTTAATCGATCTTTAACATGCAGCATAACAGTTAAGCTATTTCATAAATGAAATAGTGTAATGATGAAACGTCGCAGTGTAACATAAACACTGCAAATTGTTCCTTTTTTTAATTAGATAACGTGATAGAGAGTTGGGAATTAAACTGTGGGAAATTATCTGATGAACCTCTAGTGAGTTTTCCCTCCAATAAATAATGTCGAATGCCAGTGAAACATCATCGAATTTGACATATCTTGAAGAATGAAACTGGGAAGCGAAGAACGACGTAGACCTCTTGAATCCTCAAGGACAAAACGTTATAGCAAAAAACATTAAACGATCTAGGGGTTATGATTTCTTTTTGATTTCTATTTTTCTCTATTCTTCATTCTAAAAAAACAAACACATATCAAACCACGAACAGGTTGATCTGTGGATCGTGTTTTCCTGTGGGAGGATTGTTAAATTTGGGGAAATGAATGGAAAGGTAGATTTATTTGTTCAAATATCAAACCTCCCCTTTGGTTATACACCTCTAATGCGGAGGGCGCGGGCTGACATGGACAAGGCCTAAGCCCCTCCTCCTTGCATGTTTTTATGAGTTCTTTGTAAAACTACTTTCCAAGATGGTGGAAAGGAGCATCTAAGGTCATCACAGTGAAGAGGGCGTTCCACAGAGTTTGTAGGTGCAAGCGGCATGAATAATGGACCACTAGAGAATTTCTGATGGTCTACCAAATTTTCTTTAGGTGGAGGTAGAATGCAGTGGAAGCAGGCGGCGGTAGCAGCATGCGGCGGCACTAGTCATGTGCCGGACAGCAGGGCAGTAGGGACACCAGTTATATCGACGACTGAAAGAGACAACGTTCCCTAATGGCGCACCAAGTAGTGGAGACCACAACCACTGCATCCAAGATTCCACATTGACACCACATTGATAGGTCAACTAGTGGACTTGATCAATGGGAGATGTGGAGGAGCGTCCTACATTCGCAGACTGCATTTGGCTGAAGGGGGCGGCCATTTCGACCGATCCCATGCACAACAAACTAGACCGTCTGAACCAGTTCAGGCTGCATCGAACCGGCCATTCCGGTCCGGGATGATCCACCCCAACCATTTTTCAAGCCATTTTGACTGAGTTGGACCAGGATGGGGGGAAATGATCGGGTGGTCGATCAGCCATGGTCAAAATTTGATAAGCCCGCCACTACGGATCGGGTCGGATAATTTTGGGTCACTTTTTGACTTGATGGATTGGACCCCAATGCCAACCTAGGTGGGGAACAATGAATCCCAATGAGCTAGTCAGATAATACGGTTCATGCAGGACCCCAAGCCGAGATTGGTCGAGTTGGTCTGACCGAGTCGGACCAGGCCTGGACACAACCGACCCACTGTTTACAAAAATTATGATATCTCTCATACAAAGCATCTGATTGATTCACTATCTACAGAATGAGGACCCTTGAGACGAAGAGGTCCTTATAAGATACCCTATGTGAGTTTTAGTGGTTATTGGAAATGTCCTCGTTGGATTCGACTCGAATACAACTAATACCTTTTTACAAAAATGCCCATATCTTATAGACTGGGCATCTGTTTGATGGGCGATTTGTTGCATTGGGACCCTTTCGACAAGGCAATATTTTGGGTTACCCTATGTGGGAATTCGTGGTGGTTGAGGTATGATTTATGGTTTGAAGATAAAATCCTCTAGAAATCATTTGTGTTAAGTATGGGAATCCAGTGGTTGGTTGTGACGTGAAGAATAAAGAGTGACCCTTCATGGATCAGAATAGAGGAACCCTTCATAGATCAGCATAAGAGATACCCATCATGGATCAGCATGATAGAGACCATTCGTGGATCTACAGTAGCACAAACCATCGTGGATCATCCGTAAATCAACCCGTCGTGGATGAGTACCAAAGCAACCCTTCGTGGATCAGCAGTAGAGCAACCCTTTTTGGATCAGCAGTAGAGCCTCTTAATAGAATAAGATGATCAAGCTTTATGACTAATCATTATTACTTCTATACTTAAGTTATACCCAGTGTGAGCTATCATTTACTTTGTGCTATGTATTTGAGATCTTTCTTGGTGGTATTGCCTCGATGGTATTTCCTTTTTTGTATTTTCCTTTTTTTATTTCTAAGAGACCTTCAAGGGTCTCGAGGTACCTACTGAGGGTTGTTATACTCACCCCTGCACAGGCTTCGCCCGCACCTGTTGTGTCTTGTGCAGATGACAGAAAGCTTTGACTGGGACATTGGAGAGCTAGGGCTAGATGATACTTAAAGGTGGATCGATAGATGTGGTGAGATATAGTGACATATGACAACAAGTTGTACCTACCCTTCTTGTAGGATCCTTGGCGGATGACCTTTAGAGCTAGCACTTCTTTTGTTGTACTTTCCATTTAGTTGGTCTTGTATTCCGACCCATTTTACTTCTACAGTGCCTGTACTTGTTTTTGGTTCCAATTTCAGCTTACTTTCGGTAGTATGGTTTTGTGTGTGTGTGTGTAGTTTGAAAGGAAATGCCTTCCCTTTTGGGGATAGTCTTTTTTGGTGGTAGTTGTCATCCCCTGGCCTATAGAAGGCGGGCTTGGGGTAGTCATGGCATGGGACTTAGGGTATGGGTCATGACATGATTTGTTTCATTATTACTTATATACTTAGTGGTTATTATGACTATGAAACAACCATAGTCCACCTTCTACCCATCCTATGAAAAATGAAATCAACACACGTACGTACGTATGGCTTACCATCTCCTCGTTATGGTGTAATATTCTTTTCACCACCACCTTACTTGGATGGGTATAATGATGGAAATAATTACTATATATGATTATTATAACATGATAAAAATTCTAGAATATCATACACCATCCACATCAATACCATTCAATAATTTTAGGAATGACATCATCGTTCATTCATACTGTCACGACCCGTCCCCCGGGTCCCATGCCGTGACTACCCCAAGATCGCCTTCCATAGGCTAGTGGCTGGAGACTAGAACCAAAGGTGTATTCCCTAAAACTAGGAAGGCATTGCCTTTATAACCTGTAAACACACGCAACCAATCACAGAGAAAGATACAAACGCAAGTCAACTGTATAGTAAACAAGTGAGTATAGAAAGTAAAAAGGGGCCAGAATACAAGACCAATTGAAAAGTACAAGTAAAACTGAAATGCAATACAACTGATGAAAGAGGAAAGACAGATACTGGATCATTATTTTAGGTTCCTACCTGAAGGGTAGGTACATATCGCCTCCTCAGCACTCCATGTCCACTTGTTTTTTCTGCGTACCGTCATGTCGTATGGTCCACCTCTAGGTACCGTCCAGTCCTGGTACTCTCAGCCTCAGTCAGCACTAACTGTCATCTACATCCAACACAACAGGGTGTGGTCATAGCCCATGCAGGAGTGAGTAAAACAATACTTAGTAGGGACCCCAGACCCTCAAGGTCTCACAAAATTCCACCAAGGATAAACCACAAAGTATGAAATCAAAAGATAACCCTACATAGGTATACGCTCATACATATACCTAAGTTATCATGTAATCCATCTCAATCATGGGGAAAATATAGAAAAACTAACTCAGCTCAAACCAGGATTTTATTCTAGGGGTAGTATCAAGTAACATCCCCAATCATATTGTCGAAACCTCGGATGCTGGAGAAATCCTCCTCTATCGAGTACAGTGGGCATGCTGTGACACCAAGGCACTTCCCACTAACCTTGTACTGATGAGGGACTCCTCCTATCAAGTACTTTGGGTCTGCCACATCACCAAGGCACTCTACACCGTGGGTCTTCCGTATCACCAAGGCACTCCCCCTTATAGCCTGCTGAGGTACTCCTCCTGTCAAGTACCGTGGGTCACCCGCGACACCAAGGTGCTCCCCACTGTGGGTCTGCCGGGACACCAACACATCCCCACTAGGCTAGTCGAGTCACTCCAAGTCAAATCATTCAGTAGTCATGAGGCCTTATCTAGCTACTAGGTCTCCGCACAATGCTCGTTCGTCTTTGAGAAGATTCGCTCCACAATCTACTAGTCGATAATCCAACAGTCACGAAGTCCCATGAAGAAGTATCTCAAAGTTCCTCCATGTCAAAGGGGTATCAACATAATAGACGGAGTGTCAATCGAACGCCCGGTCTATAAGTTATTAGCCTTTTAGTCTCGGGGCCCCAGTTGGATTCATGATCGATACAACTTGATCGTTTACCTTATCAAACCAAAACTCGAGTGGATTATACTCAGAGGGACTGTCTCGCTCTGATATTTCCAGCACCACTAATGGTTCGTCAAACGGACGTCCAGTGCTAATGTTATGGCCAAAATAAATAAGGGTCGTAGTGGGCCCGGGTCCGGTATGACCCGGTCAGAATGACCCGGCCTGACCTGGCTCAGTTCGACCCGATCTGACCCTTTGGGTCTAACCTAGCCCATAGTGTGGCTCAGCCCATGAGGGTAGCGGACCAGCCTCAAGGGTGCAGACCGGTCGCGAGGGAGCGGATCGGTCGTGATTCTTCATCAGTTCAGTCAGGAGGGTGGAGCGGCTCAGCAGGGATGGTGGCGCGGCTTGGCAGACGACGGTGTGGCTCAGCTCAGACGGTAGTGCGGCTCATCTTAGACAGCGGCGTGGCTCAGCTCAGCAGCATGGCTCAGCTCGGACAGTGGTGCGTCTCAGCGGATGGTGGTATGACTCGGTGGATGGCATTGCGGCTCAGCTCGGACGGTGGCACGACTCGACTCGGACGGTGGTGCGGCTCGACTCAAATGGTGGCATGGCTCGGTGGATGGTGGTACAGATCGGTGGACAGTGGTGCGGCTTGGCGGATGGCGATGTAGATCAGCTCGGATGGCGGCGCAGCTCAGCTCAGACGGTGGCATGGCTCGGCTCGGCGGTGTGGCCTGGCTCAGACTGTGGGTCAGCCGGTGCGGCGCGACGAGGCCGCGGTTTGGCCAGGGCAACGCGGAAAGGCCGCGGGTCAGCCGGGGTGTCTCGGTGAGGTTGCAGGTCGGTCGAGGCGGCATGGTGAGGCCATGGGTGGTGGCACGGTTTCCTCCATCGTCTCCATCTCCTTTCTCCACTATGAAGAACACACCAAATAAAAATGAAAGAGGGGTCGGGCCATGTTTTTTTAGCCCACACCCTTCGTGTTTAGAGTGGTAGTAAGTGTTTCAAAAGGAAATAAGCATGAATATGGAACTATAATCTTCTGCAATGTTTGTTCCCAACCCGCACAAGAAAATAATGGAGTACATGTAAAGTGATAAACATTTAGGAATAAACCCCTACCTCGTTCGCTTGATGACATTGGAGCAAGGAGGTAGTATGGTCATCGATTCGTCACAGATGAAGACATCCCACGTCAGAAGAAGTCCCGAGGAAGAAGCTCGAAGTCGAGGTTGGCATTCTTCATTGGAAGAGCGTTCTTCGTGGAAGAATGCGTTCTTAGTTGGAGAGTTTTCTCCCACAAAGAGCTCTCTCTCCTTTGCCAACAAATGTTCTCAAAATAAGAACCCACCAAAATAAAAGATATATCCAATATAATAAAAAGTGTTTCCCCAATTTAATCATTGGCACATTTCAAATTGGATTAATTAAATTGGCTCAATTAATGGTGTGTTGGCATAATTAAGAGGGGGAGGGTTGGCACAATTAATATGGAGGAATCTCAAGAGACTCCTCCACATTAATGAGGGAGTTGAAGAGTTTTCCCTACATTTATGAGGGAGTTGAGGTTTTTCTCCCAATTAAAGGGGGGATTAATCCCAGGTGGTCCCCACCACCATAACATCTCATGGGAGGTTAGGATCGTGTGGTCCCCACCACCATAACCTCTCATGGGACGTTAAGGTATGGTGGTCCCCACCACCAACTTTAACAAGGAGGTTGGTTACAAAAACATAAAATAAAATGTGTGTTTATTTTATTTTATTATTTTCACGAAAAACCCAAAAACTAACTTTCACCCTCGACCAACTACCATTGAGGTGAAATTCTTCTTAAGTGAACATCGGCGCTGCGAGTTCAAGGGTGCCCTCGGATTTCATATCCGAGCACCGGTTCAAAAGTTATAAAATATCACTTGCAAGTTTACTGTGCATACCTGAACAAAACTTCAGAAATTCATTTCAGGCACTTTGGGCCTCAGAATCACGCACCGTCAATTTTCGCGGACTCATAAAATTCCCATATATTTAAAAAAAAATACATGGAAATTTGAGGTCTTTACACATACGTACAATATACCGTCTCTACAATGCGATGCGATTCATTCTACATAATCTTCATTAAACCATGCTTATATACATGAATTGAATGAATAAATATGATATATATTATACTAATATAATTTTGTAAATTATTTAACAATAATCTATGAAGTGGAACATGAACTTATCTGATAAATCTCACTACTAGAAAAATACCCTATACCAACGGTTTGGAACCGTTGGTATAGGCCCCCAAACCATTGGTATAGGCTATACCAACGGTTTGGAGGACCGTTGGCAAGTAAGCCGTGACAATAGGTCTATACCAACGGTTTTCCCAAAACTGTTGTTATAGTCCTGTCCCAATGGTTTTGAAAACCGTTCGTATAAGTAATATGAATATCTATACCAATGGTTATAAAACTGTTGGTATATGTATTTCAAAAAAAACATTCGGTGGGATTTGATCCCAGAACCCCCTGTTTATAATCGAACGACTTAACCACTAAGCTAACATCACTTTTTTAAACATAATTTCATAAATATATATATGTATTATCATAATTATTTAAAATTTTGATTTATATAATGTTCTCGGTTATTTGATCTGGAAAAAAATAAAAGAACCTATCCCAACGGTTTTGAAAACCGTTGGGATAGCCCTATCCCAACGGTTTTCAAAACTGTTGGGATAGGTTAGGGGTGGGTTGTATTCTTTAGGACGAATGTTGAGTTTTTGGGTGGTTTTTACCAATGGTTTTGGTGAACCTTTGGTAAAGGTCACTCTTTCCCAACGGTTTTGGTGAACCGTTTGGAAAGGTCACTCTTTACCAATGGTTTTGGTGAACCGTTGGGAATGAGGCTCAAAAAACACCCTTTCCCAACGGTTTTCCAAACCGTTGGGAAAGGTGGAGAAATCTATGGCTTTCCCAACAGTTTGGCCAAAACTTTGGGAAATGGTACCTATACCAACGGTTTTTACAAACCGTTGGTATAGAAGTGTTGGGAAAGATCATCTTTACAGTAGTGTCTTGCATAATAACATAAAGCAGTCAATATATGAATAACGAGTGACAATAAAATTCTAATAACAAATGGATTATAATATAAAATATGATATCATAATAATTATTATGATTCTAGAATAAATCAGTAAAATTATTTAAATCATTATACAGGATGTTCGGATACATACAATTCTTATTGGACCTCAGGTAAGGGATGATTTTGTCTCACTTTAATTTTTGTGGGACATATACATTATACACCATATAATTCTTTTTTGTGGTGTTTATATTACCCATTCATGTTTTTTTTATTCTTATTATGAAGGTTATGATATTTAAATATGCATATAATGTTCTTTATTTTATGAGACATATGATTCGACTGATTATAAATTGGTAAGGGATAATTTTACATTCTAATTTTTATCCAAGATTGTTTATTTGTAAGTATTTACTAGATATATATTTATCATCCATATCCATGTTTTTTAAAAAAAATTCATAAAATTTTTACTAATATTCTATGTATGTTTAAATTCATTTTTACCCATTTATAACTTTTACTACTTGGTATGGAAGGATTCTTTTTTTTACCATACGAGTTACTTTTTTACTTTTCCGAAAAAAGTATAATGAGAATGTTTTTTTAACTTATACAACATGAACATATTTTTACATATTAGTAATGCCTTATTTCCATGAAGCTTCCTCTACATGTTTTCAATTCTATTTTCAACTAAATTTTTTTCATTTAAAATTGAATGACATTTTGAGAGAAGAAAATAGTTTTGAATAAGAAATGATATTTTCCTCAGGAATTAAGTCCAAGTGTTTTATCAAAATTATTTTCCATCTATAATGACACTCTTAAATAGGGTAATGTTTATATCCCTGTTATTATTATTAATTGATTATTTTAATGATGGATTGATCTTTTTCATGTATTATGTTATTATAGAATGATGTTTAAGAAACCCATTTTATTTTATGGGTTATTCTATGATGAATTATTTATGATTTTTTGGCACAAGTAATAATGAATTCATTATGAGATGTGTGGGACCTATATCTCCCTCCAATGCATTGGGTAAATATTTATATCTCATGATATAGACTTGATTGGAATGGAAAGTAAACATGGTTCAGTAATATAGGGATGAAATGACAAGTAAATCTGGTTCAATAATACATGGTTGGAATGGCATGTAAACCCGGTTCAGTAATGGACTTCATCCACTATGATGGTCATGGAGGAAATGCCTTGAATACTATGGGAATCGTATAATGTGCTTAATGGTTTTACAAAATTCCATGTTTGATGCCAATGTTATTTTATCATGATTAATGTTCCTTTATGATTTATTCCCTATGAACTTCCAAGATTTATTTCATGACGCATGATTTTTTATATTTAAACTTTATGTTCATGTTTTTACATTAATATATTTATGGTTTGTTTTATGTTATCAATGTTTTATCTTGTTGAGCATTTAAGCTCACCCTATTTATGTTTTATTTTCCCCATGATATAAATAAAGGTTTTAGGTATGAAAACAAATGGGTAAGATGTTTAAGAGATATTTTGAATATCTTTCACCTAGTTAGAAGATTATGTTCTAAGTTTCCAAATACACTAAACTTATATGATCTTTGGGAGTCTGTTTGTGTCATGTATTATGTATTCCAAAAATTTAATGTCTATGTACATCAATCCTGGTTCTTTATATTTGGTATCAGAGAAAAGGTTTAGTCAACCTTGAGAAACTTGGATGCAAAAACATTAGTGAGATACCTAGAGATATTTCTAAGGTATGTCCAGGGAAGTCCCTAAGGGTAAGTCTTACTATAGTTTACAGTCCTAGAATTATGTCAACGGTCATTAATAAACTAGGATTAATACTAAGATGTTATAGATTTAATGTACTACCCCTTGATTATTTTATTTCCCTTGTATGATTTTTTCCTCTCACACTATTATTTTTGGGATTTAGACAATGGCTGGAACCCAAAGGAACTGTGTTAATGATCAATGTATTGGGTAATGCAATGATTTTCCTCCTGATCAACCAAATGTTATGGGAGATGGAGTGAAACATATTATTGTTATACTTACACAAGATATGAATCATTCTAGACTTCCAAATAAGTATAGATGGGAACAACATTCTATTGAGTCCTTTATAAGGTAATGTCCACCTTATTTAAGTGGGTCTTATGATCCAGTTATTTATGAACAATAGATCAGTACCATTGAAAATATATTTTCCATAATTCGATGTTCGAAACATGAAAAATTCATTTTGGCTGTTTATCATTTAGAAGGTAAAGCAGACTAGTGGTGGAATCTAATCAAGAATATATTATAGTAAGATATTACTGAATCCATGGAATGGTGTGAGTTCATGAATTTATTTTTCAATAAGTACTTCCCTTTTATTCATTGAACAAAGATATAAAAGTAGTTACATGAGATTAATCAAAAGGATGTGGAATCTATTGGTACATATAAGGAAAATTTTACAAGTAATGCCAGGTATGCTTATGGGTTTATCATCCAACATGAATGTAAAGTTGATCGATTCTTCAATGGCTTAAAAAAGTCTTTGAAGGGAATTAGCTATAAGAGACTTCAGTAGCTATGAAGAGATTGTACATTGTGCTACAAAGGTAGAAATTTAAGTTGATGTTACATATCAAATATCAAGGTTTTGAAAAGAAAATAAAGATGGAGTTCAAATAAAAATCTCAATACAATGGTGAAAAGAAGATTGATATTTCCTTATGCTCAAAGTGTGGAAATAAATAGGGTGGATATTGTCTTAAAGGGACTAGAAAATGTTTTAAGTGTAGAAAATAAGGTCATCAATCAGTTAAGTGCTGAAGTAATGGGAAAAAGGTTGCTAATTATGTGAATAGAGAAAAGACTATATAGAATTCACCACCCATACTTCAATGATACAAGTGTAAGGAAATGGGGCATTGTGCTAACTAATAACCAAATCCAAGGGTTAATGATGATGATTGATGACAAAAACCACTTAAATCCAAAGATAAAGTCAAATCATATGTGATCACTATTGGAAATGTTGAGTATTTCAACGAAGTAGTGGAATGATTAAGTGTTTATGTAATGGGATTCCAAAATAATGTTGTATAATCTCTTTTATATTATTATAGAATATGTGAATATCTTTTTATTGGTCCATTGTGGTTTTCCATAAGTATATGGTACCAATAACCATGAAAAGTGATTGAAATATTTTTGGAAAGCACATGATATGCGTATAATGAAGGTATAAGGAGATAATGAGATGTTTGATAGTATTAATGAGATCATGACTGATATAATTACATAGTAATATCATGGTTTGAGTATATATAATTTTTGGTATTTTTGGTGTTTGGAAATAGTTAATTTTGACAGAATGCATGTTTTCACTAAATTTTTATGATAATTCATGACATTACCATGTTCTAAGATACTACATGATTAAGTTATTCACATTTTTGGAATGTAACAACCAAGAACTACCTTATGAGATATGTGATATGAATGTTAAATTGATTCAGTTCACCTCTTTCTAAAGTTTTATTTTAGTTTTTGGATGGATCGTAATTTTATCCATTTATGGATAGTATAAGTTATATTCTGGTTGAAGTTTGTTAGATTAATGTATTATCTCACTGTATGTGGACTTATAAATATTTTATAACCTGTTCTAACCTTTTTGTTGAGACAAATGAAATGACATATCATTCTATCGCATGATCTTCTAACACTTCAAGATTGAAAAATTCAACTTTATTTCTTTAAATAAGAGATGAAGTGTAAAGTGTTTAGGGAATGAACAATGGTGATATTTTACTAAAATAAAGTAATTATTTCTTCTCATGTAAAAAAATCATCAAAATTAGGAAATGGATTTTGAAAACAAAAATATTATCCTAGTACCCTCTTATCCGATGAATCAGATGGTCCCTTAAATCATCAAAGATTTATGGCTTTCTGGTAGTTATCTTTCTCCAAACCTTATTCTCTATCACTATCCATCAGTACTGGATGGATATATTTCTCTTCCATATCCATGTTTTCACTTCCCACATATGTTCTCCTATATGGAAACTCATCGATGAGTTAATTTTGTTAATTGTTATGTTTCTAACTTTCCTTTTTAAAATGATGTTTTAGTATCCCTTTTTACGATATGGGTTTGCATGAAAGAATCTTTAAAGTAGTAAACCATTTATAACCCCATACAATTTAGAAGGTGAAATTAACTTTAAGGGGGTATAATTTAACACCCTAAGATTTTATGAGATAGGTTATTTTTATTTTCTTTGATGTCTTGTGTTGTACGTTACACCAAGATTAGCTTGCACTATACGCAACACTGTATTAGCTTGTAGTTTACGCAACACTATATTTGTCTTATGTTACACAAAATTTAAAGTTTTTTTGATAGAATTTATTTCACTAAGTATATATTTTGTTCAATGAATAAAATAACTATGTTTGTATTATGTCATACGTAACAGTAAAGGAAGATTTCACTAAACGTAACATAGATGGTTCACCCATTTAAAATTTCGTTTTTGACACCTTTATATGTTCTATTTAAAAAAATAAACTTATTTTTTAGAATAAAGACATAAAAATTTATTAGATTAATTTTTAATATTTTTTTGATAAATATCATGTTTTGATGAATAGTAAAAATACGCTAAATTTTAATTGAAAACAACTTTTTCCATCAAAATAATTTGTATGGTTTAATAATCTTATTTAATGGTAATAATGTATAAATGTAATATATTTTCATCATTTAATTCAATTTTTTCATTGGAAGTAATATCACTTTTAAATTGGACATAAACACATGTTAATATTTTGATAATTCTTTTCTTCTTAAAAACACGCTTTTGGTTTTTGATAATGGGAATTAATTTTAAATTAATTTCTTCCAATTATGTGTTTTTAATTATTAAAAATGGATTCTATATTCGGAATCAGTAGATCCAAATTATGTTAATAGGTTACTTTTAGTTTTTTGGATATTTTGAATAGTAACTACGGTAATTTTTATTTAACGCAGTTAAAGTTAAATCGGGTAAATTGGTGTAAAAAATAATATAATAAAGAAAATAAATGATCCTAAAACCTTCTAAAACAGTTTTTTATGAATAAAATTCTACCCTTGGCATCGTAAGTTATAAAATTATTCATTTAAGGGACACTTGATAATAAAAATTACATAGATATTAATAAAACCAATGAAATTGACAAAATTTCAAACTCACATTTCATATAAGTTTAATAGTTTTAATATAGGGAAAACTAGGTGATATCATCAGGAATAAGTATTCCATGTAAATATAAAATACTTACCAACATCATGGTAATTTATTTTTAATTTTTAGGAAATTAATAATTACCTTAAATTCTTAAAATTTGATGATGTAAAAATTAAATAATTGTTGAGAAATCCATAAAACATTTTTTATTAAAATACTAATAAACATAAAAAGGAATTAACACATGACCAAAATCATATTTGTCGAGTATATCTCGACGATAAGATTCCAAGTTATAAGAAAGTTATTATATGAAGATTTATATAAGAGATTATGACATTTATTTTTTAATTTTATGTGATGTTAAAGTTGTCACATTCATACTTTAATAAGTATAACATTTTTAATGTTGTCTTTTAAAAAATATAAATTCAACTACATATTTTATTAGTAAATATAGTAAATTTATTAACATCATAGTATTTTATTTCAAAATTTTATTCTAAAAATAATTATATTAAATAATTACACAATATGGATGTAGTAGTTATTTTATTAAGGGAAATATCAAATAAATATTATTAGAAATACTAAAATAATTATAATTTGGGATAATTAATATGTCCAATGAAATTTATATATGACCTTTACCCATTAGGGATATAATAAAATATTTGGTTCTAGGATAACACCTTATAATGATATTTATAAAAATCGATGAAATCAATAGTGTCAAAATTGACACAATTGATATTTTTTTAAAATAATGTTTTATAAAATTGTTTAAAAAATCATAAAACAATTTTAAAAATATAGAATAGTTATGATATGGTATAAAATTTACTAAATTATTTAATTATGGTATAATTTAAATCCAATAAGTAAATATTCCACCCTTTTAATATTGAAACATTTGTTATCTTAATTAAAATTAAATAGAATAACCAATTGTCAATTAAAATGATAATGTTTAAATTGATATAAAAACATGTATAAATTTTATTTTATTATTATATTTCAATCTTATAATATCGTATCTTATAATATATCTCATTTTGGAGGCATTTGGATAGATTATCAAATAATTATAAATTAATATTTTTGAGGATTCCAAAAGTGTCCCTCACCTCAATTACAGAAGTCACTTCCTACTCAACACTTCACTTCATTTTGAGCCTTAAAGATCAACCATACCCTACCCATTTCCCTTATCAACGTCCCTAGAAACATTCTAGAGGTCTTTTTATTCTTGAAAGACTAACTCTTGTTCTCTAAGAGGTGATTTAGAGGAGGCACATCGAAGAAGAGGTAATACCATTTACTAATTCATTAAAACTTACTTCTTCTTATACTTTCACCTAATGAGTTATTTAATTATTAATTATATACTGAGAAGTTATTATGATTATGAAACAACTATATTCCACCTTATAACCATCCTATGATAAATGAAATCATCATGTGTGTGTTCGTACGGCTTATCATCTCCACATCGTGGTGTAATATGTTTTTCACCACCACCTTAATTGGATGGGTATAATGATGGAAATAATAACTATATATGGTTATTATGATATCATAATAATTATTAAATATCATAATACATCCACTTCAATACTATTCAATAATTTTCAAAATGATATCATCGATCGTCCATACGTACGGCCTATCGTCTCCACAATGCGATGTGATTCATTATACATATTATTCATTAAACCGTGATTATATACATGAATTTAATGAATAATTATGATATATATTATACTAATATCATTATTTAAATTATTTAACTATAATATATGAATTGGAGCATGATCTTATCTGAAAAATCATGCATAAGAACATTAAGTAGTCTATATCTAAATAACGAGTGACAATGAAATGTTACTAATAAACGAATGGTAATATAATAATATATGATATAATAATAATGATTATGATTATGTTATGAATTATTAACATTATCTAAATCATTATATAATAGGTTAGGATACATACAAATCATATTGGACCTAAGGTAAGGGATTACTTTTCCTCACTTTTATTTCTATTGGACATATGCCTTATACACCATCTAATTCTTTTGTGTGGTATTTATGTTACCCATAAATTTTATTATTATTATTATTATGAATGTTATAATATTTACATATTCATATAATTTTCTATATTTTATGAGATATATGATTTGACTTATTATAAATTATTAAGAGATAATTTTACAATCTCATTTTTATCTGTGATTGTTTATTCGTAAGTATTTACTGGGGATATATTTATCGTTCGTGTCCATGTTTTCTAAAATAAATTCAAAAAATGTTTAAAATTAATATATTTATGTTTAAATTAATTATTACCCATTTATAACTTTTACTACATGGTATGGAATTAAGCTTTATTTTTTTACCATACGAGGTACTTTTTGACTTTTCGAGCAAAAGTGCGAAGAGAATGTTTTTTTAACTTATACTTCATAAAAAAATTAAAATATTAATAACACCTTATTTCAATGAATATTACTCTACACTTTTTGAAGTTTATTTTCAACTAAATTATTTTCTTTTAAAATTGGATGACATTTTTAGAAAATAAAAAAATTTAGAAGAATAAATGTTATATTCCTCAGGAATTAAGTTCATGTCTTTTGTCAAAATTATTTTCCATATAATAGAACACTCTTAAATAGGGTTATGTTTCTATACCTATTATTATTAGGATTTTATTTTTTTAATGATAGAATGGTCTTTTATATAGATTATGTTATTCTGGAATAAAGTTTAAGAAACCCATTTTATTTCTTGGGTTATGCTATGATGAATTATTTATGATTTTGTGGCACATGTAATAATGATTTCATTATGAAATTGGTGGGACATATATCTCCCTACATTTCATTGGGTAAAAATATATATCTCATTAGATAGACATGACTGGAATGACAAGTAAATTTGGTTTAGTAATATAGTGCTGGAACATCATGTAAATCTTGTTCAGTAATGCATGGACGTAACGTTAAGTAAACCAGATTCTATAATGGACATCATACACTATGATGGTCTTGTAAGAAATGACTTGTCTACTATAGAAATAATATTATGTTCTTAATGGTTTTCCACAATTCCATGTTTTATTCCAATGATTTTTTATCATGATTGATGTTCAATTATGATCTTTGCCTTACGAACTTCCAATTTTTTTTTTAAAGGTTGGGGCCGAAGCCTCATTTTTATTAATAAAGAAAAGCAAAGACCTCTTTTAACTGGGTAGAGGGAGACCCATTACATAGCCCGAAGGCCCAGTGGGCTTGTAGCCCATTACATAGCCCGTAGGCCCAAATTTTTGGCCAAATTCCTATTCTGTGAATAGTAACCCGGCTGCTACAGTACCCGCTACAGTATCGTCACCGCTATAGTGCCCTGCCACCGCTACAGTTCCTGCCGATCAACAGTACCGCCGCTTCTACAGTACCCGCTACAGTGCTGCTACAGTAACCTGTGCCCAATGGGTTTTGAACCCCCATTTTTCATGTAGTATTACGGGGTGCTTACCACTAAGCCAATATTTATTTCATGAATCGTGATTTTGATATTTAAACTTTATGTTTATGTTTTTACATTATTTTTTTTAGGGTTTGTTTAATGTTCCCAATGTTTACCCTTACTGAGAATTTGATCTAACCATTATTATGTTTTATTTTCCCTAGGATACAAAGAAAGGTTTTAGGTAGGAAAATAAAAGAGGAATATATTTATGGGATATATTGGAGATCTTTCACCAAGTTATATGATTATGTCCCAAGTTTCCAAAGACACTAAACTAATATAGGATTTGGGAATATGTTTTTGTCATGTATTAACTATTCTGAAAAAGTGGTTTAATATCCATTTTCATCAAGCTTGGGTTGTTATAGAAAACACATGTCATTAGTAAATAACTTGATCACAAAATGCCTCCATGGATAATATCAATACAATAATATGATAGATATTAAAAAATGAATTCTAAATGAATGAAATTTTGAATTTTGGACATCATAATATCAAACATCATGATATATATATCATCAAGTCATTCCATAAGATAGTTTAAAACTATGGGTAAAAACATATTTCATTTGACCAACTAATTTGTCTCACAAGACCTACCAATGCATCGAGGGTCTATATAATTTCACTCCCCACAAATCACATGCAAGTCTAAATTATTCCTCATATATCCAAATATTTATTTAATTCATTGAAAATATATCACATCATAAAATATTTGAATTGAGTAAAGGATATGGATTTATCAATATTTCCCTAGTTAATCAAATATCATTAAAAGTATACATTACATATAAAATTTTATATATTTTAATAAGTAATCATATCACTGATAACAAAATATTTATATTTCAGATAAATGTAATTTCTAATGAAAAATTATCACAAGAAAGTGATTCTCTCAAGATAAAGTTAACAATCACAAAGTAAATCAAGAGATGATGGGTGACCATCATTTAATAGGGAATATTGTTTTTGTAATGAAAGCATTCCCTTTTGAAAAATTAATTGAATCTAAGTGAAATATTAAAATATATTTTCATAAAATATTGTTTTTTGTAAAAAAAAATTGGAAATCTGTATAATAAGATACACTTAAAAAAATGTTAATGGTAGTGGGGAAGTATGTTATTTTAGTATACATTAAAAAATCCTTTTGAATTTTTATAGAAAATTTATTTTGAAAAATATTAGAAATATTCCTTTAAATCACTTTTTTAATGTTGATTATAACTTAAAATGTGATTAATAAATCATTTGAGTAAATAAAAGGACTTCTATAAAACAATTTTGAAAAATATAGATATGGAAGAAAAATATATCCAATTTAAATGAAAATAAAGTCGATTTTCCTTTTAAAACATTCTTAGCTTGATTAAAAAACCAACGAGAATAAATGTTGGAAAAAATATGGAAAACCCTTAAATATTCTATGGATAAGAAAATAATTTGATCTTATGAAGGATAAAGGATAATATTCCTTTAGTGAGAGTAAAATAAATCCCAATTGTAATAAAGACTATAAAATGGATTCTTACCTATTTAGTAACTTTAAATTTGTAACCATTAAAATAATAAACTTGAATATAAATATTAACCATAATTAATAAATAATTATTCATGTTAAATTCATCAATGGAAAAATATATACACCATATAAATGTGAATAAGTTTACATTAACAAATATGAATCAATGAAATGGAAATTGAGATGAAGTCCCTTACCTAGAACATCCTTTTAGATAAATGATATTTAATATTATATATAATGGTTTTAAATATGTTATTAATTTATACCATAAGAATATTCATATTTATAAAATAATATATGATCCTCTTATATCATCTTAGCACTCATTCATTAACAATATTTTATTATTACTATTATTTCGGGTCTTAATTTCCTTTTTTTATCATGAATGTTTTATCATGGAAGTTATGATTATTATGCATAGGATATAGTTAAATCATAAAAATAATTATATTAATGTAATAAATATCATATCTACTCATTTGATATATTTTTATAACCATTTTTTAAAGTTGGTAATGAAAGATGAATCGCATCACTTCGTGGAGATGGTAGACCGCACGTATGCATGAGCGATGATATCATTAACTTAATGAGAAAATGGTTAAGTAATTGGATTACATATTAATTTTACATAATAAATAAAATATCATAATTATAATATATATATTCATTATTTGCATCATCATGACTATCCATGTGAGTCGATGATGGAAAATAAATTATATCGGTTCGCGAGACGGTAATCCTCCATACACACGATTAATGGATTTGTTTCCCATTTAATAGAGAAGGAGATGGGTAAATATTACTCCATCAATATAATATCATCTCAATATGAGGTATAGAATTTTTTTATTATATTTTAATTTTTAATAAATAATGGAATGTGTAAAAAAGAATAATTAAAAAGAAAGATCATAGTGAAGACAATTACCTATGCTTAAAAGAACCTCCTTTGGATATCTTAGTAAGGACCCTAGGGTTGGTATTTTGAGAATAATAGAACCTATAGAACGTGTATAAAGATTTTTGTGAGTTATTTTTGATGTTTTTTGTTACAAAAAATTGCATTAGAGGTGTGAAAAGTGAGGGGAGGGAGTACCCTCTTATAATTGAGGAGGACATACCTGGAGTTTTTGAAAATAATAAATGATACCCAAAGTATTCGCATGAAAAAGGATCCAAAATGGATCAGTATAAAACATTAGATGTTATAAGGTATAAATATGTCCTAAAATAAGAATTATAAAACTTTATATAAGATTTTAACTATTTTCATTATAGGTTAACCCCTGGAAAACCCATTTTAACATTAACCATGGTTATTAATTTTTTTTGTTTTTGACTATAGATTATGACCACTAATTAAGTTGAAATTATTATATAATATTAATTATTATGATTAAAAAAAATTAATTTAATTTTATGAATTCAATTCACAGAATTATAAAATTTTAATTTAAAGATTTCCCCGCAAAATTTGTTGAAAAACAGTTTTTCAAGAAATGCATTTTTGAAGCATAAGATGATCTTATATTAACTGTATGAATAATAATCATAATTAGATGGTTTTAAATTAATATAATTATATATATAATCTATAAGTTTAATTTAATTCATTTGTCAGTAAATATTATTTCAATTAATTAAAATGGATAAACATTATTCCTTTTTAAGAGAAAACATTTTTCTGAAAAAACCAGTTTTCTAAAAAATAACAATTTTTACCTCCAAATAATATTATATTTATTTATATCAAAATTATAGTTAAAATATTATTAATTATTATTATTAAATATTTTAATAAATAAAATTATGAATATTTAAAAACTATAGTCTTGATTATTCATAAAATCATATTTCAAAGGAAAAATTTCAAATATTCATTATTGGATTCTTTTGACCAAGTAATCTCGAAATTGATATTCATCCTATAGAATTTTGATTGTTTTTATATTAAAACATATAATTTTAATTATATTTTGTTTTATTAAAATATAATGTTCACTTACTATATCTGAAACATAGGCGATGCATTCTTCCCTCCTATAAACAAATCTTAACTGAATTTTTCATAAATATTGCATTCTAATCAAATAGGGGTGGTTCTTATTCACAAACTCATATGGTTCCCATGTTTCTTACTCCATTTTATTCTTTCTATAAAATACCTTTACCATTTCATTAATCCAATTCCTTAATACTTTCTCTTTGCTATAAATAATTTTGATTTTATGTTCATAGTTACATAGATGAGTTTCCAATCCTATTTCTTCATAGGTGAGAAAATTCATTGGGTATGGAATGTACTTACTTATAAATTAAATATGGATTATGTAATGATTAGATAGGTTTGGTGTAATTTTCAATAAATAATCCAAAACTTTAATACTTTCTATAAATTCAAAATGTCTCATGTACCTAGTGATGAATTTTCCATTCTTACCAAACTTTATGACACCCTTACATGGAGATATTTTCAAGAAATTATCATCTCACACATGAAATCCCAAATATTTCCTCTGATTATCAACATAAATATTTTTCCTTCTTTGAGATGATTTATTATAATCTATAATAGTCTTTAATTTTTTTTATCTTCAATATGTTTTGGGCCTACAAGTTTCATTTCACCAAATTCATCTCAACAAGTTGAAGTATGATATCTCTTTCCATATAATGCTTCATATGTAACAATTTGAATACAAGAATGGAAATTATTATATAAGAAATCTATACTATTGGTAAATACGGATCCTACAAACCTTGAATGTTAAGTGAGAAAAACCTAAACATTTCATACAATGTTTTAATATTCCTTTTAGATTTTCCATTAGTTTGAGGTTGGTAGATGGTTCTCAAATGAAGCTCAGTATCAAGAGCCTTCTGACGAATATTCTATAATTTAGATGTAAAATTGAGATAATGATAAAACACAATTGATATGGTTGAACCAAGAATTATTTCAACTATATTAATATAGAGCCTCGTAAGTCACTCGATAGGTAAACCTTATCTTATAAAAAGATAATGTACATAGTTGGTTAGCTAATAAATAATAATTCATATTTCATTATTATTTATAGTAGTGTTTTGTAGTTCTATGAAATATTATATAATTTTTTCATTTCATTTCAACATAGGAATAGAAATAGGTTTCATTAATCCTCTAATATGTTTTCTCTAAGATTTCACTTATTGTCAAACCAAACACTTGGCCACATTATTATAAATTTTCTTCTTTATGTTATCCCACTAAAAATGTTCCCTAGAATCCCTATATATCTTGGTGCTACCAATGTGTATAGATAAATTTGAGCTATGAGAATCATCCAAAAAACCATTTTCATCTCAGGAATATATGGAACAAATAATTTCATTCTAAATATCAGAACTCTATCTTTAAAAAGAATTTAACCAATATCCCATCATTCACATATTTAATTTTATTCTAAAATTATCATCACTATATTATGAACTTTTTTTATTTTATAAAAAATATATTTTAGAGTAATTTGAAAAAGTATTAATGTATCCCCTTCTTTAACAATTACCATGTCAACATTTACTAGATATAACAATATAGGATCCCTCGTAATCATTATTTAGGTCAAAACTCCATGTGCTTTCCTAATCAGTGAATCCAATACCCTATTTTATTTCAATATGTTGTAGTGTATTGAAAAATCATAATCCTTGAGTATATTGAGCCATAATACATTCCTCATATTGATATATTTCTATGAAAATATGTATTTTATTCTCTTTTTGTATATGTATATATCATATATTTCACCATAGATATAATGTATCTATATCTTTAAAGAAAATATAAAAATTGCAAACTCAATATCATGGGTTGGATAATTCTATTCATGTGTCTTTAACTTCATTGATTCATATGAAATAACTTAATCATTTTTCATTAGGACACAACCAAGTCCCTTATTTGATGAATTACTATATTATAAACCCATCATTTCTA
This sequence comes from Viscum album, assembly GCA_963277665.1. Lineage (NCBI taxonomy): Eukaryota > Viridiplantae > Streptophyta > Magnoliopsida > Santalales > Viscaceae > Viscum > Viscum album. Next base: position 35,667,951 of record OY728131.1, read on the forward strand.
GATGATATATCCATGATTAGAGACTTAGACAATCTCCTCTTCAATTATTCAAAACATTCCTCACATTTCATTTCCAAACAAACATAACCCCTTTATGTGTAATCTTGGTTAATAGTTAAACTAATTAGGTAAAATTATGAATGAATCATTGATAGTAACCTACCAAACCAATGAAATTACATACCTCAGTTTTTGTTCATTGGTGTAGTCCATTATCTAACTACCTTTTTCTGCATAGGATCAATTAAGATTACATACTTAAAGATAATAAAATATTGCAAATTAACTTTTTAAATCTATAATTTTTCATTGATAAATTTTAGATTTAATAATTTTCTTCTAAGAGTCTCGTGAATGATCCACAAGTGACCATCATAGTCCTCTTATCTCTTAGAATACACCAATATGTCATCAATGAATACCAAAAAAATTACCAAGATATTCATTGAATACTCTATTCATTATATCCATAAAAATAGTGGTTTCATCAGTCAATACAAGTTCAATTACTATAAACTCATAATGTTCATACCTCATTCAAAATTATATATTTAGAATTTATTCATTTGTTACTCAAAATTTATGTTATCTTGAATGAATTTCAATCCTTGAAAAACATTGACCTCTGTGAGGTTGATCAAATAAGTCATCAATATAAGGAGAATGATATATTTTCAAAATCATAATAGCATTGATTTTCTTATAGTCAATTCATATCCTCTTAGATCCATCGTTATTATTAACAAAGATAATATGGGCTCCCCATGGTGAAACACTATGGAATATTAATTACTTATCATATAACTCCTCTAATAGTTTCTTCAACTCCACTAAATTTATAGTGGTTATTATATAGGTTTTTGTTGATATATATTTTTAATGGGGGATGGAATCAATGGATAACTTGACTTTAGGATTTGGTGGATGTATAATTAATTCCTTAGGAAATATATTAATGTATTCCAGTCTAATAGGTACATCCTTAATTTCAATATTACTTTTTCCATCCATAAATTTTATTTGATCTTATTCCCCAGGAATATCATTAAAAATATTTGTTGGGGTGGATTTAGACATGGCTCATATGATGAAGTATCTACTCTAAAGACAAATAATGTCACATATTCATACTAAACCATAATTTACTTCTCATTACAATAATTTTTTGCATCATATTTTGAAATATAGTAAATACCAAGGATTATATATAATTCAAACATAGGTATGATAATAAATTCTGAAAATATGAAACATTTATGTGTCATAATGTGGACTTCCTGACACATCCTTATTGTTGTGATATTTCTACTATTATTTTTAACTAACAACTCCCTTATTAAGGTGCTAGAGAAGTATCTAATTTTCTTGGAAAACATGGGTGATATAAAAGAATATGAAGATCAATAATCAAATAAAGCATTGGAAAAATTAGAGGATATTATTAAAAGCACCTACCACTATATTATTGGGTACTTCAACCACAACAGTAGTGATTGAATAATATTGGCCTTCTCCCCTTGGTTTATTTGATTGTAGATTCCAATTATTCTTGGGAATTTTTTTTTGAATAATGACACATTTCTTTATAGTTGAATCATTGGATAATAGTGGTATATTTATTTCCATTACATTCAAGATCTAAAATACCCTTTTCACCACACTTGTAATGAACTCACATACCATTCAATAAAATTATAGGATATTTCTTTCCATAATTTTCACATGATGTAAATATCTTCATCTTCATCTTCTTATTTGAAACATTACCTTTTTCTTGGTGTTGAGAAGACCTCTTATTATCTTGATTCCCATTGAATATACAGGATCTAAAGAATTAATTGTTTATTTTTATGGAACATAAAACTATTTTATCACATGAAAAAAAATTAAGAAACCAGTGGAATTGAAATACATGGATTAATCCCTTAAAATAAATGATCAATATTTCATTCTGTATTACATTTTTAAGATGTATTATACATGTTTATCCTTATAACGATATCCTCATACTCTAAAAAAATTATTCATTTTTATTTAATATAAGGAAATTTCTACCCATTTAAGTTTGTTGGTCAATAGAGAAATATTTGTAGAATAATTTTTCTTTAAAATATCTTCATTACATGAGTTTTATTTCATCTTAATCCCTAGTATTCTCAATAATTGGCCACCATTAATCAATATCACCTTTGAGACAATACACTATAAGTGTAACATTTTAATTTTCCTCATATCCCAAGGCTAGAAATATCTTTTCTGGGGACCTAATCCATTACTCATTTTCCACAAGATTATTTGTCCCACTAATTTTTTGAGAGTTTATATCACATGAAGTGATCCAACACAAGAAAATTACATTGTGGAATAGCATGTTTCTCCATTTAGAGAAGGTTATTAATCATAACCTGGGTAATATTCTCTAATATAGCCATGATCTTAACAAATCTAATACTAGTTGTGTGGGCTTTCTCAGTATATAAATTTTTATATTTACCATAAGTGTTGATGAAATTCTTTCTTCCAGAAACCATTTTTAAATAATGGAATATACTAGGTTAGATCTCAACATTATGAATTTTAAATTATAAAATATAATTCTAAATCTACTGTAACACTTAATAGATATAAAAAATTTAGGCATTTTTAAACTTGAAATCATAAACATTGTTTCTTTGGAAATGTATTTATTTTATAAAATTATTTTTAACTACTTCAAATTTTTTTGTAAATAAAATTTGAATTTTCCTAAGTATATATTCAGGAGTGTCAAACCAGGTGTGCAATAATGACTGTTTTCATGCACTAGGTGATGATCAAGACAAATCCCAATGCATCCTTTTCAAGTTTATTACAACAAGGTATAACTATGGTAGAACCACATCCAATTATAGTATCCAAATAGGGATGTTTTTCCAGAAAACCCCACATATTCTCTACCTTATCAATATATTGGGATATTACTCCAGAATTTTAAAGTCTATCATAGGGTTATGTTCTCAATTTTTTTTTCTCGTTAATATATTTCCCAAGGTTTCTACTAAACTTCCTATGATACTAACTATAACAACCCCAACTACAGTGACATAGATTCAGTGTATACTTTATTGCATTGTAATAGATACAAGTGGTTAAGCTCTAAAGGAATAATTAGTTTAGTAGTTTTAGATATCTAGATACATACATGATGCACATTATACATTGGAGATAAAATATAATATGTATTAATGGAAAACATTCAGCATTCTTAAACTTATTCAAATAATTGTTCTTCATATCTTGGGGAAAGAGATAAAATAATAGATAGATATAATTCTTAGTAACAATTACGTATAGTGGAAGTTATCATAAATAAGTAATACATAATAAATATGGAAAGGTAAATATATAGACACACATTCCATTTAATGAATAACTTGAATAACATAACTAGATAAATCAAAATAAATATGGAAATTTAAATAAATAAATAAAATGTCATTGAATCAAAAACATGGTCAAAAAATGTATATATGGATAATATCAATGCTATAATATCATGTATAATAATAATTGAATTTTGAATGAAGTAAATTAATAATTTTTTATGTCATAAAATAAAACATCATGATATTTTTACCATTAATAACTCACACAATATTGTTTAAAACTATGAGTAAAAACAAATTTAATTTGGTAAACTTATTTGTCTAATGAGACCTATTGATGAATCAAGGGGCCATATAATTTGTAGACCCACCCATCACCATTTTTGTCCAGATAATTACTTATATATTGAAATATTTATTTAATTCAAGAAAAATATTCCTTATCAAAAAATATTAATATTGATTAAAGGATACTGATTTATTAATATTTCCCCAATTAATCAAATAACATTCAAAGTATAAACTATGTGTAAAAAATACTATATACTGCAGGTAATAATAATATAAATGATACAAATAATATATATATGTTTAGGATAAATGTAATGTATAATTAATCGTTATCAAAATAAAGTGGTTTTTTATAGAAAGTTAATAATCACAAAATTAGTCAAGATATGAGAGGTGGCTATCAGTTTATCGGGAATATAGGATTCGAAATAAATCATGTCCTTTGGAATAATAAAGGTAATGGAAGTAAAATATTAAAATAATATTTCATTAAATATTTCTCTTCATAAAAACAATTAAAAACATGTATAGGAAGCTACATTTCATAAAACTATTACAACAATGGGGATGTTCATTATCACCGTATACATTAAAAAACATTCCTTTTGACTTTTTTTATAAAAAATTACCCTTTGAAAGAGGTATAAATATTGCATTCAAACTAATTTTAAATTTCGAGGATAAAATAAAATTCCCTTAATTAATAATTTTATTAAATAAAAGTACTTTTTTAAAACAGTTATAAAAAACAAGGATATAGAATAAAAATATATCTGATTTAAAGAGAAATAAAATAAGTTTTATTTTTAAACATTATTTTGATTGATTCAAGTAAATAATTAATGAAAATTTGGTATAAAATATGTAAAATACTTAAATATATAGTGGATAATAAAATTATTGGATATTATAAAGGATGACAAGATTACTTTAATGAAAGTAAAAGAAATCCAAAAAAATGAGATTGTAAGATAAATTATTCCCTCTTTTGTAACTTTTAAATTATATCCCCTTGAAAGAATAAAAATGAATTGAAAAAATAACCTTCATGAATTAATTTTTATTCATGTTAAATACACAAAATATTCATTATATACACCATATAAAATTTAATATGTACATATTAACAAATATGTCTCAATGAAATGGAAATTGAGATGAAGTCCATTATGTCACACTTCTATTTAGTTTAATTTAACTTAAACTCATGTATAATGGTTTTAAAAAGAATATAAATTCTTACCACAACCATATTAATATTTATAATATCATATATGATCCTCTTATATCATATTTCTACATGTTTGGTAATTATATTTTATTATTACTATTGTTTTAGTTGATAATTTTCTTGTTTTCTCATGCGTGTTTTGTCATAAAGGTTTCAGTTATTATGTATAGGATATAGTTTAATAATATCAGGATTTATATTAATGTTATAAATATAATATTTAATAATTGGATAAATTTTTATTACCATTCATGAATGTTGTACAAAGATAATGAATCATATTGCTTCATGTGGATGGTAGGTCATATGCACACATAAGCAATGATATCATTCCCTTAATGGGTGAAAGTGCTAGGAACTGGATGATATGTTAATTATAAAAAATCAATACCATATCATAACTATCATAAATATTATTTATATCCAGCATTATCAAAATCCATGTGATTCGATGATGGAAAATAAATTTCATCGGTTTATGAGGTGGTAGTCCGCTATACACACGAGTGATGGCCTTGTTTCTCATTTGATGGAGAAGAAGATGGTTAAATATTATTAAATAAAAATAATAACATATAATTATATGATAGATAATTTCTTATTATATTTTAATTTTTAAGTAATAATCAAAGGTGGAGAAATAATAATTAAAAATAATGAGCTTAGTGAAGAAAATTAGCTTCATTTAGAAGAACCACCTTTGGATATATTATTAAGGACCCTAGGGTTTTTCTTTTGGGAAGTATAGAACCACTATAATTTGTCAAATTATGTGGGATATTGAATATTTTAGGGTTTTTTTAGTGAAATTTCTCTATATGTGTGACAAATTTTGGGGAGGGATGCCCTATTATAATTTAAGAAGAGGACACAATTAGAATTTTTGAAAAGAATAAATCATTCCCACTTTTCCACATGCCAAAAGGCTAAAAAAAGGATCATTATAAAAATTAGACATGATAAGGTCAATCTATGGTCATAAAATGATAATTAGGACATTTTTAGGTCATTTTAACCCTTATATTTATATATTAACCCCTGGAAAACCATTTTTTACCTTAACTGTGGTAATTAATTATCTCTATTTTGGCTATTCATTTTGACCAAAAATTAAGTTGAAAATATTATATAATATTAATTATTATTTTTCAAGATATGGGATCAATTTTACTAAATTCAATTCATATAAGTGGATAATTTTAATTTAAAGATAATCCCGCAAAATGTGTCGAAAAAAACTCTTTTTCAATAGATTCATTTTCAAGTATAAGATGATTTTAAATTAACTATATGACCATTAATCATAATTTTATGGATTTAAATTAATATATTTTGATTTATACTATATAAATTTCATTTAAATCAATTATAATTAGATATTATTTTAATTAATTAAAATGAATAGACATTATTCTTTTCTAAAAAAAAATCTAAAAAAATAACTTCTTACAACCAAATGGTATTATCTTTATTTATATAGAATTTATAGTTAATAAATTGTTAATTATACATATTATTACACATTATTATAAATAAAATTATTAATAGTTAAATAATTCATTTTTGATTATTCATAAAACTTTATTTCTAAGTGAAAAAATCATGAATTCGTTTAATTCTTATGTTGACAAAGTAAGCTAAAAAATTATATCCATCCTATAAAATTCGGATCTTTGTGCAACAAAATATTAAAATTTACCTTTTATTATATTTTTATCAAAATATTATTTTCACTTTCTATATTATAATCTTAGTTGTTACTCTTGTTTAGATGTTAAGGAGATAAACAAGGATATGGATGAGGGTGAATATGAAAAGAGGCTTCATATTCAAGAACTATAAGAAATAACAAGCATAGCCTTTGTGAACTAAAAAATTTATAAGGAAATAACAAGAGTAGAACATGATAATATAATTCAGGAAAAATACTTCCATATTTGATAGAAATTGTTTCTCTACAACCTGAGATAGAAGTTGATGCTAGGTAAACTTCATTCCAAATGGGAAGGCCCATTTATTATCACTCAAGTAAACCTATTTTATTTTATGAATATAATTAAATAAGGATTGAATAATATATTAACTATCTATGGTAATGGGAAAAATAATTATCATGGAAATTTCTCACATGAACAAGTGGAGGAGGTCAAACTCCACAAACTGTTATTCTAATAAAACCACCAAGTTTTACATTTCCTTAAACTTGTTAATCACTGTACTTATATTAAATTTTATTGAACATCCATATATTTTGTAATATACTATTGACAATACATCATTAAAGTTTGGGGGAGATAAAACTTTTTAGTTTTGGTAATTAAATTTTTTTTTCATTTTTTGGGTCTTTTTAAATTTTTTATGTTTTTTTAATTTTTTCAGCTCAAAATGAATACCTTTTCAAATTTTGAACCTATTACAATTGTGAGAAATTTATTTTACCCATAAAACTTAAATTAAATGAATATTGAAAAGTGGTTATTTTTAAATCTAATGTTTAGTAAATTCATTAAAATACTAGTGATTTTTGGATCCACTTCCATGACATACTACCATATTTAATATAACTTAACTTAGAGGCTTTTAAACCATTTTTATGTCTTATTAATAGTTCCCTAAATTTTAGAGAGAAAATATCCATGCTTGATTAACTATAATTTTCAAATAATTCTAGTAAAATCCTTGGATAATTGATGAACCTGTATTGAAAATGATTGAGGTATTTTTCATTAAAACCCTCTTTTTAAAATATACTCTAATTTTGTACTACCATGACATCTGGACCTAGTTAACCTCTAATATCCATGAAATACCTGATTATGTTTCCACATTATAATCCTGAAATCCCTATCATTCACCTCTAGAATTAAATTCATGATCATAGTTTAATTAAATTTTGTAGATGGGTGTTTTATAAAAAATTATAGAAAGATGCCATTTATGAGAATATTTCGATGAAATAACTGGTATATTTGTACATATATTTATAAAAGAAGTTTCTTATCATTTTGAGGCTATTAGTGAATAAAATTTGAATGTGGTCGTGTCAAAACCTTATTTGAAGAGAAATATAAAATTTTGGAATGATAGAAGGGGGAAATTCTTTAACCCAGGGCAAGGAAGCTTACATAACTTATTAAAGATCAAATATTCCTCTTTTCCTTAAGAATTAAAATCTAAGATTAACTACAAAAATAAATTCAAAAAAAGATTATAAAGGAAATAATTAGAATTAACATTTAAAAATTTTGAAGCACTAGTTTCGGGATTTTTCAATAAAAAATAAAAAGGTGTTATAGGTAAATCCATTCAAGTGGGAGTTAAAAAGGATTCTATTATTAATTAAAAAATAAGAATCATTAAATTTTATTTAATTATAGTCAAACCTCCTTATTCTACCATAATATTTTAATTTATGAACCTACCAACCTATATCCATAGATAAACCCTAAATATTCTTTATTAGAGACATAAGTAATTGACTCATTGGGTAGTGGTTTAGAAACTTATCAACCCTATGGTGACCCATGAAATAATTTGGAATGAGAAAAACATTTACTAAAATTCATAAAACATGTAATGAGTGAAATATTTCTAGGTAGGTAGATATAAATTTGTATTAATAGGATAGGAGGAGTGGAAAAAAATTGAATATTCCTTAAATTGTAATTAAGAACATTTAAGAGGCATATTAATTCTGAGTAAAATGGGTTTTGAAAAAGGGAACTCATATTGGATTGTATTTTAAATTTGTCTTGCATATTATCTTGGATATTAATTTATCCAAGAGTCTAAGGTTTAAGAGTATGGGAATTAAAAGAGGCAATAAATTATTTATGTTTTTAATAGTACATTTTTTATTACCTCACATATATTAATTATCTATTTATTAGGATGTTTTAGCATTAATGTATCATTTATTTTTATGTTTTTAAAATTTTTTAAATGAATTAATTTCTGATTTAAATGATGTATTTAATTTATTGAATTAAATGAATGGATAGATACTAAAAAAGTATTTGAAATTTGTTTTAGTATTAGTTACCTAAATAAAATTATTCTAAAAGATAACCTGAGAAGATCTAGAAGTTAACATGAAGAAGAATAGAATACATATGTGATTGTTAAAAAGTTTTCAAGGGATCATCTCTACAAAGTGATACATGACATCCTTCGTCAATATATAAGAAATGGTAATGGATTATATAATAAATTTCAATTCCAACATTGGTGATGCATAATATATTTTACATAAATAATAAATTATTCACTTGAAGATTATTTGAGAAAAAAATTTAAAACTATTGGGATTTGTAATATTTTGGAAAATTTATAAGTTATTCCCCTTTTCTTGTTGAAATAAATCTACATGAAGAGTATATTTTACGTTGCATGTAATATTTTTTGAGCTGAAAAAATATATTTTTACCTTTGTTGTGGGAATAAGATCTATTACGTAAGAATTTCATCTAAGAGATATGGAATTTTAGGGATAAATAATTTTTTAGATCATCTATAATCTACCTAGTATCTAATATATTTCCCCTTTTTAATTAGTAGAATAGTCAAGCTCATTTGGATGTATAATAATTTCTCATTGAATGTTCATATGTAAGGATTTTTTTACATAAAAAACATCATGAAATTTCACTAATACATAGTATTTTATAATATTTTAATGAAAATAATATATGCTCAACTATGATGTCTAATTTATTTATTCATACATAATAAATCACCTATTAGTGCATAATATTTTTTTCTTTTAATTGGGAAATTAAACCCAATATAGAAAATAATATCACATGGGGAAAAGTATAGTAAAATATTCATAAGTAACCATGGTATTGAAGATCATTTAAATACCACATATAGACTACACATATAGAGGGAAAATTAGAAATATCATCAAATTATTGAATAATGACGCCCATGAAGTCCAAAAATTGACTGTTGTTGGATATTAAGGATTCAAACATATAGATTTATATAAGGTCTAAAATATTAGGAAGTATATTCAAATTTAAAAAGGATTAATCCTCCTAAAGTTTGAACATTAATAAATTATCAAAAGGTAAAATATATGAAAAGAGCTATTGACTTAAGAGAGAATGGATTGAAGTGGAGAGTTTTGAGTTTTTTTCTTATTTAATTTTATTTCCTCTCAATTATTGATAGCTTTTTAACTCTACCAGGGAAAATGAAGAACTTGTTAGTGATTGGTAAAGTTAAGTAGATCATATTTTTTATTCCATATTATAATATTAAATGAATAAAACTTTCAATTATTAATATATTTCAAAATTCAATAGTATGATTGTATTTTGAATGTGATTATTCATAGTCGGTTCATTTCTTTCTACGTTGTTTGATAAATTTCACTCACCCTCTCTTTAGTTTAGCTTATATTTAATGTAATTGTCAAGTTTTAATGGTGTGTATCTAGAAATTATTGATAAATTTGTAGAAGTTAATGAAATTTAATTGAATTACTTAGAAGAATATTAACCATTTTGGGAATTTCCTAGGTGATTTTATGATAGTTTATTATAATTTTATCATTCAACATTTATTACAAACATAGGAAGGAGGGAAGATAACAATTAATTCTATTGGTCTAATATTGTAATTTCACTCAACCTAGGGGTGAAAGATGAATATGTTGTGGATTCTATCATTTATCAAATTATAAGAAGAATAGTGAACTATTTTTAAGACTAGTATAACATTACAATTATTAATCAGACCCTAAAAATGATTATATTTCATCTTGTTGAAAAATATGATTAATTTAATTTTTTTCTAAGTTTGTTCAATATGAATTCACCAAAAATTCCTATATTTTCTAAATATGAAATATATAATTTTTCATCCTCTCTATAGAAAACATATGGATTACACAGTACTATATATATATATATGTTTGTGTGTGTGTGTTTGTGTCTAATAACACTAAGTTTTAATATATTTCTACACCACCCCATGATTGGTTGGTCAAGTTCAACCAAATTTCTTGGCCCCTAGAGATTTAGTGTTTTACAACCATTTGGGAGATATTTATACCATGGAGGTAGGTTATTCAATATCAGTGCATATTTTGGAAGATGTGTCCCTTAATAAAAACATTGTATGTTATAGGGAAGGATAAACTGTGTGTTTTGGGTAATATGGTGAATTATGTAATGAATAAGAAAATACTATACCATCTTGGTGTCATGGTGTAGGATATAAATGGCCATAGTCTAAAGAATTATTTTGTGGTGGAATATAGATCATGTGAGGGTATGAGGATGAAACTTCTATGGTGGATACTATTATTACCTATAAGTATTCAACAACCTTTTTAAGTGTGAAAGGGTTTCTGAAAACATGGAGATATAGCTATTTTGGAAGATGAGGATATAGTATCATGATTATACAAGCCTTATTATATTATTGTGTATCGCACACCGCATTATAGTAATTTATCTTATATTTTATTATAAATTTTATGTGTACCTTTTTTTAGTTTGATCCATTCAGTATCTCTAAAACCTTTTGCATATTGTGGATCATCCATGATGTTCCTAGACATTAAATATTAGATATAAGTACCTTGACTCATGTGATCAATTTTGTATAACCCATGGTTCCTTTATCTTATTTCATCTTTTATTAGCTTAATTACTTCTTAAAAGTATATGGTATAGGATTTTCTTTGGTTTTATTGGTGTTTAGTCAATTCCTTGATTGAGTATTGTGGTAAATTATTTCATGTTTGGTGGCATTTCATTATTGTTAACATTTAATTATTGTGATGTATTTTTGGAATCTTCAGTAAATATAAGTGATTTGAACTATTTCTATTTTAATTAGTGTTTATGTGGATTAATCATACTACCATGACCCAAACCAACGGGGCTCGAGCCGCAACTCCCCAAGCCCACATCTAAAAGGCCAGGGGTTAGTGACTAGCATCTAGTAGGATATCACACACATGGGAAGCCTTATACTATCATACATATACACATGCACCCACATAAACCTCCATGAAATAGTACATAGACATATAAAAACTAAAAGTAAAATGAATGCATACATCTATCCCAAACCAGAGTGCAATAGAATTACAAAAAAGGAAAATATAGGGCCCACTAAAAGAAAAATACAAAAGCGTGCAACCTACTCAGAGGGAGGGGATCCCCATCAAAAGTATCCACCGGAAAACTCCTTAGCTAATCTCCAGCTACTTTGGGTCCTCCTAGGACTCCGTTGAAAGGATTGTGGTCTACATAAAACAAAAAACATGTGCAAGAAAAGCCCATATAGGGGTGATTATAAAGATACTCAGTAGGCGCCCCAAAAACCCCAAAATAAAAGAGAGAAACTAAAAGGAAACATTCAACTCATCCTAGCTAGAGGGAACCCAAATGAGAGAGGAACTCCATCTCGAGACCATCCTTAGCTAAACATGATTAGTCGGCTTAAATCAGGTATATACCCATACATATGCCATGAACATCCAGAGAAACTCATCTCAGACATCAAGCCTCATGAGGTTATGACCTCATAACCAGTGATAGGTTCAACTCAAAGCTCTAAAGATTACACAAACAAGGAGAACACACTCCAGGAGCTCTTTCATCCCAGATGAAACTCATCTGAGAGATACATTCCATCGGGTCTCACACCAACATCCCAGACGCCCATCTGAGAGATCACGCTCTTCAGATATTGTCACAGAGAACATCACGTTGAAACAACAGAAACACCAAACTCCTCAGATAGGGGATCACTCCTAGAGTCCTCTATGGGATACAAGAACCCGGTCTTGTAACTCAAAGATCACACATATAGAGGATCACTCCCAATATCTATTGGGGGAAACCATAACCCAATCTAACTTTCCAAAAATCACATCACTCAGATAGAGGATCGTTGCTTTTGTGAAGATGGTCACGATGTGTTTGGAAACCCCATATGGTATAACTCGTGATGTAGGGGATTGAACTAACGATGCACCAACCCTTCTGAAAACACGTGCTGAGTATGGGATCATATAACCAAAAATTTCACAACCTTACTAAACCCATGTGCTAAGTAGGGGATCATATAACCAACAATACCACAACCCTACTAAAAACCACATGCGGAGTAGGGGGTCATATACCCAACGATACCACAACCCTACTAAACATCCCACTATATAGTGGATCATATTCTTGATGATGCCTCAAACCCTATGGAATTGACCTGCTAGATAGGGGATCACCTCCCATGTATAAGTGGTCATAGTGATACCAAGAATCCGATCTCGGGAAGCAAAGTTAGAGGGTCCCACTCCGGACCCACCAAAGGGATGCCACAACTCTTTCAGAAAAAAAACCTATAGAGGGGATCACAAACCTGTACTAAGGTTGTAATTCCACAAAAACCCTCATAGTAACAAACCAATGGAGTACACTCAACCACTAATAGTCCAAACATCACTAACCCAAGTGACTAGCAACATCACCAAATTGCACACCTCCTAGGCTCGAACCAAGGCTACCATCATGTTCTACAGGGAAAAACTGGCAGGATAGGCTATTTACTTGACTGAAGTGGTCAACTGATGAAACATGTAATATTCACTTTAACAAGTTCTAGTGGGTCCCACACAACAATTCCAAAACTCATCAAGTGGATCACAATGTTGTGATCCCCTCAAAAAAATGCCTGAGTTCATCTACCCGTTCGTCTAAAATGACAATTGGAAGAAAAGTTCATGTTTCTCCATAAATGACCAAAACCAGCCTCATGGGGACCATACCTTAATCTCTATCCTATCACCCAAAATCTAACTTGAAACATCTAATTTACCATCAGGATTGAAATTCCACTGATAGGGCATCAATCGGATGCTCAGAGAGCAAGTTATAATGGGTCAAAGTTGAATAATAATAAAATATTATTATTATTTCAACATTTTGTCACCCCAATCCATGATCCCAATTATTTAAACTCCCAAACCAACCCCAAAGGGTCCATATTGATTCAAGGGTCGTGTCTCCAATGACAACTCGTGATTTGGACTCCCGGTATGCATTTTACGAAGGTTTAAAGAGCCCCCAGAATATTCTAAATGGACCACTGCTGGCTCACTGGAAACCACCACCACCGCCTGACTGGACCACCAGGCTGCCATTTTTAGAGTCACCGGGCTGCCGTTCTCCCCACTGGATTCCACAGTGACAATGTTTTCTCACCAAAAATGCATTGCAGTACTTTCGTTGGGCCGCCACGGTCACTCCGTTGACCAGAAAATGAATATGAGACCAGATCTGTGATCCTCAGGACCGGACCTACACTACAATGGCCTCCGTTCAAAGAATCATCAACGTTTTAATTCAAAGAAAAATTGGGGGATCTTACACTCACTATATCCCCTCCTACGATGCTTAAAACATGAAATTGTCACAGATCTGAAATCCTTGGATCACGACCTTCACAAATCCATGCCCCGCTCGATGTTTGGATGTCGTTTCATCGAATCAAAAAGTAAAAGATGAAGAATGGTGAAGAACGGATGAAGAACACGAAGAACACGCAATCAAAAACTTAATATGATGATGGTCATTGTAGGTTTGTCCATTGAGGGAGACAATAAAGGCATCATAAGTAGAAATGAAACAAAAAGTACCACAAAACCTCAATCAGGGAGAAGCAGGATCTGAAAGAAGTTGTCTACCTAAAATTTGGATCAGTAATTGTGCTAGTTGCGCTCTGATCTACTAGGATATATATTTTTGTCATGATTCATCAAGAATCTTATGTTGATATGTCATTATAAAGGATAGGAGGACCTCTTTCGGCCACCAGAGAAAATGAGCCAAACCCTTTCTCATCTGCTCAACCTTCTATTTATAGAAAAACAAAAAAACACCGCCAATGGTCATGGGATCCGAACCTCATGTGCACTATCATCTTAGGTTGGGCCTAAGGTAAACACAACATTATGAACTCAACCACTATCTTAAAATTTTGATCTGAGACTCCTTTTAGAAGTTATTTTAGTCAACATCCATAGATAAACTTATTCATTTATTTACGAAAATTACATTGGTCAATGTTTTCTACAGTAGGCCCACACCCAAAAAGGTTACACCCTACCTAGGGTAAATGGAAATCTCTTGATACAATAGAGCCCTCAGATTCCTAATACAAGTTAATAAATAATATCCTCCAAATGAATAGTATAAAAGTACTTAATATTTTTATAATATTAATTCTGGGCACATCAGGCCATGGAATCGCACACTTTCTCTATGCCTGGATCTGAAATTGTTCGTAGGAATATTCCAAAGTCTAACAGGGCCAAACCCGAGTCACTACATCCTCCCCACCATAAGACTTTTTTCCCCTGAAAAGTGAAAGGCTAGACACAAATGAAATAAACTAAATTCTCAAATGGGTGTCCCATGCCAGTGAGTTCATGAATGGTTTATGTGTGGTAACAAACACACACCAAGGTGAACCACAACACCAATGCACATACATATAAAGAACCACCTCAGCACCTCGTCTCTCCATGTGACTAGTTCTAACGCCAAACCTTAGAAGGTTTACATACTCCCCACCTTAAGAAAAATCCATCACCCACTAGATATCCTGTCACACGAGACCCCGTAACCAAACCTCAACACCTTATGAGAAACGTCTCCAGTGAAAGGAGAATAAACAAGGTTCCCTAAGTGTACACACTAGGTCTTACAAGCCCTTATGAAACCACCTCCTCAAGCATCCCATATAAAAACTAATGTTGAGCACACAAGGGAACCAACGAACAACTATTTCATATCCAGACACTCACCATGGGTCCTACCGGGCCCTTGACTACTAACAATACACCAAGCCTCATGTACACAAGTCAAAGGGACTCAACTATTACACCTTAATACTATATGCTTTGGGTGGCACTGACTTGCCTGCACAGTTTTTCATCACGTCACAAGAACACATATTGGTGGTGGAAGGATCTCTCTTCCTCATGCAGTCAAAGCTATATCGAACAAAACCAAAATGAACAGAACCATCCATGGCTCATTATAACAGGATGCAGCCACCCGAACCCTGAAAGGTAGGTCAACGCACTGCTCTATAGGTGGTTGATCTACTAGATATACAACTAGAAGAGAACCTACCTTTTGAATAATTTCCTATGAGGCGACCTTATCACACAGAGGTTCGTACACCAAAACTATATATAGAATGCTTAAAAACTGCTATTGTGGAAACAACTTGAACAAATTCAAGATGCACCACATTCAAAGAGTATGTCTGGGTAGATGACTCAATAAGGACAAGGAAAACCACAAAACCCCATCCTATATGATGAATGTACCATTATTTCCATGAAACCAGTGTATTAATGTCTTGAGTCTAAAGGCAAGTTATCATAGTCATAGTGGATGGATACATTGGTCGACATACCAACACTGGAGTCCCTAACCTGAAAGTCGAACTTGAAACATTCTACACTATTTTTATGTAGACCAAAATTAACTCACAGCTAGACCACCTACACACATGGATCCCAAAGGTGAAACCTCCTTTGATACTACCCTTTCACGACCTGACCCAATGGGGCTCAAGCCGCAACTCCCCAAGCCCATCTCCAAAAATCCCGGGGTTACCGACTAGCGTCGAGTAGGCTATCACACACATGGTAGGCCTTAGCCTATCATAAATTCACACACGCGCCCACATACACCTCCATGAAATAGTGCAGAGATATATAAAAACTGAAAGTAAAATGCATGCATACATCTATCCCAAACCATAGTACAACAGAAGTACAAAAGGGGAAAATATAGGGCCCACCAAAAGAAAACTAAAAAAGCATCCAACCTACTCAGAAGGAGGGTATCTCTATCAAAAGTACCCACTAGAAAACTCTTCAACTAAGCTTTGCCTCCTTTGGGTCCTCTTGGGACTCCATTGAAAGGCATGTTGTATTCACAAGACACAAAACATGTGTGGGCAAAGCCCATGTAGGGGTGAGTATAAAGATACTCAGTAGGCGCCCAAAAACCACCAAAATAAAAGATAATAACTGAAAGGAAACGGTTTTCTCATCCTAGCCAGAGGGGACCCAAACTAGAAATAAAATCCATATTGGGAACATCCTCAGCTAAAAAAGATTATTTAGCTCATCTCAGGTACATTCCCATACATATACCATGAACATCTAGATAAACTCATCTCAGGCACCAAGCCTCATGAGGTTTTAACCTCATAACCATCAACCGGTTCTACTCAATGCTCTAAGGATTACACAAACTAGGAGAACACACTCCATGAGATTTGTCATCCCAGATTAAACTAGTCCAAGAGATAAACTCCATCAAGTCTCATTCCATCATACTAGATGCCCATCAGAGAGATCACACTTGTTAGATATCATCACTGAGAACATCATGCTAAAATAACAGAAACACCAAACTCCTCGGATAAGGGATCACTCCTAGGGTCTTGTAGGGGATACAAGAACCCACTCCAGTTACTTGAAGATCTCACAGATAGGGTATCCCTCCTAGGATCCACTAGGGGATACCACAACCTGATCTGGCATTCCAAAAATCACATCACTCATATATATGATCTTAGCCCGTGTGAATATGGTCACGAAAATGCCGGAAACCCCATATGGTATAAAATGTAAGGTAGGGGATCGAACTGACAATTCACCAACCCTTCTGAAAACACGCTCTGAGTAGGGGATCATGTAACCAATGATTCTAAAACCCTATTGAAACCACGTGCTGAGTAGGTGGTCGTATAAACAACAATACCACAACCCTACTAAAAACCACATGTTGAGTAGGGGATCGTATACCCAATGATACCACAATTCTACTAAATGGCCCACTATATAGGGTATAATATTCATGATGATTCCTCAAACCCTATGGAGTAGAACTACTAGATAGGGGATCACTTCCCGGGTACAAGAAGTCACAGTGATACTAAGAACCCGATCTAGGGATGAGAAGCTAGAGGATCCCACTCCAGACCCACCGGAGGGATGCCACCACTTTATCATAAAAACACCCAATTGAGGGGATCACAAACCTATATTAAGGTTGTAATGCCACAAAAACCCTCATAGAAAAAAAAAGGGATTACACTCAACCACTATTATTCCAAACATCACTAATCCGAGTGACCATCAACATTTCCACACTGCACACCTCCTTGGCCTGAACAAGGATACCATCTCATTCTATGTGGAAAAACACGTAGGATAGGATATTTACTCATCTAAAGATGTCAACTAGTGAAACATGTACTATTCACTATAATAAGTTCAAGAGGGTCCCATACCATGATTCCAAAACTCATCCGGTGGATAGCCCTAATGAGATCCCCTCAAAAAAACGCATGAGATCATCTACTCATTTTCCCAAAACAGACATCATATGGAAAGTTCAAATTTCTCTATAAACGCCCAAAACTAGACTGATGGGACCCACACCCCGATCTCAGTCCTATCATCAAATATTTAACTTGAAACATATAATTTACCATTAGGATCACAATTCCAATGACGGCGCATAAATCAGACACTCTGAGGAAAAGTTATAACAGGTTGAAGTTAAATAATAATAAAATATTATTATTACTTCAACCTTTTGTGGACCCAGTCCATGATCCCAATTATTTAAACACCCAAAACCCCCTAAAAGGTCTGTATCAATGAAAGGGTTGCGTCTCCACTGAAGGTTCATGATTTGGACTCCCGGATTGCATTTTACAGAGGTTTAAAAAGTCACAGTAAAATTCTGGCAGGACCATCACTGGCTCGCTGGAAAATATCATTGCCGCCTGACCGGACCACCGCGCCGCCCCTGCCGGAGCCGCCGTGCCGCCGTGCTTCCTGCCAGATTCCACTGTGTTGTACTTCTCTCACCGGAAATGTGTTGCAGGGCTTTCCTCTGGCCGCCACGGTCACCCCAGTGATTGAAAAATGAATTTGAGACCAGATCTGTGATCCTCGGGACCTGACCTACACCGCGATGGCCTATATTAAAAGAATCATCATGTTTTTAACGCAATGAAAAGTTAGGGGATCTTTCTCACACTGTCTCACCTCCTCCGGTGCTCAAAACATGAAACTGTCACAGATCTAAAACCCCCAGATCTTGACCTTCACAGATTCATGCCCCGCTCGAAGTTTGGACATCGTTTCATCGAATCAAAAAGTAAATGATGAAAAAATGGAGAAGAAAGGATGAAGAACACAATGAATGCGCAATATAAAAACTCAATCTAATGATTTAAATTGTTGTTTTGGACATTAAGAGAGATAATTAAGGCATAAAAAGTTGAAACTAAACAAAAACAACAACAGAACCTCAATCGGGGAGAAGTAGAATCCAAAAGAAGTTTCCTACCTCGAATTTGGATCCATCATTGCGTTCGTTGCGCTTTGATCATCTAGGATATGAATTTTAATCATGATCCATTAAAAATATGACATCGATCTACCATTTAAAAGGAGAGGAGGACCTTCGCCAGCCACCAGAGCTAATGAGCCAGACCCTTTCTCATCTGTTCAGCCTTCTATTTATAGAAAAACAACAAAAACAACTGCCAACGGTCACGGGATCTGAACCTCCTATGCCCTCTCATCCAAGGTTGTGCCTGAGGTAAACATGACATTCTGAACTCAACTGTGGTCTCATAATTTCGATCTGATACTCATTTCAGAAGTTATTCGAGTCAACATCCATAAATAAACTTATTTATTTATTTACAAAAATGACACTGGTCACCCTTTTCTACAGCAGGCCTACGCCGCAAAGGTTACACCCTGCCTTGGGTAAACAACACACTCTAGATGCAATCGTGCCCTCAGATTCCTGATCCAAGCTATTTTTTAGGAGATAAATATTCTCCTCCATATGAATAGTGTAAAAATACTTAATATTTTTATAAAATTAATTTCAGGAACACCGGGCCACGGAATCATACGCCCTCTCCGTGCCTAGCTCTGAAATTGTTCGTAGGAATATTCCAAGGTCTGACATGGCCAAAACTGAGTCAATACACATACTTTTGTTTTATTTTATTAAATAATTGATACTAACTTAATGAATATAAATAACATGGACTAAATAAAATTTTGGTAATTGTGAAATATGATATGACTTACCTTTTTATTTAGTATTTTTTTTATATTGCTGGTTATTATTTTCTAAAAAATCTTTATATGATTTATATTGTTATTAGAGTAATTAATTTTATTGAAATTGTATATAAAATTATAATGGTAATGAAAATAATGAATGGAAATTTGGAGTTTCCTATTTCTTGTGTTGTATTATTATTTATGTTGAAAATAATAGATGATGAAATATTATTATTTTATTAGAGTTATAAGGACTATGGTTGTGTAAAGGGTTTTCTAATGAAATTTGTATTATGATAGAAGTTATATCCTTACTCTATTTATGGGTTAAGGATATATTTATGTGGGTTTTTATGTAAGTATGGTGATATTATAATTGATTGTGTGGTGTATAACTCATGAATATGGAATGAAGTGGGATTCGATGAAACAAATAGAGGGAATCAGTTATTATGATATAAATGATGGGATAGAAAAAATAAATATAGTGGTAACTAAATGAAATGTGTTAAATGGAAAATATAAATGTAAATATTAAATAGTTATAGGAAATTATGTTGTCTAAATTTAATGTGGTTAATAAATATAAGATGGTTGGTAAGTGATTAATATGGAAGTGGTTATGAAATTTGAAATGGGATATTGTGTAACTATTGTGAAATTATAGGTGGTATTTTATAGTGAAAAATGGTTAAAAAAATTATTGATGTTAGTTTCCCAAGGAGAGATGAAAAATGTGGTTGTAATAGTGTTCTGATAGGTTAAATACTAACGATTGGATATTATTTGCTATATATATTTTTTGCGGGTTATCTTATTTTTTATACACCACCACTAGATTTAGGTAATGTAACTGATTCCTATATGAGGTCTTAGGTTCAAGGTGTAACCCTTATCATTTAGGTTGTTAGTGATACGGAAGGTTTACTACTCCCCCTTCCCCAATCTATCATCTATATAAGATATAGGATATAATATCCTGATGTTGTCTTATATGGATTTATTATATATTACATGGTTGTAGTATATGGTATGTGTCTTGGGTATAAGGTATTTGGTATGGATATGGTCTATGGTATGTGGATATAGTTTTAGAAATATGTTTATGGTTACTTGGTTGTAGCTATGATTTGTACTGGGGATATGGATGTGTAGATATGAAATTTATGGGAGTTCTAGGACATATACGGTTAGGGTGTGAGGGCGGCTAGTTTAGTGGGGATGTCAATGTAGGGTTCCTTAATGTGTGTGTGTGTTTATAAATGTACACAATTTTTTTGTATTTTTATATTACTATATTTAAATGTGTATTTGATATGTGAACTCTGGTCAGGATGGGTGGTAGTTAAACTAGATAATAAATGAGTTGTGTTCACATTTTATTAAATAAATATTTAGTATTTTTTTCATATTTTCATGAGAGAGTGTGAATATTATCCTACTTATTATACTTTTATTTTGTCCCCTATTTTCTATATTTAGTTTTTACATATTTCCAGATAGATTTGGTGATTGATATTAATATTACTAGCACATGAATTTCATGTTTATTTTTTTATTAATTTCCATTTGATATCTCCTTCGGGTATTTATTTTGGAGATTTATTATTCTTGTATAAAATTTCATTCATTGTAAGGATATTGGTATTATTATTTATTATCATTTTGGTGTTGATTTTTTATTTCCTTTTTATTTTTCTTGATATTTTTTAGGGTAATTCCTACCATATATATGTTTTGTAACCTTCCTTCTAGTTCTTAACTTGTGAGATGTTTGAGGTGGAAATAGGGGGTAAAACTTTCCTTCATTATTATCCTAATAGGGATACCTATAGGTAAGTTTATTAATAATTTTATGAGTTTCTAAGGTATGATTAATGATTAACCAAACTATCAAAAGTGATTAGAAATAATAAAACCCAAGATCATCATTTTAATGGAAACTATATTCATAAAAACTATAATTAAATAATGTATACCTTACACAAAATTATATTGCTTATCACGTCACATACCTTCAGTGTTTAATGTATATTAGTCAGAAATAGCTAAAATGATATTACCTTTAATGAGTATCTAGGGGTTTCACTAAATAACCAAAAATACTTGGTGAGGACCCTAAAAAATCCATAATATGTTAGTATTTCAAGGTGTTATGGAGGAAGAATAAGAGATATTTGAGGGAAAAATAGTATCAACTATTGATTTTTCAAGAGGATCATGTGTTCATGCACTCACACACATAATAATATATCATCCTTAATTCATATCCTCCTTTATATAATCTACAAGTAAAATTTTTATCCAATGTTTTTACTTGTATGTTTTATAAAATTACAAATAATCCCTTTAGAAACATCTAATATAAACCTTATCCATTTACTCTATCCTTTGTTTCATTTGATAAAATAGTTAATTAAAGATTGACTACATGTAGGATATTTTAATGTTAAATCTTTAACACCTAGGATGTTGAATGAGTCTTAACATTTCTAAATTAATTAAACAATTCATCTCATGGAATTACAACTCAACCATGTCATATAATGTGATATGTCCATGAAACCTAAATACAATATCTTCATACCATAAAATATGATATACTAAAAATATTAGAAATAACTATTTTTCCATATATATTTTTTACTTTATGTAATTCCATATCATACTATATTATTTCACATAGATTTAAGGTATATTTTCTTTAATGTCATTCTTGAACTAAATCCTAAAATAATTTAATGCCATTTCACATTATATCATATCATATATGATAAATTCTAAATATATATCCAAAAAACCTTGGGATTATCTTCCAAGAAACTTTTTGAAAAAAATCATTTACTCCACCATGTATTATATCATATGAAATACCATGTGAAACCCCCATCTAAAAACCCTTTTTGAATAAAACTCTACAACACGATTAGAGAATCTCTCAGAGTCAAACTTGATCCCCATTTTTCAAACAAAAAGTGTGATTCAATGGGGATTTATATCATTTATATCAAAGATTAATCACCATATATGTAAATTTAATCAAGTAGTGGCCTCTAATAAAGCATTAATATCACTCAAGATACAAAAGTATCTAGCATGATCTTCATTAAGCACATTTATCTCTATACCTATGTCCACCAACTACAATATATACAAAAATGCATTTATATATGATGAATTTATCCAATACATTGAGTTACCATGTGATATGTAGTATGAATATCCCATATATCCTCCTCAAATGTTCTTGACTATTTGAGTATAGATAGACCATGTTTATGAATATATTGAATTTAATTCATCTAGTGGATGAGCATATCACATGTTACTCATCCAAGTAGATGAGAACATCACATGAATCTTTTATTTATAGACATATATTTCCTTGGTATATCTCAATGTAAATTTTATATGTTATACTCATCATATAAGAGGAAAACTCAATCTTTTTTAGATCTCCAACTATGACATAATCAACACCATACACAACCACCCCTAATTATCTAAGCATAAGGAATTTCATAAAAATTTTATTAAATTATAATGGTTTTCATACTAGCTATCTTAAAAAATCATCTAAAAAATACTCCAAATATGAACCATAAATCCCAAATATTCCAAATATATAGTTTATGACACTCCATGTGGTATACTTCAGGGGTTATCTGGTGAAAAAAAACATGTTTTGGGATTCGTGATCATATTTCATATATCAATACATGAATCAACTCTGATTTTACTTTCAATGGTAGGATTCATGATAGCCTTACACTCTAGTTATCTAACGTATCTAATAGTAGTCATGTCTCATATTCTTCTCTAAATAATTTCATGTTCCTTGTCTGCTCTGAGTTGATCGATGGGGCTATCTGGTTATACCCTTATTGTAAGTCCTCCCCAACCAACATATTCCCTGGATATGGTTTATATATGGGTTTCTTTTTGTTGTATTATTATTTATAAGACGGTCCATGGATATTTAAAGTGGCTGTCATTATAATTTTGGGGGGTTACTTCTTGTTAGACTTTTTTTTTCTGGTGCTTTCCTCGGTAGAGAAGTTCCATATTTAGGAGGTTTCTTGGCCTTCTCCGATCGATTATGTTTGGTGGTATGGTGGAAGATGGTTCAGATTATGTTTCAATCTTGGGTGAATCTTTTTGCAGAGAGATCGATGGATGACAACATGGTTCAAGTGGATGATTGATTTGGGATAGAAAATCGGTGGCCTTTGGTTGATGATGGTTTCTAGAAAGAAATATTTTAGGGATTTTCTATGATTCCCACTATATTTTTAGTGGTTTTAGGCTTTGAATATTTGTTTTTTATTTCTTCTTGATCTTTTTTGGAAATATTTTTTGGGACTATTTTTTCATTGGGGGGTATTTATTTACGAGTAGTGATCATTACTAATTTTCATTTGGCAGGAGGTGTAGCATTTTTCTAGTATTTCAGGGTGGGTGCCCAAAATAGAGGTATGGATGTGATGACACCCATAATTCATCCATATTCCATTGTTTTTTATATATTTATGGGAACCTTTCCATTTAATTTTGCATTATGCTTTTATTTTGTTCTTAAATTGAAACAGGTTGAAATTATAGTGATCTACACACATTCTTTTTCAGTTGGGAGGATCCAAAGATAGAAAGGTGTGTTGGATCCATTCATCCAACTCTCCTACAAATGTTAATTTTGGTGGAGGAGGTACTCTTTATTATTGTGTTGGTTTAGCATAGTGAAGCTTCTTATCAGGTGGATACACATCATCTTTGACTGGTTTCACTATTGCATTATCAGGTGATGGGGGATGATTTTTTTCTAGTGGTTTCCCTGATGATTGTTTCCTATTGGATGTTTATGACCATTCAAAACTTTTATTTCATGTTCATTTAAGTTTCTTTAACAATTCTTATGATGGGTTCCCTCTTTTCCTATTTTTTAAAAGAGGACATCTTTTTTTATGCCATATAAATGGGTCTTGACCCCAATCCTTTAAAAAAAGAATATTTTAATAAAAAAATCCATAATAAATTTCTTAAAATATAATATATGATATACTTTGAGACCAATATCATGTTTTCTATACTTATAGGTGTTTTTTTAAACTCAGTAAATCTCTATGTAATTATCACAACAACCTTATGTTACCATATGATAAAACACTACCAACAAGCCCTTTAGTGAGTAAAATTTTTTAATTAAGATATATTGAATATTGGAGAGGCATATAAATAATATTTTTGGGATATTCTTAATTCAATAACTTGGTTCACTCTTTATTTTTGAAATTAAAATACACTTTATATGAAAATAATGTAAAATAAGTTTCTTTTCAAGTTGTTATGATTTTATATAATTAATGCTCAGTAACTAAAATACAAGAACTCTAATATAAGTAACAAAAATATGGTAATCTGAAGTTTTAACATTAGATTTAATCCGTAATATTTAGAATCATTTTAGTGGTACTGAACTAACTCATCGGTAGATGAAGAAAATTTTGAGTTCATCTGATATTATTGTTACTTATATAGTTGCAACTAATCCTGATTTTTAATAATTTGACCGTACAAGTTTTTTATAATGTTTTATTTAAATGAATTCACACGTCGAGCATCAGAAGTGTTAAATTACAAGAATCTAGATTTCAAAAAAAATTTGTTCATCTTAATGCTTTGTAATTCCCTATAGCTAAGTGAAATTATGATTAATATAAATTTTATTTCAATGTGTTTCTACTAAGAGATACCTTTGTGAGAGTTTGTTATTAAAAAGATCTTATAATTTTATTTTTAATAATTATACTTCTGATCATACTTCATCAAGGGATTCTAGGTATATTAAGACATAAAATCTTATCATCGGGTTAAGGGATTTTTTGGATATGAAAATTGAAAATCTGATCATATGATCAATGGATTTTGATGCTAGGAATATAGATCTTTTGTACTTATATTGTGTGGAATTTGAGTTTCTTCCAACAGTTATAGTTGAGGTATTCTAGGTATAGGAATCAAATATAGGTCTTAGAGAGATGAAATGGAATGTAGGGGTGAATTAGACTTTAAAATTTAAAATTACATTAAACCAATTTTAAAAAAATATTTATAAAATAATGGATAAATTAAATCCCTTAGAATATAAAGTTAAAAGAATTTAATTTTGATAGTAAAATGATAAAATAGTTTAAAATAAGCCTAGGAATAAAATTAATAGTACTTTTGTTAATAAATTTGAAAATAAAATGTTCAACTAATTCAAAAAATAAAAATGATTAAGCATTAACTGATGGATTAAATAATTTAATAAAAGAATGAATGAAACTGTTATATAAACAAAAATGTGGAAAGTAAATAAGGCAAGATAGTTGGTAAGGAAGTTCAGAAATAGTACTAAAATTTAACCCAGTGTCTTCCACCTCAATCCCTTGAAGGTTTTATGTATTAGTCCCATGTATTTAATGGTTAACAAGATACTGAAACTATCTGATGCTTTTTAGGTTATAATTAAAAACTGGATACAATGGACACTATCTCTTTAACAAAAAATCTAGATACCATAAAATAATAGTCCCTTTTCTTTTGAATAAAATGGAATGAAAACAACATTCCCTTTCTTTAAGGGTAGTAAGTGCCATAATATTGATGGAGAAAGATGAGAGTATTTATATGAAGTAATCCATTTTTAGTAAAGTCTCAATTCTCTCAAAGGATATGAAATATGCTAGGATAGAATTATAATAAATAATATAGTGATAAGATATTACAATTTTTACATAACCAATAATAGAGATAAAATATTTATTAATGAGAGAACTTTGATATAAAATTAGTTATTTTTTTACATTGGTATATGATAGATTTTTTTATTTATATTTATAAGCCACCCCAATAAACTATTTATAGTCTCTAATTATATTCATTAGTGTTTTGGAATCCGTTGGGGTTATTTAAGAAGAATACGTCTGATTTTCATGTATTTTTATCACCATTTCTTCAATATAGTTTGATCTCTTTAAAAATAATTAACTCAATACATCTAAGGAAATCATTAGTAGATTCAAATTCAAAATTGAAATAATAATATTCCATAATTATCCAAGAGGGAGAGAAATATAGAAATAGATTATTTATAATATTATCCTTTGAATTTAAAAAAAATTAAACAATTAAAACTAATTTAAAAACCCATTTAAAGATTTTAAAGAATTTACAAAGATAATAGGTCAAAGATTTCTCATAAAACGTCACAAAGTTTCATTCCAAAAATAAAAATTTCAAAACTCAAAATTCTTTATATAATTATATATGTGATAAAAAAAATAAAGGAATTATATAAAAAAACTATAAAATAAGTTTAAATAACTTTCTTATCATCAAACATGAATTTATAAATTATAAAACAAATATATTTGAAAAATTTGAAAAATTTACAGCACGTTCAAGGGTAAATGAAGAAAAATATTAACCTTCATATAGATTTGTTTAAAAAAACATTTTATAGGTTATATATCATTTATAAGAATTTATATAATGATAAAGAAAATTAAACACTTCTTATAAATATACAGGAAATAAATATATAATAAAAATCATGAAAATAGAGTAAACTAGAAAATTAAACTTCCTACAAAAGGGTAATACGAAAGTTGCATAAAGTTAAAGGCGGTTTTTTAAATCTTGTATAAGGGTAATGAGAACTTTATAAAACTTTATTAAAGGTAAAAATAACTTTAGATAATTAAATATTTAGTAAAAATAATTATAAATAATAATAAAAATAA
The DNA here is from genome assembly GCA_963277665.1 of Viscum album. Classification (NCBI taxonomy): domain Eukaryota; kingdom Viridiplantae; phylum Streptophyta; class Magnoliopsida; order Santalales; family Viscaceae; genus Viscum; species Viscum album. The sequence continues at coordinate 35,695,770 of OY728131.1, forward strand.
TAAGAATAAATAAAAAGCAATTTCAAAAATATTTTCAACAAAATTTAATACATAATAAATTATTTTTTATCTAAAAAATATAGTATGAAATATATTATTTTGTAATTATAAAAACATATAATAATTAAAGTAGAAAGGATCCATCCCCACAAGAAGACCTTTCATTAGGTTTTATAATCAAGGATGTCATATAACTGATAGAAAGTCATGGATACCTCTTATAGGTCCATAGATATACATGTCACTTTGATTTATATATGTTTTTTATAAATATCCTTTAAAAGGAGTATTTGGTTTGTTAACCAATACACCATTTTTTCCTTAAAATTCAATTGTATTCTCACCTAAACGTCATTTTCTATAAATCAGTTAGTTTAATCTATTACATATTTGAATTTTTCATTGGTAATATAAAGTACCGATCACTTATTTCTTCTATGAAAAATGTATTTCAATACAATATATATTTTAATTACATAGATCTTTGATTTCACTGATATTTCAAAAAATAGGATTAGTCATTAATTTCATTGGTATTTTGAAAACATGATCAACTTAATAATTTAAGAGGTTGAAAATTGTATGTTTATTTTATAAAACTACAATTCACCCCCCCCCCACCACCTATTGAATTTAATTTTACATCACATCTATAAAAAATTAGTATGCAAGGTAGTCTTTACCTTGATTTTAATATTTGTTTTGATAAACTATTTTTCATATTTCTGTTAATTTTTCAAAATTTCATCTCATTTTCCTTGCACTAAGAGTGTTGGTAAAGGAAAAATATTATTTTAATGGAAGGAGTACCAGTTAGAACACTCAAAAATTTAAAATCTAACCAAAACACCATTTTTATGGAGCTTATTATAATTACCGGTGTGACCATATGAAATTTTATATCATTAAAACAATATTCAATAGCTTCAGAATTCTGGGAGGAAATTATAAAGTTATAGAGAAGGATACAATCCAATTTCATCATAGAGGAAACAAATAATATCAAATAAAATATAAAGGTTATGATATTATAATATGTTCTATGACCAGTGACATACATATAAAAATTTCTTCAAATTAAAAACAAAATATAATTTGGAAGAAGTTTGAAGTAAAAAAATTTATAACATCTAATGTTTTAGAAACTCACAGACACATTCTTAGAGCTGACTACCAAATTTTTTATTTTCTACCAGGAGAAAATGTTAGAAAAATGAATTAATGATTTTGGAAAATAATGAATATTTTACTACCATTGGGTGAAAAGGATTTATCAGAATATCAACTCATTGAAAAGATCAATTATATTATATCGAAATAATGGGATTCCAAGAGGACAATAATTGATGATACTAAGAATTTTATAAAGTTAAGTATGGAAGACTTAATAGGAACATTAATTTAGTATGAGAGGAAGATGAAATGAGATGCTGAAAAGGAGAAAAGGAAAAATGGAGTATAATTTACTTATACTTCAGGTAATCCTAATTTCAATACTTTTAATATTTTTATTGATAATTCTAAATGTCTTGCTTCAAAGTGAACATGTAATGATTCAAATTCAAGTGATTCAAAATATAGCAACAATCAACTTTCTCAAAATGAAAGAGCAAAGAATAAAATTTTCATAAATTCAAACTTATAAAATTTTCATCAGAAAGATAAGAAAGTCAATAAATATTATTCAAAATTTACATGTTATGAATATAAGAAGTATGGTCATACCAGACTTCATTGTCCTAACCTTAAGAAGTAAAATATAATCCATAGAACGTATTCTAAAGGAAAAGGAAATAAAATATTTAAATATTAAGATACATCAAGAACTAGTAATAATGATACATCTTTATAAAGATCATTAGAAGAAAGTGGAAGAAGATTTTAGAAAAACAATAGTTGGTTTCTATTTAAACATTCCAAGTAATGGAAAATACATCTTGGGAAAGGTAAAAAAAGAATATCTTTCAAATTTTTTCCTTGATTCTAAACTTATATAAAATAATGAAGATGATTACTCAACCTCACTAAAAGAAGAAATATATAATCCATCAGAATATTAAAAGTTGATTCATTAAAAGATGAAGAAACTTTATTCACCGTTGCTAAAATAGATAGATATGTACTCCTATGAATCAATAAAATACTTAATATAAAAGTAATTAGGAGTTTTATGAAGTTAAAATTATTAAATATAATAATATAATTTAACATTTAACTTTATAAATTTAAAAAAAAATCAACTGAATTGCAATTAAAAATTAATTCTTCTTATCAGAATTTTGTTGATTGAAATTTAACTGATCATATTTTCATTGTATAAATTTTTTTGATCAGATATCCATTAAAGAAAATTATAATTTTTTTATTCAACTTAAATCTAATTTTTTTTTTTATTTTAATAAACTTTTAACCATTTTTTACATTAGGTAAATATAATTTTGATAAAATTTATAAACAAATAAGACCCTCTAGAACTTATAGTGGGATGAGATTTACTTTTTTATAAACCTTATTTTCAATAAAACTATTATGTGTCTAAAAGTGCTCATTTTGTACTAAATGTCAAATAGGAGGTCATTCAAAAAAAAATTAAATATATTTCAGTATTTTTTTTTCCCTAAATCATTTATTTTAAAATAACTAGAAGATATATAATATAAAATGGTTGGCTAGATATGGGTTCTTAAAATTTTATTTTCTAACGAAACTGGACTCAAACATGTATTGGTTTTAAGAACATAATGTAATATTTTTTAATAAAGGATACTGAGAAATATTAGCATAAAAATGGTAAATGGACAATAGTATTTCTCAACATATAATTGGAGATAAGTCAAACATCCAAAATTCCAGTAAATTTAAAGGAGGAAAAGTTACTTTTGAATGTGGTACTCGAAACTTTGATTAAATCATTTTTTATATATAATTAATTCCTTGGATAATAAGACAAGGGTGTGTCCTGGTTATAGATAGACCCTCTATGTATCAGAGGTATCATGGGATGAATTAGTTAATCTAGAAGTAAATGGGTTTTTACTTATAAATTAAAGTGTATTGTGAAAGTTCTTAATGGTATTGGTTCATGTGCCAGATACATTATGTCCAATAATAAAGCATTCCCTTATTTTAGTATAAAGTTTTCACTATCCTGAGGATTTTATATATGATAAAATCTATAGATGCATTTCAATATAAATTTATTAATGAAATTTCATGTGTTTTATCATTTATTTACTTTATCATGTTGATAATTCTTATTGATTCAAATTATCTTCCATTGTACTTAACCCTTATGGAGCATTTAAGATCACTCATTTCATCACTATGTGATTCATCACTATGATTAGTGTTACTCACACTATGTTTTTGGATTTAGTTAATGGATAGAATTAAAAGGAACTAGGTTAATGATGAATGTTACACTAAATGGAATAAATACTATATTAAAATATATTGTTTTTATTCCTAATTAGTAATCATAATATATGATTAAAAACATGCACCATTATTAACTTTATGACTCACCAAAGAAGAGAAGGATAGAAGTTCGTTGAGATCTTGAGTAGTCGATATCATGGATAAAATAATATCTAGTTTCCGATATATTGAAAATTTGAGAAGAAAAAACTAAGTTAATGTATTATAGGAAAAGGAAGTTGTTTAGGGAGTGTAAAGAAGGATATAAAGCAATTTATTTCTAAAAAAATGAAAATTTTTCAATAATAGTCACTTTTAGGTCTTACTGATGGTTGAATTTTTTAAATGTGGAAATTATGAGAATTATGAAAATATATGTCCTAGGGTGGAAACTCATGAAGAAAATTAGAAAGGTTACATAAGTAATAGTTATATTGGTGATGATTATGAGACTAAAAATGACATATAAAAGGAATAGGGAATAAAATGATGAAGTCTAGTTAATGGTTTAATAATGAAGTAGAGTGACTAAATTTCTTATGTATTTGGAATCAATAATTATTTTATCAGTGATTCAATGGTTATAATAATCCAAATAGATATAAAGACTATACTACAGTACTTATTTAAGGATTTGGAATCATGTGAGGAATATTACCAGTAACCAAGTGAATTGGTTCTATTTCAATTTGATATTTTTGAAGATAACATGATTTTGGGAAGATCACCATTAATATAGTCTTGATATTGAAATAATAATGAAAAAAGATATGGTTATGGGATATTTTTGGTGTCCATAAAATTGCTTATTAATTTGATGGTTTATGTTATCTTTATAGGGTTTACTACATGATTGGATTTAAGGAATATATTCAATAATATATTTCTTTATTTTTGTAATTATTCATGTTTTCAATAAGGTTTTATAGGGATATAGGTATTAATATTTTTGGTATGTGACAATAAGAGCTACTTTATGTTTTTTAGGGAATCTAATGCTAAGTTGATTTTGGGAATTTAGTGACCTTCCTTATAAATTTGTTGTCTCTGAATTTGGATAGACATATTTTGGATGAGTCTTAAAATTAACTACTTTTGGAATGTATTACTTTCAAAATTGGATATTATTCTTTGAGGTTAAATTATTATTTGTTATATTGGATATCATGTTCTAACCAGTGTGGATTCTGTAAACATTTAAAGGTCAAAGTAATTAATTGTGGAACTTATGATCCATTAATGTGCTTTAGGTATTAAAAAAATTCATTTTGAACATGCATATCCTAGTGTAAGAGATAAAGTGAAACCAGATTGACGAATTAACAATTGATGATATTATGCTTATGGCATAGAAATTAATAAAGTCTGATTATTTTCTAAATTTATTTTCTTGATAGTAAAAAAAATCCTAAACACTAGGAAAATATAATTTAGAAAAAAAATGTTTTCATTTTAATTTTCATACTAATAAATCAATGGTCTTTTTACTAATCATAATATTTATGGTTTCGTGATGGTTAACTTTTTAATGACCATGTCCTCCATCATTATCCATCAAATATTTATGGTTATATTTCTCTTAAATGTCCTTATTATCAATTTCCACTAATTTTATCCTATTCAAAATACAACTTTTGTGGTAACCATTGTGTTTCCCTTCCCAAATTTTCAAAGGGATGTTTTATTAACCCTATTTACGATGTGGATTTCCCAAAAATGCATTTTAATGTATCAAATTTTAATTTTTGAAGTGGAATTAAAAATTTTGAGGATGGAATTTATTTAATATGGTAGAATGAAATACCCAATGATTTAATATATTTTTCTTCTTAAATAAATTCAATTTCTTTAATAGCTTACGTTACACAGAACACCGAGCTTAAACAAATGATTAAATATAATTATTTAATTGTGATAGTTATAACTGAGCTATTAGAATAGTGGTAATGAATGAGGTTAACTACATATATTTTACACATGTTTATAAAATTAATTCATTAGTTTCTAATTAATTAGAAAAAAAACTTAAAACCAATTAAACATAAAGGATGTATTTTTATAAAAAAAACTATTTTTATGTATATAATGATATTTTATCATAATAAAATAAATTAATCACTATTATTTAAATATATAAATTAAATTTATATATTCATTTAAGTGTTTTTAAATTCATCCAACAAGTTTGATATACTTAAGGTAAGAATAAATCCAACTTTAAGTAAAAAAAATATATATTTATAAGGTCAGTTTTATCACCTTTCAATGGAGTACCTATTTGAAATTTAAATATTTAAATATTTAAAAATTTTATTTTAAAAAATAAATTTTATTTTTTAAATAATAATATCAAAATTATCTTAGGGTGAAATTTTTGTATTTTTTGAAGAATTTTTATTTTTTCATGAACAGTGAAAATACTAAATTTTAATTAAAAACTAATTTTTTTTCTAATTTATTTATATAGTTAAATTATATTTTAATATTTTTTTAAATTATATTTTTTAAAATTTTAAATCAATCAATCCAATTTATGTCATTTTAATAAATTTTACATTGAAATTGAATATTAAAACATTTCAAACTTTTGAAATTTTCACATTAAAACCCTGTTTTTTTGTTGTATCCACAACACTAATTTAAAATATATTTTTGTGAATTATGTGAATTCAATTTGGTAAAATAGATTAAATATTTCGAATAATAATTTATAAATTAGGTTGAAAGGCCAATTTCATTTTTAGGAATAAAAAAATCTATTGTGGTAAAAAAAGTATTTACCATAATATAGGTAAAATTGTGACAAGGGTTCATGTTAAAAGGTAAAAGATTAACATACCTAAAAATTAAAACTTTATTGGTTTTTTTAGGAATTAATCAACACTAAAAAACATACACAAAATTAATTACCAATATATTTTTTTAAATTATATCCACTTCAATGTGTTTCGCTTTAGATATAAAACAATCCTTATTTTAATTACATAAAGTCACCTCTCCTTAGGTATAAATATCCACCCCATTTTGACCCAAAAGCCTTCTATATCCTAAAATATCTTCCCAATTCTCTCCTAATCACTCTCCCCTTGTTCAATTACTTTTTTTCACCAAAAGACCAAATCCAAGGTCCTCAAGTGTCACTTAAGGAGGTGATATTCGAGAGGTAATTTTGTTAAAAAATATTTCTTAATTTCTTTTCTTATTCTACATTATCCTCGTATTTTTCTTTTAAAAAGTAATAATAATTAAATAATAATTTAAATTAATAAATTTTATTTTTATAATGGGATATCTTCTATACATCTCTTTTCTTACCACCTCTTATTCAAAGAAACGAAACTATTGTCCAAGTTATAGTAGTTAATAGCCTCCATAAATAATGTTTTTGTTCTTTTTCCATTAAATCCTTCATGGATGGACATAAAAGTATTATTATGGTTAAATTATATTTTAATATATATATTTATCGTATTTAATTTTCAGGAACTAATATAAACTCATAATAGTAAATAAAACTAAACCAGCTCATGATGTTTGGAAAAATCGCTAAATTAAACTCAAATTTTATCATCAAATTTTTATTTAATGAATCTTCCTCATGTAAGAAAAAACTAATATATGGGACCATTTATACTTATATAATTTCATTAATACTACTTCATTCAACTTCTATAGTTGTAATACCATTTTATAAGAGAAACCATAATTTTACCCAAAATGAACAAATCATTAAACCATGAAGCGAATGCACCCAAAACCATGAAAATAATTAATATACTATTAACTAATGGGTTATAATATGTTTTAAAATCATCACAAAAGGTATTATAAATAATAATATAGTTTTTTGAATGATTTAATAACATTATATAAACCATTATTCCTGAGGTTAAATAATTCTACACTATAGGGAAGTGTGAGGTAAGAGTTTTTCTTATCTCACTTTTACTTATGTGAGATTTATGACTTATTCAAAACTTATCTATTGTGTGTGGTGTATGTATACTACCCTTTTCTATATAATATCATGAATGTAAATATATTCAGGTTATTCAATGTTTTATTTGAAAATTATTACTTTTATGGTACATACGATTCGATTCATTATAAGTGGTAATAGATTTCTTAACTAAATTTTCATTTATTGTGTTAAACATCTATTTTGTTGGTTTTGTCATGTTAAGGTAATGTGTGAAATTAATTTTGATTATATTTTTTTTATTTCAACTTTTTTATAAGTATTTATAACTAATACATATAACTGGTCCATTTTATTAATGAAATGATCATTGTAAGAGACTTTGCCTCAATCACCTTTCATTGAGGCATATTTTGAGGTTATGCACCCACTATTTTTATGAGGTGTATATACATATTATTTGACATATAATATCTTGAATTGATTTATAATAATGTTATTTAATGATTTGTTAAATTATATTCTTTCATTGGTCTTATGATTCAAATGTTTCAAAGTGGTATGGGAAACTTTGATTAAATTGTTTATTAAATATAAAGTGAAATCTTTCGAAAGTCAGACATGGGAGTGCCCAGGTTATAGATAGCCCCTTGAGGCATTGGTAGTCTCATGGGATGAATCGGTTATACTATCAATAAACGTGTTTTCACCTGTAGATGAAATTTTATTGTGAAAAGTCTTGACGGTAGTGGTTCATGTGCCATATATATGTTTTCCAATAATTAAGCATTCCCTTATTTCAGTATTTTGTTATCATTATCTAGAGGATTTTCTCTATGATAAAATCTATGGATGAATTTCCCTCTCAATTCATTGAATAAATTCCATGTGTGTGCTAATTTATTTTCCTTACCAGGTTGATTATTATTATTGATTCAAATAATCTTCCATAGTATTTAACCCTTACTGATAATTTGAGCTCACCCCTTTCTTATGTTTTAATTTCCCCCAAGTTTATAATAAGTTTTTTCACACCCAGACTTAGGTCCTCATTAATATTTTCATTTTTAATTTTATTTTATAATTTTACCTAGATTTAAAAATGTTTCATTGAGGTGCGGGTCAGTCCCAACTTGAGTTTTTGTTCTTTTGCTGATAAACGAGAGTTTTGGAATGGTAATGTCTGATGCATGCTCAGGGCATAGTCGAAGCTATGTGGCTTGACCAAACCACATTGAGGCCTTCTCGGTGCATGGTTAGTTAATAAATTAAATAGATGAACATGAAATTCAATGCAAAAATAAAATGAAAAAAAATAGATATGTTTTTAATAATAATAATATTATTATTATTATTATTTTCATTAATATTTTAATTAGGTTATTATTATTTATCATTTTCATTATTATAAAATTATAAAAGTCATTTTTTTAGGATAATTTATAATTATTATTATTTTTTAACATTGTTCTAAGAATTTTTAGGTTTTTTCCCATTTTATTTTCATTTTCCTTTCTTTTTATTTTCTTTTATTTTTTTACCCTTCTTCTCTTCCCCACCCACTATCCCTCTTCATGTAGGCCCTTCCCCTAACCCTACCCCATCAAAATCTCCACCTTACCTCCCTTCTTTATCAGGCCTCCACCATGGCCAGTGCACTCCTCCTCCAGTGAACCGGACCGGTGCCTCTCCTCCCTTCCGACCTACCTCGTGTCGGGCCTGCTACCCACCTCACACACTTCTCATGCCACATCCCCTGGCCATTGATACATTGAATGTTCCCACTTATAGGAAGGCTCCAACCAGTGCAGCACATCTCCAGAAACCCTCCTCCCTGTTTGGTTAGCCTCTCGCTCCCACGTTGCAGGTGTGTTTCGCTTCATTTGATGGTTTCCCATTTTGGTAGGTTATGGGGTTAGGTTTTTATGTAATTTTTGTTTTGATCATGATGTAAATGGTTTTATGCATTATTTTAGGGTCTATTTGTGTGGTCTGAGGTTCGGTTGACATGCGGTGGAATTTTGGAACCAAGATCTTCAATTGTTTCTACACCGAGGTAGGTGGTTTCATACCCTAACATCATTAGATGAATTTAATATGTTTATTTGAGTTCATGGATTTATACTTTAGTCTGATTATTGGGTGTGAATAGCGTTTTAGAATGGTTGGGTTGTGAAATTGATTTTAAAAATGGTTTTTTTCATGTGAAATTTGTTTTTTTTTTTGAAGCAAGGCCATGTATTATACATGTGAGATGTTTTACAAATTAATAAATTGTTTATTTAAGAGGTGTAATGAATGAGAAACATGGTTAAAAAGGTTTTTTGGGGTTTTTTGATAAGTTCAGGACGTGTTTTAAGGGTTTTTGAGGTGTGTGTATATTTAAATGGATATTTTCAATGGAAAATAAATCATTTGGTAATATTATCCTTGTTGTATGTTTTTTTGTATAAATTGTGGAATGTTTGAATGATGTAAGGCTAGTTTTTAAAATATTTTCAAAGCTTGAGTATGTTTAAGAATGTGATTTTCCCATTTCTGTTGTTGATATTTATTGTGTATTTTTCTTGTGATGATAAAAATGGGAATTCGGAATTGTTTTTAAGTGGTGAAAAAATTATGTTAACGTTGCTTTTCAATGGTGTGTGTGAATGTAAATGAGTTTATTTGAAATTAATGATGTTCTCTTTGAAATTTTTGGTATTTGATATGAAATATGTGGTGTTTGTGCATGTGAAATTTAACTTGAGCACAAGGGAAACCCCATGTTTCTAGGTGGGTGGACTAAAACTAGTGTTCTAGTGATGCAGAAGTGGCTTGTCCAGGCATCACTTAGAAAGACTGATGGTTACAACACTAACTAAATATATGAAGGATGATTGGATATCACTAGGCCTTGGGATGTGATTCCACCTAGTTTTTCATGTATGAGAACTCTAATTATTCTGGTTTCTATACCAAAATTTCACCGAGGAATGAGGTTCTAGGGTCTCACTCGAGCTAGATGAACCTTATGGAATTTACTTACGATGTTCTCCTATTCATGACACAGTGCCTTCTGTCGGCATATGGAGGACCACTTGAGTGTGTTTTTGTTATTTATGAACATTATCTTCAACTTTAATGTAGTTTTTGTGAAATGGTTTTTATTCAAGTGTTCTTTTTAACTTTTAGCTTGTAAATGTTTTCCTTAAAAGTATTTTAAAAGCATGAATTTGAATAATTATGTTGAATTATCAAGTTGATATTGTTCCATGAAATCTGTAATTGGGTGGAATCCTCCTGATCTCTTCGCTCACACCCTACATACACCTTTGGGTGTTTGTAGGTCATTTTTCTTATGTATCTCAGGTTGAGGCATCTTTCCTAGCATTGGTGGTTTGGGTTGATAGTGGCCTCCTTGTGTTGGTTTCATGAATATGGAATGAGGATGTTGCACCTCACGTTTCTTGTAGGTTTGAGTTGAAGTTTTAGTTTTTCTATTATTGTCATTTCTTTTGGTGAATTGGTTCACATTATAAACCTTTAAATTTGAAATGTTTTAAGGTCCTATTTGGTTGGGTAAATTCAGTTTCTTTCCATTAAAGTATTTAGTTGATTATGTCTATTATTTCTGGTGAATCATTCCCATGTATTGTTTTGATACCTGGGCACTTGTGACATCCCACGCGGATTGGTAATTCCCTTTAGTACATGACATGTACTGGTTCGGGAACTGGGTTGGATGGCGACCCAGCTTGGTTCATAAAAAGTTTATTATGATTGATATACAGGTTTACATTAAGTGGAATAATGGTGTTCTCAATGAAAATACTTTTTTAATTTTATGTCTAAAATGTAATTTGAATTTAAAATATGAATATAGTTTACCTAGACTATTAAACTATTTTTTCCTTTGGTATGTGATTTATATTATCTTATTCAAATGTAATAAAGTAAGTCATTGACTCTATGCTACTAGATTCGGGGTCGTTATAGTTTGTATCAGAGAAAGTTTAGTAGAATCCTTGATAACTAGATTTAGAAAAACATATATTACGGAATATAACCCTATGTTTGACTTTGAGGATAAATATAAGTATAGTATATCATCTTATAAATTTTTACATGAAAATGGATAACATATATTAAACCTAAGGATTCATAGATTAATAATGTTTCATGATTTATACATACTCTAAAATATTCTTCATCATTATGTGATTCATCACTTTCATTAGTGTTTCTCACAATATGCCTTTTGTTTTAATAAATGAATAGAACTAGAAGAAACTAGGTTAGTGTGATTACAAATGGGTGTATCACTAGATTAAAGGATATCATGATTTTTCCTAATCAGTTATCATGATATATGATTAAAAATATGCACCATCACTAACTCTCTGACTCACCAATGAAGTGAAGGATAGAAGTTTTCTGAGATCTCATTTAGTGGATATCATAGAGAAAGGAATATTCAATTTTCTATATGTTGAGAATGTGAGAATAACCACCTGAGTGAATGTCATATAGGAACAATAAGATTTTTTGGGAGTGGAATAAAGGATATAAACTAAGAAATTTTTGAGGAAAAATGAAAAGCTTGGAATAATAGTATCCTCAAGGTGTCATTAATGGTTGAATGTTTTAAATAAATAATGTATGAGAATTATGAAAATCTATGTCCTAGGGGTTAAACTCATGAAGAAAATAAGTAAGGTTATACAGGTAATAGTTGTACTGATGATGATGATGATGAGACTCTAAATGATATATAAAAGTAATGAGGAGTAAGATAATGAATCATATTTAATGTTTTAAGAATGAAGTAGAATGATTAAAGATATTATGTGTTTGATTTAAAGAATTATTTTATCAATGATTCACTAGTAATAAGAATCCTAAGATATATAAGGATATTATTGCAGAACTTCTTTGTGTATTTGGAATAATGTGAGGAATAGTTCCAATAAACAAGAGAAGTGATTCTATTACAGTTTGATATTTTGGAAAAAAAACATGGTTGAGGGAAGATAAGGCTTAATATACACTTAATGTTTAAATAATAACTAAAAATAGATGTTTATGAGATATTATTAGTGACTATGAAATTGGTTATTGATTGGATGGTTTCTTTTATCTTTTTAGGGTTTACTAATTGATTGGATTTAAGGAATATATTCAATAATCTAAAAAAAATGGAAGCATATATGTTTTCATTTAGGTGTTATGGTGGTTAAAGTATTCATATATTTTCTATGAAACAATAAGAGATAATTTATATTGTTGGGGGAATATAATTATAATTTGATTTTGGAAATTTAGTGACCTTCCTTCTAAATTTGTTCTCTTTGAATTTGGATATCCATATTTTGGATGAGTCATTAAATTAACAACTTATGGAATCGATTAAGTAGATAATTGGATATTATTATTTGAGGCTAAAATATGATTCATTATATTGGATATCATTTTCTAGAAATTTTTAATTTAGTATACATTTTAAGGATAAAGTAATGAGTTGTAGATCTTATGATCCATTAATGTGTTTCAGGTATAAAAATAAATCATCTTGAACATTTGTTTCCTTGTGTAAGGGATGAAGTGAAAATAGATAGAATCACAACCAAAGGATGGTATTATTATTATCAAATGTATTGTAATAATATAATTTTATTTTATCTAATTCTTTTCTGGATATTAAAAGAATTCCTCAATTCAAGGAAAAGGGACTTCAAAACAAAAATGTTATTCATTTAATTTTCTTAATAAGAAATAAATGGTCTCTTAATAAATCACTTGATTTATTTTTTTAATGGTTCACTTTTTAATGACTATGTACTCTATCATTATCTATCATTAAGAGCTCAATCAGTTAGAGTGGAACCATTTTTTGACCTTACTCGAATGTCCTACAGATCTACCAAAAATTGAGGTAAATAGGTTTTTAGAAAAAAAATTATAAAAATGGTATCATTATAATAATTAAAGTAATACTTGTTGTAAAATTTTATTTTCATGAAGAAGTAATTTATTATAGTGAAATATTTTGACTATTATCTACATTATATTCTATTATAAACTTATTTTCCTTTATATTGCATCTAAATTTTACTCTTTATCAAATGGATATGAAATGTTCTTTCTATAATGAATATATTCAAGTGGAAGTTTATGTTGAAAAAGAACCTAGTTTTGAATAATATAAATTTCCAGAAAATGTATTTAAACTTTCTAAATATCTCTATGGATTTAAACAAGCCCCAAAATCTTGTTATAATATATTTATCAGATATTTTATTCAAAATATTTTTATTTAAGGAAGTGTTGATCAAACTCCTTTCATAAATAAAATTTTAAAAACACCATTTTTGTTCAAATTTATTTTGATAAAATAATTTTTTTCAAAACTCATAAATCACTTTCAGATGACATTTCTGAAATTATGAAACATTAGTTTGAAATGAGAATGATGGGAGAACTTAACATTTACCTTTTTATTTATATTTTTCAAAAATTAGAAAGAAACATTTTAACTCAACATAAATATATTAAATATTTTCTCCAACATTTTGGTTTTTAAAATGTATCAAATATTATTAATCCTATTGCAACTTATATCAAACATGATCTATATGAAAATTGTAAAGAAGTATATTAGAAAAATTATAGAAGTATGATCGAAGGTTTATAATATCTTACCAAAATTTGAATGAGAATAATGCTTTCTGTATGTTTACATGTGAGATTTTAATATAATACAAAATTATCTCATTTTAATGAAGTAAAATGAATTTCCTAATCCCTTAAATGTACTTTATAACTTGGATTATTCAATTCATTTAGAAACAATTTTATATTCAAAAGTCAACCAAATAATTACTTTAGAGGTTGTAGTTTAGATATAAAATATAATTCAATACCATTTAATTTTATAGGGGATATTTAGCCTTTTGTTATAGTAAGAGAAAATATTTTGTAGCACCTTACACTATTAAAGCAGAATATATGCTGTCCAGAAGTTGTTGTACTCAACTATTGTGGATGAAACACACACTCACATATTTGAGATTGAGTTTTACTCAAACATTGATTCTTTATAATAATACAAGTTATGTATCCTTATATTGAGACCCAAAACATCACTCACAATATAATTACATAGATTTAAGGAACTATTTCCTTAGAGATTACACACAAAAAGATATATTATTCTTGACATTATCATAATAGAAAATCATCTTGCTAATATTTTTACAAAACCACTTACTTCATATAGATTTGAATTAATTAAACATAAGTTGGGAATGATAATCCTTAAGTGATATTCAATTCACCTACTATTTTATCTATCTCCTTTAAAAACTCCTATAGTAAAATGGTGAAATGGTTTTTCAAAACATATCTCATTCAAACCTTTTTTTGAATTTCAAAATTTATCTATATTTTAAAATATTTTTTTATCTAATTCTCAAATCTATCTTATTTTTTTTAAAAAGATTATTTTCATATGTATAAAACTTTTAAACTTATATAAATTTTAAAACATATTTTCCAAACCAATGTTTTTTCAAATTTATATTTTGTCATTACATTTCTATAAGATATTTATATTATTTTTCTTGATTTTTCTTGAACCATACAAGAATGAGGAAGAACATCCATTATTTCTTAAAGATAACATTAATAATGTTTTAATATTTTCATATATATATTTTATTATTTACTTGGTATTTCTTGATTATTTTAGAGGGATATTTTTTCAAATATAATAAAATTATTCAATTACTTATTTTGTGGGGAGTTATTATTACTTTTTAAAAAGGTAAATTTTTATTTTTTATTCAAATTAATTATAAATTTAATTCATAAAAGAATCTGTATGACATACGGTTTGTCCTTTACTTTTTTGAGAATGGATTTTGAACTAATGTACAATAAAGTACAATTTTTGATTAAAATGATCTTAAATTAGTAATTAAGGATTTTGATCTCAAGAGTTTTTCATATCCATCTTATCAATATTTCATTTTATCTATAAATTTTTATCATGGTAAGTATCATTCTAATATTTTATTTGAACAAGATCAGAAAACTATATATGAAGCTTAAAATTTTTCTTTTTCTTTTAGTAATCGCATCAAATGTTTCCAAATATTTTTCTATAATCATTATTGAATAAGGTGATGTTCAATGTCTAATAATTCAAAATCATATTTTAATTATATTAGGATTACAAATAATATTCATAAGACTAGAAGATAAATTGAAGTTCAACTTGAAATCACTTTATAAGAAGACCATTTCATGTGGGAAATCATATTCGAAACAGAATTGATGTTGACAAATTTGATTACATCATCTATGATAAAAGTATTTTTCTGGAAGGTCTAAAGAGACGTAGAAGTTCCAAAGGCATCCAAACCATATTATTTGAAAAATATGAAACTAAAAAAAGATTTATGATTTACAATTGTATTTTTTTCATTTTTTACTTTTTAAAATCAAAAAGGAAAGAAAAATCATTTTCTTGTTGTTTTGTTTATTTTTACTACACTATTTTATCTTGTTTTGTTTATCTTACATCCTCTATTTAAGGGGTAGAATTTCAATTTTTCTAGTTATTTTTTACGGGGGGATTTTAATTTTCTTTCATTATTTTTTAATTGGGTTTATTTTTAAAATAAATTTTCATTTTATGGTTGGTTATTTCATGTTTAGAAGATTTTTTATCATGAAAATTAAAGGGAGAAATTTTTTTTCTCAAAACAAAGGGATAGAAATTCTCTATCATGAAGACTATAAGAAGATTTATTTTAAAATTAAGTTTCTTTATTCAAATTATCTTATGTGTGTTGGGTTTTCCAAAAATTGGGATATTTTAAAGTTATTTTTAATTAAATATCTATATATATATATATATTGATTATTTTATAAATCACAATACACTTCATATGAAAATTAACTGAATTATGTTTTTGTTTAAATTGTTATGTTTTTATATAATGAATTTATAGTAATTAAAATAGTGGAACTCTAAACTACTTAATGAAAATATAGTGATCTAAAGAACAAATGTAAAATTATATACATTAGATTTAGAAGCACTGTAGTAGTGTTGAGCTAAATCATTAGTATATGAAGAAAATATTGAGTTCACCTATAGATTTTGCTACATATTATGTTTCAATTGATCCCATATTTTATGTAAGTTGATCATTCGAGTTTGTTACAATTTTTACTATAAATGTAGCTAGACATTGATCATAATTAGTAATGATTTATGGGAATAGATCATTCTAAAATTTAATTTTTTCCTTAAATCTTTTCTATTTCTTATTTCTAAGAGTGTTTCCAATCAGTGTAATTTTTATTTAGGAGTATTTTAATGAGATCTACTATTTTGTGAGCTTTTCCTTATAAATATATTAGTATTTATATTTTAATAATTATAATTCCAATGCTATGTGAACAAGGGATTATAGGTATTGGGAAATAGAAAATATGATCATATGATCGATTGGTTCTGAGGATATGAAGATAGAAAACCTGATCATCTGATCTGGGGCTTCAAAGGCTAGAAAAACAGATCTCTCGTACTTTATTTTAGTGGAAGTTAAGAAACCACTAATAGGTATATTAAAGGGATTCTAAGGATACAAATATAGACCTTTATATAGGTTATAACATTGAGGATACCTTATAATATGATAAAAGTCTTAGATACCTCAGATCATGTCTATAAATCAACCTTTCACTTTGATTTAAAAGTGAGGTTTAAATAAATATCCTGTTAAAGAAGTATTTGGTTTACTAACCAAAACTCTGTGTTTTGTTCTTAAAATTTAGTTGTATTGTTACCTAGATTTTGGTTTCTGTAATTTAGTTATTTAAATATATACTACTTTAAAACTTTCATCGGTGATATAAAATACTGATCGTTTATTTTCACTGTGAAAACTATATTTCAATATTGTATATATTATTGTTACTATGATATTTAATTTCATCCATATTTTAAAAATCATATCTATCATTAATCTCATTAGTATTTTAAAAAATTAATGAACTTATTACTCAAATACGATAAAGATTTTATGTTTATTTTTTAAACTACAATTCATCTCCCACCACACTTTTATTTTATTTACCATCACACATAAAAACATAATATTCCTAATTTTTAACTTCTTGAACATATTAAAACACCTTAACACATCAACATCCAATTTTACAATTTTAATAACTCATATAATCTACTTAAAACTCTTTATAAGTTCACCGTTATTATTCTTGAATCCCTTCACATCAAACTTTTATCCTTTAAATATTTTGTCAACTCATATAAATTATTATTTAAAACATATCCTAAACTACTTTAGGATATTAAGTGAAATTAATTTTATTTCAATAAATAAATGTAACTATTTAAATTATTTATTCTATATCCTAAACCTTTTAGCATATCAAGTTAAATATACTTTAAATTTGATCCACAAAATACTTTATCTGTTAACTTTTAACTTCTCTAAGATCAACAGTACTATCACTAGACTATTATAAACTATATTCCATCAAGAATATCATGCTAAAAACACAAACACTTTTGTGTTTTGAAATAACACAGATATCTTTTTATTGATAATAATTAAAAATAAACTATCATTTCCACATTGAATATGGTATTCTACCAGTTTATAATATTTAAAAAAAAGAATAATTTTTCAAATATTACATTGTTGGGGGTCGAATCATATTCCTTCATATTATAGGATAAACACTTTATCCTAGAGAAAATTATTTTTATACTCATTTGTTTTAAAAAATGTTACAGAGTTTGATGTATCATAAATCATGTTTATAAAAACATTTATCTCATTTATATAAAAAAAATATTGTTCATAAGATATTCTTAAAAGAGATAAAAATTTGATCCAAAAATATAAATATTTTATTCAATGTATTCCAAGATTAAAGTACTTATCACATCTAAGTCCTAAATGAACAACTCCTTGCTCCATTTTATGGAAAAAATACATTATCACATAAAAAACTCTTTTATCACATCTAAAATCATTTATATCTACAAAACCTATAAAATATATAGTTGGAATCTTAAATCATTTATAATAAAATTATTTTATTATATAACATTAATATCAGAGGTGGACTTTCCATGACATATCTATCTTCACCTAACCTACTGACTCTCTCTTGGATGGTGATAATATGAATGTGACACTCCAATTGCCTCTAATAGACTCAAGGATAGGTACAATCATTGATTAGGAATAATATCATGTGGGAGGCCCTGGACTAAGGTACCTGTACACACATATATCTCTAAACATCCATACAATTATAGAAGGTAAAATACAAATGATATAAATTAATTCATACACCAATTTCCCAAAATTAGAGTATAATAAAGGTACTAAAAATCATAAAGGAAAAAATTCAATCTCATCAAGACTATAAAGTAAGTACGACCTGCTAGAATGAGGGTAATGAAGAAAAATGCAACACCTAGTACGAACCATGTTTTGTCAATAAAAAATATGCTTCATATTCTCCTGGCCTACTTGGGACCCCATTAAATGGTTTATCATCTACATAAGTCATGACCTGTGTGGGTATATCTCATTTAGGGGTGAGTATAAAAATGCCCCATAAGAAAACCTAAAATCAACAAGCATAAAGGATCAAGAGAGTAGTCAGGCCATAATCTCAAATACATGTCATTAAGAATATGAGACGACACATTAATATCACCCAGATATACTCATGGTAGTAACTAAGTCTTAGGGTATGGTCAAAACCACAAATCAATCATAGGATTGTGCTTGATTCTTGAAGGTAACGCTCATCCGTGAGAACTCACTCCATATTCCTGAAAATGTTGACGGTTCTCATATGAGAGGTCAGGATCATCAGGTCTCTAAATTAATAAGTATACATTATAACTCATAAGTGACATATAAATAGATAGGGCTTCACACCCAATGAAATGGGGTATAATAGACCCTATCTAGAATAGCCCACAAAGTTGGTGATCAATGCTCATTTACATTGATCATATCAATTACTTCCCCACATAAGGAACATGATTTGAAAGAGTATCACACCCTGGGCCTCATGAGGTATTCCTAAAACTTTATCAAGGAATGATCCTATATAGGGTATCTCATCAATTGATTCAGAAAAGATGCCACACTCCACCCTCATGGGGAATGAATTGAGGGAATGCACTCTAAGGAAAATGGTACAAAATGAAGAGAGTAAGACCCTAAAATTACCCTAGAAACATTATATGGTGTTTAATTAGATTACACCATTTTTATTTCCTTCCCTCAGTCTTCTCATGTGCTCTGACCCATTCCCATGTACTTCTGGTCATCCTAGTATACTTTGGTAGTATCTGTATACTTTGGCCATGCATGTGTACCTAGTCTTGCCCATGCATCAGGCCATTCCCATTACCATATACCCCTAAGGTACACATCAATCCACAAACCATGGGTTACATGGTGTTTTCCACATTTCATATGGACTATGATATTCATTTCTCTGTGTAAACCCCAGTTCCACTGGAGGGGATCACATGGCATGTGTTCTTGATACTACGCACCATGTAGTCAGGAATTTTCAGAACTCACAGGTTCTTCATGCATCCTCTCTCACTGCCAACACCTTTTTTTCACCAATATCACCTAGAAATTGTGGATATAGGTTTACTGAGCCTCACTATTACAAGTGGTTGGATTCCATCCTTCCAATCTATTGTGGAATCAATCTCGTCACACTGAACCATCACCACATGCCAAACCACAAACTGTAAGTCTCTAATTCAAACCTCGAATGCCCATGATTTCCACCACATCTCATCCATGCCATCGATCCCAATCTATAACCCCCAGTGATAATCCATTCCACTAAATTACGATTTCAAAACAATCATTCATCGGGTATTTGTCGAACTGCGACAAAATGGAACATCAATGATGACTACACGATGAATGGTGGGGGGGAAAGAAAAAAAGAAAACTATAGGAATGAAACTCATCCACTATTAGAGTTGGTATCAACTGATTATCATTATAATGATGAATAGAGAACCAATAATTGAGAAATGATCAAATTCAAATTTTTATGAAGATAAAGAAATATTTGTAATCAATGATCGATTCGTGAATTAATTTAATAGGGAATTAATTCATGTTTGATGTGGGTAAAACCCAAATAGAATAAATATGAAAAAATAAAATACCTTACCTCATGTTTGTATTGATCATTTATAAATAATGGTTTCAAGACATTTTCAATGATTAGATCCATGATTTATGTTGGCACATTGATTGTTAAAGCATGATCTATTATTAATCATCCACAAATGCTCCTGCAACAACTCCTCTCTCAGTATATGTGATTATATGGATAAACCTTAGGCATTTTCATAACATTTACTATTTAGAGTTGTTTAGATTTGGTGAACTAAATAAACAATAAATTTATTTATTTATTTATTTATCAGTTTATAAATCCTCGTGTGATTTTCTCTTTTATGAAGCACCTAAATCTAACAAATTTTAGCTCACAACTAGGGTAAAACTAACATTTAGGATTTAATGGTGGTATTATGTTTATGGTCCAACACTCTATTTTAGAGTTATTCCATTATTTTAGAAAAACTTCATGTGTGTGACATAATATATTTAATATTTTTATTATCTCAATATCAAAACTCCTCAATCCCAAAAATCATATGCTAACTCAGAAAATATTCCTAAAAATATTTCTAAAAATAATATTTAAAATGAAAAAAGATTCATTTAATTCTTATTACCATAGGTATTTTCTTCCCTAAAAAATCCTACTAAAAAATATAAGGGTACATGGTGCGCATCTGGTTCTCCCACTCCCAAGTGCTCTACTCAATATTCTTGTGTTGTCACCAGACATGCACCAAGGTAATCACTCTCCCATAAAGGATCTTCTCCTACTAATCCTTGATATATATAGGGTACTTTGTAAAGTTATTTCCATCATTGATGTATAGATCACCCCCATTGATAACATAAAATATGTTTTGCACCCACCTCCTCAACTGAAACACATTAAAGACATCATGTAATCGGTCTAACCATTGGTATGTGGGTGAAATGACTTGTTCAAACACAAAAAGGTCCCAAAGGTATCCTAAAATACTATCCATATTTGTGATGTGAAGGGATAATCATGGTTTTAAATGATCATTGAGGGAACTCCGTGAATCCTTACTATCTCCTCTATGTAAAGGAATCTCAAGCTCTCAACCAAACTCCTCTATCAAATAGCTAGGAAGTGGTCTGAATTGGTGAGTGGGTATACAATCACCCATATTAAATCATGTCCTCTAGAAGATCATGGTCCTCGCCTAATTAATTAAATATATATACCATTCTATATCTACTCTGTTACCTCTAGAGGTTGAGTTAAACAAACTAAAACCCAGTGCTCAGCCTTCAGCTGCTGATAAGCGAGGCATCAAGAGACAAACTATACTACACAATTCTTAATTCCTTGCCAAAAGAACTAATATAGAAGGTCACAGTACATCTATGTCCCACCAAGATGTGCCATAAATTGGGATGTATGAAATTCCCTCAAACCCTCCTCTTGTAATTTCACCTGTACCATCATCTTCCCTTTTAAAAATATGACACGCTCCCCACCTTCATAAAATCCATTAGGAGTACATCCATTGGATAACTAAATATGAAATGTCCCATAGTCGTTATATCCATGATAAGTATCCTTAATAAATTGTTGAAGTGGTGGAGTAGAAACCATTGACTAGAGGTAAGATGCACCATCCTCTTCCCCAAAGGACAACTGTAATAAGGAAAACTATTCAAATTCCTTGCTCAGAACTATGAACAACATCTATGGCTGAGAGAATCTTCCACCATGTTCCTATTACCAGGATTATAGTATATATCAAAGTCATAATCCTAGATAAACTCTATCCATATCCTCTATCTCAAGTTGAGAACCTTTTATGAGAAAATATACTTGAGAATTTGTGGTCAAAATAGATGAAAAATCGCTCACCCATAATATAGTGTTTCAATATCTTCGGGGAAAAGACCACGGCTACAAGTTATAGATCATGGGTTGCATAGTTCTTCTCATGTGGTCTCAAATTTTAGGACCCATAGGTGATCACAATCTTACACTATATTATAACACATCCAAGCATGCATCGGAAGGCATGGAAAAATACTACATACTTAACACCTTCTTCTAGAAGTCTCAATATGAGGTTTCTCATCAACCACCACAAAAACTCCTATAAAATTCTATTTTTTCCTATCTTCCCACAAAAAAGGATAACTAATTTGGGTCAATTAAATCATGGGTTATATAATCCTAGAGAAATTGGGTATTAATATTTGATAGTAGTTAGCTAACCCAAGGAAGTTATGCCCCTCCTTCACACACTTGGGTGGCTCCCAAGCTAACATTTCCTGAACCTTAGTTGGGTCCACTACTACTCCCTCTTCTAAGATGAAATGTCTCGGGATGTGGACCTCTCAAATATAAAACTAACTCTTCAAGATATTACCATAAATATAATGCTCTCAAGTTATGTCAAATACTATCCTCAATTGTATCATGTGCTCCTCCTCAAACACCGAGTACACTAGGATTTATTTTATGAAGACTATTATGAACCATTCTAAGAAGGGATGAAATATCTCATTCATGAGTCCCATGAACACATATGGGGAATTATTTTTTCTTAAATGCATCACCAAGTACTCATAGTGACCATAGAAAAATTAGAATAAAATCTTTATTATATCCTGATCTCAAACTCAGAGTTGGTGATAGCCTGATTTGAGGTTAATCTTCAAGAACCATCATGCCCACTTTATCAGGTCAAATAGGTCTTTGATCCTCGATAATGGATAATTATTATTCAAATTCACCTATTTCATGTGATTATAATCCACACACAAAATCAAGCTCTAATGTTCTATTTTAGTGAATATAACTCAACCTTCCTAGGGTGACACTGTGGGTTTAACAAAGACCTTCATCTACAAATCCTCCAATTGTACCTTCAACTATTGAAGCACTATGGGATCCATGTGACATTATAGAACAAACATTAGGGTGTTTTCTATGTGAAATTTTATGAAGAGGTTTATCTATTTTTGGGGAATAAATCTAGACATGTCTTCAAGGGATACATCCTCATACTATGCCCCCAATATAGGAAGCTGGAATCTCATAGCATATTCTACCGCAATGGTAATACTAACCTATTAGTGATGCTGGATAGATTAGATGACTCAATAGGGGGCGAATTTAATTTCTAATAAAATTTCTATTTAAAAAACAATTTAAAAATTAAATACCCCAATGTAATAAAATCACCCAGTTAATCAAAACATGATAAATTTATAATTCAATTTTCAAATTGATTCTTCAAAGTTGCATCAAGGATCATTTAAAATAACTTTGAAAGTCCATAAATTTTTTAAACTAATCTACTTAACCAAACACAGTATATAAAATGAAAATTAAGATTAACTATAAGAGTATATTTTTTCCCAAAAGTTTTAAAAAACTGAAATAAGTATGATTTATAGAAAACAAAACATGTCAAGAGTTGTAAAAAAGTCATAAAAAATAAAGAAAAACGAAAATTAACAAGGGGTTTGGTATGATGCCAATACTTAATCCCCACCACTTGTTTATCACCTACTTCTAAGTATTTTATTATAAAAATAAATGGATCCAAAACCTAGATTAGGTTTTAAAAAAACACAAAGTGTTAAAATCAAAAATTCTCTTCCATAGTTATATGTGGGAAAAAACAAAATATCATGTCACACAGTACTCTTCTATTGGATTTTATTCCCTAAAAACAGGTTCTATGTACTTAAAAAAACATATATTCATTGTTTTGAATATTAATAAACTACTTATCACATCATGATTGTTCTTCTATGTGACATAGTATGGAATACTGTCCTAAGAGTAATTGTATCACTAAAAGTTTATAGCAGTTTCTCACTATGATGAGAACCTAGAAGTGCTACAACACTATTCTTGAATATATGTTCTATAGACGAATGATATCATTTTAGAGACCCAATTGATATAGGCTATCAAGGGTGGAGACTCATAGGAATTTCAGGCACTTTCTCATTGTGTACAAACTTGGTAATATCCTATAGGATATTATGAGAACGAGACTCACTAGAAGTAAATACACATTTATATGTGTCATTGGATATTCATATCTGTGGACATGTGAATTGGTCTGTAGACCTTAATGCTATTATTAATGAGTATTATGAGTAACTTAATTTGATGTATTAACAGAAACAACGACGATGGATGTTAATGGCGAGGTAGGATTTGTTGTGTATGTCAAGAGTAATATTGCATTAATGAATAGTGAGAGAGAGGATTTGTCTTGTATGTTCTTTAATAGAAGTTTATATATCTGTCCCTTCGATGAAAATGATATAGCCTATATAATCCCATAGCCATGGGGTTCAATAGGCACTTTAAATTTCCAAAAAAGTCAAATAAAGATACATCGAGCACGTAGGTTGATGGAACCAACATGAAACTTGCTAGATTTGAAATATCATGATAAAGAGATTATATTACACAATAAGCATTCATATGAGGTATCATGTCATTGAAAAATTAACTTTCTTCTCTATGGGTGACTTAGAATGTTGTTAAATGCTAACTATGGACTTTAAGCTATTTCACCTAACTCCATTGAGAAAGATGCCTAGAGGGTCACACAATAAGTGTAGCCATAATCTTAGTTAAATAATATATTATTATTTAATATTTAACAATTTTAATAAATATTAATCTTGAAAATGGTTTAATAATTTTTCATATATGATTGATTGCATATATTTTATCACCAGTTATTCGAGAGAATATAATGTTAGTGGAATATTTAATAAATATTTATTTTCTATTTATTAAATATATTTTTTATTTATTTATTGGAGAATAATGTAGTTATATTTATTTAATAAATAAATAGTCATTATTCAAGGCCCGATAAATATTGTGGAGGAATGGCGAACCGAGTTTAATGGTCCAATGATAAAAAATAAATAATATGTTTTATTTGATTAAATATTATTTAATTTTAATTCACAAGTTAGGTGCAAGCTGATAAATAATAATTATATTTTTATTATTTGACATGGGTTTTTCTCTATGATTAAATAAATAATTAAGGGCACTTGTGAAATTATTTTATTTTAACCCAAATGATATAAACATGGTTATGTTATTTTCTCAAGAGAACAATTTATTTATTTGTGTTGTGCACAACATAATTGGAGAATTATCCCAAACCCTTGAGGTATCTTTTCTCCATGATCGATCCTAAGAACAGAGAGAAATATTCCTCCACCGGATCAAAGAGAATGCTTTGCAATCAATTATCTTAATGATTAAAGGTGTATAATACAAGGTCAAGGATGTGTTGTGCTAACAACCCGATATTCTTTCAACGACATATGGAGATTCATGGAACATGTGTGGATCACTGCTAGAGGGAATATTCACTTTATTCATACAATTCAATGATGGTGCATTGCATATCTATTACCCGAACCATCAATTAATAAATACTTCTATCAAGTCAATTATTATTAAATTAAATTAAATATAAATAATATGTGATGATCCTCTCTATCATTCTGGCGTGACTCATGTGGTATATCATTTTTTATTTAATTACATTAAACATGGTGTTTATTTTTATGCAGATGTCGGATTGATCATTAAACATGAAAAAAAGAAATTTTGGGAATCACCCATCGCACTCTTCCACTATGCCTGGAAACTACATGTGGTATCAGAGCGGTCACATAATTGTTTATAATTGTTTATATATTTTTTGGGATTTACCCATTTTAATTTAGTTTATCAATGAAACTTTAATCGTTCTTTGAAACCAATTTTTGAGATTTTATTCCTCCTCTTTTGTTTCTCATAGATCGAATCAATATGTTTAATTTTAAGAATAAAATAAAATTGAAGATATAATCTAAAGGTGACAAGGATTTTAGTCAGGTAACACAGGAGCACACACCATGTAACCTGATTTACACGTCGGGTACTTATGTTCAATGCATCAAGAATTAATTCGACAATTAATTCAAACCATGTGAATTGATGACATGTTGTGCATTTATTACTTACACTGTGTATTGACCAGGACAGGGTGGTGCATGGTCAACTGGAGTATGTTCCATGTAGCCCATGTACCCATTCTGTAGTCCCTTCGATTCACAGATGGGTCGTGGGTTTTATACACAGCCTATCTAACTAGTAACCATGTAACTTAGAGTCCACACACCATGTAATTCCTTTTACACATCATGTACTCCATTTTTTCCAAAGTATGATTTACATGTCGAGGCCCTAGGCATGTACATCAGATAAATTGTGAGATATTTACACATCATGAAGCTCACCTGTACACATCGTGTACTTGTACCAAATTACACAGATTTAAAATTAATTTATTATTTTATGTAAACCATGAGACATGTTATTTTTTGTGGTCATTAAGTTTGGCAGGACATTCCATGTGATGTGTTTAAATATTTAAATATATAATTTCTTAATTAATATATGCATAATGTTCAGATTTTCAAATCATGTATAATTTGTAACACTGTTGTTACTCTAGATGCATTGAAGCATAACACATGACTGAAAAATCATGTAATTCGTGTAATCGTCAAGTTGATAGTACACATCATGAATGTTTGTGATAAGTCGTGTATTCCATATATTACAAGAGTAAATTGTATATGAGTATAATACATGTTGGTTAGAATCATATGGGTATTCACCATGTTGGGTCCAAGGTATATTTATGTAAATAGATAATTTTAAATAATTTTATTTAATTTGTTTAAAATAATGATATATGAGAATCTCAAAGAAATTTGTATGACAATTAATATTAAATAATTTATTAATTAAAGATAATAATTAATTGATTTGAGCATTATTTATATTAAATATTAACTATTAATAATTGAATACTAGTTTTATTAAATTCGTAATTTTGTGCATGCATGTGGATGGTCATGAAAAAATACTAGACCTTTATATGAGATTGGTTTCACTAAATTTTTAAATTAAATTAAATTATTGGTCTGCATTCCTTCTCCCCTCTTATTATGTAATGGAATGTGATCCCATGGTTTCTTTTATGTAAACCCTTTCCCCTCACCTAAGTGTGAGTAAAAGAATATGTAATGGATGGAGCTCCCAATCTAGTGTAGGTGGTTCAAGTTTAGAGCCAAGGTGAAACCAATCTAAGATATATAGAAAGGTGGATAGGTGGAAAGATGTAACACAAACCTTAATTTTTTTAAGGTTTTCCCCTAAGTCAATGGTAACTTTATTAACCTCTAGATAAACTAACCATTAGTAAAATCTCATGATCATACAAATTTATTATTTTATTTTATCAAGTTTCATGTTTATTTCATTATAGATGTTTTTTCATGATCACAAGAATTAATTAAATTAAAAATCATGCAAGATAAAATAAAAATAAATTGTCTTATTCATAAATATTTTCTAAGAAATGGTTAATCATTTAAGAAAAATCTACTTAATATTAAGAATCATGTGATAAAGTTAATAATTAGCAATTTACACATAAAGGATAAAATCCCTTAGTTATATTTATTAAGTTGGTATAACCTTCCACTACTTCTGTTAAAATTGAATCATAGTTCAAAGTGCTTGACCAGCCAAGGTTTGGGTGCATTCTATTATCATAAAATTATTACTTGATGTTTTGGGTTGAATTAAATTAGTTTACATCAAGGGTTGACTGTCAAATTAGGACTTGGTGTAAATAAGAGGTGGGAGTTGGAGAAATCAAATTTCAGGATTTCAGGATTGGGGAGTCCACTCAATAGATCAACGAACTATGAGTTAATGCAGTTTTCATTTGGAATGCCTACAAAATACCATTCGAGTTGATTGATTAGACAATGTTGGGGTAATGAGAAGGTGAATATTGATCATTTCCACTAGAATGTCCAAGAAATAGGATATTTTGAATCCAATGGTGATGGCTATTGGGTTTTGATAAAATTGTGGGAGACTAATACGTATAATATTTATTTATTTATTTTCTAAATTTTATCTAATAAAGTACTAAAATTATTCTTATATTATTTTTAGAAATAGTAATAAAAAAGAAATCAAAAATATAATTGTGATCCATACTTGATAAGGAAAACCTTCTCACTGGCACAAATTTCCAATAATGGAACAGGGGCATATGTTTTATACTTCACCAAAAAAGTAAAATATATATGTTGGAAGAACATTTTACTAACCTTCCTAGAAATGAGGCTAGTGATGAAGAGTTAAAACTCTATGAGAAACATTTGAACGATTCCACATATGATTATTTTTTTATGCTATCATCCATATCCAATGATCTTTTGAAGCAATATGAGGACATGGATGTGTATAAAATGATGTATCACCTTCTGAATATCTATCAAAATAAGGAAAGACAAGAGATGTATTAGATATCTAATTATTTGTTTATAACTAATATTGTAGAGTCTATGATTGTTGGTCCTCATTTAGTATATCTTATTGGCTACATTGAATGCTTAGACATATTAGGGATAAAAATCTTCGATGAGTTGCATACAGATCCCATTCATTCATCACTAGATAAGGCCTTCTCTGGTTTTATTATTGATTACAATATGAGAAATAATTAGAGGAGTCTTTCATAACTTCTTACATTAATTCACCACGTGGATAAGGGAATGGGGTGTGATAAACCTGTGGTCCTTATGGTGAATAAGAAAAGGAAGAAAAATGCTAAGGGTCCTAAGAATCATAACAATTCTAAAGCTCTTGAGAACTATCCTTCCAAGAAGAGGAAGATCTAGAGATAGGGTAAGGAAAAGGAGGTAGTATGTTTTTCATGTGCCAATCTAGGCCACTGGAAGAATAATTACACCCAAAATCATGGGGAAGATAAAGGTGTGTTTTTTATCGAGTGAAATATTTCAATATCAACACATTAGGTATTAGATATATTTTGGTGCTCATATATGCATCCAAAAGCAGGAACCAAGTAAATTATAAAAGATTTCTATAGGATAGGTGGACCTACAAGCTGACAATGGTGTGAGGATGGATTCCCTATCAGTTAATGACTACCACCTTTCATTTCTAATAGGAATGATTTTGGTCTTAAAAGATTGTCATTATGTATATATAGTTACCAAAACATAATTTTCATATCATACATAGATGAATATGGTTTTATTTTCAATTTTGGAAATAAAAGTTATTTCTTTTATAAGGACTACATATGTTATGGTGTGTTATCTTTAAATAATGATCTTTATGTATTAATTTATGAACCAAAAGTTTTGGAAATTGATAATGAATCATGTTCATACGACTCATATAACACCTAACTTTGGCATCACCATCTTGGCCATGTAAATGCGAAGTGTTTGATAGATCTCTATCAAGATGGTTATTTAGACACTTATAAGATAAAACTAATTAAAATATTTCATGCTTGTTTACGAGAAAAATGACTAAATCACCATCTGATGGATAGGTTGAAAGGTCCACAAATCTTCTAGTATTAGTACACAGTGATGTGTGTGGAACATTTCTAGGAAAATATAGAGGTGGATATTCTTACATAAAAACATTTACTAATGACTTGAGTTGATATGGATATGCCTACTTGTTGAGTTATAAGTCAGTGTGATTTGAAAAAATCAAGGAATTCATGAATTAAGTAGATAATAAACTTGCTAAGAAGATAAAGAAACTTTGATCGTATCGAGGTGGTGAATATCTTAACCAAGAGTTTATAGACTTTCTATCGGAGTTTGGGATTCTATATCAACTCACTCCACCTTACACACTATAGTGTAATGGTGTTAGTGAAAGGAGGAATTTCACCTTATTAGACATGTTAAGGTCAAGGATGAGTCATGCAGATATTCTATTATCCTTTTGGGGATACACATTCCAAACTACAGAATACACATTAAACCGAGTTCTAACTAAAGCAGAAAATTGAATCTCATTAGAGTTATGGAGTATAAAGAAACCAATTTTATTTCATACAAGTTTATGGGGTTTTGAGGTATTTTTTATGGCCTTCTTAGGAAATAAACTATCACCTCTGGGCACAAAGTGTATCTTTATAGGGTATCTCAAGGAAAAAAATGCATATTACCTATACAACACCTCATGCATGAAAGTGATTATCCCCAAACATTCCATGTTTTTTTATAGTTATAACATCCTCAAAAAGGATAGTGAGAGAAATATTTAATTTGTTGAACTTGAAGCTCAAGATACACTAGAGTTGAATTTGGAACATATTCCATAGGTCCCCATGGAATAAGTAGTTTCTAAAACACAAGTATTGCATCAGAGCGTAAAATAGGTAAGAGAACCATAGAAATATGGTTTTCTACTCCCCAAAGATGTAGACTCATTATTGGTTGACAAGGACGAATCAATATCCTATAAGGAAGTAGTATAGATCTTAGAAGCTGCAATATGGAAAGAATCCAAGAATTATGAAATGGATTCCCTATATCAGAACCATGTTTGGGTTTTAATTGATGTGTTAGTAAATTTAAATCTAATTAGATTTAAATGTGTATTAAATATAAAATTGGACATGTAAGTTAAAGTACCTATAAAGGATAGTGAAAAAAGGGTTTAAACATCATCAATGAATTGACTATGATGAAACCTTTTCACCAATGAACAAAGAATATACTCCAAAAGTATCACCTCTTGAGGGTTTTCATTAAAGGGGTGAATTTTTAGTAAGTAGAGTACCCATGGAAGAGAACATGATGAACCCCTTGAGTAAAGGCCTATCTCAGTAGAAGCTTGAGTATCATGTGAGTGCTAGCATACTGATGGTTGTTAGTGGTTAGTTCTAGTGAAAGTGGGAGTCTGTTGGAGTTTGTTCCCTAGAAACAACTTCTGTGTACTTTATGATAACATGTATACATTGTTTTTAATATTAATAAAATACTTATCACATCATGATTGTTATTATGCATGACATAGTATGTGAAAATTTCATAAGAGTAGTTATCACACTAAAATGTCATAGAAGTTCCCCGCTATGATGAGAACACAGAAGTGCTACAAAACTCTTCTTGAACATATTTTCTTTAACTAGATGATATCACTTGTGGAACACAAATGATATAGGCTATGATAGGTGGAGACTAAAATAAATTTGAGTAACCTTATCATGGTGTGCACACCTGGTCATATCAAGTAGGATATTATGAGAATGAGTCTCACTAGTAGGAAATCCATATTTATATGTGTCATTAGAGGTTACTATATGAGTACATGTGTATTGGTCCTTATAATTTAATATTATTATTAATTATTATTATTATGAGTTTCACACTTTTATGTATTTATGAAAACTATAATGACAGATGTTCACGGTGAGGTAGGATAATTTGGATACGTCACGAGTAATATTGAATTAATTAATAATGCAAGAAAGGATTTGTCCCTTCTATTATTTAACAGAAGTTGATACTAAGGCCCTTTGATGGAAATGATTTATCCTAAATAAATCCATGTCCATGGTTTTCAATATGAAATTTTAATTTCCAATAAGTCAAAGAAAGATACATCAAATACATAGTTTGATGTCACCAGTATGCAGCCTACTTGATTTGAGATATCTTGATAAAGGGATTATATTTCACAATAAGTGTTCTTATGAGGTATCATGTTGTTTTGTAATTAACTTCTTTCTCTATGGGTGCCTTAGCATATTTCTTGACACTAACATTGGACTTTAGAATGCTTCACCAAATGCCACTAAGAAAGAGGCCTAGAGGTTCACACACTAAGTGTATCCATAATCTCAGTTAATTAATATATTATTATTTATTATTTAACAGGTTGAATAAATATTAATCTCAGAATATATTTTTTAATTATTCATGTATGCTTGATCACATATATTTCATCCCCAGTTATACGAGAGAATATAATGTGATTCGAATATTTAATTAATATTTATTGTCTATTTAGTGAATATAATATTTATTTATTTATTAGATAATAATGTGGTGATATTTATTTAACAAATAAATAGTTATTATATAAGGTAGGATAAATATTATGGAGGAAGGGCGGATGAAGTTTAATGGTCCGATAAGAAATAATAAATATTGAATATTATTTTGTTAAATAATATTTAATTTTAATTACCATGTAAAGAGTTTGTCCATAAATAATAATATTATTATTATTATTTGACATGGGTTTTTTTCTATGATAAAATAAATAAGGAAACATGTGCAATTATTTTATTTTAAACATGACGATATATGAACTCAATTATGTTATTTTCTCAAGAAAGTAATTCGTTTTTTTTTTGTTGTGCACAATGGAATTGTAGAATTCTCTCAAGGCCTTGAGATCTATCTTCTCTAATATTTCTCCCAAGAATGGAGATCAATCTTCCTCCACCATATCAAGGAGAAAGTTTTGGAATCAATTCTCATTGCGATCAAAGGCAGACAACGCGAGCGCAATGATCCCTCATGCTAGCACCGGAAGATTCTTTCAGTGGTGTTTGGATATAAATGGAACATGTGTGGATCACCACTAGAGGGAATCTACACATGATTCCTACAATGTTACGATGGTGCATCGTAGATATTTTACCAGATTCATCAACGAAGAAATAATTTCATCAATATCATTCTTATTTGATTAGATTAATTATAAATAATAAGTGATGTTCCTATCTATGGTTTTGGTGTGATTCATATTGTCTATCTTCATTGATTCTATTCCATTGAACATGACACTTATCATCATATATATATCAGATTTATCATTGAACATAAAAAAAATCAATTTTGGTCATCACCAATCACACACTTCCACAGTGCCCTAAAACTACATCTTCCACAGTTATTCATGGGAATACAAGAGAAAGAGTTGAGATAGTGTCAATAACTCTATAGTTTAATATATGATACTAAGTTTTATGAAGATATAGAGTAATATAATAACATATGTCGAAAGAGTATCTAAAAAGTAAATAGAAAAGGATGTGTGATGTGAAGATGTGGTGTAGCTCAATCTGATCAGCTTCAATTGTTCAATACTTTTTGTATTCGTATTTTAAAAGACACAACAAATATTGAAAAGGATTTTCATAAAGAAAAATCATTGCAAGATGTTCTGAATGGGTCCTCTATGTAGCTATTTTCATGCATATATTCCTCTTTTATTTAATATTCCCAACACCAACAACCCTTCCACTGATTTTTCAACATGATGGATATTCATTGTATTTTAAGTTATCTTGGTCTAAATATCTATTGAAGAATACAAAAAATATGGATCCTATTACTGATTATCAAATATTAAAATAGCTTTTGGATATTTAAAAAATAATCCATGATAATGGTGTAGTTGATTGTTCATGTGGGAATTTTGGAGAGGCATTCTACATTGCTAGTTCATTCATGTATCCTAATTCTATGTAGGCGATCTCATCGACATAGGATATTTCCATGTAGGTGATTCCATGATGTAGTTGTATGCTCACATAGGCATTTGGTGTTAGAATCCATGACCACAACATCTTTAACTGACGGTAAAATTCTTCAGTGGAAGATCACTAGCGGTAACATATCGATTGATACATACTTTAGCGGTAGGATTATCGGGTTCTAGATCATCCTAGAGGTAGATATATACTTTTGATATTTATTCACTAGTGATAGATCCATGTAATGGTATATACTTTTAATTATAGATTCACTTTGGAATAAGCACTTTTGAAATGATGGTATATCGGTCTTGAGGTCGATCAACACTTCGCGAAATTTTCTCAATTTGAAAAAAATATGATTTACTATCCTAAAACATTGAGCTCATTAAAAATGTGAAAAACATGATTTGATATCATTAGAATAAAAAAATGGAAAAATTATCTCCCTTTTTAATGATAAAAAATCATAGAATTTATAAACCACATATAAGATTGTAACAGATATATAACACATACAAATAAACATTTTACTTATCATTTCAAGTCCATATGTGATACACTCAGTTGTCTATTTAAGTAATAAAATTTATCATATAAAATTACATTAAATCAATTACTCTCCCATTTGGGATTATCAAAAAGGAAAAATAGAATTAGGAAAATAATAAACTATGATTATAAGAATTAATTAATAATGGTTTGGTGCATTAATCTTCAAAAGGTACACAGTATATCAGAAAAATTGTAGAAAAAAATAATACCCTATCAAATACTTATCAAAATCTAAGGAAACATCCTTCTTTTGAAGTGATTTTGGATCCACTATGACTTTTCCTTTTACTGTAGAAAGAGTAATAGAAGAGGATATGGGTGGGTCTAGAGGTGTAGGTTGCTAAAATACAATGTCGTAAGATGCCACAGGTCTAAAATTATTCATAAACTTAAACAAGAGAGAGGCTGAAATGAATCATTATAATATAAGTATTCTGGATAGGAATAGAGAGAGTTGGAGAGATAGATCTAGTCAAGGGAATTGGTAACTGAGGATCCGTAATAGAAATCACTGTTTTCCTAGTATTATACAAAAAAGGTTCAACAAAATCTAAAAACTGTGTAATCACACATCACCCTTTCTCCATTGATTTTAGGAAATCGTCATTTTATTTAATGAAATGATTGATAAGATGTGTTAAATTCTTCAACTAGGTCACCTGATCCTTGAAGGCCCCAGTCACTGAATTCATCCTTCATTTCCCATCCATAAACATAAAATAATTTTTAAGTTGATGCTTTGTATAAATCCTTGAAAGGTAATACTTTATATCCTTGGTGATATTTTCATTATCACTCTAATACTCATTCATGAATTTTCTAACCAATTTATAAATATAGTCACCATGTGATTTTATTTGACAAAGTACTTATTTACAATAAGAAGTGGAACCACCCATAACAACTTGAAGTTCTTATCTCATAATGGTTCTAAGAAAATCCGCATCAACTGGGGATAGAGCATGAGGTGGGGAACTAAAAATGGAAGCACCAACTATGGGCAATGACTTCAATCTCTCCAGAAGTGATATTTGTCTCTCATCAAAGCTTCCTTTCATTTCCTTTATGATGGATCAAACTTTATCCATATAATTTTCAAACCACCCGTTCTGAATTTCCAATTCATTCATTTTAAACTAAATCATAGGATGAATGTGAGAAATGACCAATGAATATAATTACTGGGCATCTGCTTCACTAAGTTTGGTTTCATGAGGAGGTGTAGATCTGATCATCCCACAGATATATTTCAATAGACTTTCCTTAAAGTAATATAAATATTTTTTAGTTACATAACTGGGAGGAGGAATTGGAGATGAAGGATGTAATAGAATCCTCTCTTGGTTAGGAAAGGTAGACCCTTAATGTCTAGCCTCCACACCAACATCGCCAATTGAAATAACTTCTAAATCCTATTCATAATCAATCCATTCAATAAAGGATCCCTTAGGATCTTTCTCAACAATAGAGATGGAAATTTCACCGTGCTCAGGTAGATTACCCTTATCTTTACCATTATCACTATTATCATCACTAGAATCGTATTATCCATTAGAATCAATGTATGGAATACCTAGAATCTTTGATCCTAGAGATTTCTACCCCTTAGATGGTTCCTCGTCATTATCTTTATCTGAAGCAACTAGATTAATATGAATTTTTTAGGCATGAACCTATGAGGCAACTAGTTCATCCCTATGAATTGATTCCTAACTAAGAGACACATGCTAAGTAGGACTGGGACTTACTTATCTAGTAGACTCGCCAAATTTAGAACTATTCTGAGTAGGCTAAGTTTTTTGTTTCCTATTTACATCATTATCATCATCAAAACCATATGAAATTTCAACTACTTATGTTGAACTTTTAGAGGAATACTTCTCTAACTCGGATCCATGTGACACTTTAGTTTCTTCGCATTCATCACCTCCATCAAGAAAAGTTTCTTATCTAGGAAGAGAAAGAGGGATGGATGATCCATAAGGTACATCGATACTCTTGACCACATCAGGGTCACTTCTTTATTTTAATGGACATGAGAATATTATTCTCCAGAAACCTCAGCATCCTCAAATTCCTCATCATATCAATACACTACCACTTCATCTAGATCCAATCCAGGGTTGGTCACATCTCTTGGTCTAGTAGGGTGATCAATAGGGTTGAATCTCCTAAACATATTATCATTATCCTATACCCATTTCTTTATCTAAGGATTCTAGTTTACTTTCATCCTTTTACAGGTTACTTGAATCAAACAAAAACTAACATAGGATAAAATGGTTAGTCAGTACTCAAGAACCATTCAATCCATCCTTGCTACTAGATCACGTTCATCAGAATAAAATTTCTATAGACTATCCATCTGGAATCTATTTACATTTTAGCGAAGACAAATTGCTATGAAAGATTTAGATTCTTTGGCTATACTTAATGACTGGATTTTCCTCTTGATTATTTCAATGGTCATGGCTCATTAGCTAAAATAGCTAGAAATTTTACATGCACCATTTTCATAAAGATTCAAAGTTTAAAGGCTAAATTCATAGAATTTCTACAAAGAGAAAGGGATAATTTGAGAGGTTTAAAGGGATCCGCACATGAGAAGTACATCTCCAAACTCATATTTAGGAAAATTTATCATTTATGGATTTTGAAATTAGAAAACATATTTTAAATAAATATTAAAAAAAATGATAAAAATAATAATTTTAATTCAATTTTAGTAACGGTATGAAAAATTAATGGTAGAACATGGGATGGTAGATCCCAATGGTAGTGCTCATGATGTCATGGAATGTTATATACCAATGATAACTTACCCACAATAGATCCTTAAGGTATAGATATTCATGGTGTCATAGCTAATAATACAAGTTTAACTATAGCATATGCTCATGGTAAAATATGATTGTCAATCAAATGGCTATGGATACTAATGGTATATTAGCCAAAGTAATACTAGTCTAGAGACTTTTTCTACTAGAGGTAACATAAATTCAATAACTAAAGACTAAAAATTGTTTATCATTCAAAATTCATGTTTGATAGAGTATATTCTCCCAAATTTCAAGGGCTTATTGAATATGTCAGTAATCTACTGTTCATTAC
Source organism: Viscum album (assembly GCA_963277665.1). Lineage (NCBI taxonomy): Eukaryota > Viridiplantae > Streptophyta > Magnoliopsida > Santalales > Viscaceae > Viscum > Viscum album. The sequence continues at coordinate 35,733,380 of OY728131.1, forward strand.
CTCTGATATTGAGATTTATATCACCTTTCTAGTAATAATCCCTCAAAAATTGATTTCTTATATCGATATGTTCTGTTCTAAAATGAGACATGGGGTTCTTGGAAATGTTAATAACACTTGTATTATCAACATTTATAGGGACATGACTAAATTGATATCCATATTCTAGTAATGTGTGTTTTATCCACAAAATATGGGCACAGTAACTACCTAAAGCTATTTGTTGAGCTTAGATAATGGATAATGTTATATAATAATATTTATTACTACCCCATAAAACTAGATAATTTCCCAAAAAGTGATATGTTCTAGAGGTTGTTCTTCTGTCTAACTTACAACCACCAGAGTCAGCATCTGAATAAAAAACTAACTAAAATGATTGTCCTCTAGAATAGAATGGTCCTAAATTGATTATACATTTCAGGTATTTAAAAATTCTTTTTATGATAATTTAATGTGACAATTTTTTGTTTTATTGAAAATTGGCACACATACAGACAAAAAAATTATATCAGGCCAAATAGTAGTTAAGTTTAGTAAACTTCCAATCATACCTTTGTAAGTAGTTTGATCAACCAGTTTCCAAGTTTCATCAAGATCCAACTTGCAGCTAGTACTAATGAGAATATCAAAAACTGTAGTACAATACATGAAAAAAATTAGAAGATCTTTAGTGCATTTTATTTGATTAATAATAATTCCATCTTTATTTTGATAAATATGAAAACCAAGAGTGAATTTAAATTCACCCATCAAAATCATTTAAAATTCACTTTGTATCATTTTATAAAACTCGATAAACCAATAATTTCTTAAAGAAACAAAAATTATATCATCAAAATAAACTTATATGACTAAAAAACTATTCGAATTATTTTTATAAACAAAGTAGGGTGAGCTATAACTTTAGTAAAACATCTTGAAATCAAAAAATATATGATCCAAACATACAAAGCTCTAGGATCTTGTTTTAAACCATATAAACACTTTATTAATTTAACTGCTCGATTTTGAAAGGGAGAGTTTTGAAATACATGGGGTAGTTCAAAAAAGTACTCAATAATATAACTATTTAAGAATTCAGTCTTGACATCCATTTGATATAGTTTAAAATTCAAATGTGTTGCATAAGCGGAAACATTCTAATATATTTAAGTCTAGCTATTGGAGTAATGGTTTCCTCATATTCAGTACCTTCTTATTAAGTGTTTCTCTATATAAATATTATTTCTTTGTTTCTAACTATATTTCCATACCCATAAAATTTATTTCTAAACACCAATTTATTTCCAATAGTTAGGTAGTCTGTGGGTATTTCAATTTGTTCCTAGAATAAATTTATTTTAAACTTATTTAATTCTTCTTGTATGGCTATCACCCAGAATTCATCATTAATTTCATCATTGATTTTCTTAGGTTCTATATCTAATAAGAAAACTTTATATTCAACCTGACTTCAAATAGATGCTCTTGTTTGAGTTCCTTTGTCTAAGTCACTTATAAAAACATCTAGGGGATGATATCTATGATTCCTAACAGCTATAGGGATAGAAGTGTTTAACACCACATTCGCATCTAAAATTTAGGGTTCAGTATGTTCATCAGAACATGGAGAATTCTTTAAAAAAGGTATGGTAGCATTTTATTTAGATTTAGCATTTATGTACAGACTGGAAGGGTCATCTTATAGATTTTATAAAAAGATATTAGGCTCATGTGGATCTGCCTCATCAAATTTGATATTTATAGATTCTTTCACAATCTTAGTCCTTTTATTAAAAACCATATATGATTTACTAGTTATAGAATATCCAAAGTAAATTACTTCATTACACATGGAAGACAACTTTTATAAATTCTATTTTGTGTTGAGTATAAAGACTTCACACCTAAAAACTCTAAAATAATTAACCTTTGGTTTTATACCATTCCAAAATTCAAACAGGTTCTTCTTTAAAAGAGGTATAATTAGAACTCAATTAACTATATAACAAGATATATGAATAGATTCTTCCAAAAAATAATAGGTAAATCATACTCATTTAGAACGGTCTATGAAATTTCATAAAGGGTTCTATTTCTTCTTTTTACAACACCATTTTGATGTGAGGTCCTAGGAGTAGAGAAATTATTATAGACATGTTGTTAAAATAATGATTCAAACTCTATATTTTCAAACTCTCGAACATGATCACTTATTATGGTATTAATTCTAATCCCACTAATATTTTCTATAGATCTAGCATATTTTGAAAAACACGAAAAATATTTAGTTTTATGATCAAGGAAAAAAACACGTGTACATATTGAATACTCATCCATTATAACATAATCATAATTCTTTCCTAATAATATAGAAACTCTATAAGGTTCAAACAAGTTCATATGAACCAAATATAATATTGCGAAGTTGAAACTTATTTCTTTATATTGAAGAAGATTTTATGATACTTTCTATAGAGACCCAAATCTTGACGTACATGGACATTACATTACTTTTCCGGAATACTAAATACATAACAAAAACAGAAACACAAGGATCGTAATAGTTTAGTGTCTTTGGAAACTTGGAATATAAACTTCTAATCATGTTGAAAGATCTTCAACAACTCCCACGACGATCTTCCCCTTTCTGTTTCCTTACCTAAAACCTTTCTTTATTTCCTGGGGAAAATATAACATAAAAAGGGTGAGCTCAAATGCTCAGTAAGGGCAAACATATAGAACATAAAACAATCCATAAACATTTGAAAGCAAAAACATGAACATGAAATTTAAAAATCAAAATCTTGAGCAAAGACACAAATCGTAGAAGTACGTAAGGCCTATATCATAATAGAACATCAACCATGATAAAATATAATGGGAATAAAACATGTAATTGTGGAAACCATTAAGCACATGATATAATTTCCATAGTAGCCAAGGAATTACTGTCATGGCCATCTTAGTGGACAAAGTCCCTTTTTGAATCGAGTTCACTCCTCATTTCAGTCCTGTAATACTGAACCGGATTAACTCACCATTCTAGCCATGTCTATCTCATGAGATATAAATATTTAGCCAATGCATTGAAGGGAGATATATGTCTCACCCATCTCATAATGAAATCATTCTTACTTTTTCCACAACATAAACATAAAGCATTCATCATAACCCAAAGAATAAAATGGGTTTCATAAACATCATCCCATCATAACATAATTCATATAAAACAAATGGATATAATTTCATCATAAGAGAAGTAAAACCATGTAAATCATAGAGAAATTATATTTGAAACATACACATGTGAAATAATGTCATCTTAGATGGAAAATGGTTTTGATAAAACACTTGAAATGAATTCTTGAGAAAAATATCCTTTCTTCTTTAAAATCAATTTCTTTTCACAAAACGTCATGCAATTTTAAAAGAAAGAGATTTTTTTGAAAATAGTAATGAAATCTTTTGGAGGAAACTTCATGAAAATAAGTCTTTATAAAACCATAAAAATCCTTTCATGCTGTATAAGTTAAAAAACATTATTCTCGTACTTTTTCCGGAAAAGTCAAAAAGTACCTCGTAACGTAAAAGAAAGAAAGATTTCTTACATACTATGTAGTAAAAGAAAAAATGGGTAAAAAGGAAATTTAACATATATAAAAACACTTTTAGAAAACATGGACTTGGATGATAACAATAACCCCAACAAATACTTACGAATAAATATTCTCGGATAAGAACGAGATTGGAAAGGTTATCCCTTACCTTAGGTCCGATATGCTTCATGCGTATCCGAACCTCCTATATAATGATTTAAATAATATCATTGACTTATTATAGAATAATATTCATTGTTATGATATCATATATGGTTCACTTATGACTTTATATTACCCGTTATTTTGTAAGTTCCATGTTAAAGCAGCGTTTTGGGTTAAATCGTTTTATTTATCGTACGCGTTTGGACTTGTTGTTCTTGATATTATTACTTATATCCTGATTTACTTAATTTTAGAATGTAAAACATGATTTATATATAATATATATTCATTATATACATATATATATGATAGATCGATTAAATGGAATGAAATACACTGTTCATGGAGACGGTAGGTCGTACGTACGCGTGAACGTTGTTTTCGTTTCCTTATTGAATTGAATGAAATTAAGTAGATGACATACATATATATACACATAAATCCAGTATCATTATTATGTCATATATTTTATGATTACTTATTATATATACTTTATAATCATTCATGAATGGTTAACATGGAGAATGAATCTCATTGCGTCATGGAGACGGTAGTCCGTACGTACGCATGAGCGATGATATCATTCCCATGATCGTGGAATTGCATTGAAGTGTATGTATAATATTTCAGAATCAATATCACCTTGCAATAATCATATATAGTTCTTTATTTACACCATTATACACATCCAAGTAAGGTGGTGGTTGAAAATAGATTACACCACGGCGTGGAGACGTTATTTTGTACGTACGCACGCGCGGTGATTTCGTTTTCCGTAGGATGGATAGATGGTGAAATAGGGTTGTTTCATACTTATAATAATATATCATTATATTAATGATACTGATTTTATTACTTCATAATGAAACAAATAAAGAAGAAGAAGTAGAAGAATAAATAAAGTTGAAAGAATTGGTAACGGATATTACCTCTTCTTTCAACACGCCTTTTTGAAACCTCCTCTTAGGGAACTAAGATTGGTCTTTGAAGAAGACCAGAACCTATAGGATGTTTCTAGGTAAGTGGAAAAGATAAATTGTCAGGGGTTTTCTGAGCATGAAGGCTCAAATTTGTGTGAGGAAGAGAGGGAGGAGGTTCCCTTTTATAAGGGAGGAGAGGGGCACCTTTGGAATAACTAAAAATATTATTTTATTATAAAGTCATATTCGCTTTTTAATAGCTCCAAATTGAGTTATTTCTAAGATAAGGTGGGTATGGGTCGAAATCCTCTCATACAATAGAATTTAGACATTTTTAGGTTTCTATTTTAACCTTATCATTTAGATTTAACTTTAAGTTAAATAATTTTTCTTTTATCGTGTCTTCTTGTTTTCTTACACTATAAGGTTAATAAACTTACTATAACAATCCAAACGAACCCCAAGTTGTTTATTATTGATATATATAACCTTATCTAAGTCATTTGGCCTAAACTTATATTTTTAGAAATAAAATAACAATTAATAATATAATATTTGTTTTAAAAACTATTTTATGTCAATTTTGACACTATTTGGTAATTGATTTTTGTGAAAATTATAACAGAATGATTAGTTCAAAAAACGTTAACTAAATCAATACTAACATGTCATATTAACCTAAAAAATTAGTGTAATTCATAAAAAGTCTCAAATTACATTTATTTGGGTATTTATAACATCAATTATGTCAATATTTCATTAATAAGATAATTATTGCATCATCATTGTGTTGTAAATAAATTAAATTATTTAATGTCTAAAAATTATAAATAAAATACCATTATGTGGGAAATCTTTTTATCTTTCTAATGAATATTTATACTCGAATTTATATTATGTATAACCCTATATTAAAAATGATTTAGTTATTAAACATTGATTTTAACTATTTTAACTCTTCTTTAAATAAATTAATAATAAATGTCCTAATCTAATCCTAGTGGGCCTAAATGGTTATATTTTATTCCTAAGGTTGTTTTTTGTCAAATTAAACTTTTCCAATAGAATTAGGACATGTGTTAGGGTAGTAATAATATCATTTTTACCCTTAATTACCCTATTTACTTTTAACCGTGGTAAAAAAAAGTAAAAAGTTATTATTCACCAAAAATTATTTTAATCTCATTGAATCACATTTTAGTTCTTGATATTAACCATGTCTCTTGAATTTTCGAAATTCCACTCACAAAAGCGGTAAAATTATGTTTTATGTGAATTTGCAAATTCTCCTAGGAGGTGGGTAAAAGACAGTGAAAAGTTCAATAAAATTTCTATATATCTAAAATTATTATAAAATGACTCTAATGACTTAAATTGAACATATATAGGTATTATGTATCAATTTTGACTTAAAATAAATTTGAATAAAATAAATAATTATTTAAATAAAAATTCGGGTTTTGAATAGTAACCTACTGTTTTCACTAATCATCAAAAATTGAATGTTTTCAGAAAAATACCAAAAATTCACCCTAGGCTAATTTCGATATTTTGAATCTGAAAATGAAGTCCATTTTGAAAGATAAAATTTATAAAATTTCAAAAATTGGGTATTACTATTCATAACGGCTAGTTTATATAACATATCGTTGTTTAGCGAAACTCAGTATTGCGTACGACGCAAGCTATCGAGGAAGGTCACGATTGCGTGTAATGCAAGTCAAGTCAAGGATGCCTGTAGTGAAAGCTCCTTTTGGTGTATCATACAACACAAGACATCAATAAAATTAAAAAGAATATTTTTCATAAAATCTCAGGGTGTTACACTTTCCCTTTTGATAGGGATTATAGACCTTTTCTTTTGGGAATTCTAGTTTGGGTAGATCCTTAACTAAACCTTTCCTTATTATATTTATAAGTGAATATTTTAATAGCCTATCCACCTATTCCAAATCCAATATTCTTTGTGAAACACACTTAAACAATAAATATTTTTATCAAAAATAAGAAATATAAATCAACATTGGAAACATTATCAGTACACATAGTAGTAAAAAAGAAAGTATGTTAGGCTACAAAAAAATTAAAGGTATTATTTTCATTATTGACATGGTAACCATCATCACATAGTTTTTAAATTCTAATAATATTATATTTTAATCCATATATGAATAATTCTTCAGAAATTTAAACAATATTAGTGTTATCGATTTGACTGAGACTAATTATCTTCCCTTTACAATTGCCACTGAATGTAACATGTCCACCACCAACATTAAATAGATTATTAAAGCATGAGTAATCCCCAATCATATGTCTATAACATCCAAAATTCGGATACCATAGTTGTTTACTATAAATCTTTAAGTGAGTTTCATACAAAAAATATTTAAACCTAAAATGACTTTGGTACGCGTATTTTCTTTTATCCTAAATTGTTAGTAACAAGTGCCCTAGGAATCCATATTTTTTAACAGGTTTCCTATAAGAAGACCTTATAATTACATTAATAAAAACCTTATTAGGTCATATTTAATAATAACCATTAACAAAATTAAAATAACTGCAATAGGGGACAAATTTTTTTTAATTATTTCATGTCTAGGTTTATATCCAATTCCATTGATATACCTCGGTGATGATGGTTTTCCAATCATCTGGGTTAATGTTTTCCTACCAATAGTGAGCCACTAAAGATATTCCTTCAATTTATCATTTGATGATTTCATCTCATTATTTTCCTTAACCAATTGATCATTCTTATCCTTTTCTATTGTAAGATATGTTTTAAAGTGACCAGATATAGCATGATATGTCTTTAAACATTTATATTTGTATTTTAATTCATTAAATGTGTCCTCCAACATGTAACAATATTAAAATAATTTTTCACTCGGCATATTCTCATTATTATTTTCAATCTTAGAATGATTTGAAATATGAGCAAGAGATTCGGGAAAAACATTCAGTACCTCATATGTGTTTTTCATGAAACACATATTGGATCTGTCATTTTTGTCTTCCCTGCTTGAGTTTAAATATCTTGAGCTTTCCTCATAGAAACTCCAGGTGGATTTCATATCCTTTTTGTATTTCTTGTCTTTTTCATAATAATTTTTCTTATATTTTATCATCGGACATTATGCTTTAATGTTTCCTTTTATTTTTTATTCATAGATGATTATTTATTGAATCATCCTTCCTCCAATATTTTCTATAGTTTCCCTTGTTATCATACTTATCTCTATAGTTGGGTTTCTTGAAAAAAATCTATAAAACTTGTTAAATCATATAGATAAATGATTCATCTCTCATTCACTATTTTATAATGATTCACCATCGTTGGAACTTTCACCCTTAATATTTTCTTTTTTTATTTGATCCAGAATTATTGAAAGATACTGACTTTTTATTTGGTTTATCATCTACTTCTTTGATCATTTTGAGTTCATCATCATATATCATGATATTTTCAATAATCTATTTCACTGGTAACTTACATATGTCACATGATTCCCTTATTGAAACTGATGTTCCTCTCCACCTATCTGTTAAACATCTGAATATGTGCATCACTTGATCCTTGTCAGTAATTGGTTTCCCAAGATAATGAATAATCTTTACAATTTCATTAAACCTGAGATAAATATCATAAATTGGTTCATTAGGTTTCATATTTAATGTATCTAATTTAATATTGTATGTATTTAAGCATATTTCTTTAAAATTGGAAGTTCCTTCATGAGAAACAGCCAGTGTATCCCAAATTTTGAAAGAAATTGTACAAGAAGATATTTTATTTAACTCTTAATCTCCTAATGCACAATATAAATCATTTGTGGATTTATAGTTATAATCATAGGAATCCTTAGTTTCATCACTATAATCTATTCTAAGATATTTAGGTAATTCATATTTATCCTCTATAATAGTCCAAATATCAAACCCCATGTTTTCTAGATGGATTTTCTTTTTAACATTCCAAATATCAAAAATATTTTCATTAAAATAATGAGTTTGATTAGTGTCATTTCCTTATTTTCTATTATTACCCATAAATAATTATATTTGGAAATAACATAAATTTAACATCTTTAAGAATAACTAGATCATAGTTAAAAAAATATTTGAAAACTCATCTGAGCCCAAATATTGGTCATAGTAGAAAACTCAAAAGGAGGGTGAATTGAGTTTCTATTAAAATTTATATTTAAGAAGAACTTAAAAATTAAATCCCCCAATATAATAAAATTTCACAATTAATCAAAACTATAAAAATATATAATTTTATTTTTCAAATAGATTCTTGAAAGTGGGATCAAGGATTGGTTAAAATAAATTCTAAATTACTTAAACTTTTGAAACAAAATTTCTAAACCAAAAACTTTATATATACAAAAAAATTAAAGATTAACTATCAGAGTATAGTTTTGTTCAATATTTTAAGAAAATTAAAACATGTTTGATTTAAAGAAAAAAAATAGGTAAAGGGAAGCAAATAAGTAACATCAAATACAGCACAGTGTAAATTAACAAGGGGTTCAATCTCAAGCGAGACTTAATCACCTACACTTGGAAATCACCTTCTAACAAGTAGTTTATTATAAAGTAACAGATCAGTGAGACAGATCAGTTTCACGGATCGGTGAGACAGATCAGTTTCACAGATCAGTGAGACAGATCAGTTTCACAGATCGGTGAGACAGATCAGTTTCACAGATCGGTGAGACAGATCAGTTTCACAGATCGGTGAGACAGATCAGTTTCACGGATCGGTGAGACAGATCAGTTTCACAGATCGGTGAGACAGATCGGTGAGACAGATCGGTGAGTCAGATCGGTGAGTCAGATCGGTGAGACAGATCGGTGAGACAGATCGGTGAGACAGATCGGTGAGTCAGATCGGTGAGTCAGATCGGTGAGACAAATCGGTGAGACAGATCGGTGAGACAGATCGGTGAGTCAGATCGGTGAGTCAGATCGGTGAGACAGATCGGTGAGTCAGATCGGTGAGTCAGATCGGTGAGACAGATCGGTGAGACAGATCGGTGAGACAGATCGGTGAGACAGATCGGTGAGTCAGATCGGTGAGACAGATCGGTGAGTCAGATCGGTGAGTCAGATCGGTGAGTCAGATCGGTGAGTCAGATCGGTGAGACAGATCGGTGAGTCAGATCAGTTTCATGTACAGTAACGGTGGGTGAACAGTGTTTCCAGACTCCTACAGTTTTGCCCCTTTTGACGTTTCCTTTGACGTAAAATACATTTAAAGCCTTATTTTAAGGGCTCTTAAGGCCGTTTCAAATGCCATAAATCCTATATTAATTATTCCTAAGTCTTGGAATGTTTTACGTGGTCAAACCGCGTGGGTTAATGCGATCCGTTTTTAATGGAGAATTAACCGGATCTTAAACCATCACCTCGTAAAATCTTAAAAAGGGACGAGATATCATTCTTCCTGGTTCTTTCCCTTTGTTCTCGATTAAGAGGCTCTAGAACCTTTCAATCCTTCCCGTAGGAGTTTCACAATCAACCCTTACTCCTAGGATCAGTCCCGCTCTGTTGGATGCAACCAAGCCGTGTCGATCATTCTTCCACATAAGTTGTCGCGAGGGGAGGATCGTGACCTGCTGTGTGGATAAAGGACGTCAAGAACTCTTCGAGGTAGGGGATTCATGGCTTCTCTAATTGTGTATGTGCAATCGTAGAATTAGCATGATTTAGTCCTTTGGATCACAATGAAATTGACCTAATTAAATACTTGAACCGGATTAAAAGAATTGGTTGATCGCGTGTTGTTGCTTTATACCGTGATAACGGTTTGCCTCATGTTTTCCTAGATATAGTGATATCTATGTTTCTTTGATTTGTTGATCGTTCATGATAGAAATTGATAATGAACGTAAAGCTGGAATTAACTGTTGATTAATTGGCGAAGGATAAAGAGGCATGTAAATTAATCTGGTTGTTGTCGTTGTTGTAGATGTTCGAATTTGAGGATAATCAAATTAGGGAAGTAAGCTTGGTTATTTAATTGTGATAGCTTACTGATTAGGTATCCATGATTGGAACCTACGAATAGCAAATCTGCTAATTCAATATGGTTTAGAGAACAGATTATGTTGGAATTTCAAAAAGGGTTCTGAGTTACCCTCTTGTTTGTTAAAGGGCCGAGAGCCCATTTTGTGATGTTTGTTTTCCTGCTGCTTGTGCTGTGATGTGAGCCTGGATGGTTGTTGTGATATGTGGAGGCATGGAGGCCTTGTAGTTGTGGCAGCGGATGATGCCTAGTGTGGCGAGATGCATCGGTTTATGCATATGGGTGTCAGGGAGGACACCGGGGGTGATGGAATGGGACGGATATGGTTGCTGGTTGCTTGTGGTTTTCTTGAATGATAATCTGCTTTGCTTTTCCCCACTGCTCAAGGCAGCTGGTCTTGCTTACCCTCATTCTGAAGGAGGCGAAGACACGCGGGGTATGCCACGTGCTTTCCGTGTTTAGCCTCTCGATGGAGGATGGGTCTATGCTCTTTCTATAGGCGGCAAAGACTCGACGGGTAGTATATCTACTCACCGTGTTGAGCCTCCTTTGTGTTTAGAAGCATAGGATGTTTTTCTAGAATGCCTGGGAATGTGGAAAAGTATTTCTGTAATGAATGTTTGATTAAATGGTGAAAATCCACGGGGATGGAGATGCTAGAATTTAAAGGTGATGTGAATCTTAAAAAGGAGCAGTTGTATTGAAAGTGACGCCATTTCAGTTAAATGGGGAATTGTTCAATCTTAATTAATGCTTAAAGAATTAACTAATGTACAGTGGAACTGATAAATGAGAATGGAGTAATCTAATAAAGCTCTTCAATTGGTTGTGTGCTTATAGGATACCTAGTCTTAGAAGTAGCAGCCTGGAGTCTGAGAGACGTTAGCTGCAGTTGTATCTAAGACTAGGTAATGCCCATAGTGTGGATGTGAGTTACTTATATACTCTGTACTTTTTGTGTTTCTATACGCTACTCCACCCTGTCGGTAAGGGCAACTGACACCCCGGGGATTCTGAGCCCTGGGGGGGTGTTTTCCCCAACATTCTGATGGGAGGTTGAATGGCTGACTACCCCCTTTGGCCCCGCTCTCTTCTCTTGGTAGATCTTAGTGCTGGTAGGCACAGTGGTTAGTTTTACCCATATATGTGTGTAGAGGGCTGTAATGGCTTGTGGTTATTTCACACACATATATTCTGGATATAGTATCCTATGGACTACTATAGGTGTAACGTGTATAGGCTGTGATGGCTTGAGGATCCTTACTCGGTGTATGGGCTGTAATGGCTTGAGGTATAATACCCGACGTATGATACACGTTATGCGAGCTGTGGTGGCTCCCGGAAACTACCTGGTTACTTTTGGTTGTGAGGATTGTGTGGATCTTAGCCCAGGTGTCTGCGGGCAAGCCGATGTGGTGCACGTGGTGCAGATTGTGGAGCTTGACCCATGTTGATACGGGCAAGCCTTTGGAGAGAGATGCACAGGACGTATGTCGTTGGGGCAAAGCGGCAAACCAGTGGGGAAGTAGTAGCGGGGTACCCTTGATATTCTTTACTACATGCTATATTCTTGTATGCGTTACTTGGTGAGAGTAGCCTTGGTGAGGTTGGGAACATAGTATACCTGTTTAGGTGACGAGTTAGTTTCACTTGTTGTTCACTGGGCTTTAGCATGCTTTCTTTACTTTTGCACGAGAGTCTTGGGGAGGATCCTACTGAGTATACTGTTATACTCACCCTATGTACATATAAACTGTTTTTCAGGTCACTTGGAGCAGGTTGGAGATCAAGCTGGTTACTACTAGCTTGCGGTTGGAGGAGGAGCTGTTCGGGCTTGTGGTCGCTGTCGTTTTACTTTCTTTTGGGTACTTTTAGTTTCCCCTTTCAGTTGTAGTACTTTTGCATGACATTTCATATATGTACTTGGGTTTCTTTTACATTTCAGTTATGAGTTGGAGTTGGTTGGATTCTATTCTATCTCTCTCTTCTGCATGTGTTCTCTTAGAGGGTAATGCCTCCCATTTGTGTGTGTATTATACCCTCAGTGCTAGTCGCCAACCCGTGGCCTACTGGAGGCGGGACTCGGGGGTCATTATCTCCCTTTTCACATTGCCGGCCCAGGAGGGGTACACTTTGTGGGGAGGGGGTCGCGACAGAGTGGTATCAGAGGTCTGGTCGAGGGATAGGATGGAGTTTGGAGTTAGGCACAGGTGAGGATGCATGGGATGGTAGGGCAACGGTGTCATTCATGTTTAGCAGGTGGGGTAAACACTGGAGACCGGCAGAGACATAGGCGTTCAGGGCCCCCTATGATCTGTTGCACGGACCTTTAAGTTTATGATGGCTACTAAACAAAGTGATACTGGTTGCAGGGTAGAGACCTAGGAAAGGATCATGCATCATTATTCTTTGCGCCTGTGTTTGAATGGGTAGACCTTGGGATAGGTAACCTAAAATTAATAAAACAAAATAATTAATTAATTAATGTTGAGTCTTCCATATTCCAGGCTTAGGAGCTCTAACGATTGTTATTTTACAGGTATGGCTCCAGGTCGGCGTCCCCGTCAGGTTTGCGCAGAAGGTGCCCAGCAGGCTGTTCCAGCAGATCGCCGCCGGGTAGAGGTTGACGAAGATGACACTTGGAGGAAGACACTCCGAGAGTTTCAGCGCCAGAGTCTACAGAAGTACGAGGGCTCCGTTTCAGATGCAGTCACAGAAGACTGGTTAGAGGAGGTCGAGATAGGCTTCAGTTCGATTCGTGCTCGGAAGGAACACTGGGTGTCCTTGGTTGTGACGATGTTGCGTGGAGCAGCGAGACAGTGGTGGTTCTTGTTCCTCGGGGATCGTGAGGAGTCAGCGATCTCATGGGAGGAGTTTCGAGACAGGTTTAGAGTCGAGTTTCTTTCTTCGACTGCGAAGGCATCCAGTCGCCAGGAGCTTCTTACCCTTCGACAGGGGAGCTCCAGTGTTCGGGAGTTTGGAATCCGTTTCAGGAACCTTCTACGATATGCTTCAGACCTGTTACCAGATGATGAGGCCAGGGCGAGGCATTTCGAGGAGGCTTTGCGTCCAGAGATCCAGCGTCAGGTCACCCCATTTATGCTGAAGACATATCTTGAGGTGCTGGCGAGGGCAGAGGTTGTTGAGAGGACTTTGGCTAGGACCGGATCGTCACGAGAGGGGAATCGTCATGATTCCTCAAGAAGCAGAGTTGTGGTCCGGGGTTCCCGGTTTTCAGGACAGAAGAGTTTCCGTTCACCTGGGGGTAGGTCCCGGCCCTTCCCATCTCATTTCTCCGGAGGTAGCAACTCTCAGACCTATGCCAAGGGATCAGGCGCTTGTTTTTCTTGTGGTGGACGTGGTCATCAGCAGCGGGAGTGCCCAACTTTTCAGAGCAGTCATCGTGCACCAGGCGCTCCACTCCAGGTTCCTCCGTTGAGGCAGTTCCAGCCGAGGCAGCAGCAGCAGGTTGCACCAGCTTTAGATCACCAGAGGGTAGATGGAGCAGGCAGAGGACAGCCCCATGACGCTTCCCGTCCTCAGAGAGCAGAGCGCGGCCGTGGTGGTGGTCGTCATCAGGGTCAGAGAGGCCGTGGAGGTGGTCGTGGTCAGCTTCATGCTCTAGCGTTGCCAGCTCCAGGCGAGCCAGACGTCGTCCGAGGTACCCTTTGCTTGTTTTCTACCTTAGTGTATGCCTTGTTTGATTCAGGAGCGACACACTCCTTTATATCCCCTACCCTTGTCCACGCTTTGGGACTTGAGGTAGAGAGGCTTCCAGTGCCCCTGGCGTTGACTACGCCAGTTGGAGGTCGAGCTAGCTTGTTTGAAGTATGTAAAGACTGTGAGCTAGTGTTGGGGCAGCACCGCTCTTGGGGAGATTTCCTATGTTTACGAATACAACCATATGATGTCATCCTCGGCATGGATTGGTTGTATTCGGTGCAGGCTATTGTGGATTGCTACAGGAAGAAGGTCGTTTTCTTTGATGAAGATGGAGAGGAAGTAGTATTTGTTGGTGAGAGAGATCCTCGGATGAGTCATAGACGAGTTTCATCCTTATCATCCATGATGGCTGGGATGATGCTGAGTTCTTCAGAGGTTCAACAGCTGGCGTTTCCTAGGGTCGTAGAAGAGTACCCTGATGTCTTTCCAGAAGAGGTTGTATCCTTACCCCCTCGACGGAAGATCGAGTTTGGGATCGAGCTACAGCCAGGGGCGTCTCCCATCTCTATGTCTCCATATAGGATGGCCCCTTCTGAGTTACGAGAACTACGTGTTCAGCTCGATGGTCTGTTGCAGTGTGGTTTTGTTCGGCCAAGTGTGTCACCGTGGGGTGCACCAGTCTTGTTCGTGAAAAAGGCTGATGGCAGTTTGCGGTTGTGCGTCGATTATCGTCGCTTAAACAAAGTGACAATAAAGAACCGTTATCCTCTCCCGCGGATTGATGACCTATTCGATCAACTGAAGGGTGCAAGTTGGTTTTCAAAGATCGACTTGCGGTCAGGATATCATCAGATGCGTGTAAAGGATGAGGATATCCCGAAGACTGCTTTCCGCTGTCGTCATGGGCATTATGAGTTTGTTGTAATGCCATTCGGCGTGACAAATGCTCCAGCTGTTTTCATGGGGTTGATGAATGCTGTGTTCCGTGAATTCTTGGACAAGTTTGTTGTGGTTTTCATTGACGACATCCTTGTGTACTCCACATCTGAAGAAGAGCATGCAGAACATCTACGAGCTGTTTTGGGAGTTCTTCGCCAACATCGGTTGTTTGGGAAGTTGTCCAAGTGTGAGTTCTGGGCTCGAGAAGTTCGTTTCTTGGGACATGTTGTGTCCCAACAGGGAGTAGATGTGGATCCTTCGAAGATAGAAGCAGTGGTGTCTTGGCCAGCCCCCAAGACCGTGTCAGAGGTGCGAAGTTTCCTTGGTCTCGCAGGCTATTATAGGAGGTTTGTGGCTAATTTCTCCCGAGTTGCGACTCCTCTGACAGCTTTGACCAGGAAGGATCAAGCGTTCATATGGACTGATCAGTGTCAGACAGCTTTCGAGTATCTAAAGGAGAAGTTGGTAAGTGCTCCAGTCCTTTGTCTTCCAACGGAGGGAGTCCAGTTTGATGTTTTCTGTGATGCTTCACATCTGGGGCTAGGCTGTGTTCTCATGCAGCAGAGGTCAGTTGTTTCTTATGGGTCTCGGCAGTTGCGTCCCCATGAACGCAACTATGCCACCCATGATCTTGAGTTGGCAGCCGTGGTGTTTGCGCTGAAGTTGTGGAGACATTACCTCATTGGAGAGCGCTTTGTGGTTTTCACCGATCATAAGAGTTTGAGGTATGTTTTCTCTCAGCGGGATTTGAACTTGCGGCAGCGTCGGTGGATGGAGTTCTTGCAGGAATACGACTTCGAAATATCGTATACACCTGGGAAGGGAAATGTTGTTGCTGATGCACTGAGCCGAAAGTCACGTAATGATGTTGTGCGTGAATCTGGTGATTCCTGGAGAGGGATGGAAGAGCTAGCAGCTTTGCATCTTGATATGGGAGAAGTTGGAGGAAGAGGTTGTCTTTTCCAGATGACGGTGCAGTCATCCCTGATGCAAAAGGTGGAAGAGTCTCAGTTGGGTGATCTAGAGGTGGAAGTTTTAAGAGATAGAGTTGTTTGTGGGGAGGCCCCTGATGGTTGGTCAGAGGATGAACAACACCGAGTGTTGTATCATGACAGGCTTTTTGTTCCCTTGGCAATGCGCGAGACGGTTCTCCGAGAGTTCCATAGCTCGCCCTTAGCTGTACATCCTGGTGTGACGAAGATGTATCGATCCTTGAGGAGTCAGTTTTGGTGGCCTGGGCTGAAGCGTTCAGTTGCAGAATGTGTGTCTCGATGTTTAGTCTGCCAGAAGGTGAAGGCCGAACACCGTGTTCCTGGTGGTCTTCTCCAGCACTTAGAGATTCCTCAGTGAAAGTGGGAGGACATCTCAATGGACTTTGTTACAGGTTTACCTCGAGCTCCGGGAGGACATGATGCTATATGGGTGGTAGTGGATCGTTTAACTAAATCGGCCCACTTCATAGCAATCAAGGAGTCGAGCTCAGTGGGGGTTTTGTCGAGGCAGTATCTGGAGGAGGTGGTGAGGCTTCACGGAGTTCCTAAGACGATCATTTCTGATCGAGACCCTCGTTTTACCTCGAGGGTGTGGAGAGGTCTCCAGCATGCTTTTGGCTCTCGACTATGCCTTAGCACTGCTTTTCATCCTCAAACGGATGGTCAGACAGAGCGAACCATCCAAACTCTTGAAGACATGTTGCGCTCTTGTGTTCTTGATTTTGGAGGTTCATGGGTGAAGCACTTACCTTTGGTAGAGTTCGCTTACAATAATAGTTTTCACTCTACCATCGGCATGGCGCCGTTTGAAGCCTTGTATGGCCGGCCATGCCGTTCTCCGTTGTGCTGGACTGGGGTCGGAGAGTCAGCAATTCTCGGACCAGAACTAGTGCAGAATACGACGGAGATGGTTCAAGTGATTCGTGAGAGGATGAAGACAGCACAAGATCGTCAGAAATCTTATGCGGATCAAAGAAGGAGACCCTTAGAGTTTAATGTTGGGGATCATGTGTTTCTGAAGGTGACTCCCCGTCGTGGGCAGCGAAGGTTTGGTCGCGGAAGTAAGCTTTCTCCCCGTTTTGTTGGGCCTTTCGAGGTGTTAGCTCGTGTTGGAGCTGTGGCATATCGAGTAGCACTTCCCCCTCGGATGAGTCGGATACATGATGTTTTTCATGTATCGCAGCTCCGTCATTATCTTCATGATGAATCTCATGTTATCGATTGGGGAGAGATCGATATTGATGATGATGCAACCTTCGAGGAGCGACCTGTGGAGATCCAAGACCACAAGGAGAAGGTGTTGCGTGGGCGTTCTATTCCTTTAGTTCGTGTCTTGTGGCGACACGGTGGCATGGAGGAGAGTACCTGGGAGCGTGAGTCACAGATACGTGCTCAGTACCCAGAGTTGTTTAATGTTTAACTCCTTTCATGTAATGATGTTTTCTCTGTGGTTGGACCTTTCATGTTTTGTTTATGTACCTTTGATGTGATGTTGTGAATGAATTGTTTGGGTATGGATTGTTTGTTCCCGGATGTCATAGTTTTGTTCCAGCTTTCGAACAACTCATGGTGGTTTTCCCCTGAGAGGTATCTTATGGGGTGGTTGTTCGGACCCCTCTTTTCTTCTGGGTTGGTTTTTAATTCTCGAGGACGAGAATGTTTTGAGAGGTATCTAATGTAATGGCCCGGACCTCTCTGGTCCATTACTTTGTGAAATGTTGGTGTTGGAGGTGTTCCGGGAGGTCAAGGGGACTTATCCCCAACACTTTGCCAATTTTCTAGTTCTGTGAACAGTGTTTCCAGTTTTATGAACAGTAACAGATCAGTGAGACAGATCAGTTTCACGGATCGGTGAGACAGATCAGTTTCACAGATCAGTGAGACAGATCAGTTTCACAGATCGGTGAGACAGATCAGTTTCACGGATCGGTGAGACAGATCAGTTTCACAGATCGGTGAGACAGATCAGTTTCACGGATCGGTGAGACAGATCAGTTTCACAGATCGGTGAGACAGATCGGTGAGACAGATCGGTGAGTCAGATCGGTGAGTCAGATCGGTGAGACAGATCGGTGAGACAGATCAGTTTCACGGATCGGTGAGACAGATCAGTTTCACAGATCGGTGAGACAGATCGGTGAGACAGATCGGTGAGTCAGATCGGTGAGTCAGATCGGTGAGACAGATCGGTGAGACAGATCGGTGAGACAGATCGGTGAGTCAGATCGGTGAGACAGATCGGTGAGACAGATCGGTGAGACAGATCGGTGAGACAGATCGGTGAGTCAGATCGGTGAGACAGATCAGTGAGTCAGATCGGTGAGTCAGATCGGTGAGTCAGATCGGTGAGTCAGATCGGTGAGACAGATCGGTGAGTCAGATCAGTTTCATGTACAGTAACGGTGGGTGAACAGTGTTTCCAGACTCCTACAGTTTTGCCCCTTTTGACGTTTCCTTTGACGTAAAATACATTTAAAGCCTTATTTTAAGGGCTCTTAAGGCCGTTTCAAATGCCATAAATCCTATATTAATTATTCCTAAGTCTTGGAATGTTTTACGTGGTCAAACCGCGTGGGTTAATGCGATCCGTTTTTAATGGAGAATTAACCGGATCTTAAACCATCACCTCGTAAAATCTTAAAAAGGGACGAGATATCATTCTTCCTGGTTCTTTCCCTTTGTTCTCGATTAAGAGGCTCTAGAACCTTTCAATCCTTCCCGTAGGAGTTTCACAATCAACCCTTACTCCTAGGATCAGTCCCGCTCTGTTGGATGCAACCAAGCCGTGTCGATCATTCTTCCACATAAGTTGTCGCGAGGGGAGGATCGTGACCTGCTGTGTGGATAAAGGACGTCAAGAACTCTTCGAGGTAGAGGATTCATGGCTTCTCTAATTGTGTATGTGCAATCGTAGAATTAGCATGATTTAGTCCTTTGGATCACAATGAAATTGACCTAATTAAATACTTGAACCGGATTAAAAGAATTGGTTGATCGCGTGTTGTTGCTTTATATCGTGATAACGGTTTGCCTCATGTTTTCCTAGATATAGTGATATCTATGTTTCTTTGATTTGTTGATCGTTCATGATAGAAATTGATAATGAACGTAAAGCTGGAATTAACTGTTGATTAATTGGCGAAGGATAAAGAGGCATGTAAATTAATCTGGTTGTTGTCGTTGTTGTAGATGTTCGAATTTGAGGATAATCAAATTAGGGAAGTAAGCTTGGTTATTTAATTGTGATAGCTTACTGATTAGGTATCCATGATTGGAACCTACGAATAGCAAATCTGCTAATTCAATATGGTTTAGAGAACAGATTATGTTGGAATTTCAAAAAGGGTTCTGAGTTACCCTCTTGTTTGTTAAAGGGCCGAGAGCCCATTTTGTGATGTTTGTTTTCCTGCTGCTTGTGCTGTGATGTGAGCCTGGATGGTTGTTGTGATATGTGGAGGCATGGAGGCCTTGTAGTTGTGGCAGCGGATGATGCCTAGTGTGGCGAGATGCATCGGTTTATGCATATGGGTGTCAGGGAGGACACCGGGGGTGATGGAATGGGACGGATATGGTTGCTGGTTGCTTGTGGTTTTCTTGAATGATAATCTGCTTTGCTTTTCCCCACTGCTCAAGGCAGCTGGTCTTGCTTACCCTCATTCTGAAGGAGGCGAAGACACGCGGGGTATGCCACGTGCTTTCCGTGTTTAGCCTCTCGATGGAGGATGGGTCTATGCTCTTTCTATAGGCGGCAAAGACTCGACGGGTAGTATATCTACTCACCGTGTTGAGCCTCCTTTGTGTTTAGAAGCATAGGATGTTTTTCTAGAATGCCTGGGAATGTGGAAAAGTATTTCTGTAATGAATGTTTGATTAAATGGTGAAAATCCACGGGGATGGAGATGCTAGAATTTAAAGGTGATGTGAATCTTAAAAAGGAGCAGTTGTATTGAAAGTGACGCCATTTCAGTTAAATGGGGAATTGTTCAATCTTAATTAATGCTTAAAGAATTAACTAATGTACAGTGGAACTGATAAATGAGAATGGAGTAATCTAATAAAGCTCTTCAATTGGTTGTGTGCTTATAGGATACCTAGTCTTAGAAGTAGCAGCCTGGAGTCTGAGAGACGTTAGCTGCAGTTGTATCTAAGACTAGGTAATGCCCATAGTGTGGATGTGAGTTACTTATATACTCTGTACTTTTTGTGTTTCTATACGCTACTCCACCCTGTCGGTAAGGGCAACTGACACCCCGGGGATTCTGAGCCCTGGGGGGGTGTTTTCCCCAACATTCTGATGGGAGGTTGAATGGCTGACTACCCCCTTTGGCCCCGCTCTCTTCTCTTGGTAGATCTTAGTGCTGGTAGGCACAGTGGTTAGTTTTACCCATATATGTGTGTAGAGGGCTGTAATGGCTTGTGGTTATTTCACACACATATATTCTGGATATAGTATCCTATGGACTACTATAGGTGTAACGTGTATAGGCTGTGATGGCTTGAGGATCCTTACTCGGTGTATGGGCTGTAATGGCTTGAGGTATAATACCCGACGTATGATACACGTTATGCGAGCTGTGGTGGCTCCCGGAAACTACCTGGTTACTTTTGGTTGTGAGGATTGTGTGGATCTTAGCCCAGGTGTCTGCGGGCAAGCCGATGTGGTGCACGTGGTGCAGATTGTGGAGCTTGACCCATGTTGATACGGGCAAGCCTTTGGAGAGAGATGCACAGGACGTATGTCGTTGGGGCAAAGCGGCAAACCAGTGGGGAAGTAGTAGCGGGGTACCCTTGATATTCTTTACTACATGCTATATTCTTGTATGCGTTACTTGGTGAGAGTAGCCTTGGTGAGGTTGGGAACATAGTATACCTGTTTAGGTGACGAGTTAGTTTCACTTGTTGTTCACTGGGCTTTAGCATGCTTTCTTTACTTTTGCACGAGAGTCTTGGGGAGGATCCTACTGAGTATACTATTATACTCACCCTATGTACATATAAACTGTTTTTCAGGTCACTTGGAGCAGGTTGGAGATCAAGCTGGTTACTACTAGCTTGCGGTTGGAGGAGGAGCTGTTCGGGCTTGTGGTCGCTGTCGTTTTACTTTCTTTTGGGTACTTTTAGTTTCCCCTTTCAGTTGTAGTACTTTTGCATGACATTTCATATATGTACTTGGGTTTCTTTTACATTTCAGTTATGAGTTGGAGTTGGTTGGATTCTATTCTATCTCTCTCTTCTGCATGTGTTCTCTTAGAGGGTAATGCCTCCCATTTGTGTGTGTATTATACCCTCGGTGCTAGTCGCCAACCCGGGGCCTACTGGAGGCGGGACTCGGGGGTCATTATCTCCCTTTTCACATTGCCGGCCCAGGAGGGGTACACTTTGTGGGGAGGGGGTCGTGACAGTTCAATCTCAAGCGAGACTTAATCACCTACACTTGGAAATCACCTTCTAACAAGTAGTTTATTATAAAGTAAACTAATATACAACTTATATCTAGTTTTACAAACAATAGTACAAAATATTGACTCGGCACAGAGCCTCTTCCATAGTTATACAAGGTCAAAATCAAAATACCAGGTCACACAGGACCTCTTCTATAGTTCTTCAAGGGCATACAAGAGAAAGAGTTGAGAGTGTATCAAGTACTCTCTAGTTTAATATAGGATACTAATTTATAAATATATAGAGTAATATAAAAACACATCTCAAAATAGTAGCTAAAATAGAATGACCAAGGATATGAGATGTGAAGAGGTGGTGTAGCTCAATCAGATCAGTATTGGTTATTTATGATTATCTAAATTTGTCTTTGAAAGGCTTCAACCAAGAGTTTATGGGATGTGCAGAAAAATAGAGTGCCTTAAGATGTTTTGAATGAGTCCTCTAGGTAGTGCAGGTGCACATGTATATTCCTAAGCTATTTAGTTTGTGAAAGAGCAACAACCCTTTCACTACTTTTTCAACATGAGGGAGATTCACTATATTTAATGTGATCTAAGTCCAAATTTCTATTCAAGAATAATAATAAAATAATTTGGATCCTCATACTAAGAAACATATCATAAAATAGTCATTGTATATTTAAAAATTATTCATGATAATGATGTAGTTGATTGGTCATGCATGTGTCTTGTAGAGGAAGGCTACATAGTTGATTCATTCACAGAGCCGATTTTTATATAGGTAATCTCATCAACATAGGAAATTTCAATGATGAAGGTGATTTCCATGATGGAGATTCCATGAATTAGTTTCATGCTCATGTAAGCCTTTCATGGTAGGTTCCCTGATGAAAACATATTGAACCAACGGTAGCAGCCTTTAGTTGTAGATTACTAGCGGTAGAATCTCGAGTTTTAGATACATTGGAAATAGTACAATCTGGAGTTTGATCATCATGGAAGTATACCTTTACTAGATGGACGTCCATCTAGGTGTATGTATTTTGAATGGTAACTTTACTCTAGTAGTAGAACCTTTGAACTAATGATAGATCATCCTGGTGGTCGATCAACACTTAGCTAAATTTTCAAAATTTGGCCAGAATATGATTTTCTATCATAAAACATCAAAATCATTAGAAACATAACAAATATAATTTGGGATCATTAAAAAACGGAGGTTAAAATATGTGGTTAATCGATTGTATCCTCCTAGGTATGGTTCCATCCTGCTCTTCCTAGGTTTACTTCTCACCAACAAAGGAAAACTTCATCCCATCTATGTGGAGGCACCGCATACTCCACCAAAAATAGTAAATTTGTGCATGAACAGTGTATATTCATCCCATACCTAGTATGGATTCATAAGACCCCATCACTTCTATAAAGATATCCCAAAGGAATCAATCTCCTCTAAGAGTTAGTCCACACTATTGGTAAAAGTGTGTGATCACTATGTCTCATCCAATAGAAGTCTCAAAATGCAAGGGTTGATCCAAAGGCTCAACTAGAATATCTAGGTATTGAACTAGGGATATAGAATGAAAAGAGTCAATTGTGACTATGCATATCGATACAATAACTAAGATGGAAAGGAAACATAGCATACCTATAATCATCTCAAGTGCCTCTGGATCATAGGCCTCCACTACATGTAGTTGTCATCATCCCTGACCACCATCTTTGTGAGCCTAACGTCGACCACCTGGTCATGGTGGTGGAAATAGATCAAATTTTCTACCACCTCCATCTTCTCTCCATAATACTCTCCTAAATTTAATGCCCTACAGACCCCCTGCTCGAACGGCTTCTTCTTCTAGGGTGCTCCATTGATTGTCTCTCTGTCAGACACACAGCGAGTCAGACAATCCCATGGGAGATATTCTTGACCATAAAAAGAGTAGAACCGCCTCTACCTAGGATGAATAAAAATATCTTGGGAGGCCTTAACTATAGACCCTATATCTTGATACCTCCTCCTAAAGCATTTCTGGTGACTAGATCCCTATTTCTATCATCAGCTACCAACTGCCGAGGTCTTAACTCCTGTGTGCCCACTACCAACACCAATTGTCAATGTCTTCTTGACCAAAAGGATCTCTACTAACAAAGAATGCTCCAGAACCCTAGAATATGTGGGAATGAAAATAGGTATCACACTATATCATATGAATCTATTTATACAATGAAAGAAAGTATTTTCATAGAATAAGAGATCACAAATGATAACTGTAGAGTTTCGAAAGTGGTTAGTGAACCTCAATTAATAATCAACCACAGACATGATTCCCTATTGAAGCTATAGAACCTACAAGATGTGAACTACCCATAGCATAGATGGGGAGAACTCATCTCTAAAAATGTTCTCAAACCATATCCATGAAAGGTTCATCTCATCATATGACAGAAACAACAGGCCCTACCATCGCCCTATGGATCCATGGATAACGATCCTCGCTATGACCACCATTTAATCTGTAGGTTTCCTAGCGATGTGAAATACTTGTGTAAATACCTGAAGTCAATCCTTAACCTCCTGTAAGTATATCTCACCTCAAAACCTAAGGGGTATCTTTCACTATAACTCATTAAGTTTTGTCAACCAATAAACATCATCCACATGTATTACTAGTAAAACATGTTACTCAATGGGTGGTGGTATGGGTAGAAAGGTACTCAGAGTGACCACATCCTGAACAGGACCCTATATAAAAGCCTCATCACTAGGTTAATTATCATAGTAATCCTACTATAGAATCCTAGCTGGAAGTCTTCATAGAGGCATCTTGAAATAGACAAGATGTACCACGATTAAGTGTATACTTGGGGAGATGACTCACTAAGGACATGAAATCAAAAAATCATTCATATATGATGCATGTATAAAATTTTTCCTTAAAACAAGTGCCTACATGAATCAAGTCAATAAATAGGTTAACAGATTCCTAGTGAATAAATGCATTGGCCACCATACCAACACTGGATTCCTTGGCCCAAGAGCTAAACTTGAACTGCTTTAACATTGTTGCTCTAATTTTCAAACCAACCTCATATCTAGGCATATATCCAAACTATGGTCCTATGATAAAATTGTTATGATACCACTCCATCATTACCAAACCAACCAAATCACACATATCCTTTGATAATCTAGGTCTGAAACCCCAAGCCTGCCTCTAATAGGCTAGGGGCTTGCGATAAGTGCCAAGTAGGCATATCACACACATGGGAGGCCATATCTCTTGGTACTTGTACTCATTCACACATCTCCAAATACTCATACAATACTGGAAGGTAAAATTCAACTAATATAAATACATTCATACATCTATATCCCATAACTCGGGTATGAAAAATGTATAGGAAATCATAAAGGGACACATACAAGCCCACCAAAACAGTAAACAAATTCCAACATGCTAGAAGGAGGGGATTTCATTCAAATGAAATAGCTGGCATGAATCATGGTCTATCTAGATCAAATTATCTCCATATTATCTTAGTCCACCTAGAACCCCATCGAATGGCCTATCGTCTACATAAGACACAACATGTGTGGGAAGATCCCATATAGGGGTCAGAATGACAATACCCATTAGGACACCCCAAAATGAAAAAAACCTAAAGCATCAAGAGAGTAGTCAGCTAATCATGACAAAGAAACTTCAATAAGAATATGATACATCACAATAATAACACCCAGATTTTCTTGTGATAAATAGTAAGTATCAAGGTGAGGTCCAAACCACAAAGTCATCCTAGGATTCTACTCAATGCTTCAAGGTAACACTCATTTGGAATAACGCACTCCATGACCCTAATAACGCTGAGGGATCTCATTTGAGAGGTCATTCTCATCATGTCTTTCCATTAATAAGTACACAATATAACTCATAAGGGATTGATACATAGATAGGTGATCACACTCAATTCCATGGGGTATACTGGACCCTATCTTGAATAACCTACTAAGTAGGGGATCAATGCCCGAGTATGTTGGTCATCATGATCCCTAACCCCACCTTGAAAAGAAGATGTGATAGAGGATCCTACCCTGGTCCTCATAGGGGATTCATGAAACTCTATTTGAGAATAATACCACATAAGGGATCAGATCTTATACTCAGTACATGATTCCTCACTATAACATAATGGGGAATGAACTAAGGGAACACACCCTAAGGAAATCAGTCAAAACTGAAGAGAACAAGGGGATCAAAATTTCCTTTAGAAAGTAAATGGTGTTTACTAAGAGTAAAAGGAATTTCTTTCCATCCCGCACCTTCTTGTGTGCTTTGACCCATGAGAATGTACTTTGTTTTGTGCCTATGTACATTGTCCATTCCCTTGTTCAATGGTCATGCCCATATACCTAGTCATGCACATATACCTAGTCATGCCCACATAATTGGTTGTGCTCGAGTACCATGCCATGCCCATGTACCTAGTCATGTCTATTCCCATGTACCCCAAGGGTAAATTATGAGCCACTAGTTGTGGTTTCAATGGCATGTGACACATGTCACATGGTGTGTGATATTCCTTTCTATGCGTAAACCCTTGCACAGTAAGAGGTGACCACATGGTGTGTGTTATTTAGACAGCATGCCATGTAGTCATGAATTTTCTAGAACCCTTAGGGTCTTCATGAATCTACTCACACTTTATATTCCTTATATTAAACAACCAATATCACCATTAAATCATGGATTTGGGTTGACTGAGCCATGATATCATTGGTGGTTGGATTTCGGCTATCCATTCTTCTTGAGAATCCATCATGTCACACTGCACCGTCGCCGCATGCCAACCCATAAATAGTTGATCTCCAATCTGATCCTCAATCACCTTTGGTCATTTTTGCACATTGATCATACTGTTTATCCCAAGTATGAACCCATAATGTTGATTTGTTTCACCAAATAATGATTGTGCAGTAATCGTCCACCGAATATTTATCAAACTACAGGTGAAATGGAAAATTGATGATGAACACACGAAGAATGATGGGGGAAAGAAAAAAAACTAGAAGAATAAAACACAACCATTTTTCTGGTTGGACTTGATTAATTTTCATTAGAATGATGAATGAACAACTAATAATCAAGAAATAATCAAATTCTTATTTCTAGGAAGACAAAGAAATACTAATAATCAATGATCAATCCATTAATTAATTTGTTAGGGAATTAATTCATGTTCGACATGGGTAAAGTAAACAATGGGATAAATCATCACAAAAAACACCCTATCTCAAGTTTGGATTGATCATTGAAAAAAAAGGGTTTCAGGTTATTGTCTTTGATGAGATCCACGAGTTCTATTGGCACACTAATCGCTAAATCATGATCCATTGTTGATCTTCACGAATACTCCTCCAAATTCTCCACTCTAAATCCATAGGGTTTTTTGGCTAACCTTGGGGATTTTCCATAACTGTGATTATATAAAGAAATTGAGGTTTGTTAAACTAAATAAGAAATTAATTAATTAATTAATCAGTTTATGAATCCACCCATGATTTTTTCTTTTATAAAACATCTAATACAGAAAAATGTTATGGTTGCCTAAGGTAAACCCTGCATTCTAGATTTAATGGTGGTATCAAAAAAATTTCATGTAAGACTTCATTCATGAGTCACTCCATTATTCCTGAAAAACTACGCACACATGATATAATATATTTTATAATTTTATTATATCAATCTCGAGCATCCTAAGGCCTCAGAATCCTATTCTAAATCAGTGCCTAGCCTTGAAAATATTCCATAAAATATTTCAAAGATTTACAAGGAAAAAATAGTCATTATAGCTTCATAAAATCCTTCAATTATTCTCAGTTCTTCCTTCTCTAATTGATTGGTTTTCCATACTGAAAGCACTTTCCTTCCTTTTCTTTGGTTTGGGAGGTGTTTTGGACTCTTCATGAACTCTTTTCTTGTCTCTATGGCCAAAACACTTAGCATATTATTTTTCACCATTATTATAACACGTGATCATAGATATCCCATGTACTACTCAATTATCCTCAACCTATTAAAGAGATTGAGTAAACTTTTATTGACCTAAAAAATATTATAGTTCACAACAAACTTTCATAATCTTTTCAAAAGTGATTTTATAATGAATTTTCATCCATATCAAGCCTAATAGGTGAACTCGGTCTCTCTAATTCATTTACATATCTAATAATATTGAGTACATTAGTTGATATAGAATATCCTTCCACCATATTGCACCGAATGAGAGCCTTTGACACCTCATACCTCTCATTCTTTTCTTGTTCTTGACAAATACTTTTTATGTTTTATATCATATTATAAGAATAAATGATGTCATATATTTTGAAAATTGGCTTACATGGTCACTAGAGTGAGAGTAGATATTTCTTGTGAATTCTTTGGATGCTTATCATAAGAATATATATGTATTTTTTAATGGTTTTACTAGTTGGATTCTCATGAAGAAGTTACTCAAAATCATAGTATTTTATTTCTTTATTAAGAACTATTCTTAAATTTTGGTCTCGATTATGGAAATTAATACCATTTAGTTTTTCATTAGACAATATTATTTCAATGGTCATGACATGAACATTAACTTTTTATTAAAATTAAACCATACAGGCCCTGAGATCAAGGAGGTTGGAAGTAGTGCAGACCCAAAGAGTCCCCCTTAAAAAAACATACAATCTACTGGAAAGGATCCTAATTCCTCATATATGACATAATTATCAGAGAGGGTACCTTGAGAAGCTAAGGCATCCACAGTGAAGTTACCTTCTCTCCAAGTGTGTTTGATGAGAATGTCCTGATTGATCAATCTTAGGAATCTTCTAACAATATAAGTTAACCACCAAGGAAAATTATTTGTAACCTGTAGAAAACTCACCAGTAAGGTTGAATCAGACTCCACTTCAGCAATAGCAATGTTTCACTGCATGCATATCATCAATCCCAGCAGAAAAGACCTCACCTCTGCTTCAAGAGAAGGTTCAACACCAAAAGGCATGTTGAACCCTAGTATCACCAAACCACGACTATGCCTCACCAAACCACAACCACCCACGTACCCAGCTAAGCAGGATCCATCCACGTTTAACTTCAACCCTACAATGGGTTCATTCCATTTATGCCATCTCCCATGTTTGGCATACCTGACCATCCTACTGAAGCAAGCGCTTGGAAGTAGCATTTTGAAGGCCACCACTGCGTCTCCCTCTACCACCAAAAACCCAAGTTTTGCAACAATTAACTTCACACATACCAGGAAAAATAGGTGTAAAACTAGCCTACCCTCCCTTGACTGATTACATCATTCCCATAAAATCCAGAAATCGGTAGTAAAGATAATAGTGTGACCCTTCCTTTTCACTCCGTGAGAAGAATCTGAAATTATCAAGTTAAATATCTCCTTGTAGCAGGTCTCTATTAATATTGATGTTAAGATGTGAATATAAAAAACACCAAATCTCAATCACCCAATTTCCAGATAGGAATAGATGATATGAGGTTTCTAGGTGAGGCGTTGAGAAATAATGGCATCTATAAACCAAGGATATACCCTTCCTCTGGAAATTTTCATCCATGGGTAAGGCCTTGTTCCTTAGTCTCCAGACCGAGAAGTTCATCTTGCTTGTAATTTCCTTACACCAAAGGTGATCATCCCAACAGTCCACACCCTTGATCAGATGAATCAACCTCTTGAAGTCCTTGGCATTGAATTTCCCTGATGATGGCTCACTGAAGACACAACAATCCAACTCCACAGATATAAAAATGTCATTATACATAGATTTCTGATCCTTTTCAAGAATGGATTCAGTAAAGGTCGAATGCAAAGAAGCATCTTTGAATGAGATGTTTAGAGTAGGAATTCTTGGAAAAATATGGTTCAACCTATCCAATTCGTTGTCCAAAAATTGATGTCCCCTGATTTAATAACCCATCTAGCTTTGTTCTCCAAGATTCCCAACTGTTTGATCATGCAGCGGGAAAGACTGGACAACCACCTATGATTAACAGACCACCTCTCCCAACATTCCCCATATGTGTCCCTCGTGAATTTTTTCCAAAAAGATTCACCCAAGATAATTTCCCATGCAATTTTGGCTAGCATGTCATTCATGGCTTCCTCAATATTGTGAAGGCGGATCCCACCTTCCTCAATCAGACTTGATAATCTTTTACAAGTGGCCCAATCACACTTACCAACTTGACGAGCATCCCAATGTAAATCGTTCACAATTAACTCCATTCTCATGATCGTCCCCTTCAGAGGATTGATAATCAAAAAAATATGCATTAGGATCGATAATAAGGTATTGTTCATAAGGGTAATACGGCCTCCAAAAGGAAAAAAACTTGTTTTTCCAACTGAAAATCCTCTCTAAAATTTGGATTATAATACCCTCAAAAAGGGATTTTTTTTTATCCTTCCATTGGATATCGGTGCTTCGAGACATTCCATTAGAAGATTCCTTCGTTGCATCCCCAACTTATTTTGAATATCTATATACTGAATCCCTGAGCATTTGTTAGAGATAAAAACATTGGTATTTTTTTGACTAATGCACTGCCCACTCAAACAACCAAATGTTGTCATGATTTCATTGAAGCCATTCACTGAAACCCTTTTGTCATTGATGAAGAATAGCATGTCATCTTCATACAAAAGGTGATAAATCATACTAGTCCCTGACCTGTTAATGAATGGTTTAAGCTTCCTCTCCTCCAGACCCTTTTTAATGTTTCTAAAGAGGGCTTCCAGAGCCAAAATGAAATGATTATGAGAAATTGGATCTCCATGCCTCACACCTTTGCCCATTTTGAAGAAACCAAATCCTTTCCCCATCATGGATATTGATATCCACAGAGACGCATAGCATCGGAATCATAAATCACAAAGCCAATCATTGAAGCCAAACATTTTCATGACCCTTAAGATAAAAGACCATTTCAACCTATCATAAACCTTATCCATATCCACCTTAATCACAACATTATAACCAATAGTTCTTTTATCAAGATCCTCAACCATATCCTTAGCAATGCCAATGGCACCCTGAATGTTTCTCCTTTTCATCAAATCATGCTTCTCATGGAAAATAAGCCTTGGAATATAATTACTTAACCTCCTACTGAGAAGATTGGAAAGAATTTTATAGCTAAAATTACAAAGACAAACCAGTCTATAATGATTCAAGGAAGTGGTATCCTTCACCTTTAGAATTTAGACCACCCTTGAAGCACAAACCATTCTTGTGAGAGGCCCTCCCCGGAAGAAGTCCAAGATGGAATCCTTCACCTGATGTTTTACAAAATCCCAAGAATAAACATAAAAATCCCTAGGAAAACCATCTAGTCTTAGTGCACCCTCTTGTTTCATGCTAAAAACCACACTTTTTATCTCATCCTTCGAAAGGGATGCCAACACCTAATTATCCTGATCAACCAACAACCCGAGGATACAATTCATAAAACTACTATCCTCAATCCCAATATCAACCATATAAAAATGATATTCCCTAGCCAGAATCTTCTCAAAGTACTCTTAATCCAATTTCACAACCACATCCACATCTGAAGAGAGGGAACAATATTCTAACTGAATATTTAATTTCATAAATAACATCCTTTCCTTAATGCAGGCCTGAAAAAAATATAGATTTAGGATCACCCTCATTGATCCATAAGGCACAATATTTTTTCCTACAAATTCTTTTGATTTCAAACAATTTTTCAGAAAAAAAAACATTTTGTTTATATGATAAAGCATTGAAAAGATCTTCATCCTAACCAACCTGAAGCCTCTCTTATAGCCTTATGCTCTCCTCCTTTAGATTATCCAGATTCCCATTCCCAAAATTCCTTCTATTATTCCAATCCTGAATATCCCCTTTTAATCTCTTCAGTCGATTAGCCAAGCCTACCCAAGCCTGCCCTCTTATAGGTTACTCCCAAGAATTCCTGACCACCTGCATAAAATCAACTGAGCGATGAAAGCCTGTAGAGAGTTGAAAACTTTTATATCTTCTGATGACTTTTTTCAAATTATCCAGAAGCGTTGCGTGGTCCGAAATGGACCTAGAGAGATGATACACTGAAGTCCACTCATAAGAGTCCAACCCCAAAAGATTGGACATGCATCTGTCCAAACGACTCCACACCCTCTGATTTCCCTTCCTATGGTTACACTAAGTAAATTTTCTTTCATAGAAACCTAAAAGGCGTTGTTGTGGGTTCCCTAAAATGATTAATGGTTTTTGGGGTACTTAGGTACAGTAGAGTGTCTGACCAATGTCGTCTCTCAAAGAGGCAGTAATTGAAACAACATTTTAAAGGTATTCTAAAAATAAAATAAAAGAGAATAAAAACACTACTTGAAAGGATAGGGTTGTTTATCATTTATAAATATAGAAGAATATTGATGGAAGAATATTTTAATTTTTTTGTTTTTGTTTTTGAAATGATGTTCGATTAAAAAGAAACAACAAGAAGAGGTTTTTTTAGAAAATATTTTAAAAGGTGTAATCGATCTAACTCAACCTCTTCAATAAATTATTTATCATTATCATTTAAATTAACATCCACTTAATTATTATCCCCTAACTTGTTAAACCCTGAACCCTATGAGAATTAACCTTACCACAAAGATGAAGTGAATTAAAACCTAGGCTATCTTCAGAACATGTAATCGCAACACCCTGCTTTGATTGATGTTTTAAGGATAGCTTATGGTTAGTGGTAAATTAGGGCACATATCCATTCTAGAAATGAGGACTAATTGATTTTAGGAATTATGTTTGAACTCTACAAATTAATCATGTGTGGTTTTGAATTACCGGTTAAGGTTGCGCTCTCACAGTTCACACAATTTCCGACCTCGCGTGTTTTGTTTTAACTATTCAATTGCTTTCTTAGTTTTATTTAAATTAAAAAGTCAATTAATAGATCATAATATGTGAATTACAGTAGCTCGTTGATTCAAAATAAAATAATGAAGAAGGATAGAGGTCGATCGATTACTAAAAAGAACTACTCTTCCATGGGTGGCGTAGTCATCATAGAAACGTTTTTCATGTGCAAAGGTTTAGAAAGGGTAAAACTCAATCTCATTTCTACGCTTGATTACAGCCCAACTATGAAGATTAAGGAAGATTAAAACAAAGGAAAATAGTGGAATACATAAGAAAATATAAGAAATGGAAGAGTAAAGAAGTTTATTATGAAAACGTAAATATTACAATGCAAGAAAGAAAGGCTTCGATGAAGGGATCCTTGCTTCAAGAGCTACCCCTATGAGTATAAATAGTTCCTGAACCTCTATGGTGGTGAGAGGAATCCTCTATATCTCCAAAATGGCAGAATTTCACTCCTTGGCAGAACTTTCAAATGTGGCGCCCAATGTGTCAATTTATAGCCAAAATAGAGAGTGGTTTTAGGCACCCAGTTTTCGAGATACCACTTGTGTATCGAGTTTGAGTTGTTAAATGACATTATCTCGAGTTGGAAAAAATATAAAAGTTATAGGTCACCATCTTAGAAATCTCCATGTCAAATTTGGTGGCCAATGGAGGATGACAGCACGAGATATGGCCGAAATACAAAACAAATTCATTGACATGGTGCAGATTATGTCCCCTGGATAGATTGGTTCGGATGGACTCCGTAATGACCTAATTGGGCTTCGGTTCCTTGAGAGGAGTTGTAGCCCATTAAGTTTTGGAGCTGCCCACAAAATATCATCCCATTTGGATGCACAAATTTGGAGAAATGTGCAAACCAGTGGTCTTTCATGCAGTTTGGCCTATTTCCCTTCTGGATCATCTCCGACCCTCCAAGTCACGTCCTCCTACAAAGAAATCACCAAAACAAGAATAATTGATCTTTTTAATAGTGATAGACATTTAATAATTGAATCAAATGGGATGTGTAAACATCAATATCAAAAAAAAAATTAAAACACATATCCCTGAGATTCAATAATTCCACACCAAGAAACAAATGATATCATGCCTCATAAAATCTATTATTTCAAGTTCTCTATTTATATCATTCAATATATTTTCACTTCATTTATCCTCTCATGCACAAAACACTTACCTCACTTGAATTTTCTCTTATCATACAAATGTCAATTTTTCAGCAATGTCTTTCTCATCCCAACTCATTCAAGAGTCACCATAGGATTGATAAATTCCTACATCGACACCCAATGTGAGTCAAGGACATATGTTTATCATGAGGACTTTTCAGGGTTGTTCTGTGGCTTTTGGTGGGTAAGATTTAGATGTAAAAAATTCTGAGGCTGAATGAGGGGGGCTTGACTCTTTTTGAAGCAAAATTGTATTAATCTAATTTTCACTTAAATATGGTCTCCTCCTCAATCCACATGGCATCGATTCATGTTCATCATCGTGAAAAATAAAGGAATTTGCACACCATTCAACATTTCAGCAGTAAAAATGCCAATCTTCTCAAACATAATTTTCTTGAAAGCTTCAAATATGCACAACTTTCTCCCTCTATTAGAAGCTCCAGAAAGGCATATCTTCACTTATCATGAAAGCTCCAGAAAAGGCACATCTTTCAGTATAATGATTTTCTTTAGCAACAAACACATCTCTTCAGAATTTAATTTTCCACCCAAAATAGCACAGAATGTGGTAGCACAACACAAGACAGTTTCCCCCACACTTAAATTCAACTAGATTATGCAATTTCACTTCAAGAGTTGGTTGGATAGGGATAATTCGCTTGTAATGTGGCAAATCTAATAGGTTGTTCATGGTTTCTAAGGGCTACAATGATTAAATGTTCAGGGTAGACCATTATAAAAAATGAATCTTTGCAATAGGGGCTTTAATACCAAACAAATGCCTCAATCATTTAAAACATAAGTACTTCAAACCCTCAAGTTTTGATAGGAATAAATCAAATTCTAGTTAAATCAAGAATGGTTTGATTATCTCAAGAAATGAGTTAGATGTAAAGAATATGAAAAGAATGGTTCAGAAGCCTCATAGGAAAGTGATTTTAAATATAAAGACAGTGAGATGTGGCATGAGATTCAAAATTCAGAGTATTTTCATGAAATTACTAAATATTTGAACTTCAAACAAAGTTATTTTCAACATTCTTTTAAGCTCGGTTTCATGGGATAAATTGTTTCACTTATTGATATGGATTTAAAAATGGTGATGAGAATCATTTCAACTCAAAAGTTTCAAAAACACAAAAAATTGAAAAATAAAAACACAAAATTTGAAAAACACAAAAAAAAAATTGTTTTTTGTTTTTAAATCATTGAAAAACAAGAAAAAAATTGAAATTACTAAACTAAAAGGTTCTCTCTCCCACACTTAAAATATTGCATTGTCTTCAATGTGAACCCATGACATGATATATGCACATGAAATATAGAATTTTAAATAAGACACATAATATAGAAGTGAAATGGTTAGGAACAGCCTGATATGCTCAAGTGATGATAGGGTCATGCGGTGTGATGAAATCCACTGCATCAGTAAGAAGTCCCTCAATGTATTTCTTCAAACGTTGTTTGTTGACTATAAAGATCCTTTATGTGTCATCTTGTGTGATCTCCACTGCACCATAAGGGAAAAAATTAGTCACAATATAAGGACTTAACCACCTATAGCACAACTTACCAGACATCAGCTTCAGTCGTGAACTATATATCATGACTTTCTCTCTAACTTGAAATTCTCTTTTCTCGATCATTTTGTCATGAGCTTCTTTTGATCTTTCCTTGTAGAGCCTTGAGTTCTCATATGAACACAATTGAATCTCCTCAAGCTCTTGAATTTGTAGCTTCTTTTGGATTCTAGTTTTGGCTAAATCCATGTTGCATTTCTTTATAGCCCAATAAGCTTGATGCTCAACTTCCATGGGGATATGACACGCTTTCCCAAAAACAA
This sequence comes from Viscum album, assembly GCA_963277665.1. Lineage (NCBI taxonomy): Eukaryota > Viridiplantae > Streptophyta > Magnoliopsida > Santalales > Viscaceae > Viscum > Viscum album. Next base: position 35,769,063 of record OY728131.1, read on the forward strand.
TCTAAAATGGGGACATACGTCTTATATGCTGTCCTATATGCCCACAATGCATCATCCAAACGCTTGCTCCAATCCTTCCTATATGGCTGCACGGTTTTTTCCAAAATATGTTTCAACTCACGATTTGAAACCTCAACCTGGTCATTTCTTTGGGGGTGGTATGATGTTAATGTTTTGTGTGTCACTTCATACTTCCAAAGGAAGGAAGAAAAATTCTGATTGCAGAAGTGTGTCCCTTGGTCACTAATGATAGTCTTCGGTACTTCAAACCTACAAAAAATATTTGCTTTGAAAAAGTCCACAACAACATGAGAATCATCAGTCCTGGTGGTCTTAGCCTTCACCCATTTACTCACATAATCAACAGCAATCAAAATATACAAAAAACTAAAGGAACAACGAAAAGGACCCATAAAATTGATGCCCCATACATAAAAAATCTCACAGAATATTATAGGTTGTTGGGACATCTCATGTCTCCTATAAATGTTCTCAGTGTGTTGGCAACATGAGCACGATTACAATACACATGAGCATCATGGAATAAGTTAGGCCAATTTAATCCAGATTCTAAAGCATTCCTAGATGTCTATTGGGGTCCAAAGTGTCCTCCACATGGAAGTGTATGGCAAAAATGCAGAATAGACTCAAACTCATGGTCAGGAACACACCTCCTAATGACTTGATCACTACACATGCGCCAAAGGTAGGGATCATCCCACACATAATACCGAGACTCACTTTTTAATTTTTGGACTTGATATTTCATTAAATCTGCAGGGATTTCAGATGCAACAAGGTAATTCACTAAATCAACATACCAAGGATGCATACCTGAGATGGAAAAAAAGATTCTCATCAAGGAAAGTGTCTTGAAGTGGTACCTGGTCCAAGGTGTCATCCTTTAGTTTGTGAGTAAGCCTACTTATATGGTCCGCCACCAAGTTTTCTAACCCCTTCTTGTCCTTTATCTCAATATCAAATTCCTAAAGAAGGAGCATCCGTCGGATAAGTCTGGGTTTTACGTCTGGCTTCTTCAAGAGGTCATTCAGAGCTGCATGGTCAGAAAAAACAACTACTTTAGAGCCTAATAAATATAAACGGAATTTATCTATAGAGAATATGACACCAAGAAACTCCTTTTTCGTGGTTGTGTAGTTTGATTGGGCTGAATCCAGTGTCCTTGATGCATAAGCAATCACATTTGAACGTCCCTCCACCCTCTAAGATAAGACATCTCCAACTGTGAAGTCGGAGGCGTCACACATAAGCTCAAAAGGAAGCTCCCACCATGAGGGTTGTATGATCGTTGTAATAGTCAAACACTTCTTTATCTCATCAAAGGAAGTCCTTCAATAATCATCAAATAAAAAATCAGAATCCTTTTGAAGTAACCGTGACATAGGAAGAGCAATCTTACAAAAATCTTTGATGAAACGCCGATAAAATCCTGCATACCCTATGAAAGATCTAACATCACGCACATATGAAGGATATGGTAAGGATAAAATAATGTCTATCTTAGATCTATCAACCTATATCTCATGTTTTGATACTACATGCCCTAAGACAATGTCATGCTCTACCATGAAATGACGCTTTTCAAAGTTCAGGACCAGATATTTCTCAATACAATGATTCAACACCTTTCCCAAACTACTTAGACATTCATCAAATGAGGATCCATACACTATAAAATCAACCATAAATACCTCCATGCATGTCTCAATAAAATCAAAAAATATACTCACCATGCATCTCTGGAAGGTACCTGGGGTGTTGCAAAGTTCAAATGACATATCCTTTAGTAGGCAAATGTACCGAATGGACAAGTGATTGTTGTCTTCTCCCGATCCTCCAGAGTAATAGGAAACTGAAAATATCCATAAAATCCATCCAAAAAACCATAATGTGTCTTCCCAGCTAGTCTCTCAAGCATTTGATCAATAAATGGGAGGGGAAAATGGTCATTGTGGGTGGACTGATTTAGTTTCTTATAATCAATACACACACGCCAACTATATTGTACCCTCATTGGAACTAACTCATCATTCTCATTTTTAACAACAGTAACACCACTTTTCTTAGGCACAACCTGAATAGGACTCACCCACTAGGAATTTGAAATGGGATAGATTATACTTGCCTCAAGCAATTTTTCAACCTCTTTTTTAACAACCTCCAAAAGTATTGGATTGATTCTCCTTTGTGGCTGCCTAACCGATTTAGCTCTATTCTCCAAAAGAATCATATGCATGCAAATGGAGGGGCTAATACCTGATCTGTCATCCAAGGTCCACCTGATTTCCCTGGTGTTCTCCCTTATAAGATTCAAAAGTTTTTCGTCATGTTCAAAATGGAGATTGTTAGCAATGATAACAGGTAATTTCTCACCACTTAACAAGTATGAGTATTTGAGATTAAGTGGAAATGGCTTGAGTTCTAATGTAGGGGGTGATGTATAGATGGAGAATTTGAAGGAACTAAAATATGTGCATAATGAACATCAGTATCAGAATATACATCATCAAAATCAGAGAATAAAGCATCAAATCCATCAGCATACTCAACAGTCATGTCATAATCAGAGTTAACATGATCAAAATCAGTATATGAATCCATTTCAAAATCAAATTTAAGAGTCTTGTGCATTGGAAATAGGTGTGGAAGTACTCTTAGACATCAAACTAGAACTAATACTAACAATCTCCCTAAGCATGAGACAATCAAATTCCATGAGGTTTTTATTTGGTGGTTCAAAATGGGAGATAACAAAGGCAGAATGGTCATATGAGGGGTACTTCATGGAGTCCATAACATTAAATATCACAACATCATCTCCAAACTCCATGTAAAATGTACCCTCATGGACATTTATGACTGTTTTAGCAGTTTTGAGGAAGGGTCTACCTAAGATAATGAGGGCATGTTAACTTACCTGATCATCCTCCATGTTAAGCACTTAGAAATCTACTGGGAAGATCATGTCTCTTACCCGAACAAGTACATCCTCAAGGACTCCCATTGGATATGTCGTAGCTTTATTTGCCAACTGCACCACTACTCTCGTCAGCTTCAACTCGCCAACCTGTAAAGAAAAGAATGCAGAGTGAGGCATCACATTTATGGAAGCTCCCAGATCATATAAAGCATCAGAAAGTTTTAACTCCCATATGGTGCATGGGATAGTTAATGTCCATGGATCCTTGAACTTTGTTGGCATTGCTAGAGTTGGTGTAATGAGTGTTGAAACATTCCTTCCAAGTTTGATCATCTCATTTCTCTTGAGCCCTCTTCGATTGGTACAAAGTTCTTTTAAGAATTTCACATACCTTGGGATTTTCTTGATGGCTTCAAGTAGAGGAATGTTGATCTCCACATGATTGAATGTGTCCAAAACCTCCTTTTGCATTGCATCTTCAACCATCTTCTTGTTTTGAACAACCCTGTTTGGAAAAGGAAGGGGGTTAAGAGGAACATCATTAATTTTTTTCTTAGCTTTATCTTTCTCCTTGGGTTGCTCATCAGCCAGTTTTGAATAGGGCTTCTCTGGAGTTGAGGTAAACCCTGGTGGAATGGTAGGTGGAGAAGCATAAGTTGTTGTTTCCTGCTTCTCAATGTGATGGCACTGACATTCCCCTTTGGATTTGGAGGAGGTTGCGAAGGTATATTTTCAGAATTCTTACTTACCAGTTCATAGAGGGTGGTGGAAATCTGGCTCATTTGAGTTTTCAACTCCCTCAGCTCTGAACCTTGACTCTTCAACTCATTCTGTTGATTAAGAATAATTTGTTTCAAAAGATCATCAATATTAGAATCTACCTTGGGTTGAGAATTCCCTTGTTGTTGACTTGTTGATGTTTGAGATTCAAATCACCTTTGGGGTTGTTGGAAACCTTGTTGGTAAGGTGGAGGCTACTGGAAGTTTTGTTGAAAGGGGGGCCTTTGTTACTGTCCAGATGCATACCTCATGTCTGATTGATCCTTCCACTCTTGGTTGTATGTTGGTGCAAAGGAATCAAGATTCTTTTGTGGATATGGTTGTTGTTAATGCTGATATGGTCGCCTAGGAAACACTGCTGCACAATCTTCTGTTTCTTATAGTTGGGGGGCAACAGTCAGTTGGGTGTCTTGTCTCAGTACAAATGTCACAAGGCCTTGAAGGACTGTGTTGAGATATCTTTTGAGCCAAATCAATCTTTCTCACCATAGTGGTCAATTTTTCCAACTTGGTATCAATCAAATGACTTTCAAGAGAAGGCCTTACCTGATGTACTCCTCGAACATGTTGTGTGCCTCGATCACCAAATTGTTGAGAGTTTTGGGTCATCTTGTCAATCAATGCACGTGCAACTACTGGTGTCTTGCCCAGTAATGCTCCTCCAGCTATGACATCTAACATGCTCATCTCCATAAGTGTGAGTCCTTCATAGAAGTATTGGATAAGGACTTGATCACTGATTTGGTGATGTGTCCAGCAAGCACACAACTTATTGAATCGCTCTCAATACTCATACATTGGCTCCTCTTGTGCTTCCTTGATCTCAGATATCTCATTACGAATGGAAGTGGTTTTTGATGCTGGAAAAAATCTCTGCAGGAAAAGAAATTTCAAATCGTTCCAACATGTTACATCTTCAGGTTGTAAATAATACATCCAATCCATTGAAGCTTCATCAAGTGAGAATGAGAATGCTCTTAGTATGATATGATCTTCAGAAACATTTCTTGGTTTTAAGGTCGAGCAAACAACATTAAATTCTTTTAAATGTTTATTTGGATGCTCACCAGATAATCCATGAAACATTGGAAGAAGATGAATTAACCCAAATTTTAGTTCAAAGTCCGATTCGAGATTCAGGTATGCAATACAATTTGGTTGATAGTTAATATCAGGTGCAGCCAATTTTTGAATGGTTCTATTAAGTTAATTGTTATTGTCTTCAACCATTGGTTCTGGTTTTAAGTTGGACTTAGAAGTGTTTCCAATTTCAATGTTCTTGGAGTGGAGAAATTCTCCAACTGGTTGAATGTTGAAACTTTCCGTATACTGAGAATGTCTGATTCGAGCTCAAAGGCTACGTTCAATCTCAGTGTCAAGATCTAAGAGATCTTCGGGATTAGTTTGTGTCATAAATCAAATAAAAATTAAAAGAAGTAAAGTGGACCATAGTAAAATAAAAATGAGAAGTTTGAGTTGATGGTCCAAAAAGGAAGATGAAAATAATAGAAGAAGAAAGAAAAAAAACAGATTGGGTAAAGAAGAAAAAAAGAAGAGAAGAAGAGAATAAAATGTAAAATAAAATAAATACCTCTAATTGGTTGAAATAATCACTTGCCTCCCCGGCAACAACGCCAATTTGAAATGCACTGTCGTGGGCGCCCTCCAATGATTAATGGTTTTTTGGATACTTAGGTGCAGCAGAGTAACTGACCAAAGTCGTCCCTCAAAGAGGCAGTAATTGAAACAACTTTTTAAAGGTATTCTAAAAATAAAATAAAAAAGAATAAAAACACTGCTTGAAATGATGAGGGTTGTTTATCATTTATAAATCTAGAAGAAACTTGCTAGAAGAAGATTGTAATTTTTTTTGTTTTTGTTTTTGAAATGAAGTTCGATTAAAAAGACACAACAAGAAGATGTTTTTTTATAAAATGTTTTAAAAGGCGTAATCGGACTAACTCAATATCTTCAATCAATTATTTATCATTATCATTTAAATTAATATCCACTTAATTATTATCCCCTAACTTGTTAACCCTCAAACTCTACGAGAATTAACCTTATCACAAAGATGAAGTGAATTAAACCCTAAGTTATCTTCAGAACATGTAATTGTAACACCCTACTATGATTGATATTCTAAGGATGGTTTATAGTCAGTGGTAAATTAAGACACATATCCATTCTGGAAATGAGGACTAATTGAGTTTAGAGATTATGTTTGAACACAACAAATTAATCTCATGTGGTTTTGAATTACCAGTTAAGGTTGCGCTCTCACAGTCCACACAATTCATTACCTCGCGTGTTTTGTGTTAACTGTTCAATTGCTTGCTTAGTTTCATTTAAATTAAAAACTTAATTAATAGATCAAAATATGTGAATTACAGTAACTCATTGATTGAAAATTAATGAATGAAGAAGGATAGATGTCGATCGATTACTAAAAAAACAAATATTCCATTGGTAACATAGTCATCGTAGAAACGTTTTGCATTACAAAGGTTTAGAAATGGTAAAACACAATCTCATTTCTACTCTTGATTTCAACCCAATTATAAAGATTAAGGAAGATTAAAACAGAGGAAAACAAGAGAATACATAACAAAATATAAAAAATAGAAGAGAAAAGATGTTTATTATGCAAACGTAAATATTACAAAGCAAGAAAGAGATGAAGGCTTCGATGAAGGGATTCTTGCTTCAAGAGCTCCCCCTATAAGTATAAGAAGTTCCAGAACCTCTAAGGCGATGAGAGGACTCCTCTATAACTCCAAAATGGCAGCACTCTACTCCTTGGCTGAACTTTCAAATGGGGTGTCTAAGGTGTCAATTTATAGCCAAAATGGAGAGTGGTTTTGGGCACCCAGTTTTCGAGATACCACTTGTGTATCGGTTTTGAGTTGGTAAATGACATTATCTCAAGTTGGACAAAATATAAAAGTTGTAGGCCAACATCTTGACTATCTCCATGTCAAATTTGGCGACCAATGGAGAATGACAGCGCGAGATATGGCCGAAATACAGAACAAAGTCATTGACTTCGTGCAGATTCTGTCCCCTGGACGGATTGGTTAGGATAGACTCCTTAATGACCGAATTGAGCTTTGGTTCCTTGAGAGGAGTTGTAGCCCATGAAGTTTTGGAGCGGCCCAAAAAATATGAGCCCATTTGGATGCATGGATTTTGAGAAATGTGCAAAACAATGGACATATGTCCTTAGGCTTCCATGCAATTTGGCTCATTTCCCTTCTGGATCATTTCCAACCCTCCAAATCACCTCCTCCTACAAAGAAATCGCCAAAACAAGAATAATTGTCTTTTTTAACAGTGATAAACATTTAATAATTGAATCGAATAAGATGTGCAATTTGAGATAATATTTTTAATTTTAAATACAAAACTAGTTTAAAATAGTGATGTAGGGATGAAATAAAGTAGTGAATTATGATGCGATTAAAACTCATGTCTAACAGTCCTTTTGATGACATGAAGTCCATGATGTCATGTCTTTCCTGAAGAGGATAAACACAACCACCACATTTCTCTGAAACATCCACAATGCTATTGAAATCTCCTCTTATAAACCATGGGAGACCGCCTGTTTGGAACAACGAAAGTTCTTACCAGAGACCTGATCTCTCAGCAACATTGCAACTTGAATAAACAAAAGAGAATAAAGCTGAGTCATTACCTCTATCTGTGATTTTGGTAGTTATGTGTTGAGATGAGAAATTGATCTAACTCCACAGAAATATCTTTCTTTCAGAAAATCCAGATCTGCTTATTAAGAGGACTCGCATTCAGGAATTCCGTAAATACCAATCTCCTTGCAAAGGCTGCCATCTTATCCATGCTTTGTTTGGGTTCAAGAACCGCGATCAAGGAGACATGATGTTTCTTCGATCCATTGACAAGAAAAGACGACTTCACCTGCGTACCTACACCTCGCGCAATCCATATGATAATATAAACCATTAAATAAAAGCAAGCTTGGCCGAATAGGCATGAGAAAAAACCTTTGGCCTCGTATTAACAACCCTTTGACACGACTTGCATCGAGTTACCCTACCACTGTCCATAGGAGCTGCTACAAATTTCTCTTTCCATTTATTTCTGCCTCTTACATAATCCCATCCCTACACTAACTCTATATCATCTTCCAGAGCCTTGAACCTGTTGCTATCACGATTCATTGCAGAAATGGGTTGTCCAAGGTAACCCCTATGAATAAAGCAAGACTAGAATCCATCTCTCCGGTGAGCTACGGGAAGACCGGATTGCCTCAATCACCCAAGCCAGCATCTTCAAATTTCAGGTCTCTAAAGGATAAGTGCAAGGGAGCCAACCAAATCCGCTGAAGCATACTGAAGGAAGTGACAGAGGGACGGACGAAAAATCCTGTTGAACAAGCTAATCGCCTGAATTGGAGGATAAAGGAGGATCCGAGAGTCAACACGCCTCTGAGGAGACCACTAGGGAAACCGCACCTACGTCCAGCATGATAGAGCCAGGCGCAAAAAGAGGCTGAAATCCAAGGGAACCAGCCTGATTCAGCAAAACATCCAACACCTGTGAGGCAGGGATCGGCTCCAGAGCCAGCTCTGACAACATTGATTCCTACACAGAAGGGACAACATCCCCCTATGAATCCTCCTCAACTCTTGTATTCCCCGAAGAAGAACCTTGAGCCTGAACCGGAAACATGGGGCCCATCCTGCTTCTCCTACAAACCTCCAAGGAGTATCCCTGCCGCCATACTTGATTCTCTCCCAAATTGAACATCCCAGCACCATCTGGGAAGGGAAAAGCGCCAATTTCCGCAGTGGTGACATGGCCTTGACCATGCCTTGACAAAATCAGCTCTATAACGAAGATGGACGCAGAAGGCAGATCTGGAGAGGACTAGAACGGCCGCAGGAAGATGGAGACCCCGCGAATCTATGAAGGCTTTGAAAATTGGAAGAGGTATTCTCCTGGCCAAACCGAGCCACCAGGGAAAGTCCATGGAAGGAAGCAGCCTCAAAATGCTCACTCATCGATAGATCCACCGAAAGGCACCCATCAACCCTAGTAGAACAGCGCGGCTCCAGATAAACCACCGGAATTTCCAAAGGTCGTTCCCTGAAATCCGTGTTGGAAATTGCAAACCAAAATTAAAAGCTGTCCGTTGAGTTCCGGATCTTCCCCATGCAACCCCTATTTTCTATGTGCCTCTTCATTTATCCATGCATTTGTTTAATTCCAAGAAAGCATTAATTATTGCCTTGTTTTTTGTTCCTTTTATTAAATGCATGGGCTGTCCATTTTTAGTGTATTTTTCATACCCTATAAATATGGGTGCATATGTAATCCGTTGGAAGAGTTGTGTGCAATACAAAAAGGTTGCTTCTTTGTGTGAAGTTTTTCTCCTCCGCTTCTTTTTTTCTCCCGTGAATTATTTGTCTCGGCTTTGTAAAGCCATCTCCTACCAACAAACTGGTATCAGAGGCGGTTCGAAGGCATCCTCCAAATTCCAAAGATGGCCACCGCGATCCAGCCGCAAGTTCCGACCTTGTCTAAGGACAACTATGAGAGGTGGTGCATTCAAATGAAGGCATTGTTCGGGTCACAAGAATTATGGAAGATCATCACCGACGGGTATGTAGTACCCACTGCGGAGGAAGAAGCGACCTTCACGAATGAAGAAAAGACGACCGTCAAAAATCAAAGGAAGAAAGACAACAAGGCGTTGTTCCTTCTCTATCAAGGGTTGGATGAATCGACATTCGAAAAAATTGCCGAAGCAACATCGAGCAAGCAAGCTTGGGATACACTTGCCACCATTTTCAAAGGAGTTGATCGTGTGAAGCGGGTCCGTCTTCAAACATTACGAGCGGAGTTCGAAGCGACACGAATGAAGGAAGGTGAGAGTATCTCGGATTACTTCTCACGCTTAATTCTCATTATTAACAATTTGAAAAGAAATGGTGAAAAAATAGAGGATATTCGAGTTATTGAGAAAGCACTTCGATCGCTCACAACCAAGTTCGAGCATGTGGTTGTGGCAATCGAAGAATCGAAAGATTTGGAAAAATTATCTATTGAAGAGTTGATGGGGTCGTTGCAAGTACATGAGCAGCGAATGCAGAAAAATGCGGGTTCAACAATAGAGCATGCCTTAGAGTCCAAGCTGACTCTGCAAGAACCCAAGAATGGCCAAGCACAACGAGGCGGTTATCGTGCAAGAGGTAGAGGACGTGGATACCATCCAATCTATCCGCAAAAGCAACAAAACTTCAGTAGCTTCCGTGGAAGAGGATACGGTGGAGGCCGATTCACGCGTGGTCGTGGAAATGCAAAAAATATTCAATGCCATAACTGTAAAAAATTCGGCCACTATGCCTCTGATTGTTGGAGCAAGGTGAATCATGATGAACGATCCAACTATGCCGAAGCGTCACGCCATGAAGAAGAAGGTACGACACTCCTCCTCGCACAAGAAAAAGCATCTGAACACCCCGATGTATGGTATCTTGACACGGGTGCGAGCAACCACATGAGTGGTAACAAAGAACTTTTTGAAGAACTTACTGAAGAAGTTCGTGGCGACGTGACCTTCGGCGACTCATCAAAGGTACCAGTGATTGGCAAAGGTAAAATCAAAATCTATCTGAAGAATGGTGAGTCGAATTACATTTCCAATGTGTATTACGTACCAAGTATGAAAAACAACATCATAAGTCTCGGCCAACTCCTTGAAAAGGGGTATGTTATACACTTAGAGAATTCTTCTTTGTCAGTAAGAGATGCTCACAGGAGGTTGATTGCTCAAGTCCAAATGGCGAAGAATCGCATGTTTCCACTGCACATCAAAACAAAGGCCGAGGAGTGCCTATTTGGGCTCATGAAGAATGATTCGTGGAGATGGCATCTGCGTTTTGGACATCTCCATTTTAGCGGGCTTAAACTTCTATCCTCCTCAAGAATGGTGCGTGGTTTGCCGACGATTGAATCAACAAATCATGTGTGTGAGGCATGCACACTCGGCAAACAACAAAGGAACTCCTTCCCAAGTGGAGTGTCCAGAAGAGCAACAGAACCACTTCAGTTGGTTCACACCGACATCTGCGGACCACTTGAAACACCCTCACTTGGAGGTAATAGGTACTTCATTACCCTTATTGATGATTTCAGTAGAAGACTCTGGGTGTATTGCATCAAGGAGAAATCTTCCGCCTTTTCTATCTTTAAAATTTTCAAAGCTCGTGTTGAAGCTGAGAGTGGTCACAAAATCAAAGTGCTGAGATCTGATAGAGGTGGAGAATACACCTCAAATGCATTTCAAGAATTTTGCAGGGAGCATGGCATCAAGCAGCAATACACTGCTGCTTACACCCCACAGCAGAACGGCATTGCAGAAAGGAAGAACCGTACCATCCTCGACATGACGAGGACCATGCTGAAGGAGAAAGGGCTGCCAAAGAGTTTTTGGGCAGAGGCTGTGGCGTGTACTGCCTACTTGCTCAATCGGTGTCCAACGAAGAGTGTCAAGAACTTTACACCACAAGAGGCGTGGAGCGGCTACAAACCGAGCGTGGCGCACTTAAGAATCTTCGGGTGTGTCGCCTATGCTCAAGTTCCAGAAGCAAGAAGAAGGAAGTTGGATGATCGTGGCAAGAAATGCATTTTCATCGGCTATTGTGAAGCCTCTAAAGCCTACAAGCTTTACAATCCACTAACCAATAAATTAGTGGTTAGTAGAGATGTGGTCTTTAGTGAGGAAGAAGCGTGGAAATGGGATAATGAAGAACCAAACAAGGATGTTGTAGTCGAAACTGAAGATTTTGAAGAAAGACATGATCATCAGGAGCAGACGCCCACAACACCTTCCTCGGGTGCATCATCAGTTGGAAGAAGTCCAGGAGTACATTTCCTCACTCCTCAAAGCACTCCATCAAATCAAAATTTGGCCAGCTCATCCTCGCCTATGGCTCCTATGAAGATGAAAAATTTGAGTGACATTTATGAGCAGACTGAAGAGGTAAATCTTTTTTGCTTGTATGCAGATCATGAGCCTTTGACCTTTCAGGAAGCCATGAGGGAAGAAAGCTGGAGAATGGCTATGGAAGAAGAAATTCGTGCCATAGAGAGAAATGACACGTGGGAGTTGACTACACTCCCAAAAAGACAGAAGAGCATTAGTGTCAAATGGGTGTACAAAATAAAGAGAAATGTTGATGGCGAGATCGATCGATACAAGGCAAGGCTTGTAGCAAAGGGGTACAAACAGAAATACGGGGTGGACTACGAAGAAGTCTTTGCTCCTGTTGCTCGCCTTGACACTGTAAGAATGATTATATCCCTTGCTGTCCATCACAGTTGGATGATCTACCAACTGGATGTGAAGTCTGCGTTCTTAAATGGATTTTTGGAAGAAGAGGTCTATGTTGACCAGCCTGAAGGCTTTGTCATGCAAGGGGAGGAAGACAAAGTGTATCGATTAAATAAAGCACTTTATGGGTTGAAGCAGGCTCCTCGCGCATGGAATGCACGCATTGACAGTTATCTCCGAGAGAATGGCTTCGCCCAATGTCCATATGAGCATGCGGTTTACATCAAGCAGAATGATCGTGGCGATATTCTTATTGCATGCTTGTATGTTGATGATTTGTTGTTTACAGGGAATTGTCGACCAATGTTCGATGATTTCAAGGAGGCCATGTTCAAAGAGTTCGAGATGACCGATGGGGGTCTCATGTCCTTCTTTCTGGGCATAGAAGTGAAGCAACAACATGGCGGCATTTATATATCTCAGAAGAGATATGCCAAGGAGTTGCTTGAAAAATTCAAGATGGCCGATTGTAATGCTGTAAACACACCGGTTGCAACGAGCTTGAAACTGACAAAAGATGGAGAAGGAAGAAGCGTTGACTCGACTCTGTTCAAGAGTCTGATTGGAAGCCTGAGATATCTCACAATCACAAGGCCAGATATTGTCTATTGTGTTGGACTTCTAAGCAGGTATATGGAGACACCGAAGGAGTCACACTGGCTAGCTGCAAAACGTATCCTCAGGTACATTAAAGGAACAATAGATTTTGGTCTCTTTTATCCATACAACGAAGAAGCAGAGCTGTATGGATACTCAGACAGTGATTGGGGAGGTGACCAAGATGAAAGAAAAAGCACTACTGGGTACGTATTTTTTCTTGGATCGACTGCTTTTACATGGAATTCAAGAAAGCAAAGTGTGGTTGCTTTATCCACATGTGAAGCAGAGTATGTGGCAGCATCCTCTACTGTTTGTGAGGGAATATGGCTGAGAAATTTTTTGAAGGAAATGAAGCATCCACAGGATGGATCTACGGTGATATATGTGGATAACAAGTCGGCTATTGAACTAGCCAAAAATCCGGTGCAGCATGGGAGAAGCAAACACATTGATACTCGTTTTCATTTCCTCAGGGATCATGTGAAACAAAAAACTATTAAATTGGAATATTGCCATACTACGGAACAGGTGGCAGATATTTTCACAAAGGCACTACCAACAGATGTATTCAAACGGCTTAGAATGATGCTCGGAATGAAGTCAGTTTTGGTTTGAAGGGGAGTGTTGGAAATTGCAAACCAAAATTAAAAGCTGTCCGTTGAGTTCCGGATCTTCCCCATGCAACCCCTATTTTCTATGTGCCTCTTCATTTATCCATGCATTTGTTTAATTCCAAGAAAGCATTAATTATTGCCTTGTTTTTTGTTCCTTTTATTAAATGCATGGGCTGTCCATTTTTAGTGTATTTTTCATACCCTATAAATATGGGTGCATATGTAATCCGTTGGAAGAGTTGTGTGCAATACAAAAAGGTTGCTTCTTTGTGTGAAGTTTTTCTCCTCCGCTTCTTTTTTTCTCCCGTGAATTATTTGTCTCGGCTTTGTAAAGCCATCTCCTACCAACAATCCGAAGGCCATTCTTGAAGATCCGAAGGATGACTTCTAGCAAACACCTCCTTAAAAGATTTAACCCCGGCAGAGAAACCAGGATTTGAAGAACTGAACACCACCGAGCCGACAAGAAGCTTTGCATCAGGAGATTGTGACGGATCCGAAGGAGACGAAGGAGCTCCATGCTCACGCTGCGACATATTTTCATTTCACTCCCAAAACCTACGGAACACATAACCGATTCTATGGTGAAACTAGATAATGATTATTCCATTATCTAAAACAAAAGCTTTTATAACGAGTATCATGTTTAATATTCATTTAATAAAGACTTTTATTAAATATACTCTTATTAAAATGATGTGCCAATTTAAAAAAATTCAACTATATTAATAGGACAAGATACATTTTTTACTATGCAATGAGTCCACTTTGACATTCCTATCACCAATAGTATTCCTCTAGTATCTTAACTCTTATGTTTTCTTAACTATGTTTCACTAGGATCTCACAACATGATTTGGTTACCTAACTTTTAGGATTATCCATTTCCACCATTCATTGCACAACATAATCCATGGGCACCCTATTTTGGAAGAACCAACCTAGGTGAATGGTTAATGTATTTGCATGCGTTTTATTTGGAATGAATTTATCAAATAGTATTTTGGAATGGTTTTATTTGCACTGGTGGAAATCCCAGCTATACCGACACAATATTCTCAACGATTAAAAAAAATTGTTGGGAAAAGGCTACTATACCAACAGTTATGTAGAACTGTTGGTATATTCTTTTGGTTTTTTTGTGTTCCCAATGGTTTAAGGAAACCGTTGGGTATAAGAGGTTTTTCCCAACGATTTAAACAAATAGTTGGGTATAGTTCCGAAGAGATTTTTCCCAACGGTTGTAAACCGTTGGGATAACATTACTTTCCCAATAGTTTTTAAAAACCGTTGGAAAAGAAAATCCCCAAATATCGACGCCTCCAGGGATCTAGAACTCCAGAGATCTCGACAGTTTTGCCCTAAACGAGAGCTCGATGCACATCTCGAATATTTTCCCCTAAACCTCGACCATCTCAAAGATTTGTCCCTAAATCTCGATGTGAATCCTACTTCCCAGCACAACAGGTCTGGTTTCCCAACGATTTGTTCTTCCGCTTTAAATTGTTACGCGTGAGTTCATTTATTTTAGATTTTGTCGTTCCATTTTTCTGCAATGTAGTGTGTATTATGATCCCCTTATGAACAAAAGACATATATCATTTTAGGATGCGGTCGGAACCCTACTTCCCAACCTACTCTCGAGGGTGCTAACTCTAATTTCCAACCGGGCATCTATCTTTGATTCAAGTAATTTTTGTTCTTCCATTTTAAATCTGTACGTGTGCCTTTATTTATTTTAGATTTTTTTCATTCCATTTCGCTAGAATGTACTGTGTATTATGATCCCCTTATGAACACAACCAGTATACCATTTTAGGTTGCGGTTTTGTTGTGATTTATCTGTATTGAATAATTTTGATTGATATTGAAGAGGTCAATATGATCATGAGTTATTTTATCCTTGGTTTATTTTAAATTTTAGTTCTATTGACATGATTTCATTGGTTAGACATAAATATAGTTATAGAATTTTTTATCCTAAGAGGAACGATAAGATACTCATGCATTATGAATGTGCCCCTAAATGTTTTCTTTGAAATATCACACTCTAACTTTAAGATGATGATACCCACACTATAAGTCATTCAATGAAGTGACACTTCCACTTGAACCACTAGATTGGGTTTGGGGTCATTTTCATGTGTGAACGGTGATAGAACCAAAATTTACTTTATTACATGATCATTTATTCCTACTCCATCAAGCGGTTCAGTCATACACTTGTAATATTTTTTGAAATTCAAAATGAGTGTTAGGAATTCATGTCACAATTTTCTTAGGTAATTATAAAGCATTATTAAGGTACTTATATCATTTTCTATCCTAGGAAGGCACCCATAATAAAGGAGTATAACCATCATAGAACTCGCCAATGTTGTTCATGCCTGCACATTATTTACTTTCTGATATATATCTCACGAAAATAACTAGCATGGTCATGTGCACATAATTATTCACCGCTAGTTGATAGTATTGGAAGTCTTTAGAGGTGCACCTGAGGTGTTGTTGTGCACTTGCATGGTTTATATTTTTTTTCTTTTATTCTGGGCATTAGGAATAAATATTAGAGTGTTTTATTTTTCTTAATATTTGTGGATAATTATATGGTGATAGTTTTGTGTAGGACAGGTGAGTCACGAACTCATCTCCAATGGTAATTATAGGTTAATAAGGTTATGAAATTGTGCTTCATGATTATCAATGTTACCAAGACACCCCCCCCCCCGTACACCCACTACCCCCTTGGACAACACCCCCTACCCCCTGGATAGCCCCCACCCCCTGGATAGCCCCCCTACCCAATGGACACCTGACCGCGTTGTCGTGACACGTCAAATTAATTATGTTTTTAAGGTTGATTTATAGTCTAGGGTAGACCCTAGGTCTTCTCTCAAGGAGCGTTGGTAGGTTTACAGTGTATATTTTTAATAAAAATGACTAAGAGATGGGGGTGGTTTTGAAAAGAGTTTAAAACAATGACTTAGTTGAAATAGCTTAAAAGTTGAGTGACCTGGTGGATTTTGAAAAATATGAGATAAAAGGGTCGATGTGATTTCACTACACACATATCAAGTTCATTTTTTATATAGATTCATCTTAGGTTTAGAGTAATTCTTTGGTTGGAGTTAATTGGAATCCCGATTAATTCCTAAGATTTTATTTCAATGCTTTAAGGACCAAACCTTGACGTAACAATCGTATTGTAAAGGTCCAGTACTTATGCATGGAATAAGAGCTTCCCAAGTAGATTGAAATCTCAATAATGTGGGTATTAAAAGTATTCATGTGATGTCCAACCGGAACAACACAAGTCACACACTCAAAACCTCATACTGGTCGGTTAGAAATTAAGAGCATAACACTCACATGCATCAAATCAAGCATTCAAATCTGAAATAAAATAATATACATGGAATGAAATGTTTAAACACCCAAATTACTCCAAACTAGTAGCTAGTGTATGCATCGGAACTCCCTTGACATGTGTGTAGCTCCCTCACAACGAACACCCAACTTTTAGCTCGACATCGGGAGGAGGAGGAAGCTCGGGTTGAACTCCTTCTTCATTGTCGATCCCCCTATGAGGATAGGGGACTCCAGAACTTCTTTGATGAGGAGAGGAATACTTTGGTACTCCAGAATGGCAGAACTTCACCTCTGGTTCGAACTTTCAAATGAGGTTCCCTTGGTGCCCTTTTATAGCCAAATTTCTAAGTGGTTTTGAGCACCCAGTTTTGGTGATACCAATTGAGTCTTGGTTTTGAGTTGGTATATGGAATTATCTCGACTTGGAAAAAAGATAAAAGATGTTTCATGCGGTCTTGAATATCACCATGTCAAATTTGGCTACCATTGAACATATATAAATACAGATATAGTCATAAAACCGAACCAAACTCTTGACTTCGTGCAGATTCTGTCCCCTGGAAAGACTGGTTCGGATGGGCTAACAGATGAACGAATTGGCCTTCGGTTATTGGAGATTAATTGTAGCCCATGAAGTTTTTGAGAGGCCCAAAAAATATCATCTCATTTTCATGCATGGATTTAGAGCACTATTCAAAACAGTGGATAGTTGTCCATGGGATCCACGCAATTTTGACCCATTTTCCTTCTGGATCATCTTCAGGGCCTCCAAATCACCTCCTCCTGCAATCAAATCCTCAAAACAAGTAACAATGACCATTTTAACAGTGATAAACACAAAATTAATGATTAAAATATGGAATTCAATTTGGTATTATTTTTATAATATTCAATACAAAACTAGTTTACCACAGTGGTGTAGGGATGAAAATGAAACAGTGAATCGCGGTGCGATCACACCCCCACACCTAAACATTTGCACTCCTAGGCAAAGTGATATTTCAAAAAATTATGCATGGAGATATTCCCAACTTCATGAAGATTTAACATTCAATGAAAATTTAAAGTTTGAAAGGAATGTGAACAAAGCAAAAATCACACCATAGAGTTATTCTCAATGATCATGCAAAAATGTGTCTCATAAATTGTATCAGCATGAAATTCAGGGAGATTAATGATACCAATTTGATAAAGTAATCCTAAAGTCCACAATGTCACTAAATCTCCACGTGTGTGTGTGACAACCAATTCATGCTATTCTAACCACTTTCTATCCAGTAAATATAGGTTATTTTAATATTTTTCTGCTTAAATGATTATGTCCACCAAACCTGTCCTATACCCTTTGCAATCAAATTTCAAGACCCACTCACTTAAGCATTCCCAGAAGTCAAACCTTAAGCTCCTGACCTAGATATCCCCATATCATGTATATTTCATCACTCCCCTCATTTATTTATTTATTTATTTATTTTGGTGTGCATGGAACAAATCTCACACCCTTCTCTCAACCCTTGTTTGATCTCATCACGACACTAATTGTAATAGTTATAACAAGATCAAAAGTCAAGGAAGAGTGGTTTTTTACCTACCTAAGATACAACTATTTTTTTTAGGGCGTACAACAGTCGGATAACAGGTACACACACGTAGGTCAATCCGGTAGAGTAATGAAAAATATCGAATAAGGAACAAACGTATGAAAAAATCATTTGGAAAACATATAAAGATTAACCTAACTTATATTTACCTTCTATTGAGTAAGTAAAAATCACACTTCTTTATTGGGTGCAAAAATGTTTGGAGAAATTAAGTGCCACAATTTTCCTTTGAACTAATCATGTAAAGGGTACTATTTTTCTCAATGTTTTCAAAATGATACAACCATTTATATCATCAACAAACAACTAATTTCCAAGAGAAATTGACACCACAATGTTAAATTCAATCTAAAACACATATTCCATCAGTGATTTTTTTTTGTTTTTTGAAAATGTTAAAACAACATAACATAGGGAAATTCCTCATGCATTTTCAGTAACTTTCATGATTCAATTCAGGGGGCATATTTTTCCATGATAAAATTAGCATTCTGGCACAAAAGTAAGGGGTGGAACGGGGGAAGGGGGGGAAAGTAACAATACCATTCAGCAAGAAAAAAGAAAAAGAAATAAAGAAAATGATGAAAATTCCAAACTAACCCAGGAATTTACCCATCCCCCCAAACCTAGAGTATGCAGTGTCCTCAGTGTAGTAATATAGAATGTGGGGAGGAAGGATAAAACCTGGTGGATGTCATTCATAGTTTGCCTCTTAAACTTGGAATTCCTCCATCAGAGACTCCAGAATGGATTCATGGAAGTGCTTCAGCCGCTGCCCATTGACAGTGAATGTTTGCTTGGTTTCTTCATTTTGAACCTGGAAAACACCAAATGGAGAGACGTTAGTAATAGTGTATGGTCCAAACTAGTGGGAACGAAGCTTACATGGATGAAACTTCAGCCTTGCATTATAAAGGAAGACCTTCTGCCCAATATGGAACTGACGATGAAGGATAAGATGATCATGGGAAGCCTTGGTTCTCTCCTTATAAATCCTGGAATTTTCATATGCATCTCTTCTCATTTCCTCTAGCTTCTGAATCTGCAACTTCCTTTGAGAACCTGCACCAGAAAGGTTAGAATTTCATTTTTTAATGGCCCAGTAGGCCCGGTGCTCAATCTCAATAGGGAGATGACAACTCTTTCCAAAAACAAGCCTATAAGAGACATTCCAATGGTAGTTTTAAAAGCAGTACGGTAAGCCCATAATGAATCATCGAGCCTAAGACTCCAATCTTTCCTGTTGGGTTGGACCGTTTTTTCAAGAATTTGTTTTACCTCTCTATTTGACACCTCGGCTTGACCATTAGTCTGTGGGTGATACACAATAGATACTCGATGACTGACCCCATACTGACGCAAAAGTGATTGCATTGTTTGGTTGCAGAAATGAGAAGCCTGCTCACTGCTGATGAACCTTGGTAATCCAAACCTACAAAAGATCTGATTTCTCAAAAATTCTACAACTATTTTGGAATCATCTGTCCTTGTGGCCCGTGCCTCTACCCATTTTGACACGTAATCAACGGCCAAAAGAATGTACAAGTTGCCAAAAGAATTGGGAAATGGACCCATAAAGTCAATACCCCAAACATCAAAAATGTCATTAAAGAGAAAGGGTTGTTGTGGAATTTTATTCCTTTTAGAAACATTCCCCATTATTTGACAACGAGGACAAGATTTACAAAATTCATGGGCATCCTGAAAAAGTGTTGGCCAAAATAGACCAGAATCAAGAACATTGCGAGCAGTCCGTTGGGGACCAAAGTGGCCCCCACAAGCAAAAGTGTGGCAGAATCTAAGGACAGACTGAAACTTGATATCGGGAACACAACGCCTAAGGACCTTATCACTACATGTGCACCAAAGGTAGGGGTCATCTCAAATGTACCAATGAGACTCATGTTTTAGACGACTAGCTTGGTTTTTGTTGAAATCAGTAGGAATGAAAGATGCTACCAAATAATTTACAATTTCAGCATACCAGGGAATAACATCTTGCACTTTGTATAATTGTTCATCAGGAAACATGTCATTAATGGGAATATAGGGGGATGAGACAATGTCTGAGGATGGGGGGATTCTACTGATATGGTTTTCCACCACATTCCCTGCTCCTTTTTTATCTCTAATTTCTAGATTGAATTCCTGAAGGAGGAGCATCCAAAGAATGAGACGTGGTTTGGCTTCAGGTTTCTTTAGGAGATACCAGAGGGCTGCATGGTCTAAGAACACAATGACTTTGGACCCTAAAATGTATTTCCTGAATTTATCCAAGGCAAACATAATGTAAATAAATTCATTTTCAGTGGTGGTGTAGTTTTCTTGGGAAGGGTCCAAAGTACGTGAGGCATACACAATGACATGTGGACCTCGATCGACCCTTTGTGATAAGACTGCCCCAACTGCATAGTTAAGGGCGTCACACATGAGCTCAAATGGTAAATCCCACCGAGGTGGTTGGATTACCGGGGGTGATGTGAGACTCTATTTTAACTTATTAAAAGCTTCTTCACATTCCTTATCAAAAAAAAATTCCTTTTCTTTTTGGAGTAAGTGGGATAGGGGGAGTGCAATTTTACTAAAGTCACGAATGAAACGTCGGTAAAATCCATCATGAACTAGGAAAGACCGCACATCACGTACATTTTTAGGGAATGGTAGGGAAGACATGACATCCACTTTCGATTTATCTACTTGGATACCAGCCCCAGAAATGACATGTCCCAAAACTATACCTTTTCGCACCATGAAATGGAATTTCTCATAATTTAATACAAGATTATTTTCAATACAACGACGTAGGATGGAACCAAGACTACTTAAACATTCATCAAAAGAGGATCCATAAACAGTAAAATCATCCATGAAAACTTCTATGTAATTCTCCAGGTAATCTGAAAAAATACTAACCATACATCGCTGGAAAGTACCCAGAGCATTGCACAGGACAAATGGAATCCTTCTATAAGAAAATGTGCCAAAGGGGCAAGTGAAGGTTGTCTTTTCCTAATCCTAGGGGGAAATATAGTTCTGAAAGTATCTAGAATACCCATCAAGAAAATATTAATGGGACTTCCCCACTAGCCTCTCTAGCATTTGGTCAATGAATGGCAATGGGAAATGGTCCTTCCTAGTGTGTTGGTTTAGTCAGCGATAATCTATACAGACACGCCAACTATTCTGCACACGAGTTGAAACCAATTCACTGTTTTCATTTTTAATTACCGTTCGGCCAATTTTTTTAGGAACTACATGAACAGGACCGACCCATTGGATGTTAGAGATGGGGTAAATGATTCCATCAGCCAATAATTTTGTTACTTCCTTTTTAACTACTTCTAAGAGGTTTGGGTTCAGTCAACGTTGTGCCTGCCTCACTGGTTTAGCCTCATCAGTTAATAAAAAATGATGTGTACAAATTGATGGGCTAATACCAGGAATGTCAGCAAGTGTCCATCTCGATGCTTTTTTATACTCCCTTAAAAGTTCAAGCAGTCACAATTCATGCTCAAGAGGAAGTAAACTAGCAATGATGACGGGAAACTTGTTTCCATTCTCAAGATATGAATATTTTAAATATTGAGGCAGTTTCTTTAGTTCCAATTCAGGTGGATTTTGGATTGATGGGAGTGTGTGTGAAAGTGAGAGGTCACTAATTTCATCTAACTGCTCAATGGTATCATCCTCGGATGAGGAATTAATTTTTACAAGCATAGAAGTATCATCGATGGTCATGTGACCCTCAGTGTTCAAGAAATTATCAATTAATAAACATGCATAACACTTTTCTAGACCACTACAACAATAAACACATGATTCATTTCTAAGAATTTCAATCAAAGAGGAAAATTCAGAAAGGGGATCAGGGGAAACAAATGAAGTGATTTTAGGGGAAGGGAGTACATCAATTGAATTTACCGATTGAGGGGAATGTTCTTGTGAGGGGTGCTTCATGGCATCAATGATGTTTAAATGGACTATGTCACCACCAAATTCCATCGATAATGTACCATTATAGACATTAATTATGGATTTGGAGGTTTTTAAGAAAGGTCTCCCCAATATAATTGGGGTGTGTCCATTCAACCTATCTTCTTCCATTTTTAGCACATAAAAATCAGTAGGAAATATTATAATTTTAACCCTCACATGAACATCCTATAACACACTAGAAGGGTGTGTCGTACTCTGAATTGCTTGCTGAACAACTATTCCTATGGGATTTAGTTTTCCGACCTGCAAAGAAGAGTAAATAGAGCGAGGCATCACATTAATAGAGGCACCAAAATCAATCATAACATTGGAGAAAGATTACTATCCTATGGTGCACAAAACCGAGAATGTTCCAAGATCATTGCACTTGGTGGGAAGTGATGGTTGTATCAATGTTGAGACATTCCTCCCCAGGCTCACCTTCTCATTACCTCTAAGTCGCCTTCGGTGGGTACACATCTCCTTCAGAAACTTGGCATATCTCAGAATTTGCTTGACGACATCAATCAATGGAATGTTAACCTGCACTTTTTTGAAAGTATCCAAGATTTATTTATCAAGTTCAGTTTCCTTTTGTTTCCTTGGTTGGGTGGCTCTTTGGGGAAATGGAAGAGTAATTCTTGGGCTTGATAACTCATCAATAGAAACACTCTTTCCTTTGGTTGGAATTCTCTCAAGACAAGGTTCCATCTCATTTGAACCTTTTTCAGTGGTTGGGATAGTGGTTCCCTTAGGAGAGGATGACTCTAATGGAGGGTTCATTTGGATTTTAAGTTGAGTTCCACTCCTAAGGGTGATGGCACTAACATTTCACTTATCCTTAGGGTTGACAAGTGGTTGAGATGGTAGTTTACCAGACCCATGGCTTTGGATTTCACCCACTGAGTTAGTTAGTTGTCCTAATTGGGTTTTGAGGACTTGTATGACTGCTTGGGTGGTTTGTTGGAACTGGATATTATTGGCAGCCATTTGTTTCATCATATCTTCTAGGCTAGGCTCGGGTTTTGGAGGGGGTTGTTGGAAAGGCCTTTGGGGTGGTTGAAAATTTCTGGGTGGTTGTGGTTGGTGACTACTTTGCCCTGGTTGCTTCCATGGTTGATGAGGCTGGTTTGAATACCCCCTTGCCTATAGGATTTTTTGTCTTTCCACCCAGGTTTGGATGGATAGTAAGGTTCTTGCCTAATGGGTTGGTTATAGGGGCATCCTGAGAATATTGCCTCAAAACTCTCAGAAGTTTCACTCAATTGAGGGCATTGGTCAGAATAATGGGTATCAGAAGAGAATATACCACAATATATGGGAGGAGGAGATTGGATTTTCCCTTTGGAAAGAGAAAGTTTTTGTAGAAGGGTACTCACCTCTTCAAACTTTGTGTCCAACTTCTTCTCAAATTCAGTACTTTGCACCTCATGGAAACCTCGAATGGGTACACTGGACCATGAACTGAATTGTTGAGTGTTTTGTGCCATGGTCTCAATTAGGGTCCTTACAGTGATTGGGGTTTTATCCACTAGTGCACCACCTGCAGTAGCATCAATCATGTTACAATCTATTGGAATTAAACCTTCCTAAAAATATTGTATTAAAAGTTGATTGCTTATTTGGTGGTGTGGAAAACTTAAACATAATCTTTTAAAGCATTCCCAATATTCATGAAGGGTTTCTCCTTGAGATTGTCTTATCCCACATATTTCTTTCCTCATTGTTGCAGTTTGAGAGGTTGGGAATTATTTTTCAAGAAAAATTCGTTTCATGTCCGCTCAACCTCTAATAGGTGAATTAACATAATACGACCAATCTTTAGCCGTGTCTTCTAATGAAAATGGAAATGCCCTAAGTTTTACTTGTTCTTCATCCACATTAGAAGGTTTTAATGTTGAACACACAGTATGAAATTCTTTTAAATGCTTATGTGGATCTTCTCCAGGAAGTCCATGAAATCTTGGTAATAAATGAATTAAACCAGATTTTAGTTCAAAATTGGGTGCCTCACCTTGTAATTGAATGTAAGTGGGTCGTATATCAACATCAGGTGAGGTTAGTTATTTTAGTGTTCTGTTATTTTCAGCCATGTTATATAAGTTATGTTCAGTTTTAACTTTGGTTTCAGAAGAAGAAGAAGGATCAAGAATAATTTTAAGATGTGATGTCTCCTCCTTCAAAGTGTTGTCTTGTGTGTCTCGGTTTCGTTGATGTAGGATCCTCTCCGGTTCAGGTTAGAAAGTTTGTAGGTATCCTAGAGTAGAACACATCATACACAGAACCTACACAATAAATAAATTATAACACAAAAATAAATGCAAAGGTAGAAGATAAAACAATCAAATATTCACAAAAATTAAAAAAAATTTATCAAAAACACGCACAAAAAAACAACCAAAGCGCTCTCCAGAAACGAAGCAAAAATTTGACTGCGTTGTCATGACACGTCAAATTGATTATGTTTTTAAGGTTGATTTATAGTCTAGGTTAGATCCTAGGTCATCTCTTAAGGAGCGTTGGTAGGTTTAGAGTGTGTATTTTTTTTTAAAAATGACTAAGAGAGGGGGTGGTTTTGAAAAGAGTTTAAAACAATGACTTAGTTGAAATAGCTTAAAAGTTGAGTGACCTAGTGGATTTTGAAAAATATGAGATAAAAGGGTTGATGTGATTTCACTACACACATATAAAGTTCATTGTTCATATAGATTCATATTAGGTTTAGATTAATTCTTTGGTTGGAGTTAATTGGAATCCAGATTAATTCCTAAGCTTTTATTTCAATGCTTTAAGAACCAAACCTTGACGTAACAATCGTATTGTAAAGGTCCAGTACTTATGCATGGAATAAGAGCTTACAAAGAATATTTAAATCTCAATAATGTGCGTATTAAAAGGATTCTTGTGATGTCCAATCGGAACAACACAAGTCACACACTCAAAACCCCATACTGATCAGTTAGAAATTAAGAGCATAACACTCACATGCATCAAATAAAGCATTCAAATCTGAAATAAAATAAGATACATGGAATTAAATGTTTAAAAACCCAAATTACTCCAAACCAGTATCTAGTTTATGCATCGGAACTCCCTTGACATGTGTGTAGCTCCCTCACAACGAACACCCAACTTTTAGCTCGACATCAGGAGGAGGAGGAAGCTCGGGTTGAACTCCTTATTCATTGTTTATCCCCCTATGAGGATAGGGGCCTACAGAACTTATTTGATGAG
The DNA here is from genome assembly GCA_963277665.1 of Viscum album. Classification (NCBI taxonomy): domain Eukaryota; kingdom Viridiplantae; phylum Streptophyta; class Magnoliopsida; order Santalales; family Viscaceae; genus Viscum; species Viscum album. The sequence continues at coordinate 35,794,554 of OY728131.1, forward strand.
GATAGGACTCATTTGGTACTCCAAAATTACATAACTTCACCTTTGGTTCGAACTTTCAAATGAGGTTCCCTTGGTGCCCTTTTATATCCAAATTTCTAAGTGGTTTTGAGCACCCAGTTTTGGTGATACCAATCGAGTCTCGGTTTTGGGTTGGTATATGGAATTATCTTTACTTGGAAAAAAGATAAAAGATGTTTCAAACGGACTTGAATATCACCATGTAAAATTTGGAGGCCATTGAACATCTATCAATGGAGATATAGTCATAAAACCTAACCAAACTATTGACTTTGTGCAGATTCGGTCACCTGGACAGACTGGTTGGGATGGGCCACCATATGAATGAATTGGCCTCCATTTATTTGAGATTAATTGTAGAACATGATGTTTTTGAGATTCCCACAAAATTTCATCCCATTTTCATGCATGTATTTCTCTAACTGTTCAAAATAGTGGATAGGTGTCCATGGGATCCATGCAATTTTGGCCCATTTTCCTTCTAGATCATCTTCAGGGCCCCCAAATCACCTCCTCCTGCAATCAAATCCTCAAAAAAAGTAACAATTCACATTTTAACAGTGATAAATACAAAATTAATGATTCAAATATGGAATTAAATTTGGTATTGTTTTCATAATATTCAATACAAAACTAGTTTACCACAGTGGTGTAGGGATGAAAATGAAACAGTGAATCACGGTGCGATCAACACCCCCAACTCTGGACAACCCCCCTGGACACCCCCTACCCCCCTAGACAGCCAACCCAACCCCATGGACAGCCCCCCCATCCCCCAGACACCCCATCCTCTGGACACCACCCCACCCCTCGTGGACACACCCCAACCCCCTGGAGCCCCCACCCCCTGGACACCCCTTACCCCTAGAAAGCCCCGCTACCCCCGTGGACATCCCCACCACCCCCGTGGACAGTCAAACCACCCCCTGGACACCCCCAACCCCCTAGACATCCCTTCTACCCTCATGGATAGCCCCCCACTCACCTGGACACCCCTACCCCTGGACAGCCCCTCCACCCCCGTGGACAGCCTGCCCACCCCCTTAGACACCCCCTACCCCCTAGATAGCCCCACCACCCCTGTGGACACCCCCAACCCTGCTGGATAGCCACAACACCCATATGGATAGCCTGCCCACCCCTTGGACACCCCCTACCCCCTGGATATCCCTGCCACCCCCGTGGACAGCCCGCCCACCCCCCTAGACACCCCGTACCCACCTGGACAGCCCTGCCACACCTGTGGACAGCTCGACCACCCCCTGGACACCCCGTACCCCCTGGACAGCCTCGCCACCCACGTGGACATCCTCTACCCCCTAGACAGCCCCAACCCCCTGAAAAGCCCCCCCACCCCCTGGGACACCCCCACCCCCTGGACAGCCCCGCCACCCCCGTGGACAGCTCCGTTGTAAGAACCCAGGTCTTCTTTTCAGGCATGTTTTCCTTTTTTTGGTGTTTTTGAGAAAAAGAGGAGTTTCTGAAAATTTCTTAAGTACATGTCATGTACTTTATAAGTACACATCGTGTACTCGGTTACCATGGGTAGCCGTGTGCTAGCCGTGCAACGGCCGTGCACATGACCATGTGTGGTGACATGGAGACTGCCTAATGCAGGGACCAGTAAAGTCAAGTACACGCTGTGTACTTCTAAAGTACACACCATGTACTTTATTTTATTTCATTAAATGGACCGGGGTCGCGTCTGACAGACAAAATGCTATTCTTCTCGACCTAACTCGTCCAGGAACGTTCGTACACTGAAGAATCTTCTCTGAGCCCTTGACTTGCCATCTATTCTCTGATTTGACCAACATCAATTGCATTGGGATCGCCTCAGTAAGCTCTTCCTTCTACTAGATATTTGTTTCCTGATTACTCCACTTTATCAAGTAATCTTCGGTTGAATGTTTTGGGTGTTTTTATATATCTACGGTGATCATGGGAGATTCAAGGCTTGAGGTTCATGTATAACGATCCTACAACACCAAGGTAGGTGGTTTGTGCCTTTTCGTAGATAGTCTTTGAGTTATATGTGCAAAAGTTCCCAATACCCTTGAACGGGGTATTGTGTGTTTATGGTTTTAGCCTTGTTAATTTCCTTATATGCTTGTATTCTTTACTAGAGGTTAATTTAATGTAAATCGGGTTAATTACTATGCTATGGAGGTTTTGCCCATTGTTTCTTTTTTTGACTGTTTGGTATAGATTTTCCTGTTAGGCTGTTGTTTACTTCCCATGCCTGGTATTGTAGGATCGAGTGTTTATTTATTGGACTTTATGTTATGTTGTAGACTATTTATCGAAGTAGTTCTTGAGGTTTACTTTGGCCACTATGCATTTCTATGCTCGTTTGACTTACACAGGGCTGTGGGAACATGGTGTAGTAGACCATAGGGATAATGGACGTAAGATCTTCTCCAGAGTGTCTGTTTTTACTATTACGATGCGATATGATATAGGGAATTGACGTAAGTGATTACTCAGACTGTTTTTAGTTCCTCAACGCGGGCCATAGGGGGAATGTGATGTAAGTGCTTCCCCAGAGCACCTTTTAGTTACCGTTACGATACTATAGGGGTAATTGATGGTGAGTGCTTCCCTAGAGAGTCTATGCTTAAGTTAAACCATAGGGGTTAGACCGTGTGTACTTCCCAGAGGGTTGCTTGTACTTGTTTTCCTTGGTTTAACCAGAGGGATTAGGGTGGGAGTACACCTAGAGGGTTACCTATTTGTGATTATCTCCTTACTTTATATATGAATGAAATTGAATAAACTTGAGTTGTAGGATTGTTACTGCTGAGTGCTTCCTTGTTTACTGCTTCCTTTTTCTTATTGCCTGTCATATATATTAACTGACTATTAGGCACATATCTTTTGGTTGTTTCCTACTAGGATTAGTCTCACACCCTGTTTGGGTCATGCTTTTGGGCCAAAACAGATTATATTATTGCAGGTCTAGATAAGGGCAAGTGCCCTTCTACTTCAGGCACTTGACTGCTTTGGAGTTGGAGAGCATGAGACCAAGCTATGGTTTGTGATGCTGAGGAGTTGTTTACTTGTTTTTCTTTCATACTTGTATTAGTATTGTATTCAGCATTGGGACTTGTTTGGTTTTTTTCCTAGACATATGTATCATGCATCATTTTATATATGTGCTCTAGTTGTTATTACTTCCAGTATTCCACTGTTTACAGTTGTATGATACTATTACTGCTTTCTCTATTGTATATCTATTTATTTTCCACTGTGTTACTCTGCCAATGAGGGCATAGTTTCCCCAATATCACACCCAAGGCCCTCATTTCTAGTCGACAACCTCTAAAATTTGGGGAAATGCACTTGAGGCAATGTGACCAACCGGGTACAGGGCGCCTCTGGGCGACTTCCAGAACCGAGACGTTACAAAGTGGTATCAATGTGATTATTTTCTTCTTGACTTACAATTTGGAGGCTATAGTCAGGGATAGGATGGAATAGGTACTTGGTAATAAGATGTGACCCGGAGTAGCTAACCCAGGTACATGGAAAATCCAATTTACCTCATTATTGTAATTTTCTGGATTTGCAGTTTTACAATCAATTTGATTTTCACCGTTGGGTGATTCACATGTATTGTGTTGTTACCGTTGATGTTATTAAGGTTATATTTCTTTTGCAACCTAATGAGATGAGGGTATTCCATCTCATGCATCATATAGGCACTTTCTGAAAATCACATGTCATGCATTCTTTCTATGCCATTTAGGGTGCATTAGCGATTGCATGTTGTTGTGATAGATGTTGTGTTAGATATGCATGAAGTTGTGATAGATGCCCTGATAAAATACCTGTTGTTTGATAGGGTATTGATTGTGTAAGGTTTTGTTTGAATGAATGACAAACTTTGGTTCTTGAGGTGTTATTGGCCCTCATGGACCAGAATTTGGTGGATCATTGCACCATTATCTTTGTTTATGACATGTATGAGATGCCAAGCTTTGACTCTCGGTGAGTATGGCCCCTCACAGATCAGAATTTGGCACCATAATGTTGGTTTCAGTGTTTTCTGGGAATTCAAGGTAGTTTCTTAGGCTTACTATCCAGAAGAACTCAGAATACACGGCGTGTAATCATGAATACACGCCACATGTTCTTCTGTTTGGGAAGGAATTTTTTTTCTTAAGTACACATCCTGTACTATATGTACACACCGTTTAGTCTCTAATCGTGTCACTGGCTGTGTAGGCAGAGACACAGGGTTGGGGAATCTTTGTAGAACATGTTGTGTTCCTGATGTACATGTCGTGTGGTGTAGACCATGTCTCCACTCGTGTGACTAACAACACAGATGGATGAAACTTAGGTTATACACACCATGTCATGCATGAACACATTGTATAGTGTAACCCTTGTATCCGGCCATGTAGCTAACAACACGGGTCGGTGAAGTTCATCTAGTACACACCGTGTCTGGCACTAACACACCATGTAGTCTTGTTCTAGGAGAACCGTGTGGCTTATTTGTGTAGATGGACTCGGGCAGGGGAAGAGGATTCAAGTACATGTTGTGTGTTAGGACAACATGTTGTGTGTTTGGGGTGTTACACGACTTGGGTTGGCAAAAGTAAACGCCCATGCGTTGTCTTGAGGGAACACACTATGTAGGGGACATACACGTAATGTAGTCATGTTTTGAAAAAGATGAATGATTTCTTTCTCATGTTCCCTTCTAGCACTTCTGAGTTTTCATCCCTTGATGATCTTGATCTAAAGTGTGTGTTTGACCTTGCAGAGTCATGCCACCGAGACATCCTCCGGTTGTATGCCAGTTGCAAGGCAGTGATCAGACACCAGACATGGCTAATCAGGGACTACCATCAGATCTTCCAGTTGTGCCAGTATTGGCACCAACCGTCATTCCAGACATAGGTGCTGATGCATAGTTTTGAGAAGGTTTTATGAGGTTCAAGAAGACCATCTGAGGAGTACCTCATCCTACCCCATCTATGGCAGAGTTGACGTGGGTTTTCCAGCAGCAACATCCTCCCACCTTTATAGGGGAAGTAGGAAATCAGGCTACAGATTCATGGTTAGAATCCATGATTTATATCTTTGAGCATCTAGAGACACCTCTAGAGAGGAGGGTTAATATCACTAGCTAAATGATTCGAGATTCCTCCAAGAGATGGTGGGATGTGATCTCACAGGAGGGATGCCAGCAGGTTATGTCCTGGGATGAGTTCTAGTGAGCTTTGTAAAACTACTTTGATCTAGAGACTTTGAGGGTCGACCGAGCCCGAGAGTTCATGAGTCTGGAACAGGGTACTCTTTTAGTTATGGAGTATTCCTCTCACTTCATAGAGATACAGTGTTTCACACCTATTCCAGGAGGTGATGAGTTATTCCTAGCAAGGAAGTTTGAGGATGGTCTGAGACACGACATCTGATCATAGGTGAACATCTTCAGGCTGACTTCCATCACTTCTATCATCAACTAGGTGCTGATCACAGAGCATAATTTTAGGGATTTTGGAGTTGTGAGCTAGGACGGATCAACATCTAGAGTTAGTATTCCTCCTACTGATAGTAGGAAGTGCCATAGGGGGTCTTCGCGCGGTTACCCAAGGAGGTGAGACTCTTCTTCTGGTAGCCAGGTGGTGTGCTACCAGTGCAGGAAGAGCGGGAATATGAGGCCACATTGACTGAGAGACCCAGTGGAGTTCCTATATTGTAGAAAGATGGGTCATCTTTAGCGCTTCTATTAGATCTTCTCACTAGAAGCTGGTGACATAGGTTCTTTTATGACTCCTCGTTCAATAGTAGCACCACTATTTTCTCATCAGTCAGGGTACTGGAGTTATTTCGGCCATTCAGGCTAAGGTGGAGGTCGCATCCATGGTAGTCAGTCGCAAGGATTTCAGTGACATCAGGTCGGATTAGCTCAAAGTGGTTAGGTAGGGTCACAGGGCCATGGAGGAGGTCATACTTTTTCTGTGGAGCAGACCCAGCATGAGAAGGATCCCAGACCCTCTACAGTTCAAGGTATGATTCTAGTTTCCTCATTTTTAGCTTCTTCTCTTTTCGATATATGGGCTTCCCATAGCTTTATATCTATTTCTGTTGTGGATAGCCTTAGTCTCTATATATTTTCTTATGATGATTTTTTGACACTAGACACTCCGTTGGGGACAAGAATGGCTAGTGTACGAAAATGCAAGGAGTTCCCTCTAGAGGTTGGTAGGTGTCACTTCTTATGGGACCTCTATGTCATAGAGATGACATGCTATGATTTCATTCTCAGAATGGACTGGTTAGTTCTCTTTCAGGCAGTCATCGATTGTTACCACTGTTGGGTGAGTTTCACATCACCGGAGGGAAGATCGTTTCTTCACAAAGGTGAATGGGATGTCCAGGCCAGTAGAGCGGGACCCGAGCATCGTGGGTTAGGAGGAGTTACAACCCAGTTTTCTAGTCTATATCTGGATGACCAGGGGACTTCACAGATAGACTTTCTTCCAGTGGTGGATCGTTTTAGGTACTTCTTTCCAGAGGAATTTTTAGGTTTGCCTCCTAAGAGAGAAATGGAATTTTCTATTGAGCTTGTGCCAGGAGTGGCACCAGTGTCCATTCCTCCTTATAGTATGACTACAATATTTTGAGATAGCAAAGATGGGTTGATTACCTTCATTATTTTGATTTCGAGCTTGCCTAAACACCCGGTAAAGGCAATTCAGTAGCCGATGCGTTGAGCAGGAGAACGCAGATACATGCAATTCAGGAGGCCAGTAGTGAGTGACAGCCTATGACTCTGTTCTCTGAGATGCATTTGGAGGTGCATGGAAAACAGGGCTAGATGTTTCTTTCTTCGATAGTTGTTACCTCTACATGACTTGATCGAGTGCGAATAAGGCACCTATCGGATTCAGAAGGACTAGTCCTATGGGAAAGTGTGTCAAGAGAGAACCGTATTTCTAGATGGACAGTAGGTGAGGATGATATCTTACGTTTTTAGGGTCGCATATGGGTGTCTGCATATATACGCGAGGAGCTGATGTGGTTCTTTCATTCCTCAGTTTGGGAAGTTCATCTTGGTGTCACCAAGATGTACCATGATCTACACTGTCAGTATTGGTGGCCAAGTATTAAGAGAGATTTTGCTGGTTTCGTCATGAGGTGTTGCACCTGTCAGCAGGTGAAGGCGGAGCATCAGTGACTAGTAGGGATTTTACAGTAGTTACCCATTCCCGAGTGGAAGTGAAATGTTGTCGTGATGTATTTCGTGATAGGGTTTCCAAGGTCGCCTCGAGGGAATGATGCAATATGTGTTGTCATTGATAGACTCATGAAGTTTTCTCACTTATTGCCGATCAAGGAGACCTTTGGTGTTGATGAGATGGGACAGTTTTACATCTGTGAGATTATACGACTACATGGGATTCCACACTCAATTTTTTCAGATAGGGATGCATGTTTTACTTCTTGGGTCTAGCATGGGCTACAGAAGGCTTTGAGTACAAAGGTACTTTTGAGTAAAACATACCATCCCCAGATAGATGGCCATTCTAAGCATACGATTCAGGTGCTTAAGGACATGCTTTGAGCATGCATCTTGGATTTTTGAGGATCTTGGGAGAAACACATACCACTTTTGGAGTTTTCCTACAACAATAGTTTTCAAGCAACTATTTAGATGGCACCTAATGAGGATTTTTACAGTAGTCCATACCGATCACCTTTATGTTGGCTGGAGGCAGGAGAGGCAACTATGCTGGGGCCTCGTCTTGTCTAGGAGACTTCAAAGCAGATAGAGTTGATATGGAAGAGGATGGATACTACACAGTCTCAACAAAAGTCTTATGCTAATCGATGGAGACGACCTCTGGAGTTTGAGGTCGAAGATCAGGTTTTCCTACGTGTCACGCCAAGGTTGGGACACAGAAGGATTAGGAGACAGGTTAAGCTTTCACCGAGGTACATCGGGCCATTTGAGGTGTTGGAGAGAGTTGGGATGGTTTCCTATCGATTTCAGTTACCTCAGAGGTACTGGGATATGCATGAAGTCTTCCATATTTCTCACCTTCGACATTACATCTCAGACCCGTCTCATGTTTCTTATCCTAAGGAGGTTGAGCTCGAAGTGGATGTGTCGTTCGAGAATCATCCTATCCGGATTGTTGATCGTAGTATGAAGGTTCTTCGTGGATGGTCTGTTTCTATGGTATGAGTGCTATGACAGCACAGGTGAGTGCATGATGAGACCTGGGAATGGGGGGCTGATATACGATCACAGTGGTCGGAGTTGTTCGAGAGTTATTCTTCTACGCCGCCTTGCTAGGGAAATTAGGGGACAAATTTCTTTAAGGGGGGAATTTTGTAAGAACATGGGTCTTCTTTTCAGGTATGTTTCCCTTTTTTTGGTGTTTTTGAGAAAAAGAGGAGTTTCTGGAAATTTTTTAAGTACATGCCGTGTACTCGGTTACCGTGGGTAGCCGTGTGCTGGCCGTGCACACAACTATGTGTGGTGATGTGGAGACTACCTAATGTGAGGGATAGTAAAGGAAAGTACACGTCGTGTACTTCTAAAGTACATGCCATGTACTTTATATTATTTCATTAAATGGATTGGTGTCATGTCCGACGGAAAAAATGACCATCTTCTTGACCTAACTCGTCTAGGAGCGTCTTTACGCCGACGAATCTTCTTTGATCCCTCGAGTCATTGTCCGTTCTTCGATTCAACCGCCGTTGATTGTGTTGGGATCACCTCTGTAAGATCTACCTTCTGCTAGATCTTCGTTTCGTGATTCCTCCTCTTTCTCAAGTTATATTTGGTTGAACGTTTTGGAAAATTTTGTAGATCTACAGTATTCTTGGGAGATTCAAGGATTTAGGTTCACGTATAACGATCCTACAACACCGATGTAGGTGGATTGTGCCTTTTCATAGATATTCTTTGAGTTATATGTTCAAAAGTGCCCAATACCCTTGAATGGGGTAATGCATGTTTACTGTTTTAGCCCTGTTAATTTCCTGTTATGATTTTATGCTTGAGTAGGGGTTAATTTAATGTAAATCAGGTTAAATGCTACGTTATGGAGGTTTTTCCCATTTTTTCTTATTTTGACCATTTGGTCTAGCTCTTCCTGTTAGGCCACTGTTTACTTCCCATGCCTAGTATTGTAGGATGGAGTGTTTATTTATCGAACATGTTGTTATGCTGTAGACTATTTAACCAAGTAGTTTTTGAGGTTTACTTTGGCCACTATTCATTTCTATGATTGTTTGACTTACACAGGGCTGTGGGAAACTAGTGTAGTAGACTATATGGAGAATGGATGTAAGGGTTTCTCCAGAGTGTCTGTTTTTACTATTACGATGCCAGACCACAGGGGGAATTAACGTAAGTACTTCCTCAGAGTGTCTGTAGTTCCTCAATGCGGGCCACAAGGGTAATGATATGTATGTTCTTCTCTAGAACACCTTTTAGTTACCGATATGTGACTATAGGGGGAATTGACGGTGAGTGCTTCCCCAGAGAGTCTATGCTTAAGCTGAACCAGAGGGGTTAGACCGTGTATACTTCCTAGAGGGTTTCTTGTACTTGTTTTCCTTGGTTTAACCAGAGGGGTTAGGCTGTGAGTACTCCTAGAGGGTTACCTGTTTGTGATTATCTGATTACTTGATATAGGAATAAAATTGAATGCACATGAACTGTAGTATTGTAACTGCTGATTTCTACCTTGTTTACTACTTCCTTGTTCTTATTGCATGTCATATATATTCACTGACTGTTAGGCACATATATTTTCGTGGTTGCCTACTGGTATTAGTCTCACACCCTATTTGGGTCATGATTTTGGGCCTAAAAATATTATATTGTAGCAGGTCTAGATAATGGAAAACACCCTTCTACTTTAGGTACTTGACTGCTTTAGAGTTGGAGAGCATGAGACCAAGCTATGAATGGCAATGATGAGGAGTTGTTTACTTATTTTTCTTTTGTACGTAGATTAATACTATATTCATCATTGTGACTTGTTTGACTATTTTCCTATATATATGTATCATGCATCATTTTATATATGTTCTCCAGTTGTTATTACTTTCAGTCTTCTGATGTTTACTATTTTATGATACTATATAGCTTCTGCTATTGTATATCTATTTATTTTCCATTGTGTTACTCTACCAATGTGGGCATAGTTTCCCCACTATCACACCCAAGGCCTTCGCTGCTAGTTGGAAGCCTCTAGTGTTTGGGGAAATGCACTTGAGGCTTTGTGACCAACTAGGTACGGGGCGCCTCTGGGCGGCTTTTGGAACTAGGATGTTACACTCACCACCACTGTGGACAGCCCCCACCCTCTATGGACAGTCCGCCCACCCCCTGGACACCCCAACCCCTTGGACAACCCCGCCACCCCCCTGAACAGCCCGCCCACCTCCTGGACACCCCTACCCCCTGAACATCCCCCACACTCCCATGGATAGCCTGCCCACCCCCTTAGACAACTCCGCCACCCCCACCCCTGGATATCCCTGCCACCCCCATGGATAGCCCGCCCACCCCCTGTACACCCCTACCCCCTGGACAGCCACCCACCCCCATGGACAGCCCGCCCACCCCCTTAGACACCCCCTACCCCCCTGGATAGCCTGCCCACCCCTAGACACCCTGTACCCCCCTGGACAGCCCTACCACCCCTATGGAAAGACCACCCACCCCCTGGACACCCCGTACCCCTTGGATAGCCCCTCCACCTCCGTGGATAGCCCACCCACCCCTAGAAAGCCCCCCCACCCACTGAACACCCCAAGCCCCCTGGATAGCCCCGCCACCCCCGTAGACAGCCCCCCACACCCATGGACAGTCCGCCCACCTCCCTAGACACCCCCAACCCCCTGGACAGCCCCACCACCTCGTCGACACCCCGCCCACCTCCTTGACACCCCTACCCCCTAGACAACCCCCACCCCTGTGGACAACCAACCCACCCCCTGGACACCCCTACCCCTGGACAACCTTGCCACCCCCATGGACACCCCAACCCACCTGGACAGCCCTGACACCCTTGTGGATAGCCCGCCCACCCCCCTGGACACCCCCTACCCCCCAGACTACCCTTCCCCCACCCCTATGGACTACCCGCCCACCCCCTGGACACCCCCTACCCCCTGGACAGCCCCTCCACCCTCATGGATAGCCCGCCCACCCCCTAAAAATGTTGTACCCCTTGGACAGCCACACCATCCCTATGGAAAGCCCACCCACCCTCTTGGACACCCCATACCCCCTAGACAGCCCTACCACCCCCATGGACATCCCACCCACCACCCTGGACACCTCATACCCCCTAGACATCCCCCACCCCTAGAAAGCCCCCCATCCCCTAGACACCCTGACACCCTGACCCCCTGGACAGCCCCACCACCCCCGTGGACTGCCCGCCCACCCCTTAGACACCCCGTACCCCCTGGACACCCCCACCCCTGTGGACAACCCTCACAACCCCCTAGACACCCACCCACCACCCTTCATATACCCCTTACCCCTGGACACCCCCACCCCCTTGGGTAGTGTATGTGATCACTCAAATAATTTACTAAAATATAAAATTTCTTCGATCTAAAATTTACTCAACTCTTGGATAATTCTTCTTCACAAGTGTACATGATCTTGTACACTCATGTATCTTCAAAAATATTTTGTTATAAATATAGTATTTTTTTGTCTTTTATATTATGATTTTAATATAGAGTAGTGTGTCAGATATGGTTTCACATAACGTGAAAAATTCTTGTTTACTTTAATATATTTTCGATTAAACTTAAATCTTATTGAATTGATTTTGACAAAATGAATTATAAATTTTTTTTAGAGAATGGATAGAATTTGGATGTATGAGATTGATCAGATCTCAAGAAATTTTCAAAAAAAATTGGAGAGATTTTTAGATTTTCATTTCCCAATGCTTCAAATAGTGGTCCCATACACTGCCCCTGTTACAATTTTTTTGGAAGACCTTGGTTGAGCCATGAAGAAGTAAGCTACCACATAACCAAATATGATTTTCAAGAAAACTACTCTGTGTGGTATCACAATGGGTAGAAAATGGAATCTCAAATTGGTGATTATCCAAATGAAAGGACTAGATTGAATAATTTGTTATATGACCAGTTTCCGTTTATTCATCATCATGAAAAAGAAAGGATTCTGACCCAAGAATATTTTGATATGAGAACACATGATACATTTAATGAAAATGATGATGTTTTTAGGGTAACAAAATTGAATGATGCTGCCACGACTCCAGTATATCGACAATGTGGTAAAATGAAAATGATTTAATTTTTAATCCAATTGTTTCATGGGAAAACTATGTATGGGATTTCTAATACTGCCATTGATTACATTATTACCTTCTTGAGGGACTTAATACCAGATGATGTGGATATTACCTCCAACCACTATATGGAAAGGAAGTTAGTTGAGGAAACTGGATTTTCAAGAAACAAAATTCATGCTTGCCCGAAATATTACAGTTTATTATGGGAAAAAATTGCTGAACGAAATGATTGTATAAAATGTGGCACATCCCGCTAGAAGCCAAAAGCTGATGGAACACCATCCTGTGTGCCATAGAAAGTAATTTGGCACTTTCCATTGATCCCCAAGCTCTAGAATCATTTTATTTTAGATAAAATATCAATAAAAATGCGATGGCATGATATTGAGAGAAAGAAGACTATTGATGAATTGGTTCACCCTACAGATGGATTTTCATGGAAGAGATTTGATTCTTGATATCCTAATTTTGCAGATGACATGTGTAATGTGGGGTTGGGTCTTTCATGTGACGGTTTTAATCCATTTGGGAAGATTCTTATGTTGCACATCACATGGAAAATTTTTATACACATTTATAATCTTCTCCCATGGTTTTTTATGACAAAACCTTTCACTTTCATGAGTATACTCATATCTGGACCTTCTGGTCCTGGTAATGATATATACGTATACATGTAACCTTTAATAAAAGAGTTGAATCTTCTTTGGGATGTGAGTGTGCGCACATACAATGTATGTTCAAAAGAAATATTTCAGATGCGTGTTGTGCTTATGTGGATGATCAATGATTTTCCTGCTTATGAAATGATGTATGGATGGATCATGAAGGGAAAACTATCATGTCCTGTTTGTATGAAGAATACACGATCCATAATACTAAAACATCATTGTAGTTTCAGTTTTACGGCATATCGACGATTCATGCCAATGGACCATCCATATAGAAATAATTGTCGAAGATTTGAAAATACCATGGAGGCCGATGATCCACCTAAGCATATGTCTGGAACTGATGTGCTTAATGAATTGAAATATTTTAGTTTTTCATTTGGGAAGGGTCAAATGAAATCTGAAAAGATAAATAATGTTTCCACTAAAACTTTTTACAATTAGAAGAAGATAAGTATCTTATTTGATTTTCCTTATTGGTCAACCAATCTTTTACATCATTTCTTAGACATAATGCATATTAAAAAATATATGTGAATTGTTTCTTTTGATTCTTATAAATGTTAATGGAAATACAAAATATGATTTACAGTCTCGAAGTGACTTGCTGGATTGGGGAATCAGACCAAAATTGCATCCTGTGCATATCAGTGAAGATAAATGGCACATTACATGTGATTCTTATGTGATGACACCTAAAGAAAAAAAAGAAATTTCTGTAAGTACTATAGACTATTAAAGTTTCTGATGGCTATTCAAGCAACATATCTAAATGGGTCAATAGAAGAGATTTGAAGCTAAAATCTTTGAAGACTCATGATTATCACATCCTTCTGCATGAGTTGATTACAATAGCAATTATTCACCTTTTTTCCAATAATGTAAGGGTGGATATTATTAGATTGTTCCATTTGTTTAGAGATATTTGTGCTAAGAAGTTGTCCAAGTCTTTCTTGCAAAAAATGTTGGCAGATACCCCATTAATTTTTTGTGAGCTAGAGAAAATATTTGCTCTATCATTTTCACATGCTTGCTGTATCTGACTATCCATATTAAAACAAAAATAATTCTCGGAGGACTATTTCTTTTCATTGGACGTATCCAACTGAAAGAAATATGTATACATTAAAGTCTTATGTTCATAACAAGAATCATCCCGAAGGTTCTATCGTGAGCAGTTATTTGGCTCAAGAATGTATGGATTTCTACTCTATGTATTTTTTTTGATATTACTACAAGAATGAACAAACCAATGAGAAATGAAGAATAACAATATGAGAAAATTGAACCCAGTTTTCCATCACTTCCTCAAACTGGAAGAATTCTTGGATCATATATATTGACAACATTAAGCCTTGAAGAGCGGGAGATGGCACATCACACAGTTTTGTTCAACTATGATTTGTTCGATGACTACATCTTGTAAGTAAATTGAATATGTATATCTTATATATATATATATATGTTAAACTATTCCTATTTTTATTTACAGGGAACATAAAGCGATGATAAATAGAAATCATTGTTCTTTATCTTTGAGAAGGAGGGAGACTTTGCATAACAAAGAGTTTTCTGCTTGGTTAAAATTGAAGGTAATAATATTACTATTTAAAATAATTAAAACAATATTTAATTAAGTTTAATATTCATTTATATTTTAGGTATTGAGTTTTCCTACTAATAATGTCTCCGACGAAATAAGAACTTTGGATTTTGGTCCTAATATTGTGGTTCATGACTGTAAATAAATTTTTATCAATGGGAACAGATTTATTATCACCGAATGAGAAAATAACATGAGAACACAACATGATGGTGTTATGGTTACTTTCACAATAGACTGTTATGCTAGTGCATTAGATAGTAGATCGTGATTTGAAAATTTATGTTATTATGGAGTCATTGAAATAATAATAATATTGGATTATTATTCTCATGGATGAGTCACAGTGATGAAATGGCAGTGGTTTGATTCGATGACGAGGCATGTCACATTTATTGATGATTGTGGATTTAAAGTAATTGATATGACTCGAACTCTTGCTACCAATGAACCATATGTATTGGAATCAATGGAGAAACATGTTTTTTATGTCAAAGACCATCTTCGACCTGAATTTGGTGTTATTATTGAATTAATTCCGAGACATATTTTTGATGATGGAGATGATGGGATTGACACCATCCCTACTTCCATTGGAAATTATCCATTTATTAATTTTGATGACTCCAACAACTCAATTGTCAGAGTTGACTGTGAACCTGAAGTTGTGGTGGGAAATATATAAAATCATCCATTCATTTTCTCAATTCTTTTAGTTTATCACGACTTGGGTTGTTAAAGTTGGTACTATTAAAATTGATTTAATATTGATAACAAATATGTTGTATTTAACTTGACCGTTATGTAAATTTTCAATGTTTATTGTTTGCAATTTTATTTGAATTGAATTTTCTAATTTAAAATTGAATTGTATTCAAACCTACAAAACCAACATTTCTAACTTGGTGAACATTTCAATGCTTCAACTGTGATTTGTATAAAACTAGTATAACTATAAGACCTCTCTTTAAAATTTTACTAGGTAATGAACTTGATGGTTTGTATTCTTCTGCAAAACATGTATAGAATCCTGCATCATCTACCTAGACTAAAGAAATCAGATTTTTCCTTAATTTTGACAACTGCTTTACCCCTTATGAATCTGGTAGAATCAATGTTCCATGATTTTAATAGACTGATAACACTTAGTAAATAACCATCCTACTAAAAATTAAATTTCTTTATTACATCTTGTTTGATTTAGTGACTTCATTATATATTTCTTCAAGCTCACCTAAAATAATGGATAGTTAAATTTTCCATTAATCCCCATATTCCATCTCATTTATTTTGTTTTTTTTTGTTACACATTAGTTATCCTTTTATATTTACATCCATATTTGTTTTAAAATGTAGGAAATTAAATCAATTAGAGAGAGGTGACAGAAACAGATGATGGACAATAATCTTCACATGACTGAGCTAGGAATTCCACTACTAGTTCCTGTAGTGAGTATTTTATTTAAATATATATTTAAATAATATATAATGCCATGTGATTAATTTTGTTTTAAACAGTTTTATAGGATCCATCTATTAGGCTAAAATTATTGGATGAGCAGCCTAGTAGTGGTCCCAGTACTCAGGGTGTTCGTACGAGGGGGGGGGGGGGTGGTATGAGATCTAGACGATCAGGTCGGCATAATCGATTAGAACCTACCCCTCCCACTAACATACTATCCATCCCAAATTATGATCCTGGTGTGTCGTTAGGGACACACATGATATTTAGGCCTCCCATTTTTTCACCACCCTTTACATATGATCCTCCTCACCCATCTGTACCATATCCGATGATGATTCCCGATCCCCATCCAGTATTTGGCCATCCATCCCTATCATCTTCTTTTACTTCTGCTTCTTTCTCTCAAAAATTTTATATTCCATATTATTCGACTCTTACTCTACCAAAGTCTGTCCCTGCGGAGCATACATTGGGACCCACTCCACCTGTACAGGGTGTTCCTTCAGTTTTTATGGATCCAGCGACGCCCATTGATTAGACCACTGCAGGTATAATTATAAAACCCTAACAAATTTTTACACCATTATTTTTATTCATTATAACATGTATTGATAAAATATTTATTTTTCTTTCATAACAGATACATCTACTGATAGGAGGTGGGGGTGGGGGTGTACACGCATGCGTGCGGCGTGGAACCACCGAATGCAGTAATGGTGGACTACAATTAAGATAGTCAAATGATTGAAAAATTAGGGCAGCAATGTCAGAGTTTTTTGTTGCCGCTTGTCAAATACTCCGACATCATTCCTATCAGCCTGCTATCATGGAGACAGTTTCCAAATGAAGTAAAGGATAAATCTTGGGAAGAGATATGGGTAAAAAATATGGTTTATTTAATTCAATATTTTTTTTGTATTTATATGAATTAATATTTTGGTGTCAGCTTTGGTTTAATTTCCCCGATGGTGAGGGTGAACGACCAGCACACCTAAAGGATTTAGGTGAGCTTTGTAGATCTTATAAGCAAGAGTTATATATTTACTGGAATGATAGAGTTTCCAAAGAGTTAGAGGAAGTACCTATCATGTATGATTGTCTGTTATAATAGTATCAACAAATGATTACTCATTGGATGACTATCCAGTTTAAGGTATTTATCACATTAGAGGTATTTAAATGAAATTTTTTATGTTTTTCTTTAATAATAATTATTGAATTTTATTTAGGAATCATCCATAAGAAATAAAAAAACATTTATTCTAAAAAACACCTCCACACATTGGGATGTACTACAATTCTAAAATCATTAGAGGTAGCAGGTATGACAGTTTATAATCTTTCTTTACAACTTTCACTTTCTATTGCTTCCTCCATAATTTATTCGATTGCTAAAGTTGGTATATAATTTTAGTTATAAAATAAATTATTGGTATACTATTTTTAACTATGGTATCCTACATTCAATGTCATTATAGAGGTATAAATTGAATATAGAAGGACGTGTGCCTCGAGAAAAACTATTTTTCTCGAGTAGAAGGAAGAAAAATGGAAGTGCGGTTAATGAACCAACTCAGAAAAACATTGGAAATTTAAATTTGTAGATTTAAAACTTTAATCTCTATTTTTTAGATTAATAATATATTTATATTTGTAACATGCTACTTTAGAGGCCCTAGATGCCCATGAACCTAACAATTTTGGGCCAAATTATCACTAACATCAGGTTTTGGGAGATGAGCACCCTGGTAGAGTACACTACCAACCTGGGAAGAGTATAGTTCCAACGAGGTATTGGACCTCCTCAGGTATGAGTTATAGTGCCTCCGAGTTCTAGAAGCTTAAGGCACATGAATAACAGGCTGAAAAATAGCCATAGAGACGCCAAAACAGTATGCTAGGGAAAACACTGAATTTATGAAACTAATAGAAGTTTTAGGTCCAACACTTCCACTAGAGGACAACACAACTTGTGATGAATATATGTCATCAATGCATTCTATATATGGTGCACCAGGTGGTAGTTCTAGTGGTGGTCAATATGATGGTGAGGAGGAGGCTGAGGTGGAGGAGGAGGAGGGCGAGGAGGAGGCCAAGGTGGAGGAGGAGGGAAAGGAGGAGGCCGAGGCGGAGGAGGAGGGTGATGAGGAGGCTAAGGTTGAGTACGAGGGTGAGGAGGAGGGCATTGAGGATGGAGGGGAAAATTATGGGGGCGATGATGAGGACGAGGGTGAGGCTGATGATGGTGGTGATGATAGTGATGGGGATGAGGGACATATTGATCTGTTACATTTTTGACTGATATTACTGACCTTAGATATTTAATGATTTGATATTCGTGAATATATGTGTGATTATTTAGGTCACATTATCTTTATTCTTTTTATCTATAAATAATAAAACTTGACTTGATGATTTGTTGTGACTGATTCACCACCCCCTGGACAACCTCGCCACCCTCGTGGATAGCCCGCCCACCCCCTAGACACCCTCTACCCCACTGGACAATCCTGCCACCCCTGTGGACATCCTGCTCACCCCTGGACATCCCTCCCCCATGGACAACCCCCACCCCTGTGGACAGCCTTCCCACCCCCCTGGACAAAACCTACCCCCTAGACAGCCCCACCACCCCAGTGGACAGCCCGCCCACCTCTGTGGACAGCCCACCCACCCCCTGGACCCCCTCCCCCCATGGATATCCCCCTACCCCCTGGACAGCCCCACCACCCACGTGGACAGCCCACCCACACCCTGGATAGCCCCCCCCCTGTGGAAATCTCCCTACCCCCGTGGACAACTCCAACCCCCAGACACCACCTACACCACTGGACAGCCCCGCCACCCCCGTGGACAGCCCTCCCACCCCTTGGACACCTCGTACCCCCTGGACAGTCCCACCCACCCCCTAGACAGCCCCCACCCCCTTAGACACCATGTACCCCCCTGGACAGCCCTGCCACCCTCATGAACAACCCACCCACCCCCCTAGACACCTCGTACCCCATGGACACCCCCACCCCCGTGGATAGCCTGCCCACCCCCGTGGATAGCCCACCCACCCCTAGACACCCCTACCCCCCTCAATAGCCCCCACCACCCCCATGGATATCCCATCCACCCCCTGGACACCCCCTACCCCCATGGATAACCTTCACCCCCACCCCCGTGGACAGCCCGCCCCACCCCCTGGACACCCTCACCCCCTGGACAGCCCCACCACCCCCGTGGACAGCCCACCCACCCCTGGACACCCTGTACCCCCTGGACAGCCCCGCCCACCCCCTAGACACCCCATACCCCCTGGATAGCCCTCACCCCTGTGGACATCCCCACCCATATCTGAGGACACCCCCTACCCCCTGGATAGCCCCACCACCCTCATGGACACCCCACCCCCTGGACAACCACCACACCCCCGTGGATTATATGGTTTCTAACAACTCAAACATCCCATTAATCATAGCTACCAACATCATTGCCTCCTGGGATCCTGGTCACCAATAAAAAATAGTAGATTCTATTTTAGAAACTCCCTTGCATAATCAATGATCCGAGAATAACATGGATATTCCACTTCCACAAGAGTTTGATTAGAGACCAAGTATAATAATACAATAGATGGATCACAAGAATGACTTTCTGAGATATCCCCTTATTGAATTTTTGATTCATTTATAGCGGTAACATTCTAAATAATTATAAAAAACAAAACCTTTAGTAAAATAATCTGATGTTCAAAAATAGGGGACACCAAATCACAAATCCCATAAAGACACATCATAAATAATTCTTCATAAAACAATTTCAAAATCACATAATAGAGAGTTCATTCTATTTAAAACTCCCCAATGGTTTATAAAAATCCCTTTTAAGGTTTCATTTCAAAAATCATATAGTATTTTTTTCCCACAATAAAAATGTAATCCATTTCCTAATAGCCAAATCCGCCTTCCTACCATACACACCAAAAGTATTTATTTTTTCCTAAAGAAACACATACTATTGAAATTAAAACTATTCCAGAACAATTTTAAAAATACCAATGATCTTAAAATCCAAGAAATTCATTCCATTAAAACCATTACAGCCCCCACCCCTTGGACACCCCCTACCCCCTGAATAGCCCCGCCACCCCCGTGGACACCCCCACCCCCATGGATAGCCCCCCACTGCCTTGGACAGTCTTCCCACCACCAACACCGCGTGGACACCCATAACCCCCCCCCCCCCCCCCCCCCCGTGGATAGCCTTACCACCCCCATGGGCAGCCCGCCCACCCCCTGAACACCCCCTACCCCCTGGATAGCCCTACCACCCCCGTGGATAGCCCACCCACCCCCTAGACACCCCATACCCCCTGGACAGACCCCACCCCAATAGAAATACCTCCCACTCCCCTAGACACCCCACCACCCCCAAACACCCCCCACCCCCCCATACACCACCCAAATACCCCCAACCCCCATGGAAAACCCCCACCCCCTGGACACCCCCGCCCCACCCCCGTAGACAGCCCCCACCCCAATGGACAGCCCGACCACCCCCTGGACACCCCCACCCCCTGGATAGCCCCCCACCTCTGTGGACAACCCCCCCACCCAGACACCCCACCCCCTGGACAGCCCCAACCCCCTTAGACAGCCCCCAACCCCCTAGATGACCCCCACCCCCTGGACACTATCCCACCACCTAGAAACCCCCACCCCCTAGACACCCCCACCCCCATGGACAGCCCCTACCCCCTAGATAGCCCCGAACCCCTTGGATGCCCCCACCCCTCCTAGACACCACCCCACCACCTAGACACTCCCACCCCCTAGACACCTCCACCCCCATGGACAACCCCTACCCCCTAGCCATCCCCAAAACCTCTGGACACCCCCACCCCTCCTAGACACCACCCCACCTCCTAGACACCCCACCCCCATGGATAGCCCCCACCCTTGGACATCCCCCACCCCTACACACCCCACCCCCTTGGACAACCCCCAACCCCTGGACCACCCCCACCCCCCTGGACACCACCCCACCCCCTAGACACCTCCCACCCTCTGAACAACCCCACCCCTTGGACACCCACATCCCCCCTGAACACCCCCACCCCCAAACACCCCCTACCCCTTGGACAACCACCCCAACCCCCTGAATTTTGAATTGAATTCTTTGTTTTTTTAATTGAATTATGAATTATATGTTAATGGTGTATGGGTATACTTTTTGTTTGGGTATAATTTTTGTATGGGTATACTTTTTGTATGTGTATACTTTATGTAATTACCTTATGAATTATGTGTTAATTCTATATGTGTGTAGAGGGTAATTAAATATAAAATTAGAGGTATTCAGAATTCTGTATGAATTATGTGTTGTATGAATTATGTATGAATTCATATAGAATTTTTTATGTATAATATAGGTATTCATAATTGTGTATGAATTGGGTATGAATTGTGCAGGTATTCATAATTTTACTGGTATTCTGTATGGACCACCCCCAACCCCCTGTATGTATTCTGCAGGTATTCAGAATTGTGTATGAATTCTACAGGCTTGCTGGTGGAAGCTGGTGGAATTTCTGTAGGTGCACAGGGGGAGGCCGGCTTGCTGCTTCAGGTACATAAAGGCTATGCCAATGGTTTACAATAGTGGGCATAACTGTAAAAACAAAACTTATACCAATGGTTTTATGTAAACCTTAAAATCTGTTGGCATAGGTATTTTTACTTGATATTTACCAACAGTTTGTGGGGAAACTATTGGTAAAAGGCTACACCAACGGCTTGTAAACCCTTGGTATAGAGATGAATTATGATATTACCAACAATTTTAAACTGTTGGTAAACATTTATACCAACAGTTTCAAGGAACCATTGGTATATACTCAATTTTTCAGACATATCCCAACGGTTCTCATAGAACTGTTGGGATATGTCTATCCCCACGACTCAAGACCCAATGGTTTGGACAACTGTTGGTATAGTTTATTCCAATGGTTGTCTAGCCTTTTTAAATGGTTTAAAACCATTAGTAAAGATGATATTTCTAGTAGTGTTAAAATTCCCACTAATTTAATATATATTATATGCATATTAGATCCATGACTATTGTATCACATGAAATATTTATAATATCATATTTTATTTCATTATTCATGCATACTTCTAAAAATTTAGTTTCAGCAACCCTATCATATCAACCAACTTGTTGTGGTCACAACATATTAATGTGTAACTCTTTACACAACCCACAGTTTATGTTACACACTTAAAAATAGAATTTAAACATTTTCACACAAATCTAGATACATCCTTGGAATAAAATACATGAAATTTTCATGTAATGTTTTATAATTATATCAAATTGATAACCCCACAAGAGTAATCATGGATCCAAAGATAAAACCCCCCACTATTCTAGAACATGACATAAGGATCTAGGTCGATGAAATTATGAACCAAATTCCCTCTTCCAAGGGAGACTTTACTCAAGGGAGAATCCAATTCATCATAACTCTAAAACAAAATATGTATAAACTATATTCCATAACTAAATTCAAGCTAATACCTTTAATTAAAAACCTAGGATAAGGTAGATGAAAACTAAATATTTTTTTCTATACTCTGCATGACATGAAAAACTTTAAGAAGAAATTTCTCACATAAATTAATGCATATAATGTTCACATTTCATAAAAAATTATGTAAATGAATATTAGAAAGGATTAAATAAATAATTTTTTTTATTTTCTAAACATGTGATTTACATTTATGAATAATTCATAAATAAAAAATTATAAACATTTTATATTACATTTGGGAAATTCCATAAATAGATTAACAAAAATACTTTATATTTATTCATAATATTAACTCTTCAATATTATTCATTATATTGAATTTTTGTTAAATATATTATATTTTAGGAAATAAAAACATTATAAATTTTAATTTCCATCATGTACAAATTTTACATATTATAAGAAATATTAATATTATTTAAACCTTTGATAAGATCATTGATCAATACTCTTTTGATAGAGTTTAAATAATTTCCAAATAAGGATATTTTAATTTAATCGATTCAAATCAAACATAATGAACATATTATAATTTTTAAATATATTTATTTTATATTTTAGCCTATTTTTTAATTTATAAATCCTTTATTAATTAAAAATATAATTTCTATATAAATAATTTATATCTAAATTACAATTCATGTCATATAATTTGAAAATGGAATTTTAATATAAACACTTAATAATATGGAATATTTATTCATAAATTTTCCATAAGCATTAAATTAATTAATTATAAATACATTATAATAAATTAATTTATAAAAACTTTATAATTAATTAATATTCAAAAATGAATTTTATTATAATTAATAAATGGTGAATAAATAATGTAATTCATTAAAAAAATTGAGTTTTATGGAAAAAAATATGAGGAAATCATATTTAATGATATGGTGAGAATCATAAAATACGATAGATAGGACCATAGTGCTTACAACATGAACTATCAATCATAATTTATGACTATTAGTTCCATCACCATTTACGATAAGTGGCAGGTATAAGGATTTACCCTTACATGTCAACTTTATTTTGGAATTCTTATTGATATCGCAAAGGTGATACAATGATTTATTTTAGAAATGTGGAATGCAGGATACATTATCACACAACATATGTTGTGTCCCTTCCACTGATTATGTTATCCCATGATGTGATATTAGTAACCCAACACATGTTTTGTTATCACATAACATAAAATTAAGGACTCATAGTGCGGGATAAATTATTATATACTAAAGTGTTAGGGACCATAGAATACACTACGTTACCTCATAACATAATTTCAATGTCTTAATTAATGTTACACTATCTCATAATGAATTCCACATCCTTAGTCGATATTACTTTATCGCATAATACAATATTGGACACAGTTCTTTAATTTCTAGAAAACATGATTTCAAGGAATAAAAATACAATGCATGATTTGATACCACATATGGGTTTATAAGGAATGATTAATAATTAATCATAGAAGCATAAGTGATTAGAAACCACTGAACCTAATATCTCCCTAACTTAGAAAAAAAATCATGCAAACTATAAATGAAGAATGTGTACCTCACACTGTAGTATTTTGTTTCTACCATCATCTTCCTTCACTAAGGAACAACCGAAAAGATCTTACCTTATATATTTATCCATGGGTCACACTAAAGCACCCAAACACTTTTAGAATAACCTTCTAAAACTACACTATATTATAGTATCTCTTGGTGTTTAGGAGGAAGGGATAAGTGATATTTTAGAGGGAGAGAGTATCAACCGGTTATTTTTTTAGGGGACCACACACTCATACAAACTTACACATATCTATATCATAATTATAGACTCGCCTCCTATATATAGTATATTATGATACACCTAATCCAATGCATTTACTTTTACATTTTATAAATTTATGAGTAATTCCAATGGTAACATCTCATGTAACCCTTAACTAATTACTTTCTCATATATTTCATATTTTATAAATTTTAATTGATGGTAACCAATGTGTAATAAATTTTAACATTAACTATTTAACACTTAGGAGTTCAAATGAGTCATGATAGTTAAAAATGAATTGAACTATCAGATTCATGTTATTATGACTTAGTTGTATCACACAATACAATATTTCCATGAACCTTGTATATGATATATTCATATCATAAAATATAATATTCACAAAATATTATATATAAGATTTTTTCCATAGGTGTGTTTTACTTTACGACTTGTTATAATGTATCATACAATATCACATGGATTTAGGGAATATTCCTTTCATAAGGTTTAAATTAAAGGATCACATGATAGAATCACTAAAAGTATACAAACAAATAAAAATAAATTTAAAAAACATCCCACTATTAAAAAATTTCAAACATCCAAAGAATACACTAGAAATCAAATATACTTTAAAAAAGACATAAATGAAGATTATTAGTCATTAAAATGGCCTATTAAAATATCCTTAAGACCATTGGTTCTCTCATATAACTTAATTCCATGTATATATTTTTACTAATTGACCCTATCTAATTTTTAACACTTTACCACTGTGCTATGTTCAAACTCCCTTTGAATGGATTGATCCCCTATTTTTGGAACTCATCCCTTTTCTTATATTACATTTGTATTGTTTACTCATCCCTTTAGATCAACCATTTTAGGGACTGTTTCACTTCTAGATTATTCATTTAGCTTGATCTAACTGATTCATATAGACACCACACACTCATTTTCATTTGATTATTCCATATAGAAGTAAAATTTTTCTCTTTCAAAATTTGGATAAAAAACTTTGTACATGGGTTCACTTATTTGTGAATGGTGGACATAAGGATCTGTAATGAGATCAGTGGTACTTTTTTCCTTATTCAGAGCCCTTATATAACACTCTATAATTATGTAGATAAATTTACGTATGCATGTCAAATTTATAAATTTTTTATATTTTCGTAGATTATGTACTGCATTGAATCATTAAATATTATAGAGTAATATTAAATGATATAAATAAATCATTAATGATGAATTTTTTTTGTTCTTCTCTTGGGTGGTTCATACAAAAAAACATGGTAATTCCATATTTCATGGTTACATTTCAATATATGACTAATGATTATCATTAATGGTGACTCATGGATTCACTTTGGTTTTTGATATCCTTTGCATGTTATAAGAAGTAGCGTCCTTAAATTTAAAGATATAAAGGCCCATGTGGAACTATATCACAACCTCCTCCAAACATATCCATATGAATTAGGTCCAATATGGCCATGTCACAAGGTGCAATTTGATTGTAGACATAGATATAGAGTAATCATAATAGTGATGAATAGATCCATTTTTTAATTTCTACTTTAATATCTCATCCAAAATCTAAATTCATATCCAATTATTCTTATCATTATTGGGAACATTGTTATGCCACTCCCCTAGACTATGTCATAGGAAAAAACATCCATTTTTCATTGTTTTGTGTTATACCATGGCCAATCATATCTTCTTGTCACTATTTATGACTTTTATTTTTCCTTCATCCCATGTATTCTTAAATATATCCATAGTTATGCTCAAACTCCACTTTACCCTTCAATAAACAAATAACCATCCAAAAGTATCTATAAAAAAATCAAAAAATACACACTTAATAGCCCTAAATAATTATTAATTTAATAAATATTAAATTAATTTAAAGAGTTATATATACAATTAAAGTAATAAAAAAATAAAAAAAAATTAATAATGTATTAACAAAAAGATTATAAAATATAAAATAAATGTTTAAACATAATATGCATGGGGAAATTTTTCCAAAAATCTTTGTATTCAAATGTAAAAAATCTATTAATTGTAAAATGAATCATCATAAATATAATATCTATAAAATGAATTATATAAACCCTTACATGATATAAATTAATTTTAAAAGTCAAAGAGTTCAAATTTGAAAAAACATCAAAAATATAATACTGGTTAAATTAATTATATAAACTACCTAATGATATAAATTAATGATATAAAATCATTTTTAGCATGGTAATATTATAAAAAACAAATAAATATGATATAGAATAATTTTTTAAACCCCTATAGTGACATAACCCCACACATAATCCCCAATTTCACTAAATCATTTACCTCAATAATAACACAAAGTACATCACACTATGAAAATTTTAAATGTTTCTTTTATTATACCTTAAATAAATATATTTTTATTGAATTTTAATGAAAAAATTAATAAAATTATTTTAATTTACCACTCCTAAAATAAAGATTATAAATTAATTTCAATATAATACATTTTAAAATTTTATAATTTAACATTGAACCATTATAAATAATTCCAATTCATTAATTGAGAAATCACACTCTCTCACACTCCATTATCTTTTAAAATTGGGATTACACACATGATACTCTTTTTTATATGTGGGTTTATATATATATAAGTAATTCTATGAAAATAACTAATTTAAATATATATTTAGCTGATTTGGATATAATTAATTCCATCAGTAGGAACCTAATGAGAAAATTTGGGAAAGCCCAGGCATGAAAGAAACATTAAAAAAACTCCCAAATTGAATTTAACTCTTATTTATTTGATTATTACATTTTTTTATTTGATATATGTGTCACAACTCAACCTAATGGGAACCCCTCCTAGTCTAGAAGTGAATATGAGAGTGACCCTCAAAGTTTTCCTACAATATCCCATGAAGTGGAAACCTACATCAAGGGTATACATCAAACAAAAGGAAGGAATTGTCCAAAAATACCAAAAATATATAAATAAACCAGAAATCAACATTATATTATAAATAAAACCAATATCCCACAATGTGTATAAATTCCATACAATTATAAAGTCCCCAAAATAAAGATAAAAATTTAAACTTCTAGGTAGTGACTCGAACCACATCTCCAAACTCAAAACTAGTTTTGTCCATCCTGATCATAAGGATCCTCCTCAAGACCTCTCGTTTACAAGGTGGAATAAGTATTCTAATTCCCCAATGAATAAATAGTAGAAACAAAACACACTTAACAAGTAAACCACCACCCATACTTTCCAAGTCTCACTCACAAAATATCACATCCATGTAAAATAAAATAATATTGAAGAATATAAAAAATGGTACCTCTCTCCAATTCCTCATGTTTTTTTCTCTCATGCCCTAACATTAAAAATTTTGGTTATCAAACCTCTTCCATATCATAAAAACCATATACAAAAAATATGTATATATATACCAAGTCACATATGATTTGGATCAGACTACAATATTACCTAACCCAACCCACATAGGGTCTAGTATTCTTAATTAAACCAATCTGCACCACAAACATATATCCATATCCCAAAAGTGAATCACATTCCATAATAGTAAGGCATTTTGAACATGAAGTACATAATCCTTTTTCCCTCCACCTAACATATGCAACCCACACTATATACCACATCATCATCTCATCAATATCATATCAATCACACTTTTGAATTCTTTATATCATAGACCATGCATATAAAAATTGTCCAGAATAAGGAGTGGGAAAGAGGGGGTGATCATCCATCTATTCCATCTACAACCAAGATGTTTAAGGAGACACCCAAAACCCAAAACATTTGGGCATCCATAAGGTAATCCAAATAATATGGGGCAGATATGAAAATAACAAGGTAAATACAAGTATAATACAACCACACACAATCCCAACTTTAAGGGTCTCACCTAAAATAACACCACCACAACCATCTATGCCGTAAAATGTTTGCTTCTAGACAATTACCATAACTATCATTTACTCAACCATAACTCAACCCCACATTCATAAAATATATCCACATCAACCATTCATAAATTCCATTTAATCTCATCATTTAACAATTATAGATTTACCATTTAACATTAATATTACATTCATTATACTATTCAGTTTCATATTCAATGAGATCCCACTCTTTATCATTTGATTAAGATAATCTTAGAAATTTACCATTCCTTTAATGTAACAATATTTCATTTACTATCCACAGCTTTTTAAAATTTCATCCAACACCTGTTACTAGATATTATATTAATAACAACATTCCATAGACACAATGAAGCTATAATAATATTACAAAATCACACAAACAACCACAACATTAGCCTATACAACTACACAAATAATAGTGACGATAAAAAGCAAACAAGCAGTATGTAATAGAAAATTTTCATTAACAAACACTTCTATAGTTTGAATTTTTAATCATTTCTTAACATTGATTCAATATCTCTTATATGGAGTATAACACCATGATTACATATCTTAAACAAATATTTAATTACAATTTTTATCTAATTTTACTTTTATGAAAGTTGATTCACATAATAAAATCAAAACCATAGAAAAATTATCTTAGTAACATAAATAGTTCCTAGTGGCAACAAAAAATAGAAATCAATCACATAAGTAATATCATGGAAACAAGTAAAGACATACAAATATCCCATTCCCATCAATTTCCATTATATAAATTTCAATATATTCATTAATTTAATCATTTTTATCCACCTTTAAGATAGAAAAATCATTTCACTTCCACATTATAAAAATATAAATAGATTCCTTGAATACCCAATGTTAATCATTTCTTTACAACTATTTTACAAGGAAAAGGTGTGTAAGAGATGGTTTATAGGTTAGATCCATGCAAGGAAATACTAAAAAATATATAGAATACAAAAATTACCCATTAAAACCATAAATCAAAGCCACTGAAACTAAAACCTAATTACTAACAACTTTTCGAGACAAAGAACATGGGAAAGGAAAAGAATATAATAAAGAGAGGAACTCACCTCAGATCATAATTTATTGATATCTTGAAGCCAACGTATAAATACAATTAAGGGACACCTAAATTCTTTCAATATCACACCTATGGAACTTGAGGTTTGTGGAAAATCAAAGTAAATAATAACAATTAAAAGGGATTGTTGAGTTTATACTAGAACTAGAGAACTACTATGTTGTTGTATGAAAAATCATATGCATTCCATTACTGTTCCATATTGAACAAAATCTTGATATCCATTCCATAATATACTCCACTTACACTCATTTAATATCCTAATAAAGTTATGTAATCTAACATTACCAAGAGAGGGTTGTTCCATGACTAAATATTTATAGAGCAAAGTAACCCAAGCCAAAACCACAAAAAACTCAACCTCTAAGTCTTCATGTCATGGAAACCATTTCAACACCATAAATCACATTCACAGAAAACTCAAAAACATAACAAGGAACTAACATGTTGGGAACCAAACCTACAAGATGAAACCATAGAAAACAATAAATGGGAAATCAATAGAGTAACCAAAATTTCAAAAGATTCATCAAAATAAAAATTAGAGAAATCCCCAAAATAATAAGATTTTCTACTTTATGAAATCTTCCCAAAAACCCTTAACCCCTATCAAACTCTACAATGATGTTATTATATAATCAGTTACAACATCTTCATAATGTTCCTAATAAAAACTTATAGTTTATTCATTTTCTAAAATTCCCTTCAAACCCATC
This sequence comes from Viscum album, assembly GCA_963277665.1. Taxonomy (NCBI): domain Eukaryota; kingdom Viridiplantae; phylum Streptophyta; class Magnoliopsida; order Santalales; family Viscaceae; genus Viscum; species Viscum album. The sequence goes on from OY728131.1 coordinate 35,824,795, forward strand.
ATGTTGTGACATACCCCAACACGTCGTGACCATGATACCAATGAAAACTCTAACTCTTAAGTCCTAAATAGAAGATCCATGGAGCCTACCCTCAATCCATGACTCTCCGACTATATATACACCCTCTACTATTGTTATCCCTTTGTTCGAGGATGCCCAAGGCCACACTATAATCTCTCTCCCTCTCAGCTGAAATTTCATCTCTAATAGAATCTATCTCCCTATAATCTCCTCCCATCACCTATAACACAAAAAATACACAAACTAATGTGATATAAATGTATGTTCCATTTCATTAGATACCACATTAAAAACTCTCATCCTTAAGAATTAAATCTAACCATGAAGAAATTAAAAAACATAACTAACCAACCACCCACAAGAGATACCTCTCAAATAGAACAATTCCATCTCTAAAGCATAGAATAGACCCATAAAATCAAAACCAATAAAATATTAATAGATAATCGTCTTTTTCAATTAAAAAAATCAAAAAAATCATCATAAAAACAAAATAGGGCTCAAAATAGACTGGGATATTAATTAGGAATCTTTGACATACATTCCCAAGTGCATTTCTCAAAGCGACTATTACTTCAAAAACTATGAACCAAATTAAAAAACTTCCCACAAAACACCTTCTATTGATGATCCTAAATATTGACTAGACACTCAAAAAAAATATTTCAACCTTGACATCCAACTCTCTCTATCAATTACATGGAAATCATTGTGAAGATATTGATAAATCTATGACATATGAATGATATCGTGAATATAGTCTATCTATAAGAGAATTTACAACTAATATTCCACCACACCAATGTTACTTAACAACTCCAAAGGACTAATAAACTTGTTATATTACTTAATTTACCAATAAAACCAATATTTTCCCATGTAATGAGAAAAATTCAACAATACATGATCAGTATCCTTGAACTTCAGTGGTTACTTCTGCTAATAAGAATAATACTCCTGATAGTCTTATGAATTTTTTTTTCTACTAATTAATCCTCTAAACCTTGTATTTCATGATATTAACCACGTATAGTTCAAGGAACACTAACTCCCCAACCAAAATCTATCACAAAATATTTTTTTATAGTTCTCTCATATAGTGAATCCAATGGAAGAGTAGTAGTTATTATTATAATCAAAATCAACTATGGTTATGTGTTTCTCCCATGATCCACCAAAATCTAGAACACAAGCTCAAAACATATATTATATCATCAAAATCATTCTCTCCATCAACCCATCTATCTGAGGATGTAAGGTATTATTAATATGTAGATGAGATAAAAAATAATACTAGAGACCTTCCTAGACCTGTAAAGTGAAATGAGGATCCTGATTAGAGATGATGATCCTCAATATGTCATGGGGCCTCACTCTCTCATCTTCATACCACATCTCTAAAACCTCCATTAAACTATACCTCTTGATTATTAAGAAATGATACTACTTTATCATTTATTCCATGATCACCCAAATAGTGTCACATCCTCTTAGAGTTCATGATAAATGAGTGAAAAAATATATCGAGACAACTTATCACTCATACTCAAGGGAATATAATGGCTATAATAACCCTTCAAGAACTAGGCGATCTACCTTCACCTTCTGTAAGATTAATTATCTCAATACTAACTCTACTAGTGACTATTTCATCTCAGACCACTAATGATAACCCCTTGTGTCATTCTACATCTTGGATATATTTGGATTAACTTCCAAAGTTGATCTATAAAACTCATAGTGAAACTCCTCACACATTATTTATTGGATAAACAACCTACCCACAAATATTATTTGATGTTGGTCATTATTTGACCATCCCTACAAAGCTTCACCATGAGAGACATGTTCTTGAATCACCTCTTCCAATGAGACTCCCCACTAAGAATCATCCACATACTTCATCAAGGTTTATTTCACTATAATCTAAAATAGTAAACCAATACTATAATACAACTAGATATTAAGATGCATCCTTATAAACACCCTATCAATCTCCAAGCATCTCTAAAGATTTAAAAAAATATCCTTATGACATCATTCTTAGTTCATCAAAAATTACTTTCCCTTTCCCCAGAGTATAGGAGATCTTGAAGCCATAGTTATATAATATCTCCATTTATCAACACTAACATATAATAAAATTCAGCCAAGAGAAGATATATTTTGGGATATTATGATCTATAAAGACCAAAAAAATGCTCTCAAATGAGGTAATTATACAACAAATTCAAAGTGAATACCACATCCCCTAACTTGATTTCATGGGTGAAATAGTTATTCTTATGGGTACATAACTTCCTAAAACTATATGATTTCATGAGCCTTTTTTTAATCAATACACATCCCAAAAAAAATATGATAAGTGTTTTAGAAAACCTCAAAAATAACCCCTCCCCCTCTTGTATCCAAGGAATTTAATTACTAATCAGCTTATCATTTTGGTAGTTGAAATATGTCTAACACTGATCAGTCTATAAAAAAGTCTAGTCCTTACTATTCAAGGTTCTAAATAGGACTAAAACCCAAAATAAATTAGACACAAACATATGATAATATATTAAGATACCAAGGAATCTACATACCTCTAAAACATTTTTAGGAGTTGTGACGTCCCAAAATTGGTTCTCTCAGCAATAACCAAACTTGGTTGTCTACATGGCCTCAATCACTCCTCCCTATATGAAAGAGTTTGGTGACTAACAATGAGGGTCTATGGTGGAATAGTGGATAGACTATACCCTCATGGTTAGAGTTTATCATAGTGGTATATTCATAATAGATAATAGCCGAATCATATGTAATAACTGAATAATGGAAGGGTAAAAACCATCATATAAATAACCATGTAATCTCTTCCAATAGTGTGATGTACAAGTGATGATAATGGAATGATCTACAAAAATATAGGTGAATCATGGAGATAGGATTCTAGTAAATTTAACATATAAAAGTACAAGAAAGAAAAAATATAACCATCCTCATATAGAATCATGAGCCAAAGATCGGTCATGTTATCCCCTACACCTATGCAATAATAATTCAAGCATTAGCAACCGGGTGCTTTCCCCTATCCCTAACTGTGTCCATGAATTCTATTATGGTACTCAATAGTATCCCAAATAGGGTGTGAGATAACACTCACTACACCACCACCAAGGGTGTCTATAATATTTCTAGTCCATGTTTATGTGTTGATGTAGTGTACAGATACAATATGTATACACGTTATAAAAGCATAAGTGACATTATCTAGTCTATCAAGTCTCACTAAAATCAAGAAACCAAATCATAATAGCTCTCTAAAAATCATATAAAATAGCATCAAAATTTTCCTATTTTGTGTAATCATGTGTTAAGCCTTTATAGTTCAGGGTTCAATGAGTAGAAATGTCTAAGGAAACCAACAAATCTAAGTAAGGAAGTAAATAGGATCCAATGAGTATAAATTTCCAAGTGATTATTTCATGTCAAGTAAACTAGTTAAGTTGGATCCTTGGAGTAGAAAATTATAATGCATCCTATAAGCCGGATCATGTAGAAGAAATTTCCATGTAATCCAAGTAATCTAAATAGATAGGATTCAAGGAGTATAAATGTCCAAGCCATAAAAACAATCCATTTAACTAGGATCCAAGAAGTATAAATGTCCAATACATCCTAATAGGTCAAGTAATCTGAATCCAATGAGATTAAATGTAAAAGGCATCCTATTGGTTCATCAAATCTAAGGAGTAGAAATGTCCAAGTCATCATAGAATATCAATTAAAATAATTAATAGAATCCAAGGCGTGGAAATGTACATGGCATCCAAGTGAAATAATTAAATTGGATATAAGGAGTAGAAATGTCCAAGGCATCCCAACCAACCCATTCCCTATTTCATAAATCCCAAAGTAAACATATACTGGATAAGGGATTGAAAAATTTATACCTTTGATATAAAAATGAAAAGGTGCTACAAGGTGATTAAAAGAATTAAAAATTTACTTTAATACCCTATTCAATTATCAAGTATTCAAGGTGAGCTCGTCAGACCTCAAGGGAGGCACAATTGCAATAAAAATGTTGAACCAAACCCATGGAAGATTTAGGTTTAGGTTTATAGCCTCAAACATTGAATAAAGGTGACAAAACATGTCTTAAAATATGTTTTTCTCAATTAAATCTTGTTTTAATTAATTTAGGAAGAATAAATAAAAAAATCCAGTGTGTGGAAAAAAGGAAACTAGCTATAAGAAACTAGAAATTAGAGAAATTTTATAGACCATATACCTTATAGCCATAGAAGAGTAATCATTTAGTATGAGCCTATAATTCGATGCATATCAAAAGAAAAAGGAAGTTTTTAAAACATTCTTATAAATAGGTCATAAGAGTTTACACCAAAATAGTGTTGCTGATAGAAACACAATAACGAATTCTGCAAGAGGAGTGTAGAAATCATCAATGGATATACAAAGAGATAAAAAACTCTTGAATCAGATGTCAGATAGGGAAATAAGATCAAAGACTAGGTTAAAGTCTTGAAAAATATCTCTTAGGATGAGAATTAGACCTCCTTTCCACTGGAGTAATAATAAGGATGAGGTTTTAACGTATAAATAATTAAGGAAAAAATGGCCAGTTCCGCCTAAAAACTGGTTCACATGGTTTAGCCATATGGTTTACCAAACTAAATGCTAACCATGAACCCTTCTCTACCTCAAGACCCACTTTCCTAGTCATGTCACATGGCACATGGTTTGAAAAACTATTCCCTAACAGTTCGTTTTCACTCTGTAAAATACTCTGCAACAAACACATGGGTGTGCGGTCTGTATCGTATAGTTTGAGAAAACTTTGTTCTCTTTATTGTGCACTAAAATTCTGCACATGGTTTACTCAAACCATTCATATTAGGATACACCATTTCTACTAACCTTGTGGCATATCTACTTTCTCCAAAAAAAGGACTTTGAGCTCTGAACAATCCTCGAACACCATCATGTATTCCACAACCTTACTATAAATTCACATTATGTAAAAATCACAGAATTAAACTATAAATTAAAAGATTTCATACTTAATATAAAATTAGGTATCTTATAAACTTCTCCCTTAAAAAAATGTATCCCTTAATTTCCCATCCATAGGTTGTCAGCTTCATCTAAGAATAACTACGACCACTGGGCACGTACGTGAGCCTCCCGCTCCCAAGTCTCATCTAGTACATGGCCAAGCTTCCATATCACTCATACCAGAGGAATTAAATGGGCTTGTAGAACTTTCATTCCATGATCATAAATATGAATAGGATGCTCCTCAAAGGACATATCTACCTATAACTCAACCACCTTAGGATGAATAATATCTGATAGATTAAATTGATCTCGGCATAGATGAGATTTTTGAAGAATTAGTGCATGGCCCGATTCCTCTAAGGAAACTGCAACTGATATGCTACTGACCTGAATCTCTCCAAAATATCAAAGGATACAAAATATCAAGGTGATACATTCCCTTGTTTTTTAATATGTTTATTCCCCATTCTAGCTAAAACTCACAAGAAAACTTGACTCTCAACCTCAATCTCTAGTGGTCCGTGATGACAATTGTCATATTACTTTTTTCTAGAAAAAGATATAAACATCCTATTACTAATAATTTAAACCTACTCCGATGTCTCCTGAATGAGATGATGTCCCAGTGGTGCTTCAACTCTTTCTTATAACCAGCATAAGGGTGAACAACACAACCTACCATAAAGGGCCTCATAAGAATTTATATTTATAGTCACTTGAAATCAATTATTATAAGAGAACTTAGAAAGTGGTAAGTGTTTCTACAAATAGACTCTAAAGTCAAGGATGCATGATTGGAGCATGTCCTCAAAAACATGTATCATATACTCAAAAGAACTAGAGGTTTGAGGGTGATAGGATGTACTCAACAATACCTGCGAACCTAGTTCCCTCTACAAAACCTTCTAAAACCATGACATAAATCAAGTGTCTATAAATTTAAAAATAGAACATGGAACCTCATGGAGGCATATAATCTCATGAATTTAGAGAATCCTATGACCATCCACATAAAGATTATCCCAAACAGGCATAAAACGGGAGACCTTTTTTAATCTATCTACGATCACCCATAAGAATTCATTATCCCAAGGTGATCTAATCAGTCCCGTCATGAAATACATGGTGACATCATTCCATTTTCACTCAGTAATATGAAATGTATATAAAATTAAAACTATTCACTAGTGCTCTGACTTCAACTATAGATAGGTGGCACACTGAGTAATGTACTCAGCTGTCTCTCTTTTCATCCCCGACCAATAACATTGATTGCATAAGTCATGATACATCTAGATAATACTGGGAAGCACATCTCATATCGATGCATGGGACTCTCACATCAAATCGTCCCATATTTCGGTAGGAACCCCTAAACATCTGTGGATTCACTAAATCTCATCCTCATTAATGATACAACTAGGTGGAAGGTTGTCACCAGCAACACTCTCCCATAGGGTCAAGCCCTCATCATCTAATAGTTACCTCATCTCCACTCTCTCCATAAGAGAATAGTACATTGATAATGATACAAGTATTGGCTATCCATGATGAACCTAAACATCTACATGCATCTTATAAAATAGTTCCAAAAGCTACCACTCGCTACTGGCCTCCTGAACCACAAATTTATGATTCCTCCTACTTAGATCATCAACAACTACATTGCCATTTCCAGGAATATAGGCAAGATCAAAGTAAAAATAATATATGTATTCAACCCAAATTTGTTTTCAAAGAATCAATTCACACTTTTTAAAGATGCACTTGAGGCTTTAGTGGTCTGTATATACCAAAAAAATCTCTACCAGTAAGTAATGTCTACAACATCCCATTACAAGAACAAAAACAACTAACTTGAGATCATGTGTTAGGTAGTTCCTATAACGTTTCCTCAACTAACATGTATCATATACCATTACTCACTCATCATACATCATAACTGCTCCAATAAAAATACCATAAGCATAAAAAAACACTATATCCTATATTCTAAACTTGAGAAAATTCAATAGTGGTTCTGAATTCATTATCCTTTTCATCTCTTGAAAGGATTTCTCATAGGCTTCTGACCATAAAAACTTCATACCCTTCTTAGTCAATCCTGTAAGAGGTGTTTCTATGAATGATAATTATTTTATAAAGAACATTTAAAATATATCTATCCCCAATAAAATTCATATGTGAAAGACGTTATTGAGATTCTCCTAGGAAACTACAATTATCACCCTCTATAGGTCAACTAATACTCTTATCTCCGAGATAATATAACCTAAGAAGTGAACTTGTCCATCCAGAAGTAAAACTTTGTGAGGTTAACATATAAATGATTCTATATTATTATATTTAATATTCTATAAAAATGTTTGGAATGTTCATGTTGATTTTCATAATACACCAAGATATCATCCATGAATAACACCACAAAAAAATTAAGTTATGGATGGAAAAAACATTTCATTAGTTCCATGAAAACTTCTGGTTCATTCATGAGACTGAATGACATGAAAAAATACTCATATAGACAATACCTATTATGAACATATATATGAGGTATATGTAATGGTTAAAAATTCCCATAATGATAACTAAATATAAGATCAATATTTGAGAACACTCAAGTTTCTCAAATATGGTCGAAGAGATCATATATTGGAGGCATATTATACAGATTCTTGAATGTATACTAGTTCAATTTCCTTTAATCTACACATAAATGAAGGGTTTCATCCACCTTATTAGAGAAAAATACCATTTAACTCCATGTAGAAGTACTTATTCATATAATCCCCTTCAATTCCAAGTCATATAGATACATATTGATCTCCTAAAACTCAGTAGTAGTCATCCTGTAAGGAGGAATGGATATTGGTGTAGCTCTTAGAACTAGCTCGATGGAAAACTCAACCTCTCTCTCAAGAGGTAGTCTAGAAAATTCATTAGGGAAAATGTACCTGAAATGATCTACCACTGGATGGAAGTACATCTGACACATTACCCAATCATCTATATATAAACTAAGAATCTAGGATGTCATCCATCCCAACCTGTGATGCTCGGGTCTAACTCTACTTTCCTAGACATTCTATTCACCCTTGGGAATAAAAAATCTACCCTATGATGATGTGGAATTCACCCTCTAATGATAGAAATCTATATACACAAGATTGGTAACCAACAAGTACAACCCAAGAATGATTTCAAACCCTTTCACATTGAGAGAAAAAAGGTCATGTATGAAGTGAAACCGACCCACCTCAAGGGGACACTCTCTGCACTGGTATACACTCACTAATCAGATCCCCAACAAAGTATCCAGTGTCAGCACACCACAGGAGAATCAAAAATTGAGCCCAAGGATCTCTAAAATAGGCATAAATATGAAAGAATGAGATGCACCTATATTAAAAAGAGCGCATAATAATTTAGAGGCTACTAGAACAGTACCTATCATAGTAGATGGTCTAGATCTCTAATCCTCAAGTATTAGTTATACTATATACATATAGACTGAATCGCAACATTCAGATATAGCTTGACTACCCTGAGTAGGTCTGTTATGATGCCCCTAAAAATATAGTTTTTGGATACCTCATCCATGACCACCACCTCGGCCAGATCGTCAAGTTTCACTCCAGCTACCTACCTAATGATAAGCTACTGACTCTACTCCTAAACATGGAGTTAGTTGAAAACCTCTCTCACTTGATGTTGGAAGAAAATTAATTCAGAACCTTTGTATATGTCCCATCATACCACAAACTCATTACTTGATTGGGATCCTATCACACTAGATCCTCATGTGTCCATGAATCCCACACTGCTGATAGAGAATAAAACTTCTTTACCTCATGATATGACTGGTATTATCCTCAAGAGAAGTCTCAAAACATATTTTCTGGCCACCTGGCTCTATACTATTGGGTCAAGAATTTAAATTTCCATTCTCTACAAACCTATTTTCTCTCATGTTATGATTAATAATTAGCACCTAGTTTAATGTTTTAGATATGGTGTAAAATCAAAAAACATTCACATATGATCAAATATCATACCTAAGACCATCCTTGAATTTTCAAGCTTTGGATACCTCATCACCTAACAAAATAGGTGTGAAATTATGGATTTCTATAAAATGGAAAGAATATCCCTTAACCAATAAGACCCCCTTCTCCTGATTTATAAACCCTTGAGCTTTATTTTAAATTAATTTATTAGGATATAAATAATAATATAATTCTTTCTATAAATCCATCGAAGACATATCCCAATGAAGATTCATCTAAGTAATCACATCCCACCATCTCTTGGTGGAATCTAAAAGAAACTTTTTAGATAGTTTCTCTCTCTTATCATGAGGCATCTCAAGATACATGAAAATCAATAGCATGATCTCTAGCTATGAATTTGCAGCCTGTGGTCTACCATCTTCTAAAAAATTTGGGTGCATGATTCTGTTAAAACTCACACATCAACTCCACAATAATCGAGGAAGGCTGCGGTGCTCCCTAAAATTTCTACATAAAGAGTCCAAATACCTCTATGAACTGGACATCATCACCCATATTAGCTACATCCGATAGTGCCACAAGGAGAACTATTTGAGGTTATAATGGGGGAACATGGTCCACAACCTCTGAAGTGTGGTTTTATCCACCTTTATGGATCACAACTAGAGGCCATCATGGTGGAATGTCTCTAAAAATTAAAAGAACACACCTCAAAAAAGATTTGGTACCAATAGGATCACATATAAATATATGATTATCATATTCCCAAGACCTCCAAAACACATGTCACACCCCTCTTCTTACATCCAAAGATAGGTATGGGTGACATATAAGTAACATAAATGCACAAGATACTACCTACTACCCACTACTGACATTAGGTCAAGGACAAGTTCTCTACTATAAGTCCAATGTCTCAGTATATAGAGTGAAAATTTCAGCTTATAGAGGAAAAAAACCTTTAAATAATAATTGGAATCCCTATTTATTAGTGACCATTTCATTTTAGAATTCAATTTCATTTAAATTCATTTTTAATTAAATAGAAATTATCTTTAAAAGGTTGAACTATATGGATCAACAAATCCAATTTATAAGGACCCATGCACCAGATAAATTGAAGTGTGGATTCCATTTAATCCCAACTATTAATTTATCAAGTCCCTATATAAAATGTTAGAAAAATTTCATGTACATAATAAAAATGGAACAAAAAAAAACTTCAATAAATTCACTTAGTAATATAAACATGGCATGAAATAATACGTGGAATATAAATCATGTAGTGTCTATAATGATGTATAATACAATATTTCCTTGCCATACTAGGCCAAGGGTAAAAATCCATATTCATAAGGAATATCATCTATAGAGTACATCATCCAATGGTAAAATTAAGGAAACTATAAGAAGCATAATTCAGAACAACATGTCCCATCCCAAAAAAATTGAATTTTTTTTATATGTGGGTTAACTAGTCCGTGGCACATCTCATTACCAAATTCCAACACATTCATAATATCCTATAAAATATTAGTAAAAGTAATAAAAATAAGGAAAACCTCCTCTAATACCACTTTGTGATGTCTCAAGCCAGGTTTAATCAATTATAACCAATCCTAATTAGTCACATGACCTTAGGCTCACATTCCTATACACTAGAGGATTCCAACTAGTAATGAGGTTCTATGGTGAAATAATGGCAAGACTATACCCTCATGGTAGGAGTGTAGAAAAATAGTGTAATAAAAATAGTCACTAGTGGAAGCATATGTAATTACTAAACATAATAAGGGTTAACATCCATCATATAAGCATCCAAGTAATCTCATCCAATAGTTTCATGTACAAATGATGATCATGTAATGCTATACAAAAGACATGTGAAACATGGAAACAGGAATCCAGTACAATACATGTATCAAATTATAAAAAAATACCAAAAAGGAACTATCCACGGATATAATCATGAGCCAAATATCAACCATGTGCTCTCATGATCCTATTAAATAGTCAATTAGGCATTAATAAGAGAGTGATTTCCCATATCCCTACCTATATCCATGAAGTATGTCTGAGTACCCAATGGTGGCCCAAATAGGGTGTGAGATAACACTCAGTACACCACCACCAATGATGTCAATAACACATCTAGTTCATGTATATATGCTAAATTAGTGTACAAATATAATATTTATAAAAGTAATAAAATCACAATTGACACTATCCGGTCTATCAAATCTCAATGCGATCAAGAAACCGAATCATAATAGTTATTAATAAATAATAGTAGGCAACAACAAAATTGGGCTATGTTGTGTAATCATGTGTCAATCCTAAGTTTTCCAACATCCAAGGAGTATAAATGTCCATGGAAACTGAGTAATCTAAGTAAAATAAGTAAATAGGATCACATGAGTAAAAATGTCCAAGAAATCATAGCTTGTCAAGTAATCTAGTTAAAATGGATCCTTGGAGTATAAATGTCCAAGGCATTCAAGAAATATGGATCCTAGAGTAGAAATTTCCACAACATCCAAGTAATCTAAGCAGATAATATCCAAGGAGTAGAAATGTCTAAGGCATCCAACCGGGCCATGCAACTAGGATCCAAGGAGTAGAAATTTCTAATGCATTCTAATGGGTCAAGCAATCTGGATCCATGGAGTAGAAATATTCAAGGCATCCTATTGGTTCATCAGATTCAAGGAATATAAATTTCCAAGATGTCCTAGAATATCATCTAAAACAAGTAATTAGATCCAAGAAGTGAAAATTTCCATGGAATCCAAGTAACCTAATTAAATGTGATCCAAGGAGTTGAAATGTCCAAGGCATCCTAACAAACACATTCTATTTCATAAATTCCATTATAATCATATATAGGATAAGGGATTAAATAATTTATACCTTTCATATACAAATGGTAAAGTGATAAAAGGTGCTTACAACCTTTAAAAATTCATTTTAATACCTACATTCAATTCTCAATTATTCAAGGTGACTTTATCACACCACAAGGGTGGAATAATTGCAATAAATAAGTAGAATACACCCCATGGGTAATTTAGGTTGAGGTTGAAAACCTCTAACCCTATAAAAAGGTTTCATATCTTGTCTCAAATATGTTTTTATTAAATAAATCGAGTTTCAATTAATTTAGGAGAATCACCTTAAAATTCCAACATGCGGTACAAGGATAATAAGATATAAACAACTAGACATTTAGGGAAAAGTTATAGACCACCTAACTTATGCCTGTAGATGAGTACTCATTCATTATTAGCCTCTGATTTGGTCCAAATCAAATGAGAATGCAAGAATATACGAATGAACTGAAAATAGGGCATAAAATCCTACACTAAAATAGTGACTCCAATAGAAAGTGAAGTAGAAAAAAGTACTAGTGGAATTTAGAACTCATCGGTGGCTATCTAATGAGACATACAACTCTCAAATCAGATGTTGAATTGGGAAAATGAATAAAATCCTAGGTTTGATGGCTTGAAGAAGATCTCATAGTAGGAGAAGATTACCTCATATCTTCTATAAAAAGATGAAAGGATAAGGGTTCAATATTTGAATCATTAATGGAAAAATATTCACCCCCCTAAAAACTAGGTTTAACTGTTTGGAAACACTATTGGACAAACCATGCGCCAACCCTACACCCTTCTCTACCTCAATAACCATATCACACAGTCATGGGGCACGGTTAGAAAAACCATGCACCAATCTAGAATTTTCATTCTATAAAAAATTCTACAGAAAATGTGTATCATGTGGCTTGGGTCACACAATTTGGTAAGACCATGCTCCCTCTATTGTGAACTAGAACATTCAACATAGTTCACTCAAACCATTCAGACTGGGTGGCATGATTTCTACCAATTGTATGGGCCGACTATTTTCTCCAAAAATCGGGGATATGGGCTCTACACTACCCCCAAAAACACTCATTTCTACCATATTCTTACTAGGTATTCACATTAGGTTTAAAAATAAATTTAACTGGAAATAAAAAGGTTATGTACCTCATATAAAATTCAAAATCATACAGGATATTTAATATAAACAACTGACTCTATCATTGACGAATCATCCTCCACTCACATCTAGGACCTGAAAATATTGAGAAAATACACCTTATGCATCCTAAAATTTCACTTATAAAACTTTCCATATAGTTTGTGGTGTATATGTACTTGTAAAAAAACCTTTATTTACTCTAAATTATCCTCATTCAACCTTCAGTATAAGAATTTTTAGTCAATGAAAATGACCATGAACTGATCCATGCACTCCTAGAATATATATTTCATGATTCTTATGAAAATAGATGTGGAATTTATGACACAAAATGAGATAATCACAAACATGAAGTTCCCATATCAATATATAAAATTAGTCTTCAAGATATCAACCTCTTTCATCCTCATCTAATGGTATCCAGAAGCAAATAAAGCTTTGAAAATCATCTATCTCCCTTAAATTATTCAAATAAATTATTTATCCTTAGAAATGGGTAATATGTATTGATATTCACCTATTCTAACCACTGGTAGTCTATAAAAAACATTACACCACCATCCTTCTTATTAGAGAATAATATTAGATCACCTGATGGGTGACATGTAGGGCTAGATGAAACACTTCTACATCAAATCATCATTCTGAATCCTCAACTCTTATATCTCGAAAGGATTCATTTGATAAAGATACATAGAAATAATAAAGGCAATCAACTGAAACTCTATCCGGAACTCAATATCACCTAAATGGGATAGCATCTCACCTCCTCGTGGAATACATTATAAAACCCTTTAATGACTCTAAGGAACTCTATTGATGGTGCCTATAGTGAATTTGATAATAATACATCCATTAGAGATAAAAGATCATCTGAATGCATACAACCCATATAATAATACCTCTTTCCAATGAATTCCAAATATTTTCCCTCCTCACAACAAACCACTACTCTCCTCTGTAACAATGCAAAAATTGTTTGCACAAAATATAGCCAGTTGATGCTAATAATAACATATTAGGGTTTTATTCATAGAGAAAAATAAATCCCTAGATGAATGATGCCTCCCCTACATCATCTCACAACCTTGGTACACATCAAAGAAAAATAGAATAATCTCTAACAGGCATATTGTAACACCCGAGACTTTTATGTTATATAAATCATCAAAGGAATCTTTTTCTACACAACACTTTCTTGGCTTGCTTTACACGCAATCGCGACCTTCCTCGATAGCTTTCGTCGTACGCAATACCGAGTTTCACTAAATAACAATATGCTATTAGAACTAGCCGTTATGAATAGTAATAACCACTTTTTGAAATTTTATAAATTTTATTTTTCAAAATGGACTTCATTTTTGGACTCAGAATATCAAATTTAGCCTAAGGTGAAATTTTGGTACTTTTCGGATAACTTTAATATTTTGATGAATAGTGAAAATTACTAAATTTTAATTAAAAACAACTTTTTTAATCAAAACATTTAATAGTGATAAATTATGAATTTGAGTGGTTTTAAAGTATATTTATAATATATTTTTACCACTTAATATAATGTTGGTCATTGGACACAATGTTACAATTAAACCGAACATAAACAAGTGTCAATCTTTTGATAGTTATTATCTCTTAAAAACACGCTTTTTGTTTTGACAGCGGGAATTAATTTTAAATTAATTTCTACCACTTCTGTGTTTTGAATTTAGAAAAATGGATTCCATATTTTGAATCAGGATGTTCAAATTGTGTAAATAGGTAACTTTTATTTTTAGACATTTTGAATAATTACTGCGGTAAATATTTTATTTACCATGGTTAAGGGTAAATCCGGTAAATAAGGGTTAAAAAATAATATTATAATAATATTAAATTACCCTAAAACGTGTCTTAACCCTATTGGTTGATACATGGTAGACCATGGGCATCTTTGGGTCGATTTTGGGACCCCATTGATCCACTTGTAAGTGATAATGACACTTTATTTTAATTAAGTTAAAATGAATACAAAAATGACACAAGCATATATCTTTTAGAAAAACAATTGTTACATAGGGTTATATATGTTGGATATTAGATTATAAATATTCATTAGAAAGATAAAAAGATTTCCTACATAATTGTATTTTATTTGTAATTTTTAGACTTCAAATAATTTAATTTATTTATGACACAATGATGATGCAGTAATTATCTTATTAATGAAATATTGACATAATTGATGTTATAAACACCAAAATAAATGTAATTTAAGACTTTTTATGAATTAAACTAATTTTCTAGGTTACTATGATATATTAGTGTTGATTTAATCAACTTGGTTCGAACATATAATTCTGTTATGACTTTCAAAAAAATCATATATCAAATAGTGTCAAAATTGACACAAAATAGTTTTTAAATAAAATATTATATTATTAATTGTTATTGTATTACTAAAAATCTAAGGTTCGGCCAAATGACTTAGATAAGGATATATATTTTAATAATAAACAATTTTGGGTTCGTTTGGCATGTTATAGTAAGTGTATTAACCATATAGTGAAAGAAAACAAAAAGACATGGTAAAAGTTAAATTATTTAACTTAGAGTTAAATCTAATTGATAAGGTTAAAATAATACCCTAAACTTGTCTAAATCCTATTGGTTGATAGGATTTCGACCCTTCCCCACTTTATCTTCGAAATAAGACCCTTTGGAACCATTATAAACCGATTTTGACTTTAATATAAAATAATATTTTGAGATATTCCTAAGGTGCCCCTCTCCTCCCTTATAAAAGGGCACCTCCTCCCCCTCCTCCTCACACCAAATTGAGCACTCAAGCTCGGCCAAACCCTGCCATTTTATCCTCTCCACTTCCCTAGAATAGTCCTAGAGGTCCTGTTCTTCTCCAAAGACCACTCTTAGTTCCTTAAGTGGAGGATTCAAAGAGGCGTTCCAAAGAAGAGGTAATATCCATTACCGATCTTTTCAATTTCTTTCTTCTTCAACTTCTTCTTATTTAGTTGTTTAATGATGAAGTAATAACATCAGTATTACTTACATACTGATATGTTATTATAAATATGAAACAACCCTAATTCACCTTCTATCCATCCTACGGAAAAATGAAATCACCGCGCATGCGTACGTACGGAATACCGTCTCCACGCCGTGGTGTAATCTATTTTTCCACCATCACTTTACAAGGATGGGTATAATGGTGTAATGAGTAACTATTTATGATTATTATAAAGTAATATTGATACTGAAATAATATATATATACTCCAATACATTTCCATGATCATAGGAACGATATCATCACTCGTGCGTACGTACGGAATACCGTCTCCACGATGTGATGCGACTCGTTCTACATGATCATCATTACATAGTAATTATATAAATGAATTGAATGAATAAATATGATATATGTTACAATAATACCATTATGGATATGAGGTATCTATAACCTTGAAATAAGAATAAGAATTTATTCGGAAAAACACGCGTAAGAACAAAAGGCAATAAAGACCCGAGTAACAAGTAACAATGAAATATTACTAACAAGAAGCTAAGAATATGACCATATATGATATCATATCAATATGTATGATTCTGTAATAAGTCAATAACATTATTTAAACCATTATACAGGAGCTTCGGACACATACAAGGCAAATTGGACCTAAGGTAAGGGAAATATCACAATCTCATTTTTATCCGAGATTGTTTATTCGTAAGTATTTACTGGGGTGTATTTTATCATCCACATCCATGTTTCATCAATATGTAATATTATTTCCATCCACCTACAATTGTTTAAATCCATTTTTACCCTTCGGTGAGTTTTTAGTAATATGTATGAAAGGAATCTTTTGTCGTTTTTCGTACGAGGTACTTTTTGACTTTTCCGACAAAAGTACGAAGAATGTTTTTTTTAACTTATACTGCATGAATGGATTTTTAAAACATCATTTACAAGAAGCTTCCTTTACAAGTTTTCAAGTTTATTTTTAATCAACTTCTTTTATTTTAAAGTTGTATGACATGTTATGAAAGGAAAAATGTTTTTGAAGAAGAAAGGATATTTTCCTCAAGAATGGAGTTCAAGTGTTTTATCAAAATTATTTTCCATCTAAGATAATAAAGGGTTCTGTTTTTATCCCTATTATTAAATTAATTTGATCATGTTGTGATGGAATTATTTTTATGAATTCCTTTATCTTATATGAATTGTTTTATGATGTCATGTTGTTTAAGAATCCCATTTTTATTACATGGGTTATGTGATGATGTAAGATTTATGATTATGTGGCACACATAAGAAAGGATTCATTATAAGATGGGTGGGACCTATATCTCCCTCCAATGCATTGGGTAAAGATTTTATATCTCATGAGATAGACATGGCTGGAACGGAAGGTTATTTCGGTTCAGTGATACAGGACTGAAACGAGGAGTGAACTCGGTTCAGAAAGGGACTTTGTCCACTAAGATAGTCTTGGCAATGAGTCATGACTAACAAGAAATGATTTTCCATGATTATGTGTGCATGCCACAAAGTTTCAAGTTTTATGTTATGATTATGGGGATCTCATTTTCACTTCTATGATTTATTCCATGTTAAGATATTATGATCTCTTTTGCAGGTTTTGATTTTCAAAAAGATATGATATGATTTTTATTTCCTTTATTTGCCCTTGCTGAGCATTTGAGCTCACCCTTTTATGTTTTCTTTTCCCCAGGTCAGGAAGATGGATATTAAGTAGAATATGATATGATAAATGGGAGACACTATAGAAGATTTATGAACCAGTTGTTTATGTTTCCCAGTTTCTAAAGACACTATACCTATACGGTCCTTTGTGGTTTTGTCATATGTTGTAATAAGTGTGCTTCAATTTTGAAGTATTAACAATGTATGTAAAGTATGGGTCGTTATAGTTGGTATCAGAGGAAAGGTATAGTCAACCTTTGGAAACTAGGATGTGAAAGCCTTAGTAAGAACCCTAAGGATAAGTCTAAGCATAGAACACAATCTTAGTGTTTTAGAAATTTCCTTGAATAACCTAGGATAAGACCTTAAGCATGAAAATTTTATTCTTGAACTATGTGGTTTTCCTATTATAATTAGTGTTTCTCACACTATTCTTCTTGGTTTTAGTCAATGGATGGAACCCGAAGGAACCGTGTTAATGCGGAATGCGATGGGCAATGCAATGATTGTCCCCCTGAGCAACCAAACGATATGGGAGCTGGAATGAAAAATCTTGTAGCCATGCTCACACAACTTTCTCAAGCTATGAATCATGCAGGACTTCCAAACGAGCAAAGGAAGGAGCAACATTCTGTTGAATCCTTCATGAGGCAGCGTCCACCTTCTTTCAGTGGGTCTACTGATACATTAGTTGCTGAACAATGGATTAGTACAACTGAAAAGATATTTTCAGTTCTTCAATGTTCTGAACATGATAAAGTCATCCTAGCAGTGTATCGTTTGGAAGGAGATGCTGATCAATGGTGGAATCTTATTAAGAATACGAGGCAAAGGGATGAAATTGAGTCTATGGAATGGGACGAGTTCAAGAACTTATTTTTCAATAAGTACTTCCCTCGTATTCTCCGAACAAAGATGGAGAAAGAGTTCCTTGAACTGAAGCAAAGGGATGATGAATCTGTTAGTACCTATGAAGCAAATTTTACAAGACTTGCAAGGTACGCTTCTGGTATTATTATCCAACCTGAGAGTAAGATCGATCGATTCTTTAGTGGCTTAAAACCAAGTCTTCGAAGGGCGTTAGACATAAGGGACTTCAATAGCTACGAGGAAATCGTTCGATGTACTCTCAAAGTCGAGATGGAGATTGGAGTAACCCATCAGTCACATGGGTTTGATAAGAAGAGGAAGATGGAATTCAAAGGAAACTCTAAAGAGCACACTGAAAAGAAGATGAACTTTCCCTTATGCTCAAAGTGTGGAAAGAAACATGGAGGGAGTTGTCTTAAAGGGACAAGTAAATGTTTTAAATGTGGAAAGGAAGGTCATCGGGCATTTGAATGCCGTGATAATGGGAAGAAGATGTCTAATGACGCAAACAAAGGAAGGGATACACAGAATGAACCTACTACACTTCAATGTTTCAAGTGCAAGGAGATGGGGCATTATTCCAATCAATGCCCAAATCCAAGGGTTGATGATGATGGTCGACGTCAACAAAATCTTAAGGCTAAAGACAAAGGAAAGTCACATGCAATTTCTATCAGCGATGTGGAGTACGATAACGAAGTGGTGAAAGGTACACTTACCATCCACTCTAAAGTAGCAAATGTTTTATTTGATTCTGGATCCACCCACTCTTTTATTTCTGAAGAATTTTCTAAGGGTATCACCGTATTACCTCAACAATTAGATGTTGAGTTAGCTGTGACAACACCTAATGGCACATCAATCGCATCAAAAGTTTATAATTCTTCTCCGATCGAAGTTTGTGGGAAAGTTCTTCCTGCAAATCTTGTGATCCTTCCTTTAGTGGAATTTGATGTGATTCTTGGCATGGATTGGCTTTCTCTACATGGAGCTCATATCAATTTCCAAAGAAGGGAAGTCACATTTCATATTCCAGATCAATCTACGATCGTCTATCAATGCAAGGATGAACATAACCTTCCAGTGGAAATTCCTTCCATCTTATGGGTCATGATTCCACTAAATGAAGGTTATTTATCTCAAATGGTTGGAGAGAAACTTACGATTAAGAATATGCCCATTTTACGAGAGTTTGATGATGTCTTTCCGGAGGAATTACCAGGTCTTCCACCAAATCGTGAAGTTGAGTTTTCAATAGAACTCGTACCGGGTGCTTTGCCTATTTCAAAGACACCTTATAGAATGGCCCCAATTGAGTTGCAGGAATTGAAGAAGCAACTCCAAGAGAATCTTGATAAGGGATTTATACGCCCTAGTGCGTCACCTTGGGGAGCACCTGTTCTATTTGTTAAGAAGAAAGATGGATCAATGAGACTTTGCATTGATTATCGAGAACTTAACAAGATCACTATCAAGAACAAATATCCTCTCCCACGCATTGATGACTTATTTGACCAACTACGCGGAGCTCAATACTTTTCCAAGATTGATCTTCGTTCAGGGTATCATCAATTAAGGGTCAAAAGGGAGGATATACCAAAGACGGCTTTCCGTACAAGGTATGGATACTATGAATTTATAGTGATGCCATTTGGTCTTACTAATGCCCCTGCTATCTTCATGGATCTAATGAATAGAGTATTTAGAGACTATCTTGATCAATTTGTGGTAGTCTTTATAGACGATATTCTTGTCTATTCAAAGAGCAAGGAAGAGCATGAAGATCACTTGAGAATTATATTGAAGACCCTGAGAAAGGAGAAGCTTTATGCCAAATTTACCAAGTGTGAATTTTGGCTTCAAAAAGTTGCATTTTTGGGTCATATAATCTCAAAAGAGGGGATATCTGTGGATCCAGCAAAAACAGAGGTTATCGAAAGATGGTCAAGACCAACAACAGTAACTGAGATCCGAAGTTTTCTTGGTTTGGCTGGATATTATCGACGTTTTGTAAAAGATTTTTCACGATTATCTAATCCAATCACCAAGTTGACTCGGAAGGGAGTTAAGTTTGTCTGGACAGAGGAATGTGATGAGAATTTCAAGGAGTTGAAAAGAAGGTTATCCAGTGCACCTGTGCTCACACTGCCTTGTAGTGGAGAAAGGTTTGTGATCTACAGTGATGCATCCAAGAAGGGATTGGGGTGTGTTCTTCTGCAAAATGATATGGTGATAGCTTATGCCTCACGACAGTTGAAAATCCATGAGCAAAATTACCCAACACATGATTTGGAGTTGGCTGCGGTAATCTTTGCATTAAAGATTTGGAGGCATTACCTTTATGGTGAAAGGTGTGATATTTATACTGATCATAAAAGTTTAAAGTATATTTTCACACAAAAGGAGTTGAATATGCGTCAAAGAAGATGGTTGGAGCTGATTAAGGATTATGACTGATCAATCCATTACCACCCTAGGAAAGCAAACAAGGTGGCAGATGCATTAAGTCGACAAGACCATGCTAGTTTATCCATGATGAGGATCACAAAAGATCCAATATTTATGGATTTACAAAGGATGGATCTTGGAATTATAATGGAAGGGAAAAAATCTTATCTTTCTCAAATGAATGTTCAACCATCTATACATGTGAAGATTAAAGAGGCACAGAAAGAAGATGTCGAGTTACAAAAGAAGGTGAGAAATGTTCCTGAATTCAACCTTGATTGTGATGGGATAATAAAGTTCAGGAATCGGGTTTGTGTTCCTTCCATCCCCGAATTAAAGAAGGAGCTGCTGGATGAGGCTCATAGTTCTTCATTCTCTATTCATCCTGGAAGCACGAAGATGTATAGGGACCTGAAAGAGTACTTCTGGTGGGATGGCATGAAAAGAGATGTTGCTGAATATGTCTCTCGATGCTTGGTTTGTCAACAAGTTAAAGCTGAGAGATAGAAGTCTAAGGGGATGTTACAACCATTACCCATACCCGAATGGAAATGGGAAAACATCACTATGGACTTTGTCACAGGACTTCCTAAAACATCCAAAGGCAATAATACTATCTGGGTCATAGTTGATCGTCTTACAAAGTCTGCACACTTCATTACTATTAGAGAGGATTTCTCTCTAGATAAGCTTGCCAGGATATATGTAAAGGAAGTGGTAAGATTGCATGAAGTACCACTTTCTATTATATCAGATCGGGATCCGAGATTTACCTCGAAGTTCTGGAGAAGTCTTCAGCATACTCTGGATACAGAGTTGAGTTTCAGCACTGCTTATCATCCCCAGACAGACGGTCAGTCTGAGAGAACAATTCAAACCCTAGAAGATATGTTGAGAGCTTGCTCTATGGATTTCAAAGGAGGTTGGGATCAACACCTACCTTTGGTGGAATTTTCTTATAATAATAGCTTTCACTCCAGTATTCAGATGGCTCCTTATGAAGCTCTCTATGGAAAGAAATGCAGGACTCCAACTTGCTGGGATGAAGTTGGGGAAATAAAGCTATTAGGACATGATCTCGTTGATGAAATGGCAGAAAAGGTCAGATCTATTCAACAACACATAAGAGCAGCTCAGAGTCGACAGAAAGGTTATGCCGACAACCGAAGAAAAGACCTAGAGTTTGAAGTGGGTGATAAAGTGTTCTTACGAATATCTCCCTGGAAGAGGGTTATGAGATTTGGAAAGAAGGGGAAGTTGAGCCCTAGATATATCGGTCCTTTCGAAATACTGGATCGTGTTGGGAAGGTAGCTTACCGATTGGCGCTTCCACCGAATCTCTCTCAAGTTCACGATGTGTTCCATGTATCTCTCCTGAGAAAGTACATACCTGATCCTTCACATGTACTCAGCTCAGAAGTTGTACCGCTGGAGCAAGATCTTTCTTATGAAGAACAGCCGATGGAGATTCTGGATCGTAGCGAAAAAGTTCTACGAAACAAGACCACTCGATTGGTGAAAGTTTTATGGAGGAACCACCAACTTGAAGAAGCTACTTGGGAGCTTGAGGATATGATGAGGGAGAAGTATCCTCATCTGTTTGTTACAAAGTGATGAATTTCGAGGGCGAAATTCTTTTTAAGGGGGGTAGAATGTAACACCCGAGACTTTTATGTTATATAAATCATCAAAGGAATCTTTTTCTACACAACACTTGCTTGGCTTGCTTTACACGCAATCGCGACCTTCCTCGATAGCTTTCGTCGTACGCAATACCGAGTTTCACTAAATAACAATATGCTATTAAAACTAGCCGTTATGAATAGTAATAACCACTTTTTGAAATTTTATAAATTTTATTTTTCAAAATGGACTTCATTTTTGGACTCAGAATATCAAATTTAGCCTAAGGTGAAATTTTGGTACTTTTCGGATAACTTTAATATTTTGATGAATAGTGAAAATTACTAAATTTTAATTAAAAACAACTTTTTTAATCAAAACATTTAATAGTGATAAATTATGAATTTGAGTGGTTTTAAAGTATATTTAGAATATATTTTTACCACTTAATATGATGTTGGTCATTGGACACAATGTTACAATTAAACCGAACATAAACAAGTGTCAATCTTTTGATAGTTATTATCTCTTAAAAACACGCTTTTTGTTTTGACAACGGGAATTAATTTTAAATTAATTTATGCCACTTCTGTGTTTTGAATTTAGAAAAATGGATTCCATATTTGGAATCAGGATGTTCAAATTGTGTAAATAGGTAACTTTTATTTTTAGACATTTTGAATAATTACTGCGGTAAATATTTTATTTACCATGGTTAAGGGTAAATCCGGTAAATAAGGGTTAAAAAATAATATTATAATAATATTAAATTACCCTAAAACGTGTCTTAACCCTATCGGTTGATACATGGTCGACCATGGGCATCTTTGGGTCGATTTTGGGACCCCATTGATCCACTTGTAAGTGATAATGACACTTTATTTTAATTAAGTTAAAATGAATACAAAAATGACACAAGCATATATCTTTTAGAAAAACAATTGTTACATAGGGTTATATATGTTGGATATTAGATTATAAATATTTATTAGAAAGATAAAAAGATTTCCTACATAATGGTATTTTATTTGTAATTTTTAGACTTTAACTAATTTAATTTATTTATGACACAATGATGATGCAGTAATTATCTTATTAATGAAATATTGACATAATTGATGTTATAAACACCAAAATAAATGTAATTTAAGACTTTTTATGAATTAAACTAATTTTCTAGGTTACTATGATATATTAGTGTTGATTTAATCAACTTGGTTCGAACATATAATTCTGTTACGACTTTCAAAAAAATCATATATCAAATAGTGTCAAAATTGACACAAAATAGTTTTTAAATAAAATATTATATTATTAATTGTTATTGTATTCCTAAAAATCTAAGGTTCGGCCAAATGACTTAGATAAGGATACATATTTTAATAATAAACAATTTGGGGTTCGTTTGGCATGTTATAGTAAGTGTATTAACCATATAGTGAAAGAAAACAAAAAGACATGGTAAAAGTTAAATTATTTAACTTAGAGTTAAATCTAATTGATAAGGTTAAAATAATACCCTAAACTTGTCTAAATCCTATTGGTTGATAGGATTTCTACCCTTCCCCACTTTATCTTCGAAATAAGACCCTTTGGAACCATTATAAACCGATTTTGACTTTAATATAAAATAATATTTTGAGATATTCCTAAGGTGCCCCTCTCCTCCCTTATAAAAGGGCACCTCCTCCCCCTCCTCCTCACACCAAATTGAGCACTCAAGCTCGGCAAACCCCTGCCATTTTCTCCTCTACACTTCCCTAGAATAGTCCTAGAGGTCTTGTTCTTCTCCAAAGACCACTCTTAGTTCCTTAAGTGGAGGATTCAAAGAGGCGTTCCAAAGAAGAGGTAATATCCATTACCGATCTTTTCAATTTCTTTCTTCTTCAACTTCTTCTTCTTTAGTTGTTTCATGATGAAGTAATAACATCAGTATTACTTACATACTGATATGTTATTATAAATATGAAACAACCCTAATTCACCTTCTATCCATCCTACGGAAAAATGAAATCACCGCGCGTGCGTACGTACGGAATACCGTCTCCACGCCGTGGTGTAATCTATTTTTCCACCATCACTTTACAAGGATGGGTATAATGGTGTAATGAGTAACTATTTATGATTATTATAAAGTAATATTGATACTGAAATAATATATATATACTCCAATACATTTCCACGATCATAGTAACGATATCATCACTCGTGCGTACGTACGGAATACCGTCTCCACGATGTGATGCGACTCGTTCTACATGATCATCATTACGTAGTAATTATATAAATGAATTGAATGAATAAATATGATATATGTTACACTAATACCATTCTGGATATGAGGTATCTATAACCTTGAAATAAGAATAAGAATTTATTCGGCAAAACACGCGTAAGAACAAAAGGCAATAAAGACCCGAGTAACAAGTAACAATGAAATATTACTAACAAGAAGCTAAGAATATGACCATATATGATATGATATCAATATGTATGATTCTGGAATAAGTCAATAACATTATTTAAACCATTATACAGGATCTTCGGACACATACAAGGCAAATTGGACCTAAGGTAAGGGAAATATCACAATCTCATTTTTATCCGAGATTGTTTATTCGTAAGTATTTACTAGGGTGTATTTTATCATCCACATCCATGTTTCATCAATATGTAATATTATTTCCATCCACCTACAATTGTTTAAATACATTTTTACCCTTCGGTGAGTTTTTAGTAATATGTATGAAAGGAATCTTTTGTCGTTTTTCGTACGAGGTACTTTTTGACTTTTCCGACAAAAGTACGAAGAATGTTTTTTTTAACTTATACGGCATGAATGGATTTTTAAAACATCATTTCCAAGAAGCTTACTTTACAAGTTTTCAAGTTTATTTTTAATCAACTTCTTTTATTTTAAAGTTGTATGACATGTTATGAAAGGAAAAATGTTTTTGAAGAAGAAAGGATATTTTCCTCAAGAATGGAGTTCAAGTGTTTTATAAAAATTATTTTCCATCTAAGATAATAAAGGGTTCTGTTTTTATCCCTATTATTAAATTAATTTGATCATGTTGTGATGGAATTATTTTTATGAATTCCTTTATCTTATATGAATTGTTTTATGATGTCATGTTGTTTAAGAATCCCATTTTTATTACATGGGTTATGTGATGATGTAAGATTTATGATTATGTGGTACACATAAGAAAGGATTCATTATAAGATGGGTGGGACCTATATCTCCCTCCAATGCATTGGGTAAAGATTTTATATCTCATGAGATAGACATGGCTGGAACGGAAGGTTATTTCGGTTCAGTGATACAGGACTGAAACGAGGAGTGAACTCGGTTCAGAAAGGGACTTTGTCCACTAAGATAGTCTTGGCAATGAGTCATGACTAACAAGAAATGATTTTCCATGATTATGTGTGCATGCCACAAAGTTTCAAGTTTTATGTTATGATTATGGGGATCTCATTTTCACTTCTATGATTTATTCCATGTTAAGATATTATGATCTCTTTTGCAGGTTTTGATTTTCAAAAAGATATGATATGATTTTTATTTCCTTTATTTGCCCTTGCTGAGCATTTGAGCTCACCCTTTTATGTTTTCTTTTCCCCAGGTCAGGAAGATGGATATTAAGTAGAATATGATATGATAAATGGGAGACACTGTAGAAGATTTATGAACCAGTTGTTTATGTTTCCCAGTTTCTAAAGACACTATACCTATACGGTCCTTTGTGGTTTTGTGATATGTTGTAATAAGTGTGCTTCAATTTTGAAGTATTAACAATGTATGTAAAGTATGGGTCGTTATACATATTCAACACTAGGGGAACTGGAAGCCTCTCTAACATAAGTCTTAAGGTGTAGAATAAGGTGGGTGGGATAAAAGAATATCATGATCCATCATAAAATAAATAGAAGTAAAAATTAGATGATAATAAAATGGTACCTTGAACAATATATGACTCTCATGGTGTCGATATCTCTACCATATACAATTGTCCATCTTCAGATCCTTTGCTCTGCCGACCCCACTGACAACCACCTACATGGCCATGCTCGAACCAATGTTTCTAGGGGAGAGGGAAATCATGATGTAGGCCTCTACTATATCCATATCCTCTTAGTAGTTCATAATCATATTTTCCTAACTGCTGATATAGACTCAGATACAACTTATATTACAGATGATAAGAAACATGGCCACATACACAATGTTGAGCCATAATAATTAGGGGCAGAGACATATATGATGATTAGAACCTCCAAAAATGAATCCCATTAGTACAATGCTCCTAGTGGATGAAAAATAAATATAGAATCTAGATAAATAAATAGGATATGGCTGAGGTCAACCCCTATCAGTTGGAACCTTGGATGACTTAATATTTGAGATCCTCCCTCTGAAACTATTCCCCTCAAGAGGTGTAGATGGATACCCATCACAAATGATCCTACCTATACATACATACTACCAATCACCTATACCTTATTTTTCACCTTTAAGTGTGTATAAAACATAAATAGGTTTATTTAACCTCAGATATCCTAACACAATGCCACTTATAATCATTGAGATCTGTACTCCTTATTAGGAAACAAATTATGAGTAAAGCAAAGAAGGTCCTTGAAACAAATCACAAGCTCTCATATGATTGAGATCCCCTACTAAATGTAAAGTTACTCCTACTACTTACCTTTTCTCATCATTGATAAAAAAACATATTTATTAAACTACCTACAAAAATAATCCCATGAAACATTTTCATCCTTCTAGTCTTATAAATAAAAATTCTACTATTGGAATGTTGCTCCTCGCATTTGTTTAATAGACAAGGTTACCCAATATTATATACTATCCCAAATAAAGATGAAATATAACTCCAAATCCTCCATCCTATGCTTCGTCTCCAAATTAGAGACACTCCTCTCATACCTCTCTAGTATCTAATGCTAAAACTCAGTCAACTTCCCCATTCAAGACTCACCTACCTTAGCCATGTCGACCCTTCAGCAATCAACCAAATCATCCTATAACACCTTCCCAACCTGATACACACATGAGAGATGACCAAGAGAAGCTTTTACAAAAAAGGACCCTCATTAAGCCTTGTAGTATGGAATTTATTAAGGTTTATTTAATTGTATTCATTTAATTTCACTAAAATCATCCCAATTCAAGAACAAGTGAAAATAATCATAATGTATTTACCTTCCCTTGTCCTCTAATTTTCAATTATAATTATCACCCATATGGATTTTATAAATATTATGACCCTTTATTTGGATAATAGGGTTCCCTAGATGTATATTCCCTAGTCGGTCTCCCATAATACATCACACACTAAGTTTAGATAATATTGTTTCCCTACCAATATCATATAATCCTCACGATTTCCAAATTCAATCCCCATATTAACTCTCAACCAATGTTTTGATACCACTATTTCATAACCTACCCCCATTAAAAATTCATCCTTATGATACTTGGAATATGAGAGTGCCCCCCCAAAACTCACCTCCAATAGGCCACAGGGTAGTTCCTAATATTGATGGTATAAATCACATAACTGGAAGATATTACCAACATAAATACTTAGAATAAATAAATAAAACTGTCAATAAAATCAATATAATAAATAAAACAAACATCCCATAATAACTATAAAATTCAAATAAGTAAAATGTAACTGAAATAAAATACCAACATAAACTCCTAGGCAGTGACTCAAACCACAACTCCCATCTCTAAACTAGTACAATCAAGCTTATTCAATAAATCCCTATTAGAAACTTATAAAACTATAATATATATATATATATATATTTATATATAGGTTTTATAATACATGAATAATCTATAGGATTCTCCTTATGTTCTCCCATGCATAAGTTGAAAGAATCATAATAATTTTCTAGTGAATAAACAACATAATCAACAAGAACCTAGCAACTCAACTACCACACATCCTTACCATGGATCACTCACCAAATATTTCATCCATGTATAATAAAATAATATCAAATAATGTATCAAAAAGTGCACCCCATGTTATTCTTATCACATTATTTTGTTTTAATGATAAAAAAACACTTTAAAGTTTTTAATAATTTTATTCCTGTGTTTTTAATTAATCTTGAGTAAATTATTCAAGAATATTTAAGGAACCTTTATATATCTTTAAAAAAAATTTAAATGTAGTTTTAAATACATAGCTGGAGGCTATAATATCCTTAAAATTCCATTCATGCAAGTTTAGGATACGATTTTTTAATATGCGGATCAACATTCCCAATGAAAAGGTGTGGTGGATAGATAAGAAATAAGAAAAAATCATCTAAGTGTTGGTGGACATGCCCATGGTGCTGGATATTTTGAAGGCAAAAAAGGAAAGAATTTGTGCCCTAGGGTGTGGTACAAGCTGTGTTAGGTTGGGAAAACTTGAGGATGTATTTAATAGTGGTTGAATATTCTTTAATTCATTCTTTAATGACTTCATTACTCCATGATGAATTCAAAAAAATGAAGGATTTAAAGGCTATAAATAGAGGTTTATTTTTAAGGCTTAGAATTCCAAAACAACTATCAATTCCATTATACAACACTAGTGTTCTAATATCTCCATTTCTCTCTCAATGTAATATCTTTTCTAAATAATCTCATCTTAATTAAAAAGTGTGTACATATAGTACTATCTTTCTCAATATCATCATTATATAATTGTAAATTAGTGTTTCTTCATATTGTTTAGAGTGAATCATGACTAATCTAAATATGGGATTTCTTCCAAAAAATCCTCCCATATTATTATTTTAAATTTTGTTAATAACTAATTCTAAAGTGAGGGACTCAGGTTTACTTTCATAACTTTTAAAATTTAAGGGACTATTCTCTTTTAGGTTTCTGTTTATACCCATTAAAAATCTAGTTTCGATTGAATTTATGGTTTCTTGTTATAACCTAAAAAAGAATGAGAGTTTTGGTATCTTGGATACTATTAAATACAAGGGACTAATGAATTAAATCATAATGTAATTGGGGTTGTATACATAGGGGTAATTTTATAGATATTGTTGAACTTACTTACTAAATAGTATGCCTTATTTACTTTCCAAATTTTTATTTATTTATCTCATTTCATTCATTTAATTAATCATTTGTTTAAATCCATCAGTCGTGTAATAGATTATTTTGGAATCACTCCTTGTTTCATTCATATACTTTTATAAGATTATATAATAATATCATTGGGATTTTACATTTAATCTTTTTTACCTCTTCAAAAGTTTTTAATATTTCAAAAATTTGTTTTATGTCTTAATATGTTTGTCTTTTACTTTATCTTTTCCATTATTTTTTAGGTAAATTCCCTTCCCTCTTTCCATTTTACAAAACTATAACCTACATTTGGTATCAAATATGTATTTAATTGCGTTATTAAATTATTTTTTTAAATTATTTGAAATTTTATTATATGTTTTAAAATATTTAACTGATTTTTCATGAAATTTTCTATTCTTAAATGATTTTTTTAGACATCTATGGTGCTATCTAAGGAAATTCTATGGGTCATACTAATTTTTTAGGGTAATATTTATTCATATTGGAAAACAAACAAGTCTAATTTTATTATATTTATTTGGTTATTAATTATGAATTTTTTTGGATGGTTATATTCAGACTACTGAAAAAGTAGGTAAATAGAGCCCCGATGATACTTCTTCTTTTGAAGAAAATGGTGATTTGATGAATTACTTGTATTGTGGTTTAAATAAAAAGGTATTTAATCATATTTTTATGTTAAAAATGGATTGTTAAATTTGGACAATATTATAGTTAACTCATGGTGTAACTATAAAAATCAAATATATCGATTTAGATATATGTACACAAGATTCAGAAAGTTTCTATACACATCCTACTGAATCTATCACTAAAATGTTTACTTGAATTATTGATATTTATAATGGATAAAATTTTCATTGTGATTTTAATTATATTGAAAAATTATTAAATAAAATAGTTTGTGTTTTACCAAGTAATTGGGCACCTAAATTCACCACGATCCAAGAAGCTAAAGATAAAACAAATATGGCAGTTGAGGAGATCATCAGTTCTCTCACGAAATAGGAGATAATAATGAAAATGAGAGCCAAAAAGGGAGTATAAGAAGGTAATAAGAAATAAAAATACTTTGTATTTAAATACAATCAATAATTAATTATATGAAAGAGACACCGAGAATCGTCATCCTTCCAAATGGGTGAGCAAGCACATGAATTTGAAAATATATACTCAATTCCTAAAAAAGAAAAATCAAGAAATTAAATTTAATTGATTAAGTTGAAAAAATAAGGTTAAAAAAGAACCATGTTTTCCCTTGAAGAAAAAGAATAATTTTTTTTATAAAAATATAATTTTTTTACTTGGAGTGATTGAGAGAACACAGTTTCAACTTATGAATTGGGTGATAAAAGTTACAAGTGCCACATGGCCAATGTCAAGGTATTTGGTGAATTAAAATTTATATGTTCTAGTTATTACTATTCTACTTATTCAACATATTATTTAATATATGAAGATGTTATTTATTAAATAGATCAACTTCAGGATGGATTTTGTTAACTTTTTTTAAAATTTAAATATTTTGAAAATTATTAAAGTCTATTTGTTTTTTTGAAAAAGATCAATATTTAAATTAAAAGAATTATTTGTTTTAAATTTAAAAGAATAAATAAATTTGAAAAAAATTGATTTTAAAATTAAGGATCTTAAAAATGATATTTCTATTTTTAGTCAAGATAAAGAAACTGTAAATTAAGTTTTAGGAAATCAACATTTTATTTAAAATTAATTCTGAGGTTGGTTTTTAAAAATAATATAATTTTCTGAAAATTTTTAAAAATATTACTCTTGTGAAAGTAACATTTTTGAATAATTTTTTTAACTATTTTAATAATTTTTCTCATATTTTTAATGAATGAAATTTAAAAAATGATATATATGTTAGACCAAAGATAATTAATCTTTTATCTCATTTTTATAATGGAAAAATATTCACCAAACAAATTTGGATTCCAATGTCTTTATTGGTTAACTTAAGTGGACCCAAGAAATGGGAACCAGATGAATTAGTTTTTTAATCTCTTGTATGATAATGGTATCATGTGAAAAACATGAGAAGATACTTTGTATATGGATATTGGGTGATCGGGGAATATGTATGGTGATCATTTTGAATTCAATAATATAAAATACTTTTATGGAGGGAATATCACATTTAGAGATGACTCAAAAGGTAAAATTACAAGTATAGGTATTATTGGTTTCTCTAACTCTACTTTAATTAAATATGTTTTATTTATCAGTGTATTGAAGCATAATTTTTTAGTATTATTCAATTATGTGATTTTGGTTTTAAAATTACTTCTAGAAATGATTTCTATAAAGTTTTCAATTCTAAGGGAAAGATTTTATTTACAACCTCCCACTTTTAAAATGTTTATATTTTTTATTTAAAATCTCTTGAAATGTGAAATGTTAACTATTTAAGTACACAAGATACGAAATCTTGTATTTGGAATTGGTTACTAGGTTATTCTAATATTCAATCTCTTATAAAGCTCAATTGTAAGCAACTATTATTAGACTTATTGAAATTGTATTCCAAAGAGAACTTAGTTTGTGAACCATACCTACTTAGAAATAAATAAAAATACTATTTCAAATCTAAATATAACTTTTCATCTTATAAATACCTATACTAGTCCACATTGACATTTTTTTCATGAGTAATAATTGATGAATATACTAGATATATATGGGATTTCTTCTTAACCCATGGGAATTAGGCTTGTAATGTATTTATCAAAATGTCAAGGGAATTAAAAAAATGAAAATTGATACAAAATATTTTCTCTTATAAGTGAACATGGAAGGGAATTAAATACTGATTACTTTAATTATTTTTTTGCTTCTCAAGGTTATCATCAATCCTTCTATTCTCATATACTACCTCAACAAAATCAGGTTTTCAAAATATGAAAAAGGATACTCCATGAAATGTCTAGGAATCTATTGAATGAGTTTAACCTTCCTAAATTATTTTGGGTCAAGGTAGTCAATACTACATTCTATATACTTAATTGTGTTCTCACAAGACCCATCTTAGGAAAAACCGCTTCTAAAGTTTGGAAATGTTTTTCCAAATTTTGGTTACTTTAATGTTTTTGATTGTAAATTATTTATCCTCAATAATAAGGATAATATAGGAAATTTTTACCCTAAATAGGATGAATTTATACTTATTAGGTTCTCAAGCTCAATTAAATCCTTTAGAGTCTTCGATAAGGGTAAAAAGACCATTGACGTGTCTATTCACATCAATTTTGATGTGAATCTTCCCAAATAACATCCCAAAAGTAATGATTATGTGACTAACCTAGTTTGAAATTACCAAAACCTCACTATTCAAATGTAATTTTAATGTTCTAGAACCACACTATACTCATTTACCTAAGTCATGGGTTCAATACAAAGACTCCATTGAGAATTGTATCAGTGAATTACAATCCATAACTTGTATTGGAAGGGTTATCTTAAATGATGTTGAGCATAAATTTTTTATCTATCGATTTGAATATAAATTCCATTATTATGTTATTAATAATGAGAATTGTATACTTTAAGTGAAGTATAATTTGAACCAATTTCAAAGAAACAATGTTTGGAATCTTGTGGGACTCCCAAAAATCATACTATTATTGTAAATAAGTGGGTTTTTCAAAAAAAACATGATGATTAAGGAATTATATTTCACAATAAGAATCAAATTGTTTCTAAAGGATATAATAAAGAATAATTAATTGATTATGGTTAAACCTTTCAACTTAATTATTGATGAGAATCAATTATATTTTTTTGGAATTCACCACTCATTTTAATATTAAGCCCTTTCAAGTGGATATAAAAAGTGATTTTATAAATTTTTTTATTTCTATAAATGTTTTTTTAAATCAAACACCTAGTTTTAAAAATCATAAATTTGAAAATAATTTTTTCAAGTTAACCCAAGATACTTATGGTGTAAAATAATCCCCTTGGTATTTCAATGATAGGTTAACTAAATTTATTTTTTCAAATGATTTCAAAATGGAAAAAACCAATTTGGATATTTTTCTCAAAAAAAATTAAATGATTTATTAATCATTAAAATTTACATTTTAAATTTTATATTTGGTTCAAATAAAGGAACTATTTGTGTTGATGTTTTTTATTTAATGAATAAATATTTTAAAATGTGTTTTATGGGAGAAATCAAATTCTTCCTTAGTTTTGAAATTTCCCAAAATTATGATGGAAATATTTTAAATCAAAGTAAACCCACTAATGAACTTATAAATAAGTTCTTCATGGTTCATAATAAGGAAATTATAAGTCTCATGATTACAAATTTAAAGATAACTTTGGAAGAATTCATTCAATCAGTCGACATAAAACATTAAAAAACTATGATTAGATGTCTACTTTACATTATTTTAACTAGTTGTACATCATGTTTTGTGTGTGAAATTATTAACATTTTCAATCAAATGAAATGTAATCGCATTTAAAAACTACCAAAATTATTTCTATTTATTTGAAAGGAACTAATAACCTTAGTTTATTTTTTCCTAAGGAAAACTATTTTGAACTTTCATGTTTTTCCAATTCTGATTTTTAAGGATTCCAACTAGATAGGAAAATTACTAGTGTAAATTGTCATCCACTATAAAATACATTGTCTCATAAAGTAGTAAAAATTAAAACTTTGTTTATCTTTATATATATGATGTGGAACACATAATCATTAGAAGATCTTATGTTCAAATTATATAGATGCAACATACTCTCTTAAATTTTAGGTTAACATATTATCATGTTCCTATCAAGTGTGAAAAAACTTGTATGATTAGTATCTCTAAAAATCCTATCCAACACTCTAACACTAATAACATTGTCTTATGAAACCATTTTATTTATATCACTTTTAAAAATGTGCTATAGTTCTCAAACTTTTTCATGCTAACCTCCAACTTTTCAATTTATTCATGAAATCTATTCCACTTGATTACTTTAAATTTAATAAATGTGATTATTATATGATTATATTATTATAATCATCTCTTAATCTAGTAAATATTGAGTAATTTTTTTTTAAAAAAATTCCAAATTATTTTTCAAAATAATTATTTTTCTTTATTAATTTTTTTTTCAAACATATAATATTTTTGGTAAAGTGAGTGCAATAATCTGAGAGAAACATTCACTACTGGAAATAATATCTATACAAACAGTTTTTGGAAAACCGTTGGTATAGTTCACTTATATGGAACTATTCCAATGGCTTAGCCAAAACTGTTGGTATAGGTCCCTAATTTGGACATATACCAGCGGTTTGACCAATACCGTTGGTATAAGTCACTTATATGGACCTATGCCAACAGTTTTGGCCAAACTGTTGTTATAGGTCTATAATAGAGACCCTATACCAACGGTTTTGGACAAAAAATTGGTATAGATCCCCCCTATACAAATGGTTTTTCCAAAACCGTTGGTATAGGTCCCAAAATAAAATAATATCTACCAACGGTTCTCAAAAACATTGGTATAGGTCTATACCAATGGTTTTTAGAACCCTTAGAATAGTTACATGTATTTTTATGGAATATTCTTACAGAGAACATTAAATAAATCAAAATTTAAAATATTTATGATAATAAATATATATATTTATGGAATTATGTTCAAAAAAGTCAAGTTATGGTAGTGGTTAGGTCGTTCAACCATAAACCAAAGGTATTGGGATCAAGACCAACAAAATGTTTCTTTTTTGAAATACATATACCAATGGTTTTATGGAACCGTTGGTATAGATTTTTCATATTACTTATACCAATGGTTTTGAAAACCGTTGGTATAGGTCTATACCAACGGGTTTTCCAAAACCATTGGTATAGACCTATCCCCACGACTTACTAGCCAACGGTTCTCTAAACCGTTGGGATAGGATATACCAACGGTTTCAAACCGTTGGTATATGTTATTTTTCTAGTAGTGATTCATGTATGGATAAAAAAAGTGGATGTAGTTTTGGAATAGATATTCCAAGGTATTTTATCCCAAAAAGATTTTATTGGGTTTTAACCATATCATCATCCTGCGTACGGTGAGTAGGACTTTACTAAAAACCAAGTTTGACACTCTTGAGGAATTTTATAAGGTTTATTAACAAAAACACTGTTAAACCTTAATCATGGAATAAATTTTGATTTTAAAAATCATTATTTATTTATTTTTTAATGGTTATCATCCCTTTATCTCACATGATGCATTATTTGAAGTTAATCTTACCTTGTTAATAATTAGATGATCATAGAAGAGATACTATTTTTATAAATTATTTTTCCAAATTTATTTTAACTCTCAAGTTTCTTAAAATAAATCCAAAATTTTATTTTTCTTAAGAGATTTATTTTCAAATTAAAAAATGTTTATTGTATTTCATTTTCAGCTTTATTGAAAGTCTATTTTCAGTTTTATGAGGGTTTTCAAGTTTTTAAATTTTTTTTCATCTATATAGAAGATAATTAATGGCAATAAAAATAGTTTTTAATTATTTCTATTATTTTACTCTAACTACATCTATGAATCATTTTTGATAATCTCAAAGGGGGATAATTTTTTTCTTAAAATGATGAAATATTTTGTATGTGACATTTTATATGTGGTAGACGTGTTTTATGTGGGATATGTTTTATATTAAGGGAGAAAAGTTTTTTTATTTTTTTCAATGGACAATATATCTATGGTAACTTGTGTTATTTTACTTTGTTTAGTAAAATATTTTCAAATATTATCTTCTTATGTTCTTATAATATTAATGTTTTTTTATCATCGAAGATGGAGAAATTGGTGTGCTTCTTGCTTTATTTAGTTTTATTTATCACAAAACCTATTTAAAGTGATTAAAAATTTCATTTAAGTGATCTATAGTTAATAAAGATTATATAATGTTAAAATATTTAAAGAACCTTTAAATATCATTAAATAAGTATAAATTGTAGTATTGAATCATTGTATAGAGGTTAAAAGAACCTTGGATGTCCATTCATGCAAGTGGAGGTGCCTACTTTTTGAAGATGTATGTCAAAAAACCAAGTATAAGGGAACGTTAGACTAGGAAATAGTGGATAGTTATGGTATAATATAAAAAAACCATTTTTAGTGGCCACACCCATGGTGCTGGGTGTTTTGAGGGACAAAATAGTCATGTTTTGTGCACCAAGTCATGGTGAAATCCATGTCGTTCTATGATGAATTCATGTTATATTTAATTGTTGTAAAAGATTATTTAATTAGGTATTAAATGACTTCGTTAATCCCAAATGAATTATAGAAGTTTACGGAAGGAATTGAAGGATATAAATAGATACCTCTTGAAGGCTTGGAATTCCAGAACAACTATCGATTCCATACTCCAATTCCAACATGATATAATCTACATTCCTCTCTCAAAGTGATATCGTTTTTAAAAACCTCTCAACTTCATTATAGAGTGTGTTACTATTATATTATCTTTATCACTCTCATCATTTTATTATTCTCTCCTCATGTTTCTTCATATTCATTAGAGAGAATTAAGACTAAAATAAAAACATGATAGCTTTTTAAGAATTCTCTGTATATCCTCCTTCATCTAATTTTGTTTCTCATTACCATTAAAGTGAGGGACTCACGTATTCTTTCCATAACCATAAAAAGTCAACAGACCATTTTTTAAGGTTTCTAGCTATACCCATTAAAAATATAGTGTTTATTGTATTTATAGTTTAATGTTATAACCTAAAAACCAATTGATTTTTGATATTTTGGATACTGTTAAAGTTATAGAACTATTACATTAAATCCTCAAGAAATTAGGTTGGTAGATGTAGGGAATCTTTTAGAGTTATTATCTAACTTCCATATAAAATATTTTGCCTTATTTAATTTCTATATTTTTATTTATTGATTGGTTTTAATTTTTTTCAATTGATAATCCCTTAAATCCTTCAATCTCTTAATCGCTTCTTTTTTTAATTTCTATTTGTTTTATTATTCTAATTTTATAAAATTATAAAATTATATAATTGCACTTTATACTTTGATTATTTTTTTATCTCTTTAAAGGTTTTAATATTTCAAAATGTGGTTTGAATTTTTAATACCATTTCTTTTATATTTTATCTTTTACTTTATTTTCTAAAG
The DNA here is from genome assembly GCA_963277665.1 of Viscum album. Classification (NCBI taxonomy): domain Eukaryota; kingdom Viridiplantae; phylum Streptophyta; class Magnoliopsida; order Santalales; family Viscaceae; genus Viscum; species Viscum album. The sequence goes on from OY728131.1 coordinate 35,862,868, forward strand.
ATAAATTCACCCTTACTATTTTACCCTACTTTGTTCTCCACCCCACACTACTTCCGCATGGGGTTTTCACTCTCATGTCCCAAATAAAAATTTCATAACACTCCCACACCATCTATATCAAAAACATATCTAATATATATATATACACCAATTCATATTTGATGTCAATTAGACAAAAACCCAACATACCATAAATCGTCCAAGGTCTAACATTCTTGTTTACATTAGTCCAAAACCACAACCACATATCTATATCCAAACAAAAAACACATTAAATATTTGTAATGTATTGTGAACGTGAAGTAAATTAACCTTATTCCCTCCTCCTACCATTCATGACCCCCACTATATACCACATCATCATCTCATTTTTATTGCATCAAACAAAATTTTGTATTCTATCCATCATAACCTGTGCATATAAACCTCATATGGACAAGGGATTCAGTAAGAGGAAGTATTCATCCATAAATTCCATCCCCAAATTAGATGTTTGGGGAGAAAATATAGAACTCAAAAAATTTGGGTGTCCTTAAGGTGATCTAACTTAGGTGGGGTGTATATATAAAGCACAAAGAATATACAAGTTTAATATAGCCACACAAAATCCCAACCTAAAGGTTCTCCCAAAAAAATTACTACCATATCCATATCTACCACCATATTTCCACTGTTACACATTAAAAATCATTTAAATTTACTCAAACATAACCAAAACCTACATTCACACACACAATTTTCACATCAATAATTCATAACTTCCATTTAATCCCATCATTTAACCATTCCATATTTACCATTTACTTTCCATATTACATTCATTATTAAATTAATTCCCTATTTAATGATAACCCACTCTTTTCCCTTCATGAATTTCAATCCCATACATTCTTCATAACTTTCAAGCATTACCAGTTCATTTGCAGCTCAAATATTTTTAAATTTTCCACCCACACTTATTAACGATTTTTCTATTAAAAAACACATTCTATAGTCAATGAGAAAATATAATACTATTACCACATCACAAAAATCGACACTGTATCAACCTACACAACCACAGAAATCATATCAAAAATAGAATGTATACAAGATGTAACACCCCGATACTTTACAATATTTTTCTATTGAAATAAATTCAATCTCTTTGATATCATATGGTATACACAACCCCGAGTCTAAAAGAATCCTAAAATAGTTTATTGTTATAAACTTGTTGTTAAATTGGTGGATATGAATAATAATTACTAAATTATGAAATTTATATGATTTATACGTGTATAAAATAAATCCAATTGCAATCTATTTATTGTAAATAAAATAATAATCACTTGAAAGAAAAATATTTTTTTAGAAAAACTGTATTTTTATAAAAGGCGATTTCATTGTGTTTTGAGCACATAAATTAAAATTAATTTTTACCTATTATAGAAAATTTATTTTATAAAATTAAATTCATTTTTTAATTCATAATTTTTGAAAAATATTATGGTGAATTTTTGATAATTTTCTGAACATATTAATTTTTTGATAAATAGTGAAAAATACTGATTTTATTAGAAATTTCATTTTCATTTAAAACATTTAAAAGTTTAATTTTTATTTAATTTTTTTAAAAACATAAATAATTTCAATTATATTATAAAAAATCAAATTTATGTCATTTTAATTAATATTATATGGAATTATAATATTAAAACTTTATATACTTATTATAATTTTCTCTTTGGAAAACCAATTTTCATATTGTTTGTGAGTTTAATATTAAATTAAATTTATCCACTTATGTGTATTGAATTTAGAAAAAATTATTAAATATTTGAAATAATAATAACTGATATTATATAATACATTTAGATTAATTTTTTTTATACTGAATAGTAAAAATATTAAAAATTAATTACTATAGTTAAGTTTAAAATGGGTTTACCGTGGGATAAACTAAAATGATAAGGGTTAAAATAACCTATAAACTTGTTAAATTCCTATTTTATATAAATATTTTTACCTTAAACCATCCATGGTTATATAATAATCCATTTTGGAGCCTTTTACCATATAAAAAAGTGGGTATCACTTTTTCTTTTCAAAAATTCCATGTGTGTCATCTCCCCCACTTATAAATTTCCACCCCCTATCCACTACCCTTTACACTCACAAATCCTTTTGGTTCAGAAAATATAGGAAAAAATAACTTAATTAAATCCATACCCACATAATATAATTATTTTTTATCAGAAATACTATCTAGGAAGGCTTTAGGTATAAATTTAAATGGGTTGTCTGAAGAAGAGGTAAATTTCTTAATCTTGCGTTTTAATTTTACTCCTTATAACTCCCTAAAATCTCCTCCAAAAATGATGAATTAATAACACCAATATCTTATATATACTGAGATATATTTATGTTAATGTAAAAAACCTATATGCATATCCTATTCCAGAAAACTGGAAATGAAATCACAGATTGTGTGTACCGCGAACTACCTCCCCACAACCCAATGTAATTCATTTTCCATCCCCACATCTTAAAGGTGGATATGATGATGTATTTAACAAATTTATATGATATTAATGAAATTTATATACTTATGGAATTAAAATATTACATATATATCCTTTCCTTTCAATCCATTATAAAATAATAACGTTGTTCATGTGTACGTGTGGACTATCGCCTCCATGTAATGATGTGGCATATCATTAATTTTATTTTAACATGGATGGTGATAAGGATATATTTAATTAAAATAAATAAAATATTTGATATAATAATGGTTATTTAATGGTTAATTATTATATTCCTTTCTTATATCCCATCTGTTGGGAAAATAGAATTAGCACACATGCCTATGTATGACATATTGTCTCCATGAATGGTGTAACTCGTTTTCCCATCTCTAACATTTATGGAATTTTATAAATACTTATATAATAATTATATTTGATATTTATATCATGGATATTATTTTTTATATTATGTAACCATTATCAAATTGGAAGGACTAAAATTATTGAACCAAAACATACATAAAAAATGAAGCAATTATCACTAGAAATAGTGAATTTAACAAAGAATTGTTAATAAATAGGCCATAAAAGACTATAAGTAAATAATATATTCGATGATATATATGATTATATTTATATAAAATATTTTTATTAAATATATTTTTATTATATATTAAGCATGCATATATATAAAGTATATCGGACCTGAGTTAAGGGTTTCTCATCACACTTTTACTTCCGTGAGATGTATGTCATATTCACCACTTATTTATTTTTTGCAGTGTGTATACTGAACCTTTTATATATTACATCATGAATATATTTATCAACATGGTATTTAAATTTTCATTTGATGTTTTTTTGTTTCATGGGTCTTATGATTCAGAAGTTACCAAAGGGGTAAATGTTAATGTTACAATCACATTTTTATCGAGATTATTCATGATTAAGTTTCACATGATGAAATATTAAGAACTATATTTATAGAAACTAAAGAATTTTATTATACCTGGTTTATTTTTGGATAATACATGTTTTCCTCAAACGTTTCCTCTCTTTGACAAAAAAATAGAGTAAAAATATTTTTTTAAAGAAAACTGACATCATTTCTCTCATCATTTGAAAACCCTTTTTCTTCCATATCCATGTTTAAAAAAAACGTTTACAATAATGTTTTAAAATTATCCAAATAATTTATTAAATAATTTTTTCCCATATTTAACTTTTTAAAAATCGTTTTTAAAGGAATCTTCTTGTCATTTTCTAAATGAGACAAACCATTTTAAAGTAATGTGAAAATAATATTTTTTTTAACTTATAAAAAATTTAACGAATTTCCTGTTGTAATGAAAAATAATTGATTTATAAATTCTATTAAAATTTTATAAGGATATTTTTAGATAATTTTTTTAATATAATTATAGAAATTTTTTATTTTTGAAATTAATTTTCAATGTAAAAATGAATATTTTCCTCAAGAATGTTTTATTGGAATTTTTATAGTATTTATATTCATCAATTAAAACAAGCCATATTTCAGTTATGATCCATTGGGAATATATTTTAATTATACCGTCCTTATTATTTTTCTAAATATTTTGTGATTAGTTTGACTGGGGATGTACTATTTTTATACCATTATCCATATTACTCTAAATGGTTTATGATTATGTTTATTGATTAGAGAAATCATTAAAATTTTATAAGGCAACTTTCCAATATGAATGATTATGTTTCTACCGTTTCATAGTAGGGATACATTAGACTTTGAAAGTGATGTACATGTCCCACTATATCCCTTCAATTCATCGGTAAGTCTCATGAGATAAACTGGATCAGGTATATGGTTGAGGTAATACCGATTTATGTAATTTAACTTAGTGAGAGGCCTTGATTATAACAACCTGTATTTTACATGTAGTATAAATTCAGCATTTAAGAATACTGATTACATAACATAAAAAATACCATGCTAGGACCGTAAAGGTTTAGTCTCTTTAAAAACTGGGAAATGCAAACAACTAATTCATAAAACATCTACATTTTATCTCACTTATTTCTTCAAAACTAGACTCCTTTTTGACATATCATACTTAATAACCTTCTTCAAGACCTTGGGAAAAGAAATATATTAAAGGGTGAAATCAAATTATCATTAAGGGTAAACAAGGGAAATATCAATCAGATCATAATCATAAGAACATAACATTTGAAAATATTATCCTACATATAAAAGATCAGAATATTATGTCATGGGATAAATCATAAAAGTGCAATGTAATCCCAATAGTCATAACACAAGACATAAAAATTTCATTTTATACACATATAATCATAGAAAATCATTTCATACAAGTCAAGATTCATTTCGAAGACAATCATAGTGGAAAAAGTCCATTACTGAACCGAGTTCACTCCTCATTCCAGCCCTCTATTACTAAACCAGATTTACATTCTCTTCCAGTCATGTCTATCTTATGAGATATAAATCTTTTCCAATGAATTTTAGGGAGATATAGTTCCCACCCATATCACAATGAAACCATTATTACATGTGCCACAAAAACATAAACCATTTATCATAGAATAACCCTTGAAATAAAATGGGTTTCTTAAACATCATTCCATCATAATCAATTTAAAATAAATGGATTTCATAAAAATAATTCCATCATAAACACAATTTAATAAAATTAATAAGAGGGATTAAAACATAACCCTATGTCATCTTATATGGAATATAATTTTGATAAAACACTTGAACTTTATTCCTGAGGAAAATATCCTTTCTTTTTCAAAAACATTTCGTTTTCTTAATGTGCCATACAATTTTAAAAGAAACAAATTTAGTTGAAAATAATATTGAAATATTTTAGAGGAAGATTCATGCAAATAAGGTTTCATGAAACCATAAAATTACATTCAATCCATATATGTTAAAAAACACACTCCTTCCACTTTTGTTAGAAAATTCAAAAGGTACCTCAAATCAAAAAACGAAAAAATATTCCTTTCATACCATTTAATAAAAATTCACCAATGGGGTAAAATTAACTTTAAAAAATTATAGAAGAATATAAATAATATTACATAATTATGAAACATAGATGTGGATGATAAATATACCCCAGTAAATACTTACGTATAAACAATCTTAGATAAAAATGAGATTGTAAAATTATCCCTCACCTTAGGTCTAAAATCCTTCATATGTATCTGCTATATAATGATTTAAATAATGTTATTTACTTATTCCAAAATCATAATATTTTTTATGACATCATATATGATTATATTATCATCTGTTTGTTAGTAACATTTCATTGTCACAAGTTATTCGGATATTAACTGCTTTAGGTTCTTATACAAGATTTTTAAGATAAGTTCATGTTCCACTTTTTAGGTTATAGTGAAATCATTTAAAGAATTATATTAGTATAATATATATCACATTTATTCATTCAATTCACATATATAATCATGGTTTAATGGATATTATGTAGAATGAATTGCATCACATTGTGGAGACGGTAAGCCGTACGTACGCAAGCAATGATATCATTCCCCAAATTGTTGAATGGTATTGAAGTAAACAGTGTATAATATTTCCGGATTAGTAACATGTTATAATATTCATATATAGTTATTATTTTCATCATTATACCCATACAAGTAAGGTGGTGTTAAAAAACATATTACACCACATTGTGGGGATGGTAAGCTATACGTACGCACGCGCGGTGGTTTCATTTTTCATAGGATTGATAGAAGGTGAAATATGGTTGTGTCATATTTATAATAACATATTAGTATATTAGTGATACTTATTTTATTAATTTATAATGAAACAAATAATGAGGAGGATTTAGAATAAGAATTAAGTTTGAAAGGATCCGTAGAATAGATTACCTCCTCCTCGACGTGCTTCCTCAAAATATCTTCTTAGAGCCATAGAGTTGGTCTTTGAAGATGACCAGAACCTATAGAATGAAAATAGGTAATTATATAAGAAAAATGGAAGGGTATTTCTATACTTTAAGGATCAAAATAAAGTGAATAGGTGAGGGAGTATGTTCCCTTTTATAATTGAGGTGAGGGGAACTTTTGGAAACTCCATAAATAATAATTTATAATAAAATTGAAACCTATAAAAATAACTCTAAAATGTCCTAATTTAGAATATAAGATGATATAGGGTTTTAATCACATCAAAAAATAAATTCTGGACAAGTTATTTTGTAAATTTAAACCATATCTTTTAAACTGACACTTAGTTATTCTATTTAATTTTAATTCTGGTAATAAAATTCTAAATATTTAATGGTTATAAATATTTACTTATGTGGTGTTAATTGACCATAAATGTATATTTTATGATATATTAGACCTTATAATTATAATTTTGTAAATTTTAAATATTTTTTTTTGATTTTTAAATAATTTAATAAAATGTTATTTTCATAAAGTTTCAATAGTGTCAATTTTGACACTATTCATTTTTTTGAATTTAAATAAAATCCAAACAGAAGATAAATTAAAAAACAAATATTTGATACACTCCTAACATGTCATATTCAATTATAAAATTCATGGATCACATTAATTTTTTCATTTGATATTTATTTTTATATTTTTAAAACCATATTTTTGATATTTATATTAATAAAATAATTTCAACATCACAATTGTGTCATCATTAATGGTAATTATTTAACATTTAAAAATTATAAATAAATTAATATTATGTAGGTAATTCTATTATATTTACAAATACTATATATAGTCGATATTATCTCCTAGTTATCCATATATTAAAATTAATATACTTATATAAAATGAGATTGTGACATTTTGTCACATTCATTAGTTTTTATTATATTCATGTCATATTCATAGGTACGTGGCCACTAAGTTATTCCATTTATAAAGATAAATAATAAGGGTCAAAATTTTCCATCCAATAGGATTTTTACAAGTGTTAAGATAATTTTATAATATTATTTTTACTGTCAATTACTCGATTTACCTTTAACCATGGTAATAAAAATAATTACCATGTTACTATTCACAATGCCAAAAAATAAAAGTATCTTATTAACACAAATTTTACCTACTAATTAAAAATATAGAATCCATTTTTCAGAATTCAAAACACATAAGTTGTAGTAATTAATTTAAAATTAATTTCATATCCAAAATGAGAAAATGAGTTCTAAAAGTTAAAATATTTCAAAAGATTGAAATGTTTTTATATATGAATATAATGTAAAATTAATTCAAATTACCTAAATTATATTAAATGGTAAAAATATATTATATTTATACTTTTAAACCATTCAATAATATAATTTATCCATATAAATTATTTCTATGGAAAATGTTATTTTAAATTAAAATTTAGCATATTATTACTATTCAACAACACATGAAAGTTATCAGAAAAATATTAAAAATTTATCCAAAGTAAATTTTTATATCCCTATAAAAAATAAATTTTTTATTATTTCATATTAAAATTATTAATGTTTCAAAATAAAAATTTAAAATGGGTTCTCCGTTCAAAGGTGTAAAATTAAACTATAAAAAGGTTTCTATACATCAAATAGGGTTTTATTCATACCCTATGACTAAAATATCCATTGAATGAACATAAAAAATATGTTATTAAGTATAATATGTATATATATATATATATCACATTAATTTAATTACCAAATAAATTCACTCAAAAACACAACTATCTAATTAATTTATATTTGTCATAAATAATTGATAACCAATGGATTCACAATGCATTTTCCTAAGTTAGTTATAATTATTCCTGCTAACATAACGACTAGGCTATAATGGTAATTTTATAACATGGGAATCTCATGGTTCATTTCAACTCACGATTTCATGCAAAGAAATCTATTGAAGAAAAAAAATTATTTAAAGAAAATATTTCGTAAAAACATATGGGTGTTACATTCTACCCCCTTAAACTGAATTTCACCCTCAAAATTCATCACATGGGAAAAACATATGAGGATACATATACCTAATCAAATACTCATGTTACCATGTAGCTTATTCAAATTGTTGGTTCCTTTATAAAACTTTGACAAAGTGAGTGGTATTGTTTCACAAAACTTTCTCACTACGATCCAGAATCTCTATCAGTTGTTCTTGATAAGAAAGATCTTACTCCAATGGTACAACTTCTGAGATTAGTACATGTGAAATATTGGGTATGCACTTTCTCAGGAGAGATACATGTAACACATCATGAAATTGAGATAGATTCAGTGGAAGCACCAATCGGTAAGTTAGCTTCCCAACACGATCCATAATTTCAAATGGACCGATATACCTTGGGCTCAGCTTTCCCTTCTTTCCAAATCTCATTAATCTCTTCTAGGGAGATATTTGTAAGAACATCTTATCACACACTTCAAACTTTAGGTCTTTTCTTCGGTTGTCATCATAAATGTTTTGTCGACCCTGAGCTAATCTTATGTGTTGTTGAATAGATCTGAACTTTTTTCCATTTCATCAATAAGATCAGGTCCTAATAGATTTATTTTCCCAACGTCATCCCAATAAGGTAGAGTTCCTCACCTTTTTACCTAGAGAACATCATAAGGAACAATCTGAATTCTTGATTGAAAGATATTATTGTAATAAATTTACACCAACATTAGGTGTTTATCCAAATGTTCTTTTAAATCCATTTAGAAAGATCTAAACATGTCTTCCAAAGTTTTAATTGTCATCTCATACTGACCGTCTGTCTGAGGATGATAAGAAGTGATGAAACTTAACTCTGTATCCAAATAATGCTGAAGAATTTTCCAAAACTTCGAGGTAAACCTTAGACCTCGATCAAATATAATTAAAATTGGTACTCCATGAAATCTTACCACTTCCTTTACATATATCCCGACAAGAAGATAAAGAGAGAAAAATTCTCTAATAGTAATGAAGTGTGCCAACTTTGTAAGGCGATCAACTATAACCCAGATAGCATCTTTTCCTTTGGATGTTTTGGGAAGTCCGATGACAAAGTACATAGTGATGTTTTCCCGTTTCTATTCATGTATGGGCAATGGTTGTAATATCCCCTTAGACTTTTGTCTCTCATCCTTAACTTGCTGAAAAACCAAGCATGAAGAGACATATTCAGTGACATCTCTTTTCATTCAATCCCACCAGAAGTACTCTTTCAGGTCCTTGTACATCCTTGTCATTCCAGGGTGAATAGAGAATGAATAAATATGAGCCTCATCTAATCGCTCCTTCTTTAATTCTGGTATGGGAGGAATAAAAATCTGATTCCTAAACCTTATTATTTCATCACAATCAAGTTCAAATTCAGGATCATTTCTCACCTTCTTTTGTATATTTACATCTATCTTCTTTACCTCCTTAATCATCACTTGTATTGATGGTTGAAAATTAATTTTAGAAAGATAATATTCCCCTCTTATTTTAAAATTTCAAGATCCATCCTTTTAAAATCCATAAATATTGGATCTTTTTTGATCCTCATCATGGATATTCTAGCATGGTCTTGTCGACTTAATGCATCTTCCACCTTTTTTTCTTTTCCAGGGTGGTAATGTATTGAGTAGTCGTAATCTTTAATCAACTCCAACCATTGTATTTGGAATATATTCAGCTCCTTTTATGTGAAAATATATTTTAAACTTTTATAATCAGTATAAATATCACACATTTGACCATAAAGATAATGCCTCCATATTTTTAATGAAGAGATTATCACTGCTAACTCCAAATCATGATTGGGGTTATTTTTCTCATGGATTTACAACTTCCATGAGGAATAAGCTATCACCATATCATTTTTCATGAAAACACATCCCATACCCTTCTTGGATGCATCACTGTATATCACAATCCTTTATCCACTACAAGGTAGTGTGAGCATAGGTGCACTGGATAACCTTCTTTTTAGTTATTTTAAATTATCTTCGCATTCCTCTATCCAAACAAACATAACTCCTTTACAAGTTGACATGGTGAGTGGATTAGATAATCATGAAAAATCTTTCACAAAACATCGATAATATCCAACCAAACCATGAAAACATTTGATCTTAGTTACCTTTTTTGTTCTAAACCATCTTTCAACTTTTTTTTGGATCCATAGATATACCCTATCTTGAGATTATGTGACCGAAAATTGAATCTTTATGAAGCCGAAATTCACACATGGTAAATTTGGAATAAAGCTTCTACTTTCATAGTGTCTTCAGTAAATTTCTCAAGTGATTTCATGTTCTTCCTTTCTCTTTGAATAGAAAAGAATATCATCTATAAAGTCATCCAAAAACTAATAAAGATAGTATCTAAAGACTCTATTAATTATATCCCTGAAGATAGCATGGGAATTTGTAAGACCAAAAGGCATCACTATAAATTCATAGTTTCCATAACTTTTACAGAATTTCATCTTTGGTATATCCTTCTTTTTGACCCCCAATTGAAGATATCCTGAATGAAGATCAATCTTCAAAAAGTATTGAGATCTGCATAGTTGGTCAAATAATTCATCAATGTGGGGAAGAGGATATTTGTTCTTGATAATGATCTTGTTAAGTTATCGATAATTAATGAAGAGTCTCACTAATCCTTATTTATTCTTAAAAAATAGAATAGTTACTCCCCAAGGTTATTCACTAGGGAATATGAATATATTATCAAGATTCTATTGGAGTTTCTTCTCTAATTTTTTTAACTCAATTGGGGCCATTCTATAAGGTTTCCTTGAAATAGTCATAGAACTTGGTGTGAGTTATATTGAAAACCCAACTTCTTGATTTGGTGGAAGACCTAGAAATTCCTTTGGAGAGACATCATTAAACTCTTGTACAATTTGTGTTTTATTAATCATGGGTTTCTCTCCAACCATTTGAGATAAATGGCCTTAATTTATAGGAATCAACATCCATAAGATGGATGAAATTTCTACTGGAAGGTTATATTTATCTTTGCAATGATAGATGATCATAGATTAATCAGGAATATGAAATGTAACTTCCCTTCCTTGGAAATTGATATGTTCTCCATATATAGAAAGTAAATCCATGCCAAGAATAACATAAAATTCCATTATAGGATGGATCAAAAGATTTGTAGGAAACAATTTCCCACAAACTTAAACTAGAGAAGAATTATAAACTTTTGATGTGACCATTGTGCCATATGAAGTTGTCACAACTAACTCAACATCTAATTATTCAGGTAATATGGCGATACCCTTAGAAAATTATTCTAAAATAAAATAGTGGGTGGATCCAGAATCAAATAAAACATTTTCTACTTTATAGTAGATTGCAATTTTACCTTTCACAACTTCAATATCATACTCCACGTCACTGATAGTGATTTCATGTGACTTTCCTTTGTCTTTGTCCTTAAGAGTTTTTTGATATCGATCTTCATCAATAACCCTTGGATTAGGGAATTTATTGGAATAATTACCCATTTCCTTGCAATTGTAGCATTGAAGTGTAGGAGGTTCATTCTGTGTATCCTTTTCTTTGTTCGCATCATTAGACATCTTTTTCCCATCACTTCGACATTCAACTGCTTGATGACCTTATTTTCCACACTTAAAAAATTTACTAGTCCCTTTAAAGAAATTCCCTTCATGTTTCATTATGCACATTGAGCACAAGGGAAAACTCATCTTCATTTCAGTGTGGTCTTTAGATTTTCCTTTTAATTCCAATTTTCTCTTCTAATCAAACACATATGACTGATGGGTTACTCTAATATCCATCTCAACCATGAGAGAACATCAAACAATTTCCTCATAGCTATTTTAGTACCTTATTGATAATTACCTTAAGAGACTTTGTTTTAAGCCACTAAATAATATATTAATTTTACTCTCAGGTTGGATAATAATTCCAGAAGTATACCTTTTATGTCTTGTAAAATTTGCTTCTTAGGTACCAACAAATTCATTATCCTTTTTCTTAAGTTCAAGGAACTCATTCTCCATCTCTGTTTGAATAATATGAGGAAAGTACTTATGAAAAAATAAGTTATTTAACTCGTTTCATTCCATAGACTCAATTTCATATTTTGACTCATATTATTGATAAGATTCAACCATTGATCAACTTCACCTTCCAAATGATATACTGCTAAGATGACTTTATCATGTTCAGAAAATTGTATAACTGAAAATATATTTTTAGTGGTATTGATCAATTATTCAGCCACTAATGGATTAAGAGACCCACTAAATGAAGGTGGATGATACCTTATTAAGGATTAAACAGAATGTTTCTCCCTCCTTTGCTCGTTTGGAAGTCCCACATGATTCATAGCTTGAGAAAGTTTTTTGATCGTGACAACAAGATTTTTCATTCCATCTCCCATAACATTTGGTCACTTTGGGGGAAAATCATTGCATTTCTCATCATATTCAGCATTAACGTGGTTCCTTAGGGTTCCATCCATTTACTAAAACCAAGAAGAATATTGTGAGAAACACAAATCATAAAAAGAAAACTATATAATTCAAGAATAAAATTTCAATTTACAAAACTGTAGGTTTTATCCTAGGTTATTCATGAACATCTTTAAAACACTAGGGTAGGATTGTAACCTATACTTAGACATATCCTTTGGGTTCTTACTAAGGTTCTCTCATCCTAGTTTCCAAAGTTTTACTATACCTTTTATCTAATACCAACTATAACGATAGATATTTTACATGTAGATATTACTTCAACAACAAAGAATATTTATTAAATAACATAACAAAGACCATGCAAGGACCATATAGGTTTATTGTCATTATAAACTGAGAGACCTAAACAACTGGTTCATTAAACTTCAACATTGTCCTCTGCTTATTTCTTCAAAACTAAAATCTTTTTTGACATATCTTACATAATACCCTTCTTCATGACTTGGGGAAAAGAAACATATGAATGTGTGAGCTCAAATGCTCAGTAAGGGTTAACAAAGGAAATATCAATATACTACTAGAAAATGGGTCCATACCCACACATATATACCCATGGTTTTTAAAACCGTGGGTACAAGTGGTATATTTTTATCTATCCCCATGGTTTTTTAGAACCATGGGTATAATAACCCCAATTTGAATATTTTATCAGGATGCACCTCCCAATTCACAATTTCCTCCCCCATGCCTCCCCCGATCCCTGGCCTCTATGCCCTCTCATCCCCTCCCTGATCACGAGCTCCTGCCCTAGCCTCCACCTCCCAACCCCAACTCCTCCCTCTGTCTTCTTGCCTCTTTCTATGCATATAGGGACACCTCTACCTCTACCTCCTGGACCCCACCTCTACCTTTTGGCCCCCACCTCTACCTTCGCGGTCGCCTCCCTCCTTCTCCACCTACTAGACTCTGCCTCCTCCCGACCCCGGCCTCCCGACCTCAACCTCCTATCCACAAAAGGTATTCCTTATATTCTACTCACCTCTTCCTTTCTTTATTTATATTAATCTCTGTTATTGAATTAAATCTTTTTTGGTGAATCCCACCTGAGCATGGTAGAATTCATCTCGGATTAAGGGATATCTATTATCTTGTATAATGGACGATGCAATGGTTATACTGTAGACCATTTTCCCCTATTTCGATGGAAGGTGTCCAAGGCATGTTGTGTCCTAGGGTTTTCTAGATTTTCGGGTGAAATATTGGGATACTATATTGAAGTTATTTGGTACTTTAGGCTTGTGGAACTTTGGGTTAATTTTTTGGAAGTTGATTTCATTAGTTTTCTTTAGGTATTAGTTATTATTTGATTGTAGTTATTATATAATTGAGTTTATTTAGTGATAGACTTTTTTTTGTTAAATTTTAAGTTATTATTGAAGGTTTTTTGGAGTATGAAATCTCACCTATGATCTTGGTCTGTGATCTTGAGATTTTTTATGATAAATGAATATGACACATTATGACTCATTAGGATTAGGTAAGTGATTGTTTCATATAGTTCATGTATCTTGATAATGGCATTCTTATGATATTATATATATATATATATATATGTCAAAGGGTGATATTGATTTTTAAAAAACCTTGATAGTGATTTATATTCATTTGAAGTAATTAATAATATATTAGATATTCTTTAAAATAGAGTATTGTGTATGACATCATTAACATGATTTGAAGGAGATTTTTAGTTTACAATGATTTTTTTGTGACATTATAGGATTGATTATGAATTTTTTTTATAAAAATAGTTATTTGAAAGAGAAAAATGAACTCCTTCCTTCCCTTAGGTGTTTTATCAAAATGTTTTTGTAAATGAACTCACTCCTTTCCCCTTTTTATCTTTTATTTTTTATCTTCTAAACCAATGTATTCTAAAATATGAGTTGTAACACCTTATTAAAATAGTAATTGTGGAACTTGGTTTCCAAACTTTCTTTTAGGTCATGGGCACTTATAACATAAAAAATAATTTACTTACATGTTCTATAGGAGATACATTTTTCCTTAAAGATGAAGTCTTAAATTAATGAAGTGGTGATTTAAAATATATTAGTCTAGATTAACATTTATGACCAAACCATTTATGATAAATAATACCTTTCAACCTTGTACTTTTGATTATTGGCAATGTTTTGATACTTTTCCAAACTCGATAGCTGGTCTCTAGTTTTTACATCATTTTTTTGTCTATACCATGTGTGATATTTTTGTGCATGACATGTCTATAAATTCATTTTACATCCCCCTAGTATGTCATAAGTATTTAAAATGGAATACCCATTCTTTATTTGGATTGAGATTATCATGTTTGATTTTAGTATTGTTATATTTTATTTATATAATAGTTTAATATATTTTTCATGGTTAAACATAATGGTTATCATTATCATACTATCATGGTGTTATAATAGTGCCTAGTGACAATGTGCAATATGATTTACTTTTATTTCATATTTATTTACTTTAGCACAGACCCAGTCTACTATTTTCCCATATTATATGTTTACAGCTTTGACATAGAACATGTCTATTGTTATAATTTGGAACAATTTTATTGTTTTATATATAGAACATTTTGTGGGTTTTTATCTAGGTTGATTCTTGATGTTAGGGCTCTTGGGTCCAATTTTCCTTTATATTCAAAATTTTCCATGTAGAATGAAAAAACCAAACCAAACCAAACCAAATGAAACTTGTAACTCTCTAAACAGAACTAACATGCATAAACCCATGCTAACCTAACATGAACTGATTATAACCAAAATTTATTGAATTGAATTAAATTGAATTAACGTTACTTAATCCATAATGGATAGAATAAAACAAAATAAAAAATATAATGAAACGTTTAAAAAAATATATGTCATGGTGTAACTAGTGACATGGTTGATTAGATGTTATTATACCAATTTTTTTTTCTAAATTTGGTCTTAATATTCTTATTCATAGCTTATTAAAATGTCATTATACTAGTATACTAGTTAACTTTGGATATAAAATTATGACCTTTATTTCTAATTTTAACATAAAAAATTTTATAATTAAATATTATTTGAGAATAGATTATATTTATATATGTAGAGCATGATTTCACCCGATTTTATTAAGCATTATAGTTGATATAGTTAGTAATGTTTTCCTAATAATGGATAGTATTTAAATATATTTGTGACTACACTATAAGGGATGTATATATTTTTTTATATAAAATATAAAATGGTTTGTTAGCCAATGATGTATATCGTTGAATGGGATATGTCTTACACCATGTCTACATATACCCCTTTTCCCTTTCCACCAATGGGATGGGACCCTGGGGCACTGAATCTAGTATACACATTCACATTTCCATGTGATGGAGGTCTTCTCATAACCGCCATAGGTAGAAAATACATGCAAATTGTTTTTGGGGATGGGTCATTGATTGGACCTACCCCACTCATCTCAGATTCCATGTGATAGCCTAAACCAGATAATATTGGTGTAGACCCTCTTAGTATTGTGTGTTATTATTTATAGATAGTTTTTGATAAATAAATACCTTTATTGGTTACCATTATTATTATATCATTGTTAACTTCTTGTAAAGTTGTTGTATTATATTTATTTTACTGAGTAGACATGATCATGCATACACTTGTTTATTCACCACTGTGTTAAGACATTGTAGGTTGTTCCCTACTGACCATGTACATACTCATACCCTTCATAGGCACTCTAGTATACATACATAATGGGCACTTTAGATAGTTATGTTGTTACAAATTAGATATATGTAGCCTAATTGATCTTGGTTGTTGTTAGGTGCCTATTTTATGGAGCCCATTTGGGGTATTTTTGTTTCCATGATAGTCACATAGAACAAGTGCAATGGGGCCATCCTGGGTTGATCCATAGGTGTCTCCATAGGTTGGACATACCATTTTAGTTTTTTATGTACTGTTTGGTTTATGAATTTCTTATTCATGTAGAGTTTATTTAGTTTCTCAAATTTTATAGATTTCTAAATTATTTTAAACTTGGTTTAAGGTTCAAGAATTCTCATATTGATTATATATTTATTATAGTCTAGAAATTCTATAGAACGATTATCTTGGTAGTGACCTACTTCTCTTGATGTATTGTTGAATTCCTATCATGGATTCTATTTTTTATTTGAAACTCTTACTAGGTAAACCACCTCCCACTATTTAGTTTTCAACCCTTTTAATTTATTCCAAACTCTAGCGATAAGGAGGTGCACCTGAGGTGAGTTGGTGTATCTTTTTTGAATTAGAATATAGGGATTATGGAGATAGTAATTCTTTTGGGGTGTATATATAGGGTATATTGAATGCCTTGAAGATGTTCGATAGGTTGGTGCATCCTTTTTGTAGTAGGATATCTGGGTGGTTGGTGACTTTTATTAGTTTGGAAGTTATACAGTGGAGCATAGTGGCGTCTTGGGTTTGTATTGGTATGTTAGTTTTCGGTGTGTTTGGGAAGTATAATATTTTTTGGAATTTGATGAGTCAATATGGTGTTGGGAGTTTTTCATTATAATTTTATACCAACGCCTTATCCTCAGCCTTGGCCTAGACTTGATGAGTCAATATGGTGTTGGTAGTTTTTCATTATAGGTCTATACTGACGCCTCGACCTCGACCTTAGCCTCGATATCGACCTCAACCTTAACCTCGATGTCTAGTGTTGTAAATTATAGATCATATAGAAAAAAAGATGATTACCAGATGATGCAGGATGTCATGGATGCCGCCCTGCTTCACCCTGTTTCCTGGACTATAATCTAGGTTTCACCGAGCATCCATTGTTGGCCCATCTATTTTTTTTTTTTAATTATGCGGGCATGATTAGATGTAATTGTATTATTATTTAAGTTTTTTTTCAACTGTCCACATTTAATTATTATTATTCATATTTAATTGTATTATATTTTAGGTTCAAGTAAAATGACTATTGAGAGTGGAATTTGAGCATCTAATGTGGTAGAATCTATAACACATAACTGTTTTTATTGTAATTTTGCATCACAAACTCAATAGTTACTTTTAAAACCCACATTGATTCCATCACTCTTGAATGTAATATTACTACTACTTGTGACTAACACTTTATATAAAATAATAGTTGTTTTGGTATCACCTTTTAAAAATAATAATATATAAAGCAGTTATAGTTATTGAAAGTTTGAAACATTATTACATTGTTTGGGTGATGATTTTTGCCTTTGATTTTCTATAGAGTTGGATAATAGTTTTGGTAAAAAAAATTATTGTTACCATCCCTTTTGATTTCTCTTTTCATGTGATCTCCTATGCTCATTTATATTTTTGGCTTGTTTCATTTGTACAGTTTACTTATGATCTAAATAAAGGCATTTTTTATGTTCGTTCTTCTCGCATTTTCATGAGATCAAGGAAATCAATCTGCTCATCATTTTTTCATCATAAAGGAGAATATTTAGGTAATTTTACATATTTATAAGTTATTAATATTTTTGTAAAAATAATTATTCTAAAATTATTTCTTTTATGATATTATGTGAATTTTTTCCTGTAATGTCATGCATTTTGATTATGTTTTCATCAGGGGTGTTAAATGGGAATTATTTAGTAAGTTCTCCAACTCTAAACAGTAATTTTATGGTGTGAATTTATTCTATTATGAAATGACATGAATTTTGAGTGATTTAAATCATCATCAATTGGAATTTCTATGACTTGTGTTTTGATTCTATCTGGCTACCAATGTTTGAAACAATCATTGAATAAAACAGTATTTATTTAATTAAAAACTCATATAAACATATTAATTTGTATGAATAAAGGATCCCATTTTTATACTATGAAATGTATTTTGTACATTCAGAAATTTTCTTAATCATTTCTATTCTACACAGGAGGATGTCTACAATCTCATAGTAGTGGTATGATGTGAATTTTTATTTTTCTAAATAGTCCTTCCAATCTGATTACTATACTGTTATATTGTGTTATCATATGGGGTTTTTTTATTCCAATTATACTATGAACTATATCCATTGGTCTTCATTAGTATTTTAATACCACTATTGGATTTCTCTTCAAAAATATTTTCATCTCCCGTTTCATTCCTTTCTTTTATGGATGGATAACCAAGATCCTCTACTCTGCTACAAGCAGTATTATTATATTATAGAGTACACTGGTGCTTGCATCAACCCTTGACTCCAGGACAGAAATCATTTTGAGGATTCCACTCAATGTGAGTATGGTTTTCATCACCACGATGCTCTTCTAGATTTTGTGGGAACCCATTGGAACCTTCACTCAAACCATGATCTTGATGTCCCAATCCATGATCACCCTCAAGAGATTGAATCATTACATGATCAGTGATGAATTGTCTATAGATTCAATAGATATAGTCGATCATTGAGATGGTTCCATCACCATTGAGGTCAAAAATAAATTTGTTAGCTTGGATGAAGATTATGAAGAACCCTCTTTGAGGGATTTGAAACTAGAGATTCACAGGGGGGAGATTGAAGCCATAGTTGGGACTGTTGGATTGAGGAAGTCTTCTCTCTTGGATTCAATTATTGGTGAAATTCACACAAAAATGGAAAGCTGTGTACTTGTCCAATGACTAATTTTTGATTTATTAGTTCGTCACTTGAATGTATTGATTATTACATAGATTTATATAATTTATTTTCTTTCATCAGGTCAGGATTTTTTGAACAACTGCATACGTTGCCCTAACATCATGGATTCAAAGTGGTACCATTCAAAAAAAACATCCTGTTTGGATTAACGATGAACCTGAAAAGATACAGGGAAGTCATCCAGGCCTATTGTTTGGAGAAAGACTTATAAATGATGGAATCCAGGGACTAGACTAAAATTGGGGATCGAGACATCAAACTCAATGGTGTCCGAAAATAGCACATATAGCTTTCTAGAGTTTTTTATCAGGATCTTGATATTTACCTTCTTGATGATGTTTTTAGTGCATTAGATGCCCAAAATGTAATTTTAATAATATTATGTAGCATTTCTAAAACGTTCCATTATTTTTATAGGAATGTGTGAGGGGGCTTCTCAAAGGCAAGGCCATTTTACTGGTTACCCATCAAGTTTACTTCTTACATAATATTGACAGCATATATGTGAGTTTCCTTTAGTAAATTTTATTGTTTGTGAAGTGGGTATTTACTGGGTTGACATGGAAAATATGTTATGATAGATGGGATGGTAGTGCAATCTGGGAAGTAGAGAGATATACTTGAATATGGCGTGGATTTAATGATTTGGTGATGGCTGATGACAACTTAATGGAACTGGAAGAAATAGGCTTCAATGTGCCTACCATGAGTTCCCCTAAGACACCAAACTCACTAGAAGCCTCATTGGAATGTTCAGAATCCACCAGTGATGGAATGCATCTCAAATATGTTTTGTCACCTGAAGTATCATATAAACCACCTGATTCTGTTTAGTCTTTATTTATGGTCATATAAATTTTTAATTATGACTTATAGATTCCTTTTTTGTAGGTCCTAAGAAGTCAGAAGATTATATATGGTTTGGATATTAACTTGGATAAAGTTCTTTTCCACGTTGTAGGTAATTTTGGGTTTCTTTACATGTAATTATTCTGATTAGGAACTTTTTTAGTTTTATAGTTGGGGATTTTTTTAAAAAAATTTACAATCTAATTGAGATGGTATTTTAATTATGTAATCAGAATTCCTAAAATACACCCTTAAAATCATGTCTATGTTATTGATTTTGTTGATTGGATTCCAAAAAATTGGGCTCATTTAAAGTATATTGAATGAGGTTGATGTTTATCCATGACTTTCATCTTTTTAAATATCTGTTTGGAACATTTCTGCTTGGTTTTATTACTCATTCAATGTTAGTTGTTGATATATGATTCAAATTAGCTACCTCAAGGATATTTCTAACATGTGATAGGTTTTATTTCTCATTCAATTTTATTTGTTGGTATATTATTCAAATCAGTTACCTTAAGGTTAGAATTATAATTGAAATGATTCACCAATAAAGAAAACTATAATTTTTGCAGAGAGGGAGGGGATTGAAGGTTAGTTTCCATTATAATTGAAATTATTTTTTGATATAGACAACTAGAATGAACTCTGAATAGAGAGGGGTTGTTGGGGGGGGGGGGGTATGGTGCTGGGGAAGAAGGGAGGGGGGTGCAGGGTTAGGGGGAGGGGGTTTGTAGTGGGAAGGGGGAAGTGGGGTTGTGAATGGTGATGGGGGGGGGGGGGGTGTTTCTACTAGTATTCAGGTGGGATCGTGTTGGGGAAGAGGGAAGGGGTGTACAGGGGAGGGTGGATGGTGTTGGGGAAGAGGGCATGGGTTTGTGCAGGGGGGAGTCTGTAGGGTGAGGGGGAGTGCAGTGGGAAGGGGGCAGTGGGGGTGTTTTTACAAGTATTCAGGGGAGGGGGGTGCAGGGTGGGTGGGTGGTGGGGGGGGGGGGGTGTAGTGGGAAGGGGGTAGTGGGGGGAATGTAGTGGGAAGGGGTAGTGGGGGGTGTTTTTACAAGTATTCAGGGGGGTGGTGCTGGGGAAGAGGGTAGGGGGTGTGCAGGGGAGGGTGGGGGGGGGGGGCTGGGGAAGAGGGTAGGGGGTGTACATGGGAAGGTGGGGGGGGGGGGACTGGGGAAGAGGGAAGGGGTGTGTGCAGGGAAGGGGTGAGGGGGTGTGTAGTGGGAAGGGGGCAGTGTGGGGTGTGAGGGTGAGGGTGGGGGGTTACAAGTATTCAGGGGGGGGATTCTGGGGAATATGGAAGGGGTGTGTGCTGGGGGGTGCAGGGTGAGGGGGATGTCCAGGAGGGGGGGTGTCCAGGGGGGGTGGGGAGGGGTGGGGGGAAGTGTTCAGGGGGCAGGGAGGGGGGTAGTGGGGTGACAGGGCTTATAATTTACACATTTTTTTAATGAATGTCCATTGTTTTAAACATCCCAAGATAACATTTTGAGCTTATATGTTACAATTTTTTATTTAAGAAGTATTTTAAGTTTAAATGCAAAAATGACCAAATTCTGCATTTTGGACAGATTTTCACTACAGGGGTATTTTGGTCATTTACAAAAAAATATAAATCCAAATTTTATGATTATAATTTTTTTAGAATCCTAATTTAATTTACTTCAACTTTGTCTTCTGTACCAGGATCGGATTCGACCATCTTGAGGTCCAAACAATTCAATGAATTTGAAGATTATTCAGGAACACCAAGGAAGCTTCCTAGAAATTTCATCCAGAAAAAAGAAGGTTCAGTGAAATATACATAACTCGCTCAAAAAGACTTTAATGGAGCTGAAATTTTGTGGCTAGACGGATAAGCATATTTGGAACAAGTTTCATTAAGGAGGACACGCCTTAAATGGCCGTTGTCAGGTACGTTAATTCAGTACAAAACGGTGTTTTGCGGTTTGATTATTCTGACTGGACAGAATAAAGTGTCAGAGTAAATTGGCCATAACTCATTCATAACTTCTCCAAATTCTCTGAAATTTTGAGGGGAACGTCCAAGACAATTATGAACAACATTGAATAAGGGCTCAACGCGTGAAGAGGTCATTTATGGGGTCCCAAACGCAACAACAGTCGGAGGACAGAAATCTGGCTATAAAAGGAGCAGAGCTCCTCCTCCTCAAGACATTCCAATTCCTACCCAACAACATCCGGGGCACCAAGGAGAGGAGGCCAAATGGCCATTTAGGATTTATATTTCTTTATTTCCATTTTTATTTTAGTTTTAATTTCTTATGTAATTCATTCATAATCATTTTATTAAAGTGTTTCACATTTCTTCTTCCACCGCTTTTCACTTATAACTTTAATTTTTTGTTATCTCTCTTCCATCATTCCATTGTGATCTCTTTGCACTTCGCCATGGCAATTGAATAACTTGAGGCTTGGAAATAGGGGAGGATTCATGACGTTATTCATTATTTCATTTCAAATTAAAAAAATGTTTTAAATCTATTTGTGGTGGAGGAGAGAATATTGCACGGGTGTGGCGGTCGTCCACTACGACATTATTTTCAATTCCATTTCTTTTCATTGATTAATAACTTCCCCTCCCTTATCTTAGGAAAAACCATCATACGGTGGAGTTGGGGTTTCCATAAGGTTTGAAATGGCATACTGTGGAGTCGGGTCTTGTAGGGATAATATTCTCGGTTGAGGTGTTACTCTACTGGATTACTGGAGGAGGTGTGGTTTGGTGTGCCGAAGGCATGTTAAAATCACACACATAATAAATCAATGGGATGTAATTCATTAATGAGGTTTCACTAAATGAATTATCAAATAGAATTTAAATAATCAACAAATAATGAATGGACTCGTGTTATCCAAACCTAGGACCAAGACCTTTCTTTTATAATTTCATTTTGTAATAATTTGCATTTAGATTTTAATATTGCATTTCTTAATTTATGTTTAAAATTTTCTAAAACTATAAAAATATATATATTCATAAATAATATAAAAAAAAATAAATAAAAATTAGATTAAGTGAATTAGTATAAGTGATTGAACCGACTATAACGCTCCTCAAGTGAGACGACCCTGGTCAGCCACTGTGCTGCATTAGGAAAATTAAATATGCTTTTGCCACGCCCCACGACAGGCGTGCGTCAAAACTGGCGCCGTTGCCGGGGAGCTAATTAGTTAATTCAATCACTTTTTTCTAAATTCACAGTTTTTTTTATATTTTTCATTTTTTTTAAAAAAAAATCATAAAAAAAATCATTTCCCATAATGTCTTCAATATCAAATTCAAATTCATGGAACAATTACTCACAGGTGCCGGAAGAAGAAACTGACTACACTGAGGAGTCCCTCCAACGAAGGGCTGATGCTCTAATGATAAGGCTCAAACAAAAGGAAAAAGGATTAGCAACATGGATCTCACTGGAAGATTTGATGGCCTTGGCTAATGAACTCTAAACAGACATTCAAAGATTCAAGGCCAACAGGGATGTGCCACTGGTCTTCCCAAATTTCATTGAAGACATCCATGATGTTGAAAACAAACTCAAGGTGGAGGAGTCTGACTATCTATCTTCATCTATTAAAGATCAACTCCAAGTGGCATTTTCTATTGAAGAAGATATTCAAGCCAAACCGACTGAGGGAGATGATACAATCTTGAACTCAAACTCTTTTAAATTTATTGAATTTGATTTGAGTATAACTCCCAACTTTTTTGAATTTTCAGAATTGTGTGAATCATATTATGCCTTGGAGGATGATGTGGAAAAAGAAGATGCACCTGTTGAGGAACACCTAGAGCTCCCTGAAGTCATTGAACATCTAATGGAGGAGCCCCATCATGAAGAGATTCTAGTGGCTTTTCCTGATGAACCAGAGACACATGCTGCTTCACATCTGAAGCAACCACTGGAAATAGAAGAAGATGTTGCAGAAGAAGCAACGAAGAAGGAGGAGGATCCATACTTCATCCTACCCCCGCCATGCAATCTATACCCCATTTCAAAGGGGGTGGATCTGGTGTACTCTATACATGGAATCCTCCTCAACAAGGAAAATGAAGCACAAGCTGGGAAAAGCCACATGTGGTGGTTCAAATCAAAGAAGCTACATCCACCATCAGACTTTGGATAACAGCTGGTACTGCCCACTGGAGGCAGTAAAAATTCAGGGCCCACTTGGGGGATCATACCAAGACTTATCTCTTGCTTTATAGGAATTTAGATTTCAATTTCATTTCTTAGAAGTAGTTTAGCATTCATCCCTTTCCTCCTTATCATTTTGAGCTTTAATGACATGATTCTTGTTCTTAATTTTGAAATTTTCTTTTGTAGGATCATGATGGAAGAAGGAAGCCCCAAAAATTTGTTAAAGGGGACTGAATCTTTATTTCAAAAGGGAGTTCATTTTTAAATTTTAAATTTTAAACTCCTTAATTTTTTTTCCAAAACATGTTTTAAGCTTTAATGATAAGAATTGCATACCCTCACTTGAATTAATGTTTTACTCAACTTATCTAGGAGACATGAGTTTCTTAGGAATCTTGTGATGCCATGTTTTAAATTTCAATGTTAATGAGATTGAATGATTAAAATGGATAATTGGATGATTAAAGTGAATCAAGGATATTGAAATAAGGACTCATGATTTGAGGGAATTAATTGATTCATTTAAATGAAATTTCCCTTCCATTTTTAATTCTTTGAATTTCTGAAATTCATGTGAATTAATTTGTTTTTATTAATCATGCCATGAGTGATTTTCCAATATCATATTCTCATTCCTGAGAGGATTTCTATACCAAATATTTCCTATTTTATCTTGAGCATATTTCTTGAGTGATCTTGGGACGTGCCACCTGCTAGAACTTGTATTGAAACTTGTCAAAGCTATGACTGTACAAAACCACATTTAAAATGATTGAGGCATATCTTTGGCTAGCCACATTTTATCCTAAGACCCACCTTTACATTTATCCTTCGTAAGACCTTAGATGAAATGAATTGCCTTATAGGTTTAAGCCACATTACAATCCAATTTTTCCTTACCTACCCACACTTTTAGTATTTTTGCATGGTTATTTCAAGTTTGAGTGTGGGGGAAGGGCCTTTCGTGTGCGTTCCTTGGGATATGTATCATTTTTGGGTGGTGTAATGTGTGCGTCATCATTTTGGGCAATTTATTATTAGAAAATTGGGAATGAGTCATCATTTCATTATGCTTCTTTCATTTCATCCGGTTCTCCAAAAAAAAGAAGAAAAAAAAATCAAAATAAAGCTGTGCCTTTCTGGAGCTTTACAAAAAAAAAAGAAAATAAAGTTGTGCCTTTCTGGAGCTTTACAAAAAAAAGGGAGAACTTGGATGATATCATTCTTTGTAATCATTTATTGACTCATGACCCATGTCACTGAAAGGGGAGTGGTGTTGTGATTCACATTTCAAGGGGATTTGAGTGAGGTTCATCTTGTGTTTTCACTTGATTAATCATGCATTGTACTTAAGAGTCAAACCTCCTACTTCTGGCCTTAAATTATTTCAATCATTTACCCACCAACCCTAAGCCACAGAGTCATTTTTAACCTTTATTGCAAGTCCTCATGATTTTATGTGTGTTTTGTCTTTACAAAGTGGAGAAAGTAGTTACTTTACAAGCCTATGGGTAAGGAGCATGTTCTCATGATATGAGCATAACTCTACTATTAACTGTATCATGAGTGATGGGATAAAAGATTCAAAAGTGAGGTAGGTCATGATTTGGCATGTTTAATAATAATAAATTGAGAAGCTTGAATGAATGAAAGGAGAAGCTTTATTATTTTTCAAAGGGGAAAAGTAAAATGCATGAATTGATTGTTTCTTTGAAAAATGGGAAATTAAATTGTTATTTTTTGTGGAACTGGAAAATTTGATTGGAAATTGATAATCATTTGATTTTATTCCATTTGAAATTTAAATATTGGTGACATTGGTGCCCTTTGAATTCCATGTTGAGATTTTATGCTTGAGGACAAGCATGGTTTAAGTGTGGGGGAATTGACAGGGCTTATAATTTACACATTTTTTTAATGAATTTCCATTGTTTTAAACATCCCAAGATAAAATATTGAGCTTATATGTTACAATTTTTTATTTAAGAAGTATTTTAAGTTTAAATGCAAAAATGACCAAATTCTGCATTTTGGACAGATTTTCACTACAGGGGTATTTTGGTCATTTACAAAAAAATATAAATCCAAATTTTATGATTATAATTTTTTTAGAATCTTAATTTAATTTAATTCAAGTTTGTATTTTGTACCAGGATCGGATTCGACCATCTTGAGGTCCAAACAATTCAATGAAGTTGAAGATTATTCAGGAACACCAAGGAAGCTTCTTAGAAATTTCATCCAGAAAAAAAAAGGTTCAGTGAAATATACATAACTCGCTCAAAACGACTTTAATGGAGCTGAAATTTTGTGGCTAGACGGATAAGCATATTTGGAACAAGTTTCATTAATGAGGCAACGCCTTAAATGGCCGTTTGCATGGACGTTAATTCAGTACAAAACGGTGTTTTTCGGTTTGATTATTCTGACTGGACAGAATAAATTGTCAGAGTAAATTGGCCATAACTCATTCATAACTTGTCAAAATTCTCTGAATTTTTGAGGGTGAACGTCCAAGATAATTATGAACAACAGTTAATAAGGGATCAACACGTGAAGAGGTCATTTATGGGGTCCAAAACGCGACAACAGTCGGAGGATAGAAATATGGCTATAAAAGGAGGAGAGCTCCTCCTCCTCAAGACATTCCAATTCCTACCCAACAACATCCGGGGCACCAAGGAGAGGAGGCCAAAGGGCCATTTAGGATTTATATTTCTTTATTTCCATTTTTATTTTAGTTTTAATTTCTTATGTAATTCATTCATAATCATTTTATTAAAGTGTTTCCCATTTCTTCTTCCACCGCTTTTCACTTATAACTTTAATTTTTTTTGTTATCTCTCTTCCATCATTCCATTGTGATCTCTTTGCACTTCGCCATGGCAATTGACTAACTTGAGGCTTGGAAATAGGGGAGGATTCATGACGTTATTCATTATTTCACTTCAAATTAAAAAAATGTTTTAAATCTATTTGTGGTGGAGGAGAGAATATTGCACGGGTGTGGCGGTCGTCCACTATGACATTATTTTCAATTCCATTTCTTTTCATTGATTAATCATTTCCCCTCCCTTATCTTAGGAAAAACCATCATACGGTGGAGTTGGGGTTTCCATAAGGTTTGAAATGGCATACTGTGGAGTCGGGTCTTGTAGGGATAATATTCTCGGTTGAGGTGTTACTCTACTGGATTACTGGAGGAGGTGTGGTTTGGTGTGCCGAAGGTATGTTAAAATCACACACATAATAAATCAATGGGATGTAATTCATTAATGAGGTTTCACTAAATGAATTATCAAATAGAATTTAAATAATCAACAAATAATGAATGGACTCGTGTTATCCAAACCTAGGACCAAGACCTTTCTTTTATAATTTCATTTTGTAATAATTTTCATTTAGATTTTAATATTACATTTCTAAATTTAAATTTAAAATTTTCTAAAACTATAAAAATATATATATTCATAAATAATATAAAAAAAAGAAATAAAAATTAGATTAAGTGAATTAGTATAAGTGATTGAACCGACTATAAAGCTCCTCAAGTGAGACGACCCTGGTCAGCCACTGTGCTGCATTAGGAAAATTAAATATGCTTTTTCCTAATGCAGCACAGTGGCTGACCAGGGTCGTCTCACTTGAGGAGCGTTATAGTCGGTTCAATCACTTACACTAATTCACTTAATATAATTTTTATTTCTTTTTTTTTATATTATTTATGAATATATATATTTTTATAGTTTTAGAAAATTTTAAATTTAAATTAAGAAATTCAATATTAAAATCTAAATGCAAATTATTACAAAATGAAATTATAAAAGAAAGGTCTTGGTCCTAGGTTTGGATAACACGAGTCCATTCATTATTTGTTGATTATTTAAATTCTATTTGATAATTCATTTAGTGAAACCTCATTAATGAATTACATCCCATTGATTTATTATGTGTGTGATTTTAACATGCCTTCGGCACACCAAACCACACCTCCTCCAGTAATCCAGTAGAGTAACACCTCAACCGAGAATATTATCCCTACAAGACCCGACTCCACAGTATGCCATTTCAAACCTTATGGAAACCCCAACTCCACCGTATGATGGTTTTTCCTAAGATAAGGGAGGGGAAATGATTAATCAATGAAAAGAAATGGAATTGAAAATAATGTCGTAGTGGACGACCGCCACACCCGTGCAATATTCTCTCCTCCACCACAAATAGATTTAAAACATTTTTTTAATTTGATGTGAAATAATGAATAACATCATGAATCCTCCCCTATTTCCAAGCCTCAAGTTAGTCAATTGCCATGGAGAAGTGCAAAGAGATCACAATGGAATGATGGAAGAGAGATAACAAAAAATTAAAGTTATAAGTGAAAAGCGGTGGAAGAAGAAATGAGAAACACTTTAATAAAATGATTATGAATGAATTACATAAGAAATTAAAACTAAAATAAAAATGGAAATAAAGAAATATAAATCCTAAATGGACCTTTGGCCTCCTCTCCTTGGTGCCCCGGATGTTGTTGGGTAGGAATTGGAATGTCTTGAGGAGGAGGAGCTCTCCTCCTTTTATAGCCAGATTTCTGTCCTCCGCCTGTTGTCGCGTTTTGGACCCCATAAATGACCTCTTCACGCGTTGAGACCTTATTAAATGTTGTTCATAATTGTCTTTTACGTTCACCCTCAAAATTTCAGAGAATGTGGACGAGTTATGAATGATTTATGACCAATTTACTCTGACAATTTATTCTGTCCAGTCAGAATAATCAAACCGAAAAACACCGTTTTGTACTGAATTAACGTCCCTGAAAACGGCCATTTAAGGCGTGTCCTCCTTAATTAAACTTGTTCCAAATATGCTTATCCGTCTAGTCACAAAATTACAGCTCCATTAAAGTCGTTTTGAGAGAGTTATGTATATTTCACTGAACCTTCTTTTTTCTGGAAGAAATTTCTTGGAAGCTTCCTTGGTGTTCCTGAATAATCTTCAACTTCATTGAATTGTTTGGACCTCAAGATGGTCGAATCCGATCCTGGTACAGAAGACAAAGTTTAAGTAAATTAAATTAGGATTCTAAAAAAATTATAATCATAAAATTTGGATTTATATTTTTTTGTAAATGACCAAAATAACCCTGTAGTGAAAATCTGTCCAAAATGCAGAATTTGGTCATTTTTGCATTTAAACTTAAAATACTTTTTAAATAAAAAATTGTAACATATAAGCTCAAAATTTTATCTTGGGGTGTTTAAAACAATGGAAATTCATTAAAAAAATGTGTAAATTATAAGCCCTGTCATGGGGGTGCAGGGGGCTATGAATATATGCATGTGAAGGGGGTTGTGGGCTGGGGGTAGTGTGCAGGGGGAGGGGGGCAGGGTGTGTGGGGGTGTAGGGGGAGGATTTTTATGAGTGTGAAGGTGGAAGGGAGGGGGGATGTCCAGGAGTGTGCAGGGGGCAGGGAGGGGGAAGTCCAAGAGTGTGCTGGGAGGGGGCCGAGTACAGGGGGTGTGGGGTTGCAGGGGGAGGGGGGCTATCCAGGAGGGGGGTCGGGGGGGGGGGGGGGGGTGAATATATGCAAGTGAAAGAGCTCGAAAAAAAGTTTGGCTTCATGTTTTTGGCTTCCTAATGGCTTTCCATTTTCGATAATTTTTTGATTTTGATGACTTGTATTGGTATACAGGATAGGGATGAATGCTATGTAGAGAACCAGTAAAAAAACATAGCCGATGCAATTGATTTTATTCCACAACTTGCAATCGGGATTGATGTGAATATAAATTTTAGGAGGTAAGGGTTATTTAATACCATTTTCTGCACGATATTAGTAACCATTTGTTGTGTTTTTAATAAAATTGACTTGGCATACACCATGATTTCATAATTGATGATTTCAAGTTTACTCCTGAGTGTGCAATATTTGATCTTCTGGACATTTCTTTGTAGCATGGTTGGATAGTTGATCCTTAAGTATGCACTTTTGAATCCTGTACCTTTATATTTTTTTAGAAAAAAATATTTTATACACTATCTCAGTTTACAGTTTTCCTTTTTCCTTTCTTCTTCTTGCCTTTTCTTAATATGCATGTTTGCACGTATATGCATGCATTAGGGTATCCAAGGGGGGTTTCCAGTGGGTGTCTGGGGGGGGGGGGGGTCCAGGGGGGTGTCCAGGGGGGAGGGGGTGTCTAGGGGGAGGGGATGTCCACGGGGGGTGTCCAGGGGGGTCTAGGGGGAGGGGGAGTTCAAGGGGGGTCTAGTGGGGGGGGGGGTGTCCAGGGGGGTGTCTAGGGGGGTCCAGGGGGTGTCCAGTGGGGTGTACAGGGGGGGTCCAGTGGGGGGGGGGGGTCTAGTGGGGGTGTACTAGGGGGTGTTCAGGGGGGGGGGTGTTCAGTGGGGGTGTCTAGGGTGTGTGCAAGGGGGTTCTCTCGAGGGGGTGTGTGCAAGGGGGTTCTATCTAGGTGGAGAGTGGGGGTGTGCAAGGGGGGAGGTGGTGTGATGGGGGGGGGGTCTGTCCAGGGGGGAAGGGATGGGTTGCAGGGGGTGTCTAGGGGGAGAGTAGGGGGTGTAAAAGGGGGGGGGTGTGATGGGGGGAGGGGGGTCTGTCAAGGGGGGAAGGGAGGGGATGTCCAGGGGGAGAGTGGGGGTGTACAGGGGGAGGGGTGTGTTGGGGGGGTCTGTCAAGGGGGAAGGGAGGGGGTGTAGGGGGTGTCCGTGGAGAGAGTGGGGGGGGGGGGGGGGGGTTCAAGGGGGGAGGGGCTGTGGTTTCACAGTGGTTTGCATTCTTGTTTGCAAAAGAAAGGAGAAACCAAGGTGGGTAGCTACTGTTTCTGGGAAAACCATCCATACACACGGTTTGAAAAACCGTGGGTATATATGCTGCTGCAGAACTATTGATACCCAAGGTTTTTTGAACCGTGGGTATGTGGGTTGTGAAGAAACCTTTCTATACCTACAGTTTACTTAACTGTGGGTATATAATTTCTACTATAAAAACATATACCCACAGTTCTTTAAATCGTGGGTATAGATGTGTACCCACGGTTTACCAGAATCGTGGGTAAGTTTAAATTTCAGTGGGATATACCCACGGTTTCTACAAAACTGTGGGTATAGGGAAATTTTGACACCTTGGGTGCCTATAGTTCATCAAACCGTGAGTATATCCTATACCCATGGTTTGATGGGCTGCACCCATGGTTTCAAACCATGGGTATAGGGCAATGTTCCAGTAGTGATCAGATCATAATCATAAGACCATAACATTTGAAAATCTTATCCTGCATATAAAAGATCAGAATATCATGTCATGGGATAACTAATAAAAGTTCAATGTAATCCCAATAGTCATAACACAAGACATGAAAATTACGTGGCATACACACATAAGCATAGAAAAGAACTTCATATTAGTAATGGTTCATTGGAAAAACCATCATAGCGGACAAAGTCCATTACTAAACCCATATCACTCTTGGTTCCAGCCTTGTATTACTGATCTAGATTTACAATCCATTCCAGTCATGTCTATCTCATGAGATATAAACCTTTACCCAATGCATTGGAGGGAGATATATGTCCCACCCATCTCTTAGTGCAACAATTATTACATGTTCCACAAAAACATTAATCATTTATCATAGAATAACCCATGAAATAAAATGGGTTTCTTAAACATCATTCCATCATAATTCATTTAAAATAAACAGATTTTATAAAAATAATTTCATCATAAACACAATTAAATCAAAGCAATAAGAGGTATGGAAACATAACCCTAGCTCATCTTAGAAGGAAAATACTTTTGATAAAACACTTTAACTTAATTCTTGAGGAAAATATCCTTTCTTTTTCAAAAACGTTTTCTTTTCTCAAAATTCCACATAATTTTAAAAGAAAAGAATTTAGTTGAAAATAATCATAAAATTGTGTATAGGAAGCTTCATGGAAATAAGGTTTCACTACGAGAAAAATCACTATTTGTGATGGGTTATTTGTGACAGGATTTCTTCCCGTCGAAAATAACCCGTCCAGGAAGCTATTTGCGACAGTCAAATTTGCCTGTCACAAATAATTGGTTATTTGTGACGGGATTTCGTCTCCCGTTGCAAATAGTTTGGTGCGACTTGCGCTTCAAACTGCGTAAATATTATTTGTGACGTGGAGATGTCTCCCGTCGCAAATACCCCACGGCGGTTAATAAATTGTTGCGACGAAATGTTGTCCCGTCGCAAAAAGACTGTCGGCAGATACTAATTGCGACGGGACCCGTCGCAAATAACCTTTTAACCACCGACTATAATTAATGCGGGTGATGGTATTTGCAACGGGCCCCATCGAAAATAGTACCAGTTGCGACGGGAACCCTGTCGCTAATAACCCCATCGCAACTAATCTAACCTACATATACCCCCATCCGTTTTTTCCCAAATCATTCAGATCTTGCTCTCTCTCTCTCTCTCTCTCTTCATTCTTCAGTTTTAAAGAAAAATTTTCTTTTAGTAGAAATTTTTTATATGAGAGCAATCAGAGGGTGTCAATATTTTCAGAATATCAAAGTTTAAGGTATTTATTTATAATTTATTTTATTTTATATTTTTGTATATTTTTTTTATGTTAATTTTAATTGTTGTTTATTAGTTGTAATTTAATTAGATTTCAATTGTTTTTTATTTATATTTATTTTTACGAAGAAATTGATATTGTTAGTTATAATTATAAATAATTAGTCATAATTATAAATAATTAGTCATAATTAAAATTAATTTGATATAATTAGATATTAATAGGAATAAATAGATATAATTAGCAATAATTAGTAATAATTAGCTTTAATTAGTAATAATTAGATATAATTAGGAATAATTATCTATAATTAGGATTAATTAGCTATAATTAGGATTAATTAGCTATAATTAGGAATAATTAGCTATAATTAGGAATAATTAGCTATAATTAGTAATAATTAGCTATAATTAGCTATAATTAGCTATAATTAGCTATAATTAGCTATAATTAGCTATAATTAGATATAATTAGATATAAAAAGAAATAATTAGCAATAATTAACAATAATTAGCAATAATTAGCTATAATTAGTAATAATGAGCTATAATTAGTAACAATCCGCTATAATTAGTAATAATCAGCTATAATTAGTAATAATCAGCTATAATTAGTAATAATTAGCTATAATTAGTAATAATTACGAATAATTAGTAATAATTAGGAATAATTAGTAATAATTAGGAATAATTAGTAATAATTAGGTATAATTAGTAATACTTAGGAATAATTACTAATAATTAGGAATAATTAGTAATAATTAGGAATAATTAGTAATAATTGGGAATAATTAGTAATAATTGGGAATAATTAGTAATAATTAGGAATAATTAGTAATAATTAGGAATAATTAGTAATAATTTGGAATAATTTGTAATAATTAGGAATAATTTGTAATAATTAGGAATAATTACTAATAATTAGGAATAATTATTAATAATTAGGAAGAATTTGGAATAATTAGGAATAATTAGTAATAATTAGAAATAATTAGAAATAATTAGTAATAATTATTAATAAATAGTAATAAATAGTAATAAATAGTAATAAATAGTAATAAATAGTAATAAATAGTAATAAATAGTAATAAATAGTAATAAATAGTAATAAATAGTAATAAATAGTAATAATTAGTAATAAATAGTAATAAATAGTAACAATTAGTAATAATTAGTAATAATTAGTAATAATTAGTAATAATTAGTAATAATTAGTAATAATTAGTAATAATTAGTAATAATTAGTAATAATTAGTAATAATTAGTAATAAATAGTAATAAATAGATATAATTAGTAATAATTAGTAATAAATAGATATAATTAGTAATATTTAGTAATAAAGAGTAATAATTAGTAATAATTAGTAATAAACAGATATAATTAGTAATAATTAGTAATAAATAGATATAATTAGTAATAATTCGTAATAAAGAGATATAATTAGTAATAATTAGTAATAAACAGATATAATTAGTAATAATTAGTAATAAACAGATATAATTAGTAATAATTAGAAATAAAGAGTAATAAATAGATATAATTAGTAATAAATAGTAATAAATAGATATAATTAGTAGTAAATAGATATAATTAGTAATAAATAGATATAATTAGTAGTAAATAGATATAATTAGTAATAATTAGTAATAAATAGATATAATTAGTAACAATTAGTAATAAATAGTAATAAATAGATATAATTAGTAATAATTAGATGTAATTAGTAATAATTAGATGTAATTAGTAATAATTAGATGTAATTAGAAATAATTAGATGTAATTAGTAATAATTAGATGTAATTAGTACTAATTAGATCTAATTAGTAATAATTAGCTATAATTAGTAATAATTAGCTATAATTAATAATAACTAGCTATAATTAGAAATAATTAGCTATAGATAGTAACAATTAGCTATAATTTGTAATAATTAGCTATAATTAGTAATAATTAGTAATAATTAGTTATAATTAGTAATAATTTTCTATAATTAGGAAACATAGCTATAATTAGGAATAATTAGCTATAATTAGGAATAATTAGCTATAATTAGGAATAATTAGCTGTAATTAGGAATAATTAGCTATAATTAGATATAATTAGCTATAATTAGATATAATTAGCTACAATTAGATATAACTAGCTATAATTAGATATAATTAGCAATAATTAGCAATAATTAGCATTAATTAGCATTAATTAGCAATAATTAGCAATAATTAGCAATAATTAGCAATAATTAGCAATAATTAGCAATAAGTAGAAATAAATAGATATAATTATGAATAATTAGATATAATTAGGAATAATTAGATATAATTAGTAATAATTAACTATAATTATCTATAATTTAAAATAATTAGCTATAATTAGATATAATTAGCTACAATTAGATATAATTATAAATAATTAGATATAATTATCTATAATTAAATATAATTAGTAATAAATAGATATAATTAGTAATAAATAGATATAATTAGTATTAATTAGCAATAATTAGATATAATTAGCAATAAATAGATATAATTATGAATAATTAGTCATAATTACAAATAATTAGTCATAATTTCAAATAATTAGTCATAATTACAAATAATAAGTCATAATTATAAATAATTATTAATAATTATTAATAATTAGTAATAATTAGTAATAATTAGTAATAACTAGTAATAATTAGTAATAACTAGTAATAACTAGTAATAATTAGTAATAACTAGTAATAACTAGTAATAACTAGTAATAACTAGGAATAATTAGGAATAACTAGGAATATCTAGGAATATCTAGGAATAACTAGGAATAACTACGAATAACTAGGAATAAATAGGAATAACTAGGAGTAACTAGGAGTAACTAGGAATAATGAGGAATAACGAGGAATAACAAGGAATAATGAGGAATAACAAGGAATAATGAGGAATAACGAGGAATAACTAGTAATAAGTAGCAATAACTAACAATAAAAGAAATTATATTATCAATATTTTTGAAAAAACAATATTAATATTATTAAAATAATAAAATATTTATAAAATATTAAAATAAACAATATTCGCAATAGGATTTTCTCTATTATTAATATGTTCAAATCTCGAAGGGTCGCCAATTGTCTGGTCATGTACAATAAAAAGTTTATGTCAGCCATGTCCAATGTAAACTCTATAATTGTCCTTGCATGGTTGATCACCCTGCAAGTAGTGTTGGAATAGGACAAACCAAGTCATTCCCTTCTTAGCTATAAGAATTATCTCACATGAACCTTTACATAGACCATTCTTCCTTGAAAATTTAAGGGAAAGATAATGATATCCCCTCAAATTTTTAAGGAATAATGATCTATGTAAAGTGTCACGTGAGATGATTCTTAGAGACAAGAACGTCATTACTTGGTTTGTCCTATTGCAACACTACTTGCGAGGTGATCAACCATGCAAGGACAATTATAGAGTTTACATTGGGCATGGCTGACACAAACTTTTTATTGCTCATGACCTGAAAATTGGCGACCCTTTGAGATTTGAACATGTTAAGAATAGAGCAAAGCCTGTTGCGAATATTGATAATTTTATTATTTTTTTAATTGTTTAATATTTTAATATTATTAATATTGTTTTTTTGTAAATATTGATAATATAATTTTTTTCTTACTAATAATTAGTAAACGAAATCTGCTTGGATAATGAAGGGAAAATTTGTAATCATCTCCACAACGATGATTACCAAATTTCCTTTCATTATTCAAGCAGTTTTCATTTTGCTAAGTATTTCTAAGTATTTATAAATTAGTAATAAATAGTAATAAATAGTAATAAATAGTAATAATTAGTAACAAATTGTAATAATTAGTAATAAATTGTAATAATTAGTACTAATTCGTAACATTTAGTAATAATTAGTAATAATTTGTAATAATTTGTAATAATTAGGAATAATTAGATATAATTAGGAATAATTAGCAATAATTAGCAATAATAAGTGTGATAAAGTTGCAATTAAATGAGCTGTCAGACAAAAGAGTAGCCATCAATCCACTGGAAATTGTGTCGCCCTTAATTAATGGTAACTATTAAGTAGTTTTAATTATTTTTCTTCCTTTTTCATATCGTGTTTTAATAATTTAAAATTATTCAAAAAAAGTGATGATTTTATATTTTATGTAGAAAAATATGGAACAAGGAAGTCGACATAAGTCATTATTAGATGATCAAGCTTGGATAAATCAGCGCAGAAATCCAAATAGTTCTGGTTTAAATCCTGTATATATTGAGGGTGTTTAAGCTTTCTTGGCATTTGCATCATCAAAACCAGAATATGTTTTAGAAGTCACAATTAAGTGTCCTTGTAAAAAATGTGCTCTAAGAACATTTGACACATTTGACAAGGTTGGGGGACATCTCTTGCAGTTTGGTTTTCAACCAGATTATGTTTTTTGGTATCAACACGGTGAACACAGTTCTAGAAAATATCCTAATAACTTGATTCCGGATCCATCACGGTCTCAAAATTTAGTACATGATGTTGCAGGTCCATCTGTGCAACAAACTGAAACTCACAATGATATTGATTTAACTCATGAGTTGGCACCATCCGAATTTTATGAGTTATTGAGGTCTGCTAAGGATGCATTATATCCAGGTTGCAAGATAAAAAAATTAGAAGCCTTTTCAAAATTTATGGCTATTAAATCATATAATGCAATGTCGAACAACTGTTTTGATTAGATATTTTCTTTGGTTAATACATTTTTACCTAAAGGAAATGTGTTTCATGTAAATTACTATGAGAGTAAGAGGTTGATTCGTAATTTGGGCCTTAGTTATTGGAAGATTCATGTATGTCTAAATGATTGCATCTTATATTCTGGTGAAAATGAGTCATTGGATAATTGTCCCACATGTGGACAATCGAGGTATAAAGAAGATCATCCAGGGAAGTCTAGATCTATTACAGTAAAACAATTGAGATATTTCTCCCTTACACCCAGGTTGCA
Organism: Viscum album; assembly: GCA_963277665.1. Classification (NCBI taxonomy): domain Eukaryota; kingdom Viridiplantae; phylum Streptophyta; class Magnoliopsida; order Santalales; family Viscaceae; genus Viscum; species Viscum album. The sequence goes on from OY728131.1 coordinate 35,901,104, forward strand.
ACGTTTATTTATGTCTCAGAACACAGCGTCAATGATGTCATGGCACAAAACCAAAATTTCAAATGATAAAAGCTTGAATCATCCATCTGATGGTGATTCATGGAAACATTTTGACCGTCTGCATCCGTATTTTTTCTATAGAAGACCGAAAAGTGTGATTGGGTCTTTCTACTGACAGTTTCTGTCCGTTTGGTTCTTATGGTAGTCATTATTCATTTTGTCCTGTGTTTATAACTTCGTACAATTTTCCTCCATGGATGTTGATGAAAGATCCTTATGTCTTTTTGAATCTATTAATCCTAGGACATCCGAAAAAGAATATTGATGTTTATTTGAAACCATTGATTGATGAGTTAAATTCATTACAGAGTGATGGTGTTAATACATATGATGTTGCTGCGAAACAAAATTTCATATTAAAAGCTGCATTGATGTGGACGATTAGTTACTTTCCGGCATATGGAATGTTATCTGGTTAGAGTACACATGGTCCGAAATCATGTTTTTACTGTATGAAAGAAAACAAATCCTTTATGTTCGTCAATGGAAAAAAACCTTACTATTTTGATTGTCACCGTAGATTTCTTTCAACCGATCATCCTTTTAGGAGGAAAAAATCTCATTTCAGAAAACGAACAATTGAATGGGATGAACCTCCAAATATGATCTCTGGTATAGAGTTAAAATCAGTTGTATTTTCATTACCCCCATCACATTTGGACCAACAGTAAACCAGTAGAAAATTCATGGCTTTGGGAAAGAACATAATTGGATAAAACAGAGCATTTTTTTGGGATCTTCTGTATTGGTCTGATTTGTGGGTCTGCCACATGTTGAATGTTATTCATATTGAGAAGAACTATTTTGATAATTTATTTCATATAGTTTTGGATACACTAGGTAAGACCAAAGATACTGTAAAGGAACGATTATATATTTCCCAAATTTGCAGGCAACTAGAACTTGAACTATTTGAAAATGTCAGATCACATAGGTTAATGAAGCTAAAAGCAGCTTATACACTATCCAAAGAGAGTCGCTTATTATTTTTTCAGTGGATTGTAGATTTGAGACTTCCAGATGGCTATGCTTCCAATTTGGGAAGATGTGTTAAGAATGGTTATATTACTGGATTCAAAAGTCATGATTATCATGTTATAATGGAAAGAATTATGCCGATTGGATTCAGAGGTTTGTTGAATTCTATTATTTGGGATTCTATAATAGACATAACATATTTTTTTCGAGATATTTGTGCAGCAACAACAGACTACGATGTGATTAGAAAACCGGAAGAAGATGTTGCTGTAATTATATGTAAACTGGAAAAAATATTTCCGCCAGCTTTCTTTGACTCAATGGAACATATGATATTAAATTTTCCACATGACGCTAAATGTAAAGGTCTAGTACAATTTCGATGGATGTAACCATTCAATAGATGCATGAAAAAATTGAAAAAAAATACGTAACAAAGCATCAATTGAAGGCTCAGTTGTTGAAGCTTATTTTTAAGAGGAAATTGCTTTTTTTTCTACTCTCATTATTTTGAATCTCAGTATCCCTCAAAACACAATCGCATGAGATGAAACAAGGGGAATGTTAATGATGAAATGGAAAATCAATTAACAGTTTTTAATCAGCCAAATCTTGGTTTCAGTGGAGTTCATGAACGATGGCTTTCAAATGATGAACATCACAGAGCTCATACATACGTTCTGCTCAACTGTGAAGAAATGACATCATTTGTCCTGTGAGTTATTCTATCAGTTATTCTATAATTTATGTTACAATATTTAAACTTATTTTATTTGTAGGTTATATGATAATAATATCAAGAAACAACTTCCACAAATTACAATAGCTGCTCTTGAAGAATGCATATACTTTTTTTTCTCAATGGTTTCAAAAACTGGTAACATAAATTATTAATGGTTTAATATCAATTCCATTTATTATTTATTATATTGATAATTTTTTTACAAATTTTTAGGTGTCTCAATATGCTGATAAAATTGATAAGCGACTATGTATATTGAGTAACCCACCATCCAAAATGGTTAAATCTTATAATGTATATGTGGTGAATGGTTTTTGATTTCATACACATGCATACAGGGAATCAAAAAAACAATGAACAATGTATTTTTCTTGAGAGGATCACATCACAGAGAAACTGAAGTTGACTTTTATGTCATTTTGGATGAAATTATTAAGCTGTGTTATCTATGACAGAATTACATAATAATGTTTAAATGTCGGTGGTTGGATACTGAGAGGGGCTTGTGTGTTCATCCGACTAATGGAATTGTCAATATTAAATATAAGAGTCTTATTACAGTAAATGAACCATTTTTAATGGCTCAAAAGGCACATCAAATTTATTATGCAAAGTACTATGCTACTTTAAGAGACGTGAGTGATTAGTGGAGAATAATAAAAATGAAATCTCAGGAAAATCAGTTTACTCAAAATGAATGTGGTTCCACTGAAGTGGAAGGAATTGAAATTTTTCAAGAGACTGCTCAAAATCCATCTGATTCACAAAGAGACGTGAATATCGATGATGACACCCCACAATTAAGGATTGATGGTGATGAAGATGTTAATGATGTTACAAATGAATTTGAAATGACAAGAGATACTGAAACTGAAACTCATATGGATATTGATGATGCTGAGGATGAAGATGAAGACATTGACATTGACAGCTATGGAGAAGAGGATGAAGGTGAACATTGACACAGTTAAATGCTGATTATAATCATAACTAATATATATCTATATATAATAGTTGTTTTCAACTATCTGCAAACAAAAATCATTTTGTGTTTCTGATGGAACCTAAGCTATTCCTTGAGTTGCAGGAGGCTGAACTACCATTAGATGAGGGGGATTTTGGATCATCTGACCCTCAACCTACTAGCAGTTCAGGGGGTACATAGAGGGGGCACAGTCTTGCATGACTGATGATTCCTGACCCTATCCCTGAGCGACATCCACATCTTGGTTTTGATCCACACACACAGAGGTATGGTAACCTGTATATTTTAGTTAGATTTCATTTATTTATTTTTATATATACTATTTGTTTGATTATTTATTCATTTTCCCCAGTTTTGTGCATGTAGCTATTGTAAAGGGGAGCGCTATCTTGTGAAATCATTTTTCTCAGCCATGGATCACATGGGAACAGATTCCCATTGATGTGCGATGCGACATGTTCCATCATTGGATGGTACGTAAATAAATAATATTTATTTTGGAATTTATTTTATTAAAAACTTGATATTATAAATTATTTGTAGGGTTTATGGTATCCTATCGATGATAGCATGCACGATGCTATCCATGCGGCATAGAAGGTTTCTATGCGTGACTATTTCTATCATTTTTTTCACAATTTGAGAAGGACATCCATTAAGAAAGCATGGGTGACAGGATTTGATGAGTCGTGTAGAGCCCACTGACCAGAGTACATTTCATCTCACGTTTGGGATGGATTATGTTTACACTGGTTGGATGGTGGATTTCAGAGGAGGTCTTCAGTGGGACGACAGAACCGGGGGAGACAGGAGGTGATGCATCAAGCTGGTAGTCGTACATTCGGTTCACATAGAGAGCATCTAGTAAGTATATTTTTTAAATATTTTATATAACTTTAAATATAAAAAGTTTATTTTATATTTCTGTAGGTAGTCGAGCATCCCGATATTACGGAGTTTGACGTTTATTGGAGGATGTATTGTGATCCAGCCAGTGGAGAGATTAGAGGTGATCGCCAACGTCAGATTGTGGTTAGTATTATTTTTTCAGTTTTACAATTAACTGCATATTATATTTTTACAATTTTAATTTTGAATTGGAATTTAAGGAGTCATATAAGGGTGAGACATCTCAGACACATGCTGAGGGTCAGGACGAGATGACTGAGTAGACCAGTGCTCACCATTTCGATGAGGCATCATGGATGCATGCGACTCAGTATGGCTTTGAGAAGGGAAGAGTAGTTGGCATCGACTCTCATTTGACTCCTAGTACTTATTATGGTACTGCTGCAATGTTGGCGTCCATCTCCAGAGGATCTAGTGGAGAGGAATCATCTTCTAGCTCATAGTATCAGGAGTAGTTGCGAGCTCATGCTGAGCATATATAGACTTTGTAGAAGCAGCAAAAAGAGATGTGTCAGCGGCAGCAGCAGCAGGAGCAGCATTACGAGGATCAGATGTGTCGTTGTCAGTAGCAGCATCCCGAGCAGATGGAGTACATGCATCGTCTGAATCGTAGTTTAGGGATGGAGTTTCCTCCACCACCTCCTTCAGCTCCTCCACCTCCTCCACCTCCTCCAGAAGATGGCCCCCAGTGATTTTTTTATGTTACAAACATTTGAATTTAACATTGTAATATGAATTATTTACATTTTCTATCTTTATATCAATGAAAATATGACATAATTTAATTTTTAATATTTTATTAATATTTTATATTTTTTGTTTGAATATTGATAATTTTCATATTTTTTATTTTTTATTTTTTTAATAATGGTAATATTATTTTTTCATTAATTGTAATTTTATTTTTTTAAAATTAATTAATTATTTGTGACCGGACTTTTTGTGACGGGACCCCGTCACAAATAGGCTAACTAAATATTTTTAAAAACATATTTGCGACGATACTACTTGCCTGTCGCAAATAATGTGTTGCGACGGGCCCGTCGTAGAAAGTTTTATAGATATATTTTTTTTTGCGACGGGACAAGAGCCTGTCGCAAATAGTTTTTTCGACGGGACCATCGTGAAAACGTTTATGTATATATAATACATATAATCGGAAGCTGATTTGTGATGGAAATGTTTCCCGTCATAAATAATATTTTTTGCGATGGGCCCATCGCAAATAATTGTATTTGCGACAACGTTTTCTGCAACGGGCTATTTGCGATGGGGCCCCGTCGCTAAAGCATTTTTGGGACGGGATCCTGTCGCAAATAGGCCATCGCAATTACAAATAATTCCAGCAGTGTTTTATGAACCTGTAAAATTCCATTCATGCCGTATAAGTTAAAAAAACATTCTCCAAGTACTTTTGTTGAAAAAGTCAAAAAGTGCCTCAAATCGAATAACGACAAAAGATTCATTTCATACCATTTAATAAAAATTATCCAAAGGGTAAAATTAAAATTAAAAAATTGTAGAATAATTGAAATAATATTACATAATTAGGAAACATAGATGTGGATGATAAATATACCCCAGTAAATACTTACATATAAACAATCTCAGATAAAAATGAGATTATAAAATTATCCCTTACCTTAGGTCTAATATCCTTCATATGTATCTGAACCTCATGTATAATGATTTAAATAAGTTTATTGACTTATTTCAGAATCATAATCATTTTTATGATATCATATATGATCATATTATCATCCATTTTTTAGTAACATTTCATTGTCACTTGTTATTCGAATATTAACTGCTTTATGTTCTTATGAAATATTTATAAGATAAGTTCATGGTCAAATTTTTCAGTTATAGTTAAATAATTTTAAAAATTATATTAGTATAATATATATCATATTTATTAATTCAATTCATATATATAATCATGGTTTAATGAAGATCATGTAGAATTAATCGCATCGCATCACGGAGACGGTAGGTCGTACGTACGCACATGCGATGATATCATTCTCAAAATTATTGAATGGTATTGAAGTGGATGGTGTATAATATTTCAGGAATTGAAACATGTTATAATATTCATATATAGTAATCATTTTTATCATTATACCCATCCTTGTATGGTGGTGGTGAAAATCATATTACACCACAGTGTGTAGACGGTAAGTCGTACGTACACACACTTGGTGATTTCGTTTTTCATAGGATGGATTAAAGGTGAAATATGTTTGTTTCATATTTATAATAACATATCAGTATATGATTGATACTTATTTTATTACTTTATAATGAAATAAATAATGAATATGGAGTAGAAAATGAAAAAAGTTTGAAAGAATTGGTAGAAGATATTACCTCCTCCTCGACACACTTCCTCTAAATCTCTTCTTAGAGCACTAGAGTTGGTACTTGAAAATGACCAGAACCTCTAGAATGAAAATAAGTTAGTTTAGAAGAAAAAAGTTCATGGTATGACTGATATTTAAGGATATAAATGAAGTGAAAAGGTGAGGGAGGAGGTTCCCTTTTATAATTGAGGCGAGGGACACTTTTGGAAATTAAATAAATAATAATTTATAATAAAATAAAACCCTACACAAAAACCTCCAAAATGTCACAATTTAGAAGATTATATGCTATAGGGTTGTAATATCATCAACCAATAAATTTTTTACAAGTTATTTTTTTAATTTAAACCATATAATTTTAATTGACACTTAGTTATTCTATTTAATTTTAATTGTGGTAATAACATTCTAAATATTTAGTGGTTATAAATATTTACTTATGTTGTGTTAATTGAACATAAATTGATATTTTATGACATTATAGAACTTATAATTTTAACTTTGTAATTTTTAAATATTTTTATGATTTTCAAATAATTTAATAAAATGTTATTTTTATAAAATATCAATAGTGTAAATTTTGACACTATTCAATTATTTGACTTTAAATAAAATACAAATAGAAGAAAAATTCTAACCAAAATATTTAATACACTTAAAACATTTCATAGGAACCTATAAAATTCATGGATCACATTAATTAGTTAATTTTATTTTTCTTTTAATATTTTTAAAACTATTTGTTTGATATTTCTATTAGTAAAATAATTTCTAAATAACTATTGTGTCATCATTAATGGCAATTATTTAATATATAAAAATTATAAATAAATTTCTAGGATGTAGGTAATAATTTTATATTTCCAGATACTATCTATAGTATATATTATCTCATAGTTATCTATATATTAAAATTAATATACTTATATAAAATGAGATTGTGACATTTTGTCACATTCATTAGTTTTTATTATATTCATCTCATATTCATAGGTAAGTGGCCATTAAGTTATTCCGTTTCAAAAAATAAATGATAAGGGTTGAATTTAGTCATCTAATAGGATTTTTATAGGTGTTAAGGTAATTTTATTATATTATTTTTACCTTTAATTACCCAATTTACCTTTAACCACAGTAATAAAAATAATTAGCAAAGTTACTATTCATAATGCTGAAAAATAAAAGTAGCCTATTAACATAATTTGAACCTAATTATTATAAATATGGAATCTATTTTCCAAAATTCAAAACACAAAAGTTTCAGTAATTAATTTAAAATTAATCTCATTGCTGAAATTAGAAAACATGTTCTAAAAGTTAAAATATTGCAAAAGATTGAAATATTTTTACATTGGGATTTAATGTAAAATTATTTTAAATGATTTATATTATATTAAATGTTAATAATGTATTCTATTTATAATTTTAAACCATTAAATAATATAATTTAACCATATAAATTATTTTAATGAAAAAATTTATTTTCAATTAAAATTTAGCGTATTTTTACTATTTATCATAACTTGAATGTAATCAGAAAAATATCAAAAATTCATCCAAATTAAATTTTGATATCCCTATTCAAAATAACATGTTTATGTTTTCATATATAAATTATTAATCTATCAAAATTATAATTTAAAATGGTTCTCCATTCAATGTTTTAAAATTAAACTTTTTAAAAGGTTTTTATACATCAAATAGGGTTTTATTCATACCCTATGACTAAAATATCCATTGGATGAATATAAATTTTTTTATTAAGTATATAACACATATATATCACATTAATTTTATCACTGAAAGTAATTAACTCAAAAATAAAAAATATCTAATTCATTTATATTTTTCATAAATAATTGATAACCAATAAATTCACAATTCATTTTCATAAGTTAGTTATAATTATTCTAGATAACCTAATGGATAGGATATAATGATAATTTTATAATATGTTCATCTCAAGTTTCATTTAAACTCATGAATACTTGTAAAGAAATTTACTAATGAAAAAAATTATTTAAAGAAAATATTCCATATAAACATCCAGGTGTTGCATTGTTGGTATGGTTTTGATGTCCAGTCTTATAAACACCCACATTTTGAGATTACTTATTGATTTCAATGTTATTATTTTAATTTTTATAATATCCATGGATAAATTTTAATCTCATGTTATTATTTCTATATAATTATATGATCATCATTTATTCCTTCCATATTACTCTTCATGTTCAAGTAATTGACTGAATGTATTGTTTTTTAGTTATTTACATTTATATATTAATTATAATTTTTTTATTCATTATTGATTCTATTGTATGCATACTCTTACTGAGCATTAGAGCTCACCCCTTTCTTATATTTCCTTTCCCCAGGACACCGGGAAGGGTATTATGATTGATATGTATGGGTATACTAAAGGGATTAATGGTGTACTTAAAAGAAAATACTATGTTATGTTTTTATTAAATTTTAATGTGTGATTCAAGTATGTATCTATTTTAACAAGATTAATTAACTATTCAATAATTTGGGATGTGATTCATTATATCAAACTCCAATTTAATAAAGTAACCACTGAACCTGGGCTGCTTTAGTTGGGGTATTTATAGTTTTTATCACTGTATGTTTAGTAGAAACCCTGAGAACTAGATTTAGGAAAACATAGATTAAGGAATATAACATTTTGATAGATATTGAGGATATGTATAGAATAACATCCTAATGTTTTCGTGAGGAATATATTATATGGGTTTTTTCTTATAAATATATATATCTCTAAATACTACAAGTGGATGTGGTTTTAGAATGATTGTACCTAGGGTTAATAACTCTAAACAAGACACATTAGGATTTAACTCGATCATCACCTAGTGAAAAAAATGTTCCTTACTACACACCTGGTTTGACACTCCTAGGGGATATTCTTGAGATAATTCAAATTTTATTTACAAACCATTATCAAGGATTTGAAAATATTTTTATGATTTGAAAACATTCCCAAATAGACCATGTTTATTATTATGAGATTAGAGATGCATAATTTTTTAAATTTAAGTTAAGTATTTCACTAGTTTAGGGATTATACATTATATTTCATAATGTTATGATCAAGTATAGTGTATTACATTATTTATAAATGGAACCTTGTAGAAGGAATGAGAACTGTATCAATTCACATACTCCGTATAAGGATTTACCACATAAGAAAGATAACGATGCTAGGGCTGGAGTTGTAGCTGGAAATGATCAAATTATAACCATATTGGGTCATCTGACTCAGGTTATAAGAAATAATCATGCTTGTATGGAGTTTTAGTTCTGGGTGCAGTGGAAGCATGTGATGGGTGGGTCATAACTGGGATTTTTTTTCTATAATCGATGACCAATCCGAGATCAATATGACGATGAACACCATAATCCAAGAAATTGAGTCAAAGTAATAAACAATAAAGAATTTCACTGAAAATGAGAAATAGGATCATCAGATATTAATTCTAATTAATTTAATTAAATAAAGAATTACCTTTGATTGAATTCTTTCATCATTAATGAATCTGGTGAACAATTTTCAGTTCACCATCATTACATTGTAAAAACCAAGTGTAGATTTCATATAGTGGTGACCCACATGTATTCCATGAATCTCCAAAAGTCACTGAAAAAAAATTTGGGTTCTATCATTGATTAGTCACTAAATAAGGCTAATATTCACTGTTAATATACATAATATTCATGTTCTTTTTTATTAACAAACACCATTTTAGTGCATTTTACACTTTGAACATCATTTCACATTATGATTGTAATTACTTCTTAAAATGCACTATTATGTGGTACATTTTTTAGCATCATTTAAAGTACCCAATGATTCATCTGATTTTAAGGAATATAATTATCCATATTTTAATTTTATATTTTGGGAAATTTATCTACACGTAAATATGAACATTTTTAATTTAGGGATCAATGGAGAATACATGGAATAAGATGGGGATATTTTGTGATGAAAGGAAGAAATTCTGGAGAAGTCAGATTGGATACCAGACCACTGATGAGACTTTGGGGACCAACATACAGGCCCAATGAATCCAAAACGTTTTTTGGTGGAATACATATATAGGAACAAATCACTCTTCATTATCCAATGCTAATTAGACCTCCATGGTGTCCATTTAGGCGGCCCAAGTTAGACATAAAATTCAGAGCCAGATTCTACGGCCCAGAAAAACAGCTCACTAATATGATCATATCTCTGAATATACAACTCCAAATGGGCCCCAATGTTACAGGCGGTTAGGAGACATCTGGGGATACATTTTATTCCTCTATGGACTACTCTGATTCGGCCATCTAGAAGTTCATCAAAGTGCGTCTGTTCGGTGGATGAAAGATGGATGCCACCTCAGGTCAAATGTGGAAAAGTCTAAGTTCTACAAGCTTTCCACCACCCTAGGCCTACCATAATCAAGTGGGATGCTTTGTACTGTTTGAGGCTCTACCCAAGGATTCCAAAGTGCCTATTTAAGTCAGTGGTGGTGGAGGAGTTGAGAATCTTGGATGCTTTGTTCAATTGTAATGTTATGCTGCAATTTTGTTGTCTCAAATTTGTCTTTCACATGTAAGCTGTTCAATTCACTTTAGTTTCTTAATAAAAGTTCTTCTTATACTCTTATTCTGTTTTTATTTATATCACTTTGATACCGTTGGATCAAGGTGTGAATTTATTCACACCAAACCTTGTGAAATTATTCACACAACAGTGGAGTGATCATTTTATTTTTGTTGTTTTCTTTACTTCTCCATTTCCTCCCTCATGAGTCTACTTTCCGCTTCCATTGAAACCATGGGATCAATGGAGGGATAAAACACTTATGGGTTGATCCAAGAGAGTAGAAAGGGGATGTATTGAATGTTATTTATCACCTCATTAATGTACAATCACTTCTTTAATTGATATTTTTATTTGATGATTTTTAAACTCCATCGTCCTTGTTGAATTTAAGGCCACACACTTCAAGTGCTAATAAGAACCTTTACCTTGAAGTGATCAAAACTTTGATCCTTAAAGTGTATAGGTGATTAGTATTAAAGGGTTTAGGCATTAAAACAGTAAGTTATGATGTTGGTTTATCTTCTTAAATGAACCCATCTCAAATATAATAAATTGAAATCATTAAAAAGGAAATACGTCCAATCCACCCCGAGCGATAACCTAGGATCAACTCATTATTTTAAATTGAATTCACTTAAGTATATTATAGTTCCTTTAAACCCATCTAAAATCAACTAAAGTTGGCCACTTCATAGCTAAAAACATTCCATAGAATGTACGTGTCTATAGGTTAGTTCTTAGGTCTCTGAGGATTCGACAACCCAAGCTAGACTACAAGGACCGTCTTACCTTCTTCTCTTGGGTAAATTTGAGCGACAATCAAATTTTGGCACCATTTTCGGGGACCTATATAAGTTATCTTAGACATTATCATTCTTTTTCTTCATCCCTCTTCTCTTTTCTCACCCCTAACTCCTATGGAAGTCAATTTTGAACAAGTCCAAACATGGGGAACCTCTCCCTACATTGATCACCCCATACCAAGTGTGATGTGCAATGATCATCCTAGTTTATACTGGTGGGACAACCAAAGACCTAATGAACCAAATTATTTTAACCCCTATGATCCACAAAACATCCCAACATATAATGACTTTCAATCCCCACAAAGACAATTTGAACACCCTCCTGTGCAATTCCAAAAACTTCATTATCCACCTAGAATAGACCATTTGGATCAACCCCTTATCCATCCTAATCAACATCCATTACTTGAAAAACTATGACAACAAATTGAGATAATTAATTTTGAGGTTTCATCATTGAGGTTAGAACTACAAAGCATTAAAACTTGTGAGGAACCCATCCCTACACAAACTATCCCCTCCATAACCTTATGTGAAGTGTCTAGTTTCCCACAAACCTCTCATGAATTTACTGAAGAGAAAACCTTTGGATTTGGGGAAGATGAGGATGATCATGGAAATGTTTATAGGTGTTTAAATCAATAGTAAACTGATTTTTTGTATTCACAAGAGGGAAATTTGACATCATGGATTGAGTCTCATGAATATAACTCCATTGATGATTTTTCAAAAACACAAATCACTGAACCATTAAGAGAAATCACAATCTTTGAGTCCATATCCATTCCTGAAACTGATCTTTCCAATTTGGTGGTTGAATCTTCTATTTAAAAGGAACCAATTCTTTTGAGAAATTTTGAAAATGAAATTGAGTTCAATTCAAAGTCCCAACCTATGTTTGAAAGTTTTAGCCTACCTGAACTTGAACAAAATGACTCTCCATCCACCCTCATGTTTCCATTCATTGGGGATAGACAAAAACTTTCATTTTTCACCATTTCTTATCTTTAAACCACTAAATAAGTGATTATTCATAATGTCATAGAAAATACTACAAAAGAAATTGAATCCATCATTTATGATATTCCTTGGATTTACCTACTCATTTTAGAACAGAGGTTTGTGCATGATACAAATTCTAAACATAGAATCGATCTTAACCTAGTAGAAGTGGTGAAACATGTGGTCCTTAAAATTTTAAAAGTTAGTGTTGGATAAGTTTGGGGGTTCAAGTCGAGCTAACGACGTTAAACAAAGCGCTGCATGGGAGGTAACCCATGGTTTTCAAGTTTCCAATCATTTTTTTTTGTTTTAATAAAATTTATATTTTAATTAATCATTTTTATATTAAAAAAAAATATACTGTTGACCTATTCTTCTATTATGAGAATGGATGGGTATGAAAGGGGAGCACCATATTCATCCGTGTCATGTGGTGTGATCCTTGAGTAATGGCTTACCCAGAAATTTAAAAAGAAGACAATATACCATCAGTTTGTTTTATTTTAATGTTTTTTTGTAGGTTAAAAATAAAAATACAAAAAATAAAAATAAAAATATAACAATAATAATAAAAAGGGACATGTCATAGGTCATGGGGAAAACCCCTTCACAACCGGCGAAGCCGCGGGGATTCGAACCCGGGACCGAAGGGAGACATGGGCGCGCACTTACCACTGACCTACGGCTTTTTGTGATTTCTTATTCTATAATTTTTATATATATATTTATATTTTACTTTCTTTATTATATATATATATATATTGTTTTGTTTTGTTTTGTTTTGTTTGTTTTGTTTTTTTTCTACTAGGGAACACTACAAGTGACATAGATATCAAAGGACTAAATTGGAGCAGCAAGAACTTCAACTTAAATCACCAGGTGACTTCATTCCATGACCCTAAATTTCAATTTCCTTTTTGAAATTTCATTCTCTACCTCTACCCCTTCTAAATTTTCATTTCTTCAAACACTGGGGACAGTGTTGTTTTATGTTGGGGGGGAGATAAAATAAAAAAAAATGCTTTTGTGTCAAAAAAAAATTGAATGATTTGAAAAAAAAAGTGTAAATAGAAGGAAAAATTCATTTAACTTTGAACATGGTAATACACATTGCACACTTTGAAACTGAATATCAAATATTTTAGCATACCCTGATTCGGATTTTAATCCTTGTATAATTTCATGAGCATTGATTTTGGAAAGTGTGGCTGTCCAATGTGATATTTCATCGTTTATATTTTCATCCAAATAAAAAAAAGATCACAATGCACATCCTTTGGATAGTGGGGTATTAGTTTGAGTTCATGGGGTCCCCCAAATAAATAGCATATTTTTGGTGATCATTTTAGTTTTAGTATGAGTATTCAATAAAAAAAATAAAAAATAATAACAAATTTGCGCGTAGAGAAATGAAATGACCTAATGCGTGGCTTTCGACACTTGGGGATCGTGACTCCATTGTTTTCTAGCCCAGAGTTAGTAAATTTATCTCTATTTTTGGAAATTTGAATTTGTTTTTGACTAATTTAACTCGAGATGATGCCCGAGTATGTGGGTTTCACTTGGTGCCCTAAGGTCTTTGAGCCTGGGAGTCATCGACAAAGTCTCACTACAGGGGTTGAATCTTTTGGGTGCAATTTCAATTACCATGACAAAATTGAAAAAAATAAATAAATAATAATACTATTAAAAAAAATTGAATACTCATATTAATATTGAAATGTGATTCTACCTAGAGCTTCCGTAATTTCCACCTTGAATATAGATTAACCCCCATTTCTATTGTGATGCACAACACATCCTCATACTTAATTGATATTGGATGAAATATGACAATGAATTTGAACAAAGGAATGGGCTTGGGATTGGGATATGCTTATGAAACTATATTGTATTAAAATATTTTGATGGGTTTCATGATTTTTTGGTATATGGGTTTCTGGTGTTCATTGTGTATTAAAATATTTTTGGAAAAGGGAATTCGAATTTCATATTGTTGAGATATATTTTTCTCGGGACTAGAAAAACTCAAGTTGGGGGGTGTGATTAGTCACTAAATGAGGCTAATATTAATTGTTAATATACATAATATTCATGTACTTATTTATTCACAAAAAATATTTTAGTGCATTTTACACTTTGAACATCATTTCACATTATGATTGTAATTACTTCTAAAAATGTACTATTATGTGGTGCATTTTTGAAGAACATTTAAAGTACCCAATGATTCATATGATTTTAAGGAATATAATTATCCATATTTTAATTTTATATTTTGGTAAATTTATCTACACTTAAATATGAACATGTTTCATTTAGGGACCAATAGAGAATCCATTGAAGAAGATGGGGATATTTTGTGATGAAAGGAAGAAATTCTGGAGAAGTCAGATTGGACACCAGGCCACTGATGAGACTGTGGGGCCCTACATACAGGCCCAATGAATCCCAAATTTTGTGGGGTGCTATAAGAAATGTATAGGAACAATTAAATCTCCATGATCCAATGCTAATTCACCCTCCATGGTGTCCATTTAGGCGGCCCAAGTTAGAATAAAAATTCTGGGCCAGATTCTGCGGCCTAGAAAAACAACCCACTAATCGGATCATATCTCCTAATATACAACTCAAAATGGGATCACATTTTACAGGCGGTTAGGCTACATCTAGGGCTCAATTTTAGTTTCCTATGGCCCACTCTTATTCGGCCATATATAAGATCATAAAAGTGCGTATTTCCGGTGGATGAAAGTTGGCCGCCACCTCGGGTAAAATGTGGAAAAGTCTAAGTTACACAAGCTTTACACCACCCTAGGCCTACCATAATCAAGTGGGATGCTTTGTACTATTGGAGGCTCGACCCAAGGCTTCCAAAATTCCTATTTAAGGTAGTGGTGGTGGAGGAGTTGAGAATATTGTATGCTTTGTTCAATTGTAATGTTATGCTGCAATTTTGTTGTCTCAAATTTGTCTTTCACATGTAAGTTGTTCAATTCACTTTAGTTTCTTAATAAAAGTTCTTCTTATACTCTTATTCTGTTGTTCTTAATATCACTTTGATACCGTTGGATCAAGGTGTGAATTTATTCACTCCAAACCTTGTGAAATTATTCACACAACGGTGGAGTGATCATTTTATTTTTGTTGTTTTCTTTACTTCTCCATTTCCTCCCTCATGAGTCTACTTTCTGCTTCCATAGAAACCATGAGATAAATGGAGAGATAACCCACTTATGTGTTGATCCAAGAGAGTATAAAGGGTCTGGATTGGATGTTATTTATCACCTCATTAATGTATAATCACTTCTTTAATTGAGATTTTTATTTGATGATTTTTAAACTCCATCATCCTTGTTGAATTTAAGGCCACACACTTCAAGTGCTAATACGAACCTTTACCTTGAAGTGCTAAAAACTTTGATCCTTCAAGATTATAGGTGATTAGTATTAAAGGGTGTAGGCATTAAACCAGTAAGTGATGATGTTGTTTTATCTCCTTAAATGAACCCATCTCAAATATAAGAAATTGAAATCATTAAAAAGGAAATACGTCCAATCCACCCCGAGTGATAACCTAGGATCAACTCATTCTTTTAAATTTAATTCACTTAAGTCTCTTAGATTTCCTTTAAATCCATATAAAATAAACCCATGTTGGCCACTTCATAGCCAAAAATTGTCCATAGAATGTACGTGTCTATATGTTACTTCTTAGGTCTCTGAGGATTCGACAACCCAAGCTAGACTACAAGGACCGTCTCACCTTCTTCTCTTGGGTAAATTTGAGAGACAATCAATCATGGTAGATCCTTGCACTTGCATTGTCCGTATTTGATCACTTTGACAACCACTTTCAAATATTTCTTCTTGATCTAGTGGAGGTGGATTGCTCTCCATTCTAGGGGGTGTTCCTGAATAATGGTGCTCTCTAGGCTTGAAATCATTTTCCAAATACATTGTACACAACCAAGACAAATGAATTGGATTTTTTTAGAAAATAACATAATGGGGTTTATATATCACTTGGGTTAAAATAAAATAATTACACAAGTGCTCCTAAGTATTTATTTAATCCTAGAAAAATCTCATGTTAAATAATCATAATAATATCATTATTTCTAGACATGCGTTCAAGTTGAAAATTATAATTAAATACTATTATATCAAATAATATTCAATATTTAATATTTATCACTGGACCTAAATACTCATTCCTTCATTCCTACATAATATTTATCAGACCTTGAATAATGACTATTTATTTATTAAATAATTATCACTGCATTATTCTCCGATAAATAAATAAATATTATATTTACTAAATAGAAAATTAATATTTATATATGAAGAGGCATACATGAATAATTATTAAACCATGTACAAGAATAACATTTATTAAACCTGTTAAAAAATAAATATTAATATATATTTTTAATTGAAATTATGGATACATTTACTGTTTCACCCACTTGTCCTCTTTCTCAGTGGCATTCAATGAAGAAGCCTCAAATACAAGGTTAGCATATAGAAACACCCCAAGGAACCCCTAGAGAAAGAATTTAATGCCCTGATAACTTGTCACCTCATAAGAACACTTACTGTGTAATATAATCCCTTTATCATGATATCTCTAATCGAGGTGGTTGCATTCTAGTGCCATCAACCTTTGTGCTCGATATCTCTTTCCTTAACTTTCTATAATATATAAATTTCCTATTATAACACCATGGATATAGATTTATTTAGGATTTATCATTTCTATAAAAGGGCCTATGATATTAACTTCTTTTATAGAACATGAGGGATAAATCTTTTCTCGTATTATTCAATAATTCGATATTACTCATGATGCACCCAACGTATCCCACCCCCCTTCAAACATATTTTGTCACTGTTTTCAACAACACATAAAATTATATGAATCATAATATTCATTAATAGTAATCATAAAGTATAAGGGCCAATAAACATTGTATATAGATAAGAACACCCAATGGCACGTACAAATGTTGATTTCCTACTGGCAGGTCGCATTGTTATAATATCCTCTTGGATAATACCATGGTTTTACACTATGAGAAGGTGCCTCAAACTCTTATGAGACTCCACACCTAATGGCATGTATCTTTTGTGTCCCTCAAATGATATCATCCTTCTATAGAACATATATTCAAGAATAGTGTTGTAGCACTTCCTGGTACTCATCATAGTAGGGAATTTCTATGACCTTTTAGTGTGATAGATACTATTAGGACATTATCACATACTATGTAACCTAGAAAAATAATCATGATGTGATAAGTAGTTTATTAATATTAAAAATAATTAATAAATGTTTATCATAAAGTACAAAGAAGTTGCTTCTGGGGAACAAAATCCAACAGACTCCCACTTAGACTAGAGCCAACTATTAACAACATTCAGTTTTCTAGATCTCACCTGATACTCATTCTTCTACTGAGATATGCCTTTATTAAAGGGGTCCACTATATTCTCTTTTGTGGGTACTCTTCTGACTGCAACTTCACCCCTCTAATAGAAATCACTCAAGAGGTGATACTTATGGAGTAGGTTCTTTGTCTGTTTGTGTGACCATGTCTATTTTATAAGAACCAACACTACATTATTATCATAATTAAATGTGATAAGGTATTTATTTTTAGGCACCAAATAAAGATCTTTGAAAAAGTTCCAAATCCAAATGGCTTCTTTGGATTCATCATAATCCTCTATATACTTGGACTCTGCTATAGAATCAACGAAAACTAGATGCTTTGAACTCTTCCAGCTCACAACTCCTCTATTTAGATAGAAAATACATCTTTATCATGACTTCAGATCATTATGATCTATCTGAAAACTAGCATCAGTATAACCCATAATGAAAATCTCATCATCTCCTCCATATACTCAGAACATATCCTTAGTTCTTCTTAGGTACTTAAGGATATCCTTAATTAAAGTCCAATTTTGATCTCCTAGATCATCTTTATATCTTCCTACCAAGCTCAATACATAGGCAACATCAAGTATAGTATATAACATGGCATCATGATTGATCCTATCGCAGTAGTGTATGGGATTTTACTCTTTCTATCATTCTCATGTTTTATATGAGGAAAAATTTTCTTAGAAAGATGTAAACCATGTGACACTGGAACCAATCCCATATTTTATTGTTCCATACAAAATCTCTTTATTATCTGGTCAGTACATGTAATTTGAATTAGTCTAAAAAGCATCATGGATCTATCACAAATGATATTGATCCATAGAATGTAGGCTAATTAACCTAAGTCCATTATGGAGAAAAACTTGTTTAACCAGTCCTTAACAGATTGTAAGACTGGCATGTAATTTCCAATAAATAATATTTCATCAAAGTAAACTACTATGATAATTAATTAATTCCCACTAAACCTCTTGTAAACACATGGTTCACAGTCATTGTTAAAGAAACAAAATTCTTTTATATATTCATCGAATCTAATGTTCCATGAACTAGATTCTTTCTTTAATCCATATACAGATCTATGTAACTTGAAAATAATTGTGACATTACCTGGAGTCACAAACCCTTCTACTTGTGTCATATAGACATCTTCCTGAAGGTTCCCATTAAAGAATGCAGATTTTACATCCATCTTCCAAATCTCATAGTCATGGTAAGTTTATATGGAAAGTATAATTACGATGGATTTAAACATGGAAACTGGTGAAAATATTTCATCATAGTCAATTCCTTGACATTGTTTAAAACCTTTATCCACTATCCTTGATTTATAGGTACTTACTTTACCTCCCATGTCCAATTTCCTTTGGAATACACATTTTCCTCCAATAGGTTTTCTATCAACTAGCACCTCGACCAGAACCCAAACTTGGTTCTGATACATGGAATCTATTTCAAAATTCAGGGATTCTTTCTATCTTGTAGCTTCTGAAATATCTATTGCCTTCTTATAAGGGATACATTCATCATTATCAACCAATAATAAGTCATCATACTTGGTGACCAGAAAATCATATCTCTCTGGTTCTCTTACCTCTCTTACACTCCCATGAAATACTTGTGTTTCAAGAACTAATTCTTCCCTGAGGACCTATGGAATCTTTTCCTGTAATAACTCTTATGTATCTTAATCATAAACTTCATCAAAGTCAGTATTTCTCCCACTATCCCTTTTGAGAATGTTCTCCCTCTCAAGAAAGATGGATTGTCTGGAAACAATCACATTCTTATATGAGTGGTTGTATAAGTAGTATCCCTTTGTTTACTTGGTATACCCTATAAAGATATACTTCATTCCCTGGGGTTCCATTTTTTTCTTGAAAAAGATTTTACAAATTCCTTGAAACCCCATACATGGGTATGAGATAAAATTGTTTTCTTTCCACTTCATATCTTCAAGGTAATTCCATTTACTTCTCTAGTTGGTACTCAATTTAATGTGTATGTTGAAGCTTGAAATGTATATCCCTAAAAGGATAATGGAAGATTAGAATGACTCATAAACAACCTTACCATGTCTAACAAGGTACAATTAATCATTTTACTAATACCATTATACTATGGTGTATAAGATAGTGTGAGATGAGATAGAATCCCAAACTCCCATAAAATGTTGATCAACTCTTGGTTAACATATTCACCACCTCGATCTGATCAAAGATTTTTTTATCTTCTTACCAATTTGATTCTCTACTTCATTCTTGAATTCCTAGAAATTTACCAATGTACTCAAGCTTATACCTCATCAAGTAGAAATAACCATATCTACTCAAGTCATTAGTAAAATTATGAAGTAAGAATATCCACCTCTAGATTTTACTAGAAATGGTCAATGCACATAAGTGTGTACCAATTTTAGAATCTATGTGACCCTTTCACCGTATCCACAAAATTGTGGTTTGGTCATTTTCCCTTGTAAACAAGCATGAAATATATGAAGTGGTTTTAGCTCAGAACTGTCAAAATAATCATCTTGATAGAGATTTTTCAAACGCTTATCATTTACATGACCAAGACTGTGATGCCCCAACTTGGTGTTATATGAGTCTTGTGAACATGATTCATTATCAATTTCCAATACTTATTTTTCATAATTTAATACATACTTACCATTATTTCAATGTTCCATACCATAAAATATGTTGTCCTTATAAAAGAAACAACTTTTATTTACAAATTTTAATATAAACCCATTTGTATCTAAACATGACACATAAATTATGTTATTTGTAACTATAGGTACATAATAAAAAACTCCTAAAACCCAAATCATTCTTGTTGGAAATGAATGGTGGCAGTCACCAATATCCAGAGTAGCCATCCTCGCACCATTGGCTTCTCGTAGATCCATCTCTCCTCAGCAAATCTTATAAAATATACTTGCTTCCTACATTGGATACAAATGTGAGGACCAAAAGCTATATCTAATACCCAATGTGTCGAAATGGAAAGATTTCACTAGATAAGAAATGAACCTTTATATTCCCCGTGATTTTGGGTGCAATTACTCTTCCAGTGGCCAAGATTACCACATGTAAAACATACTACCTCCTTTTCCTTTCTTTTCCTTTGGATCTTTTCCATCTTAGAAGGATGGTGCTCAAGGTTTTCTTCTTGTTTATTGGTATTAGTACCCTTGGCCTTCTTCTTCCATTTCTTGTTCATTATATGGACTACAAGATAATCATGCACCATGTCCTTATCCACTTAGTGAATCAAGGTCATAAGTTATAAAAGACACTTCTCATTTTTGATCATATTATAATTAATAATAATGTTGGACATGGTCTTGGGTAGTGATGAAAGTATGAGATATGTATGCAACTCATCTAGAAATTTAATCATTAAGATGTCCATGTGCTCAATGTAGCCAATAATCTTAACTACATTATGCCTAGCTAGCAAAAACTCTCCAAGATTAGTTGTGAACAAATAATTGGAGATCTCATACCTCTCTTGTCTTTCTTTCTATTGATAGATATCTAAGAAGGAGATACATCATGCTATAGGAATCAATATCCTCATGTTACTTAAAAATATCATTAGACGC
Source organism: Viscum album (assembly GCA_963277665.1). Taxonomy (NCBI): domain Eukaryota; kingdom Viridiplantae; phylum Streptophyta; class Magnoliopsida; order Santalales; family Viscaceae; genus Viscum; species Viscum album. Next base: position 35,922,632 of record OY728131.1, read on the forward strand.
ATATGATAGCATGAATCATTGAACTTCTATAGCATCATTTAGATGTTTCTCATAGAGAGATATCTCTTCATCACTTTTCTCATTGTCAAAAAAACTGGTAAAGTTTCTTCTAACACATGCAATTTCCTTTCATGGAAAAGGATGGAATGTAGATGCCTTTTCCACTCTTGGAAATTTGTTCTTGTGAGAATGTTTTACTAATAATCTATGTGTCATAATGATATTCTAGATGTCATATTATTATTTTTTATACAAAATAAGATGATCATAATATTAGTACTTTATCTGATTTAAGAAAATAAATAAATATTATATTTATTAGTCTCCCACTATTTTATTGAAACCAAATAGCCCTCACCATTGGATTTGGAATATCCTATTTCTTGGATATTCAAGGATAAATGATCCATATTCCCCTTCTTATTACCACAAATTTAGGTAGTCAAGCAACTTTAATGGTTTTAGGTAGGTATTATAAATTCCAACTCCATTAACTCACAATTACTTGATCTTATGAGTGGACTCCCCAATCATGAAATACTTAATTGGATTTACTTAACCTTTTCTTAGTAGTTACACCATTTCCTTCTTAGGTAGTAAACCATTGATGTGAACCAAGTTAATTCAACCAAAAAACTCTAGTTATAATTCCCTGATAATTGAAATCACCCCAACTTTTACTAGTCAATCACCTTGAATCGTGGTTCAATTTAAACCGAAGTAATGGAAGGCTATAACAACATAATAATTTATTAATGGATTTTATCCTTTTATGGGTAAATTTACAATTATTATCTTTATTTCATTATTTTTAATATTAAGTGGGATTACTTAATTGATTAACTATGTCTTTGATAATATTTATGAAAAATTAGGTTTATTTTAGTTCTACCTTTCATGATCGTTAATTCATTAATTATGTGATCATGACAAGAAACAAATAATGAAATTATCATAGAACTTAAAGAAATAAAATAAAGCATTATGATCACGAGCTGTTACTAGTGGTTAGTTTATCTAGAAGTTGATAAACTAACCGTTGACCTAGGGTAAAAATATATTGAACCAGTTAAGGTTCATGTTGTAGATTTTCACCTATCCACATATGTATATCCTTGGATTGGTTTTGCCTCAGATTTTAACTTAAACCACCTCCACTACATAGGGAGATACATCAATTACATATTCCTTTTACTCACACACAAGTGAGTGGAAAAGGGGGTTTATATAAAAGAAACCATGGGCATGTATACCCTACATAATAAATGGAGAGATGGAACATAGGCCAACAAGTTAATTTAAGAATAAATTAAATGAAACCAATCACATAAAAAAGGTCTAGTATAGGTCATGATCTTCCACATCCATGCAACAAATTACTCATTTAATAAAACTATCATTCAATTCTTAATCATTCTTATTTAAGATAAATCATGCTTGAATAGATTAATTATTATCTTTAATTAATAACTCCTTTTATCGTAATTCACATTTAAATTACTTTGAGATTATCATACATTATAATTTTAAGAAAATTAAATTAATTCATTTAAAATTAACATCATACATAAATATTCCTTGGAAGCAACATGGCGAATACCCATCTAATTCTGTCCAACATGTATTATAATCTTTTACTGTTTCACTCTTCTGACATATGGCATAAATGACTTACTACATACTTTAACAATGAGTACTTAATGGATGATTACATGAATTTCATGATTTTTTAGTCACATGTTATTCTTTAATGGACGTAGAGTAATAACTTGTAAAAAAACTCATACATGATATGCATATTTGAACATTACACAGATATTAATTAAACATTTAAATATTTATGTTTATTAAAACCTATCGCATGTCATGTCTGATCTCTATTAACACACAAAAGTAAATGTATCATGGTTTACATAGTAAAATAAATAAATTTTAAATATGCATAATTGGTAAAAGTATATGGCATGTAGATCTGATCAACATAGAATGTGCATCTCTCACCATTTATCTGATAAACACACCTAGGGACTTGGCGTGTAGTACGTGTCTCATAAAATTTAGAGTACATGGTGTGTCCAATATACCACACACTGTCTGAACTCCGAGTTACATGGTCACCAATAAAGTAGGCCATGTATAGACTCTGAGTTATATGGTCACCAATAATGTAGGATGTGTATGGAATACATGGCCCGTCTGTGACTCAAAGGGACTATACATTGTGTACATGGGCTATATGTCTTGTAGTCCGCATGACCATGTGTCATTAAATTCTGGTAAAAACATGGTGAAATAAGTTTTTAATTAATTCAATAATCAATTCAAAATCTTAAATTTATTTCCAAAACAATTCGGACACATTGAACGTGACTACACACCATGTAACTCAGATTATACGGTGTGTAGTCCAGTGTTGTCTAAATAGAAAATTTTTCACCTCCATATGAGTTCCTTGATTTTATTTTAATCATAAAATTAAACATATTGATTTGATCAATGAGAAATAAAGGAGGAAGAAACAGAGCTTGTAATTTATATTAAAATAATGATTAAACTTGAATTGAAAAAATTAATTAAAATACATATATCACTAACGATCTTAAATAATTATAAATAATTATATGACCAATCTGATACCACTTTTTGGTTCTGAGCACAGCAGAAGCATGCGATGGGTGGGGACCAAATTTGATTTTTTCCATAACTGATGATAAATCCGAGATTTATACGATGATGAATTCCATGATCCACAGAATTAATTCAAAGAAATAGACAAAGAAGAATCGCGCTAAAACCAAGAAAGAGGATCATCACATATTATTTATTTTTAATTTAATTAACTAAATTATTAACTTTGATTGAATTATTTCTTCATTGATAAATTCAGTGATAGATCTATGGTCCACCATCATTGCATTGTAGAAACCAACTATAGATTTACTCTAGCGGTGATGAACATATGTTCTTTGAATCTCCATAAATATCCAATGAAATCTCTAGGTGGTATCATGGTAGATCCATAAACTTGCATCATCCTTTTTTTATTGCTTTGAGAACTACATTCAAAGCATTCTCATTGATCCGATGGAGGAGGATTTCCCTCTTTTCTTAGGAGTGTTCTTAGAGAAGGAATCTATCTAGACTTGAGAGTATTATCTAAATCCATTGTGCACAACCAAGAAAAATGAATTTTATTTTTGAAAAAAATAACATAATTGTGTTTATATATCTCTATGGTTGAAATAAAATAACTGTACAAGTTCCCTTAATTATTTATTTAATCCTAGAGAAACCCCTTGTTAAATAACAATAACTATATCATTATTTCTCGAAATTCACTTAACTTGATAATAATAATTAAATATTAGTTAAAAAAATAATATTAAATATTTATTGTTTCTAATCGGACATAAAAACCCGTTCTTTCATTCCTCCATAATATTTATCGGACCATGAATAATGAATATTTATTTATTACATAAATATCATTGAATTATTCTCCAATAAATAAATAAATATTAAATTTACTAAATATCAGATAGATATTTATATGCGATCAAGAATACATGAATAATTATTAAACCACATATGCGGATAATATTTATTCAAACTGTTAAATAATAATAAAATAATATATATTATTTAATTGAGATTCTAGATATATTTTGTGTGTGAACCTCTAGGCCTCTTTCTCAGTGGAATTAGGTTAAGCATCCTAAAGTCCAAGGTTAGTGTCTAGAAACATGCCAAGGCACCCATAGAGAAATAAGTTAATGTTTTAATGACATGTCACCTCATTAAAATTTTTACTATGTAATATAATAACTTTATCATGATATATCTAATCAATCATGTTGCGTGCATGTGCCATCAACCTAGGTTTTCTATATCTCTTTCTTTAAAATTTTTGAAATAGAATATGCCTATTCAAACACCATGGAAATGGATTTATTTAGGCTACATCATTTCCATTAAATGGACTAAGATGTTAACTTTTATTTAAGAACAAAAGTGATACATCCTTTCTCACATTATTCATTAATTCAATATTACTCATGATGCACCCAAAATATCATACATCACCACAAACATATGTCATCATGGTTTTCTTCAATAATTCAAAGAACACGACTCATAATATTCATTAATATCAATCTTAAATTATAAGGACCAATACACACATCTACAAAGAGGAAAATCCAATGAAACATATAAATGTGGACTTATTACAAGCGGGTATCATTCTCATAATATCCTATTGGATATTACTAAGGGTTTACACCATGAGAATGCGCCTCAAATTACTACGAGTCTCCACCCATGATATCCTATATCATTTGTGTCCATCAAATGATATCATTCATATATAGAAAATATATTCAATAATAATGTCATAGAACTTTGTGGTTATCAACATAGCAGGGAACTGCTATGACCTTTTAGTGCGATAACCAATATTATAACATTATCACATAATATTTCACATAGAAGAACAATAATGATGTGATAAGTAGTATTTTAATATTCAAAACAATGAATACAAGTTTGTCATAATGTATACAGAAGTTAGATCTAGGGAACCAATTCCAACGTGGAGCAACCTATTGATCCACAACATAGTGTAACAATATTAGTCCACTTAATGTGTCAACAACCTCCATCATTTAATGGGACTAAAAATCCATTTGTAGCTGATAAATGGATATGTTTCATAGAAAATATTTTTCTTTCTCCGGGATGTAATAAAAGGGAGAAGGTTTTCATGATAGTTTAACACCTCTCAAGAGATACTGATCAATAGTAGTCATTAATACAAAACACTAAGGATTAAGAAAAAAATGAAATCATGGAGTGTTAAGAATTTATGGAACACTTCATGGAAAAATATTTCCCTCTTGAGTAATGAGTGGAATGGGGAGAAAATTCCAAATTATAAGACAAAAGTAAGATAAAAATGTTTCTAAGTATGAATCTGACATTACAAGGTTATCAATGCATGTTTGGTACTATTTATGTAATCCAAATAGAAATATTGATCTTTTCTTTATAGGATTGTGCTAATCCTTTAAATGGTGATAGTCTCCCAATATTCCACATCATATGAGAACATAGTATCCTTTTTTATAAATATAGAGAAATAATTCTACATGTGTTACAGATTCAAGGAGAGAAATATAAGAAGAGGGTTATTGAGCATACTGGAAAAGGAAATATGGAAAAAGGGAAGAAAGAAAGGGTTTAATTTAAATCTGGTAATAAATATATAAATAAACACTATGGAACATGCTTTCTAGGAATTGAAGTTTTCAACCAGTGTGGAGATAAATTCTACCATGCTTGTGATTGTAAGGGAAAGAAATAATCTCCCAGTGTGCAATGCTTTGACTGTAAGAAGATGGGACACTATGTGAACGATTATCCCAAGCATCAATGGATTTTTCCCTAGAAACGTACAAGGGATCAAGGCCAAGATTATGAAATAAAAATGGCTAAGGTTGAAGTCCCTAACAATGTGGTGACCAGTACATTAATTATATCCTCGAATTTATCTAATTCATTATTTCAGACTAGATCTTTACACTCATTTATATCTTACATGTTTTCCAGGATAATTAGATATTTTCTTAGCAATGTAAGAAAGGTGTTATCTATTATGACTCCTAGGGTAAGTCTCACCACAAAAATTATATGCCATTCAGTTCCCCTGATGACACATAGACAACCTATATTTGATTAATTCATTATAATAAATATGGTTGGTTTTAATATAATCCTTGTTATGGAATGGATTTAAAATATGGTGAAAAAAATTATTGCAAATGGACTGAAGTAATGATTTATGTAGAGGATGTATAATTTCTTATATTCATAGGGGAGACTTCATTATACGATTCATTTCTAGATCCACCCTAATAGCTCTTCTGAATGAGATCTTTGGGTACGAAGAGAAAATACAATGTAAGGGTGGAAAAGTTAATATTAAAATTAAGGTTGTACCTATTGTGCAATAAAACATTAATGTATTTCATATGGAATTATGTATACATCCACTAGAGTGTGGATTTTATTTTTCTATTGATTTAATTCCATATGGAAAACCAATATCAAAGACTCTCTATAAAAAGGCCATTGTGAAATTAGAGGAGTTGAAGAAAACAATTGAAAAGTTGGGTTATAAGGGATTTATATGCCTTTGTGTTTCACCTTAAAGATCCCCAGTTACATATATTAAGAAGAAAGATGGATCTATGAGGTTTTTATAAGATTATAGGGAAATCAATGCTATTAATACAAGGAAAAAGTATCTTATACCATGCATTAATGACTTATCCGATCAACTTAATAGAGTTAAATATTTTTCTAATACTCAACATCATTCTGGATATCATCAATTGAGAGTAAATAAGGAAGATATTCTAAAGATATAATTTCATGAAAGGTTTGGAAATTATGAATTTTTAGCATTGCTATTTTATTTGACAAATTCTCCCTCTATCTTCATGGATATAATTAATAGAGTTTTGATGGAATATAGTGATATTTTTTTGGTATTTATCAATTATATCTTGGTGTAATTTAAGATTTTTGAGGACATGAAGAATCACTTGGGGATTATTCTTGAGAATCATATAAGAAAGGAGTTAAATGGGAAATTTATAAAGTGTCATTTCTGGCTTTAGAATGTTTCTTTGATTAGATATACTATATATAAGGAAGGAATCTAAGTTGATCCTACAAAGAAAAAGGTATCCCAATAATTGAATATATCAATTAAAATAATTGATGTATGTTGTTTCACTAGTTTAATTAGTTACTATCAGTGATTTATTTAAAAAAACTTCTGATTAGATAAACCGTTAACCAATATTCCTCATAAAGGGTTTAGGTTTGTATGAAAAAATGAAATGTGAATAAGTTTTTAAAGAATTGAATAATATATTGCTTAATTTACTAATTTTTAATCTACCATTGGAAAATAATGGGTTTTTTATATATAGTGATTCATCAAAGAAGTGACTTAGTTTTTCCCTAATATTGAATGATAAAGTTATTTCATATACATCAACTATGTTAAAGATTCATGAAGAGAACTATCCAAACCATGATTTGAGGTGGCAGTCGTAATATTTTCTTTGAATATGTGGATTCATTTCCTCTTTGGTGAATAGTGTGAGATATATATAGATAATAAGATCTTGAAATAAATATTTTTATATAAATAACTCAATAATAGGAAATGGAGATTGCTTAAGAAACTCAAGGACTATGATTGACCAATACACTACACCCAAGGGAAGAAAAATAAGGTATCAGATATATTGAGATTTAAAGATCATGGAGTCTTAGCCAAAATTAGAATTGGAAGAGATCTTATGTTCATGGATTTAGTAAAGATGGATCACATAATCATTAAGGAAGGGAAAAAATAATTCCTTTTCCAAATGATTTCCAAAATATGTTTTCTGAAAAATATAAAAATTTCTCAGTCGGATGATGAGAATTTTAATAATAAAATTAAAGCTGTGAATGATGGAAAATTGGTAGAATTTGTTTTTGAAGTTGAGGTTATGAAATTTGGAAATATACTACGTGTCCCATATATAACTGAGTTGAAGAGATAATTTTTAGATAATTCTTATAGCTTAAATATCCCTATACACCATAGTATCACCATGATGTATATAGATTTGAAGGAACATTTTTTGTGGGATAAGATAAAGTGGAAAATTTCTTATTATGTATCAAGATGTTTGATTTTTAATAGGGTAATGATGAAATAAATCATCCTAGATGAGTCACGGAACCTATACCTATTCATATGTGGAAATGGGATCACATTACCATATATTTTATAATCAGATTACCATAAAAACCTATAAAGAATGATGTAATATGGGTTATTTCGGATCAAATCACTAAATCAAAACTTTTCATCAATATATGAGAATATTTACCTATGGATCATGTTTCATGACTCTATATTAATGAATTTTTAAGATTTCATAGAACACTTATTTTAATTGTGTATGTTCATGATCCATGCTTTATATTGAAATTCTAGAAAAAGTCTTTAGAATAATCTTTATATCGAGATTCATTTGAGAATCTCTTATCTCCCAAAAGAAATATAGAAAATCAAAGAGGACTATTAAAATATTGGAAGACATTTTTAGTTCATTCTCTAACGACTTTCATAGTGTTTGGGACCAATATTTACCTTTGGTAGAGTTTTCTGATAACAATATCTTCCATTTAAGTATTCAAATGGCACTGTATGAATCATTATATGTAAAGAGATATCATACTCCAAGTTGTTGGGATGAAGTTGGTAAAATTAAGATTATATATCTAGAACTTTTAGAGGATAAAATGAAAAAGGTAATGAATTTTCAAACCCATATCAAAACATCTAAAATAAGAAAAAAGATATATGTTGATAACTAGAAGAAATATTTGGAATTTCAAGGGGAAAATCATGTTTTATTGAATGTATCTCCATGGAAGGGAATTATATGTTTTGGTAATATATGGAAACTAATACACAAATATATTGGACCTTTGAAAATTCTATAATAAATTAGATCTATGTCATATCATTTGGTAATGCTACTAAGTCTCTATAAAGTACATGATGTATTCCTTATATCCTTCTTAAACAACTACATGACAAACCCATTGCATGTGCTCAACTTTGAATAAATATAATTATAAACTAAAATATATTACTACGAAACACCTATCCAAATTATAGGCACTGGGGAATAAGTGATGAGAAATCATATAACTCTTCTTATAATGGTACATGGGAAAAATCATAAGATAGAATATTTGATGTGTGAACCTAAAGATATTATGATGAAGACATACCAAATCTCATAAAAAAGTGAAATTATAGAAATTTTGAGGATAAAATTTTTGTTAGGAGGGAATAATGTAACACCCTAATACTTTATTTTATTTTACCTTTTAAATAAATTAAATCTATTGATAGCATGAAATACATACATATCCGAGTCTAAAAGAACTATAAAATAATATATCATTATAATATAGCCATTAAATTGGTGGGTATGAATAGGAGAAACTAAATTATGAAAAATATATATTTTTTAAAATGTATAAAATAAATTAAATAGTAATATATTTATTATTGATAAAATAAGAATCATTTGAAATAAAAAACAATGTTTTCTAAAAAACTATATTTTTCTAAAAGACTGTTTTATTGCTCTTTGTGAACATACTTTAAAATTAATTTTTAAAACTTTTTAAAAAGTTATTTTAAACAATGAACCTCATTTTCAAAATCATCATGTAAAAATTATCTTATATTTAATTTTTACTAATTTTATAAAAAGATTAATTTTCAATGAATAATGAAGAATACTAATTTTTATTGAAAATTACCTTTTCATTTAATGAATTTAAAATTGTTTAAAAAGTAAAATATGTTCAAATTTATTATAATAAATATAATTTAAGTCATTTTAATTAATTTCATATTGAATTTTTATATTAAAACTTTCTATACTTATGAATATTTTCTCTTTGGAAAACCTCTTTTCGTTGTATCTGTGGGTTTAATTTTAAATTAAAATGTTCCAATAATGTGAATTGAATTAGGAAAAATATATTCCATATTTTGAATTAGAATAATTAATATTATATAACAATTTCAAAAAAAAATTCATAATGAATATTAAAAAAAGGAAAAAATTAATTACCGTAGTTAAGTTTAAAACAGGTTTACCAGAGGGTTAAAATTAAAATATAAGAGTAAAAATTACCTAAAAACATTTAAAATTACTATTTTATAGGCATATTTCAAAATTTTATCATCCATGGTTTGATAATAAAACATTTAGGATCCTTTTTCATATGAAAAACATGCGTATCACTTTTCCTTTTCAAATATTCCAAGTGTGTCCTCTCCCCCACTTATAAAATGCCACCCCTATCCCCTCCTCTTCACACTATAAAATCATTTTAGTTAAAACAATAAATTACTAAATATCTTAATTAAATATATCCACATATACTATATTCCATTTCTTATGATAAATAAAATCTAGGAAGGCTTTTGGTATAAACCTAAATAGGTTGTCTGAAGAAGAGGTGAAGTTTTTAATTATGCATTTTCAATATACTTCTTCTTCTAAATCCCTAAAATATTATCCAAATTTGATAAAATTATATCAAAAATATATAATATATAGTGATATTTTATTATGTTTATGCAATAACCAAAATTCATCTCCTATTTCACTAAATGGGGAATGAAAACGTAGATCATGTGTACGACATACTACCACCTCACGAACCTACGTAATTCTTTTCCCATCACCGCCTATAATAGTTGGATATAATGGTGGATTTAACATATGTGTATGATATTTATTAAATTAATATATTTATATAATTATAATATCGCATATATATTTTTACCTTCCTATCAGTTGGAAAACAATAATGTTCCTGTATGTGTGTGTGGACTACCACCTCCATATAGCGATGTGCAATGTTTTTTATTTTATTTTAACATGGATAGTAACATGGATAGTAATAAGGATATACTTAATGAAAACACATGAAATATTTGATATAATAATGGTTCTTTAATTTTGAAATATTATTTACCTTTCTTACATTCTATATATTGAAAATATAGAAATAACATTCATGAGTACGTACGACCAACCACCTCCATGAACGGTGTGCCACATTTTCCCATCTATAAAATTTATGGAATGTTATAAATAATTATATAATAATTATATATTATATTTATATCATGTTTAAAATTCTAAATATTATGAAACTATGAATAAGTTAAAAGTACTGAAATTACAGAACCAAAACATACATGAAAAATATAGCAATTATCACCCAAAACAATGATTTTACCAAATAATTTTAATTAACGGGTCATCAAAGACTATAAGTAAATAATATATGGGATACTATATATGATTATTAATATTAAATATATTTATAATAAATATATATTTATTATATATGAAGTAGAGACATTTATGAAGTAAATCAGACCTGTGGTAAGGGTTTTTCATCTCACTTTTACATCCGTGAGACATATAGAATATTCACCACTTAGTTCTTTTAGGTGGTGTATATACTACCCATTTGATATTTTATATTAGTAATGAAATTTTATTAATGGTATTTAAAGTTTCATTTGATTTTATTTATTTCATGGGACGTATGATATTGTAGTTACCAAAGTGGTAAATGTTTATGTTACAATCAAATTGTTTATCAAGATTGTTCATGATTAAGTTTCTGATGATGAAATATTATGATCTAAATTTAAAGAAACTCATGAATTTTATTCTCCTATTGTTATTTATATATAATACATGTTTTCCTCTCATTTTCATCTCTTTAATAACAAAAGAGAGTAAAAAGATTGTTTTTAAATAAAACTGACTTCATTTCTATCTTCAGTTGAAAACCCTTTTTTTACATATCCATGTTTTTTAAAAATGTTTTCAATTATTTTTCAACATTATCAAAATTATTTATTAATTAAAATTTTACCCATGGTTCACATTTTTCAAATATGGTTTGAAAGGAATATTTATGTTTTTTTCAAATGAGGCACTTTTTAACGTTTTTACAATAGTGTGAAAGGAATTATTTTTAAAATCATATAGTGTGTATGAAATTACCCATGCCATGAAAAATCATTTATTTAAACATTATATTACAATTTTATAGGTATAATTTCAAACAAAGTTAATTTCTTAATATTCTAGTAAATTTTTATTTTTTAAAGTGATTTTAAAATTGAAAATGATATTTTCCTCCAAAATGTTTTAATTTAATTTTTATAGTATTTCTATTTGATGCGTTTAAAATATATCATTTAATATTTGTGGTGTGATTATATTAGAGATTTATATCCCAAAATACACTCAAACCCAAAGTCATAGTAAATCATAAGTGCGGGGTTGAACCCATGAGGATAACTTGAAGGAAGGAAACCTATTGAATCAAACGCTATGGTAGGATTCCTCATGATCCCACTTAAGGTTTGATTTTTTAAGAATTACATTTCTTGGATTTAAATTTAGGAAATAAAATTTTGTTCGTAGTTTTTTCAAGGTTTAGGAAAATTTATAATCCTAAACATAACATGGGATAGAGATATGACTTATGCATAAAAATGGTACAAGATCCACCAATTGTTTAGAGTCAAAAAAATGGTTCTACCTAATATACAACTATTCTTTAGTATGGATAAAGCTAAAAATCTAGATATAGTACTCTTAGCTTCTATGGAATAATGTGTCATTGGATAATGGTCATAGTATTCTCAAGTACAACTTGGTCAGGTTCATTTAATTATACCCCTCATGGTTACAGTTTTTCAAAGGAATGAGATTAAAAAATTAACCTAATTACTAGAAATAGGTTTACCAATGTTTTATTTATAGATTAATTAAGTTTAGAAACACCCTAACTCTCAACCCCTAAAACTGTATCATCCTAGTTTTGGAAGCCGCCCAGAGGTGCCCCGTACCTGGTTAGTCACATGGCCTCAAGCGCATTTCCCTGAATGCCTGAGGCTACTGACTAGCAGCGAGGGCCTTGGGTGTGAAAGTGGGGAAACTATTCCCTCATTGGTAGAGTAACAGAGAAGAATTAAAACATACAACAATAGTAGAAATAGTAATAATACCATACAATAGTAAACAGTGGAAGACTAGAAGTAATAACAACTGGAGAGCACAAATATAAATGATTCAGGATACATATGTCTAGAAAAGAAACCAAATAAGTCACAATGATGGAATATATTAATAAACCAAAGTACAAAGAAAATAAAGTAAACAACTCATCATCATCTCAAGCCTTAGCTTGGTCCCATGCTCTCTAGCTCCAAAGAAATCAATTACCTGAAGTAAAAGGGTTCTTTCCCTTATCTAGAACTGCAACAATATAATTTCTTTGGGCCCAAAAGCATAACCTAAAGAGGGTGTGAGACGAATCCTAGTAGGTAACCACCAAAATATCTATACCTAATAGTCAGTGAATATATATGGTAGGCAATAAGAAAAAATAAGTAGTAAAAAATTAAGTACTCAAAAGTAAACATTCCACAGTTTCAAAGCATTCAGTTCCACATAGCAAGTAAACAGATAAACACAAGATGGTAAACCTCTCGGAAGTACTCATAGCCTAACCCCTCTAGTTCAACCAAATAATACAAGCAACCATATGAGAATTACACATAGTCTAACCCATTTGGTTCAGCTTTAGCACAGACTCTCTAAGGAAGCACTCACTGTCAATCTCCCCTATAGTCTCGTAACAATAACTAAAATGTGCTCTGAGAAATCACTCAACGTCCAATTCCCCCTATGGACTATATTGAGGAAATACAGACACTCCTAGGGAGAACTTACATCCATCCCCTCTATGGTCTCACAATTTAAAAGTAAAAAAACACTCTGGAGAATCCCTCAACGTCCATTCTCCCTATGGTCTACTACACTAGGTTCTCACGGCCCTGTGTAAGTCAAATGTGCACAAACGATGCATGGTAGACAAAGTAAGCCTCAAGAACTACTTGGATAAACAATATAAAACATACCACAACATGTCAGATAATAATCACTCCATCCTAACAAAACTAGGCATGGAAAGAAATCAGTAACCTAATAGGCAAAGCTAGACTAATGGTCAAAAATAAGAAAACATGGGAAAAAAATCCATATCTTAACAAAGATAACCCTATTATTAACAATTAACCTCTATCCAATAAAACTAAGCATAAGAGGTAATAAAAAAGGCTAAAACCATACACACACAATACCCCATTCTTGGGTATTGGGAAATTTTTCAAATAGAATTCAAAGACTACCTACGGAAAGGCACAAAAAACCTACCTCTGCATCGTGAGATCGATATACTCTAGTGTCGGCCCTTGGATCAACCTAGAACACAATTTATCTACAAAAATATCTAAAATTTTCAACCAATGATAACTTGATAGAGGGGAGAAATCAGGATATGAGGTTCTAGAAGAAATGATAACTAACCGATGCGATTCCAACACAACCAACGAATGTTGAATCAGAGAACAGATGGTGAGTCCGCGGCTCGGTGACGATACTCTATGTACGGTCACTCTTGGATGAGATGACCTAAGAAGAAGAGACATATTCCAATTAGACGCGACCTCAGTCTATTTAATGAAGTAAAAATAAAATACACAGCCACGTACTTGGCCACTACCAGGCCGGCACAGGGTTACCCGCAGAAACTGAGTACAGAACGTGTACTTATAAGTACACAACATGTACTCCAAAAATTTCCAAAAACTCTTATTTTTTTCAAAAGCACCAAAAAAAGGATAATATACCTGAAAAGGAGATCTAGGTTTTTAAAAACTTCCCCCCTTGAAAGAAATTTGTCCCCAAATTTCCCTAGCAAGGTGACGTAGAAGAAGAATCCTCGAACAACTCCATCCACTGAGATCGTACATCGGCCTCCCTCTCCCAAGCCTCGTCCTATACTCACCCACGCTGCCATAACACTTATACCAGAGGAACATACAGGCCATGGAGAAACCTCACACATCGATAAAAAATCCAGATAGGATGCTCTTTGAATGAGGCATCCACCTCAAGCTCAACCTCCTCAAGTTGGAAAACATGAGACGTGTCTGAGAAGTAATGTCGAAGCAGAGAAATGTGGAAGATGTCATGCATAGCCCGATACCTCTAAGGTAACTGCAACCGACAGGAAACCAGCCCAAATCTCTCCAACAACTCAACTAGCCCAACTTACCTTTGAGAAAGCTTACCTTGTCTCATAATCCTCCTATGTCTCAACCTCGATGTGACACGCAGGAAAACCTGATCTCCGACCTCGAACTCCATAAGTCATCTATGTCGATCAGTATAAGACTTCTATCGAGACTGTGAAGTCGCCATCCTCTTTCGAATCAACTCTATCTACTCTGTGGTCTCTTGGAAAAGAAAAGGTCCCAACATAGATGCCTCTCCTACCTCCATCCAACATAAGGGTGATTGGAATGACCTACCGTACAAAGCCTCATAAGGTTTCATCTGAATCATTTCTTGAAAACTATTATTGTAGGAAAACTCCACAAGAGGTATGTGCTTCTCCCAAGAACCTCTAAAATACAGGATTCATACTCGAAGCATGTTGTCAAGCACCTAAATCGTACGATCGGACTGACCATCTGCATGGGGGTGGTAAGTTGTACTCAAAAGTACCTATGCACCCAAGCCCTCTATAGCCCCTACCAGACCCGAGAAGTAAAACGTGCATCCCTATTTGAAACAATGGAGTGTGGAGCCCCATGTAGACGTACAATCTCATGGAGGTACAACCATACCAGCTCATCAACACTGAAAGTCTCCTTGATCGGCAAGAAGTGAGCAACCTTCATGAGTCTGTCAATGAAAACCCATACTACATCATTCCCTTGAGGTGACCTCGGAAAACCTATCACAAAATCCACCATGACATCATTCCACTTACACTCGAGAATGGGTAACTGCTTCAAAATACCTATTGTTCACTGGTGCTCCACCATCGACCGCTGATAGGTGGAACACCTCATGACAAAACCATAAACATATCTCTTCATTCCTAGCCACCAATACTGGTGGTGTAGATCACGATACATCTTGATGACACCAGGATGAACTGCCCAAAATGAAAAATTAAAGTCATACATTAGCACCTCGTGTATGTCTGCAGACACCCAGACATGCCCCTGAAAATGCAATATCTCATCCTCAACTGTGGTCCATCCATAAATAGGGCCTTCTACTGACACGCTTTCCTGTAAGACTAGGACTTTAGAATCTGATAGCTGCCTCATTCACACTCAGTCAAGAAGAGTAAAGGTAACAACTATAGAAGAAAGAAACGTCTGCCCCTATTTTTCGTGCACCTACAAATGCATCTCAGAGAATAGATCCATAAGCTTCCACTCACTACTGGCCTCTTGAACTACTCATATATAAGTCCTCTAAATCAGCGCATCAGCCATAGTCTTGCCTTTCCCAGGAATATAGGCAAGCTCAAATTCAAAAGACGGAAGGTACTCAACCCACATTCGTTGCCCCAAATTCATGTCACATAGAGTGAAGATGTACTTGAGAATTTTGTGGTTGGTGAAAACCACAAAATGATCTCCCAGAAGATAATGTACCCAACAACGTAAAGAATTAACAACTGCAGCCAACTCAAGATTGTGCGTCAGGTAATTCCTCTCATGTGGCCTCAACTGCTAAGACCCGTACACAACGACTCCTTCTCCTTTCATAAGCACTGCTCCCAGACCGATACTTGAAGCATCATATTACAAAATATAGCTCTTCCCAGGCTTCGGTAAAACTAGTATCGATGCCAAAGTCAACCTTCCTTTTAGCTCCTGAAAGGATGACTCACAAGAATCTGTCCACACGTACTTCACACCCTTATTAGTCAGGCCCGTCAGTGGTGCTACTAAGTGTGAATAGTCTTGTATAAAACTCCTGTAGTAACCAACCATCCCAATAAAACTTTGTACCTCAAAGACGTTCTTCAGCTACTCCGAGGAAAATACTGCTCTCACTTTCTCTAGGTCTACTGATACTCTTGTCTCTGAGATGACATGACCCAAGAAGTGAATATGGTCAATCCAAAAGTGGCATTTTGAGAGCTTAACATATAACTGATGCTCTCTTAGTGTACTCAAAATAATATTAAGATGGTTATCATGGTAGTGTCGAGTGTGAGAGTACACCAAGATATCATCCATGAAGACTACCGCGAAAGAATCCAAGTATATATGGAACACTTGGTTCATCAGTTTTATGAAGACCACATGCATGTTCATGAGACCGAACGACATAACCATAGACTCTTATAGACCATACATGCTTGGGAAAGCTGTTATAGGTATATCAGATGGTCTAATGCACAACTGATGGTAACCAGACCTCATTTAAATCTTTGAGAATACTTGGGCTCCTTGAAGCTAATAAAAAAGATCATAAATCCTTGGAAAGGGATATCGGTTCTTGACTATAAACAAGTTCAACTTCTAATAATCCACAAAAATTCTAAGTGTGCCTTCTTCCTTCTTCTCAAATAGGAAAGGTGAACCCCAATGATATGTACTGGGTCAGATGATACCCTTTGCCTTCAACTCCTCCAACTTCTTCTTAAGCTCATGTAACTCTGTTGTAGCCATCCTATATGGAGGAATAGACACCGATGCCACTCCTTGAACAAGCTCAACAGAAATTTCCACCTCTCAATCTGGAGTAAAAATTGAAAATTCATCTAGAAATACGTCCCTAAAATGATGCACCACTAGAGGGAAGTCCAACTATGAAGTCCCCTGGTCATCCAAATATAAACAAGCTATTTGGGTTGTAACTCCTCCCAACCCAAGATGCTCGAGCCTCGCTCTGCTCGCCTGGAAATCCCATTCACCATTATGAAGAAATGATCCACCACTTGGTGATGTGAAACTCACCCTACGACAATAGAAATCGACAACTGCCTGGAAGGAAACTAACCAGTTCATTCAAATAATGGAATCATAACCTGTCATCTCTAGGACATAGAGGTCCCATAAGAAGTGAAACCCACCAACCTCCAGAGGGAACTCCTTTCACTATAATACACTAGTCGTTCTTGTCCCCAATGGAGTGTCTAGTGACAAGATATCAGCAAAATAAAAGAAACAGATCCCAAGGCTCTCTACAATTGCAACAGATATAAATCTATGGGAAGCCCCTGTTTTGAAAAGAGAAGAAGCTAAAAATGAGGCAACAAGAATCATACCTTGAAGTACTATAGAGGGTCTGGGATCGTGCTCTTACTTGGTTTACTCCACTGCAAAAGATAGACCTACACTGAAACCTTTTGACCTTGCCTAACCACCCTAAGCTGATCCAACCCGAGCCGATCCACCCTATTTTCACTGAAATATTGGCAACTGTCTACCATGACCATGACCTCCACCTCATCCTAAATGGTCAGAATAACTACAATTCCCCGATTGATGAGAAACTGGTGGTGCTTCTTCTGAATGAGGAGTCATAGAAGAACCCTTATCACCAGCTGCTGGTGAGGAGATCTGGTAGAAATGCTGAATATGACCCATCTTGCTGCAAGATCGGCACTCCACTAGGTTTACCAGGAAATGTGTCCTCATATTCCCACTCTTCCCACACTGGTAGTACACTACTTGGCTACCAGAATAAGTGTCTCACCTCCTTGGATCTCCATGCATAGTCTCCCTAAGGATCTTCTTACTATTAGTAGGAGGGATAACAACTCTGGATGTTGAGCCACCTTGTCTCACAACTCAAGAATCCCTAAGATTTCGCTATATGATCAGAGATTGGTTGGCTATAGAAGTGATAGAAGTAAACTTGAAGATGTTCACCTAATATTGGATGTACTTCCTGAGACCATCCTCAAACATCCTTTCTAGGAATAACTCATCACCTCCTAGGATGGGTGTGAAGCGATGCGGCTCTATGAAGTGATAAGAATACTCCATATCTGGAAGAGTACCCTACCCCAGAATCAGGAACTCTCTGGATCGATCTGCCCTCAAAGTCTCATGGTAGAAGTAATCATAGAAGGCACACAGAAATTCATCCCAAGACACAACCTGCTGGCATCCCACCTGCGAGATCACATCCCACCATCTCTTGGCAGAATCTCGCAGCATATACAGAGCAATATTCACCCTCATATCTTGAGGAATCTCTAGATTCTCGAAGATAGAAATCATGGATTGAAACCATGACTCTGCATCCTGATGTCCTCCTTCCCTTATGAAGGTGGGAGGATGCTACTGCTGGAAGACCCACGTCAACTATGCCATAGACGGGGTAGGATGCAGTACTCCATGGAAGGACTGCATAAACCTCATAAAGCCCTCTCGGAACTGTGCATCCGTACCTATGTCTAGAATAACAGATGATTCCAAGAATGGCACAACCATAGGATCTGTTGGTAGTCCCTGATCAGCTATGTTCGGTGTCTGATCATCTCCCTATAACTATCGAACAACCAAAGGACGTCTCAGTGGCATGACTCTGTAAGGTCAAGCGCACACCATAGATCTATATTATCAAGGACTAAAACTTAGAAGTGCAAGAAGGGAACATGAGAAGTAAAGCACTCAGGTTTTTCAAAACATGGATACACGGCATGTAAAACCCCTACACGACATTTTCCCTTAAGCCATAACATGGACATGTACTCAAGCCAACCTAGGTCGTGTAACACCCCATACACATGGTGTGATTTTCTAACACACGATGTGTACTTGAATTCTTTTCTCCTGATCGAGTTCCCTAACAAGGATAAGACACACGGTTCTCCTCGAACAAGACTACACGACGTGTCAGTGCCTGACATGGTGTGTACTAGATGAAATTCACTGACTCGTGTCGTTAGTGACACAGCCGGTTACACGGCTGACTCAACATGGTGTGTTTGTTCCTAACACGGTGTGTACTAGTAAGATTTCACCGACCCATGTTGTTATTTACATGACTGGTTACTTATTTTACACTACACGACATGTTCAAGTGTGACACAACATGTATAACTTATGTTTTATACATCCATGTCATTAGTCACATGGGTGGACAGATTGTTTACACAACACGATGTGTACGTCAGACACACGGTGTGTTCTACCAAGGTTTCCCAACCCAGTGTCTCAGCCCACACAGTCAGAAACAGGTTTAGAGACTACACGGTGTGTACATATAGTACACGAAATTTACTTAAGAAAAACAATTCCTCCTCGAATAGAAGGACACATGACGTGTATTCATCATTACTCACCATTTATTCTGGGTTTTTCCAGAGAGTAAGCCTTAAAAACTACTCTGAATGCCCAGAAAACATAGAAAAGAACATTAGAGTGCCAAATTATGATTCGTGAGGGTCTATACTCTCTGCGAATCAATGATTAGAAACTCATACATGTCATAAACAAGGATAATAGTGCAATGATTCACCAAATTCCGGTCCATGAGGTCCCATAACACCTCAAGAACCAAATTTTGGCATTCATTCCAAAAAAAACTTTCACAATTCAATGCTTTATCAAAAAGAAGGTATTCTATCAGGACATCTATCACAACAACAAGAAATCAATAATTCACTCTAAATGGCATGGAAAGAATGCATGGAATATGATTTCCAGCAAGTGCCTATATGATGCATGAGATGACATACCCTCATCTCATTGGGTTTCAACAAAAATAGAACCTCAATAACATCAACAATAACAACACAATACATGTGAATTACCCAAAGGTGAAAATCAAATCAACTGTAATGTTGAAAAACCAAAAAATTGCAATAACAAGGTAAATTGGATTTTCCCTATACATGAGTTAGCTACTCCTGAGAACAACTTATTACCAAGTACCTATTCCTTCTTATCCCTGTATATAGGCTCCAAAGAGTAAGTCAAGATGAAAATAATTCCCTTGAAACCACTTTGTAATGTCCCAGTTCTGGAAGCCTACCAAAGGTTCCCCATACCCAGTTGGTCACATGGCCTCAAACACATTTCCCCAAACACCAGAGGCTATCGACTAGCAGCGATGGCCTTGGGTGTTATAGTGGGGACATTATACCCTCATTGGTAGAGTAACACAGTAGATGTAAAACATATAATGATATAGGAAGTATTAATAATACCATACAACAGTAAAAATATCATATCATGTTAGATAATAATCACTCCATTCTAACAAAACTAGTCATGGAAAGCAAACAACAACCTAACAGGCAAAGTTAGACCAACGGTCAAAAACAAGCAAAAATGGGGAAAACATACATAGCTTAAAAAAGACAACCCTATTATTAACAATTAACCTCTATCCAATAAAACAAGGCATTACAGGAAATAAAAGGGCTAATAACATTCACACAGAGTACCCCGTTCTAGGGTATTGGGCACTTTTGCACATAGAATTCAAATACTATCTTGGAAAATGCACAAACCACCTAACTAGGAATCGTGTGATCGATATACTCTAGCATCAGCCCTTTGATCGACCTAGAATGCAGTTGAACTAAAAAAACATCTAAAATGTTAAACCAAAAATAACTTGAGAGGGGAGAAATCAGGAGATGAGGTTTAGGAAGAAAGAGGAACTCACCGATGCGATTCCAACACAATCGATAGAAGTTGAATCGGAGAATAGACGGTGAGTCGGGGGCTCAGTGAAGATCCATGCCATATGGTCACTCCAAGACGAGATGACTAAAGAAGAAGAGTCCTCTGCTAGTTAGATGCGACCCTAGTCTATTTAATGAAATAAAAAGAAAATACACAGTGTGTACGTTTGAAGTAAACACATGTAATTACCTTTTGCAGCCTCCGCTTTAGGCGGTCTCCAGGTCACCCCACATGACCATGTAATCGGCCGCTACCTGGACAGTACATAGTCTCTTATGGAAACTGAGTACATAGTGTGCACTTATAAGTACATGGAATGTACTCCAGAAATTTCCAGAAACTCATATTTTTCACAAAAACACCAGAAAAAGGAAAACATACCTAAAAAGAAGATCTGAGTTTTTACAAAAACTAATCAGATTATCCTTGCATGATGATATCTAACTGATATGAGAAAGTAAGAAACATGATTTTAATAATAATAAAATAATTCATGATTAAAAAAATGTGACTTGAAACATTCGAAAATCAATCAAAAACATACTTGAATGAATAAACAAGAAAGAAACAACAATCATTGATGATAAACAATGATTAGTATTGGAAATTTTTTTGAAAAAAAGATATAGAATGAAAATGAATAAAAAATTAAAGTCCATTGATTTAAAATGGAAAGTGACAACAAAGAAATTGATGAAACGATAAATTAATGAATTACAAGTGAGTTCAAAAGTGAAAAAGAGAATAAATGATAAATAAAATGTGATAAAAGACGATTCCCCATATCTCCCTTTATACAAATGAGGGCACTCAAATGTTTATAAGCTCAAAATATACATGACATTTAATATCTTCATTTCATGTAATGGATTTAATTGAATTATTTATCAACTTGTACATGATGTGTAAGTTTCATTCATTTTTTGTACTTTAGACCCACAATCTTCTATAATAGATCATTTATTTTGCAAAATATTTACCCTATATATTTTATATGATGATATCTCAAACATTTTGAATAATTTAAATCCCACATGACATGTATGTGATTCACATCTTGTACTACCTTTGAATCTTATAAATTCAGTAGGATTATGATTTTGATTATCTCCCAACATCTAATGTATTTACACATAGTGTAATGAATTCACACCATGTAAAAACTCACGGGTTGGTCTTTGGTCCTCAAGGATACTGTGAATAAGGAATACATGTTGTGAACTCATTTCACAACATGTAAAGCCTATTTTTTCTAGTTTTTAGAGACTTTCCATTTGAATCTTGAATTCATAATTCTTGAAAAAACAAACCAAAAGCCAATGAATTATCAAATTAAACATGATATAAACATAAATAAATGTATCAAAACTATATATATAAATTTTTATTTTCAAATCCTCCCAACTTGAACAATTTATTGTCCTCAAGAAAACAATAATCTCAACAAGGATCCCAAATGAAATAATTATTGAACAAGAAATGTGAATTACAACTAGGAAAATAAAACTAAGTGCAAGAAAAACAAATTCCTGCAGAATCAATACTATAGAGAAAATCAGTCAAGTGTCAGTTAATTTCTTTATTCATATATAGACTTCATTTAATTAAAATTTCATAAATATTCCTTAGAAGATATTCCCATTTTTCAATTTACCTTATATTGAATTTTACATCATCACTCAAGGTAAAATGTCACTTGAGTTTTTCTCATACCATGAATACATGTTATTAACCATAGGATTTCATTAGTCCTAACATATCTACATTGTAAATAAAAATACAAAATTAATTATGAAGGCTTCAACAATAAGGTTCAAAAGACTCTAATGCTTGGGGTAAGTAAATATAAAGTAAGAATCTAGCTCAAAAAGGGGGGAAATATCTATAGTATAAAGCATGAAAATCATGAACAATGAAATTAAGTAACACCTCCCAGAAAAAATGAAATCTATGTGGTCCTAATGAATCAAATCATGTTCATGAATATGTCAAAAAAGCATAATGAATTTTTTAATACCTTTAACCTTATGATTGTTTTATGAAATTCATGTCTAGGACATATCTCACATCCACCACCTAACCTCATATGATCCAACATATGATTAATAGGTATTGTAATGGTGATTATTGGGCCTTCATAATACACAAACCATTTATATATATATATTCCCCCTTTCAACGTAATAGGGTATACACAGAAAATTTCAAAGGTAATCATGAACCATGTCATATCAATCTGGTGAAAATTCCACCATATGTCTCCACATAAATAACTCCCATGTTCATATGTAGTAAAAAATCCCAAATACTTTTTTCAAAAGAAAATCATGCATAATACCAAGAGTAGGGTATAAAGGGATAATATGCTTGAAATGCATCCATCATAACAAGGATATTAATGGATACTACAAGATAAAAAATGATAGATATACAAGTGGGTTTTAGAAATACTGACTCCTCAAAAATTTACTCAATCATTTTAACAGTGTATTTGTTCAGTCATATACTCAATAAGATTCCAATTCAAGTTATGACGGGTTTATATTCCCCTATTATCTCTCAAGAAATATAATTATAAAATCATATGACAATGTAGGTCTAGAATCCTTTTAGGAATGAAGGTATAAAATAACTGTCAATTACTCAGGGCATAGTATCCAGTAAAAAGTAAATAAAAATAATTTTAATGAATATAGAATTTGAATTAAATTACTCAACTCAAAAATCATGAAAAAAATATAAACATCAATAAGAATATATTTCAAAAATCTCCAACCAAATTTTATCTTTTATTTTAATGCGTTCAATGAGATTTCAAGTTCAATCATGTTTTAAATGAAAAATTTCACCCAGTCTAGTAAAAGAAAGAAATAATCTAAGTGTTTTGATAATAAAGCTAAATAAATATTACCCCACACATAAATGAGATAGTGTCAACACTATTCTATAAAGTGATGTGAGAGAGATAAAATGTATATCATAGAAAATAATTGAAATGGTAATTTTAAATTGGAAATTAGGAATTAATATCTCCCTGCAGTTAAATTATTTCCATGGGGAAAATTGTTGGATGTTTATTTTTAATTTTTACCTAAAAAAATTGTTAGAATCAAAATACTTGTACTAGATAAGCCATTAGTACACTAGATTTAATAAATATTTAAGAAGAATAATGGGTAGGTGTACAGTCAGTAGTAGGAGAATATAGATCACATAAATTCAAGAGTTGAGTACAAAAAAGTTTAATATTTACAATGAACAAAAAATTATAAAAAGGAAAAAAGGTCCTAAGAACAAAATGAAAATATAAAAAACAAAAAAATATGAGTTTCCTTATATAAATCAGTAACTACAATATTATCCAATAGACATACAAACATTATAATCAATAATTATTATCCATCGACTCAGATGTATTCTACCACCTAAGGGAACCGATGGTCATGTTATTGATCTCATGGGGTGTTTGGTAGCATTAACATCTCAGAAATAGGTCGCCGAAAATTCTCATGTGAAAGTAGTAATTTTTGTGAAAATTGTGGAGGATGCTCTAGCTAATCATTGATCTTGAGCTGGAGCTCCTTAAGATGTCACTATATCTCAGCCATATACTGACACATGTCATGTGGGAGGCTATATGGTTTCTTGAAAGTCTTGTCAATGACCATGAAGGATGTAGTAGTGCTAAAAATGGATAAATTAATGTCGAAGAAAATAAATGAAAATAACAAAGAAATCAGTGTAGCCAAAATACTGTATCGTATCCATATATATGATAAATGATACATCATTGAAAAAAGGAATAAAAGTAAGGAAATAATAGACACCAAGAACAAAGTATGTTAGGGGAGGAATAAATGTACAAGACTAAATAGTAGGCACTAGTGGAAATCTGACCTATACCAACACGTTTTTCCCAACGGTTTAGAAAAACCATTGGGAAAAAGAACCTATACCAACGGTTCTAGTAAACTATTGGAATAAGCTATTATATGTTGGGTTTTCCCAATAGTTTAATAAAACTACTGGGAAAGAAAACTATTACTCATGGTTTTTATTAACCGTTGGGAAAAAATACACCCAATTTAGGGGTCCCTCCCGACATTTCATCCCTGTATGAACCCTCCCTCCGCCTCCTGACCCACTCCTGCCCTCCCCAACCTTGACCTCCTCCCAGCCTCCGCCTCTACCTCCCGGCCTCTGCCTCCACCTCCCGGACCCCATCCCTCTCCTCCGATGACGTTCCCCTTCCCCTCTCTTCTCCTTCTATGATGACAACGTCCCCATCCCCTCTCGTCTCCCGATGACGTTCCCCCTCCCCTCTCATCTCCCTCTACTAGAAATATCATCCTCCCCTCTTGGCTCAATCTCCTCCGATGATGTCCCCCAACCCCCTTTCCAGTCACGCACAAGACCCCCCATGGCCGGACACCTCTCAGGACGTCCCCCTCTCTCGGCTCTCTCTCCTCCCGACAGGGTTGTTGATCGGTACTTCCAGGTAAGAATTAGTCTTCCTTTTAAAAAAATGAGGCAACAAAGAATGCATTATTAGGTTCATAGTTAAGATAATCATTCATATTAATCATCCATTTTCTAGAGTTTTGGATAGTAACCAACTCATGGTGTGGTGAATTATTGGGTAAATTGTGAATTTTTTCAAAATAGAGTCTTTAAGAAATGTGGGGTTATATTAACAGGTTGCATTCCATTCATTCGAACAGTGAATTCAATAAAAATTTCATGATTTTTTATAACCTCATATTTTCTTCGATAGACTCTTATTAGACCTTATATTGTGTTGGATTTTGTTTGTTAATAATGATATATATGTGATGAGATTGAATCGTCATTAAGATGTGCAATGATGTGGGTTAATTGGAGGTGAGTGATGCTATATGAGATTTTATGGGTTATTATGAGGAGTTTGTTTCCCTTTAATTGATTGGATCATAAAACATAAGTTGGTGCTACATATATTATTTAATTGGAATTGGTAAAGTAAAATGTTGGTCTCAAATTTTCCGAGTTGGTTATTTGGATGGTATTCTATATCAAAAGTGTGTATATCACTATTGACTATGGGTTTATTTTCAAATTGACCAATGTATTTATTAAACTAACCATGAAATACACATTTACCACAATACTAAATCACCACATAAATCATAGATAGACACTACACACCACAAGACACCCATGGGAGACACCCCTTGACATCTACAGATAGTTAAGGGGCCATTAACTTTGGAATTGAATTCGATTGGCACTCAATCCTTGAGAAATTCCCATTGCTGGTAGAAAACATACCAACACCTTTATTCTTAGTATAGTACAATGAAATGGTTTACACCCTCATGACCAAGTAGACAATATGGTTCATGGACTGGTGCCCAACCAATTTCAAGAGTAGGATCAACTACTAAACATTGATTGTGGTCCCACTGAGGTTCCTTCCATAGTGAAGAGGGTTATGTGAAAAATATTAAACTCAACTAATGTATCATAGGTTCATATTCACTGGCTAAGTGTACTAGTATGGTGTTTCCAACAACATGCTATATAAAGAACATAATGAAAAATGAAGAGATTATAAAATGGAACTGTTTCCCCCTTGCTTGTAGGAACATGATTTCACCCCTAGGGCATTGTGGTTCTTATATATTGGGTGGTGACATGTATAGTCATATGATACAAGTATTTTTTTGTTTAGTTTTTATTTTATTTTATTTATCGCATTGGCCACTTAGGTATTTTACTTCTTTCTACAGACAGAGGGTAGTGATTCTATCCTGACTAGTTGATGTAGATCACTTGTATACTGTAATACCATGAGGTTTGAGTGTGAGGAAACATTAGAAGATAGAGGAACCTTGGGGTCTTCCATGAGATGGAATTTTTTTCTAAAACATTGTGTGGGAACATTTTTGGAGTATGTTGGAGTCATGAAATAACCCCAAGTGTCTCCATGGGATAACATAAATAACCCCAAGTGTCTCTAAGTGTCTCCATACATCATATCACCCTCGCATGGGTTGGCCACTCACCCAATCCTATCAAACTTATCCTATTCTACCCTCTCAGTCACATAGTTTAGACTCATCACTCGAGGATTATCCCATTCCTCGATGCACATCTCATCATCCAACTAGACAAAGAGGATTATTCACCTTATGATTGTCCTAGTCAGAAAATAACACCATGTTGAACCCATCTAAATTATATTCTCAATAATCTAGTCAATAACCTCATCAAAATAATGTATTATAACCCAACTCCACTAACTAGGTTCCATCCTAATCTAAATCACACCAATCCTCTTGGCATTATAATGACAATCTATCCGAAAATACCCAATACCCACACTAGAAGCTCATCCTTCATATCTTTAGTCAAACTCTTGAATAATTAAATAGAGTAAAACATTTCATAATACATTTTATATACTCAGAGGTACCGTCCCACTCTATGAACCTACCAAGATTCCAATCCATCCTTATAAGTATTTCCTCATCAACCGCTAGATGTACAATTTCCACACCGATCACTACAAGGAACAATCCACTTAGGAATATTTTACTTGATCTAAATCCTCATCATTAGTGAAATCAATCACATTAAAGTGCTTAAATGTCAACTGAACCCCATATTCCAAGAATTATTCATGTGGACAGGCCCCATGAAAAAATTCTAGGAACTAAAACCATAAATAATAATGCCAAATACATGCATCATTTTTAAATAAATATCTTAAGTGGAAACATAAAAACCAAGAATAATAAGACCTCATACCTTATATCAAACAAAACCAAACTAAGTTGAAACTTAGGCCACATTGATTATATACCATTAATGGGAAGATTAATTGTTAATTAATTGGAATGTACTCTTTGATAGTATCATTTTGAAACATTGATCTGTTTACCCTTTCCTTGCAGGAACATGATTTGACCCATGGGGCGTTGTGGTTCTTATATGTTGGGAAGTGACATGTATAGTCACAGGAGATAGGTATGTTTTAGTTTAGTTTTAATTTTATTTTATTTATCGCATTGGTCAGTTAGATCTTTGAATTATTTCTATGGATAGAGGGTTGTAATATTTTGTGAAGGGTGATTTAGTCCACCAACTTTGATCCGAGGTAAGATTCTACGGTTACAACTTGTCTCGCACCTCATGTATTTGAGGATTTAGTGAATTTGACTCCATATTATGTTTTCAGTAGGGTGTTGGATTGTTTCATGTTGGTTTGGTTTGATTTGGTTCTCTGCTGCCAATCTATGTAAGGATTTAATGACATTGGTTGGTTTCTCATTGGTTATGTAGTGTCGTTCATGTGTTTTAAGGTTCTTAATATCCGTTGTGTAGTGTGTTGATCCCTGATCATTGGTTTAGAGTCTCCAAATCAAGGGCGACTCGCCTACGTGTGCATAGGTAAGCAAGTATATGTATGTGGGTTCCCCCGTTACGTGTATAGTCACCCATGACAGTGATTATGCATGTATGGGGCTAGGTGTTCCCATGTATATATATAGATAAATTCATACGCAGGTGAGTGGAGACTCGTATATGCATATAAGTATATGTGCAAGGATTCCCTTGAACATGCTCATGGAAATGCAGGTGTGTGCATATGGGCTAGGTGTCCTTGCATGTGTGTGAAGGTGCATATACCCAGTGGAGGAGTAGAAACTTTTAGTTAGAAAGCTCCAAGAGCCGAAGTGGATGGATTGGTTCCACCTTGAGGTAGAGTCCCTCTTGTAGCCCCTTTAATTTAAGAATGATTTAAATTGAATTTATCTTCTTTCATAATTCTTCTTAATTATATTGAATTGAATATCTTGAATAAGTGTTATTTAATATAATTGTTTCATTTTATAAATAAAGTCATGTTTTTATAATAAAACCCCTCCAAAAGAGGTGCACTGTCTGCAGAAACTCACAGTGATAGTTTAGGGTGTATGATTCTTTTTCGTCATTTAGTTTCCCTTTAGATGTTGCGTTATTGGGCCACTCACTACAATATTCTGACAATACCTTATTATAACATATTAAATAGTTGATTTGTTCTATCATGTCCGTTGTGACCTTATCTTATGGGGAAACCCATTTCGGGTGTTTTCCTGTTCTCTTGGACACTCCTTTGGGTGTCTACCCGAGCCAATATATCTAAAAACACTGATGGTGTCATTGTTTAACACCTATCAGGCTTATGGTGACCCCCACCATAAGCTTTATCTTAACACCGTTTGGGGTGTTTTTCTAGCCTCGATGCACATCTAATTTTTTACATATATGAATTCTCCCATAAGATTTGTGTTTCATCCTGAGATGTTAAAACATATTCAAATTCTATTTTTCTCAAGGTGACTGAAGTTTTATAATTAGAGTTACAAGAAATTCATATACCATTGATAAGTAATAAACTTGCATAATTTGACTCTGAATCTGCAGTTTCAACAACCTTGTACCACTTTTAAAAAAATTTAATATAAAATACATATCTTTATCATACCACAATCCTAAATCAAGAGTCTGTTTTTTATAACATAAGATCAGTTTCTATAATGTGAAGGACAACTATATAGGATTTATTTGGAATCTTGGCCGGAAGATGATGCCCCACAGATGTCGCTGGACCGGTCCAACACACCACGGTCATGCCTCGGTCACACCGCGGTCACGCCGCGGTCACGCCGCGATCATTCCGTGGTCACATCGCGGTAATGAAATGATTTGGCCCTGCTCCAGGACGACACCCCATGGTGGTTCGCAGTCCTGTCGGAATTTAATGGGTGATACCTAGATAGAGTTTTAGATACATTACCCACCTATTGTTAATGGGGAGGGAGGTGACGACCAGAATGTTTCCCCACCTCCTCCCGCTCCCTTCGCTCCTGGCCGGAAGATGCTGCCCTGTAGATGTCGCTGGATTGGGCTAACACGCTGCGGTCATGCCATGGTCACACTGCGGTAAAGCCGTGATTTGGCCCTGCTCCAGGACAACTCCCCGCGATGGTTCGCAGTCCTATTGGAATTCTATGTATGACACCTAGATAGAGTTTTATATACATTATTCACCCATAGTTAATGGGGAGGGAGGTGACAGACAGAATGTTGCCCCTTCTCCTCCCACTCCCTTCGCTCCAGGATGGAAGATGTTGCCCCGCGGATGTTGCTGGACCAGGCCAACATGCTGCGGTCACACCGCGGTCATGCCGCGGTCATGCTGCGGTCATGCTGCGGTCAAGCGATAGTCACGCCGCAGTAATGCCGTGATTTGGCCTTGCTCCAGGACAACACCCTGCGACTGTTCGTACTCCTGTCAGAATTCGATGCATGATACCTAGATATAGTTTTAGATACATTACCCACCCATAGTTAATGGGGAGGGAGGCGACAGATGGAATGTTTCCCCGCCTCCTCCTGCTCCCTTCACTCCTGCCTAGAAGATGCTACCCTGTGGATGACGCTAGACAGGGCCAACACGCCGCGGTCACGGCGCGATCATGCCGTGGTCAAGCTGCAGTCACGCCACGGTAATGCCACGATTTGGCAATACTCCAGGACGACACCCCGCGACGGTTCACAGTCCTGTCAGAATTCAATATATGATACCTATATAGAGTTTTAGATACATTACCCACCCATAGTTAATGGGGAGGGAGGCGACGACCGGAATGTTTCACCGTCTCCTCCCGCTCCCTTCGCTCCAGGGCGGAAGATGTTACCCCACGAATGTCGTTGGACCTGGCCAACACGTCGTGGTCACGCCGTGGTCACGCCACGGTCACACTGCGGGAAACCCGCGGTAATGCCATGATTTGGCCCTGCTCCAGGACGAGACTGCAACAACCACCTTCAGCCCACCACCAACAACCTCCACACAAAGAGACACAAAAGAAACATGCGAACATCAAACGAACATCTAACCGAAGACCCGAGAATCACATGAAACCGCCCCACCATTATGAAAGCACCAAGGTCCACTCGACGCAAGAGACAACCAAGAGGAAAACGCACACACCCACCCACACGAACCCACACACCCACCCCACAGAGAGCACACACTCCCACACTTGAAAACACATGCACGCACCCAACCACACGAACACACGCTCCCAACCACCAACATAAGGAGGCCGCCACAGTCCACCTACGAACCATCCGCCACTACAACCACCACAATCCATCCTACACCAGTCACATCCAACCCACACCGGCCCCCTTCCAACATTATTTCAGCCCACTGCCACCATCATTCCAGCCCGCGGCATCCCCCCTACCACCTTCGAATCAGCCTGCACCATCACCCCACCACCTGCAACCATCCCCCTTCCACCAGCATTCCATCCCCTTTGCACCTGCATTCGAGCCCGCACCAGCCCCCAACCACCTGCAATCCAGCCCGCACCAGCCACCACACCAGCCCCCACCCCCAGCCTCCTGCAAAACACTCATGCCAGCCCTCAACCACCTGCAAAACAGCCCCAGCCACCAGTTCTAGCCCCCACTAGCCCCCGACCTCCTACATCCCAGCCCACACCATCCCCTGCCACATACCCAACAGCCCCCAGCCACCTACAATCCAGCCCAAACTAGCCCCCTACTACCTATTCCTGCCCGCACCAGCCACCTGCCATCCCCCTGCCGTCTGCCTTCCCACCCGTACCAGCCACTCCAGCCCACACCAGCCACCGCACCAACCCCAACCTCCTGAATTCCATCCCACAACAACCCCTACCTCCTAAAAAACAACCCCTACCACTTGTTCCATCCCACACCAGCCCCTTCAAGCCCCTGCCATCCCCCTTCCACCTGCATTCCAACCCTCAAATTGCCAATGAAACTTGTAAGAATCTAAATATGAAATAAGGGAGTCCAGTATGTGTGATAAAAAATCCATGAAAATCACAAAGAGAAAAGGATAAAGCAGATCCCCTTTCCTGAGCCCTATTTTCCCTCAAAAGTAGCCATGTAAACTACCATTAATGTTCACTAAGAACATTGGGGTAGAGACACATATTTTAACCCAAGAAGAGAACCTAGATGGAAAACCGAGCAGATCAAAAGCATCTCATAATAAGTACCACCTGACCAAATAAAAATACTTGAATAAATCGATCTTGAAGGCACACCTAGGAACCCCAAAATCAAGATGGTAGCCACACAATAATTCTAGGGTAACAAGATTCTTAGGAGGGGATGTCCAGGGGGTGTCCAGGGGCTATTTGGGGGGGGGGGGTCTGCAGGGCAGAGTGAAAGTGGAGTGTCTAGGAGGGTTTATCCAGGTGGGGTGTCCAAGGGCAGTCTGGGGGGGGGGTGCCAGGGGGTCTACAGGGCCGGGGGGAGGGTGCAGGTGGGGTGTCTAGGAGGGGCTATCTAGGAGGGGGGGGGGGGGTGGTATCCAAGGGCTATTCAGGGGGGGGGGGGGGTTCTCCAGGGTAGGGTGCATGTGGGGTGATCAGTTGGGAACTTTCCCTTTCAAAAAGTAGGAGGCACTAAGGTAGAGGCTGAAGGTATATATGTAGTTGTAATAAGTTTTTGGATCAAAATAGGTTGAAGATTCTAGATAGCTTCAACCGAAGACATACCAAAGGGGTATAATTAAGGAGGAAGAGGATCAGAAGAAGAATCAGAGGTGAAGGATGTCATGGGAATCACTTCTGGAGAAGCCACTAGAGTATTGTACACATACAGGAAAGGCTTAATAAGACTGAAAAAGTGTTTAATAACGTTTATACAAATCTTCATACTACTAAATAAATATTTATTCTCCTCCATGAATAGCTTGAGTAGAGTTTTCATCGCTTTCAACTGGTCAACCTATTCCTTGAAAACCCATTCTACAGAATCTGTCTCAATTAATCCTGATGAGATGAATGTAAATCACCTATAACAACATGGAGATAATCATTGAATATAGAATAGATCGAATAAACATCAACTAATGCTGAGGGAGGTGGAGCACTAGATATAGATGCAACAATATGAACATTCTCTAATCTCTTCCATAAGAAATCCTGAACGAGAACAAAGGAGGTCCTCATTTCCTCCGTAATAGATCAAATGGGTTCTATATCACTATCCAACCTTCAATTTTAAATCATAACTTCTTGAATATGAAAACTCATCTTGGGATGGATATGACATACAACCATCTCAAAAAGGTGTCTAGCATCAGCTTCACCAAGCTGAGTGACAGGAGGTTCCTGATAACTCAAAATTCCACTGAAATATTAAAGAAGTATTTATATAAAATATTATAAATATATTATGTATACAAAATCGGCAAGAAATGGGGAAACAACTATCTCAACACTAGGTAAATCGGCCTATGCAGGTTATGATTTGGTAGGCACATCTAAGGGAAAAGCCTGAAGCTCACGTGCTTGGAAAATCTACTTAACTAAGGATCCCTTAGGATATGTCCCAAATCCAAATTAGATAGTAGGTCCACCATGATCTGGTGGAATACTATGGTCATCACCATCACTATCTCCATATGATTTTGGATATGATAGTCCAGGCAATTTGGAACCAGAGGAGGGATCCCCCTTACATGATACCTCATCCTCTACCAAGGTAAAACTACCCTGAGCATCTCTATTCTCTCCAGTATATTATTCAAAATTTTTAGACTCTGAATACTCTAAACCAAGATGGGAGAAACCTAGTTAATTTTCCCACTCATCATGTCAAGTTACTTCCATATGAGGTGCATGATGGTTCAAGTTTACAGGTTCTTTGGAAGACTGTTAGACGTGGAAGTTTACAGCAGGTGCAGGTTTATAGGTCTAAAGTGTAATTTCAAAGTCTATTAGAGGTGAAGGTTTTATAGGTTTAGAGGTGCAGGTTTACTGCTCGAAGTGGGTTTACAGGTATGCCTAGCTTTGATGTTTGCTGGGGAGTAGAGTTACAGGTACAGGTTTGCTGCTTTGATGTGTGCTGTGCTACGATGGGGAGTATAGGATATACCAACAGTTCATAGAACCATTGGTATTTAATATCTTGGGCAACATATGCCAACGATTCACAAAAATGTTGGTATTAAAATTCTAGATATATCCCAACAGTTTCAATGAAACCGTTCGTATAGAATATATACCAACCATTTTTGAAACGTTGGTATGTATGTTGGATGGTATGTATACCAACAGTTTTTTGAACCATTGGTACACATATATACCAACGGTTTTACTTAAACCATTGGGTAAGATTAATTTCACACCGCATATACCAACAGTTCTCTAAACACTGTTGGTATAGGGATATTGAAACGGCCCGCATACCAACGGTTTGTGAAACTGTTGGGATTTCCTATCTCAACGGTTTCAGAGGCTATTCCAATGGTTTAAAACCATTGGAATAGGTGAACTTTATAGTAGTGAGTGGCATGATCATAATTCTCTTCCTTATAAGTCCTCTCATGGATAGTGGGGGTCCAGATAAGCATTGTCAAATCTATCTAGTCTATATAGGCAGGGGTTATAGGATCAACCACCATAATATGTGTCATGGTTCTAGGAGTAGACTAGGTTGAGGATGGATGGGTCTAAGTGTTGATCCATACTTTTTCCATACATCTGGTAGTTGAATCAATCATAGGTAACATAGATGAAAATGGAATGTCAGACCCATAGCCCAATCAGACCTGTTCTGATAGGAACACCTATCTGAAAGAAGGGTCTGTGAGATCGAAAGGTATTTCAGCTGGGGAGGGAGGTGGTGTGGGGATATATATTGAAACGGGGTCAACATGTGGTGGTGAGTGGGAGGAAGAAGGGCATGGTTGAGGGGGAGGGGTGGTGAAGTGAGAGGGATCAGTGAACAAGATGTCAAGATGAATAAATATATGTCTCTGATTATCCAAAATGAACTCAATAATTGGACAAACATCACAGGGATGTTTTGGAGATGGTACAGATGTGGTTGGGGGTGACATTGTGGTAGTAGGAGAAGGTTTAGGAGCTATAGTTCTGGTAGAGGGAGTTGTAGATGAGGTTAGGGTTGGGTCTTGAGGGGTGGGTGCCACATCTACATCCTCAATGTAATTTGGTGACCACTGGTATCTCTAATAAACCATCCTAAAAAACCCCATATTTTGAAGCATGAGAAGTTCAATGGACTCTATATGACTAAGTGAATAATGAGGTCAAGTGGTGTCGAAGATGCGGATGAGGTAAACTAGATTCATGATAAAGATCCTTCCTATAAGCATACCATAATCCCTCCACATCTGGGTCTATTAATAAATAGAGAACTACCTGACCATGTTAATGGTAGGGTCACCCATGGTTGAGTCTAATAAGAGGACCATGATTTAGATGATTATCCCATGAGTATCTCCTCTGGTCATCTAGATATGCACTACATCTCGAAAAAGAATCTATAAGTTAGAACCTCGCATCTTGGTTCTCTTCATTGTGCATGGATCATAAAAACTATTTGGATCCCTGGTGATAAAATCTTAATTCCATGTTGAATCCCTCTTGCTTAGCTTGAGTTTCAAGGTACTGAAAACTAGGGAGGAATTGAAATCAGCAAAATAAATGTTGATATTGATGCTAAAGTCTACAAGGGTGAGCTACCAAGGCTTTACTCTGAGCCTAAAAATGACGTGGGTGATGGTTAACTCTAAGGTAGCGAGTAATTAATGGAAAATATCTTGGTAGGTCTCCTCATGCACTTGGGTGATAGTAGAGAGTTATAGGTGACCAATGAAGTCATGAAAATCCTCATGAACCTAGATCTTCTTGATTAAAGTGAGGTCTAGAGTCTTCTTAGTCCTCATAAGATTAGCCTATAGATTGACCAACTTAACCCGATGCTTTAGTTCTTGATAAATGAAGGTACACGTGCAAGTGTAGGTGTTGGGTAGTGCCCTACAACTTTTGAGAAGTCAACTACAACTCCTTAATGGAATCAGGGGTGGAAGAATCTGAATTTAATGTTGAATTGGAAGGGTCAGCAAATGGTAGAGGAGGATATAGTGCCAAGAACATTGATGGAGGAGGATCATTATTCTTAGGTGTGCATATGGAGTATAAATTTTTGATAATACTGGTTATAGATATTTCATAAGAAATTAATGGGAAGAGTATAGAAAGTTAGTAGAATAAATATGAGGGGAGGAGGATAATATGAGATAAGAGGAAATGATGGATAATGGTGAGTAAGGAGGAGGGGACTCAAGAGAGGGGTAGTCACATGTGGTATGAACAAAGAAAATTTGGTGGTGACCGTTAACCTAGGGTTCATGAAATTTTATATCCACCTTGATTTTTCACATCATGCAATTAATACAAAACAATAAAATCATGAAATTTTATATTTCATGCTCCTGAAATGTACACTCTATGTAAGGAGTACATAACACGTATTTGGAATTTTATAAATCCTTGGGGCCAAGACCTATATCTTATTCTTCTAGTGTCACTAAACCTTCCTAAACTCTAAACTCCATTTTTAGACCTTTCCTAGGTTTCCTCCCAGTAAAAACTTTTTTTAAAATCAAGAGCTATACATGATTTGATTCAGATTAAATTGAGGGTAAGCACCCACCCTTCATAGAATGGTTTCAGATAATTTTTTAACCTTTGTATGTTTACCTTGAAGACTAGTTCTCTACATTTTTGAATTTTGATGGACCAATAGGGGAAAACTTTGATAACTTAAAAAATAATTAACCATCTAGATTTCATCTTTTTAGGGAATAATTTTAATAGAGAATTCAATATAATAACGTTATCTCCTAGTGTGAATATTCATAATTTAATTCATTGGTCATTCTATTTCTTCATATTTTTTATATAGATTCTGGCATTTACATAGGCATCCTTCATAATTTATTCTAGTTCATATATCAATAGTATTTTTACTTCCCCACATTTTTGAGCATACATGTTCAAATTTTTTATGGCCTAGTAAGATAGATTCTCTAATTACACTGGTAGGTGATAATGATTTCTATATACAAGTCAGAATGGGGTAGTGTCTATTAGTGTTTTATACATTGTTTTATACACATGAAGTTCATATTTTGATTTAACACTATAGTTATTTTTTACTTGTTTTCACTATCTTCTATTAAATTTGTTTAATATCACTATTAGATAGTTCAAATTTCCCAATTTTTTTGTGGGTGATAGGGAGTTCAAGTATTATATTAGATGAAATATTTTTTGAGAAATAATTTCACATTATTATTGAAAAAATTCATTCCCCAACCACTAATGAGTAATTGGAGGAATCCAAATCTGGAAAAGATATTATTCTTTAGAAAATTCATGGCCACTGTTGTTAAGTCATGAGTGGTTGCCTTAAATTCTACACACATGGAGATGTAGTCCAAGCCTACCAGGGTATAAAATTTACCATGAGAATTTGGGAAATGACCCAAAAAATAAATTCCCTATACATTGAATATTTTTACTTATAGGATGGGATTTCTGAGAATTTTGTTTATTTTCCCAATGTTTCTTATTCCTTGGCACTAAACACAGCTTTTAATGAAGTTACTTGCACAAAAATGGAGTGTAGGAAAGATTAATATTATATAAAGGATTTTATCCATGATTTTTCATGTCCATAATTCCCTCTAGCTAGTGACATGTGAAAAATGTCAAAAACACTTTTTATTTCCTCCTTCGGGATGTAACATCACATTAAACCATTAGCACAACACTTGAACAGTACTGGCTCATCCCAGTAGTAATGTGAATAATCAACTAAAAACTTCATCCTTTTTTTATAGGATAAGTATGGGTAGAATGATCTGAAGGAAATTTAATTTTCAATATCATAAAACCATGAGCGTGGAAACATATTTATTATGAACAATGTTTCATCAGGGAAGCCATCCTTGATTCATAGATTGTCATCATCCTATATGTTGGTCAGTGGGAGTCTAGACAAGTTATCAACAATGATGTTCTAAGTTCCTTTTGTTTCCTTTATGACTATATCAAGACATTATAGTAGTAGGATCCACCATATCAACCACAGTTTGACATCCTTTTTACTCAACTTATTTTTTAGTGTTTCTTGATTTATATAGAACAGTACTTTGGATAGTATGAGGTATAGATTAAACTTTTTTAAGACATACACTAATACCATAAATTTATTTTCAGTGGTCTTTTAATTTATTTGATCCTCATTTAGTGTAGGTATGGTATAAAAATGGTACATAAGATATGTTTTAAATGCTTTCCTAATATAGTTCCTATAGTGAAATCACTAGTGTCACACATCATGTTGAATTCCTTATCCTAATCTAGTGAAATGATGACTGGAGTGGCCACCTGGCTATTCTTTGAAGTAGAGAATGCTCATTGAAACTATTCAGTGAAATCAAAAGGGGTGTCCTTTTATAAGAGGTGTTTCAATGGGTGGGAAAATATTCATAAAGTCTTCTAAGATGTAGTGATAGAATCATATGCAAGCCATAAAACTCCTTATGACTTTTATGGTTGTGGGATCAAGAAAGTATTTAATGAATTTAATTTTCAGTGGATAAACTTCTATGTCTTTATTTGTTATTTTATGTATGAGGAATATTCCTACTTGGACCATAAAGTGTCATTTTTCCCAGTTTAATACTATGCACTTTTATTCATAGCATTGTAGTACCAGATCCAAATTTATGATGCAAACTTAGAAGTATCTTCTATAAAAAAATAAATCCTATATAAATATCTCTAGGAATTCCTCTGCCATATCATGAAATATATGTGTCATGCATCATTGAAAATTCATTGGTATGTTACGCATACTGAATGAAAACCATCTATAGGAGAAGTTTCCAAAAGGACATGTAAACATAGTTTTGAATTAGTCTTCTAGGTCTATAGCTAATTGTTTATACTTGGAGTATCCAACCAAGAAATAATAGAATTCATGCCCAACTAGTCTCTCCAGTATTTTATTCATGAAACGTAATGGTAAATGATCTTTTCAAGAATCCATGTTGAGGTTTCTATAGTAAACTCATACTCACCATCCAATGATGGTTCAATTTGAGATTAACTCATATTCATTATTTTTAACAAATGTTAAGTCATATTTCTTTGTAACGACTTGTAGTGGATGCACCCATTTTCTATCAGTGATTAAAAAACTTTTCTGAGTCTAGAAGATTCAGTACTTATTTCTTGACTAGTTATTTCATTGGAGGGTTTATTTACCTCTAGGTTTGACATTTTGGGGTAGCACTTCCTTCCAATAAAATCTTATATGTTCATATCATGGGAGTAATCCCTTTAATATCAACAACTCTCCAAGAAATTTATTTTTTTGTCTTTTCAAGACTAAAATTAGTTTTTCTACTTGTACTTGAGTCATTTGTGAGATAATAATGATATATAGTACATATTTTGTCACTAACAATGAGTAATTTAGGGTGATCAATAGAGGTTTTAATTCCAACATTGACGGTTTGAGGACCTAGGGTATAAATGGGGGGATATTATCCCTTGTTAGAGGCTCAATGTACTTAAAGTACTCATAGTCACTACCTTTATATTCATTAGGGGATAGTATCTCTTTATCACCATATATGGTCATAAAATCATCTCTCTCATTAGAAATAAAAATATATTGACAGTTTAATGTGTCATCGCTTTTCTTGGAAGCCTTCAATAATTCAAACACTTACTATTCATTTACAATTATGAAAATTATTCTCCCATGATTAAGATTAATTAATTATTTCATAGATATGTTAAATGGTCATCCTAGAATAATATCCATGTGTCCCTCTTCCTCCATGTCCAAGTTATGGATGTCCATAGGAAATACGAATTTGAAAACTTTGACTAAGACATTCTTGAGGATTC
The DNA here is from genome assembly GCA_963277665.1 of Viscum album. Taxonomy (NCBI): domain Eukaryota; kingdom Viridiplantae; phylum Streptophyta; class Magnoliopsida; order Santalales; family Viscaceae; genus Viscum; species Viscum album. Next base: position 35,962,685 of record OY728131.1, read on the forward strand.
CTCAAGTATATTTTATTGATCGATCATCCCATTGTAGTGAAACTCTCACTGGATTTAGTTATTCAAGACCTAGTTTTCAAAATATGATCATAGACATGATGTTGATGCTTGATCCACGATCACATAAGGATCTTTTGAGGTTTCATGCCCCTATATTTTATAGAATTGTGAAACTTCAAGGGTCTCACATCTTAGGTGGAATATTCCACTAGAAAATAGTCGAGCATTCTTAATTTATATATATTAATACTAGGAATTCCATTTTCCTATTATTATAAAGAAATGCATTTAGTAATTTTTCATAGAAATTCATTTGAGTGATGTCTTCATAGAAGGGAATTTTGATGTGTTATTTCATAAACATCTCTAGAAACTTCTTATATTTCCCCTGATATTTACCTATCTCATTCTTTTTGTAAAGGTGAGAAGGTGTTTTTAAGCTGTCAATGCCATATATATGTATTCATTTTCTAGTTTTTATTGTCTTGTAGCTTCTTTAGTTGTCTTGTAATCTAGGTTGTGTTCCAAACCATATTACTTTATACTATCATTATCATCCTTAGTGATTAATGTTGCACATTTCATAGGTTCTTTAAGCCTCTTTTCCTCACCTATGAAAGGTTTTTGAAAATATATAACTTTTCCACCCCAAAGAACTAACTTATTCTCCTCCTCTATCGGGTGTATCTCAGTATTACTAGATAATGTACCTAGTAATCAATCTTAAAAAGTCTTTTGAAATTTGTCTCACATGGTGCTAGAGATTTCAAAGGTAGTCCCTTTGGTTTTGTATTTAATTCTATTGGTTTATCATCCTCTAATCTTATTTTTGAACAAAATATTTTAGAAATATTTTAATATTATAATGTAGAGATAGATCTTGTTGTGAGGGTCTTTTTGGTGATTTATAGAATTATTGTGTATCTATTAGTTGAAAAGGTTTTTGAGGGTTTTTTTGTGGTCGAGGATCTGGATTCCATGGTGGGTACCCAGGAAGTTCCTAATTCTGTTATGGAATTTTACCACTCCCCTACTGATAATATTATTGAGTGGGTTGTTGTGTTGTTGAACTAATCTCTTTTGATAGTATTTTATATGGTACTATTGTGGTTATTCAAACTATTGAATTTTTGTTGTAATTAATGTAATAAGAAATGTTAATTTGAGTTTCCTCCATCCCTACACTATAGTATTGGTATGAGTGTGGTCTTCTACACATATCATAAGATTGGATCTCTATAATCGGAGCAATATAGGGTGGTGGTGTAGCATATAGCTTAAATGACACTAGATTCTTTGGAAAAGCCTAAAATTTTGTTGTAAGGTAGTTATTATCCTCAACTTGATGTATTCCATGTGAAGGTGGTCCTTGATCACTCTGATATAAACTAGAATTGTGGGAGACCTCATCTAGAAGTGATATGTCTACTAATAGTATTTTTAGCATTAACCCTCCATTGGAAGCAACACCCACTATAGTTTAGAATGAAATTTGGAGTCCTTGATGTAAATATTGGAGTTTCACCCACATAATGTGTCCATGATGTGGGCATTTACGAGTCGGTTCCCTGAATTTGTCTCATACCTCTAAGGTCTTTTCTCTATCCAACTAATTGAAAATTTTAATTTCATTTCATAGATTCTAGGTTCAAGTTTGTGGGATGTATTTTTCTAAATACTTCTTTGTTACGTCATCCCACGTTGTGATGGATTTAATTGCTTGACTTTTAAGTCAATCCTTCGCTCTATCGTTCCAGGAGAATGGGAAGAATTGTATTCTAATGGAATCTAATGATACACCTTGATTTCGAAAGGTGTTATAGAATTCTAGGAAACTGGGTATGTGTTTATAGGCGTCCTTTATTTTTAGTAAAACAAACATCCCCATGTTTTTAATCATATGGATGATTCAAAGTTTTATTTTAAAATAATTATCTTGAATAGTAGGGCCCACAATTTTGGGAATAGAACCGTTTATGGAAAACAAGATCTAATCCTTGATGGTGCACTCCAATATTGATGGTTGCTCTCCCCAATGTTCAGGGGGTGAATATTAGAGGTTTGGATAGTGAGGAGGTTCAATATCATTATGCTTAGCCATTACTAATCATTGACATGAAGAAAAAGTTCTATTGATCTCGGGATTAAAAGAAAGCAGTTCCCATGTATCTGGGCTCCTAAAACAAGTCAGGGTACCCTAGTGCATGCACTAAGTCATATAAATATGGATGTAGGTTCTAGTCCTTGAGAAAAAATTAAAAAAAGTAATTAGGAATGAAAAAGAATAATTTGGGGGAAGGGTTAGGTAATCCTAGCTCCATACCATAGATCACGGTTCCTAAGAACAAATAGTTCCCCAAAAATGATGCCAAAATTTGATGTGTCTGAAAGATTTTGTTAAATACACTAGGTGTGATTAGATTAGAAATTTATATCCCAAACTACACCCAACTACAAATTCAGAGTAAAGAGGAAGTCTGGGGTTAAACCCTTATGGACCATCAGTAGGTAGGAAACCTATCGATTCAAACCCCGTGGTAGGATTCATAATGATCTCTATTCAGGTTTGGTTTTTTAGAATTACATAACTTAGATTTATATTTATGAAATATAACAGGGTTTAAGGTCAATTTATTAGTTTATTCAAAATGATAATCCTAAATATTTTTTGGGATATACTTATATCTTAGGCTGTGAAGTTGTACAAGAGTCACAAATTGGTTATATTTGAACCAATTAGATCTATCTAAGCCATAGCTATTCCTTGGTCCAGATATAGCTAACAAACTATATACAATATGCTGAGATTATATAGAATAAAGTCTAACTGGCGAATGGTTATAGCCTTCTCAAATCCAATTATTTTAGGTTCATTTAATTTCACTCCCCATGGATAGGGTTGTGCAAAAGAACGAGATTAATTTTTTTAACCTTATTACTAACCACATGATTACCAATGTTTGATTTATAGACTCATTAAGTTTAAAAACACCATCACTCTAAACCCTTAACCCTAATTAGATTATCCATGCATGATGGTATCCAATGAAATTGAGACATTAGGAAACATGATTTTCATAATAATAAAACAATTAAGAATTAATAAATGCACACTTGAAATAATAAAAAATCAATAAAAAATTTACGTGTATAAATGAATAGGGAGGAAAAAACAATCATCGATGATAAACAATAATTAGTATATAAAAAAATTGAAACATGTATCAGAATGAAAATTAATGTATAATGGAAATAAAAATATGTATAATGAAAATTGATAGCAATGGAATTTATGAAAATAGTTAAATAATGAATTAAAAATAAGTTTGGAAAGGAAACAAGGAAAACATGGGAAATAAAACAGGAGAAAATATGTCCTCCTGACTCTCCTTGTACATGGTAGAGGGAACTCAACTATTTATAGGCTAGAAAGGTACATGACATGTAAATTCTTCACATGGTGTAATTTCATTAAGTGTCTTATGTCTCTACTTATATGTGACTTGTAAATTTCTTTCATGTTGTGTACTTCATATCCACAATTTTCTTTAATAAATATTGCTTTTTTTAAATTCATGGCCTATATGTTTTATAGAAAGAGTTCTCAAACATTTCACATCATGTAAATATTTCATGTCATGTATATGATTCTCATATTATACCACCTTCACATTATGTAAATTAATTGAGATTTTGATTTTGGAGATCTCATTACGTGTATAAATTTTCACATCATACACTAAATTCACGTCATATACAAATTCATGGGTTGGAATTTAGATCTTAAGGATTCTTTGAATGAAGAATACACATCATGAACTCCTTTAATTATGTGTAAAGCCCATTTTTTCTATATTTCAACAACTTTCCAATTGAGTCTCAAATTCCTAATTCAATCTAAAATAAAACAAAACCCAGTGCATTATAAAATAAAACATTATTCAACCTTAAATAAACATATCCAAAATGTATATATAAATTCATCTTATCACAATTCATAAATAGAAACATCCATTATTTCACTTATGCTATATTAGTAATATATTGTGATTACACCATATTATTTTTTCTTGAGATGGTTTGTGATTAGTTTGAATGGGGATATACTATTTTGATACCATTCCTCATATTACTCGGAATGGTTTATGATTATGTTTATTAATTGGGGAGAGTATAAACATTTCGTGTGCCAAAATTTTAATATGAGTGTTTATATTTATTATGTTTTACCCCTTCCATATGAGGAATACATTGAACTTATTAAGTGCTGGGTGGTCCCACAATAGCCCCTCGATGCATTGGTTGGTCTCATGGCACAAACTAGCTTGGATATTTAGCTGAGGATTTTTCCATTTATGAAAATGTTTTGGAACAAGTCCTTGATGTTATGGTTATTATGTATTGTATTATGAAATCCCTCATTTTGAGATTATTTATTGATGTCCATATGATTATTTGATTAGTTGTAATATCCATGGATAAGTTTAACATTCAGGTTATTATTTATTTGGTTATTTTATCATCATTTATTAATACCATATTATTCTTCATGTTCAAGTAATTGATTGAATGGAATGTGTTTTAAATATTTACCTTTATATATTGATTATGCATTGTTTATTTTTGATTTATTCTATTGTATACATACCCTTACTGAGCATTAGATATCATCCCTTTCTTATATTTCCTTTCGCCAATATTCTATGAAGTATATTTTGATTGATATATAGGGATATACAAAATGGATTAACAGAAAACTCAAAGAAAATACTATGTTGTATTTTATGTATTCAATTGTAATGTGTCATTAAAGTATGTATCTAGTTTACTAATACTACTAAACCATTCATTCATTTGGGATGTGATTCTTTATATATTATTCCAATTTAATAATGAAACCCCTAATGTTAGGCTACTAGGGTCAGGTTTAATAAACAAGAAGTGTGTAATAGGCATTTTTAGTAACAAATACTTCTACAGTTCACATTTTAAATCATATTTTCACATTAATTCAAAATCACTTACATGGGTGATAACACAACAATTCCATATCTCAAAAAACTAGTTATTTTCAATTTTTAAGTAATTACCCATTTATGAAAGTTTGTTTCAATAATAAAATCCTAGAAATATAAGACTTATCTCAAAAAAATCAATAATTCCCAATAGAAAACATGAACATACATCAATCACATAAGAAATATCATTGAAACATTTAAACGTATACAATAAACCTAATTCTTTTTACTCTAATACCCCTCATTTAATAGCATGCACAAATTATTTAATCTTATATGACTGTGTAAGGGTCACATGGTCATAGAAGTATCATGAGATAGCATCACCTAAGATAGAACCGCTAAAACTAGAATTCCTAGTCTCCATGTCTTGGAAGCTATTGTCGAAAAATGAATCCCATTCATAGAAAACTCAAAACTATCTAGGGCACAATTGTACCAAGAACCAAACCTACTCACCAAGACCATAATATTATAAAAGGCATTTGAATCATAAAAATACTTGTTAGTGATATCCCCACAAATCTTAAGGCTTATTAATTTACCAAATACTCTCAGAAAAATTCACATCATTAAACACTCCACTATATCATGATTGGAAAATCTGTATAGTCATCTTCATAGGATTCAGAATCCAAATGTAAGGTTTCTCCCTTTTTAAAAATTCCCTTCAAAACTATAATTCTATGACACACTCTCACATGACACAACCAAAAACCCCATTTATACTATAACTCTTGAAGCTTACATAGAAGAGTCGTTATACTCCCCTGATGTTTTGACTTTCCTACTATATATTTTTTCCTCCTATGCTTCCATAAATTCATTCCATGATTCCCACAACCAAGTTGTGACCTCTCTCTCTCTCCCAAATGAACTGTTCTCTCTAACAATATAACTTTCCCACTAATTTACTCCCATAATCTCTAACACCCAAAAGGCAAAAATAAATGATACAAAAAGTTCAATGTTGTTACAATACACATTTTAAACATAATTTCACTACCATATTTGGAAAATTCAAACTAAGTTTATTGCATTATAATACTACTTTGGGTAATTTTTATACCTATTTAACATTTAAAATGAAATTATGAAATATTTTTATTATAAATGATCATAAAACCATGAATGTTAAGACAACATACTTAGATGAAGAAAATTTTGTTAAAATAATCCATTAATACAATTTTTAAATAATTTATTCAAAATATTTTGTTTAATTAAATTCATTATGTGAGTCCCTAGAAAAACATGTCTCCTAGTTCTGTAAAATTACATGATTCATGTGAGTATCCATACTGTAAATTCTCTTCTAATTTATCCAATAATATAAGTATATAAAACAACTAAGTGAGTTTTAAAAAAGTAATATATATATATAATAAAATAACACATAGAGTAAAGTATGATAGATAAATGGGAAAAAATAAACTCCTAAAATTTGAATACAAATCCTCTGCTTAGATATGATTATGGGTCTCTTTATCTTACTTCAACAGATTCCAAGCTCCTAGAAAGAAATTTTAGGGGATAAAAAATATGCTTAATTTTATTAAAAACACAATAAAATAAAAAAAATATTAAACCATAGTAAATTTTTTCCAAAATAAGGAAAGATAAGAAAAAATATATGAAAATATCATATCCAATATTACTATATTTTATGCCATTATCTTGGTTTCATCACAAGGGTCTATACATATTCTAATGGTGGGAAAAAATTCCTCAAAATGAACCATCTAGTATGGTTTTCTCATGTTCAACATAAAATTAAATCTTTTATTTGATTCCCATGAGGATCCATGGTAACAAAATCAATATTATACCTTAAAAATATACCTTATAGTTACCTATATATATTTTAGATTAAAATAGAATATACCATATTATTAATGATAAAATAACTTTTAAAGTCAATGGATAAAGAAAAGAAATGTGTGAATACTAGTTAGGTTATCTAAATTCTTCATACCTTGAAGTAACCATCTTTATTACTATTAATTCTTATTCTTCTTAAATATAGATGTAGAAAGTTTTCTATAGGGTTTTAATATGAATTTGTTTCTTTAAAATATCCTCTTTCTTTTAAATTCTATGTAAAAAAGTCAAACCTTTCATTATAGCTCTTTGATTATTGTGTTTGTTTATTTTATCATTTTTACCAAAGGTTTATCCACTCTTGATATTTCCGCTTGAACAAAGTAAGAAAATCTATACATGTATGAATTCCTATATGAATAGTCCTCAATGTTTTCTTATACCATCCTCAATATCATAAACTTATCACTAGATCAACCTTCCTTTTACTTGTCTACTAAAAAGAAGGGTTACCTCATACACAACCTTTCAAAAAACCAAAATTCATGTCTAAAATTACTATATATAGTGCACGCATCTTCCTATAGAACACTATGTGAAATACTTACTATATTATAAAAAACACAAATATTTCTTCATGAAATACATGAATTTTAATAAAGTATTTTAAAATAAAAAATATTACAAAAAATTCTATCAATAATAGATAACATGGAATTCAAAAAATAAAAATATAATAATGATGTTATATTTCTATAAAAACATTTGTTTTATAATAAAATATCTATAACCATAATATGTTATTCCATTTAATAGTTCAAATTTTTTGTATTGATTATAACGATACTAATTAATACAGGGGTATTCTCTTATAAGGAGAAGTTTTGTACAATAAATGATCTTGGTTAAAATTTTTAAGGGAAAAGTAAAAAAATGAAGTGAATGTGTGTGGGTTTGCACTCCCACACACTTATAAGATTGGGAAATTTGTGTGTAGTTCAGCTTATATATAATTTAATATCGATAATATTTCTTGTAGTCGAGTGGCTACAACCAAGGGAAGAAGAATCCACCCCAACAACCAAAACTAACCTACTTATCATGAAAATAAGTGGTTACCCAAAAATATTAGCTTAAGGATACACTTTAAATTCACCTAAAGTAATTATTAATGAAGTTGTGGGTTCCTATAAGGTTTTTTATTAATACCCACTTTGGAGAATAATTCTGTAATAATAAATGGTGTTATGTGTATTACTAATTCTTTAAGATATTGGACTTTGTTTGTGGGTTTCCATTCAATACTATCCTTACTCATGTGGTAATGTAATAATACATAGTGAAAAGGTTAACCTTTCATTACATATCCTTTAGTTAACCCTTACAATCATCTAACCCCAATCCCCATGAGTAAAACATTATGTGAAATTGAAGGGATCACATGACATAAAAACTATCAATAAATAAATAAAGGAAAATAAAATAAGAAAATATCTCATAATTAAAAAAATATAAACATTTCATGATGGAATTTATACTTATTCTCTTAATCACATTTACTATCATATAGTTAAATATTTCCCATAGAAGCCACCTCACTATACTCATATAATTTCTAACACTCTGCCTATGTTTTATTTTGTTTCATATTTTTAGGGGACCAATTATATACCTATTAGCATTGACCCTTTAATTATAAAATATAAAAAAACAAATTTAAACATTACATATTCTTTTTCTTTTTTACTAGTATTCACATTCTTGCATTCACAAGGATCATTACAGTTTATAGTTTTAGAGACTTAGGACATAACCCTTACATAAAAACCCATATATTACAATGTGGAAACTTCTATTCAATATCCATTTTTCAATAAAATAAAACCTTTAAGATATAACATGTTTTATTTTCATGAAAAACTTTAACATTTTCATCCAGACCTCATCCTTTCCGTATTCAACCATAAAACCTTGTGAAAAAAATTAAAATGAGGAATCTAAACAAAAATATAAATAAATGGCATAGAAATAAAGAAACAAACTATTAGTACATGAATACATATAAAAATTTTCCTTTTAAAAATGAACTTTGGGTTCAAAATAAACATTTTATTACCCAATAAATAAACTTCTCTGCCCAAATATTTTCATAATATATTTTATAAGAATTTAAAAATAAAAAAAACTTATAAAAGTTTCATTGAAATCATGAAAATATTATGGATACTTTTTCACAAAGTTATATTGTTTTCCCTTAATATGTAATATATAATTTACTTTAAACATAAGATCATTAGATTACCATGAAAAATATAAAAACTTTTCTTAAATATCAATAGAAATAATTAGAAAAATGATGAAGGTAACTTGTTTCATAATTTTCTATATCACTCTTTCAAAAGGAATAATTGATACGGTATAATTTAATACCCACTGAATTAGAGGGCTATCATGGACCCACTATTCTTTGGTCTATAACGGAACCACCTGCCCATAGTTTATAACAGAACCCCCTATCCTTAGTTTATAACATAACCACCCATACATGGTTTATAAATGAACCACCCATCATCATAAAAGTTTCCAAGAGCTATAAAATAATCATAACACATAAAAGTTTTCAATTTTTTCAACATTACATTCATAAAATATTATTTTCACCAATAAAAACAATTCGTGATATTGAAATATACATTCCACTTTAACACCCTATTTAAAGATGACCAAAAAAGGGAATAAGGGTTTTTTTTGGAAGAAAAAATTTAAACTTATAATGGAATTCAAATATCAGATAATGGTTATGTATGTGGGAAAATTAATTGTCACTATATATGTTAAAATATAACATTCCTTTCATCTATTTTATAGAAAGCTAAAACATTCCATAAAAAGATTAATTTTAAAATAATTTGAAATAAATTCAGGAGAGAAATAAACATTCCTTTATTATTATTTTATGTTAATATAAATACATTAATAGGTTATTTTTTAAAAAATATACATGGAATAAAAAGTGATGGAAGGGAAAAAATAAAAGATGATTTTTAAAGTAAGTCTCTTACCTTGAGTCTGAATCATCACATAAGTTCTTTATATCCCTAAATAATAAAATTATGTTAATTATTTACTTGATTGGGAAACTTTTAAATTTTATTAATCCTTTTTATTTCACTTATTACCATGAAATATTCATTTTTTTAATCATTTGGATTTATATCAGACTTTTTGATGATATTCAGCCTATATGTCCCAAATGACTTTAGTAGGTTGACTATTATCAAAGTGGTCATTATTAGATAATATCTAGGATAATATTATTAGAATAATTATGATATTTATACATAAATTATACTTTTAAAACCAATATTGGATGATATTTATAAAAAATGAACTATGTTACCACCATGGAGATAGTGGGTTGTACATATGCATGAGTAACATTTCCATTTTCAAAGATCATTATGAAAATAAGGTATGTATTATTTTATCCTTATATAATGATAATAATATCATAAATACCATATTATTTTTTTAAATATACATATATATATATATATATCATCCATGTGATGTTGTGATGAAAAAAAAATTGCATTACTTTATGGAGGTGGTAGTCCACATGTATGTTGGAATGACACTGTCATTTTTCAATGAATCTATTGATAAGAAAGTAAATGATATATTATTTTGTAATATTTATAAATATATCACTAATATAATATATATACATTAAATTCATCATTATAACCATTCGTAAAAGGATTTTATGGAAAACTAATTACGTCAGCTCATGAAGCGGTAGTCCTCCGTACACACGAATGATGGTTTCATTTCCCATTTGATGGAAGAAGAGATGGATATATGTTATTACATTAATATAATGAAACCTAATTATATGGAATATAATGGTGTTATTATTTCATAATGGTTGAAAAAATATTTTAACAAGTTAGAAAAGGAAACAAAACAAAAATGTTTGGTTAAGAACTATACCTCTTCTTCATAAAACCTCTTAAGGTTTACACCAAAACCTTTAGTATGTCAGTTTTATGATCAAACCACGGAATATAAGGAATGGGTAGGGTGTTTAAGAAGGTATTTGGGTATGTATTTTCCAAACCAAAAGGCTTTTGAATTGGGAATAAAATAAGAGAGGAGGTTCCCTTTTATAAGAGTGAGGAGGGTTACTCTTGGAATTTATTAAAATATAAATAAATTTTCACCATAAAATGGATAAAAACATATAATATTAGAAGATAATATGAGTATGAGTCTAAATATTCCCATAAAATAAAATTTATAAAATTTTAAATGAAATTTTTATATTTATATTTTTGTTTTAACCATTCATTTACCATTTTGAAATTTACAGTGATATCAATGGTTTTAACTCTTAAGGGGTTAATATATATACAATAAAAGGACAATAACCCCATAAAAGTAACATGATATATATTTTAAACAATATAACAATAAATGGGCCAGATATAATATTTTTATGAATTTTAAATCATTTAATAAAATATTATTTATTCTAAAACATCATTAATGTCATTTTTGTAACTATTTATTTAATTTGACATTGAAAATACCATGATAGAAAAAATTTATTATATTACTTTAACAAATCCCTAAAATGTTATATTTATCTATAGAATTTTTGTAAGAAAACAATTGATTCAAATTATATTACTTTTAATGTTTTTAAAAACATTTATTTTCTTTTCTTTTTAATTAAATAAATATTATATCGGCGTTGCGTGAGCATTTACGGTAATTATACCATCACTAAAAATTAATAAAAAATTACCATGATAAATAAAAACAATTTCAATTAAAAATTAATATTTATAGCATAACATACCTTTTTTATACCTATTTAAAAAATTTAAAGATACTAAAACAAATAGAATTATATTTTTTACTTTTCTATACATAAAATATTATAAAGAAAAAATTCAAAGAAAATGGAAAAAATTATCATATATTAAAAATTTAGATTATTATCGACAAGATATAATCACGCAAAAAAATTAAGACAATTTTTAGGGTTACTTTCTAATTATTAACACATTACCCTTAATTAACCCATTTGTCCTTTATAATGGTAACAAAATTTACAATGATTACTATTCATAATGAATAAAAATATAAGGGAAATATTTACCAAATTTGTACCTCCTAATTAAAATTATATAATCAAATTTTCATGATTAAATTCACAAAATGTTTATAAATTAATTGATAATTAAACTATAAATAAGCGATGAAAAACTATTTTTTAGAAAAATTTCTTTTTAATACAAAAATGATTTTATACTAAATTTAAGTATAAAATTAATTCCAGAGAATATAGATGGATTATTTTTAGTCAAAATTAACTAATAAAATTTTAAAACTAATCCAAAATATAACTTTACTTTATAAATACTTAAAAAGAAAATAAAAATTTTCAATAAAAATCAATATTTTTCACTATTCATTGAAAATAAAAACATTTTAAAAAATTCTCTAAATTTCATCCAAGGATAATTTTGAAATGATGAATAAAAAATTTAATTCATTTTTATATAATTTTAAAATCAAACTTTTAAATAAAACCATATAATGCAAGAAACCCCAATTTTGTTAAAAAGAAATATTTTTTCCTTTGGACTGAAAAATTACCTAATATTTCTATAATGAATATAAATCAACAAAATATAATTAATAAATATATAAAAATTATTTATATTAACATTAATTGGACTATTATATTCTTTCCCCATTTTTGAAATTGCGTCCTCCCAATTTTATTCCTGACTTAAACAATTATGAATCTTTTTACCTCATAGAATTTTAAGATTCCCATGTTTCTTCTTCAACCATACTATTTTTTCACAGAACTATAACTCAATGAATTACCTTATTCTATAACATTTTATATATGTTTAAGAACCTAAACTGGGTGTTCCACATGTTAAATTTTATCTTCTAAATGAACTACTTTTGGGATCAAAATATGAGATGAATCCAACACATATTTTCTTAACATCAAAATATGAAAACGTTATATACCTAGGATCAACTCAGAGGTAAGGCCACTCGGTTGGCTACAGATCCAACTTTATCTATGATTTAATATGTACTAATGAACCATGTACTTGGCTTCCACTTTTTTCAAAAAATGTATAACAATTTTTCATTGATATATATTAAGAAAACTAAACAGAAGAAAGATATTGATCCCATATTCCCTAGTAATAAATTAAACAAGCATGAAGAATGTGTTCCAAGCTTTAAATAATTATTTGAGATTGTCCATCATATTATGTACGAAATTTTTTATTAAAATTTAATTTGTTACCAAACAACATTTGAATTCCTTTCTAAAAATTTGTAGTAAATTTCTGGTCACACTCAGATACAATTGATAGAGGTACTCTATGTAACCTGACAAAATCCTTAAGAGAGGTAATATATGAAACCTAGCTTGGCAGTACTGTCTTTGTCTGTTATCATCTTATAATTCGAGCTGAAAAGGGATAAAATCAACAAAATCTTTGAAAATAGGGTGTATTATCTCATACCAAAATATTTACAAATATGGAGAGATAAACTAAGAAAGTAAGGTAAAGGATTAAATATCTTACTTTTAGTTATCCAATGCAACTGGTGGTAAAAAAATCCGAAACAAAATGTAGATCCTAGATCAAAGCCTATGATGGAAGAATAGGGAGAGCTCCATCAATTGGGAGAGGTTCTCCATGTGAGTGGGAAGTAAAAAAGAAGGAATAAATTAAAAAGGTGGAAAGGTAAAAAAGGTAATTTCCCACCCTTTTAAGAGATGCAACATTTGTCTACATGGTTTTCCAAACTGTATACCTAAACCAAGCAGCACCACTATATAAGTGTCACTAAACATGCAACTTTGGGTGCATGATTTGTAAAAATATTGCCACCACCATCAATCCAATGGAGAAACCCACATGGCCTTGTGGTATAAGGTGCACAGTTTAAGTAAATCACGTTTCCCTATGTTGTACATTGTAGTACCTTGCATAGTTGAGTGACATGATTATCACTAAAAGTACACTAAACATGTTACACTGTTTTCCACTCCAAAATCTGAAGGTCCAAGCTCTAAAAAATCCCCAGATACTCTCAATTCACTCCTATTCCTCTTAATTAAGCACATCAAAAACATGAAACAAGAGCTTTTGAATAGTAATTTAAAGTCTCTATACCTCTTGGAAAATTCAAGACAATATAACCTGCCCTCTTTAAAACAACTTTTCCTTGAGTTTCCTTTTAGAGGGTGGAAAAAAATCATCTGAAAAAATTTCCAGCCACTAGGAATGTACATCAGTCTCTTACTCTCAGGTCTCTTTATGTACACAGACATGATTTCATAGCACTCATACTAAAGGAACTGACCTGCCTTGAAGATCCTATATTCTCCAATCAATGATACGTATTGAATTCTCCTCAAAGGATGCATATGTATCAAGCTCAATATATTTAGGGTCAAAAAAATGAGATGGATCAGAATAATAATGGTGAAGTTACGATAGGTGGAAGATATCTTCATGGACCAATCCCTCTGGGGTAATAGTAACTAATAGGATATAGGCCCAAATTTCTATAATATCTAAAAATTATCAATTTAACAAGGTGATATCTTACCATGTATCTTAATACATCTATGACCATGCTTGGGAAAAAAATCATAGAATGAATTGATGTCCCACCTCAAACTCTAAAGGCTGGTGAAGACAATCGGCATAAGAATTCTTTGTAGACTAATTCAAGGCCATTTTGTTCTGGATAATCTGTACTAGATCTGATGTCTCCTACAAAAGATGAGGTACTAGTAGTGTTTCACCACATACCTCTAACCATCACAACACTGAATGTCATGTCCTACCATATATGGACTCATATAGAGCCATCTAAATACTTTCATGAAACTTTTATTATAGGAAAAATCAATGAGTAGTAGGTGTTTCACATATGAACTTCAAAAATCAAGGAGGCATGCTCTAATAATTTCATATAACAGTTGTATCATACATTCATACTGACCACTGGTCAAGGGTGATATGTCATGGTCATAAACATCTGTATACAAATAGCCTTCTTTTATCACTTCATAAACCATGACATGAATCAAGCATCTATGTTTGATGGGATAGAACAGGGAACCCCATGAAGGTTTATAATCACCTAAATGTAAATTATTCCAAACTTGTTTATCGAAAAGGTAACTCTAATAAGTAGAAATTTTGTGAACTTGGTCAACCTATAGATGATCACCCATAGCACATCACATCCTCAAGGGGATCTTGGAAAGACCATCATGAAATCTAGGATGAAGTTTCCCCATTTCCACTCTAGAATGAATAGAGGCAATAAAATTCCAGCAAGCTACTAGTTATCTACCTTCACCTTCTAATAGGTGGAACACCATGGGATAAAACCTGCAATCTACCTCTTCATACCCAATCACTAGTACTAGAATATCCTTATACATATTGGTCGGTGTATGGTGTACTACCCAAATAGAGGCATGATACTCCCACATTAATTTTTCTCGTATGTCTCCAAGCACACAAACTCACCCATGAATACACAAGATCTTATCCTTGTCAATAATTCAACTAGGCAGTGGGTCCTTACCTAAAATGATCTCCCATAGGACTAAGACCTTGGGGTACGAAATTTTTATCACCTTTACTCACTCTAAAAGAGAATATGTCACAACCAAGGATTATAAAATGTGATTCATGTGACACTCCTAAGAATCCATATGCATCTTAGAAGATAATTACATCAAATTCTACTTGTTACTAGCCTCCTGAATTGCATGTGTCTTATTCATCTGGCTTAGAGCATCAACAATAGAATTTCACTTTCCATACATATAAGAAAGATCAAAAAAAATTATTGTAGGTATTCAACCCACATACACTTCCAAAGTATCAAGTCATGCTAGGTAAAGATGTATCTAAGAATTTTATAGTTTGTGTAAATGATTAATCATTCCGCTAATAAATAATACCTCTATAAGAATAAATCATGAAAAAAAAACTACTAGATTGATATTTTTTTGGGTAATTCCAATCATGATGCCTCAACTGATAAGACTCGAATACTACCACCCGATCTCCCTATATCATAAATACTCCTAGACTAATACCTGAGGCATCACAACAATTTGTATTACTTCTACCCTAATCTAGAAGAATCATAATAGGTGTTGAATTCAACACCCTTTTCAACACCTAAAAGTCCTTCTCTCACACTTAAGACCATGTAAACCTCACACCCTTTTTAGTCAATCCCATGAGAGGTGATAATAGGTATGAAATTTATTAAATAAAATTCATATAGTGTCCAGTCACCCCCAAGAAACTATATATATAAAAAACGTTCTTGGGTTTCTCCCAGAAAACTACTGCTTTTACCTTATCTAGGAAAAAAATACTTATACATTTGATATGATGTGACCCAGGAGGCAAACCATGTCATTCCAAAGTGTCATTTAGTGATCTTATCATATGGATAGTTCCCTATTAGTGTATTCAACATGATATCAAGATGTTTTTTATAATTATTTTGAGTTTGAGAATACACCAAGATTTCATCCATAAAGACTATAATAAATTAATACAGATACATGTGAAAACTAATTAATTAGAGCTATAAAAATTTCTAGTGTGTTCAGGAGGAAAAATGGGATGACCAAATACTTTTAAAATGTTTATCTACATTGGAATGTTCTACATGGTATGTCTTATGTTCAAATATGAACTTGTTGGTATCCTGATCTTAAATCAGTCTTAGAGAGAATCTGAGCTCCTCATATTAGATCAAGGAGTTCATTTATACTAACAAGTGGATATCAGTTATTAACCATGAGATGATTTAATTGATGTAAATTCATGAAAACTCTAAGGGTATCAACCACATTATTAGTTAAAAGGGTATGTGTAGCCCATGGATAAGTACTAGGGCATATGAAACCCTTGTATTCCAAATCTTCTAGCTACTTCTTGAGTTCCTGCCAGTAAGGAGGAATATACATCAATGTTTCTCCCAACACTAGCTCAATATTGAAATCCACCTCTATCATAGGATATAACCTATAATAGTCATCAGGAAAGACTTCCCTAAAATGATCTTACATATTTGGGAAATCTATGCTTCATGTTCCTTGGTTTCTCAGGAAAATACTAGAAATCTAGGTTTTCACTCCTCCCATCCCAAGATTCTCTGTTCCATATCGACTCTCTTAGACATCTCATTCTCTATTGTGACTATCACTATTTACCTCGGGTGAGGTGAAGGAATCCCTTTGAGAATAGAAATAAATGCGATAATGATTGGGTACTAACCAAAACATCTTGAGTATTATTTTGAAGAACATAATCTTGAAAAAAAAGGTTCCATAAGAATCTATACACACCTATCTCAAGGGGAACCCCTTTCACTTGCGTACACCCTTCGATTAGATCCCCAATGGTGTGTTGATATTCATTATGACATAGAAGTACTATACCTCAATCCTAAGGCATCCTATAATTTATGCCCATATGAAAGAGTGTGAATTGAATGTATAAAATTTAGAAATTACTAAAGTAGAGGCTACTAGAATAGTAACTCAAACTATGGAAGATCTGGGACTCTACGTCTCAAGAACAGGTTTCACTGCATAGATATGGTCAGATCTGTGACTATGTGATAAAACATGGATACCCTAGGTGGGTATTATCTATTGGAACTGTATATATAAAGCATGGATACTTAATCTAGGTCCTCCTCCTTAGCATGATCGACTGGTAGTATTTCAACTTCATATCTAGAGAGGTTCGATCAATCCCTCTCTTAAAGTCAGAGAGAATACCGATCCCCTTTTTCTAGGAATATATGGGGAGGTCCTACCAAAATTTTAGAGATTCCCCAATATCCAAAACCTATTAACTCAAATGGGTCTCTATTTTATTAGGGATTCTTATGCCTTGGATTCCCACACTCGTGAAACACCACGTAACTCTTAGCGGGTATCATTTGACTGTCATTTCCCCTATGTGTATACTCAAAAAAATGTTTCATGTCCCTAATCACACTGATATCCCATCTTGGTGATGAACCGACATGGCCAACAACAACATATTTCCTTATGGTTCACTCAGTGATGAGGTCCTGGTTCACTATCTCAGAAATAGTGATCATCCGAATGACGTTGAACTACAATTAGATGGTATACACAAACCCATAATCAATTTTTTTTCATCAACTCATGACCTATAAAAGTCAAGGTGAATCACAAAAGCTTAGTGAAATGAGTTGAATAATCAATTATTACATGACACCCTCCAAACGGATCATAAATTTCATAGGTTGGTCCTCTCTTTGCAACTGAGAGAAAATTGGCCCTAAAAGAATGTCTAAAATTCCACCCAGAATATACCCTAATGATGGCCTTCTTGAGTGATCACATCCCACAAACACTTGGTAGAATCATAAATCTTATAAGTCACAAGCTTAACCATCCTCTCTAAAGGTGCCTCTAAACACTTGAAGATGGATACCATGACCTCTATTCATGACTACGTATCCTGATGACGACATTCTTACGAAAATATTGGAGGGTGATACTACCATAATTCCCATTTATTCTCTATAATAGTAAACTTAGGTAGTGGGTATACCATTATATACTATACTAGTCACATAAATCCCTCCTAGATAGGAGAATTGGTGCCTAAATTAGGAATAATAGGTGATTAAAGAGGTAATACATGGGGTAATATGGGTGGATAAGTGACCAAAATCGAGAAATAAAATTTGTCAACACCTTCCTGACATATGACTTGAGGGCATCATGGCAGCATAACTATAAAATTAAAAAAAACACACCTCAGATAAGGTCACATAACAAATAGGATTACAGATAACTAAATAGGTTATGTATATATCCTTCCTATCTAAAGAGACAAAACCCTCTTCCTACTCCTAAATCTAGGCCTAGGTGACATATAGGACCATAATGAAGCACAAGAGACACTTTCAACTATCCACTACAATGATTGGGTCTAGGTTAAGGAGTCTCATCATAAAGAAAAGTTTCCAGTAGAGGGAGTGTCAATTAAAAAGTATAGAGGAAAACACCCTTTACGTTGCAATTGGAATCCCCATTTAATGGTAACCATCTTAATTAAGAATATAAATCCATTTAATTTTGCACTAATTTAAACACACACACATAACATAATATAGTTATCTGAGTCATTTTTCTCATGTTATAAATACATAAGTTTTATAAGTTACAATTTCTACATCATGTAACTATGACCAATCCCTTACAGCTAGCACCAAGATGCATCAATTCATATGAAATGATATGATTAAATTAATTACCATTCCCAATTTATATAATTATATACTTTATAAATTATAATTTTCATTCATGTAGTCAAAATCATTTAACATTTTAGTCCATAGGATCAGTGGTCCATGGATCAAACATGGAATAATTGGTTAATTACAGTTCCACCATCTAGATATATGGGAAAACACTATTTAAATTCATATAAACACTTTAATTAATCGAATTATTTTATCCATGTATGAATTTTAGCACTTACCAAAAAATAACTATCAAGGAACTTACAGTAACCCCATGTAATACAATTAATGCATGAAATTAGATGCACCTATATGGATGGAATAAATAATGACTTGTTAATCCTAAGGTGACTAATATGATTAATGAATGATTTTTACTTGTCATTACTGAACAAGGATAAAAATAGAATCCATGTAAATAATAATAATAATAATGACACCACAAATCATGTGTGTCACCCAATGATGAAATCAAATAAATAGTATTAAAAAAAACCAGAACAACAATATCTTATCCCAAGTAATTTGAATTTTCCATATACATGGGTTAGATAAAACCAAGAAAAGTCTCATGAACAAATATGAACATATTCTTAGTCTTCTGTCTACCAACCAACAAAAGTAATACAAAATGAAAAAATAAACCTATAATGCCACATTATAACATACCAAACCGGTTCACCTGAAAATAGTAGTTGAACCAGTGGGTCACATGTCCTTAAGAGTGCCTCCTAATATACCAAAGTTTACCAACTAATAGAGACAGTATATGATGATACAGTGGGGAGACAATACCCTCATGATCACATTGTACCACAACGGTATACAAATAATAATAATAAGTAGTAGAAATAGTAATAAATAACTATCAGTGGAATAATTAAATCATCTAGATATAGTAAATAGGATGAAGTATAATCAAAATAATATAACAAATGATGATCATTCCATGACTCTATACAAAAAGTGAAAGTACATGGGGGCACATAGGTACTCACACATACAACATACTGAACAAAAAGATAAGAAAACCAAAAACTATCTCCCATATAATCACATGGAAAGTATATATCCTATGCTCCCATACTCTATACAATCATAGAATATCAAGCATCCATAAATAGACATGTACCTTTGTCTCTACCTATATTCATAAGGTATGTTCAAGTCCCGATCAACAACTCGAACAATGTGAGAGTTACACTTAGTAGGCCACCACATTTGGTGTTTAGTATGATCCATATAGTACATATAAAATTATTAGTGCACATCAATAATTGTGAAAGTAGAAAATAACCATAAATGAGTCTTCTCTAGTTTCTGAGGGATACTAGGCTCACACTGCCTACTTCAGCCTAAGTCGAGTTATCTATAAACATGTAACTATATATAAATAAATATATGTTCAATTTATGTATATATTAGGTATGTATACATACTTACATATATATCCATATATATATATACACTAATAATACACATGAACCCAAGCGTAACTCAAGCATTCATTGATAATCATGAAATTATCATAGTGTGACAAGGGTCGTCATTCCCAAGTATCATAAGTCATATGGGTTTTCATGCATGAATATCACATGTGTATGGGATGCCATGTCTAGGTATTATAAATCATATGGTTCACCCTGCCCGAGTACCAAAAATAATATTTAGAGTCAGTCAATCTTTAAATAAGCCAATGTTGGTTTAAAAATCATTAACATTTTATTTAATCAATGGATTAACATAATAATATATAGGAGTCATGTGATGTGGTCATACCATTCACATCTATTTAATTCAATGTAATTTTGTCATTTAAAAATCAATTCAAGGCCATTTAGAAGCTGGTTTGGCCATATAAACATTGAAAGTCATGGGGTTTTTGTAGGCACACCCCAAGAGGTGGAACAAGTTGAAGGGTATATCCTCCAATGAGGATATGAGAGTGAGAGGGTAATTCATACATGGATAACAATTTGATTAAGGAAAACTTTTATTTTTAAGGAAATGTGATGAAATTCTGATGTGTGGAATCAAGATGCATAATAAAAAATGATGCATCTTTAGGGAAAAGTATTAGATAACCTGTCTAAGATTGGTAGTGCTCTTCTCATACATGATCATCCTTTAATTCGAGCTAAAATGGGAGAAAATTGTTAAAATCAATAAATGACTTAAAAATAAGACATATCATCTAATAAGAAATAACACTGAAGATGGAATGATAAACCAAGATAGGAAGGTAGAGTACTGAATCTATTACTATTAGCTATCTAATGTAAATGGTGATGGGTGAATTAGAGAGAAATGGATATCTTTTCTAAAATCCATGGTCGGAGGAAGTTGGAGAGCTCCATCATTTAGGATAGGTGCTTCGCGTGAGTGGTCAAGAAAAAAGAAGGAAGAAACTTAAAAGGGGAAGGGGAAAATGTAATTTCACACCCTTTTAAGAGATGTGTAGTTTGGATGCACGATTTTCCAAACCTGTGTGGCTAAATCGTGTGACACAACTAGTTAAGTGGCACTAAGCATGTTAGTATAGGCAGATTTTTTTGACAAACCTTGTGACCCCATTCAGTTGACTGGAGCACCCTACACGGTCATGTGATATGAGATGCATGGTTTAAACAAACAATTCACCCATTTATCGTACACTATAGTACTCTACAAGGTTTAGTCGTATGGTTAGTAGTAACTTTGCTCTTAACAAGTGACTCAGTGATCCTCTCCAAAATCTAAATCCTCGGGCTTTGAATGATACACACACACACTCCTAAATCACGCATAGGCCTTTTAAGCACATCACAAGCATGATAGAAGAGGTTTTGAATAGTAATTTAATGTATTTATACTTCTTTGAAAATTAGAGATGATAAATCATTATACTATATATATATATATAATTTTTTATATTATTAATTTATATTATTAATCATTTAATATTTCTTAAATTTATTTATTTTTAATATTTATTTATTTTTAATTATTAATGTTTATTCAATTTTAATATTATTCATTTAATATTTTATTAATTTACCCATCTTTAATATTAACCTATATAATTTTATTTATTAATATTTATTATTTTTAATATAATTGTAATTTCAGTAATTTATATTTATTTAATTTTTTTTATTTTTATATTTTAATCTCAACATAATTATTATGTATTCAATTTTAAATAGTAATTTATTTTATATATTTTTTATTTAAATGTAAATTTCAATATTTATTCATTTTTAATATTCTTAAAATGTATATTAATATTATTAATTAATTTTTAATTTTTTTTAAAATTTATTCATTTTTAATTATTAAATTTTATTCATTTTTAATGATTAAATTTTATTCATTTTTTATATTATTTATTTAATATTTTTTATACTTTATTCTTTTTAAAATATTTATTTATACATTTTTATTTATTAATATGTAATATTTTTGAAATGTTTTAAATTTCTATAATTACTATTTATTTATTTTTATATTTATATTTTTATGTTTAATATTTATATAATTATTATTTTTTTATTTATAATTCGAATTTTGGTGTTAATATATGTTTTTTAAATATAGTTTTGTATATTTAACTGGGCTAAACAATCGAAGGAAACACCCCTATCATGTTGGGGGTTCACTGTCGCACGACTCTTTTGGTGGTTATTGTAGGTGGGAGCCCTCAGGAAGGGCCCATGTATATTTGAGTTGAGGCCATGTGTAACCTCCTGTTCTACCTCCCTATAGTATGGGAGGGAATGGTTATTGCATTCTATGGATAATGACCCAAAATGGTAGAAGATGATGGTTGGCATTGTCTACTTCTGGACCATTGGTGGTTACTGACCGAACGATCGAGAGTTGTTGTTAACTTGGAGAGGTTGTCGAGCATCCTCCAAGCTTGGGATAGTACTGTATTGATGGTATTACCTAACCAATATATTTGATACCCAACATTGAGAGAGGTACTCTATGTTACCTAGCTCGGGAGTACTCTCTTTGTCTGTTATCATATTATAATTCGAGCAGAAAAGAGATAAAATCAACAAAATCCCTGAAAATAGGGTGTATTATCTCATACCAAAATATTTACAAATATGGAGAGATAAACTAAGAAAGTAAGGTAAAGGATTGGATATATTACTTTTAGTTATCCAATGCAACTAATGGTAAAAAAATCTGAAACCAAATATAGATCCTAGATCAAAGCCTACGACGGAGGAATAGGGAGAGCTCCATAGATTGGGAGAGGTTCTCCATGTGAGTGGGAAGTAAAAAAGAAGGAATAAATTAAAAAGGGGGAAAGGTAAAAAAGGTAATTTCCCACCATTTTAAGAGATGCAACATTTGGATACATGGTTTTACAAACCATATACCTAAACCAAGCAGCACCACTATTTAAGTGTCACTAAACATGCATGATTTGTAAAAATTGTTCCACCCCCATCAATCCAATGGAGCACCCCACATGGCCTTGTGGTATAAGGTGCACAGTTTAAACAAATCAGGTTCCCCTTTGTGGTACAATGCAGTGCCTTGCATAGTTGAGTCACACGATTATCACTAAAAGTATACTAAACATGTTACTCAGTTTTCCACTCCAAAATCTGAAGGTCCATGCTCTAAAAAATCCCCACATACTCCCAATTCACTCTTAATTAAGCACATCAAAAACATGGAACAAGAGGTTTTGAATAGTAATTTAAAGTCTCTATACCTCTTGGAAAATTCTAGACAATACAACCTCCCCTCTTTAAAACAACTTTTCCCTGAGTTTCCTTTTTGAGGGTGGAAAAAAATCATCTGAAAAAAGTTCTAGCCACTAGGAATGTACATCACTCTCTTACTCTACAGTCTTTTTATGTACACAGACATGACTTCATAGCACTCATACCAAAGGAACTGACTTGGCTCGAAGATCCTATATTCTCCAATCAATGATATGTATTGAATTCTCCTCAAAGGATGCATATGTATCTAGCTCAATATATTTAGGGTCAAAAAAATGAGATGGATCAGAATAATAATGGTGAAGTTACGATACGTGGAAGATATCTTCATGGCCCAATCCCTATGGGATAATAGTAACTAATAGGATATAGGTCCAAATTTCTATAATATCTCAAAATTATCAATATAACAAGGTGATGGATTACCATATATCTTAATACATCTATGACCGTGCTTGGGAAAAAAATCATAGAATGAATTGATGTCCCACCTCAAACTCTAAAGTCTGGTGAAGAAAATCAGCATAAGAATTCTTCGTAGACTAATTCAAGGCCATGTTGTTCTGTATAATCTGTACCAGATATGATGTCTCCTACACAAGATGATGTCCTAGTAGTGTTTCACCACCTACCTCTAACCATCACAACACTGAATGGAATGTCCTACCATATATGGCCTCATATAGAGCCATCTAAATACTTTTATGAAACTTTATTATAGAAAAACTCAATGTGTATTAGGTGTTTCTCCTACGAACTTCCAAAATAAAGAAGGCATGCTCTAATAATGTCATATAACACCTGTATCATATGTTCAGACTGACCATTGTTCAAGGGTGATATGTCATGGTCATAAACACCTGTATAAAAATATCATTCTTTTATCACTTCATAAACCTTAACATGAATCGAGCATCTATGTTTGATGGGATAGAACAGGGAACACCAAGAAGGTGTATAATCACCTAAATTTAAATTATTCCAAACACGTTTATCAAAAATGTATCTCTAATAGGTAGAAATTTTGTGAACTTGGTCAACCTATAGATCATCACCCATAGCACATCACTTCCTCGAGGGGATCTTGGAAATACCATCAAGAAATCCAAGATGAAGTTTCCCCATTTCCACTCTAGAATGGATAGAGGCTATAATATTCCATTAAGCTACTGGTTCTCTACATTCACCTGCTGACAGGTGGAACACCATGGGATAAAATGTGCAATCTACCTAATCATATCCAATCACCTGTTCTAGAATATCCTTTTACATATTGGAAGGAGTATAGTGTACTACCCAAAAAGAGGCATGATACTCCCACATTAATTTTTCTCATATATCTCCAAGCACGAAAACACTCCCATGAATACACAAGATCTTATCCTTGTCAATAATTCAACTTAGCAGTGGGTCCTTACCTAAAATGATCTCCCACAGGACTAAGACCTTGGGGTCAGAAATTTTATCACCTTTACTCACTCTATAATAGAATATGTTACAACCAAGGATTCTAAAACATTATTCACATGACACTCCTAAACATCTAGATTCATCTTATAAGACAATTCGATCAACTTCCACTTGTTACTAGCCTCCTGAATTGCATGTGTATAATTCATTTGGCTCAGAGCATCAACAATAGAATTTCAATTTCCATACATATATGCAAGATCAAAAAAAATTATTGTAGGTATTCAACCCACTTACACTTCCAAAGTATCAAGTCAAGCTATGTAAAGATGTAGCTGAGAATTTCATAGTCCGTGTAAATGATTAATCATTCCACAAATAAATAATGCCTCTATAAGCATAAATCATGAACAAAAACTACTAGATTGATATTGTATTTGGGTAATTACAATCATGATTCCTTAGCTGACAGGACTCGAATACTACCACCCGATATCCCTATATCATAACTACTCCTAGACTAATACCTGAGGCATCATAAAAAATTGTATAACTTCTACCCTGATCTAGAAGAATCATAATCATTGTTGAATTCAACACCCCTTTCAACACCTGAAAGTCCATCTCTCACACTTTAGACCATGTAAAACTCACACCCTTTTTAGTCAATCCCATGAGAGGTGATAATAGGTATGAAATTTATTAAATAAAATTCATATAGTGTCTAGTCAGCCCCAAGAAACTCTGCATATCAAAAATGTTCTTGGTTTCTCCCAGAAAACTACAGCTCTTACCTCATCTTGGTCAAAAAATTATTATACATTTGATATGATGTGACCTAGGAGGCAAACCATGTCGATCCGAAATGTCATTTAGTGATCATAGAATATGGATAGTTCTCTCTTAGTGTATTCAACACGATCTCAAGATGTTTTGTATAGTCAGGTCATGTTTGAGAATACACCAAGATGTCATCCATAAAGACTACAATAAATGAATCCAGATATAGGTGAAAAATAAATAATTAGAGCCAAAAATATTTCTAGTGTGTTCAAGAGGACAAATGGAATGACCAAATACTTGTAAAATCTTTATCTACTTTGGAATGTTGTACATGGTATGTCTAATGTTCTAATATGAACCTGTTGGTAGACCGATCTTAAATAAATCTTAGAGAAAATCTGAGCTCCTCATATTAGATCAAGGAGTTCATTTATACTATGAAGTGGATATCAGTTCTTAACCATGAGCTGATTTAATTGATGTAAATTCATGAAAAATCTAAGGGTATCAACCTCATTATTAGTTAAAAGGGTAGGTGTAGCCCATAGATATCTACTAGGCCATATGAAACCATTGTATTCCAAATATTCTAGCTACTTCTTGAGTTCTTGTTGGTAAGGAGGAATGGACACCGGTGTTGCTCTGAACACTAGCTCAATATTGAACTCCACCTCTATAATAGGATATAACCTGTAAAAGTCATCAAGAAAGACATCCCTAAAATAATCTTCCATATTTTGGAAATCTATGCTTCATGTTCCTTGGTTTCTCATGAAAAGTCTAGAAATCTAGGATTTCACTCCTCCCATCCCATGATTCTCAGTTCCAGCTTGGCTCTCTTAGACATCTCATTCTCAATTGTGACTATCACTATTTACCTCAGGTGAGGTGAAGGAAACCCTTTGAGAATAGAAATCAATGAGATAATGATTGGGTACTAACCAAAACATTAGGATTATTATTTTGAAGAACATAATCTTGAAAACAAAAAGGTTCCATAAGAATCTATACACACCTATCTCAAGGGGCCCTGCTTTCACTTGCGCACACCCTTAGATTAGATCCCCAATGGTGTGTTGAGATTCATTATGACATAGAAGTACTCTACCTCAATCCTAAAGCATCCTATAATTTACGCACATATGAAAGAGTGTGAATTTAATGTTTCAAATAATGAAATTACTAAAGTAGAGGCTACTAGAATAGTAACTCAATCTATGGAAGATCAGGGACTCTACTTCTCAAGAATAGGATTCACTGCATAGATATGGTCAGATCTGTGAGTATGTGATAAAACATGGAAACCCTAGGTGGGTATTATCTATTGGAACTGTATATCTAATGCATGGATACTTAATCTAGGTCCACCTCCTTAGAATGATCGACTGGTAGTATTTTAAATTCATATCTAGAGAGGTTCTATCAATCCCTCTCTTAATGTCAGAGAGAATACCGATCCTCTCCCGATAGGAATATATGGGGAGGTACTACAAAAATTTTAGTGATTACCCAACATCCAAAACCTCTAAACTCAAATGGGTCTCTATGTTATTAGGGATTCTTATGCCCTGTATTCCCACACTAGTGAAACACCACGTAACTCTCAGTGGGTATCATCTGACTGTCATTTCCCCTATGTGTATACTCAAAAAATGATTCATGTCACTAGTCACATTGATATCCTATCTTGGTGCTGAACTGACATGGCCAACAACAACATCTTTCCTTATGGTTCACTCAGTGATGAGGGCCTGGTTCACTATCTCAGAAATAGTGATCATCCAAATGACGTTGAACTACAATTAGATGGCATACACAAAACCATAATCAAATTGTTTTTTTCATCAACTCATCACTTATAAAAGTCGAGGTGAATCACAGAAGCTTATTGAAATGAGTTGAATACTCCATTATGACATGACACCCTCCTAAAGGTTCATAAATTTCCTAGGTCGGTCCTCTCTTAGCAACTGAGAGAAAATTGGTCATAAAATAATGTCTAAAATTCCACCCAGACTATACCCTAATGATGACCTTATTGAGTGATCACATCCCACCAACACTTGGTAGAATCATAAATCTTATAAGTCACAAGATTAACCCTCCTATCTAAAGGTGCGTTTAAACACTTGAAGATGGATAGCATGACCTCTATTCATGACTAAGTATCCGGAGGACAACATTACTACGAAAATGTTGGAGGGTGATACTACCAGAATTCCCATTTTATCTCTATAATAGTAAATATAGGTAGTGGGATCCCTTTATATACTATACTAGTAACATAAATCCCTCCTAGATAAACTAATTAGTGCCTAAATTAGGAATAAGATGAGATTAAAGAGGTAATACATGGGATAATATGGGTGGATAAGTGCCCAAAACCGAGAAAGAAAATTTGTTGACACCTTCCCAACATATGACTTGAGGAAATCATGGCAGTATAGCTCTAAAATTAAAAAAAACACACCTCAGATAAGTTCACATAACAAATAGGATCACAGATAACTAAATAGGGTATGTATATATACTTCCTATCTAAAGAGTCAAAACACTCTTCCTACTCCTAAATCCAAGTCTAGGTGACATATAAAACCATAAGGAAGCACAAGAGACACTTTTTACTATCTACTATAATGGTTGGGTCTAGGTTAAGAAATTTCATCATATAGAAAAGTTCCTAGTAGATGGAGTGTCAATTACAAAGTATAGAGGAAAACACCCTTTACGTTGCAATTGGAATCCCCATTTAATGGTAACCATATTAATTAAGAATATAAATTAATTTCCGTTTGTACTAATTTACACACCCACACACCCACATATATAACATAGTCTAGTTGTATGAGTCATTTTTCTCATGTTATAAATACATAAGTTTTATAAGTTACAGTTTCTACATCATGTAAGTATGACCAAACCATTACAGCTGGCACCAAGATGCATCAATTCATATGAAATGATATGATTAAATGAATTACCATTCCCAATTTATATAATTACAAGCTTTATAAATTATAATTTTCATTCATGTAGTCAAAATGAATTTACATTTCAGTCCATGGGATCAGTGGTCCATGGATCAAACATGGAATAATTGGATAATTACTATTCCACTATCAAGATATATGGGAAAACACTATTTAAATTGATATAGACACTTTAATTAATCGAATTGTTTTATCCATGTATGAATTTTAGCACTTACCAAAAAATAACTATCACAGAACTTACAGTAACCCCATGTAATACAATTAATGCATGAAATTAGATGCACCTATTTGGCATGGAATAAGGAATGACTTGTGAATCATAAGGTGCCTAATATGATGAATGAATGATTTTTCCTTGTCATAACTGAACAAGGATAAAAATAGAATCCATGGAAATAATAATAATAATAATAACACCACAAATCATGTGTGTCACCCAATGATGAAATCAAATAAATAGTATCACAAAAAAACCTGAACAACAATATCTTATCCCAAGTAATTTGGATTTTCCATATACATGGGTTAGATAAAACCAAGAAAAGGCTCATGAAAAAATATGAACAAATTCTTAGTCTTCTATCCACCAACCAGCAAAAGTAATACAAAATGAAAAAATAAACCTATAATGCCACATTATAACATACCAAACCGGTTCACCTGATAACAGTAGTTGAACTAGTGGGTCACATGGCCTTAATAGTGCCTCCTCATATACCAAAGGTTACCAACTAATAGTGACAGTATATGATGGAACAGTGGGGAGAAAATACCCTCATGATCACAGTGTACCACAATGGTATACAAATAATAATAATAATAAGTAGTATAAATAGTAATAAATAACTATAATTGGAATAATTAAATCATCAAGATATAATAAATAAGTTGAAGTATAATCAAAATAATATAATAAATGATGATCATTCCATGATTCTATACAAAAAGTGAAAGTACATGGGACACATAGGTACTCACATATACAACATACTGAACAAGAAGATAAAAAAACCAAAAAATATCTCCCATAGAATTAGATGGAAAGTATCTATCCTATGCTCCCATACTCTATCCAATCATAAAATATCAGGCATCCATAGATAGACATGTACCTTTTTCTCTACCTATATTCATAAGGTATGTTCAAGTCCTGATCAACAGCCCGAACAATGTCTGAGATACACTTAGTAGGCCACCACATTTGGTGTCTAGTATGATTCATCTAGTACATATAAAATTATTAGTGAACATCTATAATTGTGAAAGTAGAAAATAACCATAAATGAGTCTTCTCTAGTTTCTAAGGGATACCAGGCTGACACTGCCTACTTCGGCCTAAGTTGAAGTATCTATAAACATGTAACTGTATAGAAATAATTATATGTTCAATTTATGTATATATATGGTATGTATACATAGTGACATATATATCCATATATATATATATATATACTAATAATACCCATGAACCCAAGTGTAACTCAAGTATTCATTGATAATCAAGAAATTCTCATAGTGTGTCAAGGGTCATCATTCCCAAGTATCATAAATCATATGGGTTTTTATACATGAATATCACATGTGTATGGGATTCCATGTCTGGGTATTATAAATCATAGGGGTAACCTTGCCCGAGTACCAAAAATAATATTTGGAGTCATTCAATCTTTAAATAAGCCAATGTTGGTTTAGAAATCATTAACATTTTATTAAATTAATAGATTAACCCACTAATTATATAAGATTCATGTGATGTGGTCATACCACTCACATCTATTTAATTCAATGTAATTTTTTCATTTAAGTATCAATCCAAGGCCATTTAGAATCTGGTTTGGACATATAAACATTCAAAGTCATGGGGTTTTTGTAGGCACACCCCAAGAGGTGGAACAAGTCGAAGGGTATATCCTACAATGAGGATATGGGAGTGAGATGGTTATTCTTACATGGATAACAATCTGATTAAGGAAAACTTTTATTTTTAAGGAATTGTGATGAAATTCTGATGTGTGGAATCATGATGCATAATATAAAATGATGCATCTTTAGGGAAAATTATTAGATAACCTGCCTAAGATTGGTAGTTCTCTTCTCATCCGTTATCATCCTGTAATTCACGCTAAAATTGGAGAAAATCGATAAAATCAACAAATGATTTGAAAATAAGGCATATCAGCTAATAAAAAAATAACACTGAAGATGGAAAGATAAACCGAGATAGGATGGTAGAGTACTGATTCTCTTACTATTAGCTATCCAATGTAAATGGTGATGAACGTATTAGAGAGAAAAATTATATCTTTTTTTAAAATCCATAGTTGGAGGAATATGGAGAGCTCCATCATTTAGGAGAGGTACTTTATGTGAGTGGTTAGGAAAAAAGAAGGAATAAACTTAAAAGGGGAAGGGGGAAAATGTAATTTCACACCATTTTAAGAGATACGTAGTTTGGCCGCACAGTTTTCCAAACCTGTGTGCCTAAATCGTGTGACACCACTAGTGAGGTGGCACTAAACATGTTTGTATAGGCACATGGTTTGGACAAACCATGTGACCCCATTCAGTTCACTGGAGCACCCTTCACGGTCATGTGATATGAGAGGCATGGTTTAAACAAACAATTCACCCCTCTATCATACACTATAGTAGTCTACATGGTTTTGTCATATGGTTAGTAGTAACTATGCTCATAACAAGTGACTCATTGATCATCTCCAAATTCTAAAGCCTTGGGCTTTGAATGATACACACACACACACACTCCTAAATCGTCCATAGGCCTCTTAAGGACACCACAAGCATGATAGAAGAGGTTTTGAATAGTAATTTAAAGTATTTATACTTCTTTAAAAATTTGAGATGATAAATCATTGTACTATATATTTATATATATATACGTTTTTTAATATTATTCATTTATATTATTAATTATTTAATATTTCTTAAATTTATTTATTTTTAATATTTATTCATTTTTAATTATTAATGTTTATTCAATTTTAATATTATTCATTTAAAATTTTATTAATTTTCCCATCTTTAATAT
Source organism: Viscum album (assembly GCA_963277665.1). Taxonomy (NCBI): domain Eukaryota; kingdom Viridiplantae; phylum Streptophyta; class Magnoliopsida; order Santalales; family Viscaceae; genus Viscum; species Viscum album. The sequence continues at coordinate 35,994,876 of OY728131.1, forward strand.
TAACATATATAATTTAATTTATTAATATTTAATATTTTTAATATAATTGTAATTTCAGTAATTTATTTTTAATTATTTTATTTTTTTTATATTTAAATCTCAACATAATTATTATGTATTAAATTTTAATTATTAATTTATTTTATATATTTTGTATTTAAATTTAATTTTTAATATTTATTCATTTTTAATATTCTTAAAATTTATATTAATATTATTAATTCATTTTTAATTTTTTTTAAAATTTAATCATTTTTATTTATGAAATTTTATTCATTTTTAATTATTAAATTTTATTCATTTTTATATTATTTATTTAATATTTTTTATACTTTATTGTTTTTAAAATATTTATTTATACATTTTTATTTGTTAATATTTAATATTTTTGAAAAGTTTTAAATTTATGTAATTACTATTTATTTATTTTTATATTTAAATTTTTAGGTTTAATATTTATATAATTATTATTTGTTCATTTATAATTGGAATTTTTGTGTAAATATATGTCTTTTAAATATAGTTTTGTATATTTAATAACATTTAATATTCTCATTAATTTACATAATTAATATTATTTATTCACTTTGTCAACGTTAATTGTTTCACTAATAAATCCTAAATTTATCAGCCCTAAATATTTTATAAATATTTTATCTGTGTTTTATTAGTACTGATATTGGTATAAATTTATAACTGCTAGTTTCAGTGCTAATAAAAGAAACCTTTATCAATGCTTATTGGTTTAGCGTTGATAAAAGTCTCTTTTATCGACACTTTTTTCACCACTAATAAAACCATTTCCCATATTTTAAAAGAACCATATAATCTCTATTGCTCACTCATTCCATTCAATCTCTCATGAAGTTTGATCCCTATTATGGCTTTGTTGAAGAATTTGGAAGAATTTATACCCACAAATCTGAAGGTATTCTCTTCAAATCTTTTTTATGTATTTTTCATGATTTTTAAATTATTTTCATCCATTACATACTCTGAAGACATGTAACCACTTCAAGTATATAAGAAAATTTATGCATTACCAAAGCAAGGAACTTGTGTGTGTGTGTGTGGAACTTACATTGTCCCCACAACTCTATTAGTGTTTTCATGCATATGATTTACTTAAAATTTTCAATCCTTTTGTCAATGCATAAAATTTTGGGGTGTCTTTCTCTATCCAAAAATATACTATTGGATTTTAGATCCTTATGCATGAAAGTAATATTTCTCATTTAATTATTGTCTTGTTAGGAATTCATATCCACTAGATCTTGAAAAAAATAGGTTTCATTGAATTATTTCCCAATATTCAAAAGCGTGACATGTATTTTTCCTTCTGTTAGGATAACAATAAATTCTATCATAAGAGAGAAATATTTTTAATGATTAATTATCTTTATTCACAATTTTTTTGTTAAAACCGTAACCTTGATAATTTCATTCTTTAAAGAAAGAGTTTTATTATATTATAATTTCTTCTCATATTTTTTTCATGTTTTCCCAAAAACAAACTTTTTCCATATATAGAAGTCTCTTTTAAGGTATGTTTTAAGAGTGTAAGAGTGGTTTTGGGGATAATAATAATTCCCTTGAAAGTCTACTGGATATATAAAAGGTTTATTTAATTTCATTGTAATGTCTTTGGTTCAAAACATTAGATGAAACAAATTTTCACACATCATAGGGATGTGTTAAAAAGAAAAATTTATAAAATACTTCTTTGGGGATGCTAGTTCATGGATGGAATATGATATCTTTCATAAACATTATGACTATATGTGTGTGTAAATAATTTCCTATTAAGATTCTAAGATTTTACCTTATTTGTATTTTTTTTTGATATGGATATTATTGAATCAAATTGGAAGGATATGAATTGAAAATGGATGGATGCTAATCATATAACAAAATAGTATGAGGATGGGGTCAAGGTGTTCATAAAATTTGTAAAATATCATGCATATAACCCTTATAAAATCCCTTTTCCAAGTTTACATTGATTTTATTCATGAAGAATTATTCCATAGGAGTTGGAAGAACTTTTCATATGTCACATAATAGATCAAATTTATAAATGTTTTAATAAACATGGGGAAGAACTGATTGTGGCCAGTGACTGTGAAAACACTATGGTTTATGCATCATCTGATTTGATTACCCATGTGAACGATGATGAAGATCATATCAAGGATATGACTACATGTGTAAATGAGCATGAATATTTTATTGAATAAATTAAAAGGATAGTTGAATATGAACTTCATGATTATAAAAATATCTTTAATAAGATAATTATTTGTGAAAAGATGTAATTGTATATTGTTTTTACTATATATAAAACATTTTAAACCATATTGAACTAATATAATTTGATTTCTAGAAATAAATGGAGTGAAATCAGCTTTACCGAACTACTTACTCTGCTGAATAATATTATACCAGAAGATAATGATATTTCATTTCAAACATATAATGTCAAATGAATGCTATGTTCAATGGGTATGATCTTTGAAATAATTCATGCTAGTCTAAAGGAATTAATATTGTTTCATAGGGTCCATGAATAAATTAAAAAATTCCCTAAGTGTGGTGTGTCTCGATACATGAAAGAAAAATCAAGTCCTTCAAAAATTTTATGGTGATTTACAATAATTCCATGGTTTAGGCACATATATGTAAGTGAGGTGAATGAAAGGTAATTGATGTTTCATGGAAATACAATAATTCAAGATTGGAAACAGTTTCACCCTATAGACTCCTTAGTGGAAAAAATTGATCTTGAGTATCATGAATTTGGAAATGAATTGAGTAACTTATGTCTTAATCTATCTATATATGGAGTGAATATGTTTGGTGTATAAAGTATCACTCACAATACATGACCTATTATGAGGATGCATCATTTCATGTATACTGTAGTTAGTAATATTTTAATAGAAATTATGTGTTTTGATTAAGAATTTTTAATTTATGAAAAAACAACTGATTGCTTGAAATAAACTGCATGCATCAAAACCAATGTACCTCTACTTTAAATCAAGTATAGGGTTGGATTCACTTTAAAAAAATTGGAATGTATTTTAAATATATAGCAATACTTTTATGTGATATGAATCAACAACATAATTGTGTTACATTTTTTATATGTAGATTAACGAATCCAAATCCAAAGACACCTTCATCCCATGCCATATGTTACGGAAGTAGGCTCATATGAATAAAGAAGGAAAACTTGTAGATGAAAATATAAAAGGAGTATTAGAATCATATGTAAGTATGACAAAATAAAAATTTGTTCTCCTTTAAATAAGTATTATATAATAATGACTACTTATTTTCCTATATTTTTTATCTGTCTTAGACATAATAATCATCATTAGTTGTACCTGATGAACAACTAATTTTAGTGACCTTGAAGCTACTAGAATAAAATTACCACATCATAGGTGCATGTTGGGAGTGTCTCCTAGAGTATATTTTGATAAATCAATGAAATATAGGGATATATACAAGAGAAAAATATGGCATGTTGAAATATGTAGATTCTCTAAAATAAAAAATTAATTGGAAAACTCATTTGATTGAAAATTATATGGGAAGGGGCCAAGGATAAAAACAACATGATATAAACCACTACATTAATACATATCCCCCATATTTGAATGTAGTCATTCCCCTCAAAATATTTCCTTACTAGAGGTAATTTATTTTTCCATAATTGTTTCTATGAAATGTAAATCAGACAGATATTGATACCTTTATTGAACTAAAAATTTATAGGGTAATTTTTTTGTGATTTATATCTATCAGCACCCACCTATCAATTTATAGCAATTTTTACATGGTAAAATATATAAGTATATATTATAAACAATATAAAACCTCCAAAATATCATGTGATAGTAGGGACTCATATAGCTCATGATCCGAGCATCGAGCTATATACTCCCCTTGATGATATTTATGCTCACATGGTCAAACTTTCTATTTTAAATTTTTTATCATGGTCATCTGATCTTGTAAAAATACATGATAGTAATGTGGTATATCCTTTCCAATTTATTTTTAATGAAAAAACATTTAACATTTAATGAAAAATGTATTGAACAAAGGAATGTTATTACAAACTGGGAAAATTAAGTGGAACCATAAGGTTGAATCAAAACAATCTAATGAATTAATTTATAAATAGAAAATACCTACTAATAGTATTGTTACATCACCAATTCAATTTTCACATTTAATAACATTATAAGTTCATATGGATATAATTTTAAAAGATAATAATATGATGTATATTGAATTTGAAGAAAACAATTATAGAGAGGCCATTCCATACATGATTTTTCTTTAGAGTGTAAAAGAAACTATCAAGCATGGATTTTCAAGAGCCTCAGTTATGAATGCTTACATGAGGTATATTTTCAAAATCATTTTTTTCCAATAATTAAGCAATTAAGTTAAAAAATGTTAAATATTGTTCTTTTTTAAAGGTGTATATATTAGTTCTATTATAAGGGAAAACCCTATGAACAAAAATTTAGACTCATTAGTCCTCACGTAACTTCTATAAAATGGTTCATTAGAAAAAATGAAATTGAAATGACAGTATAGAAATCGGCCATAAGGTTTTAAAAGAAACTTGTAGATTATGGAAACTTACTAATACCAATAATTCTTGGGTAAAACACTACAATCAAATAATATAATATATATTATCATTTTTTCATTACTTATTCCCTTTTTTATTTTTAGTAATCTTCGGTTGTCCATTGCAATCATTTTGGATACTCCAAAGATTTCTTTTTTGGATTAAAAGAATTGATATCCAAAAAACAATAACACATAATGTCCTTTATTAGTTTTTAATACAATATATTAAACTTTTTATAAATATACCTAAAATAATTCATTTTATATTATGTTTTATCAAAGAAATTTTTATAATGGGGAAATGTTTAAATGTTGTCAAAATCATGGTATGAGGGTAATCCCAGAGCACAAGAATCTTATAAATTTCTAAAAATAGATAAATATTACATTAAATATTATAACATTTAACCATAAAAACTTATATCAAAATAAATTACTTATTTTGAAGATTGTTTTTAAAATTTATAAAATCAAAATAATTATAATTATTGAGGTTAATATGATTTTAAATTTCTATAATATATAATATTCTATCAAAAAACCAAAATATCCAAATTTGTATTTACAATGATAATTAAATTTTATTTTAAAATATTATATAATCATTTGTTTATTTATATTTTCCATGTACAAAAAGGATTAGTAATAGTCGATGTATTCAACATAGGAAGTATATTTTTTTAGAAATGAGTGGGAAGATTACTTAGTTTCATAATGTTTTCAGGCCTCATGAAAAATTGATTTCCTATAATGTTTGTAAATTTTTTATTTCACAGAGATAATAAAGAGTTAATTACTATTATTTAGTTAATTTACATATCATTTTATCTATTATGTATTTAGTTAATTTTAGTATTATTTTTATTTACCTCTTATTTAGTTAATTTCCATAGAGTTTATTTAGAGGTTATTTCCTACTTATTTTTTTCCATGTATTTTGTTCCTCTGAAGAGCACAAAAGGCCTCCATAAAGAGTTAATGGTCCTTCTTAGAGGTATAAGTAATTTTCATGGAGAATAAACTTGAACTCTAAAGGAAAAATTATGATTTTAAATGAAGTAGTATTGTGAAGAGGAAATGATATTACCGTTTAAGAAGGACCCTAACCTCTATATATAGGCCTTTGGGTCACTTCATAGAAAAACAATTCTTAGAGAAAAATAAATTCTCAATAAATGATTTGATAAGGATGATGCACTGAGGTAATGTTCAATGTTTTATCCATTAAGTTGTTTGTTCTTTATTTGATTTTTTTTTATATTCAATAGTAATACATGCATTCCCTTTTGGGACTAAGTCCTCTTAATAACATTCTGGAGAGACAAATTTCTATTTTAATTTCAGAAAATAAAGTATCACTTGTAAAAATTAATGTCTAATCCTTTTTGGGTACTTATATACATTTATACCTACCCTCTTCATGATTAACATATTTAAATCTGGTCAAAAACCTATGGATGGTTTTGATACTTTAGAAAAGTAAACCACAAATCATTTTTGATGTGTATGAATCAACTATATATTAACCCAATATACAATGTGTCTGTTATGACTTAAATGTTTGTTTTTATTTAAAATTGACATTTTAATTCAAAACACATGTCACATAATAAAAACCATTAAAATGAACTTTAATTATCTTAATAATTAATATAAATTATACATAAGTCATTTTCTTACATGTAGGGATGAACCACACATCAATCTAACAAATAGTGTATCTGGTAGGACTGAAAATGCATGTTTTTTTATTTAAAATTGAAAATTTAGTTCAATAAATAATCACAAATTCAAAACCTATAAAACACACTTTTATTGTCTTTATAATTTATAAAAACTATCCATATGTCATTTGAGATGTATAGGAAATAACCATAAATCAACCTATCACATGATGTTCCTAGTATGTTTAAATGTTTTTATGTTTATTTAAAATTAAAATTTTAATTTAAAACTCTCATCACATATAAAAAACCAAGAAGAAATGATTTAATTTAATTGATACTTTAGGATAATGAACCATATGCCATTTTTAAAGTGTAATAATTAACTGCACATCAATTTGATACATGGTGTTCCCAGAATGATTGATAGTGTGGGTTTTGATTTAAAATCAATATTTTAGTTAAAAACACACCCCACATACTCAAAAATGATCAAATTTTTTTTGGATTATATTGATACTTTAAGAAATGATACATGAATCATTTGTGATGTTTAGGAATCAACCATATCTGAATTTGACACTAGGTGTGGCTGGTATGACTAAAAGTGTGTGTTTTTATGTAAAATGAATATTTTAGTTCTAAACAGGTGTAAGATACTCAAAAACATGAATAAAAACACTCAAATTGTCTGTATAATTTAGGGCAATGATCTCCATAACTCATTTTACATGTATAGTAATCAAATGAATGTTAATATTCCAAACAATGTTCCCAATGTGAATCAAAGTATGTGTTTTCAATTTAAAATTTATATTTTAGTTCAAAACGTGAAGTACTCATTGAAAATCATCAAACATGTTCTTAGATTGTATTGATACTTTAAAAAAATCTTTTTTGTTTTGCAGTATTCAACCTTGCATTAATTTGAAACATGATGTCCTCATTATGACTCAAAGTGAATGTTTTTTATTTAAAATTTAAATTTTAGTTCAAAACACACACCACATATTCAAAATCGAGAAAACATGCTTGAATTATCTTGATACTTTAGAAAAAAAATTCATAAATCATTTTTTACATGTAGGAATCAACCAAACATCAATCTAACACATGGTGTTTCTCACATACCTCAAAGTTTGTGTTTTCAATTTAAAATTGACATTTTAGTTAAAAATGTATGTCCTTCATTGAAAACTATGTAAATGAACTCATATTATCATGTTACTTTATAAAAATGATCCATAAATAATTTTTTATGTGTATGAATAAATTTCACATATATCAAACACATGGTGTTCCCAGTATGACTCAAAGTGCATGTTTTCAATTTAAATGTGTAATTTTAGTTCAAAAAAAATTCCACTCACTGAAAATAGAGAATGAAACTCATATTTTCTTACTAATTTATTAAAATAATTGTTAAGTCTCTTTTTGAATATAGGAATTTAATTAATTTCAATCCGATACACAGTGGGTCCAGTATGACCAAAAGTGCATGTTTTATTTAAAATTGACATTTTAGTTCAAAATACACACCACATACTCAAAATTGAAAAAAATATGCTCAAATTTTCTTAATAATTTATAAAAATAATCCATAAATCATATTGTATGTGTAGGAATCAATTGTGCATATATCTAGTACACAACATGATCTATATGATTGAAATTTCATGTTTTTAGTTTAAAAGTTGTGTTTTAGTTAAAAACCTGGTTTACTCCTTGAAAACAAAGAAAACACACTCATATTATCTTGATAATTTTTGAAAACAACCCACAATTCATTTCTTATGAGTACGAATCAACCACACATCAATCTGGAACATGGTATGGTCAATGTGTCTAACATTTTATGATTTTATGTTAAAAATGATATTTTTATTCAAAAAATGAATCACTCACTAAAACCCTAGAAAATTTACTTGGATTATATTTATACTATATAAAAATCACCCATGATCCATTTGGGATCTATAGGAATTAAACTCAAGTCAATTTGGTATATAGTATGACTGGTATGATTGAAAGTGTGTGCTTTCATTTAAAAATTAAATGTTAGTTCACAATGTGCATCACATACTAAAAATTGTTCAAACATTCTTACATTTACTTGGTAATTTAGAAAAATGATCCAAAAATCATTTTTCACATGTAGGAATCAACCACATATCAATCCAAAACACGGTGGGTCTCATATGACTAAAAGTGTGTTTTTTATTTAAAAGTGGCATTTTTGTACAAAAAACACATCATGTACACAAAATTGAATAAACATGCTTGTTTTGTCTTTATATTTTATGAAAAAAATCCACAAGTTATTTTTCATGTGTAGGAATGAACCACACATCAATGTAAAACTTAATGTGTCCGGTATGACTGAAAGTGTGTGTTTTTAGTTTAAAAATGACATTTTATTGGAAAGCGCATATCAATCACTAAAAACCAAGAAAAACAGTTGTATTTTATTTATATTACCTTTAAATATGTTTTATTTATATATTATTTTATCCTTTTTGTTTTCTTTATATCGTTTATCATTCAAGTTGTCCTTATTTATTTATTTTTTTGATGCATTATTATATCATAATTATGTTTATTCTGTTTCCTTATATTATTTATAATATAAGAATAAAATTTTAATATAAGTACAATATTATTTTATTTGAGTTGGGGTGGTTTTTATGGAAACTCTTAGAATGGTCATCTCTTTTGGAAGGGGGTCCCAAAGAAAACTTAATACAGTGTTTTTGAATTTATTGGAATAAATATTAAAATAACATGTACACAGTAATGTGATTGTACATACCGATTTTCAATTTCAATGTTTCTAATCATTGTATACTTATATTTTGTATTGTGATGTATTTTTATTTGATAATAAATTGTATATTTTCTGCTGTAGTGGGCTATAAATTATAGAAACATGCTGCTTTAATAAGGCTGTTAACGACACTATTTTTAGCACTAATAAAATCTTCCTTCATTAGTAATACAAAAGAACTGATCAAGGGCCACCTTTATTAGTTCTAAAATAGACACTAATAAAGGGCCCCTTAATTGGATCTTTTTTTAGTAATGATAAGTGACAAAAATTTTAAAGGTGTTTACAAAATCAACTCTTTTTTAGCACTGATAAAATCTATTTTTAGATTTAAATGGATTTTATCAATGCTAAAATAGTACTGATGTTGCAATCATCTTTAAAAATCAGTTTCTTTTATCAACTCTAAAAAAATGATAAAATCAATCTTCATCGTCTCTAATAAAGTGGAGATTTTTCAGCATATATTTTAGCACAGATAAAGGGGACACTTTATTTTCACCTTTTTAGTACGGTTGAATGAAGATTTTATAAATGATATTTATAGTGCGAATAAAAGACCTTTTTATCAATGTTAAAAATAGTACAAATAAAAAATTTATTGAAATAGCGTGTTACTACAATTTATAGTGTATTGTAGTAACAAATATACAATTTAATGTCAAATAAATTTACATCACAATACCACAAAAAAACATTGAACATTGTTTAAAAACATTATAATTAAAACATTGGTATATACAATAACATTGGTATGTACAATATCATTAGTATGTTCAATTTATTACAATATTTATTCCAATAAATTAAAAAACACTATATTTCATAGTCTTTAGAACCTCCCTTCCAAAAGTCCTTGACCATGATACTAGTTTCCAACCAAACCCCCTCAACCCAAACAAAATAAAAGAATATTTATATTAAAAAACAATGCTTATATTAGTTGTACTATAAAGAAATAAATGAAACCTAAATATGATACAATGCATTGTTAAAAAATTTAAAAATAACAACATGAATACAAAGTTATAAAACATAAATAAAAAGGATAACACAATAGAAAAATAAAACATATTTCCAAGTAATATCAAGACAATACATGCGAGTCTTAGTTTTTAGTGAGTGATGGGTTTTTTGAACTAAAATGAATTTTTTATAATAAAAACGCACACTTTTAGTCATATAATCTGCTCCATGTGTAATATTGGTTTCTGGTTTATTTCTACACATCAAAAATGACTTATAGATGAATTTATAAAAAAACCAAGATATGTCAAGTGTGTTTGCTCTGTTTTGAGTATGTGGTATGTGTTTTGAACTAAAATGTCAATCATAAATAGACACACAGACACTTTCAGTCATATCATCCACACTGTGAGTCGTATTGATCTGTGGTTGATTCATTCATATAATAAATTCTCCATGGATCATTGTCCTAATGTACCAATATGATCTGATCATGTTTGATCAATTTTCAATATGTGATGTGTATTATGAACTAATGTAAAGACCCGCAAATTTCAAGGAAATTTTTTTTCTTAATTTTCTTTGGAATTTTACAAGAGCGCAGCTTCAGACGGCACCTGATTCCGAGGCCCGGTGTGCCCGGAATCAATTTCCGAAGTTTGGCTCGGGTACGTTCAGTGAACGGACGAGCGGGTTTTTCTATCTTTTGAACCGGTGCCCGGAATCGAATTCTGAGGGCACCGATGAAATCGCAGCGCCGGTATTTGCTTAGAAACGCCTCTTCCGGAGTTGCGTTTGCTCAGACGTGGTTTTTAAATTTTGCGGCTTTAAGTCAGAAATAAAATAAAGTTTGTGCGACAACTTTATTTTATTTCACTTAAGATGCTTGGAAGCCACTTGAAGCCACTTAAAGGCGGCTTGAACTGAGTTGAACTGGATAGGATGCTATCCAGAAATATCCTACCCCCTTGGTAGGATATTTGTGAGGCAGGGCCCGCACGAGCCCCGCCGTTTCTTTCGCTAAGTAACGCACCCGCGAAAACACGTCAAAGTAACTGAAAAGTCAACCGACGCGTTTTCTTTAATTCTTAAACAGACCATTTAATTGGGCGGTTTATTTCGTGAATTAAATGGGCTGTTTCGCTCGTTGAATTAATTCAACGAACTGATGGGTCGTTACTTACGCGTTTGCGTTCGTTGGAAAAATAATAAAATAAGACCAACTCTTTCTTTTGGAGGATTACTCGTTGTGCGAGATTCTCTGAGCCTCCACCTTCCCCGCGAAGAACGCGAAGAACGCGAAGAACGAGAAGTACGCCGGAACCGGAATTCGACGACGCACACCGTGATCTGCGACGTCGACGAGCTTTACCCGCGACGTTCTTCGGCGACGCCTCTTCTTCCGCAGCCGATCCTCGTTCGGCAACTAAGGTGAGAATCGGATCGTTTAAGTTCTCCCTTTTTAAATTTCGATATCAACGGATTTAAATTAATTAAATCCGTTTGATCATGATCCGGAGATTGGCGACGCGACGCCGGATACCGCAACGACGCGACGATCTCCTTCTTCCGTGACGAGCGATTCCGCGACGACCTCTCGTCCGACGACGACGACAAGGTAAGGGTTGATTTGAAATATTTTCCTTTCCCGTGATTTTATTTCTTTTAAAATAAGGAACCGATCACGGAACAATTTTAAATTTATTTAAAATTGTTGATTGGTCGTTTCTTGGTTCTCCCGTTGTTTATGACTAACGCGGAGGGTGCGGGTCTAAAGAACAAGACCCGGCAACCCTCCGCCGATCTTCCTTTTTGTGCGAATTTGGCGGGCGACGGCAAAAGCACGACGCAAGGGCCATTTGTTGATTCCGCAGTGAAGGACGCGTCCCGGGAAGAACAATGGCGCAGACGGGAGGCAAAACGGGCCACCGGAGCAACTCCGGCGGCCCGCGGAAGGAGGCGGCGGCGCGGGTCGCCGGCGCGGCGGCGCCGGCAACCGGAGGCGGCGGCGCCCGGCGCGCCGCCGGACCGCGTCCGCGGTCCGGCCACCCAGCACGCGGCCCGCGCGGGCCGCGTTTCTCCAAAGCCGCGGGTTTGACCCGCGGCGGCTCACTCGGCCGCTCGGCCGAGGCCGAGCCGCGCCCAGGCCAGACCGGACCCGGCCTAGCCAGGTCGGGCCGGGTCGGGCCGACCCGGTTCGGACCGACCCGGTTCGGCCGACCCAGGGGGGGTTCGGGCCGGGTCGCCCCGGGCCCAGAACCCCCGTTACGGGCCCTCTTCGGTCTTTCGCCCATATCTTGGGCCTGGGACCTCCGATTGATGAACCGTCAGCGGCTACACGATCCTTGGATCGAGACGGTCGTTTCGGTATATTATACTCAAGGTTTCGGAAGACTTTGGGTTCGGCCGGGTTGGTTCGTACACGAAACCAACCGGGCCCTCGGAGCGGAAACGCTCATAACTTGAGCTACGGACGTCCGATCGACGTACCGTCAGCTGTGGTAGTTTCCTCTAAGTGAGACGGAACTTTTGGCATACTCCGCCCGAGGATCGGATACAGGCGGAGTACGGTCGGGTTGGTTTTGCCCTAAAAACCAACCGGGCCCCTGGGACGAAAATGCCAATAACTCTCAGACCGGGCGTCCGATTGACGCGCCGTCTGTTGCGTTGAGATCCTGTTGTCGATACGGAACTTTTGGATACATCAACTTCGGACTACGTGTCAGTTGATGTATCAGCCTCTCGGCTCGTGGAGCGGACCCTCCTAAACGAGCTCGCTGTGTGCGGGAACCCTAGCGCTGGCTGTGACTTCGACGACAGAGCAGAGATCCTCCGTGGACTGCGACGACGGCAGAGCAGAGATCCTCCGTGGACTGCGACGACGGCAGAGCAGAGATCCTCCGTGGACTGCGACGACGGCAGAGCAGAGATCCTCCGTGGACTGCGGCGACGACTGTGCAGAGATCCTCAGTGGACTGCGTCGACTTCTGCACTTAGCGATCCTACGTGGATTAGTGCCCGATCCTGTGTGGGTCCTACTACCGGTTCTGTGTGAGCCACTGCCTACCGGTTCTGTGTGAGCCATTGCCTACAGGTTCTGTGTGAGCCCGATCCTGTGTGGGTCTTTTGCGGGGGTTAGTACCTATCGATCCTTCGTGGGTCCGACGACTTAGATGGATCAGTGATCATCTTTGACGTCATCTGAAAAAGTATACCTGGTTGAGCTGAACCTTATGTTACTCTCCTTTGTGGATTGTGTTGAACTATCCTATGTGGATTTACTGTTTACTCTCCTTGTGGATTTGAGTCTTTCTTTCCTATGTGGATTGAGTTGTTCTTGAGCTCGTGAGCAGAGCTAGAATTGGGGACTTAGGTATATGTTTGGGCATATACCTAAGTCGAGTCAGATGTTACTTCGTGATTGCATCTTTCTTTTGTGCTATATCCTTTGTGGATTTCGGGAGACCTTCGGGGGTCTCGGGGTCCTTACTGAGTAGCTTATACTCACCCCTGCACGGGCTATGCCCGCACCTTGTTGTGTTGGTTGCAGACGACGGACAGCGCTGATCACGGTTGGGGCGTGGAGCAGGACGGTACCTGGAGGTGGACCACTGGGCGGGACGTGCTCGGAGCGGACGTGGGACCCGAGGAGCCTGGAGGCTATCTGTACCCACCCTTCAGGTGGGATTGCCAGTGGACGACACGAGGCCGCCGTCTTTTCTTCAGTTGCTGTACTTTACTTTTCAGTTGTACTTTACAGTTGGGCTTGTATTCCGGCCCCCTTTACTTTTCTGCACTTTACTTTCCGCTTGCTGACTCTGTGTGGTTGTTACTTATAAAGGCAATGCCTTCCCTGTTTACTGGGATTTTACGCCTTGGTGCTAGTCGCCATCCCCTGGCCTATGGAAGGCGGGCTTGGGGTAGTCACGGCACGGGCCCCGAGGTCGGGTCGTGACAACTAAAATGTCATTTTTTAAATAAAAACACAGAATTTTAGTCTTATCGGATACAACATGAGTCATATTGACTAGATGTTTATTCTTACATGACAAAAATGGATCTCATATCATATTCCTAAAGTATGAAAAAAATTAGAGTGATTTTTTTTTTCAATGTGTGATACACATTTTTAAATAAAATGTATTTTTGAAACTGAAAACATAGAATTTTAGTCATATCATCCACACTATGTATCAGATTGATGTGTGGTTGATTCTTTCATGTCACAAATAAATTATGAATTTTTTTCCAAAATTATAAATACAATAGGAGTGTATTTTCTCCGTTTTTAGGGAGTGACACATGTTTTAAAAAAAAGGTCACACTAAAACTGAAAACACACACTTTTAGTTATAACAGTCACACCATGTATCCAATTAATTTGTGGTTAATTCTTATAAATAAAAAATTATTTGTGGATATGTTTCTAAAATTATAATTAAAATATATGTTTGTTTTTTTATTTTTGAGTATGTGGTGCATGTTTTGAACTAAAATGTCGATTTTAAATAAAACATGCACTTTCAGTCATATCAGGAATAGCTTGTGTCATATTGATGTGTAGTTTATTTCTACACATAAAAAATGTGTTATGGATCATTTTACTAAAGTATAAAGGCAATACAAGTGTGTTTTTTATTTTTAAGTGAGTGACGAGTGTTTGAAACTAATATTTCTATTTTCAATTGAGAACACACACTTTGAGTCATATCGGGAACATCATATGTCGAATTGATGTGTTCTTGATTCTTACACATCAAAAATGATTTATGGATTTTTTACTAATGTATTATGAAAATTTGGATTTTTTTTCTATGTTTTCAATGAGTGATATATGTTTTGAACTACAATGTCCCTTTCAAATCCAAAACATGCACTTTAAGTTATACCAGGCACACCATGTGTTTCATTGACATGTGGTCGATTCATAAACATTATAAATGGTTTTTAGTTAATTTAATAAATTATTAAGATAATATGGGAACTATTTATTAGTTTGGATTATATGGAACATGTTTGGAGAAAAATGTCAATTTTAAATAAAAAGAGTCACTTTGAGTCACATCAGGAACACTGTGTGTAAGATTAATGTTTGCTTTATTCCTATACATAAAAAATGACTTGTGGATATTTTAACTAATTTATTAAGACAATATGAGTGTTTTTATTGGTTTTAAATGAGTGGAACATATTTTGAACTAAAATATTGATTTTAAACTGAAAACATGCACTTTGATTCATATTGGGCAAACTGTGTGTTAGATTAACTTGTGGTTCATTCATACACATAAAAATGACCTATGGACCATTTTAATATTATAACAGAAATATACAAGAACATTTTATTTATTTCTGGAATGTTGTATGTGTTTTGAACTAAAATGTTCATTTTAAATAAAACACACACTTTCAGTCATACTGACCACACTGTGTGTTGGATTAACATGTGGTTGATTCTGAAAAGTACCAAATGGTTTATGAAACTATTTTCTAACATATCAAGACAATACGAGCATGTTTTATTATTTTTTAGTATGTGGAATGTGTTTTGAACTAAATTGTTGATTTTAAATCAAAACAAGCACTTCTAATCATAACAGGCATAATGTGTATCAGATTGACGTGTGGTTAGTTATTATATATCAAAAAATGTTTATATATATTTTTAATAAAGTATAAATAGAATTATATATCATTTTATCTATTTTGAGTATGTGATGCATGTTATGAAATAAAATGTCAGTTTTCAATAAAAACAGAAAATTTCAATCCTTCCAGACATATCGTGTGTCAAATAGATGTGTGGTTAATTCATACACATCAAAAATGACTTATGGATCATTTTTAAAAATCATCAAAAAATATTAGTGAGTTTTTTAGGTTTTTAGTATGTGATTCATATTTTTAACTAAAATGTGAATTTTAGATAAAAACACATACTTTCAGTAATATTGGTCACACACTATATCAAACTGATGTACAATTGATTCCTACATGTCACAAAAGACTTATGGATCATTTTAATAAAACATAAAAACTATACATGTGTGTTTTCAAAGTTTTGTGTATGTGACATGTGTTTTTAATTAAAATTCCAATTTTAAATGAAATCTTTCCCTTTCAGTTATATTGGATACACTGTGTGTCATATTGACATTTTGTTAATTCATACATTTCAAAAATTATTTATAGATCATTTTACCAATATATCAAGACAATATAGGCATTTTTTCTTAGATTTAACTATTTGAATCATGAAGAGATTAGGAATATATGTGTACAAGTACCCCAAAATGGGTATTAAAAATGTATACAAGTAATACTTGGTTTTTTATGGGAAAACACAAAATTGTCCCACCATTATGTTTTTAAAAATTATTATACTCAAATGGAAATGTTTTTCATCCCTATTGAAAAAATAATCAAATAAATAAAAATCATCTCAATAGATAGAACATTAAACATTACTTAAATGCATCATCCATACAAATTATTTGATAAAACATTTAGTTTTCTTCCAGTGTTTTGTGTCTATGATTCTCCCAAAAGGCCACTATATAGATTTTGGGGTCCTTCTTGATAGCTAATATCACTTCTCCTTAAAAATCCCACTTCATTTCAACTAATCATTTCCCCTTTAGAGTTTAGTATTATTCTCTATGGAAATTATTTTAACCATTATGAAGGACCATGAAATATATATATAGACATTTTTTTCTCTTTATGGGCATAAAATTCTTCGATAAAAATTAGTAGTAAATCACCTCTTCATGATCTCTATGAAAATTAATTAAATATTTAGTAGATAAAAATGATAATAAAATTAACTAAATAAGTAGTATATAAATGATAAAAAAATTAACTAAATAAGTAGTAGATAAAACAACTCTTCAAGATCTCTTTGAGATAAAAAAATGAAAATGTGATAGGAAATCACTTCTTCATGATGTCTGCAAATACCAAAACACCAAGTAATCTTCCCACTCATTTCTACACAAATATACTTTATCTTTTGAATACATGTACTTTTAATGTTCTTTTAACCCTAGAAAAATATTAATAAACAAATGATTAATAAATATTTAAAATGAAATTATAATTATCTGCAGAAATATATCTATAGCGATTCTAGTTTGTTTTTGGGATACAATATATTTCATAAATTTACAAAAGTAATAATTATAATTATTATTATTATTTTATTCCATACACTATAGAAACATGGAAAAAATAAGTATTTTGTTTTTATATATGTTTTGATAGTGAAGTATTATTATATATACCCTAATAATTATCCATTTTTAGACATTGATATGCATCTTTATCTCATGTACCATCCACATACCATGATTTTTATGATGTTTAAACATAACCCCATCATTAGAAAATCATTAAAAGATAATATAAAACATAAAATTTGAATTTTGTTTTTAAAATATTGAATGTACTGTATTATAAATTGATAAAGGCCTTCATGAGTGGTCAATTTATTTTATATCCATTATTTGAATATAAAAAATAAATATTTGGAGTATCTAAATTGATTTCAATGATTAAACAATGGTTCATATAAAAAAAAGAATAATTATAGAAAGAAATAAGAATATATTTTATATGATTGGATTATAGAGTTTTACCCCTTTATTATGAGTATTAAGAAGATTCTATTATTTTATTTTTTCAAACGTCGTGACAGATTACTATACTGCTAATTCAATTTCATTTTTAATAATAACCCTTTTTATATAGATGTTATGTGAGTAATAATGAGTCCACATTTTTTTCTTAGAGTTTCCCCTTCACACAGTACTTATATATATGCCTATAAAAAATAAACTGTATCTGATAGTGATTAACTTAATAGATCAATTAATTTAACAACTGATTATGAAAATGTACCTCATGTACACATTCACAATTGAGGCTCCCATCCAGCCATGATTGAGAGTTTTATTTACACTCTCAAGACCAATCATGTAAGAATGGCCTATCTGTACATTTATTCTTCAAAATAAATCTAGATTATATTATTATCTTTGAATTTTTTATCCATGTGAACTTCTAATATTTTTAAATGTGGTGGATTAATTGGTGGGGTAAAGGTACTATTAGAAGTTCCTTGTGATATATTAGTTTATTTTTATATATTTGTATTCAACCTTATGTGCCCCTTCCTTTTATCCATATATAATAACATTCGGACCTTTTTAACTAATTTTTTTAATAGTAAATAAATTATAAAGGGCATACCTCATTATCATCATGTATTTTTATAGGATAAAAAACCATGTAATGAAAGTTCCAATAGTAAGTTTGACTATGTGAACATCCAAATCATCAAGGGAAATAGGTATCTTAGTGCTTGGCTAATGAGATAAGTGAATCTATACTCTCACATGATATATTGGAAGTTAATTATTGTGTAGAATTTGTCCTTAGATATTGTAAATTATACCGCTTAAAAAGGGGTGATGGGTTGGTATGGATAGATATAAATCACAATCAATTCCACCCTCTAGAATTGTAGAATGAGAAAGGAATCAGTATATGTATGATTCACATATAATAGAAATAGTTGTGAAAAAATAAAATACCTCTAGTATGGTAGAGCTTTTAGGGGAATAAAAATCTGCAAAGCAAGGGGTGTCTCTTTAGGTAGTGGTCTATGCTATATCATTTCGTCTATTTAATTCCTTCCCATATACTTATGGAATAACTTAAGCTTCTAATTAAAATTTTCTTTTAGAAAATCTATCCATGAATTCATGTCAGCTATTTTCTTATCACTATCATTTTATGTCTTTGATTTCTCCATATATACTCAAGGTGACACTCCAAACATGGGTTTATAAATAGGACATACTATTTTTCCTCTTTAAGGCTACTGAACATAATCGTTCATCAGGTACAGCTGATTAAATGTCTTGTGTCTAAACCAGATAACAAATATATGAAAATAAGTATTCATTGTTATATAATAATAATTTTAAACAGATCAAATGTTTATTATACCATTCTTATATAAGATTATCATACTTGGTGTGTTTTAATATACTATTTTTTATTTACATGAGCCTCTTTTTATATCACATGACATTGGATACATGGGGCTTTGTATTTTGATTCATCAATATACACTATAAAAAATTAACATGATTATGTTTTTGTTTAATAAAATATTAAATTAGTACTACAAAATTAAAATAAATACAATTTTTTTCAATTGAAGTGTACCCCATACTTACTTTATGGTAAGAATATCTTGGTTTTGATACACATTGTTTATTTTCAGCACTAATTTTTTGTTTTTTAAATTAAAAATTCTTAGTCAAATTTATTAATACATGTAATTTCAAGTAAAATATTACCAATTAAAAAAACCTGAAATAATTTATCCTCATAAGTAGACATTTACCATGAGTGATAATTAGTATACCGAAAGTATTCACTCAATATAAGAAAGTTAAAGATGGAGGTTTCTTGGATCATTTCCAAATTCAAGATAATTATAACCAATTTTCATCCACAAAAGAGTGTTTTATGGGTTATGAAGTTTACCAACTAGAATTTTTGTATCTATATTCTACATTAATTTTTTTAAAGTCACCTCACTTCCATATATAAACTTAAACATTAGAATGATTGGA
The DNA here is from genome assembly GCA_963277665.1 of Viscum album. NCBI lineage: Eukaryota > Viridiplantae > Streptophyta > Magnoliopsida > Santalales > Viscaceae > Viscum > Viscum album. Next base: position 36,014,633 of record OY728131.1, read on the forward strand.
AAGTACCACACAAATTTTGAAGGAATTAATTGAAAATTATTTTATCGAGATGCACCACACTTAGTGAATTTCTCAAATGATTCATTTTCCTTTTGAAATAATATACATTCATTTAGATAGGTGTTTATTATTGCAGAGATCATACCCATTAAACCTAGAATTGATTCTGTGTCATATGTTCAGAATGGATTATCATTGTCTTTTGGTAGTATATCATTCAAGAGAGAAAGTAGTTCTATAAATTTGGTGTCACTCCATCCATTTTTAAATTTCAAATTATATAGCCTTAGTATTGCTAAAAATTTTGTATATTTAGTACAACCAGTATAAAATGGAATCTTTGCACAACTCATTAACTTCAAAAATAATTTTGTACAATCAAGAAGTTCATCTTCAACTACCATTTTAATTTTCTTAATATAATCCACATCATCATTTATGTTGGTTCTAATCAAAATGGAATCACTTATATGGCATAGATAGCTGTAAATTTTAGTTTTATTTAGGAATAATAATTATTGCACATGAAAAAATATGTGAAAATAAAGCCATATATTACTTAACAATAGAATAACATTGTAACTATAGGAGGATGATCTTCATAGTTAATTTATAATTAATTTATGAATAGATATATAATTACCTCAACTTTTAATTCACTATTTTTTATGATTAGGTTGAATATATATTTTTATACTATCATTAAAATATAATATCGAAGTGAAAAATCTCTCTAGAGGAGATCCACACGTACACCATAATCTTTTAATGTCATCATAGATTCATCAGGTGTTAGCATGGCTAATCCTAATCATTTATGTTGTTCATATCTAATCATCGTAGAATTTTCCTTAAAGGAGGAATAACTCTAGATGTTCTCTTGATGGATTGAGAGTTGATAAAGGGAGAGCAAATTCTAGATCTCTAGATCTATCTTTAGGGATAGAGAGAGTCTCAATTTATATGTTGTTAACAATAAGAGTTATTATAGAAAGTTATATAATTAGATATTTATTATTGTAGGTTTAGGGTTGGAAAATCACATGAAGGCCCCTCTCTAACTTAATAATTCACAGTTAACCCCATGTGAAATAATAATTATATTATTATTATTAATTTATTAATGTTTTCAACACTTTAAGAATAAAAATAAATATCATTTATACAATTTCCAATCAGACCATTAATTTCATCCCACTTTCCTTCATCGATATTTACCGATCCTTGAATAATGATGATTAATTTAATAAATAAATCTCATCGCATTATTCATTTATAAATATAATAAATATTATATTCACTAAACCTTGAAAATAAATAATTATTATTATTTAACACACATATTATTTCAAATAAATTATGATTAAATCATGGAGATCAACTAAACTTGAATAAGAATTATTTATTATATCTTGTTAAATTCGATACTTGAATTTAACAGAGATTGCAGATACACATAGTGTTGGACACTCTAGGATTCCTTCTTAGTGTAATTATGACAAATAGCCTAATGTACATGGTTATAATATACCAAAATTCCAAGAAACCCATAGAGAAAAAAAGTTAATTTCATAATTAAATCCAACCTCTTATGAATGTTTATCATCTAATATAATCCATGTATTGTGATGTAACAAATCAAGTAGGTTTCATGATGGTTACATCAACATATGTTCATGATGTATCTTTATTAGAATTTCCAAAAATTAACCCACCCTTTGAAAACCATGGACATGTATTTACTTTGATATTTCTATTCCCATCAAAATTATTGCGATATCAACTTCCATTAAGAGACGTAAGGGATAAATCCTTTCTCACATTATCAATTAATACAATATTAATCGTGACATACCTAACATATCTTACCTCCTTGTGAGAATATTTCATAAAAATTTTCATCAATTCATCAAATTAAGAAATTCATGATATCCATTAATGATAATATTAATGTTTAAGAATATATACAGAAGTCTGCTGATAGGAAAATCTAATGACAAATAGAAAAATGGATTTTTTTATTGATGGGTTTGTTACCATAATATGTTGTATTAGATATTACCAAGGGAGAACACCATGAGAAGGTTTCTTAATGTATTATAAAAATACTAACACAAATATCCTATATCTTATGGGTCCCATCATACAATATCCTCCAGCAATATAATAATATTAAATAATAACATCATGACGCCTTCTAGTTATCATCATATCAAGGAACTATAATAATATTTTAGTGAAACATATATTATTAATAATTTATCACATAAAAATGTTAAGAAAAGGAATAATCAATATGTGATAATAAACTTCATTAATAATGAAGACATATAATCAAGTACTATATTAGTATTTCTAGGTTACCAACTCCAACACACTCCCACTTCAACTAGATCCAACTGTTGAAAAATCTAAGTCCACTAGCTCCCACATTATACTCATTATTATAATGAGATAGATCCATCATCAAGATATCTATGGAATTTTACTCCATGGATAATCTACTCACCACAAATTTACCTTATTGATGAAAATACATCAAGAGATGAAACTTTTGATGTGTGTGTTTTTTCCTTTGATGTGACCTTGTTTATTTGGAAGGAGTCACTGTTGTAGTGTTATCAAAGTAAATTGTGATAGTTTAATTACTTCCAGGAACTAAATTAATCTCTTAAACAAAATTTTGAATCCAAACTGATTATTGGAAACATAAAAAATGGAAATATACTCAAACATCACTATAGAATCAGACAAAATTGGCTGTTTTAAAATCTTTCATCTCACAACTCCTCCGATGAGATGAAAATACATATCCTGGCTATGACTTTGGATTATTATGATCAGTATACAAGATATAATATGTATAACTCCTAATTATTATATTTTCATCTCCACTATACACTAGGAATATATCCTCAGTTCTCCTCATATAATTAAAGATATCCTTAATAGAAATTCCAATATTGTTCACCCGAAACATCTTGATATATGTCTAACATTATCAAATCATAGTAAATATTAGGACTCGTATAAAACATGGAATACATGATAAATCACATCACAAAAATAATATGGAATCTTACTCATTTTCTATATTCCCTATTTTTTTGAGGACACATTTTCTTGGAAAGATGTATACATTGTGACACGAGAACCAATCCCCTCTTGGATTGTTTTATACTAAACCTATTTACTGTTTTGGATATTTATGTACTTTTAATTGGTCCAAGAAGACTCTTAGATCTATCATGAATTATATTTATCCCTATAATGTAGGTTGCTTCACCTAAGTATTCAAGGAGAATCACTTGATCAACATGCCTTAACCACTTGTAAGGATAGTGTCTTGTTTCCAATTAGTAATATGTATTCAACATAAACTACTATAAAAATTATTATACTCACACTAAATCGATTATAAAAACATGCATCACATTCATTATTAATGAAACTAAATTATTTTATAGATTTATCAAACCCAATTTTCCATATCCTAGATTCTTACATTAATCAATAAATTGATATTTGAAACTTTTATACGCTTTGGTGTTTTCTTAAAGTCACAAAACCTTATAGTTTTTTTATATACACATCATACTGAAATTTAATATTAAGTAAAGAAGTTTTTACATCCATTTCATAAATATCATATTCATTGTAAGTTATTATAGAAAGAAATATTCTGATGTATGTGAACATGGAAACTAAGGAAAAAGGTTTTATAATAGTTAGTGCCATGAGGTTTTCTAAATTCTTTATCCATTAACAATTATTCACATGAATTTACCTAACCTTTTATGTCTAATTGTTTTATTTAATTTTCATTTACAACCAATAAGATTAACATATACTAAAAAATAAATCATAACCCAAATATAGTTTTGATACATGTGATCCATCTTAGAATTAATTGATTCTTTCCATTTTGAATATTTTGAGATATTTACTACCTTTTCTAGTAGATATGACCATTATGGTTAACCAAGAATGATTCACCATCCTCAGGGAATAGAAAATCGTATCTATCTGGTTCCATTACCTCTATATCACTCCAACATAAAACTTGTGTCTTAGGAACAACATCTAGTGAGAACTTTGAACTTTGTTCATATACCACCTATTATATATCAAGAGAATAAATTTCATTAAAGTAAATATTTCTCCCACTATCCTCATTGAGTATTTGATCCCTCTCAAGAAATAAATTCTATCTTTCTATAGTTACTTTCTTGTATGAAGGATTTTATATGTAGTATCCCTTGTTTCATTTGGATACCATATAAAGATACTCTTAATGTATCAAAGTGATAGTTTGTTTCTTAAGATAACCTAAATAAATCCATCAAAACCCCAAGAAAAAACATATGAAGAAATAGGTTTCTTTCTACTCCATAACTCAAAGGGAATACCTCTTTTCGATTTAGTTAATATTAGGTTAAATAATTTTTGTTTTATCTATAATGCATACCCCCAAAAGGATAATGGAAGGTTTTCATGACTCGTCAACAACTTTACCATATACAGTAAGGTAATGTTCCTCCTTTAACTAACTTCATTCCACTTTGTTGTATAAGGTGTATTTAATTGAGTTAAAATCTCACACTGCCATATAAAAATAATAAATTCTTGGTTAATATATTTACCACCTTGATCTGATCAAATTTTATTTATCTTTTTACCATGATTAATTCTAGATTCATTATTTAACTCTTATAATTTCTCAAAGGGTTAATATTTACACCTCATTAAGTAAACATAACCATATCTACCCATGTTTTTGGTAAAAGTTATAAAGTATGAGAATCCACCTTTATATTATACAAGAACAATCTTTCACTAATTACTGTGTAAAAATATAGAAACATTATGAAACTTTCATCTTGACCACCAAATGGTGGTTCGGTCATATTTCCTTGTAAAAAATTGTGACATATTTTAAGTGGTTGAATCTTAAATGAGTCTAAGTAACCATGTCTATAGAGTTTTTTCAAACGCTTTTGTTTAAGTGACCAAGATAATGATGCCACAACTGGGTGTTAAATGAGTCGTGTGTATTTTTTCTATTATCAATTTACAATAATTTATTTTCATAATTTAATACATAAAAACATTTATTCAACTATTTCATACAATAACATATGATATATTTATAAAAGTAGCAACTCTTACTTAAAAAAATGAAAATATATCCATTCATGTCTAAATAAGAAACAAATATGATATTCTTGGAAACACTAACAACATAATTAAAATTCTTTAAAACCAAAATTTATCATGTTATAAATGTTATATGGTAGTCTCTAATCTCTAGAGTACCTAGCCTCACTCCATTGGCAGCGAGTAAATCCACATCACCAATGAAAACCTTCTGAAATCTACTTAGTTCCTATATTTTGATACAAATTCGAGCACCAAACATTGTATCTAATACCCAAATTATAAATATGGAAACATTGCACTCAATAAAAAACACACATGAATATTCCCCTTTCTTCTTTGGCCGGGTGCAATTCATATTCTAGTTTCCCTACTTGGCACATGAAAAACATGAATCTTGTTCCTTAACGTACCTATAAATATTCTTATTATAGGAAGGATGGTGCTTTAGAGCCTTATTCTTGGAATGAGTCTTTAGACCCTTTTACTTATTCCTCTGCTTCTTATTTTTCATAAGGACTATGGGTTTTTCATTCCAAATTTCGTTATCAACATAGAGAATAAAATTAAGAAGTTTTGAAAGATTCTTCTCACTATTACTCATATTAAAATTCAAAATAAAACTATAACTTTTTTTTGGAATTGAGGAAAAAATTATATTTGTGCACAAATCATCAGATTTGTTAAACCCTAATATGTTCAAGAGATTAATGTTTCTAATAAAATTAACTACATGCGGCACAACTGGCATCGATTCATCCAGCTTACACATGAGTAGTGCATTAGAGATCTTGTATCTCTTTGACCTCTCCTTATCTTGAAATAAATCTCTAAGGTGGGAAATGATTCTATACAAATCCATATCCTCTTATTACTTTATAATATCATGGTACATGTATGATAGCATGAAACATTGTACATAAATTATGTCCTGCAAATGTTTTATATTGAGGGATACTTCTTACTCACTTGCCTCTTTAGCAAGTGACTTGGGAAGTGGGGATTCCAACATGTATAATTTCTATTCATTGTGTTGTATAATGTGTAAGTACCTATCCCATTCCTATAAATACATTCTAGGTATAAGGTTTTATTTCTATAATATGGATCACAGTGATATTTTATAGTCATTTGAATTTCCATTTCAACAAATTAAGAGAATATAATTAGTACTTCTTTGATTATGAAATAATTGAATATATTTAAATTTTTCTAAATTCTATTAATCAACCACTATTTTTCAAAACCTTATAGCCCTCACTATTAGTTTTAGGATATATTATTTCTTATATATTCTAGTGGAAAGGATCCATATTCTCATTATCATACACTTACTTTATCCTAACAATTTTTTTAAATAGTTTAGGTATGCATAACTTGACAACACATTAACTCATAATTCATTGATCTGTTTAGTTGGATCCCAATCCTGAATACCTGAATAATGATTTCTTAAAACCTTTCTTCCTAGTTACACCAATTCCTTCTTTGGAAATAAACCCTTGATGTGAACTAAGTTAATTCAACCCAAAACAATAAGCTAAAAGTTCCATAATAATTTAAAATACCCCAAATTAGGTTGGTCAAACACTATAAACTATGTGGTTGATTCCAACTTAAGTATTATAATAATATTCCAACTTAATGTTTTATTTTATGGGTTTTTATCTTTTGTGCACACCCATTTTATATTTATTACATGCCTTGTTCATATTAAGTGGATTTTACTTGAGTGATTAACTATATCTTGACAAAATTTATTCATAATATGGTTTTATTTTATTCCATATTTCATGATTGTTAATTAATTTATTAGTTTATCACATAGCATCCAAATATATTTATAGTCAATCCTGAAACTAGAAGAAATAAAATATAAGTGTTCTGATCATGAGATTATTTAATGGTTAGTTTATAAAGAATATGATAAAATAACCCTATAACCTAAGGGAAAAAACCTTGAATTGTGTCTTGTTTAATATTTAATTATTCAACCTTAGATCCTATGTATTTATTTGATTGGTTTCTGCTCGATTCTAAGACACAGACTTCCTCCAATCACATGGTATCTCCATCATTAAATAATCTTTTACTCACATGTTGGTGAGGGTATCCAATGGATCGAACCATGGGGGTTTACCTAAAAGAAACCATGGTAATGTAGGACCCTATATAATGAGTGAATGACATGAAAAATGTCAATTTTAATTTTAATCATAATAAGTCCAAAGAAACCAATCACATACACAGGTCTTGTCTAATCTCATGATCATCCACACAACATGAAACAAAAACCAATTTGTAGTATAAATATCTATTAATTAAATTTTTTAATTAATTACGATAAAGTGTAATTAATTAATCCTTGTAATTAAATTTTTTCTCAATTCCATACAAACTTACTTAAATCACCATCATCCATAATTTAAAAAAAAATTAAAAAAAATAAATTTATTAAAAATTAATGAAATAAACAAGTGCACTTGGTGGAAACATTGTGTGTCCATAAAAAAGTTTAATAGGGAAATTGATTCAACATATAATTATCAATCCTATAACATTGAGTGTAATTACAACTAAATTACACATGGAACATAGGTGAATAATTTTAATTATCTATTTAATTCTTCTCTCTATATCAAATTAGACACACTTATTATAGTAAACTACACAACATGTACATGGTTATATGGTTTGTATTGTCTTCTTCGCATGTTCACAACACATTACTAGGGACTATTTGTGTTGCCTAATATAGTAAATATTGAGTTACATGGTGTATTATCCATCTTAGATGCCATGTTTCCTCAGTGTCTCATGACTTTTCAATTCATGTGTTGTGTATCTAATACATGATATGATGAGACTCCCTGTGTTCTTGGCTATGAGAATACAAGGACTTCATGTCATGTACAGTGGTTACATAGTGTGTAGTTCTTTAAACCATGTGAAAAAATATTCAAATATACACATTGATCCACTTTTATTGGATAATAGATCTGATTTTACCATAACTATATGATTTTTTCACAAGATATAGATGAGAAACATGGTAACATGGCATGTGGTTAGGTGATAAACATCATGTAGTCTTGTGTTGTCCATCAAGAACCTTTTTAACATTCATATGGTGTATTTGAATGTTTTCTTTCATTTTAATTGTAACCTTTTTTCTTGTTATTCTAATGATAATGAAGAAAGGGAAGAGAAAATAATGTTTGAATATTAAGAAATAATTGATCTCAAGTAAACTAAAATGTAAATTCATGAAAACAATCAATGAAAAATAAATAATTATTAATTAAGAATGTGACTTCTTTGTTACCCCATTTAGGTTCCAGGTGTAGTGGAAACACCCTTATATCTTGGCCAACTCAAACTTTTAGTATTATTTTATGAATAATCATCACTAAACATGGAAAAACATCATGTCCAATGAAAACTGTAGATTATTTAACTATAAATATTTCATATTATAGGAGGGTGAGAGTGTATGGACTGAACTCCCATCCCATAATAGATGTGGAAATAATGGATAATATCAAGAAGAAAAACAAGAAATAGGATAAAGTTGATAAAAACAAAATACAACAAAAGAAATATGGAAAAAGGAAGAAAACAAAAGATTTACATGGTTCATAACAGTTTGGCCTACTCCATGGAAATGAACACCACCAAAATTATTATTATTATGATAAATAAATAAATAAAATACAATAGAGAAATTATGTAATGATACAATGCACATGGATTACAAAAACTATTTAATCATAGGGAAATCATCACTCTAGGAGCCAGCTGTGAACCCTAGCGTAAATAAGGTAATATACGCCCTCGATCAGGAAATAATTACACACAAAAACCTAACACCCAGACCATAAAATAAATAAATAAATACAACAAAGAGAATAATTAGAAAACGAACAATCTCACAAGTCTATATCTTAGATCTACTGAAGGAGAAATGATGCTTCAATGGTTGTATCTTAAAGCCAATGTGGTCCAGATAGATCTCATGAGTAATGAACTATCCACTATAGATGATGACCTGAATAGGGGATACAAAGGTGTGGAATGAGATAACCATATCTTATCCCTATATATTGGATTATTATTTCTATTATAGATAAAAAATTAAAATAAAGAACCACACATTGAGAAAATAAAGAAATTGGGAATCATAAAGGAGAGTATATGAGACGGTGATGATATGGGATAAAGGCCTAACAAGTGAGTAAGATTCATGGATGGATGAGTGAATAGGATGACCACAAACATCATGGTAGTGAAATGGAACTTAAAAATCACGAGACACACAAAATATATGGAATGGATCACTGAGAATCATAAAAATACAAAAATACTGAAAATAGGAGTCGTATGATCATGGTAATCATTGAATTGGAGAGAATCAGAAGGAGAACCAAGAAATAAGCCAGTGAACTAGGTCACCCACAAAATCCCACACACAAAATTGTATAGAGGTCCAGTAAGCACTACAATCCTTGATAGATAGAGGCCATAGAAAACAGAAGCTTGTAATGAATAATAATTTTCATAATAATAAAAATAATTAAATTTTAATGGAAAATGTAAAAAATGATTTTAATTTGAAAATAAAATTTCATCAAATCTCCACCTTTTCAAAATAAAATTAGAATCTTCCAAATGGTGTTCTTACAAACTATCTAACCAAGACTACATGTCAGTTTGGGTATATTTTCAAAACAAAAAACCCTAAGTCTAAAAAATATTCACTCATAATGAAGAACACTTAGAATGTGCCGGAAGTGGACCAGATTCTACCCATAATACCCATATAATGCTATTATACTATCAAAATATTCTTATAAATTACAAAAACTAGGAGAAAACCTTAAATCAGGAATTATCATTTATACCTAAGCTTCCACCAAGAGCATGATATACTCCCAAACATTCCAAGACCTAAAAATACAAAGTCTCCCTCAGAGGTAAAATACAGAGAATATGAAAACCCAGTAAGATAAATAATCAATATAATGAAGAAGTAAAAAATAGTAGATTACACAGAAACCAAAACCATAAATCTGATGGGAGAAAGATTCCATTTAAGCATGAATAGGTTAGACCATACCCAACCCTACCAAACCCTCTCTTCCAACTAGGTTCCATTAAAAACACAAGTAGGTCCAATACTAGGATCATAGAAGATAGAATCCATATAATATATTCATAATTATATCTAAGTTAAATTAAATAATAATTAAATGACATACACCATCGAAATCACGGGGTATACCACATGATACTGGGCCATACTGAATTTATTTTTATAGTATAAAGAATATAATTTTATATGGTTGGTCATGGAACACTCAAAACATCAAAATTTATTAAAATGATTCTTGTATTTTCATTTTTTATTAATATTTTTCATTTGACCATTAACATGAATTATTTGATGCTTTGATTTTAATCCACTAAAATCATCCTTCAAACCATGTGTTTCAAGTTCTTGAGACAACATAACTGATTTAACCTCTTTTAAGTTGATCGATTATCTAATATAAATAATAGAATATTTTTAAAGAAATAAAAAAATAATCAAGGGAATTATACAAGAATATGTCTTTATCTTCATCAATTATTTTAACAGTTGTATTTTCTAATTCAAGCAACGCTTTATTAAAATCATCAGGATGAATTCAAACTAAAGAACTAGGGTTAATTTTAAAGGTATAAAGTCACATTTTATTATATAAATGACCAATAAGAGAATGATACATGTAAAAAACTTCATCTATAATCTATATAACCTTAGGAGTAATCTCATGTATGACTTTTAGTAAGAATTTGTCGCCAAAGGTTAACAAAAACATATAGCGGGATTTCTCAAGAATGTTGGGGTCCATATCAATATAAGTGTTGGAAGACTATCTTTTAGTAGAGATAGTAACTTAAATCTTATTATGGAATAAGAGAGAGTCTAAGAATCCATTTTGGATGAGTAACACCCTCATCTTAACTCTCTATGGGTTAAAATCATTTTCTCCATCGAAATGTTCAAACTTTAACAAAATACAGGTTATGATTAACTAAAAAATAAAGGCTCTGATACCAATTGTTTTGGGAGGTTGAGGGTGTATGGAATAAACAACCAACCCATAATAAATATTGAAATAGTGACTAATATCAAGAATCAAAGTAAGAAATATAAGATAATTGATAAAAACAAAATTCAACAAAAGAAATTAAGAAAAGTAAATAAATTAAAGGTTTTATGTGATTCATGCCAATTTAGTCATACTCCATGGAAAGAACACTATGAAAATGATTATTATTATGAAAAACAGACAATAAACATACATCAAAGAGATTAATGTAGAGATATAATGCACATATACCATATGAACTATCTTATAACCAGGGCCTCATCACTCCAGGAGCTGACAGTGAACCCTAGCCTAAAGATGGTAACATATTCCCTTGCGATGGATAGACTCACACATGCAATACTAACAACCATAACATAAAATAATGAAATAAACTCCACAAAAATCGTAAATAGAAAAGGAAAAATATCACAAGACTATATATTGGATCTACTGAAGGAGAAATGGAGCTTCGATGGTAATATGTTAAAGAGGATGTGGTCCAAACAGAGCTTGTGAGTACCAAACTCTCCAACACAGATGATAACTAGAACAAGGGTTGAAAAGGCATGGAATAAGAGCACCATATATTCTATATCTCTCTATATATTGTATTATTGTATCTATAATAGTGTTGAAAGGAAAATAAAGAAACAATCATATAGAAAATGATGTGATGGAGCATCAGAAATGTGAGAAGAGGAGACAATGAGGCGATGGTTGTCTGTCGTGACAGATGTGGTGGATGCATGGACTGCTGAGAGAGATTGGTAAGATTAAAAATACCAGGTCAGTGAAATGGATCATGAAAATCACAAAAAATGTGGAATATGTGGAATGATCATGAATCAGATGACACAAATCACCAAGAATTAAAAAAACACAAAAGGACTGCAAACAAGATCCATCCATTCATGGTAATTAATGGCCAAAAGAACTTCTGAAAAATAAAAAACCAAGACACCCCCTAAATCCCACATGAAATTTTTTGTAGAGGCCCATCAAGTACTATGATCGCAGATAAAAAGATCCCACATCAAATAGAATCCCATATAGAATAATAATTTTCATAACAATAAAAACAAATAAATTTTCATGGAAAACTCTAAACCCAATTTTAATTTGAAAACCCAATTTTAACTTTCCAGAACCATAAGAGGATGATATTCACATGTAATTTATAATTAATTTAGGAGAAGATATAGAATTACTAAGACTTATAATTCACTCTTAGTATATAATATGTTTGACAAAATATTATTATACCATCGTTGTGGTGTAGAATCCAACTATAGAATCCCTTTAGTGGTGATCCACACATGCACCAAAATATCTAAACATCACTATAGAATCATTAGGTGTTAACATATAAAATCAGGATCACATGCATTGTTCATCGTTGATCACAGCAGGATTATTCTTTATGGAGGGGGAACTCTTGATGTTCTATCAATGATTTGAGAGAGTAAGAAGAGACAGTTCATTATAGATATCAAGATATCTCACTATGTATTGAGAGAGAATCTCTCTATCCATTGTATGAAACAATAATTTTTATAGAAAGTGATATAATTAAATTTTTATTATGGTAGGTTTATGGTTAGAAAATCACAAACAATATCCTTTCCAACTTTATAATTCTTAGTTGACGCCATGTTTAATAATAATAATAATCCCTATCATCATCATTTGACTTATGCATTACTTTAAGAATATAAATAAATATAATTTATACCATTTTCAATCAGACCATAAATCTTGGTCCACTTTCCTTCATCAAAATTTACCAATCCATAAATAATTACTGTTTATTTAGTAAATAAATGTCATTTCATTATTCATTGATAAATATAATAAATATTATATTCTATAATTCTTGAAAATTAATATTTATTATTATTTAATTCCCACATTCTTTCAAATAACCTGTGATTAAATCATTTAAATCAACCAAACATAAATAAAAATTATTTATTCTAACTTATTAAATTTAACTAAAATTGCAAATACACTTAGTGTATGACCCTCTAGGAATTTTTCTTAGTGGAATTAGGCTGAAGGGCCTAACATCCAAGGTTAGAATTTGGAAACATGTCAAGGAATCCATAGAAACACAAGTTAATTTTGAAAAAAAATCCATCCTCTTACGAACACTTATCATGTAGTATAATCCATTTAAAATTATATCTCATGTCAAGATGGTTGTATGCCAGCTCCATTAACCTATGTGCCTGATATCACTTTATTTGAATTTACAGAAAATTAATTCACCCATTGAACAAAATGGACATGGATTTACTCAGTTAGTTATATTCTCATCAAAGTGCCTGAGATATCAACTTATATCTAGGTAAGAAAGGAATAAATCCTTTATCATATTATTCATCAATGTAATATTACTCATGATTTACCCAACGTATCCTACCTCATCATGAGAATATGTCATCATGGTTCTTTTCATTACATCAAAGTACACGAGTAACAATATTTATTAATGATAATTTTAAAGGTTAATGATCAATACATAGTTCTCCTAATAAAAAAATCTAATAAAACATAGAAATATGGATTTACTATTGATGAGTTTGTTATCATAATATCCAATCAAGGAGATCACTAAGGGAGAACACTATGAGAATGTGGTTAAATGTCTAATAAACCTCTTACCCCTAATAGAATTTATTATCTATGTCTTGTTAGACAATATCATCCAGCCATAGAATAATATTCAAGAACAAAGTCATGGAACCTTCTAGTTCTCATCTCATAGGGGAAATCCATGACCTTTTAGTGAAAAATATATTATTAGGACATTATCACATTCAAATTTTATAAAAGGAAACAATCATAATGCAATAAAAAATTTCATTAATATTGACAACATATAATCAGGTATTATAAATGTAAATTCTAGGGAACCAACTCTAACAACTTAAACTTGAAATCATATCCTTGATACGATCTTCATCGTCATTCGCATTTATAATAATATTAGATAATCCCTAAACCTTAGTGTTATCCTAGTCACTAGATACATTCCTTTTTTCCATATATTTAGTCCAACATTAATAACTTAAATCTATTCTATGATAGATAACGTGTTCTTCAAAATCCTCAGGAGGAATTCATCTTGAATAATACAAATTTAAACATGGAAAAAGGATTTGAGAAGGTTTATATGCATGAACTTTTGTAAACTTGATACACTCTTTAATATCATCATCATATTCTTTTTCCATATATTTTAATCCATCAATTTTTGATTCATATCATCCTATTTTATTCAATAATATTTAAATTTAAAAAATTAATAATTACACATAAGGTACGAGCATAGAATCCTAATATGAAATTATTTATATATATAAACACATATAGTAATTATATTTATTAAATATATTATTTATTCTGCAAAATAGCATCCCCAAAATGGTATTTTTTAAGTTCAACTTTTTAACTCATCCCTGAGATGTGTCAAAATTTGTTTCATTTATTGCTTTCAACCACTGACATTAGAAATAAAATTAAATAAACCTTTTTTATATCCAATAGAATTTTAAGGTAGTTATTTTTCAAAAAACAAATTTCCATGTTTACAACATAACTTAAAAGAAAGGTTTATACATGGAAATGTTTTTAAGAAAAACATGAAAAAAATTTGAGAATAAATTATAATATAAGAAAACTATTTCTTTAAATAATGAAATTATAAAGGTTATGATTCTAATAGAAAAAAAATTGCGAGTGAAGATAAATTAATCATTAAAAATATTTTTCTCTTGAGCTATACTTTTTTGATTATATTAACAGATGGTAAAACACATGTTATCCTTTTAAATATTGGTTAATAGTTCAATGAAACCTCATTTTTTACAATCTCTAAAAGATATGAATTCCTAAATATACAATAATTAAATGAGAAATATTACATTAGTGATTAGGGATCTGAAATCCAACAATATATTTATCGACACCATGATGAACCCCAAAATTTCGGACGTCAGCATATGGCCTAAATATTTTGAGTAAATCGTATACAGGAAACACCGATAGAGTGTCAGGGACATTGTAAGTTCCACACACACAAACTGGTTCCTTATTATGGTAATGCATAATGTTCCACATATATGTGTTGTGGTTACATGTCATTAAAGTATACATTGGATAAAAATAACGTCAAAGCATAAAAAAATAATTAAAATCAAGATTTAAAGAACATACCTTTGGTTTTATGGGTATTGATTAATCCAAAGACTTTGATACAGGTGCATTAGGGATGGTATTTTTCATGAACTTTAAAGGCATGAGCAAGCAATATAAATATTAGGGATCTTTTAAAAGAGGATGAAATTGTTTTATCATTGCTAATGAAAAATCACAGATGGAAAAGACTTTTATCAGTGCTAAACAAATAAGTAATGATAAAGAACCCTTTTATCAGTGATAAAACTAGAACTCATAACTTTTCATGTTTACTAACGCTAAAAAAATGCTGATCAAATATTGATAAAAACATTGGCATTGATAAATGTTTATTTTGTCAGCATCGAAGTTAACAATGAAAAAATAAATAAATTATAATAATTATGTAAATTAATAAAAAAACAAAAAAAGATTAAATATAAAATACTCTATTTTAATAAATATATTTACCATAAAATTATAATTATAAATCAATAAATAATAATTATATAAATATTTAAACTAAAAGATATTGAAATAAAAATGAATAAATTGTAATTATAAAAATTACAAAACATTTAAAAAAGATAAATATTTGTAAATTAAAAGGTATAAATAAATATTAACAAATAAATAAATTAAGAAAATATTAGATGAATAATATTACAAATGAATAAAATTTAAAAAGGAATAAAATTTAATATTAAAAAATAAATAAACTATAAATCTATTAAATGAATAATATTAAAAATGAAATAATATTAAAAATGAATAAAATACAAAAACACTAAAAATCAATAAATATTATTAAAGTAAAAATATTAATAACGAATAAAATTTAATAATTTAAAATGAATAAATATCAGAAAATGAATAAATAATATTAATATAAATGTAAGGAATATTAAAAATGAATATATATTGAAATAAAAATGAATAAATATTAAAAATTACATTTAAATACAAAATATTTAAAATGAATTACTAATTAAAATTGAATAACTAATAAATATATAAATATAGAAAAATGAATAAATATTAATATTAATAGGTAAAGAGGATTAAAATAATTAAAAAATCACGCATACACCTAGACACCTCAGTTGGTCAAGGCTCATACCTTTCCTCTAGGATTGGAAAGCACCTACGAGACCTATTTATTACATTTTTATGACCCTTTTATGTTGATTTTATTCCCTATATGAGTCTCCCCTGAGACCCTAGTTTTTTGATAGATTTATCCCCTAATTTTGGGGATTTCTTCCCCTCATTAAATTTCTTTTTGTGGGAATTCTCCTTGAGTCTAGATGCCCACCCATCTGATGCCACTCCCCATGACTCGCATGGAGTTAGGATGATCGCCCGTC
The DNA here is from genome assembly GCA_963277665.1 of Viscum album. NCBI lineage: Eukaryota > Viridiplantae > Streptophyta > Magnoliopsida > Santalales > Viscaceae > Viscum > Viscum album. The sequence continues at coordinate 36,031,473 of OY728131.1, forward strand.
GTTGTGCGACCACCTCAGCAAACCAACAACCTGAGGCCCAATCGCCCATTGTTTCCATTCCACCTGTGACCACCCCTATCAATTTTCTTAACAACCCCACTACAATATGCTCTTCTATTGCATCACCCCACACAGATGTGCATGGGGCGGCCGTTTTCCCCCACCCTTTCCATCAAGGAGGGTCCAATCATCATCTCGTGGCTTGTGGGCCACAGATTCACACAAACCCCAAGCACACGTAGGGATGAAATCATGTACGCCCGATTAAATTGGGGTTCAACATAATTAGTCAGGGGATTTGAACTCCTAAAAAATGATTCAGTTTCCGTTATTAAAAAATATTAAATATTAATAAATAAATATAAAAAGAGTAAATCAAGAAAGTATTAAATAAATAGTATAAAAAATTAATGAAATTTAATAATAAAAATTGAATAAATATTAAAAATGAATAAATAAAAAAAATATTAAAAGAATAATGGCTAAAATGAGTAAATATTAAAATGTATATATGTACACACACACACAGATATATATATATATATATATAATGAGATATGTAAAATTGAAAAAAGAAATAAATTTTCTTGTTATATGTTTCGTAGTTTCTTGAAACAAGTGTTCTAGTTTATGAATCACTAATTCCATGCGGTTGCCATTGGATTTATTCATGGAACTGAAAACATCCAATAGTTCTTTATCCAAAAGGGACCTACTTTAAAAAGGTAGGAATTCATTAATTTTGAACTTTAAGATACTTAAGAACATGCATTGGTCAAGATAATGGGAGGTTAGACTCATCACATCCTTTTGGGGAGAATTATTATCTACTACATGACTTTATTTATAAATTTAAGATATTTTCAAGAATCCTTATTAATTTACCAAGAATAACATAATTTTCCCTTGTAATTTTCAATCACTTATTAACATGTGTGAAATTATTAATAATACCTACGTATTTGAGGTTCTTCATTAATTGTGATATCTGTATGTATTCGAGGTTCTCCATAAATGGTATCTTCTCATGTACTATTTAGAGATTCTTTTAATAATTGTTATGATGATACAAATTTTTAAGCCACTCAGTGGGGCACTCTTGAATTTATTATTGTCTTGGGAGATGAAGGTTTGTTTTGATCTTGGGATCGTACCCATAAATGGGCTACCTATGTATCCTTGTGAAGGGAATCATAACCCTCATAGTTTGGTGATCCTTATTGGGACACATCATACCTTTTAAGGTCATGTGATAAGGACCTAACCGTATATTTAATGTCATGTGGTAAGGAAATATAAGTGAAAGGTGCTTAGTCAAAGATTGGTGTAGGACTTATGATTAATCAACCCAATGAGCATGGAATGAATTTAGGTTTCTAAGTAAGATTAGATCTTGTTTGGAATATGGCCCAAAGAGAATATGGTTGATTTTATGTATTGGGTCTGAACCTCAAAAAGGTTTCTTACGTATACCATTTAGATGGGAATCAAATCCCACGTAGTTTGATAAATCTCATAGGAGAGTGTAGTATTTTAAGATAAATGAGTTTGGGATTACTTCTTGAAAAGGTTTCCTTGATAATTTGGTGGGTTTAATTTTGGGATTATTCCTAAGGGGGATGCCCATATTAAAGGAATTAAGGATGGATTCCAGAAAATTATATCCAGTGAGCTCGGGCCCTGAGAATGATTCCATCGTATCCCAATTATAGTGTGAATCAGAGTTCTTTTAGTTCATTCAAGATGGGGCTTATGCATGGAAACTACCCATTTGAGGGGACATGATTGGGTGAACCCTTTTTTATGGTACTACAAAAAATGACTTATACCAATAGAAATTTTACAATAGATAATATATCTATTGTTAAAAACCAATATTTCCAAAAAATATTAAATTTTTTATATTAGGTTAAGAAACCAAAAAAATTTTTTACCAAAAAATATACCCGTTAATAATAATTTAACAATACCAACAATTCTTTTACTAATAGTTAAATATATTAGTTTATTATATCAATACCAATATTTTTTCAACCAATACATGAATCTATTATTAATAAATATTATTACCAAAAAATATTTTAAAATATGAACATTATGTTGCAATAAATAATTAAATAAATAATATTTCATTATTAACCAATTTATATAACTAATTTTTTTATATTATCATTTTTATGAAAAATTTTCATATTCAATTTATCATTTTTGGATGTTTTGTTAAAATATACTATTATATAGAGTAATTTTTTTTGTATTTAAATTTATTAATAAAAGAAAGTTAATCAACATAAATCCAATAAATTATTAATATAACTTAAAAAAAACATAAGAATCAATTAAGTTTATTTTTTATTTTTTAATAACTATATTTAAATTTTGAAATTTTATTTTAAATTCTATAAATAATCTAATCAGGAATCCTCACCTCTCCCCTGACTTATGAAATTGAATCTCACCCACATCAACCCCCACCTTCTGTCTTCCTTGTCCAGAACCTTAATAGGGTGCCCTCACCTCTTCGACCATCGAAGACACCAGAGCTCAACCACCCTTTTTTCAATCTCCCCACTTTCGTCATATTTTTCTTGCAACCCAAATATTGGTAATTAATTTTTCCTGATTCAATAAATCTTTCTCAATTAGGTTTCTTTATCATCATTCTATTGGGATCACTGAGTTCCTACACCCCCTCTATACCATAAAAGCTTCCCACTTGCCATCAAGTTCACTCAGCAAGCTCAGTGTTCATCACTTCTTTATCTCAGTTAGTATACATCCTTGGTTTCAACTAGTCATCATCCAATATATTCAATTCATACCAATTTTGGCCCCTCTAATTCCGACATATGTCGACTTCACTCATTTATGCTCAGTGCCTCTGCAATTATTCATTGACAGAAAGACCTGTAACAATAAAATATTCACTCAAAGAATCACACTTTCAAATGTTCTTACAAGTATGATGTAATGGTTCCCCAAAATTTCCTTTAAAATCCAGTCTATTGTTTGATCTCCAATCACATTTTTATGGATTCCTTTTACAAACTCTATAATCATACACTCTATGTTAGGGTTCATAATTTCTATTGCTGTAATGTGAGATTTTATATTTTAAAGTTACTAATTCATTTTTAATTATCCAATATTTGTTCTCTAGTGAATTTTTTGACCTTGGATATAAAAACAGTAATAATTTCTTCATAAACATAAACTATTTAAGGGTTATGTTTAATTTTTCATAGGATGAAAAACAAATTTGGTTGTTTTATTTTAATGTTGGTTGCCACTTATATTTTATTTCATCTCTTTCATCAACCTAAAAAAATTAATTTCCACTAAAAGTTGAAATGAAGATCATTGGTTATTGTTTAGGATATGAATTGTTCTTTTCTTCATCGCTAGATCCTTTTTTAATGAAATGGACCTAAATACTCAAGGTAATTTTTCTTTGATAAGTGATTTAATTTTGATTTTGGTTTTCATAAAAATTTGAGCTATGTTTTATCACAAATGGTTTTGATAGTTCCAACCATGATTTCCATAGCAATCGTGACACCATTATTGTTTTCAAGGATTGAATTGTTATAAAATCATTTTATCATTCTTACCAGTTTGTTCTAAGCATGAAAAATGTGGTCCATTGTTTTTACTTCGCCATGACATATTTTAAAATTAATTTTCATTTAATTTTTAGTCCATATTTTTCCCACTCTGGTATGTGAAATGAAATTCCCCAGCCACATTAAATTCCTTCATGTTTGATTTCAATGGATTTCAATGATTCTCTTCTTCTAGGCTGTTGGTTTCATTTAATTTTTTTTGCATCCATTTTTTTTCTACATATTCTAGGTCTGAAATTTCACCATAAATTTACCTCTAAGATTCATTTCCAAGTTTTCAATACCTTTCAATATTTTATATTACAAAAAATTCCATGAAAATATTATATGATCTAGATATGACACCATTGTTCTATTCCTTAATTCATTCTACATAATCACTAGAATATATATACTTTTATCATTCTAACAAAAAATAATCCTGAAAAAAAATCACAGTGACATTTTACAAGTCACTATTACTGATTCAGTTCTACACATTCATTTATATATATTATATAAAATTTTTATTTGTATAACCCATATTCACTCAAAACATTTCCTCACTTATGCGTATTCATTAAAAAAACATCACTTATATAAATTTATTTATAAAACAAAACCTACCATGTTTTCTATTTAATGTTTCTTTACAAAAAATATTTCTTCATACATTATATAGTTTCATCTATGTTGTTTCTGGAACAGCTGGCTCTATTTGATGTGTGGGGGGGTCCAACACTAGGGATAATGTAGCCACAAATCACACGACCACTTGTACCTTATTTCTCTGTACCACCCATGACTTACACTAACACTCCAGTGGTTATACTTCCTTTCACTGGGAAGGTCCTATTGAAAATGGGACACCCTCCACTGGAACTTATTCCATCCCAGTACCCAGGTGAATGTCCTAGTGTGGCTCCACCCATTCAGTTTAAAGTGCCCCTACTTGTGTATCAGCAATGCCAATGCTACCTCCACCATAGATGATAAGGCCTCCCCATACCATGTGATGACTCCCCCCAACCTGGAATGTCACCTCCACCTGCTGGTTTGCTCCACCTTGTCTTGGAATGCAGCCTCAACCGAACATTCAACTGCAGAGTCAACATTAGCAGTAATATGGTATTATTTTCAATTGATTTAGGGTATTTTCAACTTTGTAGTTTTATGTGTATTGGAACATAGTCACATAAAGTTTCCCACTCTCTGTGTTATTCATTTTTTATATTTTGATGTGTGTCCCCGAATATAAATCCTCCAATACTAAATAACAAGTTCCCATATTTAAATGTATAATATCTAAATTACAATTAGTGTTATTAATTTCCAGATTCTACTATCAATTTTCTAATAATGAATATCATGTTTTCAATTATGGTATTTATTTTGTAATTTTATTATATTTGTACGCGATATCAAACATTTCATGCTCAAAACTTATGAATTTTTTTCCTTTATAATGTTTCTATATTTATCTCTTGACATTTCAAAACATTATTTTTCATCTTTGATTGAATCTTAATTCCATTTATGATATAGAATTCTATAAATTGTTCATATTTGATTCAATCTATATCCCAATTATATTCATATAATTTGAATATTTCCTCCAAGATTTTCATTGTAACTATATCCTTAACACCTAAGGTTTTTTATTGAACTAAAAGGTCTTAAGCTATTGAATTAGGTTTAATTATCAATTGAGTAGTGTCATTAGAAATATAATGCAAATTTACTTGATTATATAATTTCATACATTGTAATTAGATTATAGAATTTTGAGTTATGTGTTATTCTTAATTGAAATAAGTGTTATTCTCAATTGTATGTGGTTTGAAGTGAGGAAATATTCTTGTTATTTTTATATAATGTGTTGTCTTAAATTTTGGTTTCCAGTTATCTTTTTATAATGTGGTCACTATTAATTTTTTTAGTCACTAGTTCTTCTAGTCATTTCTCTATTATTGTGATCACTAGTTATCAATATTTCATGCATTAAGGAAGTTGTTTTCATTAGTTATATATTCTTTTTGTGGTCATTATATGGATAAGATTTTAGTTTTTGTGGTCTCTAGTAAGATTATATTATGGTTTTTGTTTCCACTAGTTAGATAATTCACATGTTGTGGTCGTTGGGTGGTATTTTTGATTGAGGCCTGATTGGCATCTATAATGACAGGTATGATTTTCCACTATTTTTATGACTCAAAACTTTGTAAAAAAATATATTTTAAGTTACTAGTTTAGTTTTTTTTCAGTTGAAGGTTAATTAACACTTTAGGTCTCACATTGATCATATTTTTTTAGTATATCTATGGTAATAGGTGTGAACCATTTTCAACGTATTCATGGATGCGTGACTTCATATATGTTTCCAACATCAATTCACTCATTAAATATCTTGTTTATGTTAAGATCATGTGTGACCATTTCCCAGTTTATATCTTTTCTAAAGTTCTTCTCAGTTAATCATTTTCTAAAACCTAAAATAACTTTTTTTCAACTCATTTGGAGAGATGGTGTGATTGGATTTACGTTATAGGTGTATCTTGGTTGACCTAATTACTGAGATGGACCAAATCATGCGAACGAAGGGGACTAGTTGTGTGTGGTGGAGATCTTGGAGCTGAAGGATATGGTGTAGTAGCAACTTGAGGTTTCTTTCTAGATCTAGATCAATGGTGTGGTGCACTGAAGGATGTGGTATCAATGGAGTTGGCTCACTAGTCCTATGACCGGGATAAGTTACTCAGGTGCATCATATGGGGGGTGATGGATTGAGGGATGGATCTTGTGTTTTTGAATTGATTCATTTTATATTAAATTTCATTATTAATATAATTAATTTTTTTATTAGTTTGAACATTAATTTAATTATAATACAGGTTAATAATTAAAAAAGATAAAAAAGATACTATAAATTAATAAATATAATATGAAATTTTACTAAAAATAAAATTATATAATTTTTATTAAAATGTAATTTTAAATTGATATTATATGTTGGTAATATTATTACTAAAAAAATTGTCATAAGAGTCTATTGCTAAACTCTTTAACAAACATATATATTATCTATTGGTATTATTACATTGCATCAAAACTACATTATATGTCGCAGAAACATTTAGTGATAGATTTCTTACCGATAGTTTAGCGATACAGACATATGTGTTGGTAAAACATTTTACCAACTAAAAATGTACTTTTACCAACAGATATATCCCTATTAAAAAAAGGTAAATATTTTTTAGTGAGGGTACCCTTTTGATCCCAGGGCTTCAAGAAGGCATTCTACATATTGTAGTTTAAATAGGAATAAGAGTTCTCATATTTAAAGAGTTTTTGAGAATGTTGTGATCATGAAAAATCTCTAATCCTATGTGAGTCATGTTTGGAGTGAGAAAAAAATAGGATGTCAAATATTCAAAAATGGAACCCACGCTTTTCCTCCTCTGTTGGTGGAAGAGGGAGCACCTATGGTAGTGATATTGGATGAGGGAAAGACGACAATGGAAGATGGCGAGCCGAAGAGCCTTCCCTCTATTATCTTTACATTGGACAAGGGTCCAATGCAAGGAAGGAGTAAAGGTGAAAGAAGTAGAGAGGATAATACTGCAACGTTCTACTTCAAAGGTTAAGGGATTACACCAAGATGGATTCACTAATTAGGATTGGTTGAGGATTTCTTCTAATAATTATGTCCATTTCTGATTTTGTTGGGGCTTACTCCTAAGGGGTATTCCCATTTGAGATTTAACCTGGCAGAGAAGTCAGGTGCTGAGGTTTGAGGAGTTTCTTGAGGAGTGTATCAACTCAAGGTACCCGAGGAACTGAGGAATCCATAAGGAGATTCCAAACTCATAACATGTGAAAGGAACCAAGAGGAGTAAGTCGACTCAAGTAATTTCAGTGAGTGTGGAGGATTATCCCAACTCATGGTATTCATGATCTAGAAGTTGGGCTGCATAAATGGTGCAATGAAAAATGTCTTCATCCCGTCCCAAAAAGTTCACGGTGCGACTCTTCATTTTTCATGGGGGTCAGTGATGGAATTATCCTACATCTTCATTTTCTATTAGTCTATGTTAAAGGAAGTATATGATTTAGAGTTCTTGAAATAATCCTAAGTGGGGTTTCCTTTATACACTAATCATTATTGGGCATCTGGTGTATGAAACACCTACCAGTTTGAAGTATCTGCACCCTTTAAAAATATATAAATTTAAATATGAAATATATTTAATGTGTTTATATATTTATTTTTATATATTACTAAAATATATATGTATATGATTATAATTATGTATATAATTATAGTAGTAGGAGTGTTGGTTGATTGGTAAGACAACCTCATTAGACTACACAAAGCACAGATTCAAATTTGGGTGGAGAATTATTTTTTGGTACTGTATAATAATTATAGTAGTAAATGAACTATAGTGGGGTATTGTATCGATGATACTATTTATCCGATTTGGGATTTGGGCCATGTCTTTGGACTTAGGTCTAGAGTCACCTAGCTGAATAATATGGGCTAACAAAAGGGAATATGGGCCTCTGATGGTGGTTCTTGGACGTTGAGCTGGAATAATTCTAGAATGATGGATATAAAAAGGTGGAAAGGTGGATCCTAATGGTTTCATGCATAGTGGAAGGGTCAGTGGTGGGTGATATATTTAAATTTTATTTTAAATAAAATGTTCCAAAACCCCAATAGAGGATCATTAATGTTAAATTTACAATTAATTTACTTATATCTAAATAATTAATTACATCATCAATGATATTTCTTATAATATGATGTTGATCATATGAAAATCCTTCTCAAATTACCTTCTTTTTTTAGGTGGATTCAAGTGTAGAATCTATTTATAGGTGATCCACACATTCACTTTTGATCTCTAAGAAGCTCTGACCAATTTTTGGGTGCTAGCACGGCGAATCAATCATCTTTATTTGTTTGTATTGATCGCTTCAATATCCATAATTTTTTAAACGGTTCTTCTCATTGTTGAGAGAAGATATGATAATTTTGAGAGAGAGTGAGAGAGAGGTCTATTGTGAACAATGATTCTCTATTATCAATTTATGAATCTATGTGTACAATAAACCTAACCATCTATTTATAGATCTTGGTTTTAGGTTAAACTATTTTTTAATTTTATTTGGACCCTTAAATAATAAAATAAACATTATTAAACCATATACCCAAATAATAATAATATTATTATTTTATGGAGCACGTGCTAACTAGATTAATTGAAAATATTATATAACTATCTTGTAAATTAATATTTATTACCAGAAATGGTCTTGGTCTATTTAAACACCATGACATTTATTAAATTCTAAATACATATTTAATAAAATATTTCATTAATCAATGTGTATTTTCAACTGATAAAACATGAGTAAAATTATTCCTTGGTCTTGAGAATAATATTAATTCAATTAATTAAATTAAAATAGAATTTAATCAAGATCAATAGAAACACTTAGTGTTCAACCCTCTATGATTATTTCTCATTGGAATTAAGAAAGATCACCAAAATTACAGGATTAATATTTAGAAAAAAGTCATGGAACCCAAGAGAAATAACTTAACGTCACAATGAAAACAACCACATAAAAATGATCACTAGGTAATATAATCCCATTGTCACATTATCTTATCAAGAAAGTTTCACATCCATGTCACCAACTTATATTCTAGATCTTTATTTGACTATCTGTAATAAACATGTCATTACACCATGGTCATGGAAGTTAATGTGATAGTTCTATTCCAGTTAAAGGACAAGGACATAAAATTCCATAATGGTGGAATATAAACATTATTCCTTGAATTATATATTAATAACATTTCATTCATGATGCACCCAACATACCGTACTTCCCACCAACATATGGTGTGGTGGGTTTTGTCAGTAAATCTATGGACATGAGTCATAACATGCATCAATGATACAGTAAAATATAAGAACCATTACACATGCTCGCAGATGGGAATATATAATGAAACCAAAACATATGGAATTCCTATTGGATGGTTTGTTCTCATAATCCCCCATCTTGTAGATTTCTTAGTGCAAAATTTATGAGAAGAAGCCTCACCCTCTTATGAGTACTCACATGTAGAATCCATGTTCAATGTGTCTCACTGTAGAATTTTATTATAATGTATAAATATATTTAAGAATATCATCATGGAATTTTAATGTTCTCGTCATGGAGGGGAACTGATATGCCCTTATTTATTCGATAGATGCTCTAGGATATTATTGTATTAAATTCATACAAGAAAAATAAAAATATGTAATCAAATACTTTATTAATACTCAAATCATTGAATATAAATGTAATAAAATTACAAATAGTAGGACCTAGGACCCCAACTCTAATGAGTATTTGGTCAAGGGGTCATCCACATTGTCTTCCATGGAAATACTTCTTACTGTAACCTCACCTCTACAAGAAAAAATCCCTCAAGAGATAAAACATATGAAGTATATAATAAATTCATTATTGTGACGTTTTTTCCTTGGAAAGGGACACTACTATAGTATTATCACAATAGAATGTGATATGATCTTTATTTTTAGGTACCACATCAATATATTTGATGAATTTCTATATTCATGATACTTATTTAGCTGCCTTAAAAGCTGTAATATACTCATACTCTACTGTTGAATCTTCTTCCATAGCCTACTTTGAGCTCTTCCATCTCACAACACCTCCATTAAAAGTGAAGATATATCCCATTTTTGATTTCATAACTTCTTGATATATTTGGAAATTGGAATCTAAAAATCCTCTAATAACTAGTTCTTTATCTCCTCAATAGACCATGAACATATCCTTAGTATTCCTCAGGTACTTAAAGATAGTCTTGACTACTATCCAATGGTAGTCACCTCGGTATACTTGATATATTCCTACCACAATTAATGCATAAGTGGAATGTAACCTAGTAAATAATATAACATACATGAATAACCCAATCTATGATGTGTATGGAGTCCTTTCCATTAACTTTCTTTCCTCATGTGCATGAGAACACATTTTCGTAGAAAGATTAATTCCATGTGAAACTATCAACAATACCCTCTTAGATTGTTCCATACTGAACCTATTTAGTATCTTGTCAATATATGTATTTTAAATAAGGCTGAACAGCCTCTTAGATATATCATGATGGATATTTATCCTAATAATATATACTGTCTCACCTAAGTCCTTCATGAAGAATCATTTTTTTCAACCATGCCGTAACAGACTATAAGACTAGTATTTCACTTCCAATAAGTAATATGTCATTGAAATATAGTATTAATAAAATTACTTCACTCCCACTAAACTATTTATAAATACAAGGCTCACATTCATTATTTGTGAAACCAAATTTCATTATGCCTTAATCAAATCAAATGTTTCATGACCTAGAATCTTTCTTTAATCGATAAATAGATTTTTACAATTTTAATATCTTATTGCTATCCTTTGGAGTTTAAAACCTTTTAGGTTGTGTCATATAAACAACTTACTAAAGGTTCCCATTAAGGAATATTTTTTGGACATCCATTTTCCAAATCTGGTAGTCATATAAGGACATAATGGAAATTATAATTCTTATGGATTTAATCATTGAAACTTGTTAAAATCTTTCATTATAGTCAATTACTTGATGTTTTTTAAACCCTATTGCAACTACACATGCTTTATAGGTATTGAATTGACATTCCACATCTAGTTTCTTATTTAATACCCATTTACAAAAAAGGTTCTTTATATCCACTAGAGGATCTACCAAAATATATAATTGGTTTTGGTACGTGGAATCCATTTTATAATTCATTGATTATTTATACTTTGGAAAATATATTCCACTTATTGCTTCCTTATTATAGTTATGGGTGCAGTACAAGCATGTGGAGGTGGAAGATATATTAAAATTTCTTTTAATAATCATTTTTAAAAACCAAGAGTGATGATCTTGCATGTTATATTTATAATGAATTTATTTAATATTTGAATAAATAATTATCTGGGCTTAGGAACTTTCTTTGTTGGTGAATTTTGATCCTCGTAATAGACACTTTCAAATTACAGTCATTTCACTATTTGTATCCTAGAATACAATCCCTCTAGCGATGATCCACATGTGATCATATGATCTCCAAGAAACACTACTCGATCTTCAGGTGCTAGCACATTGAGTTGAATGTATTGTGTTATTTGTTATTGATCCCTCGTTCTTTGGTCTTGAAGAAATATCTCTTTCACTACTCATTATTGAGAGGGAGAGATAAGGGGGAATTGAGAGAGAATTCATTATATGTAATAATTCTCTATTCTCAATTTTGGATGCTCTACACAATAGACATAGTTTCCTATTTATAGTGTTAGGATTTAAGTTAAAATATTATTTAATTGTATGTAGGCCATGAAATAACATTTATTACCTTCAATAAATCCCATGATACATAATAATAATTATATAATTATTATTTTTTGTTGTGCACCAACTTACAGAATAACAAATATTATATAACAGTCATGTTAATTAATATTTTCCACTGGACTCAGTCATGGTCCATTTGAACTCCTCCAGGATTTATTGAACAAATAAATAAATATTTTATTCATAAATAAATATTTTATTCACAATCTAGTGAATAAAAATTTATTAAAATATTTAATAAATAAAAATATATATTTTATTCACAAGTTGAAGAATAAATAAATATTTAATTTATGCAATCAATATAACTTTAATAAAATTATTCATTGGATTTGAGAATAATATTTATTCCATTAATTAAATTTAAAATATAATTTAATTGAGATCAACATAAACACTTAGTGTGTGGCCATATAGGATTATTTCTCATTAGCATTAGGCGGGTTTTACTAAAGTGCAAGATTATTATCTAACAATGGGTCAGGGAATCCAAGAGAAAGAACTTAATGTCACAATGTTGACAACCACATATCAAAACTCACTATATAAAACTCACTATATAATATAATCACTTTGTAACAATATCTCATCTAGAAGGTTTCACATTTGTGTAACCAACCTATATGCTCAATAATTCTTTCCTTGACTATCTTAAATAAACATGTCGTTACACCATGAACATGAAATTTAATGTGACGGTTGTATTCCAATAAAAGGGATGAGATATTAGCTTCCATAAATATGGAAGGGAGAAATCCTTCCTCGACTTATTCATTAATGGCATGTCACTCATGACACACCGGATGTATCCAACATCTCATGTAACTGTTATCAACATTGTTTACAAAATATATCTAAGTATGTGAGTTGTAATATGCATTAATAATGATCTTAAAGTCTAATAACCATCACACACACTTTTAGATAGGAATATCTAATGACACAAAAACATGTGGAATTCATACCGGCGGGTCTATTCTCATAATTTCTATCTTGGAGATTACAAAGTGTGAACTTCATGAGTAGAAGCCTCATATGCTTACAAGTACTCACACCTGATAGTCTATGTACTATGTGTCTCATCATAGTACATTATCCAATAATAGAATGTTATTGGAGAATATCATCATAGCACGTCAAGGTTCTCATTATATTGGGGAACTGCTATGACATTATCAACAAGACATATACTCTAGGAAATTATTACATTTGAGTCATATAGAACAAAAAAAAATATATAATAAGAAGTTTTATTAATATTCAATACATCAAATATACATGTAATCAAAGTAAAAATAGTTGGCCCTAGGACACCAACTCCAAAAAACTCCCACTTGAACTAGATTCTACTACCTACAACCTTCATTTTGTTAGACCTCACATTATAGTCATGTTTTTGTTGAGTTAATGATTTAGTCAAGGGTTCCACCGCATTTTCTTCTATAGAATTACTACTCACTAGAGATTCACCTCTCTGAGAAAAATCCCTCAAGAGATGGTACTTTTGAATTATGTGTTTCATCTATTGATGTGGCCTTGGATTTTTTGAAAGATCCACCACTACAGTATTATCACAATAGAGTTTTAGAAGATCTTTACTTCTAGATACCACATATATATATTTAATGATGTTACACATCCATACTACTTCTTTAGGTGCCTCAAAATCCATAATATACTCAGATTCTAATGTAGAATATTTAACCATAGCTTTCTTTGAGATCTTCTAGATCACAACACCTCCATTCAAATTGAATATGTATCTAGTTTGTGAATTCATGTCATATTGATAAATTTTTACACTAGAATAAGCATATCCTTAGATGAATATTTCCTTATCTCCTCCATAAACCATGAACATATCCTTATTACACCTAAGATACTTAAGGATAGTCTTGATAGCTCTCCAATTGTGGTCACCTAGATCAACTTGATATATTCCTAATACACTTTATGTGCAGGTGACATCTAGCCATGTACATAGTATATCATACATGACTGGCCCAATTGAGGATGTGTATGAAATATTTGTCATTCTATTTCATTCATCATGTGTTTGAGGACACATTTTTCTAGAAATATGAATCCCACGTGGCATTGGAAACAATCCCCTATCGTATTATTCTATACTGAATCTTTTTAGTGTATTGTAAATGTATATACTTTGACTTAGGCCAAGAAACCTCTTGGATATATCACTATGGATCTTGATCCCAAGAATATATGTTGTCTCTCCCATGTCCATCACAGAGAAAAATTTATTCATCCACACCTTAAAAAGTTGTACGATTAGTATTTCATTTCCAATGAGTAATATGTCATAAAAAATACTATTAAGAAAATGACTTCAATCACACTAAACCATTTATAGACTGATTGATCGCATTCGTTCTTTATGAAACCAAATTCCATTATGAACTCATCAAAAATAATGTTCCATGACCTATATGCATTCTTTCATCCATAAATGGATCTTTGTAACTTTCATAACTTGTTAGAATCCATTGGAGTCAAAAATACTTCAGTTTGTATCATATAGACATCTTCTTGAAGGTTCCCATTAAGTAAGGTTGTTTTGACATCCATTTTAAAAATCCCATAATCAAGGAAATCCTCAATGGAAAGTATAATTCTGAGGGATTTTATCATTGAAACTAGTGATTTTTTTTATTATATTCAATTATTTAATATTGTTTAAACCCCTTTGCAAATAGTCAGACCTTATAAGTACTGAATTGTCCTTCCAATTCTAGTTTCTTATTGAATAACCATTTGAAACCAATAGGATTTCTATCTACTAGAGAGTATACCAAAATCTAGACTTGGTTTTGGTATATGGAATCCATTTAATAATTCATGGATTTTCCATTTGGAAATATCATTACCACTTACTTCTTCCCTGTAGGTTATATGATCATTATTATCAACTAATAATGAGTCACTATCATCTCTTACTATAAAACCATATCATCTTGGTTCTATAAACTCTCTAGTAATCATGCGTAGTAATTATGTCTCTGGAACAATTTCTTCTTCCACAAGGATTTGTGGAAATTTTTCTTATGCCAAATCAGGTGTATCTTGGGCATGTGCTTCATCAAAGTCTATCTCTCTACCACTATCTATTTTATATATAAGTTCCTCCTCAGAAAATTTGGGATGTCTATAAACTACAATCCTTTTGTATGAAGGATTGTATTGGTAGTATCCCTTTATTTCTTTGATATTTCCTATAAATATACACTTTGTGACCTGAGGTGAAATATTTTTACCTAAAGAGGCCTTAAAAAATTATTTGAAACCCCAAAAAGTAAGTAATACAACATAGGATTCTTTAAATTCCATAATTGGTATGGTATAGAATCTGTTTATTTAGTTGTTACTCAGTTTAGTACATATGATGTTGTTTGTAACGTGTATCCCCAAAGGGATAATGGAAGACTCACATGACTCATCATTGATATCACCATTTCCAATAAGGTGTGGTCTATCCTTTAACTTACAACATTCTATTTTGGTATATAAGGAGGAGAGATTTGATATATAATCCCAAACTCCCATAAATAATCAAAGAATTATTGTTTAAGATATTCTCCACTGCGGTCTGTGTGAAGTTTCTTAATATTATTAACAATTTGGTTCTCAACTTCATTCTTGTATTCCATAAATTTTTCAAAAGACTATGAATTATAACTCATTAAGTATTCATATCCATATCTACTAAAATGATCCATAAATGTTCTAAAGTATAAGTACCCACACCTTTCTTTAATAGAAAATGGTTCACACACATTAGTATGAACTAATTCAGAAATATCCTTAGCCCTTTCACCTTTCCCACTAAATGGGGGTTTGGTCATTTTTCATTTTAAACATGTCTGACATACACCAAGTGGTTTTAGTTCAAAAAAATCTAAATTTAAATATTGATGTAATTTTGTCAATCTCTTTTCATTTTCATGACTTAACTAGTGATGCCAATGTTGGGTGTGGTGAGATTCATGTGAAGTAACTGCATTATTGATTTACATTATTTGATTCATGTAATAGAACACATGAAGACCATTATTTAAATTCACCTTACCCTAAAAATGTTATATTTATGAAATTATTAATATTTATTCCCAAATTTGAAAATAAATCCATCCATATAAAGTCTAGATACATAAATAATGTCTTTTGTATCTCAAGGAACATAATAAAAACCATTTAAAACCAAGATCATTCTATTCATCAGTGTGAGGTGGTAGTCCCTGATAGCTACAATATAAATTTTGGCTTTGTAGGCTGCTCGAAGATCTACCTCTCCTCAGTTAATCTTTATAAATCTACTTGGTTCTTGTATTTGAATACATATGTGAGCACCATAAGTTTTATACAATACCCAATTTATAAAAATAGAAAAATTTCACTTGATAATAAATGCACCTGAAGTTTCCCCTTACTCTATTGGCTGAGTGTAGTTTTTATTCTAGTGGATCTTCTTGAAATATGTAAAACAAATATCATTATGTTATCTTTTTTGGAGCTTAATATTCCTATTCCTGAAGGGCGTGAAGACTCTTTGGTCTTAAATATATTTACTTTTCATTTCTATTTGTTTACAATAAGGATGGAAGGTTTTTTATGATTTATATCCTTATCTACATAGAGAATAAGAGTTAGAAGATCTAGCAGAGACTTCTCAATGTTGTTCTTATTAAAATTCACAACAAAGATGGGGAATATCTGAGAGAGTGATTCCATAATGAGGTAGGTGCCTAGTTTTTTAGGGAGTATAAATCCTATAACATCTAAGAACTCATTGTATCCAATGACCTTGACTACATGAGGCCTTGTTGGGGAACCCACTCCAGGATTTCTCTGAAAGAGTTCCTTGGAAATATCAAATCATTCCTTTCTAGATCTATCCTAGTAAATACCACTAAGGTGATCAATCATGCTATATGAATCCATGTTTTCATGAAAATTCATTAGCTCAATAGATATTGATGAAAGCATCAAGCATTGAATTTCCACCACATTGCTCAAATTTTTTCCATAGATAAGTAACTCTTCATTACTCACCTCTTTAGTAGGAAGATCAAGCATTGAGTATTATAGCATGTAAAATATCACTTTATGGTGTATCACAAACCAAAGTCATCTAAACCACTCATAGAAGTGACTTCTAGTTAAGAGGTTATCTTTCTTCAATATTGATCATAGGGATATTGTGGATGATGAAAATTTCATTTTATTCTATAATTAAATAATATTAGATTATTATAACTTTACTTGATTACCAAATAAGTGAGATATAATAAATTATTTTTTATATTTATTTATTAAATATACCACTATTTTATCAAGACTCAATATCCCTCTCCATTTAACTAATAATATCTAGATTCTATAAAATTATAGGGGAAAGTTTCCCCATTAAGTTTCTTAATGATCCAGACTTTTTCTATGAAAAACATAATAAAGTAATTAGGTAGGTTGTCTTTATAACTATGGACTTATAGCTCCTTGATCCGTTGAGTGGATTCCCCTATCCTAAAATCCTCAATTATATTTCCTCAACACTTGCATCCAAATTTTTCCTCCAAATTTGTATTAAATAAACATTGGTTGTTAAGATCAATACAATTTTGGTTAAGTCCACCCAAAAATCTCATGAGAAATCCCCGATAAAAGTATGTTTCCAGACATTTTCATTGTACTACACTTAGTTATAGAGTTTCATTCCCAATCAAGTGATGGAAGGTTTTGTCAAAATTAATATTTAATTGAGGTATTAAAATTTATTATGCATAAATTTTATCTTGTTTTATCCTTTATATGTCTTGTTAAAATTAAGTGCATGTTACTTGATTAATTAACCATGTTGGATAAAATATTTATGCATAATTATTTTATTTAATTTCCATATTTGCACATTAATCCATTTATTTATGTGATAGAGTCCTTGCATCTATAAAATAAATAACAGTATAGATAGAAATACATATTTAATTAAATGACACATTCATGAGATTTATATAACAGTTGATTTAATGAGAGGGAATTAAAAAAACCCTTGACCTAGGGAAAATAACTCTTATTGTTGGTCTTGGAATGAGTTATGGCATTCCATATATCCACCTATGTATCACCAGGGTTGGCATCATTATGGTTCTATCTTTAACTGACTCCACACGCCTTGGGATGATCCATTGGTTACAATTATTTTTTACTCACACGTAGTTTAGGGGAACCAAAGGATTGGTTAAAGGGGATTACCTAAAAATCCATAGACATGTAGGTCCTACATAATAATGGAGGGAGGGATGACTCATAGGAAATAATTTAATTTAAAATAAAATAATTATAAACTCATGAAATAAATTAAATTAAAACATCCAATACATACGAAGGTATTTTTCAAGATCATGAACAGTCATACATGTAATGCATACACAAAATTAAATGACTATAATTCATTTTTGTATTCATTATTTTATTATTTATGATAAATAGACTTGGATTAATTAATTAATTAATTCTCTTTCATCTTTAATGATTATACAATCTTATTTGGAGATACTTATCATTAATGGAATTCATGTAAAATAATTGAAAAAATAAATAATGACATATTAATTACAATAAATTAATTAACCATTTAAAATTCATTAAAACCATTATAAAATTTTAAAACACACAACAGTGTAACAATAAATAAAATAAGAGTTCAATGCTACAATTTTCAAATTTTATGTAATTTTAATTTTTTCCATTAATGGGAGACTTCACGGTGTGTACATGCTGCTACACACCCTATACCTCGATTATTGTATATCCAAGTCACACGCCTGGGGCTTTGGCGTGTTAAATTGGCTAGAATACACGATGTGTACATGCCAACTAAACACATTGTATACACTTTCCATCTACCATCTTGGCCCAGTAAACATGTGGTGTGAAATAAAAGCACCGCAAGTAATTAATTACTCAACACATATAGATACACTATTAATGGGTATACGATGTGTGCTCTAGCTGCATGCTGTGTTATCCTGTTTTACCGATCAAGGACTTGGCACTTCCTAATAGAATCTCTTGTTGTTCTTAATTTTTTCTTAAACCATTAAGAAATTGAAACACTGAACAAACATGATTAATATTCTTATAACATGTTAATTCAAATAAGATTAAATAAAAAATAACTTGAAATGAAAATATAACCACAATTTCACATAGATCAACAATCAAATAAATAATTATAAATTTAACCATGATTTTTCTGATACTAATTTATGGTTCTGGGATAGAGGATGCATGGAGAGGTGGGTGATATATTAAAATTTATTTTAAAAATTGTATCCCAAAACCAAGAGTGATGATCTTTCATTCCAAATTTATAATTAATTTATTTAATATTTATAGAAACATATACCTGGACTTAGGAACTTTCTTCATTGGTTAATTTTGATCATCTGAAAAGACACTTTTGGATTACCTTTGTTACATTGTGATGATCTAAGGATAGAACCCATCTAGCGGTGATCCACACATGCTCATATGATCTCCTAGAAACACCACTCGATTTCTAGGTGTTAACACAGTGAGTTGAATGCCTTATGTTTTTCGTTCTTGATCATTTTTCCTTAAATATTGAAGAAATATCTTTCTCACTTATAGTTATTGAGAGGGATAGAAAAGGTGTAGTTGAGAGAGAATTTTTTATACACAACAATTCTGTATTCTAAATTTTAGAAGTTGTACACAATAGACATAGCTTCCTATTTATAGAGTTGAGGTTAATGTTAAAATATTATTTAATTGAATACCAGCCATTCAATAACATTTATTACCTTTAATAAATCCCATGTTGTGTAATAATAATTATATAATTATTAATTTATGGAACACACCAACTTGCGCAATAAAAAATATTATATAACAGTCTTGTTAGTTAATATTTGTCACTGAACATGATCTTGGTCCGTTTGAACTACTCAATCATTTATTGAAAAACCAAGTAAATATTTTATTCATAAATAAATATTTTGTTCACAATCTAGAAAATAAATATTTTTTATAATATTCAATAAATAAAATAAATATTTTATTCACAAGATGGTGAATAAATATTTATTTAATTTATTCAATCAATATAACTTGAATAAAATTATTCCTTATACTTAAGAATAATATTTATTTCATTAATTAAACTCAAATAGAATTTAATTGAGATCAATGAAAACACATAGTATGTGAACCACTAGGATTCATTCTTATTGACATTAGATATGTTTCCCTAAAGTATAAGATTACTATTTAGTAATGGGTTAAGGAGCCCAAGAGAAAGAACTTAATATCTCAATGTCAACAACCACTTATGAATGCTCACTGTATAATATAATCCTTTTTTGAAAATATTTTTTCAAGTAGGTGGAACATCCGTGTCACTGACCTATATTCTCGATATGTCTTTCTTTGAATTTATAAAATAAACACGTAGTTATACCATGGACAAGGAATATAATGTGATGATTCTATTACAATATAAGGGTCAATATATTATCTTCTATAAATATGGAAGGGAAAATCCTTCCTTGACTTATTCATTAATGACATGTCACTCATGATGCACCCAACGTATCCAACTTCTCCATAAACTATTATCATTATGGTTTATGAAATACATCTTAGTATTTGAGTTGTAACATGCATTGATAATAATCATAAAGTCTAAGGACCATCACACTTTCTCATAGATAGGAATATTCGATGACACCAAAACATTTAGAATTCCTAATGGTAGGTTTGTTCTCATAATCTCTCATCTTGGAGATTACTAAGTGTAAAATTCATGAGAAGAACCATCATATTATTATGAGTACTCACACCTCATAACCTATATACTATTTGTCCCATCATAGTGTACTATCTAACCATAGAACATTATTTGAGAATATCATCATATCACATCAAGGTTCTCAGCATAGCGGGGAACTGCTATGACCTTATCAATGTGAAATATACTCTAGGACATTATTAAATTAAAGTCATGCATAATAATAAAAAATACATAATAAGAAGTTTATTTATATTCAATACATAGAATATACCTGTAATCAAAGTAAAAATAGTTGGTACTATGACACCAACTTCAACACCTTATTGGTTAGAGGAAAATTATTATAAACTAATATTGACTCACCCTCCTCGATGACTAGAATATAACACCATTATGGTTCTCAAACCCATCTTTTACTCCTATACAGTACTTGTTTCTTTAGACTAGCTTCTTCTTCTATGGGTATTTGTGAAATAAATTCATGTACCAAAACTTTTTTATCTTGAGCATGTACTTCATCAAAGTCTATCTTGCATCCACTAACTCTTTTATATATTTTCTCTCTCTCAATGAATATGGTATTTATTTCCACTATTACCTTTTTATATGAGGATTCGTAGAGTTAATATCCCCTTATTTCTTTAGTATATCCCATAAAACTACACCTTTTTCCTCGCAGTGAAAATGTTTTACCAATAAAGGCCTTAACAAATGTGTCACTACCCCAAGAATGTAAATTTTACAACATGTTTTTTATTCCACTCAAAATATCATATAGAATACCATTTATTAATTTAATTGGTAGTTGTTTTAGTATGTGTGATTTTATTGGTAATGTGTATCCCCAAAATAATAATGGAAGACTCCAATAACTCATCATTGATCTCACCATGTCTAACATGTTCTGGTTTATCCTTTCACTTACACCATTTTATTGTGGTGTATATGGATGAGTGAGTTGATATAGGATCCGAAAATCCTATAAATAAACAATGAATACTTGATTAACATATTCTCTACCATGGTCTAAGTGGAGTTTCTTAATTTTCTTACCAATGTAGTTCTCAACATCATTCTTGTATTCCTCAGATTTATCAAAGGAATCTAACTTGTACCTCATTAAGTGGAAATATTCATACCTACTAAAATAATCAGTAAGAGTTATTAAGTATGATTATCTACCCTTTGATTCAATAGGAAATGGTTTACACCCATCAGTATGAACTAATTAAATAAGATCTACGGTCCTTTCACCATTCCCACTAAATGGGGATTTGTTTATTTTACCTTGTAAACATGCATGATATACACCAAGTGGTTTTAGTTCAAATGAATATAAATATCCATCTTGGTAGAATTTAGCCAATTAATTTTTGTTTTATGACCTAGATAGTGATGCCAAAGTTGGGTGTGTTATGATTCAAATGAAATAGTTTTGTTATTGATTTCCATTATTTGGTCAGTGTAGTCTAACACATAAATACCATTATTTAAAATTTTATAACCACATTAATTGTTATCTTTATAAAAGTTGAAATGTTTATTTCTAAACTTAAAAATAAAATAATTTATATCCAGTTTGGATTAAAAAATAATGTTTTTTAACAGATGTCACAAAATAAAAATCATTTTGAACTAATATCATTTAGGTTTGCGATGTGAGGTTGTAGTCACTAATAGTAATAGAAACACGTTTATCTCAGTTGGATACTCGCAGATCTTCCTCCCCTTCGTCAATATTTCTGAATCTACATAGTTACAATTTTTTGAATTTATATGTTATAACTACAGGCTATATCTAATACCCAATTTTTAGAAATAGAAAAATTTCACTCAATAAAAAATGTGCCTGAAGCTTCCCCTCTGCTGCTTTGGATGGGTGTAGTTTTTCTTTCATTGACCATTCTTGACACATGCAAAACAAATAGCATCCTACTCCCTTGTTTTCACCTTGATCTTTCTCTTCTTAGAAGGGCCTAAAGATGCTTTTGGATTAGATCTCTTCACATTACCCTTCCATTTTTTCACCATAAGGATGGAAGGATTTTCATTATTCATCACCATATATACATCATGAAGAAGAGTGAGTATATTTAGTAGATACTTCTCAAAGTTATTCATATTAAAATTTAAATAAAAGTTAGAGAAGATTTGAGGGAGTGATCCAAAAATGAGATCAGGTCGTAGTTCATCAAGGAGTTTATACCAAATAACATATTGGAACTCAATGTAGCTAAGGAGCTTGACTATGTGAGGCCCAATTGGTGAACCCTCTCCAAGGTTACTTTGAAAAAGAGACTTGGAGATGTCGAACCATTTTTGACTAGCTCTCTTCTTGTATAGTCCATGGAGATGATCGAGCATTCTATAATAATCCATGTTATCATGAGACTTCATAAGTTCACTAGACATATATGATAAAAAAAATTGAACGTCGACCGCATCAATCCTATATTTTTCATATACAAGGAAATCTTCACCACTTTCCTCCTTAGTAGGAATATCAGGTGTAAAGGATTCAAGCAAGTAAGATTTTTTTTCATGACGCAGCACAACCCAAAGGTGTCTAAACCACTTTTGAAAGTTACTACTAGTGGGGATATTTTCTTTATACAATATAGATTGTAGGGATAGTGTTGATGATGAAATTTTAATTTATTATACAATTTTCAAGAGAATATTATTTGTACTTTTCTTGATTTAAATTTTCTTGAGAAATAAAAATAATTAAAATTTTATTGAATCTCACACTATTTTATCAAGAATGATTAACTCTCACCATTTAACACAAAATATCTAGTTTATTTCACATTCTAGTGGAAAGGATCCATATTCCCCTTCACATAATCCCAACAATGTTTAGTCCTGAAGGACCCAAGAATACCCTAAGAGGGGATGGGTGAATTAGGGTGTCAAATTTTTCTTTTAAACTGATGGACCATGTTCCCAAGTTGGTAGTAACCTGTTAAAACTATCTGAAGAGGAATTTCAGAATAAAAAAATCACACACAAAGAAAGGATGCAACAATTTTACTTAGTTCACCACTAAGGGCTACGTCCAAGGAGCATACACTGACAAGTTTTCAGTCATACCAAATTACAAAAATCTTCACTAGCTATGGATTACAATATTATAGCATAGTCACTCTATGATAGGTGCACTACCTTTACAAGGTTTTAGTGATAGAACACTACATCCCTCGAGTAACTTCCACTAACTCTCCTTTGCTCACTGCTTTGGGAGAATCTTCAACCAGTTTATCGATTGGAAGGTCGATTTAGTGGTTTAATATTAATTCATGCATCCTAAACTATAAATAAATTCTCTTTTCAACTTGCATAATCACTCACATATGTAGTTTATTTTCTGAAACACTGATATGTTATGAGAATTAATTTTTCAAACTGATTTGGCCAACTTTTAGGCTTCCTTGGGTGTTCTGCGTATTGCTGATGTTTCCGCGTACCACTGCTATTTTTGCATATGGTCCAGCTCCCCCGCATACTGTCCAACTCCTCTGCGTACCTTCTAGATCCTCCACGTACTTCCCTTCCGGGTATATTACTACACTCCTTTGTGTAACATCCTGGTCTGTGTACTGCCTTGCTTTGCCATGTACTGTGAGATCTTCCTATACAAACCGCACTCTCTTCCACAGACTATTTTCCTCACGCGGGAGATTCTCTCCGTGTACCATCTTATCATCCGCATACCACTTTGGAATTCCCCAAATTTATTCCCGAAATTTTAATCTCCAATTTCATCACTTAACAAAGGGGATTATTGTTCCTTAAATAGGCACATAACTGTGAAAAAATCGCTAATCCGATTTACCCAAATTTTCAATGTGGGGCAATATTCACTGTACTAAACTCCATCTACGTACTATGTTGGCCTCCACCATGTACCGCTCCTATTTCGTGAACTGCATCAATCCCACTACGTACTTTGTTGGCATCCACCGCATACCACTCCTATTTCACAAACCGTAGTAATGTTTCCAACCTTCAGCATTCCACGTACTGCATGTCTTCACCGTGTACCGTTTCTGTGAACTATTTTTGGTTCTGTACATCATTCCGTGTACTGCATGCCTTCAATCTATACGGCGTACCACATGCCTTCACCACGTACTTCCAACCTTCACTGCATACCGTTGCTGCAAATCATTACCAAACTTCTGATTTTTGAGGCCCAAAAAATTAGAATACATAGAGAAACTATGCCACCTTCAATACTACTTTCAGACTCAAACATATGACCTCATTCCTTGAAACCTCCCTATTCATCCATGTGAATATTGACAATAAAAACAAAACAAACTTCATTATTATCAAAAAATACCCTTGGATCTAACAATACCCCCCTTTGGGTTTATTGGAAAACTCTAGATAAATTCACTAATGGTCCAACCATGATCAAAGCCCGATCCTTCAAGGGACAACTAACAAACTACTCTAAGTCTATGTGAGTAGTGCTCGATGTAGAAAACAAGAGAGAGGACATGAATTGAGTTCTCATTATTTTATTTTCTCCCTCATAGTTACATTTGTGGATTTTTCTATTCTCTATATTTCCAGTAACTAATAGTTGAATTTATTTATTCTCCCCCATTAGAAATAAACCCAATGACCGGTATTGAAACATTGTAGAGCTCGGAAAATACTCCCCCCGGATCGTATCTCCCCCATAAACTTAAAACACTTCCATAAACAAAATAAAAAAATTAAAACAATTGGGGTTAGGGGAATCATGTAACCTCCTTATGCACTGGGAGGTCGCTGAACACCAAGGTTCAACCGATGTTTCTCAAACACAACTGATGACAGTGGATTTGTCATAATGATAGCCACATTCTCATCAGTTCCCACACGATCCATTTTGATCACGCCTTGTTCAAAATTTTCATTATGAAGTAATATATGATATCAATATTTTTCGTACAGGAATGCAGAATAAGATTATTTGTAATATCAATTGTGCTTTTGTTATCACAGTAAATCACCATTGGTTGTTTCACCTCATCTCTTATGTCATTCATCTGTTTCTTCATCCAAAGTAACTAAGTGAATGACTTGGTAGCAGATATATATTAAGCTTTAGTAGTACTATGCAAAGTACTTTCCTATTTCTTGCTTAACCATACCATATATTTCTTCCCAATATCGAATGATCCACCACTGGTAGAATTTCTATCCACTATATCTCCAGCCCAGTCAACATCATAAAATGATAATAGTTCACTATCTCTTCCTACATCAAAGTATAGACCATAATTATGTGTACCTTGAATATATCTCATGATTATATTCACTACCACCATATGTTCTTCCATTGAGTTACTCTAAAAGCGGGATACAAGTCAAGTTGCAAATAAAATATCTAGTCCTGTCTCCATCAGGTACAGTAGGCTTCCAATAATTCTTCTATACATGGTGGGACCCACAGAAGTCCTATCCTCGTGCTTTCTGAGCTTTGATCTAACTACAATTGAATTTTACATTGTTTTGGAATCATAAATATTGAATTTCTTCAGTATCTCTCTTGCATACATTTCTTGAGAAATAATAGTTTAGTCCTTCTTCTAAAGCACCCAAAACCCTAAAAAGTATGGAAGTTCACTAATCATATATATTTAAAATTTTGATTTAATGTGACTGGAAAATTCATCCACTGATCCATGCCTAATTCCACAAAAAAGAATATCATACACATATAACAATACCATGAAATTATCATATTGAGAGTTCTTCACATAGAGATTTTGATCCACTCCTCTCCTTTTAAGCTCTAGCTTTCTCAGATAACCGTCCAATCAAGAGTACCACGCCCATTGTGCCTTTTTCAGGCAATAAAGTTCATTTTTTAATTTGAAAACCTTCAGTTCATAATTTCCAAGAAAGAAACCTACGGGTTGTTCAATGTAGACTTCTTCTTCCAATAATCCTTTTAAGAATGTTTTCTTGACATCCATTTGATACACTTTATAACCACTTTGGATCACCATGGAAAGAAATAGTCTGATTGACTCCATTCTTGATACGAGAGAAAATGTCTCCTCAACATCAACACCTTCGATTTGTGAATATCCTTTATAGAACAAACATGCCTTATTTCTGATCACATTTCCATGTTCATCAAATTTGTTTTAGAAAACCTACTTCGTACTAATCACATTATGATCTTCAGGTCTTTTAACAAGATCCCATGTCTAAATTTTGTCAATCTAATTTAACTCTTCATTCATTTCATTCACCCATGACTAATCCTTTGAAACCTATTCAAATGAGGATGGTTCCACAATTGATAGAAATGAATATTGTGGATTATTCCTCATTCTCCTTATCTGGGTAGGTACATTCCGATCCTCGATAATTTTGTACTGATCAATATCTGATCTTCGATTTATCCTTTGGGGCTCAATCGAATTCTCTCCATCTATAGATTCATCTTCTGATTCTTCTTGAGAGTCAACATCATGATGGGACTCCTAAGAGATTTTCAAAACTTCCTATACCTCTATATTAGAATTTGTTCCATGTTCACATTCTTCCTCATCTTCTATCTCATCTACATATGAATTCCTTGAAGAATTTGGGTTTTTCTATTAAATGATCTTTACATCACTACATTCCACAATTCTTTCTATGAACTTATTGAAATACTTGTAGGCTTTGTTGTTCATTGAATATCCAAAAATATTCCTTCATCTGTATTCTCACTATACTTTCCTTGATTTCCTTCTTTGTTTCGGATGAAACATTTTCTTCCAAAAACATGAAAAATATTTCAAGTAGGGATTCCTTCCATAACACAATTCATATGATGTCTTTGTATCACCCATATATATCCCTGTACAGTTTTGAATATACATTATAGCTTTAACTACCTCTTTTTAGTAATGTCGAGGAATACGACTCTCGATCAGCATAGTTCTGGATATGTTGTTTACCTGTTGATCGATGCACTCAACAACTCCATTTTATTGTGGAGTTCTCAAAACAGAGACCTCATGTTGTATCCCATGCTTATCCAGATAATTTTAAAACTAAATAGACATGTATTCCCCTCCATTTTCAGACTATAGGATTTTGATCTTCTATCTAGTATCATTCTCTATGATTCGTTGATAGGTTTTTATACAATCAAGCACTTGTCGTTTTCTGCGAATAACGATCACACATTACATTATACTATAATCAACTATGAAAAGAACAAATTAACTCTCTCCATGTGTTTAAAAAACATTTATCAGGCCACATATATTTGTATGGATGAGTTCAAGGAGATTTGAGGATCTTTTCTTCTTTGGCCGGTAGGAACTTCAGACCAGTTTCCCTCACTTGCAAGCATCACAGATCTTTTCTCATTAATGCTTCAAATCAGGGATATCCATGACTATTATCATCTTATATATCTTTTCCATGTATTATTGATTGATGTTCCCCAATCTATGATGCCATAAGTTGTTTTCCTCTCCAACTGTTAGGTAGAAAATTTTCTATTTACTGCCAACCTTATATAAGATGTCTTCTATTATACAACCTTACATGAGAGAATTTCTATACTTTCCTCTTATTGTAAAACCATTCTAATTGAATGTCACAATAAGACATGATCCAACGAGTTGACTCACACTAAGAATATTGTGACGAAAAATGTCCACATACAAGACTTTAGTTTTCTTTATCTCTCCATTAGTTAGTTCAGTACTTCCACTACCATTTATCTTCAAAGCACCATCGTTACCAAACCTCACTGTTCCATCAAAATTTTTCTTAACATTTGTTAATAGGTTTAAATTACCCGTCAAGTGGGATGAACATCCACTATCATTAATCTAGGTGCTGTTTTTTTGAAGCATTGAGGGATACTTCTAAAAAATTGGACTTTTTAATTTTCCTCTTTTCTTTCCATGGGATATTGGATTGAGTGTAGGGTGCAGAGGGCCTTTCAATTCTATCTTTTTTGTACATGGGTTTTTCATATTCAAATTCTTATTATAGTGGAATAAACCTATTTGAAATAGAATTTTTTTCTATTTGATTTGTATTGACTCATCTGTAAACATTGAAAGAATTTATCATGTCATACCTCACTTGCAATAAATGGCTTTATGTCCAAAGTTATAATAGTGGAAAAAATATCCATAGAAATTATTTCTTCTATAACAAGTAGGATATGAATATGTTCTCTTTTTTTGAACTCCTAACTATTCCCCATTCATATAGCTCCTTGCCTTTTCACAGTTTGACATGGTATAGACCAAATAGCCAAAAAACTTACACTTGAAGAAAGGAAATGTTTTCTCACTTCTATTTATCCTTATTCCTTCTTCCTCAGGAAAATAGTTTTACTAAATATAATTTCTAAAAACTCAAGGATAGTAATCAATTCTCCTTTGAGTTCGATTTAAGGTTTACATTTTCAGCACTTTTTGTTGCTTTTCAACATGATCAAATTTCATCATGCCTTTATTCTAACACACATTATTTATAACATTTGACGTTTTGGAATCACAACCAATTCCTCTATTTCCCATGAATGTGGGTATTTGATTTCTCAAGAAATTTTCAACTCCATAAGAACCATGTTTTGATCTATCTAGCATCTCAGCATATGAGAACCTTCCAAATTGTATTTTTTTCTTTGCTTATTTTGAAATTGATTCATTTTTGAGTTTACTTCTCAGAGTAACAACTTCATCTTAGAGCCCCTGAACGGTCTTGTACTTCTCCTACAGTCTCGAGGTAAGGTCATTGATTACCTTTTCTTGATATTCAATACTGAGTTTTAGTTCCAAAACATCATCAATACTTTCATGAATTGATGATTTTACATTCACCAGTTCTTCCAGTTGATCAATTTCCTCTTTGAGATGATCAAAATATTCTGAATATTCCTATACCATTGCTTTCCACTTATTTCATCTTTTACATTTGTTCACAAACTTAATAAATGTTTCGTTAAGTTACAACTTGGGATCAACATGGGTAGTCAATTTATTATCTCTAGCTTTATCTGTTGATGGTTCTGATTTTTCAATTATAGCTATCATGGAAGCATGGTTCCCATATTTGAATTCTGCTTCCTCTTCCTCAAAGTGTGTATTATAATCATCTTCTTCATCACAAAATAAATCTTTCATTGAAATTTCTTTCCAGATTTAAAATCTTTATTTTTGAAAAACCTTTTCTGTGGCTTTTAAATGTCTTCATATTAACTTTCATCAACATTGAACTTTCTTGTGCAATGAGAGGCAATGTGTCGAACTATTCCACAGTGAAAACAAGACATAGGTAGCTTTCTTTAATAGTGCTCTATTCTCTTATTGAGTTTCTTGGAAATGAGGGAATGAACATATTTTTCTTCATCATCTTTATCAACATAATCTCTTGATTTTTCTAGTTTTTCTTTGTCTTTTAATTCCATTTCCTTTATTACCCAAGTCATTTCATCTTCTAGGTTGAGTCTCATGTCATATGCCACCAGGCTTCTCAGCAGATTATCAAGAGAAAGTTTGAAAAGATCCATTTCTTCAAGAGTTTAAACCTTTTAATTATAAATGGGAAGAAGTATTCTTAAAATATTCTTTACAAAATCAGTGTCTTTGACCTCTTCTCCAAGTCCTTAAATTTATCCTACAACTTTAGTAATTCGATTGAAGAAAGAATCCACATTTTTATTAGGGTTCATATTTATATCATCAAACCTGTTGTGTAAAACTTGGATCTTCACATCCTTCACTTTGTTATCTCATTTATAGATATTCTCCAGTTTCTCCCACATAGACATAGTTGTTGTATAGTTCATCACCTTCAGATACATTTGATCAAAAAGAGCTACAGTGAGAGCATTCTGTGCCTTTGCATCAGCATCAAGCAATTTCCTATCTGTATCTATAATTGATAGTCATGTAGGATCAGTGAATTGTATTCACTGTGTAGTAGCAAATAAGACTTCCTTTCCAAGTGATATTAGGTGAGATATCATCTTATTTTTCCATATTTGAAAATTAATTCCATAGAATATGGGAACTCCCCTAACGTTGACTGTATTCTCCATGACAGGCCGATTCAACACCCTCAACCTTTATGCTCTGATAGCAGTTGAAGGACCCTAGAACACTCTGAGAGGGGAGGGGTAAATCAGGGTATAAACTTTTTCTTTTAAACTAATAGATCTTGTCCCCATGTTGGCAGGAACTTGTCAAACCTATCTGAAGAGGAATTGCAAATTAAAAACAATCACATGCAAAGAAAGGACACAAACATTTTACTTGGTTCATCACTAAGGGCTACATCCCAGGAGAATACTCCAACAAGTTTCCAGTCATACCAAATTCCACTATTCTTCATTATTTGTGGATTACATGAGTATAGAAATGTCACTCTCTGCCAAGTGCACTGCCTTTACAAGGTTTTTGGGATAGCACACTACGTCCCTCATATCACTTCTTCTAACTCTCTTTTGCTCAATAATATTGATGAATCCTCACTCAGTTTATCGAATTTAAGGATGATTTAATGGTTTATCATTAATTCATGGTTCCTAAAATATAAAT
The DNA here is from genome assembly GCA_963277665.1 of Viscum album. Classification (NCBI taxonomy): domain Eukaryota; kingdom Viridiplantae; phylum Streptophyta; class Magnoliopsida; order Santalales; family Viscaceae; genus Viscum; species Viscum album. Next base: position 36,062,940 of record OY728131.1, read on the forward strand.
GAATGCTCTGTTGAAGTCCCATAATCACTCAAATATGTAATTTATTTTCTCGTACACTGATCTATTATGAGAATTAATTTCGCAAAATGATTTGGCCAATTTTTAGGATTCCTTGTGTGTTCCGTGTACACCTACTGTTTCCACCTACCACTACTATTTTTGCATACGGTCCAGCTCCTCCATGTACCGTCCAGCTCCTCCGTGTACTGTATAGCTTTTCCGCGTACTTCCCTTCTCGGCGTACTTCCCTACTCTACGTACTTCCCTACTCTACGTACTACTCCACTCCTCCGCATACTGTCCTACTCCGCATACTGCCTTGCTCCGCCACGTACTGCGAGAGCTTCCTGCGCAAATCACACTCTCTTTCGCATAATTTTTTTCTTAGGCTTGAGATTCTCTCTGCGTACCGTCTTCTCCTCCATGTAACATTCAGGCTTCACCAAATTTCTTCCCAAAATATTAATCTGCACTTTATTCACTTAACCAAGGGGATTATTGTTCCTTAAATAGACACATAACTCCGCAAAACTGTTAATATGATTTAACTAAATTTTCAATGTGAGAAAATATTCACTGTACTGAACTCCATCTGCGTACAATGTTGGCCTCCATCGTGTACCACTCCTGTTTCACAAACCCCATCAATCCCGCTGTAGACTATGTTGGCCACTACCGCATACCGCTCATGTTTTGTGAACCACGATAATCCCTCCAACCTTTAGCATTCCATGTAGTGTAGGTCTTCACCATGTACCGTTTCTGTGAAATTTTTTCAGTTCTGTACACTGTTCCACATACCGCACACCTTCACCGCGTACCACGCACCTTCACCGCATACCTTGTGCCTTTAATACTAATTTCAGCCTCAAATATATGACCTCATTCCTTGAAAACTCCCTATTATTCCATGTGTAGATCGACAAAAAACACAAACCAAACTCCATTATAATTAATGAACATCCTTGGTTCTAACAGGTCTAACTACTTTATGGTATTTAGGTAGGCAATTATTTATCAACTACGGGCTTGAAACTACTTAATTTTTCTGGTTAATTCTCCAATCCAAAAATCAAAACATTGATTTCCCTAACACTTTCCACTAAATTACATCATGTCTAGAAAGGGATAATCTTATTAATGTAAAATGGCTATTTCAACCTAAAACCTTCATAATAAATCCCCTTATAAAATTATGTTTCCCAATAAGGGTTTCTCAATCACTTATTTTTATTGGTTTCATTATTTATTATATAATAGAAGGCCAAGTATGACTTAATATATATTTGAGGGATTTTAATTTATTATGCATAAATTTTATCATGTTTTATCCTTTACATGAATTTTTAATATTAGGTTAATTTTACTTAATTAATTAACAAAGTTGGATAAAAAATTGATGCATGATCTGTTTATTTAAATTCCATTTTTTGCACATTGATTTATTTATTTATGTGCTAGCGGTCTTGAAACCATAAAATAAATAATACATAAGACATAAATAAATAAATAATAAATGAATTAATCATGATATTATCTAACATTTGATTTATTGATCATATAATAAATCAACAGTTGACCTTGGAAAAATTCCTTATGTCGAACTTGAAATGAGTTACAGCATTCCACATCTACACATGTGTATTAACTATGTTGGAATCATTATGGTTACATATTGACCACCTCCACATGCCTTGGCATACTCTATTAATTACAATTATTTAGAACTCAAATTCAACTGAGGGGAACTATAGGATTAGTTAATGGGGATTACATAAATAACATTGGATATGCAACCTACATAATAATGGAGCGAGAAATTACTCATAGACCATCAATTTAATTTAAAAATTAATAATATAAAACTCATGAAATAAATTAAATTAAATTAATTACAACACATACATAGGTCATATTCAAGCTCATGATCCTTCAAATAGGTAATGAATATGAAAAAGTTATCAGCTAACATTCATTTCTTATTTGTTCTTTACTATTAAGATAAACATGCTTACATTAATTTATTAATAAATGAATTTATTGATTCTATTTCATCTTAATGAACAAATAAATTCATTCGGAGATACTAATAATTAATATAATTCATGATAAATAAAAAATAGAATCAATATTTACAGATTTATTACAATAAATTAATTGAGAATTTAAATTTTTTTAAAACCATTCTTAAGTTTTCAAACACAACAGGTTTCAATCAATAATATAGGGTTGTAATGTTGTATTTTTCAATTTAATGTAATTTAATCCTTCAGTTAATTGGTAGAATACATGCAGTGTACCATCCAAATACACATCATGTACCTTGGTTGTAATGTATTCATTCTACATGCTTGGGGCTTCGGCGTATACCTTGTTCGAACTGCATGGAATGCACTGACCAGCTACACACTATGTGTTCCTCTTTTTGTATGCTTGGGATACATTCTTAGTCCTTATTCATTCATCTTGAAAGACTATAGAGTTTGTATAGGCTAGATACATTTTGTGTGATCTGAAAGTTGGGTTCCTGTGCAACCCGTCAAAAAACTCTACGTGTTCTTGGATGAGAGACTATAGGACGTGTATAGTCCATCTATACATAATTAATATCTTATGTTGCGTGTTCACTTTTTTTACTGAAGGGATCAACATATGTTTTGGGTGCATGAAATTTTAAACTACATGCTATTTACATCACATACACATTGTGTATATCATTAATACTCCATCTTGTCAGTGTCATGGGGTTTGACTGTGTATAATGACCACATAGATTTCATGAATTTTACCACAAACCCATTTAGACTACACAATGGGTACACCACCTACAAATCATGTAATCCAACATGTCATGTACTAGGTTGGTCTGGTTTACATGTTGTGTGCAATTAATGCACCATGTGTAATCAACTAATCAGTGTGTCGTGTATCCCATGATCTGGCCAAGGGTAGTGTACTTGGGTACACGATGTGTACTATGGATACACATTGTGTAGTAAAATTCTATCCATCTAGATTCCTCACCACTTTCCAATGACATCTTACTTCATTCTTCATCTTTTCATAGAAATTTAAGATAATGAAACACGAAACAAACATGATTAATATGTTGATAACATGTTAAATAAAATTGGATTAAATAATGAATAATATGAAATGAAAACCTAACCAATATTTCACATAGATCAAAAATCAAAAAAATAATTATAAATTTGAAATGTGACTGTTCTGATACCACTTGATGGTTTCAGGCGTAGAAGAAGCAGTGATGGTGAGTGATATATTTAAATTTTATTTTAAATAAAACGTTCTGGAGCCCTAATAGAGGATATTTCTTATTAAATTTATAATTAATTTATTTATATCTAATGAATAAATTACCCTTTCAAGGCTCATTCTTCGAAGATGATGTTGATCATATGTAAAAACTTCCCGAATTACCTTTGTTACATTAGGATGATTTAAGTTTAGAATCCCTTCAGCGGTGATTCACACATTCTTATTTGATATTTGAGTAACACTGATTGATTTATTAATGCTAGCATGGCGAGTCAATCATCATTCATTTTTTGTCTTGATAGCTTTATGATATTTCAGGCTTGAAGGAGTTCTTCTCATTCTTGAGAGGGAGAGAGGTGGAGTTTCAGAGAGAGAGAGAGAGATGTCTGTTGGGTGCAATGATTATCTATTCCCAATTTATGACTATGTCTATATAATAGATGTAACCATCTATTTATAGAGCTTGATTTTAGGTAAAAATATTATTTAATTGCATGTCAGACCTTAAATAATATAATAATATTTATTAAACCTAATGCTAAATATATTAATAATAATAATATTATTATTTTATGAAGCACACTAAATTGCGAAGTAAAAAATATTATTCAAGTGAATTATAAATTAATATTTGATTTTGATGTAGTTGTCGTCCATTCAAATCCCTCAACATTTATTGAATACTCTAATTAATATTTAATAAACCATTCATCGATAAATATGTGCAATCATTAAAAAATGAATAAAATTATTTCAAAATCTTGAAAATAATAGTTATTACATTAATTAAATTCAAATATAATTTAATTGAGATCAACATAAACACTTAGTGTGTGATCCTATATGATTTGTCCTCGTTGGAATTTGGCAGGATTACCTAATGTTGAATATTACTACCTAGAAAAGGGTCAAGGTACCTATCATAAAGAGCTAAATATCACAATGATAGCAACCACATACGAAATATGACTAGGTAATATAATCTCTTTACCAAAATATTCCATTAAAAGGGTTTCAAATCTGTTTCACTATTCTATATACATGATACATCATTCTTTGACTATCTAAAATAAATATTTCATTACACCATGGCCATAAAATTTAATGTGATGGTTTTATTCCAATAAAAGGGATGATATATCAACTTCTATAAACATTGAAGGTAAAAAAACTTCCTTGACTTATCCATAATATAATGTCATTCTTGACACACCTAACATACCCTACTTACCACCAACATATGGTGTGACTGTTTTGTTCAATAAATCTAAGTGTGTTTGTCATGACATGCATCAATGATAATCTTAAAGTCTAAATATCATTAAACAAGCATGTAGATAGGAATATCATATGATACTAAAACATGCATAATTGATATTGGAAGGATTGTTTTCATAATACCCCTTATTTGAGATTACCATGTATGAACTTAATGAAAAGAAGCTTCATTCACTTATGACTACTCGCACCTGAAAATCACTTTCTATGTGTCCGATCATAGAACGTTATGTGACTGTAGAAATATATTTTAGAATATTGTTATGGAATTTAAAGGTTATAATCATATCAAAGAATTGATACAACCTTATCAATGCGATATATATTACAGGACATTATCATGTAGAACAATGTACAATATGTCATAAGATATTTTATCAATATTAAAATCATTGAATATAACTATAATCAAAGTACTAAAATTTGTTCCTAGGAAACCAACTCCAACATAGAACACACTAGTTCAAGACCCCTAGTGGGGAGACGTCAAAGAATAAAAATAGACATAAAGTTGAGACTATAATTTGGGGTGTTGGATGCTAGAGAAAATGAAGTGATATTTCAGTATGGGGTCTTGGTTTTGGGCCTCCAGTACATGTACATGGCCTTATATTGTTGGGCCTTCTATCCATGTAATATTTCTTCAAAATTCATCACTACTACATATTAACCTTTTATAAATGCTACAATTCATGTTTATAAATGCTAAAAAGTTCTCATATTGTAAACAACATTAAAAGATCATATCACTTATTCAAAAAAATGCTAATAAAAACACCATTTGTCATATTTTAAAAACTATCACTCATAAAGGGTGTCTTTATTAGCGCAAGTTTTGTCAATGTTTTTTATCACTGATCATCTAGCCATTAATCAGAACTGATAAAAATATGGTTTATTATCGACACTAAAAAAATTCAATGTCACACAACCACCCCCTATTTATTCATAGTGCCCCCCCAACAAGACTTTATTAATTCTCATCCATGCACTCCCCTACCTAAGCCTTTATCGTCGCTCGACCTAACCCTTATTTACATATATTAGAATATATACATAAATATATGTTTTTTTGTTAATACACATGAATATATTTATATATAAATTCTTTGATATACATATTCATGTATTTTTTTATTTTAAATAAAATGTATAATAATTTTTTTATATGTGGATTATATGTTTAAACAAATATTTTACAATTAAATATGTTTAAATATTTATTAATACCATTAATGTTTTATATGAAAATATATTAAAATATATATGTACATATGCATATATTTAACTATAAACAACAATAAAGTATGAAAAGGTGTGAAATTTCAACACCACAATATCTATATGAGTGTAACATCTAGGAATAAATTCAGCGTCCATGAAAAATAGGAAAAAATAACTTCTTAAATGAAGATGAAATACCACAAAATATTAAAAAAATTGGATATCCCAAGTGGTTTTAGTTCAAAATAATATAGATATACATCTTGGTGTTATTTATCAAAGAAGTTTTCATTTATATGACCTATCCATTGATGCAAAAGTTGGGTGTGGTATGAGTCATGTGAAGTAGTTTCATTATTTATTTCCATTACTTGGTTTGTGTATTCCAACACACAAAGACCATTATTTATATATTTCTCACCATAATAAATGTTATCTTTATAAAATTAGAAACGTTTATTTTTGAACTTGAAAATAAAATCATCTGTTTAATGTTCGGATACAGAAATAATGTTTTTGGTAACAGATGGCACAAAATAAAAATCCTTCAGAACCAATATCATTCTGTTTGACAATGTGAGGTGGTAGTCACTGATAAATATAACATCAAGTTTAGATATATTGGACAGTCATAGATATACCTCCCATATTTAAATATTTCTTAATATACTTGGTTTTAGTATTTTAATACATATATTAGCACCACAAGTTGTATATAATACCCAATTTATAGAAAATGATAATTTTTACTCAATAAAAAATGTGCCTGATTCTTTTCCTTTCTTCATTGGTTGGGTGTTGTTTTTATTCTAGTGGCCCTTCTTGCCATATATGAAATAAATAACATCATACTCCCCTACTATCCCCTTGATATTTATCTTTTTATAAGGGCATGAAGAATCATTTAGCATAGATCTATTTTCTTTCCCTTTCTATTTGTTCACTATAAGGAAAAGAGGATTTTCTTGCTTCATCTCCATATCTACTCGGTAAAGAAGTGTGAGTAGATCTTGTAGATACTTATCAATGTTATTCATATTAAAATTTAAAACAAAGAAAGAGAAGCTCTGAGGGAGTGATTCAAGAATGATATAGGGGCATAGTTCATCAAGGATTTTAAAACAAAGAACCTATTTTCGCTCAATGTAGCTAATGAGCTTTACTACATGAGGTTGAGTTGGTGAACCCTCTTCAAGAATACCCTAAAAAATAGACATTGAGATATCAAACCATTCTTTTCTAGATCTCTCATGGAACATACCATAGATATTCTCAACCATTCTATAATAATCCATGTTTTCTAAGACTTCATATGTTCAATAAACATAGATGAAAACATCAAACATTTTACACTAACCACATAATTCATGTGTTTTTAAAAGACAAGGAACTCTTCCTCACTTTCATCCTTAGCAAAAAGATCAGGTAAGAAGGATTCTATCATTTAAGATTTCTGTTCATGATATAGAACAACCCAACAGTGTATAAACCACTTTTAGATGTTACTAGTAGGGAGGAGTGAAGGACCTCAGAACACCCTAAGAGGGGAGGGGTGAATCTGGGTGTCAACTATTTCTTTTTAAAGTTTTAGGATCTTGTTCTCACAATGGTAGGAACATGTTAAATATATCAAACAAATGAAAGCAGGGAGTTGAAACAACACTTTTACTTGGTTCACCACAGAGGAATACGTCTAAGGAGCATACGCTGACAATGTTTCGGTCGTTCCAAAATCCACTAATCTTCACTTGTTTATGGATTACAAGTTTCGGTCCTAGTCACTTTGGGACAGACACAATTCCTTTAAAAAGGTTCAGGGAACACTCACTGCATCCCTCAGATCACTTCCGTCGACTCCCCTATCTCACTACCTTTGGTGAAGTCCCATTCAGTTTATAGACACGAAGGTATCTTCAATCAATTTGCATTAAAGTCTTTGACTCTACTCAGCACGAGACTCTACTTGAATTAAAGTCCTAAATTGATTCACTTGAAATCATTAAACCAATGAAATAGATATTCAGAATGTACAAACAGGTTACACTGACAATTGCATGCAACGCCCACCCTTTGTGCGCAAGATCTCACTTTTCCGCGCAATATTTTCTTTTCGGGTGGAAAATATTCCGTGCAACAACCTTCTTTATGTGAAACTTTCACTTTTATGTGTAGTATCAACTTTTATGTTCATCTTTTACTTTTTGCGCAACATCAAATTTTATGTACAACTTAGGCTTTTTTGCATACATTTAAATTTTACGTGCAACTTCAATTTTTACGCACAACGTCTGTATTTTCGCACAACTTAAACTTTTACCCACAACTCCATTTACGTGCACCTTTTACGCGCATTAAAACACATATCTTTTCTAAGTCTTCAGCTGTACCGAATGAGGGGTGTCATCTCTTATTTATAGGCATCACCGACCCTCGCGTGCAAACCCTGCCGTGGTGTACAAAACTCTCATCTTTCACACAGTCCCTTTTCGTGTAGGAACCATTTTTTGCACACATCTACAGATTTTTCGCACACCTCATGACTTTTCCATTTTTCATCATTCTAATCCCGAAACACCTTTTGTGTGAGAAAACCAACCTACTTTCACTATTGCACACAAATCTAATTTAGCATGCAATCCAAGTTTTCGAGCACCACTCCAATATTTCGGGCATCTCATGCCTTTTCCATTTTTCGGTGATCTGATCCCGAAACATGCCTTGCGCGAATGTTTCCAACATAACTAACGTTTTTCATGCAAGTTCCTTTTCCAAACACACATTTTTCCATTTCCTGATTTTCAAGCACAAAAATTTGGCAAAAACTAGGAAATGATGCCACCATCAATACTATTGTCTGCTTGAACTGTATGATCTCTTTACTGGCAAACATTCTGAACTTCTAATGAGGATTGACAAAAAACACAAACCATAATCCACTTCTTTCCTAGAACGACCATGGTTCGAACTAGGAGATGGTGTTTCTCTAATATAGATCATAGGGATAGTGTGGATGATGAAATTTTTATTTATTATACAATTTAAAAAAGAAAATTATTAGTACATTTATTGATTTTAAATTATCTAAGAAATAATAATAATTAAAATTTTAGTAAATCTCCCACTATTATATTAAGTCATAATAGCCCTCACAATTGAACTCAAAATATCTAGTTGGTTTGAAAGTGGAAAGGATCCATATTCCACTTAGAATAACCCCAATAAGGGTTGCACAAACTTCCTGAAGGTATTTGCGTAGGAAAGTCTTATCCATCTATGAGATTACAACTCATGGACCTGTTGAGTTAATTCTATAATCTAAAAATCATGACTTTGAATTCTTCAACAGTTAATCCAAATTACATTAATTCTAGCAAGGGATAATTCTATTGATGTAAAATGGTTCATTCAATGTAATTCACCAACCCCAGAAGCCCAGAGTCGGTGCATTATTTTAATACATTGGCATGTTTACAAGGAAACAAGTCCCTAAGGACCAATCAATTTAACTGTCTTGGAAAATTGATTACATACTTGAATGTTACATTACACATTAAAAAATAAAACAAAACATAAATAATCCTTTGAGGATTCCATTTTTTCCCTAGTGTAACCCTTCATATCAATCATAATACACTACTTTTAATCATGGAAAAAAATACATAAGAAATTTGGTGAGCTCATATGCACATCAAGGGTAAATAATTTAGTGGAAGCTTTAAAATTTTAAGGCAATATGTATAATAAAAAAAATCCTTTTTAAACATAATATTGAACATAATATGGAAAAAATAAATCTACCATTACCATATAAACATTCACATGGATATTATACTAGTCTAATAATCACATGTAATAACTAATTTCATAATGAGGGAATGCATAATGTCGGATATCATAACCACATAGTCAAGGCCTCATGCCAAGACTATAAATCAAAATTTTGTTAAGGGCTTATACCAAGACACTAGTTTTTCTCATGAGACCTACTGATGCATCAAGGGGTTATAGTGGGCTCCACCCATCACTTACTAAGTCTAATTCATTCCTCATATGAAAAGGGTGAAACATAACATAATCATTCATATTAAAACCAGCATACGAAATGTCAATACTTGAAACATAAACCATGAATGGTTTTAAAATAGAACATACACAATAAAACAAATCATAACTCATTCAATAAAATATGGAAGAATGTATTGTAATAAATCAACCTCAATCAAGAATAATATGTAGTAAAAGATGTTTACATAGTTGAAAATGTTCAGTAAAACGCTTTGAGAGAAATACCCATTTTCATGAAATCATTTAAAAGTATCACAATTTATAAAGGAAGAAATTTAAAAGATATTTTTGAATCAAAGTGTCCCATACCACTTTGAAACATTTTAAAGGAATTAACATTTCAAAATAACTATTCCCATATGAATAAATTCGTAAAATCATTTTTAAAACATGGACATTAATTAAATAGATTTAGAAAAATAAATCTTTTAAACATTTAAAATGATGATCTAGTTAAAGAGTCCCTTCCATAAAACCTTATAATATTCTTTTTGATTTTTTTTGAAACATGGAAAAGGATGATAAATATGTCCTAGTAAATATATACATATAAACAATCTCAAATAATAATGATATTGAGGAATTAACCCTTACCTTGTTCTTTCCTTTAGTCAAGGGTACGTTTAACCTACTGTATAGTAACCATAGTATGTTATTAAATTATACCAAGATCATATTAATATTTATGATATCATAATTGATTCATTTATGACTTTATACTACCATTTAATAATAATTTCCATGTTAAAATAACATTTCAGGGAATAATCCCTTTCTTTATCATACGTGTTTTAACTTGTTATTATTGATCATATCGATCATATCATGATTTAATTTCTTACAGAATATAAAAAATTATTTATGTATCATATATATTCAGAATATAAATATGTATAATATATAGATATATGACATGGAAAACACAGTTTAGGGAGATGGTATGCCATATCTACGCATAAACATTGTTTCCGTTTTCATGTCATATTGAAAAAAAGTTTGTGAATGAGATATATGTAAATAAACACACACACGCACACATTCAGTAGAATAATTATGTAATATATTACATACTTATTAATAATATATATTTTTATAATCATTGTTGAATTTTTAAGGTTGAAATGAATCTCATCACGTCGTGGAGACGATAAGCCGTACACACGCACGAGAGAAGATATAATTATATTGATGGAGAAATATTACGTAATTGGATGGTAGATTATATAAATATATAATCATTAACATGTTATATTTATTATTTATATAAATTATACTCATTATTATACCCATCCAAATAATGAAGTATTGAATAACAAACTTCACCACGACGTGGAGATGTTAAGCCATATGTACGAACGTATGGTGACTTTTTCATTCATAGAATGGATAGAATAATGAATATGTCTGTATCATATTTATAATAACATCACAATATGTAGAAGGTACTTTATTTATTATTTTGTTATGGAAACAACAAATAAAGAGGAAGTGGAAGAATAAAATAACTTTGAAAGAGGTGATGAAATAATTATCTCATCTTTGGATACTTCCATTTGATTTAAAAAAAGGGCTCCTTAGGTTGGATTTATGATCAAAGTAAGGAAAATTGGTTTAATTGAGGGTAGTTGGGAGGATATTTGAATAGGGGTTGGCCGAGACAAATGGCTTTGGAAGTGTGATTTTGAGAGAAGGGAAAGTACCCTTTTATAAGAGAGGTGAGGGTCACTTTAAGAAAAGTTTGAAATATTATTTTATTATAAAATAATTTTCGGTTTATAATGGCTAAAAATGGATTTATTCATATGATAAGGTGAGGATAGGTAAAAATACTCTCAAAAAATAGGTTTTAGACAAGTTTAGGTCACCATATTAACATTATCTTTTATATTTAACTCTTAGTTAAATAGTTGAACTTTTACAATGTCTTCTTGTATTTTTATATTACTTGGTTAATAAATTTACTAAAAAATTCCAAGAGAACCCCAATTGGTTCATTAATGATGTATTTACCATTATATAAGTCCTTTTTCCAAACCTTATATTTTTAGGAATATTATATCATTTAATAATATAGTATTTGTTTTAAAAACTCATTTATGTCAATTTTGACACTATTTAGTATTTGTTTTTCTGAAAGTCAAACAAAATCTGATTACTTCGAACCAAATAAATTAAGTCAATCATAACATGTCATATTAATATATAAGTGTAATTCATCAAAAGTCTCAATTTACATTTATTTGGATATTTATAATATCAATTATTTTAATCTTTCAGTAATAAGGTTATTACTGCATCATCATTGGGTCATAAATAAATTTAATTATTTAATGTCTTAAAGTTATAAATAAAATACCATGATGTATTAAATCATTTTATATTTCTAATTAATATTTATAGTCAAAATTATCTTATGTATAACCCTATATTAAATGTGTTTTAGTTATTAAAATTTGAATTTAATACTTTAAACTCTTAAAGAAAATAATAATAAATATTCTAATCTAATCCAAGTGAATCAAATAGGATCATATTTTCTTCCTAAGGTTGAAATACACTTATCAAATAGAATTTGGACATGTTTTAGGGTAATTATAATATAATTTTTACCTTTAATTACCCTATTACTTTTAACCTTGGTAAATAAAATTCAAAAGTTACTATTCACCAAAAATTATTTTCTTCCTATTGGACCACATTTTACTTACTAATGTCTACTATGTTTCTTGGATTTTGTAAATTCAATTCACAAAAGTGGAAAAATTATGTTTTATGCAAATTTGAAAATGTGTCAAGAAGGTGAGTAAAAGACGTTAAAAAGTTAAATAAAAAATTATATATCTAATCTTATTATAAAATGAATTCGATGAATTATATCAAAATAATATAAGTACTATGTATCTATTTTGACTTTAAAATAAATTTTAATAAAAAATAATAATTATTTAAATAAAAGTCAACTTTAAACAATAACACTGTTTTTCACTCTTAATCAAAAATTGAATGTTTTTAGAAAAATACAAAAAATTCACCCATATCTCATTTTGATATTCCAAATCCATAAAAACTATATTTTACAAAATTAAAAACATATAAGTTTCATTAATTAATTTGAAATTAGTTCCCATTGTCAAAACTAAAAAGCGGTGTTTTAAAAAGTAAAAACTATCAAAACATTAAAATGTGTTTCTGTCCAATTTAAATGTGAAATTAATTATAATGACCTAAATTATATTAGATAATAAAAATATAATCTAATTATACTTTAAAATCACTCAAATTCACAATTTAACCTTATAAATTATTTTGATTAAAAAAGTTGTTTTCAATTAAAATTTAGTATTTTCTCTATTCATCAAAATATGAAAGTTATCAGAGAAGTATCAAAAATTTATCCAAACTAAACTTTTATGTCTTGATTATGAAGAAGAATTTAATTTCACTAAATTGAATATAGAAAAGTTTCAAATATTGTATTTAAAAACGGTTCACCATTAAAAGGTGGAAAAACTGCATTTTTTGAAAAATACTTCTTTTATCTGAAAATTTGAATTTTTCCCTATATTATGTCTAAGAAACACAAAATTTGAATGTTAAAATTATATAGGATATATATAAAATTAAAAATGTGGTTAATAATATTCATAACTATTTTTTTAATGGTTATTTTGGTAAGTCGTAGTGCACTCGAATTCAGTGTTGCGTATAGCACAATCTATTGAATTACTTTAAAGAGATAACTTACTATGAAATCTTGGGGTGTTACATTATCATATCCTTAAATAAATTTCATTATCACAATTTTAAATTTTTCTTCAAAAATATAATGTTTAAAATAGAAAATACCTTTGTATAAATCCCACATTAGAAATAGGGTTAATAAAATTTAGACATAATAAGAGGGACAGGGAAATGAAAAACTCAACACAAAATTAGGGGTTCGAATAGGAGAAAATTGGTGGAAATTATAGACACATAATTAGAGTAAGAACATAAATATTTATAGGGATTGACTGAGATCATCAATCACAAACAAGTGAACAATAAATTTAAAATTGAGGGCCTCAAAGCCATCAATCTATGATCATTTGAAGTATCATCAGTTCAATAAAACAGAAAGTATACGGATAACAAATTTTTTTAGATGCTTTTTTTTGAAGAAGAGGGATTAATTTACTATCAAGATAATAACTCAAGAAAACATACTTTATTTCATTACATTTCATAATCATATTCTAATCATTTTGTTAAGCATAGATCTATTTTCACTTCATCCCTTACACTAGGAAATGAATATTAAAAATTGATTTTTTTACGCCTAAAGCACATTTGATAAATCATAAGGTCAACAAATATTTCTTTAATTCTCTAAATTTTTACTGACAACCAAAAGGTTAGCTTAAAGTATCCAACAAATTATACTTTAACTTCATAATAATTTTTTTTTCAACTTACTAAATTCTAACCTTTAGACTTATCCAAAATACTTGTTTCGAAACTCACAGTCCAAAAATTTATAAGGAAGGTCAACATAACATAATAAATATCAACATGTGAATACCTTCATCATATATTTTATTAAAACATGGTAACAACCCTAATTACCATAAAACCTTATTTGAATATGTTTGTACTTCCTTATTCCTTCTGTAAAAAACAGTATAATGGATATACTTCTTAACTCCATTAATGTTGTAAACTCCAACAATGATGGAATATAAAAATCATTAATCAGTTCAAGGTAGTAAATAATATCCAATATAATTTATCCAAATCAACCATATCTTATTCCAAAATCACTACCTCAGTATCAGGACCATATTAAGGTTTATCTTTCCTTCAACCATGTATTTTTTAAAAAGTTCAACTTGTTGTTGAGTCACTTTTCTTAGTGAAATATAATCTCAAATCCTCAATGAAATAGTGATGAATTACAACATGTATTTACTTCCATAATTAATATAACCAGTACATCATTGATACAACACTCAAACGACATAATTCATCAATAAAAATATAAGAACACTTATTATTTCTCTTCATCTACAGTAGTATCATAACTTTATTATTATCAAATAGAATCTTTAGAGTGTACTATGATGATTGGGACATTGATTCACGTAGTGTCCCAACTCTTCGTAGATGTAGCATTATATATTTTAAACGTTATTTTACCCTTTCAATCACATACTTGTTGTCCTTTTTCTCCACACTTATAACAAAATCTCGTTCCATTAAAGTATTTACCATGGTGATTCTTTCTAGAGTTATCAAAAATATGAAAATACTTTTTTCCCTTCTTCCCTTTATCCATATTTCTCTCTACTATCATTTTCTTCTCTGGCTTCTTCAAATACATAAGACTCAGTGAATTCTATACCTATCTTATTAACACATGATACTATTTCTTCATATGATGAGTATACATGGGAGACTATTTCCTTTCTAAATATTATCTTAAGACCGTGAAATATATGATCCTTTTTACTCTTTGGATCATGTGTATTGCTGGGGTTCTCATTCCTTTTACTGAGCAACATTTTTAAAAAATGGAGTACACTAGGTTAGTTTTTGAATCACAATCAATAATTACAAACTTGTAAAATACCAAAAATAAATTTAACAGTTTATGAATATAATCCATAATCATAAAAATATCTTCATTGAGGAAGTATTTACTCATAAATCTTTCATAATAGTTTGTAAATAAAATATAAATTTATCCTAAGAATATCCCCTAGTACTGTCGTAACCAAGAGTGCATCAAGATCCGTTGTCGTGTACCAGGATACCCCGGGTTAAGCTCTAAATTCCTTGTCAGAGTTTTCACTCCTAGGTACATATGTGACAGAGCTGCCTCTACATAATCATATCTATATTGGGATGTATTTCTTGGAAAATTCACAAAATCTATACCTCATAAAAATTCTAGGATGTTCTTCTATACTAATCCTCAAAGTCAATCTTAGGGTAATGTTCTCTAATCAGAGCTTATCTAAATATTATTTCCAATGTTTGTAATAAACTTCCTATTATACCAACTGTAACGCCTCGACCCCAGAAGCCCATGGCCAGTACATTATTTTAATACATTATCTTGATTACAAGAAATCAAGTCCCAAATGACCAATCAGTTTAACAGTCTTGGAAAATAGATTTCATACATGAATGTTACATTACATATTCAAACATAAAAAACAACATAAATAATTTTTTGAGGATTCCATTCTTCACCTAGATTAACCCTTAATATCAACCATAATACACTTTTCGTAATATTGGGAAAACAGAACATAAGAAACTGGTGAGCTCAGATGCTCATTAAGGGTAAATAATTTAGCAGAAGATTTAAAATTTTAAGGCAAAATGTATAATAAAAAAAAGCCATTTTAAACATAATCATGAACATAATATGGAAAAATAAATCTAAAATTACCATATAAACATGCACATGTATATTATACTAGTCTAATAATCACAAGTGATAACTAATTTCATAATGAGGGAATGCATAATGTCAGACATCATAACCACATAGTCAAGGCATCATTCCAAGACTATAAATAAACATTTTTTCAAGGGCTTTTGCCAATACACTAGTTTGTCTCATGTGACCTACCGATACATCGAGGAGCTATTTCTGGCTCCACCCGTCACTTAATAAGTCCAATTCATTCCTCATATGAAAAGGGTGTAACATGACATAAACATTCAAATTAAAACTAGCATACGAAATGTCAATAATTTACCCATAAACCATGAATGGTATAAAATATAGCACACCCAAAGTAAAAAATATCATAACTCATTGAATAAAATATGGAATATTTTATTATAATAAATCAACCTTAATCAAGAATAATATCCAGTAAAGGATGTTGACATAGTTAAAAATGTTCAGTAAAATGCTTTGAGAGAAATACCCACTTTTCATGAAATCATTTAAAAGTCTCAAAATTTGTGAAGTAATTCATTTAAAAGAGATATTTGAATCAAAGTGTCACATACAAATTTGAATCTTTTTAATGTAATTAAAATTTTTAAACAATTATATCCTTATGAATAAATCTTTAAAATCAATTTGAAAACATGGACATTAATTAAATAGTTTTAGAAAAATAAATTTTAAAACATTTAAAATGATGATATAGTTAAAGTTTCGCTTACATAAAACCTTAAAATATTCCTTTTGAAAACATTTTTATGGAACATGGGCATGGAGGATAAATATGTCCCAGTAAATATATACATATAAACAATCTCGGATAAAAATGAGATTGAGGAATTAACACTTACCTTGTTCTTTCCTTTAGTCGAGGGTACATTTAACCCCCTATATAATGACCAAAGTATGTTATTAAATTATATCAGGACCATATTATTATTTATTATATAATACTTGATTCATTTATGACTTTATACTACCCATTTAATAGTAATTTCCATGTTAAAACAACATTTCAGGTAATAATTGATTTCTTTATCGTACATGTTTTAATTTTTCATTATTTATTATATCACTTATATCATGATTTAATTTCTTCTAGAATATAAAAATTATTTATTTATAATATATATTCATAAATAAGTTTTTATAATAGATATATATATGCAATGGAAAACACTGTTTATGGAGACGGTAGGCCGTACATACGCATAAATGTTGTTTCAGTTCTCATATCGTATTGAACGGAAGTAAGTGAATGAGATATATGTAAATATATATATATATTTACATTAGAATTATTATTTCATATATTACAAACTTATTAGTAATATATATTTTTATAGTCATTGTTGAATGGTGAACATGGAAATGAATCTCATCGCGTCGTGGAGACGGTAAGTCGTACATACGCACGAGCGACGATATCATTCTATTGATGGTGAAATTATATGTAATTGGTTGTTATATTATATATAAATAATAAATAACATGTTATATTTCTTATTTACATCATTTATACACATTATTATACCCATCCAAATAATGAAGTGTAAAACAACAAATTTCACCACAATGTGGAGATTGTAAGTTGTACATACGCACGTATGGTGACTTTGTCATTCATAGAATGGATAGAATAATGAATATTTTTTTTACCATATTTATAATAACATAAAATTATGTAGATGGTACTGGAGTTATTATTTTGGTATGTAAACAAAAAAAGAGGAAGTGAAAGAAGAAAATAACTTTGAAAGAGGTGATGAAATAATTACCTCTTCTTCGGGTGCTTCCTTTTTATTTGATCAAAAGAGATCCTTAGGTTGGATTTATTTTCAAAGTAAGGAATATAGGTTGAATTGAGGGTAGTTGGGAGGATATCTGAGTAGGTTTTGTCTAAACCAAATTACTTTGTAGGTGTGATTTTGAGAGAAGGGGAAGTACCCTTTTATAGGAGAGGTGATAGTCACTTTCGGAAAAGTTTGAAATATTATTTTATTATAAAATCATTTTAGGTTTATAATGGCTACAAATAGATTTATTTCTAGGATAAGGTGGTTATGGGTCTAAATCCTCTCAATCAATAGGTTTTATAAAATTTTATATCACCACCTTGTATTTTAGATTTAACTCTTAATTAAATAGTTTAACTTTTACAATGTCTTCTTGTATTTTTATATTACATGGTTAATAAACTTACTATAAAATTCCAAGAAAACCCCAAATATTTCATTTATAAAACACTACTAGAAAAGCAGGTATTTGCGACGGGCTATTTGCGACGGGATCCCGTCGCAAATAGTCCGTTGCTGAAAACGCCGTCGCAACTAAACTTATTTGCGACGGGCCCGTCGCTAAAGCCTTTTTTTGCGACGAGCATTCTCCCCGTCGCAAATAGTATTCCGTATTTTTTTAAAAAACTTTTTAAACAGTTTTTGCGACGGTTCCGTCGCAAAAACTCTTTTTTAAAAAAATAAAAAAAAATTAATAATACTAGTATTTGCGACGGGAACCGGGACCCGTCGCAAATACTCTTTTAAAAAAAAATAAAAAACTATTAATAATACTAGTATTTGCGACGAGCATAGTATCCCGTCGCAAATACTATAAAAAAAATAAAAAAAATAAATTATTAATAAATTATTTTAATTAATATAATAATAGAATTATAATTTACAAATGAAAATAATAAATTATTTTAATTACTATAATAATAGTATAATTATAATTCAAAAATAAAAATAATAGAATATTAATAAATAATTTAATTACTATAATAATATTACAATTATAATTCATAAATAAAAAAAATATTAACAAGTTATTTTAATTAATATAATAATATTGCTAATTATTGCTAATTATTGCTAATTATTGCTAATTATTTCTAATTATTCCTAATTATTGCTAATTATTCCTAATTATTGCTAATTATTGCTAATTATTGCTAATTATTGCTAATTATTGCTAATTATTACTAATTATTGCTAATTATTAGTAATTATTGCTAATTATTAGTAATTATTAGTAATTATTGCTAATTATTAGTAATTATTGCTAATTATTGTTAATTATTACTAATTATTGTTAATTATTGGCAATTATTGTTAATTATTGACAATTATTGTTAATTATTGACAATTATTGTTAATTAATACTAATTATTGGTAATTAATACTAATTATTGGTAATTAATACTAATTATTGGTAATTAATACTAATTATTGGTAATTAATACTAATTATTGGTAATTAATACTAATTATTGGTAATTAATACTAATTATTGGTAATTAATACTAATTATTGGTAATTAATACTAATTATTGGTAATTAATAATCATTATTACTAATTATTGGTAATTATTAATAATTATTCCTAATTAATCCTAATTATTCCTAATTATTGTTAATTATTACTAATTATTGTTAATTATTTCTAATTATTACTAATTATTTCTAATTATTTCTAATTATTTCTAATTATTACTAATTATTTCTAATTATTACTAATTATTTCTAATTATTAGTAATTATTTCTAATTATTACTAATTATTTCTAATTATTACTAATTATTGCTAATTATTACTAATTATTGCTAATTATTTCTAATTATTGCTAATTATTACTAATTATTGCTAATTATTATTAATTATTGATAATTATTCGTAATTATTACTAATTATTGGCAATTATTTGGTAATTAATACTAATTATTGGTAATTAATACTAATTATTGGTAATTAATACTAATTATTGGTAATTAATACTAATTATTGGTAATTAATAATCATTATTACTAATTATTGGTAATTATTACTAATTATTCCTAATTAATCCTAATTATTCCTAATTAATCCTAATTATTCCTAATTATTGTTAATTATTACTAATTATTGTTAATTATTTCTAATTATTACTAATTATTTCTAATTATTACTAATTATTTCTAATTATTACTAATTATTTCTAATTATTAGTAATTGTTTCTAATTATTACTAATTATTTCTAATTATTACTAATTATTGCTAATTATTACTAATTATTGCTAATTATTACTAATTATTGCTAATTATGACTAATTATTGATAATTATTCGTAATTATTACTAATTATTGGTAATTATTACTAATTATTGGTAATTATTGGCAATTATTGTTAATTATTACTAAATATTGATAATTATTGGTAATTATAAATAATTAATACTAATTATTGGTAATTAATACTAATTATTGGTAATTAATACTAATTATTGGTAATTAATACTAATTATTGGTAATTAATACTAATTATTGGTAATTAATACTAATTATTGGTAATTAAAACTAATTATTGGTAATTAATACTAATTATTGGTAATTAATACTAATTATTCCTAATTAATACTAATTATTCCTAATTATTACTAATTATTACTAATTATTGTTAATTATTCCTAATTATTACTAATTATTGGTAATTAATACTAATTATTGGTAATTAATACTAATTATTGGAAATTAATACTAATTATAGGTAATTATTACTAATTATTGTTAATTATTGGTAATTATTACTAATTATTGGTAATTAATACTAATTATTGGTAATTAATACTAATTATAGGTAATTAATACTAATTATAGGTAATTAATACTAATTATTGGTAATTATTACTAATTATTACTAATTATTCTTAATTATTGATAATTATTGATAATTGTTTCTAATTATTAGTAATTAAATGAATAATTATCAATAATTAGAAATAATTACCAATAATTATAAATAATAACATTATTAATATATTTTATTATTAATATTAAAATAATATAATTTTCTAATTTATATACAATTCTTCTTTCATCTGTGCGTTTTCTATCTCCACATACAAATAATACATGTGAAGACAGCAAACACACAGATGAAAAAAGAATTGTATATATATAAAAAATTATATTATTTTAATATTAATAATAAAATAAACTAATAATGTAATAATGTTCTTATTCCTAATTATTGGTATTTATTACTAATTATTAATATTTATTCTTAATTATTAAAAATTATTACTAATTATTCCTAATTACCAAACAATACTAATAATTTAAATTTATTAAATAATAAAACAATGTAAACATAATTAAATTACAACTAATTAATAATAATTGAAACTAATAAAAAATTAAAAATAAATAAAAAATTAAAATGAAGATAAATACCTTGAAAATTGATCTGTTCTGATCGTTCTTCAAAACTTTAATATCAGCTCCGGAGAAAAAAATTAAACTGGAGAAAAACTCAACTCTAGAAATATAATTTTCAGAGAAGGAGAAGATAAGGAATGAGAATGAAATGAAAAAAACGGATGGGGGTATTTATAGGTTAGATTATTTGCGACGGGCCCATTTGCGACGGGTACCGTCGCAAATACCTTAGCCAACATTTATTACGGTCAACCGGTAAATAGTTATTTGCGACGGGGGGATATTCCCGTCGCAAATACCTTTTACCGCCGCCGGTTATTTGCGACGGGATTGCTTTCCCCGTCGCAAATAGTTTTCCCGCGATACGCGCCAAATCGCGGGAAAACTATTTGCGACGGGGAAAGCAATCCCGTCGCAAAAGCCTCCTTATTTGCGACGGGGAAATACCCCCGTCGCAAATAAGTTTTTAACATGACTATTTGCGACGGGAATAAATCCCGTCGCAAATAACCCGTCGCAATTGCTCATTTTTCCCGTAGTGAAATATTTATAATTATATAATCACTTTTTCTAAAACATAGATTTTTAGGAATATTATATCATTTAATAATATAGAATTTATTTTAAAAACTCATTTATATCAATTTGGACACTATTTAGTATTTGGTTTTTTTGAAAGTAAAAAAAATAACCTGATTACTTTGAACCAAGTAAATTAAATCATTCCTCAAATGTCATATTAAGCTATAAAATTAGTGTAATTCATCAAAAGTCTCAATTTACATTTATTTTGATATTTATAAAATCAATTATTTTAATATTTTATTAATAAGGTAATTACTGCATCATCATTGTGTCATAAATAAATTTAATTATTTAATGTATAAAAATTATAAATAAAATACGACGATGTAGGAAACTTCTTTATATTTCTAATGAATATTTATAGTCAAAATTATCTTTTATATAGCCCTATATTAAAAATGTTTTAGTTATTAAAATTTGAATTTAACACTTTTAACCCTTGTTTAAAAAAAATAATAATAAACATCCTAATATAATACAAGTGGATCCAAGAGGATCATTTTTTATACATAAGGTTGATTTTGGTCGCAATACACTTATCCAATAGAGTTAGGACATGTGTTAGGGTAATTATAATATCATTTTTACCTTTAATTACCCTATTTATTTTTTATTGTGGTAAATAAATTTCAAAAGTTATTATTAACCAAAAATTATTTTCATCCTATTGAAACAAATTTTACTTTCTGATGTCAACCATGTCTCTCAGATTTTTTAAATTTAATTCACAGAATTGGTAAAATTACTTTTTATGCAAATTGGCAAATGTGCCTAGAAGGTGAGTAAAAGACGTTAACAATTTCAGTAAAATTATATATATATAATCATATTATAAAATGACTCCAATGAATTAAATCAGACTAATATAGTTATTATTTATCTATTTTTACTTTAAAATAAATTTAAATTAAAAATTATTATTATTTAAATAAAAGTAGGTTTTAAACAACAACGTAATGTTGTTCACTATTCATCAAAAATTGAATGTTTTCAGAAAAGTACCAAAAAATTTACCCCAATATAATTTTGATATTATGGATCCAAAAATGAATTTTGTTTTACGAAATTCAAAGTATAGAAGTTTCATTAATTAATTTAAAATTAATTCCTATTGTCTAAACCAAAAAGCGGGTTTCAAAAAAGTAAAAAATATCAAAATATTAACATGTGTCTATGTCCAATTTAAATGTGAAATTACTTTTAATGACCTAGATTATATTAAATGATAAAAATATAATATAATTATACTTTAAAACCACTCAAATTCATAATTGAACAATATAAATTATTTTGATCAAAAAGTTTATTTCAAATAAAATTTAGTATTTTTCACTCTTAATCAAAATATGAAAGTTATTAGAAAAGTACCAAAAAATTATCCAAACTAAATTTTTTATGTTCTTCTTCTAAATAAGAATTTAATTTCACTAAATATTATATGTAAACATGTCAAATATTAGATTTAAAAAGGGTTCTCCATTAAATGATGGAAAAACTGCATTTTTTGAAAAATACTTCTATTATCTGAAAAATTGAATTTGTCATTATATTATGTCTAAGAAAAAAAAAGTTGAATGTTAAAATTATATTAGATATATATATAATTCGAAATGTGGTTAATACTATTCATAAGGGCTTTTTGAACGGCTAGTTTGGTAAGTCGTGGTGCACTCAAACTCGGTGTTACGTGTAGTGGAATCTATTGAATTACTTTAAAAAGATAACATACTATGAAATCTTAGGGTGTTACAGTCAACCCAAAAACTTCATAAGAACTCCCCTTATAAAATTATGATTCCCAATAAGGGTTTCTCAAACACTTGGTTCTATTGGTTTTATTCTATATCAAATAATGGAAGGCCAAGTCTGACTTAATATATATTTGAGGGATTTAAATTTAATATGCATAAATTTAAACTTGTTTTTATCCTTTACATAACTTTTTAGTAGGAATTGGATTTTACTTAATTAATTAACAATGTTGGATAAAACATTTACTTATGATTCAATTATTTTAGTTCCATATTTTCTCATTAATTTATTTATTTATGTGATAGCGATCTTGCATCCATAAAATAAATAATTCATAAGATAGAAATAACGAAAAAATGAATGAACTAATCATGAGCTTATAAAATGGTTGATTTATTTACCAGACAATAAATCAACATTTTACCTAGAGGAAAATTCCTTATATCGATCTTAGCACAGGTTACAACATTACATTTGTACACCTGTGTTTCACCAGGGTTAACATCATCATAAATTTTAAACAAGGAAAGTCTGATCCCAATTAATGGTTTTGAGAATAGTGAAATCATTGATGGTATAAGATATATTTCAAATTTCTTTTAAATAGAATGCTTTGGTTCCCCAATAGAGTATCTTACACGTTAAATTTATAATTAATTTATTTAGATCGAAAGAATAAATTACCTCACTAAGGATATTTATTCAAATATGATATTGATCGTATGTAAACACTTATTAGATTACCTATGTTACACTAGTAGGATTAAAGTGTACAATCCCTTTAGTAGTGATCCACACGTGCTCATTTTATCTCTGGGAAATATCGATTAATTTCTGAATGCTAGAACAAAAAATCAATTATCTTGCATTTTTTTCTTGATTGATTCATGATATTTTGAGTTTGAAGGGTTTATTATCATTATTTATAGGAAGGGAGGAGTTTGAGTGAGAGAGAGAGAGAGAGATATAGATGGAGAAGAGGGAGATAGAGAGATAGAAGTATGTTGTGACCAATTATCCCTTATTCTCAATTTATGACTCTTTCTATATAATAGACATAACCATATATTTATAGAGCTTTATTTTTGGTAAAAATATTATTTAATTTCATGTTATACCTTAAATAATATAATAATATTGATTAATCCTCATGATAAATATAATAATAATGTTATTATTAATTTCTAGCACACAAAAATTGCACATTAAAAAGTATTATTTAAATAGATTGTAAATTAATATTTGATACCGAATGCGGTTTTGGTTTGTTCTAACTCCTCAGAATTTATTGAATACATGAATAAATATTTAATAATTCATTAATTGATAAATAATTGTGATCGATAAAAAAGGAATAAAATTATTTCTTGTTCTAGAGAATAATATTTATTCCATTAATTAAATACAAATAGAATTTAATTGATATCAATGGAAACACATAGTGCATGACCCTTTAGGATTATTTCTCATTGGAATTAGGTGAGATTGCCTAGAGTTCATGATTACAACCTATAAAAGTTTCAAGGAACCCAATAAAAATAAATTAATGTTGCAATGATGACAACCACATACGAATTATCACTAGGTAATATAATCTCTTTTCCATAATATCTCATTAAGAAGGTTGCACATATGTGTCACTATTCTATATACTTGATACGTATTTCAATGACTATCTAAAATAAACACGTCATTAAACCATGTCTATAGAATTTAATGTGATATTTATATTCCAATCAAAGGTAAGATATATCAACTTCCGTAAAGATGGAAGTGAAAAAAACTTCTTTGACTTATCCTTTAATATAATGTCAATTATAACACACCAAACGAACCCTACATCCCGCCAACATGTCGCTTAATAGTTTTTTTCAAGAAATCTAAGTGCATGAGTCATGAAATGCATATACGATAATATTAAATTCTAAAGACCATTACACAAGCATGTAGATAGGAATATGCGATGACACTAAAACATATATAATTCATACTAGCTGGTTTTCTTTCATAATACCCCTTCTTGGGGATTACCATGTATGGAATTTATGAGAAAAAGCTTTATTCACTAATGAGTACTTGCACCTGACAATCAATTTCTATGTGTCCCATAATACAATGTTATTTGACCATAGAACTATATTTAAGAATATCTTCATGGCATTATAAGGTTCTCATCATATTAGAGAATTTCTATGACCTTATCAATGCGTTAGATTTTATAGGACATTATCATGGAGAAAAGTGAACAATATGTCATAAGATATTTTATTAATATTAAAATAATTAAATATACATGTAATAAAAGTACAAAGAGTTGGTCCAAGGACACCAAATCCAACATAGAACACACTATTTCAAGACCCCTGGGGGGAGACAACAAAGACTAACCACATATGTGAAGTTGAGAATATAAGTTAGAGAATTGGATGAAGGAGATATTGAGGGGTTGTTTCGGTATGGGTTCTTGGGTTTGGGCCTCCAAGACATGTACTTAGCCTTGTGTTTTTGGGCCTTTAGGCCATGTAATATGACTTTAGAATTCTTCACTACTGCATATTAACCTTTTATAAACGCTAGAATTTGGGTTTATCTATGTTAACAAATAATTGATATTGTAAGTTCCTTTAATAGATCAAATAATTTATTAACACAATTAAAATTTTAATAAAAACACTTTATCAACATCAACAAACTAGCACTCAAATATGGTGTCTTTATCTAACCTAGTTTTATCAAAGTCTTTTTATCACTAATCGACTCACCGTTTATCAGTGCTAATAAAAATATAGTATATTATCAGTGCTGAAAAAAATAAAGGTCACATCCCCACCCCTTATTTATTCATGGTGCCCCCCCACAACAAGCCTTTATCAATGATCATCCACCCACTCTCCTGGATCTACCATTATCAGAGTTGTACCTACCACTGATTAATATATATTAGAATATATACATAAATATATATTTTTTGTTTATAAACACATGCATATTTATATATAAACATTTATATATACATATTCATGCATTTTTTATTTCAAATAAAATGGATAATAATTATTTCCATATGTTTTATTTGTTAAAAAATATATTTTACATGTAAATATGTTTAAATATTTATTAATACCATTAATTTTTTATCTGTAAATATATACAAATATATATATATATATATGCATATATTTAACTATGAATAAAACTATAGTTTGAAAAAGGTTGAAATTTCAACAACATAATATCCATATGATTGTAACCTCTAGGAATAAATTCAACCTCCATTAAAAAATGACAAAAATACCCTCTTAAACAATGATTAAATCTCATAAAATATTAAAAAAATTAGATATCTCAACTAATTACTCAATTTTAGATGTCTTCTAGATCTTCTTTGACCTCTAAAAAATAACGACCAAGGTCACTGTTAGTTAATGAAATATAAATCTCTTCATAGACATTTATTTGATCTGTGGTAGATCCCAAATGAAAGTCGAATAAAAATTTATGGTCATTTAAAGTTGATGTCATGTTTTGAATTATATTAAATCATTAATTTGTTTATTATTTTTTTTCTATGACCAAATTGTTATTAAATTATATCTATATCGATATAAATATTTTTATATATTATAAAATGTTATTTAAAAGTTCATAATTTTTTTATGATGTATAGCATTTATCAACAATAATAAAGTGATGATAAATTACCTTCTTTATCCACCCTAAAAAAACTGATAAAGATGGCCTTTTTTCTGTGCTCATAACAAGGTACATTATCCACATTTTTTCTAGTGCTGATAAAAATACTTTCTTTATTTGTGGTTGTTTTAGTGTTGATAAAGGGTAGCATTGAATAAGAACAGTTTTCTAGAAATGTAAGTAAGAGTTCTCTCTTAACCTAGTTAAAAAGATGTTTATCAAAAAATAAAAACTAAAATATAGGGTTTGTGTGTGTGGTGTGTGTGTGTGTGTGTTTGAATGTAATTGTACCCCCAAGCACCTAATGTATATATAAATCACGTTTAAAAATATAAAAATATTTATATATAATTTAGATAATTATTTTTTGGTTTTATAAGTTCTCTTTGTACACTGAAAAAATTTACATTTTTATCACCACTTTTATTTGTGTTGATAAAAGTCTAATTTATCATTGATTTTAGCTAGCGATGATAAAAATCACAACTTTATTAGTGTTTTTAGTATATTTATCATAATTTTAACTCAAAAATTTTGTATGCAAAGTCTTTCATGAAGTTAAAACAAAAAATACACATTTAGTAGGATCAAAAGCACTCATGTGGCATCACCCAAACTCCATCTCAAAGAAAAAAGGCCCAAAAAGTAAGGACAAACATAAATTTTCTATCCTACACATAAAAAAATAAGTACTAAGCATGAAAGTCATTTAAGGTAGATGTAAAATTATACACGTGGAATGCCACATACTTATGCCAATCATGTGAAGAAAATGATAAAAATGTTGACTAAATATTTATATGTTAATAATTAAATATATTTGAATATATATTAATTTACATAAATAATATTATTTTTGTTTTAATAAAAAAGTATAAATGTAGATAATAATTGATTATATTTATTCATGTATATATATATACTAATATTTGGATTCTTTGATTTTGTTGAAAATAAGGAGTTATTTTGATTATATTACCATGATTTTAATTATGTTTTTGGAAACCATACAGATTTTTATTATTTAAAAACATTTTTGTGACCATTTTTTGTATAATACCATGTATTGTTGGGTCTCCATTTGTTTTGAGATGGCTAAAACTAACCTTTAATGAGAATTTATACAGTGACATGAAGTATTTGAAATGAAACCCAATAAAACTAATAAGTGGTTGATGACCATACATAATAAGATAAAATAAAATGAAAATAAATATAATTTTTTTAATGTATTATAAAATATGGGATTTATATATTAATATAAAAATATGTTTACACACACACATATAATTATACATTTACAAACAAATATTTAATTTGTTTACATATCTACGTAAATATACATTATATGCATATAGTTTATGTATTTTGTTTTTGAAAAATATGAATATCATTGAACTAAATAGGATGGATATGAATAAAAAATGGATGGATACCAATCATATGATAAAAGATTATAATAATGAGGTTAAATAATTCATTATGTTTGCATCAAATCTCGTATATGGCCATTTTTAAATCATTTTTCCTTGTCTACGTTGTTGTTGTTATTCAATAAATTTTTTTTCATTGGAGTTAAAAAAATTCTTGATCTGTCACATAATAGATCAGAGTTATAAATGTTGGACTAAACATGGGGAAGAATTGAATATAGCTAGTAATAGAGATAACACTGTGGTTTATGTATCATCTGATATGATTACAATTGTAATTGATGATGGAGATTTTATTGAGTAAATGATAATGGAAATTGATGATGACATTTTTGAATGTAAAAATTCATTTTAGAAGTTAAATAATTGTACAAAGACACCATTTTATAAAAAATATAAAATATTTTCGTCCATATTGAAGCTATATATTTGGAAATCTGGTAGTGGATGGAGAAACTCGGTCTTTACAAAACTAATTGCTCTCTTGAATGATATGATACCATAAAATAATGAGCTTACATGCTAAACATATGCATCTAAACGGATTATATGTTCAATGGGTATGATCATTGAAAGAATACATGAATGTTCATATGACTATATTATATTTCTCAGGGGCCCTGAATCACTTAAAAAGATCCCTATGTTTGGTACAAATTTATTCCAGAAATATGATCTTGGTCCTTTGAATGTTTCATGGTATTTTTCAATCATTCTATGGTTTAGATACAATTGATAATGAATATCCTAAATTTAGAAATTAGTCGAGAAACCTCAATCTTGCGCTATATAATAATGGAACGAATCCTTTAGGTGGAAAAAGTAACACTCACGTTACATGGTTGTTTATATTGGTAAAATATAACTTAGCATTGTGGTTATGCATGAAGCACAAATACATTATATTTTCTCTAAATATATCATGAAAAAAATAACATGGAAAGGATATTGATATTTATTGGCATCTATTGATCAAATATATGACCTAAATTTGGTATTTAGGTGTTACATTATATTATTATCCTATAAATGAATATTTCATATTGAGATCCCTGTTATACAGGATGATAACTGAATTTCTTTCTTATGATAGTTTGTTAGGATAAAACATTAAAGTAATTATAGGATGATCCATTTTTTAAGAAGGTATACAATTATTTAAGTTGAAATTTTCCTCAATGACTATATTTTTAGGACATTACAAATTTTTACCCAGACAACATAAATACTGATCCTAGTTGACATCATTTGATGGGAAGTCAAAGAAAGGTATGCTACTATTTCCACCAATAGTTTATCAATAGTTTAAAAATGTAAATAATAATATTAAAGTTATTAGTAAACCATTTAAAAAAAACTTATGAAAAGGGATATAGAAAGTGATCAATGTATCTTGAAATACCGTACTAGAATTGTTTGTACATCAAATATTTTTTTAATATCATACACAAAAAAAAATTATGTGATAGTGTCATTGGAATGTTACAAAATGAGTCTTAAAATATATTAAAGTAAGTCTAGGTTGGAAAATAAAAACATGGGGATAGGGGTTTTTGGTTTTAGTGAAGAATGAGTGGCATAATTTTTTCATCCAATTTCTTACACTCTTTCTAGGGAAGAGGGATTTCAATTTTAAAACTTCTAAAACTATGTAAACATTTCAAAGGGAATTTAATCAAATATCAAGAATATCATGTAAATTACTAATTTTGAGTTAAAGGGCCTAAAACCACATAAATTACTTTCATTTATGCAAGATTTAATGTTGGTGGATTTATGTTGTATCCTGGCTATAAATTCTTAACACACATCAACCAAGTTTACTTCTTTTTCAAAGATATATGCAGTAAAGTTATAGAACTGGTAATGTTTCCAACTGTGGAAAATGAAATTGATTTTATATTAAGTGAATTAGATATATTGTTCCCATTACCATTCGTATATTTAATGATTCACCTGGTTAGAGATATCTAACCATGTGGTCCTATACATTATAGATGGATGTACCCCATTGAACAGTATATGAGAATTTTGAAAATGGTACATAAAAAAAAATTGTTGGCCATAATATTTTATTATAGTGTGATATATTGTTGAGAAAGTGATTGAATTATATACTGAATACATATCCAATGTTAATAGCATTGGTCTCCCAAAATCTCATCACAATGAGAACCTTTTCAGTGAAGGAACTTTCGAAAGATATTTTGTTGTAAGTATTATTACAGAGTGGGAGCATAGTCACAATTTTTATTTTACATAATAGTATATAGATTTCACTATATCTTAAACCCACCAATGTAATTATTAGGCATTTGAATCAATAAAATACTGAAAAGTGGATATTAAATACAGATCAACAATTTATAGGGTAGTTTTGAGACCATATTTTCGAGGAGTTATCTATAAATATAAATTAAATTTTAGAATGATTTCAATGGATATCCATAGTACCAAGTGTACAAACATTTTATTAAAATTATTATGTAATTAATGGTTATATGTTTTATACAAGGAAACATATTTAACATAATAAAATAAAAAATTGTGTGGTTACTTTTATAGTGGAAGCGATGCGTATATCTGGTACAACTGATAGAAATATAATTAACATGAATATTTCATACATTGGCATAAAAAATGGGATTTTGATTATACAACATTCTATGGTATTATTTTTCGATGAAAATAGGTTGATAACATGATTATATTTATAATTAATGAATTGGGATTTATGTAAGTGAATTTAAATAAGTGTATCAGGAATACCTATTCATAATAGAATCAAAATAAGTATAACTATTTTATGTCATATACCCCGCAAATAGAAATTGATCAATTATTCTATTTCTAACTAAAACCACTCTTGGTTCAAATGAAAATTTCATCAAGGATAACCCTTTAATTTTTATGTCATAATCATTTCACGATGGTCCTACTATAGATAGTGACTTGTATAGAATAGGGGAACATGCACATAAGCCTCAGCCCAGTTGGTGAGGACTCCTTAAGTGAATCCAAGAGACATGGGATCAAAACCAGGTGGAGGCTAATTTCCGGGTTACTGTACCAGGTACTGCAGCAGTAATGTAGCAGGTACTGTGCAGTATTGTAGCAGGACTGTAGCGGTACTGTAGTAGGCACTATTTGGCACTATAGTAGCCGATAATGTTCCCCTGTTTGGGCCTTTGGGCCCCAGATTCGGTCCCCAAGTCATTTAAGGCCTTCGAGCCACCCAGGCCTTCAGAAAAGTAAGGCATTCGAGCCACCTCAAGGCCTTCGGGCCACCTTAAGTGCAGATACACTCCAGACAACCTACAGGGAACAAGCTTCAGAAGGAGGATGATCAAGGAGCTTTCACCAGTGCAGAAGCTAAACGGATTGCAAGAATGAGAGGGTATGGAACCTACCATCAGGAAAAGCCTGTGCATGCATGGGAAATCCTAGTTGAACAACCATTAAAAGGTGGAGAGATGATTTCACGTTGAAGATTTTGGGGAGGATAAGTTCCAAGTAGTTAGTCTGGGTTGTAGTTAATGTTTGAATCCTATGGGCACTGAATTCCTCTAAGGCCTACGGGCCATGTAATACATACGCCTACGGGCCTTGTAAGGGTACCACCTCACCCATTGAAAGGTGGTTTATCAAAATCAATAAAAAATAAAGGCCTTTGGGCCAATGGAATAGAATAGGAGAATACAATGAGGGGATTTAGATACTCGATAGAGAAGATAAATCCCTTTAAACATTATATAAAAAATAGTGTTCAATGAAAAGGTTATAGTTTTTTAATAAACAATGTATTTTCCCATAATATTATGTGTTCACTACTTCATATACATAATCTAATATAAATTTTAACTACTTATGTATATAATGGATTCTCTATATGTTGATGCTACCAATCTTGAGGAACAATGTATTAACAATGGTGAAACTATGAAAATTTTAGAAGGTGAACAAAATATGATTGAAAAAATACAAGAGCATCATAGAATTATAGTCTTCATAAAAATTATTAAGGTGATATGCGAAGGCCTAAAATTCAAGGTTGTATAGAAATAATTCAGACAATCTATTGATGCCAACTAGTTTATTTTCATTAGTTACATTTGGGTCACTACTCAAATGCATGTGTCGATTGATTTAGATACATGGAATAATGTTGTTCTTGCATTAAGTATAATACTTATATAAGACTTTAGGGTAATATTATGATATACTATCACCATTTTACCAAAATATAATAATTAAATATTGACTTACTCTTAAATATCCCTTATATAGTATATTTATATTAGATTTTCATCAAATGAAATTCGTATTAATGTTAGATAGAATGGATCATAGAGCCTTTCAAACAATTCTTATGAAGCATTGTCTTAATACAATGGGGAAGGAAAAACCCCATCCACTAACTATACACACACACATGATAAACCAATGAATAATGGATTATTTCATTGGTCATCGTGAGGAAGAATCATTTTAGTGGATTTTATTTTGCTTCAAATATAGCCATACAATTTCATCCGTGATATTGATTGGTTATATTATATTCATGAAAATATTAATTTTTTAGTAGTGTTATGTCATATTATTATGGGATCTAGTATTAATTATTCATTGGGGAGATATATTATTATATGGGTCATACATTTTTAGATTCCTTGTTGTCCCAGCTATTATCCTTGTCATTGGATTCATTTGAGCCATAGGTGGTAACGTTCCCTAGATTTATTGAAGAATTAACATTTTTTCATGAGGAGGCTATTAATCTACCTCCTCAATATGAAATAAAGTCCAGGATAAAGTTAAATCTTGGAAACTATTTAATTATTATGTATTCTTATCAAATAAAACTTTCCAAGCTGTGCGAGTTGAGGATTTCAGTTGATAATCTAATATAGAAGGCCTTTTTCTATCCTAGTGTGTCACCATGGGGTTCTCCTATGTTGTTCACCAAGAAGGTGAGTGGTATTATGATGTTGTATATATACTATTTATAGATGAATCAGGTGATAATCAATAACTAATACCCTTTTACATGGATTTATGATCTATTTGACCAGCTAAAGGGATCCATCTAATTTTCAATGATTGATTTTCGGTATGGATATCACTAGAAGAAAGTGAGAGAATAATATATCCTTAAGAAATCATTCAATTTTCACTATGAGAATTCAAGTTTTTAGTCATTCAATTTGGTTTCATGAAAACCACATCTATTTTCATGGGATACATATACTATGCGTCCCATGAGTTCCTGAATTAGTTTTTGGTGGTGTTATTCAATGACAACCACTTATACTCAAAGTCATAGGTGGTACGCATTGAGAACCTTTGGGATGTTTTAAAATTACTTAAACACCATCAAATTTATTGGAATACTTCTTAGTATTGGTTTTGTATATGAAAGGTTAAATTTATTAGAATTTCAGTGTCTCAGTAGGGAGGTTAATGGTCATATTAAATACTGAGGTAGTTTTTTTAGAAAGGACCTAGGAATGTTGAGGAGGTCTATAGTTTCCTTAATATTATAGGCTATTATCGTAGGTGTGTGTTCTATTTATATTGGGTCATTCCCCTATTTACAACCTTTACTTTGAAGGACCAAGCTTTCTTATGGAATAATTATCATATGGAACATTTCAATTACCTAAACGAGTGATTGATTAGTTCTCCCATTATTTGTCTTATAGAGGAGGTAATAATGTTTGAGGTTTTTTATAAGTCTGTACATAATGTGTTGGGTTTCATCTTAATGAAAATGAGGGAATTGATCTACTACGGGTCTAAGAATTTACACCCCCAAGAGAAAAACTATACCACCCATGATCTCAAGTTGGTGATTCTGGTTTTTTATTTTAATTTATAGTGACATTACTTCATTAGTGAGCGTTATTTATTTTTCATAGAACACACAATCTTGAGGAATGTTTTCTCTCATTGGAACCTATAATTCGTTATATAGGTGGTGGATTTAGTTCATATAGGACTACAACTTTCATAAATCTTACACCCCATGGGGTATATAATTATTGATTAATTGATTATAAAGTTGAGAGGGGATTTCATTTGGGTGTTTTTAGATTATTAGAGGGTGATGGAGGAGCTTGAGTTGATACATCTTGATATAGAATAGGTTAATATCAAGGGTTTCTAGTTCCATATAATGGTTCAATCATCCATGATACAGCGGGTTGATGAGTCTCAGTGGATAGACTCAGAGGAATATGTTATATAGTACTATGTCATCTATGGTGATGCTTAAGAGGGATAGTCAGAGGAGGACCAACATTAAAATATTTTTAGGGGAGGGTTTTTATTTAATTGGTAATGTGTGAGGAAGTTCTTTGTGACTATCATAACTCAAAATTGTTAGTGCATCCTGGTGTGTCTAAGATATATCATGCCTTGAGGGGCCATATTTGGTACACCGTGATAAAGAGATCAATGTAAAAGTTCATTTCATGAAATTTTGTCACACCTAATCCTTTAATTTACTTATTTTTTTATTTTTTTATTTCTATTCTTCATTTTCCTTGAGTTACAAGTCAATTTATCTCATGTATTTGATGTTTTGGGGGTTTTTGTGCTTAGAATATAGTTAGTGAAAACTATGTGGCATGGCCATAAAAAACATGTCTCATGTTTCAAATGTGCTCATACAGTTTAAGCATGGTTTAACTAATCTTTTGATAAAATAATTTGATGTTCCCAAGTGTTTCTAGTTAATTTTTCATGGCTTGGGAAACTTTTTGGCCTAACCAATTTTTAATTTTTTTGGTTTTCCTAAATTACCCCTCCCTGAATTAAAAGGGGGTTCAACCCCTATGTCTCCCATTTGGATTAAATTACCCCAGGTGAACATACCCTCCATTCATCTCATCATCCATGGATCCTCCTTAATATTTTATCAATGTTTGATATTGGTTCTTTAATGTAATATCCTTTAAATACCATCTTTTTCATTTTTTATCTCTTTTATATTAGTTTATTTTTCTCCCATATACTATAGGTTCCGTGTTAGACAAATTTAGGGTTTTAAGTGGAATTAGTCATTGGTATTTTAATATCTAGGGATTATAGACACCATCACCATCATTTTTAGGGCTTTCACCATCACATGAAACTCATTCCTCTTGAGTTTAAGTGAGGTTATTATATGTAATTTCTTTATTTTTCATGTCTTTGAATGTTTGGTATTTCCTAAAATCACTTGATATCAAATTATGATTATATATGGTTCCCTTGATGAGTGTTAAAATGTTTTTAATTTTTTTTATCATTTTGGAATTACGGTATTTTCATCACTTTTCTTTTTTAGGTTTTCAAATGGCACGTTTAAAAATTCAAAGTGAATGCATTATTTCCCTAAGGTTTATTTTCAAGTTAAATTTTAATTTGAAAATGTGTTTAATTCTATTGAAAATTTCTATATAGTTGTTTTAAATTAAATATTTTTTTTAAATTTTCAAAAGATATTTTAAATAAAAAAGATCCTGATTTGGAAAAAAAGGACCCAGTGTTCAAAATTGGTTTACAAGGAAAGTTTTGTTAATAATTTATTTCCAAAGAGATTTCTAAAGAATGTTTCCAAAATTGAGCTTTCAAAGATAAAAAATATTGCTTGGAATCCTAATCTAGTTTTCATTGTCTAGTTAGACACTTCTTAAAATGAATTTAAGTCGATGTTTTGTGATTACCTCCAATTTGAGCCCCCTTATTCAATATGCCATGTTTAGGATTTTGACCTTTTAAGTATGTGTATTTGTTATTATTATGTAATGTTTGATATTTATATATGTATGTGACAGGGGAAATTTATTATGACCATGTTAGAGGAAAGATGAGATTTATTTTTTATGCTATGTTAATGAATGTGACTATCATTGGCCTGTTGTTTCTCACCTATATGGGATTGACTGCATGGGAACCCTAGGAACTAAGAGAGAGGTCAATATTTGTTCTACACTAGTTATTTCAATCATAAGCTAGTTTCCCAAAGTTTTATTGTTTTATCTGGATACGTATATACCTCCCCAATGAGGCATGCATGGAAAAGTTGGTTGGATTGTGTATTTGTTTAGGATATGACATAGGGTGATAGTTGGTCCCATGTTATATAGTGAATAGGAACATGTCCCTTTAGTGAGTTTATTTTGTATCTTGTTTATTATTTATGATTCTATTTAGGGGATTCCCACCATGCTTTTGTTTTTATCCCCTTATTTAGTTGGATTATATGGAACCATTGTACCATCACAATTTATTTTGTTTCTACTTCATTCAATTATGGTGCCAACTTTATTTCAAATTAATTTTTTCAAGGCCTAATTTATGTTTTAAAGGACTTATTTAAAAGCAAGGGTTTTAAGAATGATTTTTAAGGAAAAGATGTTTGATGGAAATTTTTGGTTTTTATTAAATTGATGTATTTCTTTCATGGTTCAAAAGTAATGGAATTTTAAGTGAAGCTTTTGAATTAATTTGAAATACAAGTTTATTTTGATATAGTTATTTTCAAAGGAAAGAAATATTACTTCTTTATCTTGTACACTCATATGTAAAATCCTACTTTCTAAATGTAGTTTCAAACTAGAATTATTGAAATTTCATTCGTGAGGAATTTCATAGTATCCTTGTAGTGATCCTACTATATTTGTTTAAGTCACACCCTACACAGACCAATGGGTGTATGCAACACATATGTTTTCTTTTAGGTGCCCAAAAAAATAACTCATATCAAATATTACTTGTTATTTTTCTTGTAGGATGTGTCGGTAGGTGGTGAGTGTCTATGGGCCAACTGAATTAGATTTTACTAGTTCAACTTTGCATTTGGTTTATTTTAGAATGTCACATATTGGTCTTTTTTTTTTACTTTTTGTATTTATACTTTTGTTAGTGATCTATATCAATTTATTTACGTACTCTATATATTTATATTTATAGATATGGGATTGGATGTTAATTTTGGGTTATGGATTTTTTTGTTTGATTATTTTATTTAGAAATACTTATTTATACTGTATGGATACACCATTCTAGATTCTTGATATGTTTTCACTATAGATTAATTATTAATATAGGGTTAAAAAATTCAATAAAGTATATTCCTTTCTACCCATACAATATCTTCCAGCTTTTGGGTACTTTTAATTCCCTTCAACTCATGTGGTAGGTCGATCTGAGTGACATGGTATGCCATCTTAGTCTAGTTCATTAAAAATTCCATCGAAGCCTAGGTTTTTGGAACTCTTATGTTTTAAAAGTTCCAACATATTTTTTTTTGAATATTGGTATAAAGGAGAATATGAGAGGCTTAAATAAAGAAGAAAATCATGAGTAGGTTCTTGATACCCACATATCATAATGATTCATGAGTAGCTACGGGTATTCAGAATTTTGGATTTTGATTCAATACTTCAATTTTTATACTTTCCTGTTGAATTTTGCTTTGAAGTGACGGTATTTCCGACCTTATATATGTTTTATAAGTTATTTTTTCGATTTATTGAGATTTTGTGTGAAAGTGGATGAATAGCATGAGCTGTACAATTGGATCAAACAATTTTATAAATCATAAGGATTCTATGTGCATGGTTATTAGGACTTCAAAGAACCTATATCATGACTGTAGAATGGTCTACCAAAGCACAATACTAAACCATGAAAAATTATTGGTCCCTCCCAAATTTTTTGTATGAATCACATTTGATTCTAGATTTCTATTCAAGTAGTTTCTACTTAACATAGATGAATTAAAGAGGGTTTGGATTGAAATTTGATGCTGTTTTATTTGATTTTTATTTAAGTATCAGTTATGTTTTTATTGGTGTTTGAGGGGATTTTTTAGGAGGAAGAGAGAATTTTATAAAATGCTTGATTTCAAAACCTATTTTTGAAAGAGATTTTTCTTTTTAATGAATCTTATAATTCGATAGATTTCATTATGAAATTTAAAAAATGTCTTAAAATCACTATGGATCTTTATTTAAATGTTTTAAACTTCTTGGTGGGAGAACTAGACTTGGAACTTGTAATAAAGAGTCGGAGTGATTTTATTTGGTTTTAAAATTAAAGTGGGATGTTTTTGTTTTCAAATATGAGTTATGGTAGTTAAAAAATAGGAATTATATATTCATAATTTTATTTCAAATGTGTTAATTTTCAGAATGAATTTTGGGAAAAAAATTTTATAGAGGAAATTTGGTTTTGCAGAAATGGTTTTGATCCCTTGGAAGGGAAGTTGGTTGTTTTTGAGGCCCATATAAATATATTAATATTTTTACTAAAGGATAGTTGGATTTAAATTAATTTAGAATTATGGAATAAATTTTTTCATAGATTTAGTTTCTAGAGGTGTTTTTTATTTGGAAAGGTAACTCAATTATTAAAAGGCTTTTTTATAAAATGAATTTTAAGCCCTTTATAAAGATGGTTGTTGTTAAAAAATAAAATTTCAAAGTGTTTTTTAATTTTTTTTTGGAGAGTGATGATTTGGATTTTTCCCTCAATTTAAATTGAGACCATTTACTTTAATTACATAACATAAATGTATTGGGTTCACGTCCATGTTATTAAAATTATACATCCAAAAAAAATTCTTAAATATTGGTGAAAATTTTGTCTCTAGAGATGAACCTTACTATGATTCTATTTGTAACTTAGATTTATCTCTTCATGTTGATGACTCCACCAAGGCTCGGGATAGAGTGGTTGTTCCATAATATATTTTTATACCCTATAAAATATGTATTTAATAAATTTCCTCCTTCTTTACATAATGAATAAGGTTCTCTTGTGGTGGTGGATTGGTCAGGTAATATCTAGAGTAAATTGAATTACTTGGGAATTTTGATCCCTCTAGCTCAAAATACCCAATGACTTGTCTTAAATGGGTTCATTTTAGTCATATTATGAGATTTTATAAGATGGGTTATTAGGATTAGAAATCTTGTATGTTCTTTTAGAGTTCATTTATCTTCTATTTTTGGGATTTATGCTCAACAAGCTTAGAGTGAATAGATCCATTGAGGTAACCATTATATATTTTGTGTTTTAGATGTTTTAATTTGATAAATATATATGTTATTTATTCTTATAGTGATTATACCTTTGTTTTTATCATTATTATTGTGGTTTATATTATATAGCATGTTTAGTGTGGTTATGGTTCTAATGGATTAAACATGGGTACCATGGGTTGGTTCTTGGGGTCCGACATGGGTGTGATTAGTTGGAATTTTTATTTGAGA
The DNA here is from genome assembly GCA_963277665.1 of Viscum album. Taxonomy (NCBI): domain Eukaryota; kingdom Viridiplantae; phylum Streptophyta; class Magnoliopsida; order Santalales; family Viscaceae; genus Viscum; species Viscum album. The sequence continues at coordinate 36,103,150 of OY728131.1, forward strand.
CTATTTTTTTTTAATAAATTCACCATGGGTTAGGTTTTAGGTTACAATCCTTTATAGTTTTTTAACCCAATGATAGAGGCATGTGGTTTCATGCTGATGGGTATTGTTATTTAGAGGATTTCATCCTTAGTCATGTGGTGATGATGTCTTGGTTGGACCTTATCTTGGATTTTACAAGATAGTTTGTTGAGTAGTTATTTTAAAATATTATGGAATGTGTTTTCATAGTAATTTTTATTCATGGGAGTGAACCACTTTGATCCACTATTCTAGATGAAATCTAAATGATGGGGATCCCTATTAGGTATCGGCTTTCCATTGAATAAGAATTTCTTTTTTGTATATTGTATTTTCACTTAGAGGTGTTGAAAAATATCTCATTTTATCTTCCATAGATCTTGATGTATAGTTTTGGTTGGTGTTTTCACTTCATTTATGGTTTTCTCTAGTTTCCCTATCCCTCTCACCTATTCTTTGGGATATTGAGGTTTTATCTATCCATGACTTCGACTTTTTTATAATGAATTATGGGGGGAATAAAGTGTCATGTCAGTGATAATTATCACACCTCAACCTATAATTTCTCTATGATTTTATTCAATTATTGGGTTTTGTCATTTTCCTTGATTTGTGGGTGAAATTATATTTTTTTTATGTTTTTGGGTTAAAGTTGTAGGTGCATGGTTGGTGTATAGTTAGGGAAAATGATGCAGTCTGGATATGAAAAATATGTATCATGTTTCATACATGCTTTCATGGTTGGATCATGGTTTTCTTACTATTCTGACAAAAATTTTCTTCGTACATAGGTGTGTATTATGAAGGGTGAATATTTGGCACATAGTATAAGAACCTTTATGGACAAAACATGTGATTTGACATGATTTTAAATTTTTTGGTTTTCCTAAATTTACACTACCTCATTAAAAGGGTGTACAACCCCAATCTCCCCATTTCAACTCAGTCGAACCTCAATGAACATCCCCTCATTTACTCTCACCTCACATGGATTCTTCTATGAATTTTGTCCATGTTTTATATTGGGTTTTCACGGAAAGGTCCTCTAAATCCATTCCTATTTATCCCGTCTCACTTTTCTATGGATTTAATCATCTCTTTTGAACATGATGTGCTATTTTGGCTGGATTATGGTTTGGGGTGAAATGAATCATAATTATTTTGTTGTATAGGGATCATAAACATCATCTTCATCATTTTTTGAGATTCCCCTATCATAGGTTACTCATTACACTTGAGTTTAATATAGGTTCTTTTATATAACACATTTACTTGGAATTCCTTTGAATGCTTGATCTTTCCTAAAATCACTTCATATCAAATTATGATTATATATGCTTCCCTTAATGGGTGTTGAAATGTTTTTAAAATTCTTCCTCCCTTGGAATTAATGTATCTTTATCATTTTTCTATTTAGGGTTTTTAAATAGTTGGTATAGAAATTCCAAGTGAATCTATAAATTCCCTAGGGGTTGTTTTCAAGTGAAATTGGAATTTCAAAGGGTGTTTGACATCAATGTAATTTTATAGTAAGTTTTCTTAAATTAAAGTGGGGTTTTTTGAAAACATTCCTTTTAAATAATGAACTTATTTATTTGTAAAAGGGGTATTAGTGTTTAAAAATGGTTTTAGAGGAAAGTGTTGGGTATTAATTTATTTCAAATAGTATTTCTAAAGTGTTTTTTCAAAATTAAACTTTAAATTCTTGGTAATATGTATTTGTATACCAGGATAGTTTTCAAATTCCTATTTGACAGTTTCAAATATAAATTTAATTTGATGTTTTGTGATGCCCTAAAATTTTACCCCCTTATTAAATATGCCTTGTTTAAGCCTTTTACTGTAATTGAATTGATTCTTATTATGTAATGGTTGATGATTATTCATTGATGTTAAAGGGGGTGTTTATTATGTTGGTGTTGGAGGAAATATGAGATATAATGATTATGCTATGTTGATTCATGTGACAGTCATTGGCTTATTGTTTCTCACTTCCATTAAATTAACAACAAGGGAACCCTAGAAACTAAGAGAGTGTTATATATTTATTCTATAGTAGTTAGATCATAAACTATATAGTTTACCATAATTGTATGGCTTTCTCTAGATAGAGGTCTTCTCCCCGATGAGGCATATATGGGTATGTTGGGTGTATTGTTTATTTTCTTATGATGTAATTTTGGATGATAGTTGGTCTCATGTTATGTAATGTATATGACCATCTCACTTTAGCACCTAATGAGTTTACAATGTATCTTATTTATTGTTAGTAATTTCATCTATGGGATTCCCACCTTTGACTTTTTTGATCCCCTTATTCAGTTTGATTATATGGAACCATTACACTAATATTATTTATTTGGTTTCTATTACATTGAATTATAGTTATAGATTGATCACAATTTTTTTTCATGGAATGATTTATGTTTTAAATGGGTTATTTAAAAGTGGTATTTTTAAGAAATATTTTGAAAAAGGAATTGGTGTTTGATAAATTTTTTTAGTTTTTATAAAAGTTTTTATTTTCCTTTGTGGTTCAAGAGTGATATTTTTCAAAGTGAAGATTTTTTATTAATTTTAAGTGGAATTTGATTTTGAAAGTGGCGTTTTTAAAGGAAAAAAATATGTATTGTTTTCTTTTGTACACCTTCATGTAAAAGATTACTTTATAAATATAGTTTCAAACTAACATTATTAAAATTTAATTTATTTGAAAATACCTAAAATCCTTGGTGATATACTACTTGTAATGTTTATCTCACACCGTTTATACACTAACGGGTGTATATAACTCTTATGCTTTCATTTAGGTGCCCAAAATATGCCAATTGTTTTTATTATTTTTGGTTAGTTTTATGAGAGGATGTGTTAGGAGGTGGTAAGTATCCATGGGCCACATGGAGTTAGTTTTTATGGTTTATGTTTTCCTTTGATTTATTTTGGAATGTCCCGTATTGGCTACTTTGGCATACTATATTTATATTTATATTAGTGATATGTATATGTTTTGATTCATAATTTATATGTTTATATTTTTAGATAAGGGATTGGATGTGTATTTTGGGTTATATAATTTTATTTTGACTCTTTTATTTTAAACTTCTTATTTTATTTGCATGATAGTATAATGTATAGACACACCATTCCATATTATTAGTAAGTTATATCCATTTATTAATTATTACTAAAGGGATAAACCATTCCCAAAATCATATTCCTTAATCCCCAAGCACCAATTTCTATCCTATAGGGATTAAAAATGAACTGTGAGCCTAGTGATAGGGTGACCCAGATGTCATGGTAGGTCAACTCGGGCTAGTTCATTAAAGGTTTTGGATATCCACCAATAGAGGTAGATCATTTTGTTTGAAGTGTTTTGTTACAACCAATGGATATCCTTGAGTGGAAGTTTGAGTACATCATGATGGATTTTATAACCAGTTTTCACCAAGCCTAGGGAGAGTATGAAAACATTTATGTCATCATGGATCAGTGGATGAAGTCATCTCACTTATTATCTATTAGGTATTCATGTAATATGAAGGTTCATAAAATGTGGTATATGAATGAGGTGGTATGACTGCATAGGTTGTGAAGATAGTACTATATAAAAAGGACCGTCATTTTACTTCATGAGGTTAGTGGATATTGTATCATGCCTTTTGATCCCGATTAGACTTTAGTACTGGCTTCCATCCTTAAATAGATAGGATGTACAAGTTAACCATACAGATGCTTTAAGATATGTTAAAATATTTTATCTTGATTTTTTTTGGATAATAGGTGAATCATTTAACCTTGTTTGAGTTTGCATATGAAAACAACCACCATTATTCCATTGGAATGATTTTTGTGAGGCATTTTATGGGTGGCCTTTTATTTCATTATTGTGATGGAATATGGTTAGGGAGTTAGTATTCCTTGGGCAAGATGTGTATTAGAGTATGATAAAGATGATTTATATGATTTTGGAGTGGATTAGGGTGGATGAGGACCATTATAAGTCATATGATGATCGTAGGAGGAGGCATCTAGAGTTTGAGGCTAGAGACCATGTATTCTAATGGGTTTCCCATCCTCAAGGGTATTGAAGGTTTGACCATGGGAGTAATCTCTCTCCCTTGTTTATTGGTCCTTTTGTGTTGTTAAAACATGTTTGTGAGGTGTCATATTAGTTTTCACTTACCCTATAGATATACAACGTTCACGATGCATTTCAAGTGTTTTTATTTCATTAGTGTCTTCATAATGATTCCCATATCTTTGATTATTGAAAGTTGGATGTTGGGGATGAAACAATGTTCATGGAGTGATCGGTCAAGATTCAAGGTCACCAAAATAAGGTTCTAAATGGGAATGTTATCCCTTTAATTATATTTCTATGTAATCATGGTGGTTTGGAAGAGATTACATGGGAATAAAAGTCACATATGTGTGATCATTATCCCACATTGTTCAAGTAAAAATTTTCTTTGGTAATGTAATGTTTGAATTCGTTTTTATTTAATAAATTTTATTATTTCGTTGATTTTTATGCTTGGTTGATGGAATATTCTTGTTTGAGAGGTATATCATTGGGAGTTCTTGGTTGGTGGAATATATGGATTTAATTCGGGGTTTTGTTTTGATTCCAGGGTAATAGAATCATTTGATAGGTATATAATGAAATTACCTAGACCTTATTGACCCATTACTTTGAATGTTTTGGGTGTTTGGGGGAATAGGAGGAGGTTTTAGGAAGGAAGGGCTGAGTATGAGATAAGATTCGATAAGGGGATTATATTTATGGTTTGCTGGATTATTTTGTGATGTAGAGGTTGGGAATTGTAGCACATATCCTTTGAGATACACCATAGTGGTCTGGTAGTCAATGTTAGGGGTTCTTCCATTTTGATACCCTAAATTATATCCCATTGGTCATGTCATATAGTTTAGGTGTTTATATTATTTGATTTATCCAATTTTGTATTTTTATGGGTGTGACCCCTAATTTGAGTCATAGTATTAGTTTGAGGCTGATGGGGATATAATAAAAGGCCAAGGACAATATTGTGGTTATTCCATCTATTTTATGGAGGATGGGAGATAGATTTTAGTCATTCTTCTATTTTCAGATCTACTGTGTGGTGGTTATTTTGTAGAAACATTGATGGCTTTAGAAGTATGAAGGATTTTATGTGGAGATAATCCTTACATCATGGTTCCTCCCCAATATTATTGGATTTGGGTGTTGATTGTGGCATTATTCTCATAGATTCACCCAATTGAAATCCACTGTAGTTGAGATACCTTTGTTGAGCTATTGTTTTTGGGAAAACCCTATCATTGGCAGCATGGTATGTATCTCTATTACATTGGATTATGTATTATAGAATGATAAAAAATTTAAGGTCTCCCCTAAATTCTATTCTTTCACTGTTGATTATATAAACCCTTGGGTGACATAATTTTTTTCTTAGGGGACCTTTGAATGACTCTTTTTCTTGGATTTTATCCTCTACTTTCAGATATTGGTTATTAGTGATCTGGGTGAGTTTCTTATCATATATTCTTGGTTCCTTCTCTATTAATTATCCAAATAAGGATATTATAGTGGTAGTGTTTGGTTCTAGTGATATTAAGGAAAGTGAATTTGATGGAGATCATTATGTTCTAGGGTTCTTTTTGCAATTTCAATTTAGTGACCATCTCTTCACCTCCTTGTTCTTATATAGTGGTTGTAACGATCTGATTAAGATGGGTGATTTAAGAAATATCTTTTATTTTGTGCATAATGTTGAACTAACATTTAGATTTAATTCCCCAATGTGAACATACCCTCCTTTCCTCTCATCACCCATGGATTCTCCTTGGGATTTTATCCATGTTTGATATTAGTTTTATATTGTAACATCCTCTAAATCCCCTATTTTTCATTTTTATCTATTTTATCTTAGTTTATTTTTCTCCCATGAACTAAAGGTTCCATGTTAGAAAAATTTAGAGTTGTAGGTAGACATAATCATTGGGATTTTAATATCTAGGGCTAGTAGACATCATCTATATAATTTTTAGGTCTTCCACCATCACATGTGACTCATTCCACTTGAGTTTAAGTTAGTTTTTTATATGAAATTTTTTTATTTTTCATGTCATTGAATTTTTTCTATTTAATAAAATCAGTTTATATCAAATTATTATTATTTATGGTTCCCTTTATGAGTGTCAATTTTTTTAAAAATTTTATCACTGAATTATGGTATTTTCATCACTTTTCTATTTTAGTTTTTGAAATGGCTAGTTTGAAAATTCTAAGTGATTATGAAAATACCCTAAGGGTTGTTTTATAGTTAAAATTGAATTTAAAATGGTTTTTGACACTGATGTAATTTTATAAGAAGATGTTTTTAATTAAATAGTGTTTTTTTATTTTCAAAATATCTTTTAAATAAAGAAGTTCCCGATTTGGAAGAAAGTTAATGTGGTAAAAAATGGTTTACATGGAAGGTTTTATTGTTAATTGATTTATAAAGGGATTTTTAAAGTGTGCTTCCAATATTTAACTTTCAAATCTCATTAATATGGTTTGTAATCCTAATATAGTCTTCATAGTCCAGTTAGATTCTTTCTGAAATGAATTTAATTTTATGTATTGTGATGACCTCTAATTTGAGCCCCATTATTCGAAATTCCTTATATTGGATTTTTACCATTAAAGGATGTGGATTGATTATTATTATGTAATGTTTGATATTTATACATGGATATGAAAGGGGATATTTTTTATGAGGGTGTTAGAGGAAATATGAGATTTATATTTAATTCTATGTTAATTAATGTGATGATCATTGGCTTAGTGTTGCTCAAACATATGGTATTGACTTCATAGGAACAATATGAACTAAGATAGATGTATATATTTATGCTACACTAGTTAGTTCACACACTAGCTAGTGTTCCCTAGTTGTATGGTTTTCTCTAGCTAGGGAGGTACCACCCTCCAATGAGGCTTGTATGGGAATATTGGTTGGATTTTGTATTTTTTTAGGATACGATATAGGGTGATAGTTGGTCCCATGTTATTTAATGTAAAGGAATATTTACTTTAGTGAGTTTATTATATATCTTGTTTATTATTTAGGATTCCATTTAGGAGATTCCCACATTTTTCTTATTTAACACCTTATTTAGATGGATTATATGGCACCATTATAATATAACTATTTAATTTTCTTGACTTCATTCAATTATTGTGAGAAATATATTTCTACTTTATTTTTTCCATGGAATGATTTGTTTTTTAAATGAGTTATTTAAAATCAGAGTTTTTAAGAATGATTTTTACAAAGGAAAATATGTTTGATGGAAATGTTTAGTTTTTATAAAATTGTGGATTTTAATTCATAGTTCTAGATTACTCACTTTTAAAGTGAATATTTGAATTATTTCAAAATAGAAGTTGATTTTGAAAGAGTTATTTACAAAGGAAATAGATGTTTCTTTTTTATCTTATAAACTCATATGTAAAAGCCTACTTTCTAAACGTATTTTCAAACTAGAATTATGAAAATTTCATTTGTGATTATTTTTATAGTATCCTTGGTGTGATCCCACTGGATATGTTTATTTCACACCTTGTATACACCAATGGGTGCATAAAATAGTTATATTTTCTTTTAGGTGTCCTAAAAAATAATCCATATCAAATCTAACTAGTTATTTTTCCTGGATGATGTGTTGGAAGGTGGTGACTGTCTATGGGCCACATAAAGTTGATTTTACTAGTCCAATGTTTCATTTATTTTATTTTTTAATTTCACATATTAGTCATTTTGAATTGTTTAATTTTTAATTTGGTTAGTGATTTGTATACATTTTTTTCATACTCTATATCTTTATATTGAGAATTATTGAAATGGTTTTTAACCCTTTTAAGGGAAGCTGGTGGTTTTCAAAGTCTATATGGATATATTAAAAAAATTTCTAAAGGAGGGTTTGGATTTCAATTTATTGAGAATTATGGAATATAATTTTTCTTAGATTTATTTTCTAAAGGAGTTTTTGTATTTGAAAAGGTTATTCAAGTCTTAAAAAGTTATTTTTATTTTATAAAATGACTTTTAAAACATTTGTAAAGATGGTTGTTTTTAAAAAAAAATCAAAGTGTTTTAAAAATATTTTTCCTTAGTGAGTGATGATTTATATTCTTCTCACATTTTAAATTGGGACCATTTAACTAAATAACATTATTGTATTGCGTTCATATCCATGTTATTAAAATTATTCTTCATAAAAAAGTTCATAATGAAGGGTGGAAATTTTATCTCTAGATATGGACCTTACAGTGATTATCTTTGTCAATTTGAAGTAGATATTCAAGTTGATGACTCCACCCAAACTCAGAATAGGGTGGTGATTCCATAATCATTTTTTAGGCCCTATACAAGATTTATTACATCAATTTCCTCCTTTACACAATGAATAAGGTTCTCTTGTTGTGGTGGAATGGTCAGAGAAGATCGAGATAAAATTTAGTTATTTGAGAGATCATTTAGCTTCTGTTTTTGGTATTCATCCTTGATAAGTTTAGAGTGAATAGATACCCTATGGCAACCATTATAAAGTTTCTGTTTTAGTTATTTTTATTCTAGAATATTGTATGTTAGTTATTATTATAGTTATTATTCCTTGGTTTTGATCATAATTCTTATGGTTTGTATTATATATCATGTGAATTGATATTTTTATAATGGATTAAACATGGGAACCGTGGTTAGGTGCTTGGGGGTCTACAATGGTTGTGATTAGTTGGAATTTTGGTTGGAGGTGAATTGTTCTTAGTAAATTCACCATGGGTGGTATTTCATAGGATAGGTTTTAAGTTACCATCCTTTATAGTTTTTAACCCAAGGTTAGAGGTATGTTGTTTCATGATAATGGGTATCTTTATTTAGAAGATTTCATCCATAGTTGTGTGTTAATGATGTATTGATTGGACCTTATCATAATGTTTCCAAGATAATTCATTGAGTAGTTATTTTAGAATTTTGTGGAATGTGTTTTCTTAGTGATGTTTCTTCTTGGGAGTATACCACCTTGATCCACCATTCTAGATTAAATGTAAATGGTGGGGAGCCCTAGTAGGGATAAGATTTCTTTAGGCTAGAAATTTTTTGTTTTTTGTTGAATTTTCACTTGGAGGTGTTGAAAAATATCTGATATTGTATTCCATAGATCATGATCTATAGTTTTGATTGGTGGTTTCCCTTAATTTAGGGTTTTCTTTAGTTTCCATGTCCCTCCGACCTATTATTTGGGATGTTCAGGTTTTATCTGTCCATGTATTACACCTTTTACTAATGAATTATTGGGGAATAAAGGTTCATGGTGGGGATATTTGTCACAATCCTGCCTTTAATTCCAATATTATTTTATTCATTTATTGGAATTAATAATTCTCTTAGAGTTTTGGGTAAAATTATATTATGTTTTTGATGTTTTTGGGATACAGTGTTAGGCGCATTGTCAGTGTATGGTCTGGGAAAATTATGCTGCCTGGCTAGGAAAAATATGTATTAGGTTTTAGACATGCTTATCTTGCTAGATCATAGTTTTATTAATAGTACGAAAAAAATTTGCATTGTTTCTAGGTGTGTCTAGTGATGTGTGCATGTTTGGAGTATGGTATAAAAAAAGTTATGGCCATATCCTGTGATTTGACCAGTTTTAAATTTTTTTGGTTTTCCTAAATAATCCTTGCCTAATTAAAAGTTTGTACAAACCCTATCTCACACCCTTCAACTCAGTAAATCCTTGGGGGAATTCCCCTACTTTCATCTCACCTCACATGGATTATTATTTTTATTTTCTCTATGTTTGAGATTAGTTATTCTTGGAAAGATCCTATAAATCCATCCATCTTTCTTACCAATCTATTTTCTGTGGTTTTATTATTATCCTTCAAGCCTGAGGTTCTATTTCAGTTAGATTTAGTGTTTATAGTGAATCTAATCATAGGGATTTTTATGTATCGGCCTTATACACATCGTCTGCATCATTTTTTGAGCTTCCTGTATCATATGCGACTCGTTAAACTTGAGTTTAATATATTTTATTTAATATAACAACATTACATGGAATTCATTTGAATGCATGATATTTACTAAAATAACTTCATATCAAATTATGATTATATATGGTTCCCTTTATGGGTGTTGAAATGTTTTTAAAATTTTTCATCCCTTGGAATTATGGGGGTTTCATTATTTTTCTATTTCGGGTTTTGAAATAGTAGGTTTATAAATTTCTAGTCAATGTATAAATTTTGTAGGGCATGTTTTCAATTGATATTTGATTTTGAAAGGGATTTTGACATCAGTTAATTTTATGGGAAGTTGTTTTTAATTAAATTGGAGATTTTTTTTGAAAAATTTCTTTTAAATAATGAATTTATTTATTTGAAAAAGGGTTTTAGTGTTTAAAATGGGTTTTTAGGAAAGTGTTGCGTTTTAATTTATTTAAAATGGGATTTCTCAAATGTGTTTCCATAATTAAACTTTAAATGCTTGGTAATATGTCTTAGTATCCCAAGATAGTTTTCAATGGACCATAAATAGTTTCAAAGGGGGATTTAAGTTGATGTTATGTGACGACCTCAAATTTTTCCCCCTTATTCAATATTCCATGATTAAGCATTTTTCTGGATGTGAATTAATTATTATTATGCAATGTTTGATGATTGTGCATAGATATGAAAGGTGATATTTATTATGTGGGTGTTTAAGGTAATATGAGATTTAATTTTTATGTTATGTTGATGCATGTGATGATCATTGGCTTGTTGTTTCTCACATCTATTGAATTAACTACATGGGAACCCTAGAAACTAATATATAGTAAGAGATTTATTCTATAGAATTTAGCTCATACACTAACTAGTTTACCATAATTATATGGTTTTCTCTAATAGAGGTGTTCTCCCTAATGAGGTCTATATGGGTATATTTGGCATATTGTTTATTTTTTTAGGATGAAACATAGGATGAATATTGATCTCGTGTTATGTAATGTATATGGTTGTCTCACTTTAGCACCCAATGAGTTGACCTTGAATCTAGTTTATTTTTGGTAATTCCATTTAGGGGATTCCCATATTGTACTTTTTTTATCATCTTCTTATATTGAATTATATAGAACCATTTCAGTGGTACTATTTATTTGGTTTTTGCTAAATTTAATTACAATTTCAGATTGATCACTACATTATTTTTTTCATGTAATGATTTATGTTTTAAATAGGTTATTTAAAAATTGGATTTTTAAGAAATATTTTGAAAAATTACATGGTGTTTGATAAAAATGTATTTTTTTTTAAAATTTCATTTCCCTTCATGTATCAATATAGATTTTTTAAGTGAATATTTTATATTAATTTCTAATGGAAAATGATTTTGAAAGTGGTATTTTCATAGCAATGAAATATGGTTTGTTTTCTCATGTGCACTTGCATGTAAAAGCTTAATTTCTAAATATAGTTTCAGACTAACATTATTAAAATTTCATTTTTTCATAATTGCATAAAATACTTTGTGAGATCCTAATTGGAATGTTTATCTCAGACCCTTCATACACTAATGAGTGTATATAGTTATTATTTTTTCTTCTAGGTTCCCAAAATATGACACTTTTTTGATTATTTCTTGTTATTTTCATGAGAGTATGTGTTAAGAGGTGGTAAGTGGAAGTGGGCCACATGGAGTTGGTTTTTATGGTTTGAGTTTGATTTTGATTTATTTTGGAATGACACATATTGGATATTTTGTCATACTATATTTATAATTCTATTAGTGATTTGTATTTGCTTTTCCTTATAATATGCATATTTATATTTTTAGAGAAGGGTTTGGATGTACGTTTTGGTTTATAGAATTATGTTTTGATTATTTTCTTTTGAGTTGCTTATTTTATATGCATGCTAGAATAATGTGTAGACTTACCATTCCATATTATTAATATATTCTAGACATTTATCAATTTTTATTCAAGGGATAAACCATTCCCAAAATCACATTCCTTAATCCCCATGCACCATTTTATATCCTATAGGGATTAGGAATGACCTTTGAGCCTAGTGATGGGCTAACTCAGGTGTCACGATAGGTCAGCTCGGTCTAGTTCATTACAGGTTTTGGACATAGGTAGAGAATTATGTTACAAGTGGTTTATTACCACCATTGGATATACCTGAGTGGAAATGAGAGGACATATTGATAGATTTGATAACCAGTTTTCATCATTCCTAGGGATAATATGAAAACATTCTGGTGGTCATGCATCAATGGATGAAGTCATCTCACTTCTTAGCCATTTAGTATTAATTTACTATGAAGGTTATTACAATGTGGTATATGAATGAGGTGATGAATATTCATAGGGTGTTGAAGGACATCCTATATAATCAGGACCCTTATTTTACCTCATGAGTTTAGAGGATATTGCATCATGCCTTTGGCTCCTAGTTTCACTTCAGTATAACCTTCCATCATTAGATGATGGGAAGATTGAGTGGACACTCCAGTTTCTAAAATATATGTTCTGAGCTTGTATCTTGGATTTTTGTGGGTAGTGGGTGAATCATTTTCCCTTTTTTGAGCTTTCTTATGAAAACAACCATCTCTCTTCCTTGGGAATGGATATTTTTGAGACATTTTATAGGAACCAATTTTGATCTTCATTCTGATGGACTAAGGATAGAGAGTTGGTAGTCCTTGGGATAGATGTGTTGTAGAGTATGACTGATAATATTTAGATGATTTGGGAGTTTATGCGGGTAGATTATGACCATAAAAAGTGATATGATGATCGTAGGTGGAGGCAAATAAAGTTTTCGTATGGAGACCATGTGTTATAACGGGTTTCCCATCATCATGGGTAGTGTAGGTTTGACCATGGTAGTAATATATCCCTTTTTTATTGGAGTTTTTGAGGTGTTACAATATATTTGTGAGGTTTCATATAAGTTTTTACTTACCCTATAGATAAAACAGTTCCATGATGTATTTCATGTGTTTCCTTTTCATTAGTATCTTCACATTGATTCACATGTCTTTGATTGTTTAAAGTTGGATGTCGGGGGTGACACAATGTTCATGGAGTGACCGATCAAGATTCAAGATCACTAGAAGAAGGTTTTATATGGTTAGGTTATCCCTTTAATTTGAGTTCTATGGAATTAGGGTGATCTGTAAGAGAGTATATGGGAATGACAGTCGAGGATGAATTCTTAGTATCCCAACTTGTTTGATTCCTGATTTTATTTGGTAATGTAATGTTTGAATTTGTGTTGATTTAATCGAATTTCTTACTTCCTTGATTGTTATGATAGGTTGATGAAATCTTCTTTTATGAGAGGTGTCCTATTGGGATTTCTTGGTTGGTGGAATATATGGATTTCATTTTGGGTATGGTTTTGATTCTAGGGGAATAAAATCATTTTCTAGGTATATAATGCTACAACCTAGACCTTCTTAACCCATTGCTTTTCATTTTTTGGGTTTTGGGGGAATTGGAGGAGGTTTGAGGGAGGAAGGGTTGAGTCTAAGATAATATTATATTAGGGGGTTTCTTTTATGATATGGTAGGTCATGTTGTGTCGTAGAGGTCGAGCATTGCATCACATATCCTTCAAGTTTCACCATAGTGGTCTGGTGGTCAATGTCAATGGTTCTTCCATTTTTAGACCCTACATCATTCCCCTTTGGATGCATCATAGAGTTAAAGGGTTGATATTATTTGCTTTATCCAATTTAGTGTGTTTCTTTTGTGTGGAAATTTGGTTTCAACATGGTATTAGTTTTAGGATAATGGGGATATAAGGAAAGTGCAAGGATTATATTGTGGTTCTTCCCACTGTTTTAGGGAGGATGGGTGGAAGATTTTACTTATTCTTCCATTTTGGGATCTACTGTGTGGTGGTTCTTATGTTGAACCTTTGATGTGTTTAGAAGTAATAAGGATTTAATGTGGAGGAAAGCCTTGCATCATGGTTCCTCCCCAATATTATTAAATATGGGTGTTTATTGTGACATGATTCTCATAGATTCACCCCATTTAACCCCATTGTGGTAGTGATACCTTTGTTTTGTTGTGGTTTTTGAGAAAACCCTAGCCTTTGCAGAACAGTATGTATCTCTATTCAATGGGATTATGTATTAGAGGCTGATAATAAATTTAAGGTCTCCCCTAAATTCTATTTTTTGACCTTTGATTATCTTAACCATTTGGTGACTCAAGTTTGATTTTAGGGGACCTTTGAATTTCTTTTTTATTGGATTTTATCCTCAACTTTGTGAGATTGGTTATTGGTGATCTGGGTGAGTTCCTTATATTATATTCATGGTTCATTATCTATTACTTATCCAAAGAAGTATGTTATAGTTGTAGTGTTTGGTTCTATTGATGTTAAGGAAAGTGATTTTGATTGATATCATTGTGTTCTAGGGTTACTTCTTTATTTCAATTTTGTGACCATCTCTTCTCTCCCTAGTTCATATGCAATGGTTGTAATGATCTGATTGAGATAGGTGATTCAAGAGATCTAATTTATTATGTGCATAATGTGGAACTAGCATGATTTTATACTCATTGGATGGACAATATGAATTTTACTAATAAAGATAATGAAATGGACTTAATGAAATTGATAAGAATGGGTAGTTAACCATGTTTTTACTTTTTTTTATCATAGTTCTCAAATAATTGATGTCTATTTCCAAATGTTACTGAAAATTGTTGATGTTTTCTAGAATTTTGTATTAATTATTTGATTTATCTATTAGAATCACCTTTCATAAAAGGTTAATAACTTATAGATGGTAATAAAAAAATATGTATAACTTGGTAATTGAAATAAATATTTCTTTTTAATTAGGGGTTTATTGCTATCAATACAAGCATTAAATGAGAACCCTGGAAGTGTTTGTTACTAAATTGGTTGTTATATGCTTTCTGTGATGTTATGATTTTGTGTGTATTCAATTTTCCATTGTTATGGATGGTTTTTATGTGGGGGTGTTGGGTAGTGGGTTCTATGGTAGATTCCATGGGTAGCATGGTGTGGTATAGTTGTAGATGTGGACTATATGGTAGGGTTGTAGTTTCCAAGCCATGGATGAAATGTGGAAATGTGTAGGTTTCTATGGAAAAATGACATGACTGTTTGATGTTTTATTTCATTATATTTTCCTGATATTAGTGGAAAAATTATAGTAATGATTAACGTGGAAGTGGGTGTGTCTAAAATTAAATTAAATCATGACTATAAATGAAACGATGATTCATAAAATGAGCAAGAAACAACTAAACTAAATATGGGTGATGGATTGGTTAGGTTTTAATTAAATATATAATTAAATGATATATCAAATTTAATATAGTTGATAAAAATAAATCTTATAATTTGTTAAATGGTGCGCATAGATATAAATTTTTGTTAGGTTATGGTGGCAATTTTGTATAGGAAATAGGGCTTGTGTGTGATGATATATTTAGTAGTGTAGTTAGTGTGCGATAGAGGTCGTGGTGATGTTCATGAGCTATGTTATCAATGTTTTTGAAATAAATCTATTTGGTTAGTCTTGTGTTTACTTGTATTATAATTTATATTTTCCTTGTGATATTATATGCAACCCACCTAGTTCTGATAACCTTACTGACACCCAAAATGGGTTGGGTTTCACGTGTTTCCCTAATATCTAGGTTTATGTGGGAACAAATTGTTAATTACTACCTTTTCACTTCTCCCTATTCTAGGTGTGTTAGGAGGTGTGATGGATCATGGTAGGCACAATCATACTAGCATAGGATGTGGTGTGCTGACAGACCTAATAAGGTGTTGGTGTGACGATATATATGATCACATGTGAAAAGTATGTGATGTATTAGAAGAACCTACATGGTAGATGAGATGATCTTACTTGTGTTGGTAGGTGATGTATATTTTATTTCATTAGAAGTTAATCCATCAAAATTACATTCAGTAGAATTTTGTACACCTGATGATAGGTTGGACAAGATCTTCAAAATATAGTATTAGGACCATCAAAATTTCTCATCTACCAATGGTTTTAAGATGGAGTTTCATAAGTCCAAAATTTCATAAAGTTTAATGGGTTTCTGAGTTGGTAATCAAGTTCGAGTAGTCATTAGTAGTAGTAAATGGTTTTATGGAATTAGGTATTACAGGTTTAATAAATTGAGCGTAGTATATAAGTGTGTTAGACCACAATGGAAAGAATGATTCAATATAAGATTTATTATAGTGATATAATGTTTGTAAGGATTGATTTTCTCTTTTAAACTATTTGTAATCACCTATATTTTTTTGTTATAATAGAATAAAGTAGCGGTGTGTCTCCCCATTCATGTATGACACATCATCTAAAGAATGTTAAAATCTACAATCTTTCTTATTTTTTGTCTTTCCGTTTCATCTACTATCATTGAATGTATTTATGGTACATTGTATGTTTGTGGATTTTGTAGTGTTATTAAAGTCAAATTTATTTTATGGAAAGGGTTTCATACCTTCATACTTTGATTACACTTAGTCAAAGTGAAGTAATCTTCTAGATAAAAACACAAAGTTTCTTATGAATGATATTCTAGTAAACCGATGTGTGAAATTCTAGTGGTTATATTAATATAATGGATCAGAATTTGGGTTCCCCAATAAGTTTTATAAAGGTTCCAAGTTTTTTAGAATTTTAGGTTAACAAGACGTTAATAACTCAGGTATGTAATTAGATTATGGAAATATATAGATTGATAAATTTTAAGGAACTAAATTTGGAGTTTAGAGGATATAAATTGAATATTATTTGATTCAAAATGAATTTGATGTTCCCTTTTTGGAGTGAAATTAGAGCTATGAATGGTACATTTTGTATAGAAATGTGCTAGATTTAGTAAGAATGTCTTTAGCATGAAATGTTTCTTTCATCATTTGGGATAAGAAAACTATAGGGGATGTTATGAAGGCCATGGATAAAATGTATGAAAAGAAAAAAACCCTTAACAAATACTTTATGTTGTGAATGTTCTATGAATTAAGGTAATCAAAAGTAATACTAGTATTAGATCATGTGAATGAATTCTATAGAATCTATGGGAAGCTGCAGTCAGTGAAGGTTACATTTGTAGATGACGTATCATCACTTATTCTGTTATCTTCAATTTCAAAAATATGGGATGCTATTGTGACATTAGGCAGTAATTATAAACTAAAAAGTTACTTTGTGTTTGTGAATATTTGGAATATAATCTTGAATAAGAATCTTAGGTGGAGGTAATTCCATGTTTCTACCAATAGTGTTCTTAATACCAACGTAGGGGGTGATCACCTATATGGAAACCAGTCTATTAAGAAGAATTAATCCAATGATAATTCTTA
This sequence comes from Viscum album, assembly GCA_963277665.1. NCBI lineage: Eukaryota > Viridiplantae > Streptophyta > Magnoliopsida > Santalales > Viscaceae > Viscum > Viscum album. Next base: position 36,120,596 of record OY728131.1, read on the forward strand.
AAAAAAGAGTCATAGAAACTTAGATGGATCAAGAAATACATGATAAAGTTTTGGGAAAAATTTAATATCATGTAGAGTTAAAAAAATACAAAGAGAATATCCGAAAGGAATAAATGTTTGACAGCTCAAATTCCATTAATATAATAAAATATAGAAAAAAATATCTATGGATTGTTAATACGCTCACTGAATATTGGGTGATTGGTTCAATAGAATCCTATCATTTAATTGGAGATCAAGAATACAAGGTTAATTATGCACTTGGGAAGTTCTGGAAAGGTCATATGGAAGATGGTGAAGCCCTTGATATTACTAGAAAAGGAGAGGTCAACATCCAGATGAAGAATGGGGGATTCTTGAAACTATCAAAAGTTCACCACATCCCTGTTCTATTGAAATATTTTATTTCTATTAGATAAATTGATGAAGAATGTTATAGGACAAAATTTGAAAATTTTGTTGAAAAGTTATCAAAGGATCCCTAGTGGTTGTAACATGTGACGTCATGAATTGGGAGCCACTGAATGGTGCCTTGAGCTGGTTGGCCACATACCCTCAAGCGTGCCTCCCTCTAGGGAAGATGGTTCCCACTAGCAGTGAGGGTATGGTAAGTTAGTCTTGGGGAGACTATACCCTCTATTATCAGAATAAAACACCAGTGAAAGAAAATAAAAATAACTAAGTAAAGAAGAGTATAAATAACCACAACAATGCCATGATATATGATAGTCAAAACTCAAAAATACAATACTCAACTGAAAGGTAAGTCATACTATGACAAGGCAAGTGCCAGGTGTTTACAATGCATCTCAAAGGAAATACACAACGACTCCAAAATGGGTCTTGAACTACGTCTGGTTCCCACTCCCATGCTCTAATCCCAAACAGTAACCTATCCCAAGGCCTTTACCTTATCTTGTCCTGTAACAACAAAGTCTGCTTGGGTGCCAATCAGGTAGCCTGAATAGGGTGTGAGTAGAACTCAGAAGGCCACCACCTACAGTGTCTAAAACAAGTCCAGTCAAAAGATAGTGCATGCATATTTATGAAGCAATAAATACAATGCATAATCTAAATAATTATAACAATGCCATATAATCTTTAATCATCACATTAGTCCAATTCAATTCATGTTTACCATTTGAATAATCATTGATTTTTATCATTCATTTGGTGTAGGTCTTCATGCATAGCACCCCAATTCTCAGTTGATACATCAATCATTATTTTCATTAATTGGGTGTAGGTCGTCATGCCTAAAACCCCAAATCTCATTGAGTGTAGGTCATCTTGGCTAACACTTATTTTCTCATTCAGTGTAGGTCATCATTCCTAACAGACCATAATCTCAAGCTTGGATAATTATTGGGGAGGAACATCATGTCCAAGTCCCAACTTCTAATCGGTCTAGGATGTCATTCCTAGCACCACAAAATATCAGCCATTTAATAATTCTTTAAATCATAAGAATTTTCTACATTATTCATTTACTAATACAATGATTAGTTAAACATTTAAAATTCCATTAGTTAATTGTAAAATTAACTAAGAATATAACCATTTAGTTAATTCATCAATTAATTAATCAATCAAAATCATTATCATCCCATAATTAATTCTTCACAATTAATTATCCATTTCAAATATCATCTTATCATAATCAATCCTCATGATTAATTATCTTTGATCAAAATCAAGACATATAACAAATTATCATAATTAATTATATTTTTTCAACATCTTTTCACATAACTAATTCTCAGAATTAATTATATTTTCACATTCAATTAAATATCTCAATTAGAATATAAAATCTCTAAGAGATCTATTTGGGAAACCCCCATTGTTTGTTCTGTGATTCAATCATCAATTAAATCAACAAGGCATCTCAATTGAATTCCATATACCTAATTACTCCAAATTAGGAAATTCAATTATCAAGGGAATTTATAAAATTCATAAACTCATACACAGATCATAAATCATGACCATGAGCGTTCAATTTAGACCACCTAACTCAGTTTATTAACCGATTTTATCCCAACGGAAATCCCCAAAATCCGAGCGACACAAAATCATCGATCAAACTTTGGAACTAAATCCATAAACCCAAAATTAACATCAAAGTCATTAAGATCTTTAAAATATAGTTTTAGATTCACAATCCTAGATCTATATCACAACACATAGGTTTAGATCCATGGAAATAGTGAATATCCTCCATGAAAAGACCTAGAAAAGATAAGAGAAAGAACATAAGAAGCATCAGGATAAAATCCACATACGGGGAGGAGAGTAGATCTTCAATCCAGGTTTTAAATCCGAAAGAACGATGTTCGAATCGCCTTGGAATCTCTCTTAGAGTCTTTGGAAATATCTAGAATTCATCATTCCTAATCCAAGGTTAAAGTATGGGAGTCTTGGGAGGTTCGACTGGCTTTAAAAATGATTTTCAGAATTAAAAACCCACACACATAGTTTCCTGGGAAGAGGCACACCATTAGTCAAACCATACAACAAACATGAAGATCTTTCTACCCAGGTTTTCACAGTTTTGCGGCATGGTTTTTCAAACCGTATGCAAACTGTGCAGACCCCTATATCCAGTTTTGCATGCTCGGCATGGTTGGTCGCATAGTTTGTCAAACCGTGCGCAAATAGTTCACAACCCACTATCTATTAGTTTTCCTTAAAACTTCACCCAAATTCACCCCAAGCCACAAATCCAAGTTAAATTTACTTAAAAGATTCAAAAAGGACTTCAAAACGCACCTGAGATGACTTCAAAAAAAGCCGGGATCTTACAATCTCTCCACCTTATAATAGCTCATCCTCGAGCTGCATGATAGAGAAAATATTTTAATTATTTTTTATATTTAATTCAATTATTTAATCCCTAAAAATTTAACTAGTTGAGTTATTTTCATCAATTTTGGATTTAGGATGTGTTTTGGGCTAAAATTGGAAAACTGCTTAATTTGGAAATATTGACATATTTTAGTCACTTTGGTAATTCAAAAATATCTTTTAAAATATAAATCCAATTGATGAGATTATTTTTTTGGGTTCATATATTTGTTGTATACATCTTTATTTTTTGGAACAGGATTTAATTCAGGCATCCATGGGTCTGAAAAAATCAATCAAGTTGGACAATTATTCTGAATGACCATGTGTACCCCACCTAAATGAATTAATCATAAATCAGTCTAAATACATCTAATTAAAGTGATTATAATTTTATTTGAAAGTTTACTTAATGGGGTGTTATTTTGTAGAATATCATGGACATATTCATTCATTAAGGCGACCCATGGATGCTCAAATTGTAGGGTAGGAAAAAGGAAACATTCATCCAGAATAAATTCTCGTATTTAATTGGCTATATCTCACGATACATAGGGAGGATGAATATGAACGTTTGGGGGAAAACATAATATATATTTTGGAATATATTTCAAGAAGAAACTATTCCACAATTAGGCCATTTAATTGGCCTACCATGGTCAATCCTTCGGTGGACATAATCTGCAGGTAATCTTAAAGAGGAATTATGAAGATCTTAAATTTGAAGACTAGAGGATGACACCCCCTTGGCCTATATAAAGAGTAGTTCACCCATTTTCATGAGGGAGTCTAATACCACACTTGGAGATGGATGGAATCTAAGGGACACTCGGGGAACATCTTCTTCAGCATCATTCACTGTCTTTCTTTTATTTTTCTTTACTTTAAAATGTATCCCCTCTCCCGTATCATCTTGCTTACCCTATCCATAGAGGGTTAGATTCATTTTAGTGATTGGGAATAGGGGAGGGTGGACCTATGTGTGATCATGAGTTATTTTTCTTTAAATGAATTGAATTTATTCTTCTTTCTTATTCTCGTTTCAATTCTTAATTCAGTTTCAAATTCCAAATGTGGTTGTGTTAGTTTTTTATTCTGAAATTATAAATTTCTTTGGTCGATGATCACATCTCCCTCCACCAAATTCTAATCTATATATGGTGGAACAATATTAGGGTTGGTTGGTGAGTTCTTGGCAGTAGTCAAGCACGTGTCTAAAATTGTATGTCAGAATATTGGTTTATTAGGGAACAAAAATTCCAGGTTAGGGATTGTTCTAATTAATCAAGAAACCTTCTGAAACCCTAAACTCATTGGAAGGAGGATAGAACAATCAAAGGTTTTGGATAGGAAAAATCCCATCACATCCATCTGACCAATGGAGAGAGAGGACTTGGTAGATGAATCTCTCTCTTACCAGTTAAAGAAAAACGAAGGAGGTACAAAATTTGAAAACCATGATGGCACATCACTAGGTTTAGCCGAACCCAATCCGATCACTGTCTTTATCATTTGTTTAAACCAATCAATTAAATTTGTTTGTTTCTCTCATAGTCATTAAAATTAATTAAAACCAATCCTTTTCATAAAACCTAAAAAAGTGACAACCTTATTTTGTGTGCACTACTCTTCGAGAAACTACCTTGGATCAACTTCTATACTATACTTAGGTAATTAAAATATTGTTTTTCCATTACCCACAACAAGCGTGCGTCAAACATGGAACTGTTTCCGGAGAGGCAGTACCTCGAAACTTTTTTTAAATAAAAATATCTTTTGAATGACCCATAGTTCAAATAGATATTTATTGGAATTCAATCTTGAAATTGAGCTCACAATAATAATGTTATTCGTAAATTTAATGGTCTTGTAGGTGAAGACCCAATTCGACATATTAAATAATTCACCTATGTCTACTCCAACTTCAAACCTCGAGTAGTCACGGAAGAGCATGTGATGTGGAGGGTATTCTCCTTCTCACTAGAGGGAGCAGTGAAGGAATGGTTGTACAATCTTCCACCGAGGGAGATCAGTGACTGGGAAGATCTGAAAAAATGCATCCTACAAAGATTCTTCCCAACATCCATGAGAACTGCAAAAAAATGAGACTTATATCATACATCAATCAACTGGAGAAACCCTCTACGAATAATTGGAACATTTCAAGAAGATTTGTGAAAGTTTCCCACACCAAGAAATAGAGTAGGACCAATTCCTTGTGTGATTCTACCAAGGATTGATTTAAAATGATATGAATCTACTAAATGCCTCACCGGGAGGAGCCCTCATTGACAAATCACCTGCAGATATCTGAGTTTTGATTGAAAACATTGCACAAAATTTACAGCAGTTTGGCACTCTCGGTACTATCACCAAAGGATTCAATGAGGTAAGAACATATAATCAAGTAGAATTAATTAGAAACGAAATGGGTGAACGCATTAGGTTAGTGTGATAAATAGATTTGAACCATGTGAAAGAACAAAAAGGACCGAATAAGGTATGTGGTTTATGATCATCTAATTCTCATTATACTGATCAATGTCCAGAAGTGCAGGGGACAGAAAGTTGTGATGCAGTTTATCAACAAAGGCAATACCAGCCGCAAACCCAACCAGGGTATGGGTATCAACAGAACCAAGCCAGAGCACTTTGTCAGTGGCAATATCAAAACCTAATAGCATTCCAACAACCTTATAAGAATCCCTTACAAAAACAAAAAACCTTCCAACTGCCACCTTTCTAGTGGACGAATTTTGAGAAACCATCCAGAAGTGCACTAAAAATTGGAGATCAACAGTTGAAGACAAGAGTTGCGAGAATAGAAGATAAAATGGACACGATAGATGATCAATTTGAAATCATTATGGATTCTCTCACCAAGAACCAAGGTAATATTCCCATACAAGGAATTCCCAGCACCATTACCATCTGCATTGGTTGAGACAAAGAATGGTGAAGAAGAACGACTTGAACGAGAAATTCAGGAAACTATCTTGAAAGTTGAGATTAACATCCCACTACTAAATGCAATCTGAAAAATCCTGAAATATGAAATATTTATGAAAGAGGTGTGTACTAATATAAGGAGGTTTGATGGAAATTAAAGAATCAACATAGGAAGAAGTTTCTCAGCATTGATCACACCAACGGTACATCAAAAATGTCATGATCCATGGACATTCTCTATTCCATGCATTATCAGTTCTTTAAATTTTATAGATGCATTATGTGATTTTAGAGCTTCGATAAATGTGATTCCCCACTCGGTGTTTTCATATTTGAAGATCGGTGAACTAAAACCAACTCGGGTGGTGGTACAATTAGAAAACAGATCAACCATTTTCCCAGCTAGAGTTGTCAAAGATGTACTTGTAGGAGTGAGAGGATTAATCTTTCCAGTGAACTTTTATATACTTTCCATGGAGGAAGACTGAGCACCAGCCCAATCTCCAATCATCCTAGGGATTCCATTCTTGAAAATAGTAAGGATGATCATCAATGTGAATAAAGGAACACTCACCCTGGAACTCAGAGATAGTACAATACACTCCATCGTTCTTGATACATTGAAACACCCATCCAATAATCACTCACTTTATGAGATCTCCCATGATGAAGGTATAGAACCAATTTAACAATCAGGTATACTTCATGACTTTTTATCAGTATGAGGACCCTTTTCATTTTAATTTTATAATTCCCATGAACCTGAAAATTTTGATATCATGTTGGAGGATGATGTAAAATCTAATTTTTTTCAATGATTTAATAAAAGGAAGTGAGATAATACCAAAGAATTCAACTTTATAAGTAGGAAATATAAATGCAATATCATCTCTTGAACAACCCCCATGTTTAGAGTTGAAGCCTTTTCCATATGATTTGTAGTATGCTTACCTAATGGATGGAGAGAAATTGCAATTAATCATTGCCAATACCCTATCCCATTCACAAGAACAAACACTGATTGACCTTCTCAAAAGGAATGAAAAAGCTGTAGGATGGATTTTAGGTGGTATTCTTGTAATTAACCCTAAGGTATGATCTCATAATATATTTTTAGAAAGTGATTCTCAACTAGTTAGGCAATCTCAAAGAAGACTCAATCCCATAATTATGGAGGCTGTTAAGAAAGAGATAAATAAATTGTTAGCAGCTGATATCATTTACCCAATCTATGATTCTCAGTGGGTCAGCCCAATTCACGTAGTCTTCATGAAAACTGGCCTAACCACTATTAAAAATGAAATAAATGAGCTGATTCCCCTAAGAGTACAAAACAGCTCGAGAGTGTGTATAGATTATAGGAAGCTAAATCAATTTACCAAAAAATATCACTTTCCTATTCCGTTCATTGATCAAATGATTGAAATGTTAGCCGAAAAAACTAATTACTATTTTTTAGATGGATTCTCAGGATATTTTCATGTACCGACTACACCAAAAGACCAGGAGAAGACGACCTTCACCTATCCTTTTGGAATATTTTTCTATAAAAGGATGCCTTTCACGCTATGAAATGGCCCAGGTACATTTTAACGGTGTATGGTGAGTATTTTCTCGGACCACATTAAGGACTGCTTGGAGGTGTTTCTTGATGATTTCACAGTTTTTGGAAATTCATTTGGTTATTTCTTAGGAAATTTTTAAAAATTATTGAAAACATGCATTAAAAATAACCTAGTCTTAAAAATTGAAAAATGTCATTTTGTGGTTGAAAAGTGGATCGTGTTTGGGAACATAATTTCACAAAATGGGATTGAGGTTGATAAATCCAAAGTGGTTGTAATAAATTCCTTGCAATATCCAACTTGTTTCATACATGTTAGATCCTTTTTAGGGCATGTAAGATTTTATAGAAGATTTATCAAGGATTTCAGTAAGATTTCTCTCCCTCTCTCAAGATTAATTTGAAAAGATGCTAAATTTAATTTTGATTTTTCATATAGGGAATCATTTGATGAATTAATGGAAAGGATGATAACACCACCAATAATGTAGCCACCCAATTGGGATTACCCTTTTGAGCTACATTGTGTTGCATCCAACCAAGCGGTGGGAGCCTCTCTATCACATAAAATTAAAAACAATCTTCAAGTCATATCCTACACATCAAGAAACATGGATGCAACAAAAATAAATTACAAAACCACTGAGAGGGAGTTCCTTGCAGTCATTTTTGCACCAGATAAATTCTGATCATATCTTCTTGGCACTAAAGTTGTTGTTTTTTCTGATCATGCATCAATTAGTGGTTAATGAAAAAGGTAGATGCTAAACCACGATTGGTGAGATGGATGCTACTATTAAAAGAGTTCAATTTGGAAATCAAATATATTAAGGGGACCGAAAATCCAGTGGCTTATCATCTGAGTCGACTTCCCCACACCGCTGAAGTAGAAATCCCAAACAAGAACGCACTTAATTATGAGCTTCCTAGAGAACAAATCTACTTCATCAACAGTAAAATACCATGGTATTCGAAAATTGTAAAATATTTTGTTACATATTAGGTACCATCTCATATAAGCTCTCATCAACAACATACGCTTAAATCTGAATCAAGATTCTATATTTGGGAAGATCCATTTCTGTAGAAAATTAGTAATAATCAAATCATAAGAATATTCTTACCATGAAGTGAAATTAAATAACTGTTTCAATTTTTTCATAAATTATATTGTGGAGACCACTTTGGAACTTAGAGGAATGCCTGAAAAGTTTTAGAATCTGGACTCTACTGGTCCACCTTTTACAAGGATGCATATGAATTTTGTAGAAGATGTGAAAATGCCAATTTTTTTGGTAACATATCCAAATGATGTGAAATGACGTAAAATACAATACGATTTTATGAAATTTTTGAAGTGTCGGGAATAGATTTCATGGGACCATTCCCAATGTCATTTGGAAATTCATATATTCTTTTGGATGTAGACTATGTTTCAAAATGTGTTGAAGCAAATGAAACCAAAACTGATGATGCTAAATTTGTTTGTGGTTTTGTTAGGGATAACATTTTCTAAAGGTTTCGGGTTACATGGGCAATCATCAGTGATAAGGGAACTCATTTCCACAACAGGAAAATGGAATCAATTCTGAAGAAGAATGGGGTAAATCATAGAACTTCTACCCCATACCATCCCCAAACAAATGGCCAAGTAGAAGTATCCAATAGAGAAATCGAAACCATTTTGGAAAAGACTATTAAACCCCACCGTAAGAACTAGAGCCAAAGGTTAGATGATACCTTATGGGCATACAGAATGGCCTACAATACACCTATAGGGATGTATCCCTATAGACTGATCTATGTAAAGAGTAACCACCTTCCTGTGGAGTTGGAGCACAGAGCAAACTGGGTGGTCAGAGAGATGAATCTATACCTTGAGAAAGCTGGGAAAGAAATAAGATTACCATTATAAGAGTTAGAGGAAATAAGAAGAGAATCTTTTAAAAACTATATGATCTATAAAGAGAGAATAAGGATGTACCATGACAAGATGATTCAACCAAGAACCTTCAACCCAGGAAATCACGTGTTACTCTACAAATCCAGACATAAGCTTATGCCATGTAAACTTCGTTCCAGATGGGAAATCCCTTTTACTTTTATTCATGTATACCCCTTTGGTGTTGTGAATATTAGAAAGGAAGGAGGAGGAAACCCATTCACTATAAATCTGCAGAGGATGAATAAGTTCCACGGGACCATACCTTAAGAACTAGTGGAGGAGATCACACTTCTTCACCCTGAATAAAAATGAAGACCTACAAGGTTGCATCATTCCATAACACTTGATTAAATGTAGTAACTCCATCCTTTTTAAACTTACATAAAAAATTCCATTTATATGCATTGAGGACACTGCATCAATTATGTTTGGGGGAGGGAATATTGTAGTCTTGGATTTTTCAAAAAATTTGGTTTTTTTAGTCGAGCCAATGACATTAAACAAAGGCGCTACCGTGAGGCAACCCACGTTTTTTCCCATTGTCTACTTGTACTCTTAGTCATAAACTAGCTTGATTAAACAGGCCTGCACTATCAATTGTTTTTATTTTTATATTTCAGGTCTATTAATGAAGATGTTTGAAGGCAGAAAATTTTCAAGCCAATAGAGAACCCTTAAGACAGGCGCAAAGTAGGAAAATAAGCTATAGTGGGATTACATGTCATGAAGATAAGAATCCATTTGAAAGGGGAGTAAGAGTTTCAATTCTATATTACCCAACTATATTCCATACAATTTTAGTTTTTTAAAGCGTTAATTAGAAAATGCATTCCAACACTTGAATTCATGTTTTACTTGACTTATCTAGGAGACATGTGTTTCATAAGAATCCAGTGATTCCCTCTTTTATATTTAAATGTTAATGAGATTGAAGGAGTAAAATAGATAATTGGATGTTTAAAGTGAAGCATGGATATTGAAATTAGTCTCATGATTTGAGGGATTTAATTTTTTCATGTAAATGAAATTTCCCTACCATTTTTCATGTTTTGAATTTCTGAAATTCATGTGAAATAATTTTTTATTATTAATCATGCCATGAGTGATTGTCCAATATCAGATTTCCATTTTCGAGAGGATTTATAGACCAAATATTTTCTATTTTATCTTTAGCATTTTGATGAGTGATCTTGGGACATGCCACCTTCCAGAACTTGTATTGAAGTTTATCAAAGCTATGACTATTCAAAAACACATTTAAAATGACTGAGTAACTACATTGTCTAGCCACATATTTACCTAATACCCACCCTTATATTTATCCTTCATTAGCCTATGGATTCCCTGAATTGCCTTATAGGTTTAATCCACATTACAAGCCGATTTCTTCTTACCTACCCACTCTTTTAGTATTTTTGAATGGATATTTCAAGTTTGAGTGTGGGGGAATGGCATTTAGTGTGCGTTCATTAGGATATGTATCATTTTTTGGTGTTGTGAGGTGTGTTTCATTATTTTGGGCAATGTATTACTCGAAAATTGGGCATGATTCCTCATTTCATTATGCTTCTTTCATTTCATCCAGTTCACCTTAAAAAAAGTGAAAAAAATTGAAAATAAAGTTGTTCCTGTCTGGAGATTTAAAAAAATGAGAAAAATAAAGCTGTGCCTTTTTGGAGCTTTTAAAAAAATATATAAAAAGGGAGAACTTGGATTATATCATTCTTTGTAATCATTTATTGACTCATGTACCATGTCATAAAAAGTGGGTGGTATTGTGTATCAAATTATCAAGGGAACTTGAGTGAAGATCATCCTATGTTTTCACTTGATTAATCATGCATTGTACATAAGATTCATACCTCTACTTGTATCCTTAAATTATTTCAATCATTTAGCCACCAACCCTAAGCCACAATGTCATTTGAACCTTTATTGCAAGTGCTCATGATTTTATGTGCTTTTTGTCTTTAAAAAAAGGAGAAAGTAGTTCCTTACAAGCCTATGTATAAGGATCATGTTCTCATGATATGAGAATAACTCCATTTTAATTGTATCTTGAGTGATGCGGTATAATATTCCTTAGAGAGGTAGATCATGATTTGGCATGTTAAATAATAATAAATTGAGAAGCTTGAATGAATAAAAGGTGAAGATCCATAATTTTTCAGAGGGGAAAAGTAAAATGCATGAATTGATTGTTTCTTTGAAAAATGGGAAATTAAATTGATATTTTTTGTTGAACTTGAAAATTTGATTTTACATTGATAATTGCATGATTTTATTGCATTGAAATTTGAATACTGGTAACATTGGTGCCCTTTTAATTCCTTGTTGAGATTTTATACTTGAGGAAAAGCATAGTTTAAGTGTGGGGGAATTGATAAAGATAATGTTTTAATCATTTTTTATATTTAATTCAATTATTTAATCCCTAAAAATTGAACAAGTTGAGTTATTTTCATCAATTTTGTATTTATGATGTGTTTTGGGCTAAAATTGGAAAACTACATAATTTGGAAATATTGACAAGATTTTAATCACTTGAGTAATTCATGAATATATTTTAAAATATAAATCCAATTGATGCTATTTATTTTTTTTGGGTTCATATATTTATTGTATCCATCTTTTATTTTTTGACCAGGATTTAATTCATCCATAAAAGGGTCCGAAAAATTCAATCAAGTTGGACAATTATTCTAGACGACCACACGGACACCACCTCAGTGAATTAATAATTAATCGTTCTACATACATTCCATTGATGTGATTACAATTTTATTTGAAATATTCCTTAATGGGGAGTTATATTTTTTGATGGTCAAGGAGATGTTCATTCATTATGGAGACCCATGGATTCCCAAATAGTGGGGTAGGAAAAAAGGAAACATTCATCCAGAATAAATTCCCATTTTTAATTTACCTTATCTCATGCTTCATAGGGAGGATGAATATGGAATTTTGGGAGGAAACTTAAAATATTTTTTTTAAGATATTTCAAGAAGAAACTATTGCATAATTCGGCCATTTAATTGGCCTACCATGGACAATCTTTTGGTGGAAATAATCTGCAGGAAATCTTAAAGAGGAATTATGAAGATCATAAATTTGAACACCAGAGGATGGTACCCCCTTGGCCTATATAAATAAGAGTTCACAAATTTTAATTAGGGAGTAGAGTAACACACTTAGAGATAAGAGGAAGCCGAGGGGCACTGAGGGAACATCTCCTTCAGTATCATTATGTTTTTTTCTTTAATGTTTCTTTACTTTAGTATGTCTCTCCTCTCCCGCATCGTCTCGCTTACCCCATACATGGAGGGGTAGATTCATTTGAGTGATCTGGAAGAGCGGAGGCTGGAACTTTTTCTGTGCTTGAGTTATTGTGCTTTAAATGAATCAAATTTCTTCTTCTTTCTTGTTCTGGTTTCAATTCTTTATTCAATTTCAAAGTCTAAATGCTGTTGTGTAAGGTTTTTATTCTAAAGTTATAAATTTCTTTCGTTGATGATCAAATCTCCCTCCACCCAATTCTAATCTGTATATGGTGGAACAAGATTAGGGTTGGGTGGTGAGTGCTCGGAGGTGGTCAAACAAGTGTGTAGGATTGTATTTCGGAATATTGATTTATTTGGGAACATCAATTCTGGTTTAGGGATTGTTCTAATTAATCAAGAAACCTTCTGAAACCCTAAACACATTGGAAGGAGGATATACCAATCCATGGTTTTGGATTGAAAAATTCTCATCACATCCATCTGAACAAGGAAGATAGAGGACTCGGTAGATGAATCTCTCTCATACCAGTTAAAGAAAAAAGAAGAAGATACAAAACTTGGAAACCATGATGGCACATCAATAGGTCTAGCCGAACCAAATCTGATCACCATCTTTATCATTTGTTTACACCAATCAGTTAAATTTGTTTGTTTCTCTCATAATCAGTCAAATTAATTAAAACCAATCCTTTCTAGAAAAACTAAAAATGTGACAATATTGTTTTGTGTGCACTCCTCTTCTGGAGACTACCTACGATCAACTACTATACTATACTTAGGTAATTAAAATATTGGTTTGACACGCCCCATGAAAGGCGTGCAGCCCTGCACTCTCAAACTTCTCTAAGATTGTGAGCCAAAAATATTGTTCCATTGATCCCTCATGTCTACTTCCAGTTCCCCAGTTTCCTCTGGAACATTTCCATGTTTTCATAACACTTGAACTAATAGAACAATCTTTCCCCATAACACTTTCTCATAGTGACCCAACATATGTACCAGATACACCTCAAAGGATGAAACTCTCTAAAAGTCAACTTATTCCACATCAATCACATTAGAAGGGTTGGGGTGATACCTCCATAGTTGTGACACATGAAAACCATCATGCATAACACTGAATTTCTATAGAAGTTCTAATCGGTACGCCACTGAATTGATTCTCTCTAGCACCTCAAACGATCCCACAAACCTTGGCGCTAACTTACCCTGCCTCCGTATCCTATGGAGACCCAATTAAGGCGACACCCGAAGGAATACATGATCACCCTCTATAAACTATAGGGGTCATATTTTCTTATCATCATATAATTTATTCCTACTTTGATCCGTATCCATATATTTTCGAATCCACTATACCTAATCCGATGTCTCCTAAACAAGACTCGATCCCAACGGCTCTGAATCACCCTCCTATAACCAATATAGCGTTGGTCTACAAGGTTTACCATAAAGTGCCTCATATGGTTCCATATCTATAGTTTCCTAATAACTTTTGTCGTAGGAAAACCCCCCTAAATCCATGTTATTTTCCCAAGAACCACCAATGTCAAGAACACATGATCGCAACATATCCTCTAACACCTGTATGGTACACTCTGTCTGCCCATCTATTTGTTGGTCGAAGACCATACTTAACAGAACCTGTGTACCATTAACCTTCTATAAACCCTGCCCAAAGCATGATGTAAAGTGCGAATCATGATCTTAAACTATAATCTATGGCTCCCCATGCAAACAAACTATCTCCCTCATGTACATTTCTCCCAACCGCTCTACTGTAAAGGTTTCCTTGATAGTCAAGAAGTGTGATAACTTTTTTAGTCGATCCACAATGTCCCAAATTGCATCATTCTTCATAAGAGGTTTTGGAAGTCCTACCCCAATATCTATAGTCACGTCATCCCACTTCCATTCTGGAATAGTTAATGGCTGTAATAGGCCTCTGGGTCTTTGGTGCTCTGCTTTCTCCTAATGAAAGGTGAAACATCTTGTTACGAACCCTATTATCTTCTTTTTCATACCTGGCCACAAAACATTATTGTCGATGGTCATGGTACATTTTTTTCACCCCAGGATGTACAACCCACCTTGAATAATGAAGTCATCACATGAGTTATTCTCGCATACTCTCATTCCCAAAAACCCGATTTTTTCACATAGATGATCTCATCCTCATCTATTTTCTATTCTGAAGGTGTCTCCCCGCCTTCAAGTCCTTTCCTCAAGGATAAACACTCTGGATCCTCATACATCCTATCCCTGAATTGTCTCAAGAGTGTAGACTCCACTGCTACAGAAACCAGATCCATCCTCTCCTGACTCTCCTTAACTACCACATGCATTTCCACCAGCAATGTCATCATCTTCCACTATGCACTCGACTCATGTACCAACTGAGTCTGAGTTTTTCTTCTCAAGGAATCAACCATACTATTCCCCTTCCCAGGTGTATATGATAGTTCAAAATCAATGGAATGCATATACTCTATCCATATTCATGATGAAGATTTAATTCACGCTGTGAAATGATATAATTCAAGGTTTTGTGATCCATAAAAACTGTAAACTTTTCACCTAAAAGATAGTGTCACCAACACTTGAGAGCATAAAATAATACTACTAACTCGAGGTCATGTATAGTGTAATTATGTTAATGTGGCCTCAATTTCCTTGACCCATAATAAATGACTATATCCCCTTGCATAAACATAACTACGAGCCCAATCCCATAAGCATCACAAAACACCATGTAATTATCACCTGCCTTAGGTAAGATCAAAATTGGTGCCAAAGTAAAGAACTTCTTCGACTCATGGAAAGAATTATCGCATGATTCTATCCAAACAAATATTATCACTTTCTTGGTCAAACTAGTATGCGATGCTTCCATTTGGGAAACTTCCTGGATAAACATCCTGTAATAACCAGCTAATCCCAAAAATATTCAAATATCAAAAATATTCTTGGGCTTCTCCCAAGAAATCACTGCATGTACTTTCTCTGGGTCAACAGCCACACCGTCTTCGAGGATAATATGCCCCAAAAACTGTACCATGTCAATCCAAAATTGACAATTAGATATCTTGGAATGTAGTTGACACTTTTTCAATGTACTCATGAAAATGTCAAGATATTGGGCATGATCATCATGAGTCTTTGAGTACACTAATATGTTATCCACAAACACCACCAAAAAATGATCTATGTATGGATGAATGATCCTGTTCATCAAGGCCATAAACATTACTGGAGAATTTTTTTTCCTAAAAAACATTACAACAAACTCATAAAGGCCATACATACTTCTAGAAGTAGTTTTTGGTATATCAAAGTCCAAAATCTCACTTGATGATACCCTGATCTTAGATCGATCTTTGAGAACAGACTATCCCCCTTCAGCTGGTCAAACAAATCATTGATACATGGAAGAGGATATCAGTTCTTCATAGTCATTTTATTCAACTTATGGTAATCGACACACAAGCGTAAACTCTTGTCGGCCTTCTTTGCAAACAAAACAGGTGATGCCCTAGGCGATGTACTTGGTGGATAAACCCATTATCCTCCAACTCCTCCAACAATGTTTTGAGCTCTTAAAGATCAGTCGGTGTCATTCTGTAAGGTGTAATAGATATTGGATCAGCCCCTAGCATGAGCTCAATAGTGAATTTCACATCTCTCTCTAGTGGAAACCGTTTAATGTTTTTTGGATAGACATCCTGAAACAATTCTACTATTGGTGGAAGGATGAATTTCCTACCACTCTGATCATCTAGTAAAAGAGTAGAAAATTAGGTCGTGAGCTCTCCCAGTAGCTGAGTAATTGGCCCAACTATTCCAGCATGGATATCCCATTCTCCACGAAGGACATATTGATCACCCTCAGGAGATACAAAGGTCAATCTCCTCCGGTAACAATATATGTGAGCTCGGTATGTGACTAGCTAGTCCATACCTATAATCAGGTCGAAAACCATTATATCAAAGATATAGATATCCCAAAAAAATTATACTCTTCAATATTTAGCGACCATCCCTTGAATAAAGATATATCCCTAGTTCGTTTTCCCAATGGTGTATCGATATTCATCATCCCGCTTAAAGAATCCACCTACATGTTCAATCAATTAATAAGGTTTTCAAATATAAAGGAATAAGAGGAACCAATATCAAACAAGGAAGTATCTAAAATAGACACAACTAGAATAATACCTATCACTGTCTATGGACCAACCCCACCCTCCATGAGTGTAGGCTGCATTGCATGTGATTGTCCTGCCCCTCTTCCCTTTGGTGTCGGTTGACTCCCATGAGTATCACCACTCTACTGATACGGGTGCTCATACCCTAAAGCACCACACCCACATCTTCTACTGCCTCTTTCAATAGAACTCCAGCTTCCAGACATATATAGTGTAGAAGACCCCCTTCCCACACTCTGACTCTGAACATCTGCTCCCTCTGCATCAGTCATCCACTACTTCCTACAGAACTTATATAGGTGTCCCATATCGCCACAAAACTGGCACTCCACTGGTGGTTGAGGACAATGTGTATGATAGTGTCCCTTCCAACCACACTAGTGGAAAAGCACCTGAGAATGATCTGGTGTATCCATTCCTCCTAACTATCCACCTTGCTTTCCACTATACTGACTAAGATTCTCATGATGGCACTTCCTACTATTGGAAGGCACACTCCCTGATCATCCATCTACCTATCCTGTACTGGATTCCTCCTTCAGGTTCCCTTATGAAATGAGAGTATGATTAGCCACTTTTAAGAATATCTTAAGCCTAAAGATAGTCACCTCAGACTTAATTTCCCACTTAATCCCATCCTAAAATAGTTTTGCTGAAGAAGCCTCATCTACTTCCAATGTGGGATAAAAACACTATAAATCTATGAAATGTTAAGTGTACTCCATTATAGACATGCTCCCTTGTGTGAGCTATATAAACTTTGATGCCTTCTCTTGTCTCAACATGTCTGGATAGAATTTTTCCAAGAAATTCTACAAAAAGTCTTTCCATAACATACTATCAGTCTGTCCTAATCGTACATGAATGTCCCACCAGTGCTTCGCAAAACCCCACAACATATAAGCAACCAACTTGACCCTTTTCTCAGCCAGAGTCTCAAAATAGTCAAGTATCATCTTAATGGATTTAATCCAGAATTCATCTCCCTCAGGTTCACCCTCTCTAGTAAAATTTGGAGGGTTCTGTAGTTGAATCTCCCTTGTCAACTCAAAAATGTTTTTCTAAACCTGCCCTGGGTCTCTCTCTATGAATTTAATGAAACAAGAAAAGTTCTCTCGGAACTATTCTCTTTCTTCCTCATCTTTCACCAATGGCGCCTCATGCTCCCTATATGGATGTTTGTTATGGGTCATACCCCTCTGTCTCTCCCTCAACAAGCATCATGGAGACATACTCTTAAAAATCCAAACACAAATCTTAGGTCTCATAATGAAACATTATAACATTTATATAAGAGGAGAAACTAACAAAAAAAGTTTCAACATGTCCTTTTCCCCCTTCTTCTACCCTCATAGTCAACACTGAGGCCTTATCACTACCCTTAACTATCCAACTCCCATGTCTTGGTTAACAATGGTATATTCATTCTGATTAATTAATTCATCCATTAATTAATCAAATTATCTCAAATTAATTAATTCAATAAATAATTAATTTCTCAATCCCATTTCTTCAGTCAATGTTCTTATTAGACACCCATTTATTCTCATTTTGATTCATTATTCCAATATCACAAAAAGGAAAAATAGTTTAAGTTCAACAACTTACCCATAACCCATTTTCCCGAGAGTGTCTAGAATGATGCATGTTATAACAACCTTGAGTTCCTAGAATGATGCTTGATGACTCAAGTATTGTGCCTCCTTAGACCAAAAATAAAAATTCAAAAGTTTTTTTCAAAACAAATATCATATCACACCACAAGTGTGACACCTAAGGTGAAATAAATACAACTATTACAACAAACAACAATCACAATAATCCCATCCTGAGTACTCGAATGTTTCCCCATACATGGGTTTGAAACTCCCATGCACGAGATCATTACCAAGACTCAACTCTTCCTAGTTTTCTATGTGACTTTCCCAAAATAGTAAGTCAAAATAAGATGAAAGAAAATAAAACTCCTATGATTCCACTTTGTGATGTCTCGACATGGGAGCCACAGAACGGTGCACCAAGCCGGTTGGCCACATGCCGTCAAGCGCACCTTTCCATATGATAGAGGGTGCTGACTAGCAATGAGGGTCTTGTAAGTCAGTCATGGGGAGACTATTCCCTCTGTTATCATAATAAAACACCAGTGGAATCAAATAAAAATAACCAAGTACCGAATCATACAAATAACTAGAACAATTCCATGACATATGATACTAAAAACAAAAAAAAATTCAATACTCAAAAGAGAGGTAAATCATACTATGACAATGAAAGTGCCAAGTGTCTACAATTCAACTCAAAGAAAAGACACAACAACTCCAAAACAATTATCGAACTACGATAGTGCATGTAGATTTATCACGCAATAAATACAATGCATTATCTAAAGAGTTTTCACAATGTCATTTAATCTTTAATCATCACATTAGGACAATTAAATTCATGTTTCTCATTTGAATAATCATTCATTATCATCATTCATTTGGTGTAGGTCGTCATTCTTAGCACCCCAATTCTCAGTTGATACATTAATCATTATTTTCATTCATTTGGTGTTGGTCATCATGCCTAGCATCCCAAATATAATTGAGTGTAGTTACTTATGCCTAGCACTTATCTCATTTGGTGTAGGTTTTCATTCCTAACACCCCATAATCCCATGCTTGGATAACTATTGGGGAGGAATGCCTTATCCAAGTCCCTACTTCTAATCGGTCTAGGATTCCATGCCTATCACCACAAACTCACATCCACTTAATCATTCATTAAATCAAAAGATTTTTCCACATTATTTATTTACTAATCCAACAATTAGTTAAACATTTCAAAGTTTATTAGTTAATTCCGCAGTTAAATAAGCACATAAACCATTAATTAATTCATAAATTAATTAATTAATCAAAACCATTATCATTCCATAATTAATTATTCACAATTAATTATCCATTTCCAATATCAACTTTTCATAATTAAATCCCATAATTAATTATCTTTTATCAACATCATGACATATAACTAATTCTCACAATTAATTATTTTTTTCGACATCATGGCACATAATTAATTCTCACAATTAATTATATTTTAACATTAAATTAAATATATCAATTATAATATCATATCTCCAAGAGATATATTTTGGAATCCCCCCATTGTTAGTTCTGTGATTCAATCGTCAATTAAATCAACAAGTCAACTAAATTATATTCCATATACCTAATTACTCCAAATTAGGAAATTCAATTATCAAGAGAATCTGGAAAATTCATAAAATCATAAAAATATCATAAATCATGACTATATAAGTTCTATTTAACCACCTACCTCATTTGTTTGGCGGAATTTTGCCTAATAGAAATACCCAAAATCTGAGCGGCACAATGTTGCCAATCAAGCACCAAATCTAAATCACTAAAACCAAAATTAAGATGAAAGGCATAATGATCTTGAAAATATAGATATACATTCATAGTTTTTGATATAGATCTCAACCCATAGGTTTGGATCCATGGAAAAAGTGATGATCCCCCATGAAAAGAACTAGAAAAGATAAGAGAAAGAACGGAAGAAGCATCGGAATGAAATCCACTTACCGGGAGGAGAACAGATCTTCAATATAGGATATCAATATTGAAGAAGGTGTTTGGATCCCCTTGGAATCTCTCTGAGAGGATTTTAAAACACCTAGAATTCATCAAGATCAATCCAATGTTAAAATATGGGAGTCTTGGGGGGTTTAGGTGGTTTTAAAAAGGATTTTTGGAATTAATAACCTGCGCGAATGGTTTCCTGGGTAGAGGCCCATCGTTAGTTAAATTGTGCACCTACTGTGCATACCTCTCTTTCCAAGATTTTGTGTTTGTCACAGTTAAGATACATGGTTTTTCAAACCATGCACAAACCATGTAGACCCCCCTTGTCCAGTTTTTGACACTTGGCACGGTTTGGTCGCACAGTTTTTCAAAGAGTGCACAAACTATGCACAATCCACTGTCCATTTGCTTTCCTTAAAAATTCACCCAAACACACCTGAAGCCACTAATCCAATTTAAAGGAACTTAAAATCTTCAAAGAGTACCTTAAAATTCACCCAATATGACTTTAGAAAATGTCAGGATCTTACATAAGAGGAGTTAATGATGGAACCCATTAGTTGATCAAAAATTCAAGAGGATTTATAGTTTCTAAAAGTATAATATTTGATGATCTGAAATTATGTAATTGTAGGTTTAGTCACCTAAATTATAAAAATATTAATTTTTTAAAGGTTAAGGGATTATTTATGATTGATCACATGAAAATTCAAACGTGTGAAAATGTGTGAAGAAAAATAAAAGAAGAGTGTCATTCAACTTTGATGGATGGAAGCCTTGGAACCAAAAGTTAGAGGTTATATAGTTAGATGTTTGCGTACATATCCCTATTCAGTTATATGGTGTTTCCCTCTACTTTCTTAATTTCATTGATTATGTTATAATAAGAGTATGAATTTATATTTTGAAACATTAGTCTGATGTCTTTTAGGTGTTTACTTAGTGGAAATACTTGGTAATAAATGAATGCATCAAGACATTGATGTTTATCTAGAAGAAAAATGGTGGTGATTATAGTATTTAAAAAAAATTAGATGTTATATTATAATAAGTGAATAATGAATGAGAACATGGTCATTAAGACTCCATACATTAATAGAGTGACTAAAAAAATGAACAAGAATTTGATGGAGAAATCTAGGAGTATATGGTTTCACTCAAGAATGCTTAAGGGGATTTGGGTGGTGGAACTTATTATAGGGGAATATTTCATCAAAATAAGTATGAAACTAGTAGCTAAGAAGAAAAATATATAGTAATTCTGGTATTGAAATGATCATAAGTTCTTCATATTAGAGCTTTCCATTGTTTATCATATTTACATGTAAATACTAAGGATAAAGATAAACTTGAATCAAAATCCAAAATGTGTTTTTCCTTGGTTATAGAAATGAAAAAATTGGATGTCACTTAAGGGATGATAAAAGTAAACAAATAATTAGAAGTAGCGATGTTGTCTCCAATTAAATGGACCTATGGAAGAACCATAACTTGAAAGTGAAAGGAGTTGAGGGAGAACCAACTTTCGATGTCTGGTTAATCATAGTAAGGTTACCGAAAGATCTCAAAAACTGAAGAACTTAGATTCCAGTGTTGAAATAACTATAAGTATAAAATCAAGACTATTATAAATAACATAGATTTTATGATAAGCTAATTCTTTAATGGGATCACTAGTATTATGAGCTCTGGAAGTTAGAGAACCATAAGTTCAGGTGCCAGAATAAAGAGAAGAGTTGAACAATACAATTCAGTCAACTTATTTTAGGGGATCAAATAGAGTTCTAAATATGATTAAATTATATTGTAATGAAATTAATTCCCTACTATTAATGGATTAATGATAACAAACAAATCTGGGGGAAGCAACTTCGCTCAGTGACTCAAAATAGTGATACACAATTATGAATGAAGATATGGATTAATTAAAGTTAAACAGAACTTTGGACATTGCTAAAATTCTAGAGGAAAAAAGGAACTTGATAATAAGTGGGTTTATTGAATAATGGAAATAGATGATGGTAAGAATCATAATAAATCATGTTTGGTTGTAAAGGTGTTTCAATAGAAGGAAATATCTGGTTTCTTGAAAATTATATCATCGGTTTTTAAAAATTCTACTATCCATACAATAATAAGCATGGTGGCATTAGAAAATGTGTTTCAGAACTAATGGAGGTTAAAATTACATTCCTACAAGGAAATATAGTGGAGGAGATCTATATGTAAAAACTAATAGGTTTACTGATATAAGAAAACTAGAATTTGGTTTGTAAGATAAAGAAAATACTCTACGGGCTGAAGGAATCCTCTTGCAAATGGAATATAAAATTTGATTCATTTATGTCATAAGAAGGTTGAAACATGAGAAATTTAGATCATTACTATTACCTATAGTAACAGGATGATGAATAATTTATAATATTTATGTTTATATGCTGATGAAAACTTGATAACTAGACCGAATGATAGGAAAATTCAGAATTTGAAGTGTGATTTGTCCGAAAGATTATAAATAAATGATCTTGGATAAAATTAATATTTTGGAGACAAATATCAAGGGAGATATAAAATTAAATACATTGATTCTATATTATAGATGGATTATATTGATAAGACCATCAAATTTTTTGGGATGGCTATATGTAAGGAAGCCCCAACCCATCATTCTTCTAACTTCAAATTATTCAAGTAACAATAAATAATAAAGGAAGTCGAGAATAGATACATTTAGAAAGTACCATATGATTAAATGATATGAATTTTGATGTATGCAATGATTTGTAATCAGCTAGATAGTTCCCATATAGTGAGAGTTATTATTCAACTCATGGAGAATATGGTGAAAGTTTATTGGATGGTTGTGAAGTGGATACTTTAATATTTGAAAGTATTGGAAGATCATGCTCTGTGATTTAGAATGAATGATCCATTATAAGAGTTTGTAGACTTAACTTTACTGGTGATACAAATTCATGGAAAATTGAAATAAGTTTTGTGTTTAATTTTAGAGAAATTCTATAGAGTGATAAATTATTTGGAGTTAAAATTTGTTTTAGTTCACTAAGATTTCATCCATCAGAATTACATTCTCTCTAATTTCATGGATCAGATGATGGGTTAGAATTGATGTGGATATTTTTGTAGAAGGACTTCTTCAATAGATGTAGGAAAAGTAGAAGTTTCTATTTAAAAATGGTTGTATGATGGAGAATTAGATGTATGATAGTTTAACAAGGATGAAGGGTCATCTATTTTGTAATCAAACTCAGGCATTCATGCATAGTAATATTTTATTTTAGGGAAGTAGGTATTATTGGTTGATTGGATGGATCTTGGTATATATTTCATTGGAACTTATTATAAATAATTATTCATTATAATATTTATTGGGGAGATGTGAAGTTTGTGAGTATTACTTGTCTCTTGTAATCTTTTTGTAATCACCTGTATCTTTTGGTTGTAATAAAATCAAGAAGTAGTATGTCTCCCCTGTACACATAGGACGCATCATCAAGTCACATTAAACTCAATGTTCATTACTTATTTCTCTATTTATTTCTATTTCATGTATAACTATTGAATTTATTTTCATTACTTTTTATATTTGTGAGGTTTTTGGTGTATGAAAGTCAACTTTAGGTGGTGGTTAGGGTGCCTTGGATTCCTATTTTGGGTAACCTTAGTCAAGGGGAAATGAACTACCAAAGATCAGTTTTCTTCTAAATAGATTCTTATTCATTAAATATTTCAATGGGAAACATGTGAAATACTAGTGGTTCTATCATAAGAACAGATAATTCCATCAAAGGGTTCCCCAACAACAAGTTGGGGATCATTCAAGGTAGGAGGAGGGAATTGGGTTGATGTACTCTATATTCATGTTACCCAACTATAGTTGATGTGTGAAGGAAACAATCTAATCAGGAAGTGGTTGTGGGGTACCTTATGGATATATTATTGGATATATTTTATTATAATTTTATTTGATAGTTAGTAAGGATGTCTTGGTGAGTTTTGGTGATAGTTGACCTGAAAAGTGATTGTTGGTAATATTATTTGTTCTCCAAAGCATTAGTATAATCCTTCCACATTTCAATGATAGTTTTTATTATGATAATTTATAAAATACATGTTATGATCACCCCTATATATATATAATTATTTTAGGTTTTGAGGGAGATTTTAGAGATCAAGTTGTATAGCCTTAACTTGGAGTTAGGAGCAGTAGTTGGAGTCGCTACCTAGGGGGTTTTCTTGGTATTTTTTGGAAACTTATATTATTTTGACATATCATTCATTATAGATTATTTTGGGTTCATATTATTAATATCACAATATTTATTAGTGATTTTATTTATATATTCTTTGGATATGTGAGGGTAATTCCCATCTTTCACAAGTTTTATACCCATAGTGCAAGTCACTTACCCAAGGATTATTAGAGGTGAGACCTAGGGGTTAATCTTATCTTTACTGTAGACCCATTAGGTGTTCCCAGTGGGGGAGCGCTATGATATATCATCAAAATCATGGTATGATGATGACCAATGTTCCCATTGAGAATATATATTAGTTCAAATAGATATGTATTTGGGTATATATAATAATATTTAACTATCAAGAAATTTATAAAAATATCAATCTTTCTATAGTGTCTAATAAAATGTAATGATAGTGATTTTAGTTATTAAATTTCTAAAATTTTAAAACAAATCATATTCCATCAAAAAATAATCATTCCCAATGATTTATTTATGAAATTAATTAAAATGTATTTTATATAACGTATTAATCAGTTTTTATCTATATTTTTCCTGTATAACAAGAACTTTCGATAGTCAACATATTTAAATAATGAAGGATAGTTGTTTAGAAATGAGTGGGCACCTTACATGGGGTAAAATGTTTTACAAACATCATGAAGAGGTGATTTCGTATCAGGTTTTTAATTTTTTTATTTCATAGATATCTATAATATTTAGTTTATCAATTACTTATTTATCACTATGACCACTGATTGATTTTTGAAATGTAGAAATAGATTCCACATCAATATGAATTGAGGTTTGAGGGGAAAATCATTTTCCCTTCAGAATCCCACTTCATGAGTTGACATGAAGCATGAGTCTGAAGGGGAAATAATTATTTCCATCTAGAGGGACCATGAACTCTATGTGGGAGACTTTTATTATCTTTAATGTAACAAAACACTCAGAGAAAGTAAATTCTCGATAAAGGATTCAATAAAGACTATGTAATCAGGTATTATTTAATATTCTCTTTATCGAGTTGGTTTTTATTTATTTTATTTTTTATGTTTAATAGTGATATAATGAATTCCATTTTGGGCCTAACACCTTTTAATATCATGTTGGTGAGACAAATCCATGTTTTACCAATATTAAAGAAAGGTATTGAATTGAAAATTGTAGGTGATTTGGGCATGTAAATATCACTTGTATACATTTTTATAACTCCATTTTGGGTACTTGTATACATTTTTATCTAATCTCTTTGTGATATTACAAAGATGTTTGAGGTTACCTATTTCCCTAAAGGTATCATTTTAGTTCTAAATGTGCATCACATACTAAAATATGATAAAAAATTCTTACATTGTCTTACTACTTTAGGAAAATGGTCCAAGGTTTTTTTTTAAAGTGTAGGAATTAACCACACATCAGCTTGATACATGGTGTAGTGGGTAGGGATGAAAGTGTATATTTTCATTTAAATTAGATATTTTAGTTCCAAATACATTTCATAAACTGAAAAAAATGAGAAAACATAAAATAATTTCTTTGATAATTTAATAAAATTATTTTTTATTAATTTTTATCACGTAAGAATCAACCACATGTGAATCTGACACACGATGCAGCTGATATAACTCAAAGCATGTGTTTTTAGTATAAAAGTAACCTCTTAGTTCATAAAAGATGTCACATATTCAATGATGAAAAATCATTCATGAATTATCTTGACATGTTAGTAGAATTATATATGATTCATTTCTGACATATAAGAATCAACAACATGTCAATCCAACACATAAAGTTTCTAGTCTAACAAAATATGCATGTTTTAGTATAAAAGTAACTTTTTTCTCAAAAACATGGGTCACATTGTCAAAACTGAGAAAAATACTTATATTGGATTTATAATTTAGGTAAATGATTGATTATTCATTTGTGATGTGTAATAATAAACTGCACATTAATTTGATACTGCACATGTTCAGATTGACTAAAAGTGCATTTTTTCAATTTAAAATTGATATTTTATACTAAAATGTTGATCACATAATCAAAATAGATAAAATTAATTTGTATTTTCTTGATAATTTTAAATAAAAAATTGAGATTCATTTGTGTAATTTATGAATTAACCTTGAGTTAATCTTACCCACGATGTGGTTGGTATGACTGAATGTGAGTTTTTCATTTAAAAATGACATTTTAGTTCAAAAGGCGTGATACATACTGAAAAATTATAAAAAAAATTATAATTTTATTGATATTATAGGAAAACATTGATAATTCATTTATGACGTATAGTAACTAACCACACATCAATTTGACACATGATGTGGTCAATATGACTTAAAGTGTATGATTTCATTTAAAAGAGACATTATAGTTTTAAACATGTATCACATACTCAAAAAAACTATAGACACTCATATTGACTTGATACTTTATATAAAAAATCCATGATTTATTTGTGACATTTAGGAATCTACTGCACATCAATCTGACAAGCGGTGTGGTGGTATGACAGAAAGAGTGTGGTTTCAATTAAAATTGATATTTTAGTTCAAAACATGCAACACATACTAAAAGAAAATAAAAAATTTCATGATTGTATCAATAATATATAAAAAATTATTTTTAATCCATTTTTTAATTAAAAAAATTAATCACACAACAATTTAACACATAGTGCGACTAGTATGACTGAAAGTGCATGTTTTATTTAAAAGTAAGACTTTATGTCAAAAAGAATTTCACATATTTAAAATTGATCTAACATGATAAAATTTTCTTAATAATTTATTAAAATTGAATGATATTCAGTCTGATGTCTAGGAATCAACTATACATCAATTTGACACATGGTGTAGATTATATGGCTCAAAGTGCGTGTTTTTAGTATAAAAGCAACATTTTATCTCACAATGTGTGTCACATAGTAAAAACTAATAAAAAAACTCAGATTTTATTTATACTTTATTAAAATGATCTGTGATTCATTTGTGTGAAGTGGCAATCAAATACATGTCAATATGACATACGGTGTGGCAAATATGAGATGAATGCATGTTTTCAGTATTGAAGTATAATTTTTGCTCAAAACTATGTCACACATTAAAAATAATGAAAAAAATATAATACTATCTTGATCATTTATGAAAATGATATGGAATTAATTTATTATGTTTAGTAATTAAACTCACATCAACTTTACACACTATGTGGCTGGATTGACGAAAAGTGAATGTCTTTAGTTTAAAAGTGACATTTTAGTCTAAAATTCACATTATATTCTCAAAACATAGAAAAGGTGATAAACTTGTCCTGATATTTTTTAAAAATGATATGTTATACACTTGTTATGTATAGGAATAAAAACTATAGTAAATATAACACATGGGGTGGTTGAAATGATAAAAAATGCACATTTTTATTTAAAAATTACATTTTAGTTCAAAACATGCATCATACACTCAACATTGAAAAACACACTCTAATTATCTTCATTTTTTAGTAAAAAAAATCAAAATTGATTTTTTGACATTTTGGAATTAACCGCACATCAATCCAACACCCGATGTGACTGATATGACTCAAAGTGTAATAAAAGTAACATTTTATCTCACAATGTGCATCACATAATAAAAATAGGAAAACCCTGATATAGTTGACATAATATATAGAGAAAATTATCCATGAATAATTTGTGATATATTAGAATTAACCGTATCTCAATACAACACATAGTGCGGCCAATATGACTAAAAGTGGTTTCTTTCATTTCAAAGTGGCATTTTCAATCAAAATGCACATCACATAATCAAAACTAAGTAAACATTCTCTGATTACCATGATACATTATAAAAAACTAATTTTTCATTTGTAAATAGTATAAAGTGATCTTATATCATTCCAAATAAAAATTATAATGGATTATATAACATTTAAATTATAGTTTGTTTTTTTATATAGTATCACTAAAATAAAAATTGTTTTTATTACAAGCACACAATATTTTTATACGAATACATGTTATTCATCTGACAAGAACTTCTATGCTAGTTTTATTTTTTTATTGGTTATAATTATTTTTTCTATTAAATAAACTTTACATTAATTTAATTATATTGTAATAAAATTATTTAATATAATATTTGTATTGGAATGATGGTGCAATATACATTTTAATTGTATTTCATATTTAATTTAATTTATTTTCTATAATTTAATACACTTTTATCTTTTTATTATATTTTTCAATGTGTTGAAGATTTAGCTGTTATCATTCTATAGAAATAGGTAAGAACCTTTTTCAATGCTAGTGTTGGCACTGATAAGGTTCCCTTTTATCTAAGGTAATGTTAATGCTGATAAAAGTTCCTTTATCAGTGATAATTCTTGCATTGATAAAGTCACCCTTTATCAATGTTGAAAAGCACGATGATGAAGGCATCCTTTATCAGTGTTTTTTAGCCTTGATAAATGAGACATTTATAATTTATTTTTTATCAATGATAAAAGTGACTAGCTTTTAATGGCACTCACATCATCTATGTTTTTTAGTAATAATAAAAGTGATTTTTAGTGCTAAAAAACATTTTATCTAGTGGTGCAATTATAATAATGATAATTATTAAAAATAA
Source organism: Viscum album (assembly GCA_963277665.1). Taxonomy (NCBI): domain Eukaryota; kingdom Viridiplantae; phylum Streptophyta; class Magnoliopsida; order Santalales; family Viscaceae; genus Viscum; species Viscum album. Next base: position 36,149,879 of record OY728131.1, read on the forward strand.
TAAAGTAACATTTATTTCATTTCAAAATGATTATAATATCTTCAGAATAATTTATAAACACCTTTATAGTCTTATAAAAATATCATAAAATAATATTACTCATTTTGACTTATTTTGAGTCATGAATAAATGTTCTGATAAATTTTTAAATAATGCATGGTCACCATACATGGGATTATGATTGTAAAATTGATCATGTATTTTTTTTGGACGATAAAATGATATGAATGGTCACCACCCATGGTCCCAAGACTATGCACCAATACGGTAAACACCCAAAATTTGTAAGAATCATCATTTTTCACCTCTTTCCCCAATAATAATTTAAATTATATATTTAAATATAATTGGTTTTCATTTGGTAAGTCTCAAATCCATGGTTTGTGTTATTTCATGATTGGTGATACTATATCTTGGTTTTCATGAGGAATTATATTGAATATCATGTATAAAAATTTCTTTTATGGAATATCATGTTTTATATGGTTTTTATTGCATAATATGATGATGTATTGATGGTTTAGTCACTGTTAAATAAGTTTAAGAATCATTTAAATAAATCAAGATCCATTATAATTTGGGTTAAATATTATGATGTTTCATAACATATACAACATACGGACTTTAACATGTTTCTTCATCTAACTAATGAGTTTGATATAATTGATTTCAAATACCTAATTTGTTGACACTAGAGATTTCTCTCTTATAATTCAAAGTTCTCTCAAACTCTTCTCTATATTTACCTTTGAGGAGGAGCTGTTAGCACACCTTTGAAGAAGAAGGGGTCCAATTGAAGTGTTTGATGATTCCAATTTTGATTACTAGATACTTTGGGAGAAATTATTCCTCTAAATTATGCTATATGATCTTAAACAAAATCATTGTTCTGAAGTATTCGATATGGATAGTGAGTTACATTTTACTTTATATTTTTCAGTTAATTTCATCATTTTAAATCCCAATAGATCTTTTGGTTTGGTTCTATTTCTTTCTTCCTTTATATTTTGAGATATATATATATATTACAAAATCCTTTCATGGTATTAGAGTGAATTTTGATGAATAATTGATGACATAAATATTTAAAAATGGAAACTAGTTTAAATTGTTTCAAAACCGTGACTACGGTTTATATAACCACATCATGGTTTATGAATTTTTTTAAAATGACATGTTTTTTTTGAAAACACCATGTTTTTCTTATAAAAAAAAATAATCATAAAATCTGTATTTTTATATCATGATTTTAACGGAAACACTAATGGATTTTAGAAATTATATTTCCATATATAAAAACCATGATGTGGAAAAGATTAGTAAGTCATAGTTCAAAGTATAAATATTGAATAAAATACATTATAAATAAAAAAAATTTTGTGGTCAAAGGTATGAACTTTTATTGTTTCCCTATTTGACTCCACTTGTTTAGAGAAACCATATTTTAGTTCTTTTACATTGTTTTGTTAAAAATTACAAACATTTCATAAAAACCATCATCATGTGGCTTTAAATTACATCAAAATTTATTTTGATAGAATTTATAATTTCCTGAAGTTATTATATATCATGTTTAATATTTGATTGATTTATTTATTCGTGAAATCCAAAATTAATATTCATGTATAGAAATTGTTTACATTATGAATAATTATATGATTTAGTTTTAAATTTTTGAACCAATTCTTATAATTGGAATACGATACATATATTCTAAGTAATACAAAACATTTAATGTTATTTAACCTAAACTATAATTTATTAGTGAGTTATTAATTCAACAATGATGGGTGGTTATGATTTATTCATAATATATATTATATTAATATTAAAAAATAAGATCTATCTTGAGTATTTATCTATGGATAGTCAGAATTTAGGTAGAATTATTATTGGAATTATATCTTAGGTACTGTAAACAAAATAAGTGTTGATTTACTATCACACCATACTTTCTCTTTTAGAGTTTTGTATAAGATTTGAAACAATTATGTGAAAGGGTTTATTATAATTACATGTGATGAATTTGGATATAGGTATATAAAATTAGATTTTATTTTTGTTTAAGAGACACAAATAATGAGTTTTATATAGTGTTATATAATAATATATTTAGAGTGTATTAATTTGGATGAAGGAATAAGATTCAAAACTAAATAATTATAAACATACATATATTTATGGGTTACATGAAGTATAAAGTTTACACATGATTCAATAGATGTGTATAATATGTATTTTATTCATATAGAAAAGTTGACATTATGAAAACATTGGAAATACTAAGTGATAGATTATTTAGAAATTAAACACTTGTCTAATCCTTGATTATTTAGTATGTGTAACAAAAAAAAGTTATGTGGTCATGGATTATCTTGTATATGTATTGGAGGATGTGGTGATAAATAAAAGTTAGGTAAATATGTCTTATTGTGAGCTCTATGTTTTACTTAGTTGATTAACAAAAAAAATTTACGTAACTAGTGGAATGGATTTTGGGAAAATTCATATGATGAATTTAGAAAAGTATTTTTTCACCCAACTATCTAAGAATTATATATGATAGTATTGGAATGATGGATGACCTAAATTATTATTAAATGGTTAAAAATATAAATCCATACCAAAACTTAGTGAAATACTGATCATAAAATACTAATAAATATGATTCATGAGGTCATTATTTTAGCGATAGAGTGTTTATTAATTACTTTTTGAATTGATATAAAATAGGATTATAAAAAATATACAAGTCTTTTTATTAATTTCAGATTTCATAATAAACATATTCATTATATTTTTTATTGGTTGGACATATAATTTAATATATTGGTTTATAATTTTGGAAATTATTCTAAAGGAGAAACATTCTAGTCATATAGATGTCGATGTTATAAAGATTATTTAATTTATTACTAACTCATGGTTACTGGATACCAAGTATGAATTATATGTTTATGATGATGCGAATAGAATAAAAAATAAGAAACAATTAATTACTGGATAAATTGATATATTTTTTAGAAAGGGATGAGTTTCTATATTGGAAATATAAACTTTTTTTAAGATCCCATATCTGTATGGGTGGTATAAATTCAAAATGATTCTGATTTTTTTGTTAGATGGACATTTCAATTTTTTTTCAAGACTTAGAATGAAATTCTAGAGTTATAATGCCTAAATGTGTTTTTCTAGAATATGAATGATGATTTTAAGGTATCCTAGGTTCTTCGGGGTGCTGTAGAGGTTTCAGGTCATGTTTTTGGATGTTTCAGCCAATTTTAAAATGGTACATGGTTTAGTTTACACGGTTTAGAAGAAACTATGAGAAACCTTGACGATCAGGGTGTTTTTAGTTTATTTTTAACTATGTATAGTTATGTTTCATGATTACCATAGGGTTAAGGAAAAACCATGTAGATTTCATGGGAAAAACATATGATTCAAGGGGTAATCTAGAAGCTGGTGCACAATTAGTACATTGTTGGTACATGGTTTGTGTAACCATGTGATATAATCGTGCTGTATTTCAACCATTGGATAGTAGAGTTCACATGGTTGGTGAAAGGGTTATAAAATCATATGTCTACCCATAAACTCATTAAAATGGTTATTTTATCATTTTTCTCATTCATGATTTTAACTCACCCCTCCCTTTCTGTTCCCCTAGACCACAAGAACCAATAGAAGGATCCTCTTCCCTTCATCTCTTCTTTAAGCCTCACTAAGTACGTGTTCTTAGTAGATTTATATGGTGATTGTGGTGATTTTTATCTTCCTTGACTTTCCATTTATACCTTCCCTTGGTTTTTTTATTTTTCAAACTACTGAATTTAAGGTTTTTCTTTCAATCCCACCAGAGTATGGTAGAATCAGCCATGGATAATGGGGATTTTGGTTGGATTTTCTATAATAGATCCAGATATGAATGTTTTATGACTTTTCTCATCATTTCATTAATATATTAGACAATGGTATATTTTTACTAGGTTTTCCATAAAGTTGGATTCTAACTAACCCTTGAAATTGTGTCTCCTTTTAGGGATTTGTCCTGAAATGTGGTTGAGGGTATACCATGAGCGTTTGGTTGGTTGTTGTTCTTGGTTTTCGAGTGTAAAGTAATTCAGGAAAATTTTTATTCACTTATTCCTAGTTGTATATGTTTTTTACATCAATTATAATTTTTTTGATTTAACGTGGATTGATATATGTATCTAGTTGGCGAAATGAGTTTCTGTGGGTCCTGGAATGTTGTAGACCCTAGGGGTTAAAGTGTGAAAGAGACTGATGAGATAGTTGGTCAAATATATTTTAACCATAGTCTTGAAAATATTTCTTTGTATATTGTATGCATGATATCCAATATGTCGGCCATTTACCCCACGATTTAAGAAGGTACTTTTAGGATTAAATGGATTCCTTAGACCTTCCACGGGCCTCATTGGGTCTATTAGGGATTATGAGACCGAACCTATAGCTGCCCAAGGAATGTTCCAACCTTCTTGAAAATGGTAAATTGGGGTTTAAAATAATGAGATAAGTTGATTTGTTTTTAATCCAGATAGGCTCATTAGTCAATTTGATAGAATGGTTAAACAATTACTCAGTTTAATTTGGGAATAAATTTTTTATGACATTTTAAGTGCGTGAAATGAAATTTTTTATGTTCAAATATTTTTGGAAATTCCAATGAGTATTTTTTTAAATGGTTTTAATAGTTTGTGTAGGATGTTGATCTAGTTTTGGTTTTTAATGACTAAAAATGGTGTTTTAAGGTAGATAATAGTTTAAAATGAGGTGTTGACCTCAAAGTCATGATTTAATGGGGTAGGGTTAATGTGATAAATGGTTTTAAATAAATAAATGGAAAATGTTAAAGGGTAATGGTTAAGTTTTTAAATGGATTCTAACAACATTTAGGGGATGCGTTATATGAATAAAGGATGAAATGGTCAAATTGTGTAATTTAGTTAAAGGTGTTGAATATAATAGACCAAAAGGAATAATGAATGTTGAAAAGGATCATTGTTGTTATTTTAATGTGTTATAAGGTTAAGTATGTTGAACCTTGAATGGTGTATCATGAAGGAATGGATTGGGGATGATGTAAATGCTTCTGTACATCTATAGAATGGAAATAGTGGACATAACACACCACTCCCATTGTATTTATGGTTGGAAATTTTGCACCACATTGTTGATTGGGAATATTAGACATGGAATTCAATATCAATTATTTAGGTACCAGTTTATTCTTTGAGAACTAATATCATTTGATATGGTGCATGTACCTAGAATGATTCTCCTCAATACCCAAAAATTAAATTGACTAATGAACTCCTATATTTGACTAAAAGTGTGTAACTCCTATTGTATATGGTTTAGATGACCAACATGAGTTATGGAATGTTTGGTTTGCATGATTATCACTTTGTAACCCAAGTTTAAAGAGGATAACTAATTAATATTTACTTCTAAAACATATTTTAATTTATCACAATGTCTATGATTCATTTTCAACCTATATACACTATTGTTTAGAAAATATATTTCTTTAGACACTATTAGTGGTGGCCGACTGAGTTGTACTAACACCCTTCTTGGGCCACCATGCACTTAGGTAACTGAGTAGATGCTCATTGATTTCAGGTAAAGTCTAAAGACCCAAAAATTTCACGAAAAGTTTTTTATTAAATACTGTGGATTTTTATGAGTCAGTGGCTTCTGACGACACTTGATTCTGAGGCCCGCTGTTCTCGGAATCAATTTATGAAGTTTAGCTCAGGTACATTCAGTGAACGAACGAGAAAGTTTTGCTATCTTTTGAACCGGTGCTCGGAATTGAAATCTGAGGGCACCGATGAACTCTCAACGTCGGTATTCGCTTAAGGGAACCTTTACTATAGTTGCGTTTTAAGCGGGTTGAGATTTAATAATTGGGGGAATAGTTTAAATAAATAAAATTGTTAAGACAATTTTATTTAATATCTTTGGAAGTTAATCCCTCCATTGGGAAGTTGTCGGTGGGTCCCACAACGATCCAACTTCCCATGTGTGGATAATTGAAAGGAGGGGCCCACACGAGCCCCAACCATTCACCTCCCCTAATCTCCTTAACCCCCTTTCTTAATTTGTAAAATCCTCTTAAATGTGGACTCTTCCTCTCCCTCACTCTACCTCTTTAATCCATGCCAACACATGATAATTAAAGAATTCACCCTCTTCAATTAATTAATGGAGTGGTTTGAATTTTGAAATTATAATTTCTTGTGTAAATAAAATAATATTTTAGCCTATTATTTTTTTTGGAAAACATTGGGTTGGGGTAGATTGGAGAGAACTCTTGTGTGAAGAAGAAGTGTACTCCTCTCTCGACGAAGAACGACGTCTCTTAAATGAAGAATGCTGGTTCCACGAAGAATGAAGATGCACACCGATGTCGTCTACGGAACCTCACCCCACGACCCCGTCTTCCGCAACGCCCATCGTATGACATCAATTATTGAGGTAGGGGGTTCGCTTAATTTATTTTAAATAAATTAATCCCTCGTTCTTATTGTATTCAAGTGAATACCTTGGTCGATTGTTATTGCCTAACGCGGAGGGTGCAGGCTGAACAAACATGGCCCGAAGACCCTCCATCATTTCCTCTCTTATTTAGAATCATAAACTGAAGGCGGTGGAGGCACGACACTATCGTGCCGTGCCACGAACATGGCGAAGGAAGCCGGCACCGTTGCACCGGATGTGTGGGAGGAATCGTGGCCCGCATCGCAGGCCACTTCGGTGGAAGAATTGGCCAGCCGGGCGAAGGGGAGCCGCGGCGCCAGGAGGGCGCCGCGCTGGAGAACCCTCCGACCCGTCGGCCGGCCGGGCGGAGCCGAACCGTGGTGCCAGGAGGGCGCCACGCTGAAGAAACCCGCGGCCTGCCATGCGGGTTGCGTGCTCCAGAAGGCAGGACGGTCTAGCCAGCCGGTTTGGGAGGGTGGCGCCGCTTGGCGGTACCGGTTTGTGCAGCTGGGGGCCGACCCTCACCTTGGACTGCTCGACCAGCTAGCCGAGACAGCCAGGCCGCGCCCAGCTGGGCCGCGCCGGGCCGGGCCGCACGAATCTTTGGGCTGGTCTGACACCCCTACCGGGTCGGACCCACCAAAACTGGGTGACCCGACCTGCTAGCCCATTGGGCATAACGGGCTGGGCCCATTATTCACTTAAACATGAATAACTTAAAGACCGCGCGTCCAATCGACGCGTCGTCTGCAGAACTGGGATACTATCAAGGAGGCGGTCCTTTTTGCGATACTCCAAGTGAGTTCTGGACATCTTTGGTAAACATCCAGGTTTGGAATGAGCATATTTCCTACTGGGTCCCTGGAAAAAAGGCAATATCTCTCAGACCGGGTGTCCGATTGACGCACCATCTATTGCGTTGAGTTCCTTTTGAAGAGACAGAACATCGGGATACATCAACTCAGGACTTCATGATAGTTGAAGTATTTACCCCTTTACTCGAGGAGCCGACCCTCTCAAAATCGAGTACGATGTGTGCGGGAACCATAGAGTTGGCTACGACTGTGACGAATACTGTGCTGGGATCCTCTGTGGGTTCAGAAGCGATGACGACTGTACTTGGATCCGACGTGTATTTGGCAACGATGGTTACTGTACTTGGATCCTACGTGGGTTCGGCAGCGACGACTTCTGTACTTGGATCCTACGTGGGTTCGGCATAGGAGATGATTCAGAGGCTATATCTAATCATCTCCACCCCACTTCATGAGTAGTATACCTGTGTTAGATGAGTCTTGTCTTTCAATCATTATCATTTATGTGATTGATATCATTCTTGTGTGGACCGGATTATGCTTGGGCTCAGAAGTTGGAGCTGAACTGAGATTGAGGACTTAGGTATATGTATGGGAATATACCTAAGTAGAGTTGGTTGATACTTCGTGTTTGTATCTTTTCTTTGTGGTTTATCCTTCGTGGATTCTGGGAGACCTTAGGGGGTCTTAGGGTCCCTACTAAGTATAGTTATACTCACTCCTGTGCGGGTAATGCCCGCACTACGCTGTGTTGGTTGCAGACGACTGACAACACTGATCGTGGCTGAGGCTTGAGGAGCTGGACGGTATCCAGAGGTGGAACACCTGGAGGGACGTACATGGAGTGGACGGATGGACCAGAGGTACCGACGAGACTATATGTACCCACTATTTAGGTGGGATTTCTAGAGGACAACCCGGTGGTTGCTGCTTTACTTTACAGCTATTGTACTTTCTTGCTCAGTTGTACTGTACTTTCATTTGGGTTTGTATACATTCCCATTTACTTTCCAGCACTTAATTTTGTACTCAATTTTACTTAGTGCTTACTTCACTTGCATACTTTTTTGTGTTTGTTTACTTTTATAAAGTAAATACCTTCCCTTTTATCGTTATTTACGCCTTTGGTGCCAGTCCCCAGCCTCTGGCCTATAGAGGGCGGGCATGGGGTAGTCACGGCACGGGCCCCGAGGAAGGGTCGTGACATAAAGGATCAGATCAAGGACCACACTAATGGATTCTCTTTAGGCTTATAGGATGGTTCGTGGGATGTTAGGACTAGTCTTATACTAGGGACCATTGTGACACCCCAATCCCAGATACCACTCAATGTTGCCCTGATATTGGTTGGCCACATGACCACAAGTTCATTTCCCCAAACGCTAGAGGCTTCTAACTAGTAGAGAGAGCCTAAGGTGTGTTAATGGGAAGACTTCCCTCATTAAAAAATTGGATAATATGGTAAAAATTTAATATTAGGTACATAGAAAAAGAAATATATAATAAATATATGGAACAACAGAAGCATACAAGAATAACGAACAAATAAAGCAATCAATAATCATATACAAAAGATGATGATACATGCCATGTGTCTATAAAACTAGAAAACATTGATACAAGGTAGTATACATAAAATGCTATAAAAAAAAGAAGAAAAAAAATCCAAAAACTATCCATGCATCCCCAGATCCAACTCGGTCATATATTACCCAACTCCACCCTAATGAAAGTAAGCAATTATGTGTCCAAAGAAGGATTCTTCAATTTGTCAACACCTTTATACATGTAATCTTCCTGGGTAACAATGGCGGCCCAAATAGGGTGTGATATAAATCATAGTATGTGATCACCAATGGTGTCTATAGCATCCATTTCATGTAATATAAATTTAAATAGTGTTCCAGAATGAATATATAAAAGTAAATCAATATAGTAATGTAAATACTCAAGTACCTTCTTTAGCCTGAACTAGTGTCTGAACATGTAACCATTTCATTAATTAATTATGTTCTAGTTTATAATAAGTCAAATTAGGTATAACTAGCACTCACACCCTCACATGATGATGATAATAATAATAGTAAAATATCCATGAGGAAATAAGACATCCATGTTGATGATAATAATGAAAAGGATCCAAGGTAATTACCAGAGAATCCTTGACCTAAGGGGTTCCGAAAACACGATAATAATCTCTAGTCTGACTATAAAGGGTAAGAGTGTAATCCAAGGGACAACACCCAAGGCATTCCACAATAATGTAATTTCTAACCAAGTCCAAGGAATTCATCCATTGTAAAATGGGATATGCAATGACTAGGCCCATGGGTGTATCTAATGTAACACATGTTTATAGATTTCATATTGGATTCAAGGATTGTATCCAAGAAATCCTATTATAATAATGGAGGTATCCTACAATTTTATATCGGGAATCCACAAGTAGACAAGGATCGGGTTCCAAGGTGGGTATCAACAATGGAAACTACCTTCCCTGAATCTAAATTTCATCCACATGTGCTCAAGGAATTTCCTAGGGAATCCAAGGCTAACTCATGTTTGATCACTCCTATAATAATTTCAAGGAATATATAAAATTAGGCACCTCATGGATGATTCATTAATTAATTATGTCCTTGTAATAATTATTCTATTTAATAAGTTAAGTGGTTCATTCCATACCTTTCATTCGCGTGACAAGTCTAATAGGACATGCAATAATTTCTGTAATTTCATATTTAATTACTTAGTTTTCTCCTTTACCTTTCATAAATATGATAAGCTTGGATAAGGATGATCAACCACGTGCAATTCATTCATAATAGACTAGGTAAAGTGATATCAATAATATACTTTCCAATTTATCTTATAAAGATTCATTTATCAATTTAATACACTTACCTCGAAAGGTTCAAGTGGCACTAACATATACAAGTCTACTCAACACCAATTCAATAGTAATATTATTAAGGAAGGTCTTATCATTAGCATAGTCAATCCATAGTGCACCTCAACGGCGGTACATACATACATGTCAAACCACTAAAGGAATAAATATGGAAGAATCCTATATAGGATGGATAGAATTGAGGTTGTAACCTCCAATGACATGAATATAATATACAAAAAAAAGCTCTATAAAATTAGAATGATAAATATAATCAAGGTATATGAATTTAATAAGACATGTCCAATGAAATCGGCACACACAAAACAACGGAAATACATAAAATTATTAAACTTGAGGGATGAGTTATAGGCTTCTTAGATTAGGCTTGTACAAATCTCCTAATCTAGTACTAGCCTTTAGTTTACCCTGAATTGGAAGAGATTTGAAGAATGAATCAACACCCTAAAAATAGGGCATATGAGCCTGCACCATAATAAATTTGTCAAGGAGAATAGAAATGAATAATGGATAAAAGGGAATCAAGATCTTACTGATTGGAATCGAACAAGATGAATGGTGCTTTGAATAGACTCTATATGGAAGAGATATTCAAGATCCATGATTAGGTGGCCTTGGGAGCTTCCAACATAAGGGAGGAGGGGTTCCTTCACTAGAAATAGGAGAAAATAATAGAGGGTGATGTTTAGTTAAAAGTTAGGATAAAAATTATCATTTCACCCAAGAAAATAGAGGAGCATAGTTTGGATGCTTGTTTGGTCAAACCATATGCCAACCGTGAATGGATCTATACTTAGAGAGGGAACCTACATGGTTAAGCCACATGGTTAGATAAACCATGCACCAACCATTCAAAATAACTCTCCTAAAATTTTGATAGTTTTTTAGGGGTGTACAACCCCTGGAGAACAGTTAGGGAAAATTGTGCCCCCTACTTCACCGCATTATTCATCCCTGCATGGTTAGAAGAGTCTATGCTGTCTGGGTGGCACAATTTCCAGTTACTGTACGACATACTGATTTTCACCAATAACTGGGGTTCTGAGCTTCGAAAAAGCCTCTAACACCCCCAAAACATTATTGAACTCATTAGTCATCCATATTAGGTTTAAATTAAATAATTACACTAAATTTAAAAGGATCCATACCTAAGTAAAAACCAAGTTTTAATGTTTTCCCCTGTTAACGAAACAGATCCCCGAGATCACCTTCCAAGGAAAATGAAACACTACATGATAATATCTCTATCCCTTGTGTTCATTGCATACACATTGTTTATGTCATTAATACTCCATCTTGTTAGTCTCATGTGGTTTGACCTTGTATAATGACAACATGGATTGCACAAATTTCACCGCTAACCCATGTAGACTACATATTGCGTACACTAGCTACACACTATGTAATATGACATTTCATGTACTAGGTTAGCCTTGTATATATGTAGTGTTCAATTAATGCACCATGTGTAATCAACAACTGGGCATATCGTGTATCATGTGATCCAGCCAGTTGCAGTGCACTTGGGTACACAACGTGTACTCTAGCTACAGGTTGTGAAGTTCCATGATGTCCTGTTGGATTCCTTACCACTTCCCAATGGAAACTTCCCAAATTATTCATCTGTTCTTAAGAAATTTAAGAAAATGAAACATTGAATGAACATGATTAATATGTTGATAACATGTTAATTCAAATTGGATTAAATAATGAATAATATGAAATGAAAACCTAACCAATATTGTGCATAGATCAACAATCCAATAAATAATTACAAATTTGAAATGTGACTACTATGATACCACTTGATGGTTTTGGGAGTAGTGGAAGAACCATTAGTGGGAGATATATTTAAATTTTATTTTAAATAGATTTTTTTGGATCCCCAATAGAGGATCTTGCCTGTTAAATTTATAATTAATTTCATTATATTTAAAGAATAAATTACCTTGTCAAAGATCATTCATAGAAGATGATGTTGATCATATTTAAACCATTCTTGCAATAACATTTTTATGTTACGAGGATTCATGTTTACAATCCCTTTAGTACTGATTCACATGTTCTTATTTGATATCCAAGCAACGTTTATTGATTTCTGACTGCTAGCATGGTGAATCAATCATCTTTAATTTTTTGTCTTGATTGCTTCAAGATATATTGGTCTTGAATGAGTTCGTCTCATTATTGAGAAGAATAGAGGTGGATTTTTGAGATGAGGGGATATAATTTTGTGTGCAATAATTCTCTATTCTCAATTTAAGACTCTTTTTATATAATAGACATAACCCTCTATTTACGGAGCAAGAGTTTAGGTTAAAATATTATTTAATTGCATGTTGGCACTTAAATAATATAATAATATTTATTAAACCTCATGATAAATATATTATTATTATTATTATTTTATTGTTCACACTAAATTTCATAGTAAAAAATATTATTCAACTAGATTATAAATTAATATTTTTTACCGGATGCAGTTTTGGTCCGTTCAAACTACTCGACATTTATTGAATATTCGAATAAATATTTAATAATTCATTCATCGATAAATATTTGTGATCAATAAAAAATAAATAAAATTATTTCTTAGTCTTGAGAATAATATTTATTCCATTAATTAAATTCAAGTAGAATTTAATTGAGATCAAAACACTTAGTGTGTGACCCTCTTGAATTCTTTCTTGTTTCCATCAGGCAAGATTGCCTAAAATCCAAGATTACTACCTTGAAAAAGGTCAAGGCACCCAATCGAAAGAACACAATGCTGCAATGAGGAAAATGAAATATGAAACCTTACTGGGTAATATAATATATTTTCTACTATATCTCATTAAGAAGGTTTCACATTTGTGTCACCAACCTATATGCTCAATACATATTTTTTTTACTATATGAAATAAACACATCATTACACCATGGACAAAAGAATTTAATGTGATGGTTCAATTCTAATAAAAGGGCTGAGAAATCAACTTCCATAAAGAGGGAAGGGACAAAACCTTCCTCGAATTATCCATTAATAGCATGTCATTAATGACACACCAAAATACCCTACTTCCAACAAACATATGGCATGACAGTTTTGGTTAGTAAATATAAGTGTGCAAGTCATGACATGCATCAATGAAAATATTAATGTTTAAAGAGAATTAAACAAGCATGTAGATAGGGATATCTGGTGAAACTAAAACATGAATAATTCTTATTGGCAGGTTTGTTTTCTAATCCCCCTTCTTGGAGATTACCAAGTATGAACTTCATGAGAAGAAGCTTCATTCGCTTACAAGTACTTGCTCCTAACAGTCACTTTCTATGTGTCCCATCATAGAATGTTATACGACCATTGAAATATATTTAAGAATATTGTCATGTAATTTCATGGTTGTCATCATATCAAAGAATTGATACGGCCTTATCAATGTGACAGATATTCTAGGACATTATCATGCAGAACAATGAATAATATGCCATAATATATTTTTTTGATATTCAAATAATTTAATATATATGTAATCAAAGTACAAATAGTTGGTCCTTGGACACCAAATCCAACATAGAACAAACTCTTTCAAGACCCCTGGAGGGGAGACAACAAAAACTAACCATATACATGAAGTTTAGACTATAAGTTAGAGTTTTGGATGGAGGACACAATGAGGGGATATTTGAGTATGGGGTGTTGGGTTTGTGCTTCCAGGGCATGTACTTTTCGTTGTGTTATTAGTCCTTCAAATGATGTAATATGACTTCAGAAGCCTTCACTACTACATATTATCATTTTATCAGTGCTGGAATTTGTGTTTATCAACACTATAAAAGAACTGATATTTTAAATGCCTTTAAAAGATCATATCATTTATTAATGTGAAAAAAATATAATAAAAACACCCTTTATCAACATTAAAAAATCATCCCTCATAAATGGTGACATTATTAGCGCTAGTTTAATCAGAGTTTTTTTTATCACTTATCGACTCATCATTTATCAGTGCTGATAAAACTATGGTTTATTATCGGCACTGAAAAAATTTAAATGCCACACACCCACCCCCTCTTTATTCATAGTCCCCCCTCACAAGCCTTTATAAATTCTTATACACCAACTCAACTACCTCTGCTTTTATTAGTGCCTGAGAAACCCCTGATTTACATTTATTAGAATAAATACATAAATACATATTTTTTTGTTAATACAGACACATATATTTAAATATAAACATTTGTATATACATATTCATGCATTTTTTATTGTATATAAAATTTATAATAATTATTCCCATATTTTTTATATGTTTAAAAATATTTTTTACAAGTTAATATATTTAAATATTTATTAATACTATAAATTTTTTTATATGTAATTATATTCAAATATGTATATAAATATGTTTATTTTTAACTATAAACAACACTACAGTACGAAAAAGGGTGAAATTTCAAAACCATAATATTCATATGAGTGTAACCTCTAGGAATAAATTCAGTGTCCCTTAAAAGAAGAAAAAAATAACCTCTTAAACAAAGATGAAATCTCATCGAATATTAAAAAATTATGATATCCACAGTGGTTTTTGTTCAAAATAATATAAATATCCATCTTGGTGATATTTTGGAAATATTTTTTCATTTATATGACCTATCCTGTGATTCTAAAGTTGGGTGTGGTATGATTCATGTGAAGTAGTTTCATTATTGATTGTCATTACTTGGTTTGTGTAGTCCAAAACATAAAGACCATTATTTTAATTTGTTAAAACATAATAAATGTTATCTTTATAAAATTATCAATATTTATATTTGAACTTTAAAATAAAATCATATGTTTTATGTTTGGATGCATTAATAATGTTTTTGGTAACATATGGCACAAAATAACAATCTTTCACAACCATTATCATTATGGATGGCAATGTGAGGTGGTATACACTAATAGTTATAACAGAAAGTTTAGCTTTCTTGGCTACTCGTAGATCTAACTCTCATCTTTAAATCTTTATAAATCTACTTGGTTTCAATATTTGAATACATATTTTAGCACCACAAGCTTTATCTAATACTCAATTTGTAGAAACAGACAAATTTTACTTTATAAAAAATGTTCCTAAATCTTCTCCCTACTTCTTTGGCTATGTGTTGTTTTTCTTCCAGTGGACCTTCTTTCCATATGTAAAATAAATAGCATCATACTCCTCAGCTTTCCCCTTGATCTTTCTCTTCGTAGAATGGCATGAATAATATTTTAGCTTTGATCTCTTCACATTCCCATTCTGCTTTTCACTATAAGTATTGAAGGATTTTCACACTTCGTCTCCATATCTAGTTGGAGAAGAAGAGTGAGGAGATCTGGTAGATACTTCTCAATCATTCAACATTGTATTTTTATTATAGACAGAAAAAACTACAACAAAAGATGAATTAAACAAAGAAGACAACAAATAAAAAACTAGAAAGGGGGCCTAAAATAATGGAGACCTAATTGATCACCCCTAATCAAATTAACCCCCTCCAAATCCAATTGCAAAGAACTAGAAAAACAAATGACATGATTACTTTGATACACCACCGCCAATGAAGCAAGATAATCAACCACATTGTTTCCCTCCCACCACACACGATAAGACTGAATGTTGGTATTATTGAGGATAGATTTACTCTTCATTATAGATTAGTCTATCTACCAAGGAGCTAGAATATTACCATGAATTTCGTCATGAGTGATTAAAGAATCAGTTTCAACCTGACTAAGTATATTTTTTTCTAGCCGCACAAAACAAGACCCATCTGCATAGCTTTGGATTATAATGGAATTGAATTTACCCTCCCAAAATATGAATAATATGAAATATGTACACTCCCCCATGCATCATGAACCACCCCTCCTCCTCGCATATTCCCTAACAAGTAGGAACCATCAAAATTCAACTTCTGACATGTGTTTGGAGCGATCCACTGGACCCAATTACCTCTTATATCATTAACATGCTGTTGAATCATAGAAATATTCCCCTATAAGGTTCTCAAAGATGGATCATCATTCCATTTATTAATACCATTAACCAGATCAATCAGTAATGATCTCGTCCTCATAACAATGGACAATTCCTTGGAAATAATACCTTCAATCTTGGCCTTGTTCCTTTCCCACCAGATGCACCAAATAACTGCACTTAATATTACAACTCTACCATTTTTTTATGGACCCTCACATTTAATACCGTAGAACCATCATTCTATAAAATAATTTTCAGTAAGATCAAAGTAAAAAATACCAGTAACTCCCCCAAAGAATCTCCATACATCTCTGGACCAATCACTCTCAAAGAAAATGTGACTAGTGTCTTCCTCCCTGTATAACTTGTAACAATTAAATTTAGAGGCCAAGTTAATTCCTATATTCCTCAAATTCTCATCTGTAGGAATAACATGGTTTCTTATCCACCATAAAAGAAAGTTGAATTTAGTAGGAATACAACTACATCATACCTTTTTATTCCAATTATCATGCTGCCCTTGAGGAGTTGAGATCTAGTTGAAGTCCCTTAAAGAGAAGGCTCTGATATTGGAAGCAATAAAAACACACTTTTCCATATCAGAATTGAAAATAATATCATCAAAAACTTCTCTTTGACCCTCATCTATAATTGCATCAATAAAACTGAGATGTAAACTGACCTCCTTGAAGGAAATTAATGGTCCAGGAATCCCAGATAGGCCAAAATTGATCCTTCCCAGTTATTAAAAAAAGAAGATAACTTCCCCTTCCCTGCAATCCATCATGAATGTTGCAAAATAATCGGAAGAATCTCCTGGATTAAGGACCATAAGGGAGATCCATTTGAAATAGGATTTACCTCATAACTAGTCCCTCTATAGGACATAATTTTTCCCCACAAGGTTCACTCCTCCACCACTTCCCAAGAAAGTTTTTCATGCATATAGTGAATGATATTAGCCAAATTTCTCACTCCAATCCCACATTATTGTACAGTTCTTTCCATTCTGTCCCATGATGCCCAATGGTGGTTTCCCTCAGATAAAGAATCCCAAATGAACCCAACCCAGACATTATCAATGTAAGAAAAGACTCCCTTAGGGGCATAACTGGCCAAAAGAGCATGAATAGGGATGGTTGTTAACACACTGTTTACTAGAGTTATCTGACCTACAAAGGATAAAAATAAATTTTTCTAGTTCAAAACATGATTTAAAATCCTTATCACAATATAATCAAAGTCCCAGTTTTGGAGATGACCAGGAACAATAGGATATCCAAGATATTCCATCAGAAAAAAACCCTTATGAATATATATTCTGCTACACAATGATAAAACATGCCATTCACCACCCTTATTAGACATAAAAATGATACTCTTGGATCTATTAATCACCTGACCACTCCATAAAAAATATTCATCTTGGATCGTAGATAAAACACCAACTAATATTCCGAAAGAATTACATAAAATTAAAGTATCATCCGCAAACATTTGATGAGAAATAAGAGGTTGATTCATTTTCCTAAGATACTGAAGAATACTTCATGTGGACATCTTTTTGTAAATAAAGTGACTTAATGTATCTTTGATAAGAATAAACAAAGTCAGAGTAATTGGATCCCCTCGTCTAAGACCACTATAAGACTCTAAGATACCATAGGTTCTCCCCAAGAATAAAACTACAATCCAAGAAGAGCTAAAACATCTAAAAATGATATCCAGAGACCAAGAGGAAAGGCCCATACCTTTGACCACCCTGTTGACAAAGCCCCATTCCATTCTGTCATAAGCCTTGTTCATATCAAGCTTTAAAGACATATTTGAACAATGAGTTTTGATGTTAATATCCAGAATCATTTCCTAGACCAAAGCCACTTCACCCTAACTGGAACGGCCATTGATATAACCATGTTTCTCTAAGGAAACCCACTGAGGCACATACTTGGAAAGATACCTGTTGACAATACTAGAAATGATATTATAATGAAAATTACACATAATTACCAGCCAATAATCAAGAATAGAATCTAGATTTTTAATTTTAGGGAGAATCACCAAAGTAGTAGCCCCTTCCACTCTTGGTAAAGAACCACCCCAAAAAAATCTCGAATGGAAGAAATGATATCAGATTTTATAATCTCCCAAGACCCCTTATAAAATGACCCAAGAATACTATCCGGACCCAGATCAATTTCTGGATTAAGACCCATTATAGCATCATAAATCTCCCTTTCATCTAGAATAGCTTCTAACACTACATTATCATTATCAGATAGAATGTTTGGAATCACCTCAAACAACTCAAAATTGCCTCTAGGATAAATATTTATCATATTCAGATTGGGAACTACAAGTAAATTTTTTAAAAACGAAAAATCCATATTTCCAATCACCTCTCTATCATACGAGTAAGACCCATCTTCAAGAAGAATATTTTATTTAACTAATATCCCCCTTTCTTTAATGCAATCATGAAAATAGGCTGAATTTTTATCACCCTCACAAAGACATTTCAATCTTGCACCTTCCCTTACAATAGTTTCCTATTTTAAAACCAGATCAACTAATAGTTTTTTCTTAGTATATAACAACTTATAATTTTCCTCATCCGATGAATCCTCAAGGGTTCTCTATAATCTGTCAACTTCCTATTTTAAACGTTCCACATCCTGATCCAAAGAAGGAATATTCTTTTCCCAGACCTAATGATTATTTTTCAAATGCCTTAGCTTGTTATGTAAATAAACCCAAGAATAGCCTTGAATATCTTCTCCCCAGCTATCATTAACCAAATGTTGATACCTCTGTACACCAACCAAGTGATTACAAAATCTAAACCTCTCAATACCATCCTGACTTTGAGGAAAAGAAATTAATAGTGGTGAATGGTCTGAGATACCATGAACAAGATTTTCCACCTTATCATTGGGAAACCTTTCAATATCATGTGAATTAACCAAAAACCTATCCAACCGACTCCAGCATCTAAGATCACCATTCTGATTGTTAAACCAAGCAAAGCAATCAACAGAATAACCCATGTCCATAAGCCCTTTTCCTGCCATAATTCGACCAAAACTCATGCTATCCGTACAAGGAAATAAACCCTGACATTTCATCTCATCTGGTTCAGAAATAATGTCAAAATGTCCACCAAGAAACCATGGGAATTCTTCCAAATCAAAGATATACAAATCCTACCACTAAACCTCCAATATTTGAGCATCACAACTCCCATACAAAAATGATATATACATCAACTCCACACCCGTATTAACTTTTACTATAATATATTGTTCACCAGATTTAATTAGATCCACCTTCATTTACATCTTCCAAAAAATCCATATATGATAATTATATGGTTGTGCATGTAAACCAGTATCAATTCTGGGTCTATAAGAAAACTCGTTTACTCTCGACATGTTCTTCTTGTGTTCCAGAATAGTAATAATACAAAACTTTTGTTTTTATATTTCCATGGCTAGAAAACCTGTCTTCACCCGAGTGCGAATGCCACATGCATTCTATATTAGGAACATAATCATTGTAATATCTTTAGCTTGGATTTGATCCCAGGCATCTTGGTCACATTAAAATGAGAAGTTAAAAACTCTTGCATAGACCGTAGCTTTTCTCTTGTACATACTCCATTTTTTAGGTCCAAAGAATATTTCATAGGAGAATCCAAAAAGGACAATCTCCTGTTAAATATCCCTCCCACATTGCTCAAAGGAGAGCAGTTTCCATAATTTTCACAGACTAGAAAAATAGAAGCATTTCTCCTATCATCCTCTAGTTTTCTTTTAGATGAAGACCATTATTTATTGTCCTTTAACATTGATTTAAAAGACTCTCTACCTCCACCTATTACTATTTCAATTTCATCTCTAACTTGGATAACCTTTGTTCTACACACTTGAGGAAAAAGATACAACACTATACCGACCACATATTGGTTTTCCATCCTTGCCCATGAAAACTTGAATCCTTGATCATTAATACACACATTCGTTAATCCACTCACCCTAGCCGCCCTTATACAATCCTCATTAAATGGGATACACCAAGGCTAGGAAAATTCAAAGACTTCCAGAATATTTTTACTACTATATTGTTCAAAGGATACAAGATTAACCTTCTCAACTTTCATAGTATCATCATCAGATATCTCCGCAATTTTGGACAAAACATAATCTATATGGCATCTATATTCATTCACATCCTCTATGCATGTTTGTTCAAGAGCTACAGGAGCATCCTTCCCAATCTCCATAGATATATTACTAGATGACTCATTAAATTTGGCCATTAAAGTATTTGTATGAATAAAATTACCTTGTTTTCACTTCTTGCAAACTTGAATCGAATGGACTTGTAAAGAACAATGAGAACAAAACCTTGGTACCACTGGATAAAAATTATCCCATTTCCAATAAATTGATTCCTTCACTTTCAAGGATATCTTATTCAAAAGAGGTGCAGAAAAATCTAATTCAACACAAATCGTTGTAGTCGATACATTCTCATAACCATGTGTTTTGTAATCCACACAAAGAAAACCTCTAAGGGAATCCCCAATTACCCTTAGAATAGACTCATTATGCATCGATAGAGGCAATCCTGGAAGAGAAATCCACACCGCCACCTGAGGACTTTCCCTCCCTTTATGCACATCAATTGACCACCGGGACAAGTTGAAACGCCAACGACCCATGATCCGAGGATCATTTCACCAAGAATGAATGAAATACAACTCATTATTAAAGATTAATCAAAACAAAACCCAATGTACTGAAGAAAAATATACCACATTATAAATCCCCTAAGAATTCACAAAATTCATGAATAGCGATAAAGACGGATTTGTTAATTCAAATCACACAAAAAGAGTCCATTTGAGACAGTCAACCGCATCTTCATACATCTCCGACAGAATCTACACAATCAAACCAGAATCATTACTAAAATTCAAGGGGGAAAATGATTGAATATTATGAAAACAAAAAACTCTCGAACTCTGGGATGAACCACATAGGGCCTGCTTAAATTTTTGACCATTTTTATCTTCATTGAAGGATCAAAATATCGGTGCTTGTATGGGGCCAGGATCAAAGGATACCAACGATGAGATTCTAATCATAGATGAATCCGATGTATGAACATACAAAAGTTTTTTCGAAAATATGGGTGCACAAGGCGCGTTCTCTCTCTCCATTCTGGGTACTCCTGTGGATACTTCTCAATGTTATTCATAATAAAATTTAAAAAAACGAGAGAAACTTTGAGGGAGTGATTCAAGAATGTGATTGGGGAATATTTCATCAAGGTGTTTAAAATAAAGAACCTATAGACACTCAATGTGGTCAATGAGCTTGACTACGTGAGACCCAGCTGGTGAACCATCTCTAAGATTACTCTAAAAATTAGCCTTAGATATCTCAAACCATTATTATCTAGCTCTATCCTAGTATAGAACATGGAGATGCTCTGACCTTCTATAAGAATCCATGTTTTCATGAGACTTCATAAATTCACATAACCTATATAAAAACATCAAACATTGAAATTTGACCACATCCTTTATATGTTTTTCATATATACAGAACTATTTATCACTTTCCTCCTTAACAAGCAGATCATGCATGAAGGATTCTACCATGTAAGATTTCTGTTCACAGTGCAACACAACCCAAAGGTTTTTAAACCACATATGAATGTTACTACTAGTGAGGTGATGGTATTTCTCCAATATAGATTATAGTGATAGTGTGGATGATGAATTTTAAATTTATTTTACAATTTAAAAGATAATATTATAAGTAATTTTATTGACTACAAATTATGTGAGAAATAATAATAATAATTAAAAATTTAGTGAATCTCCCACTATTTTAGTAATTCCTATTATCCATTGGCATTGAATTCAAAATATCACGTTTCTTTGAAATTATAGTGGAAAGGATCTATATTCCCCTTAGCATAACCCAAAAAAGGGTTGGTAAAACTACTTGAAGGTATTTAGGTAGGAAAGTCTCTTCCAACTATGGGCTTACAACTCCTTCATCTGTTAAGTTAGTTATCAAATATAAAAATCCTGACATTTATTTCTTCAACACATGCCTCTAAATTACATAAAGTCTAGCAAGAGATACATCTATTGATGTAAAATGGTTAAGTCAACCCAAAACCTTCATTAGAACTCCCCTTATATAATTAAGTTTCCCGATAAGGGTTTCTCACACACTTGGTTCTATTTGTTTCATTCCTTATAAAAAAATATAAGGACAATAATGGACTAATATATATTTTATAGATTTTAATTTACTGTGAATAAATCTTATCTTGTTTTATCCTTTACAGACCTTGTTAATATTAAGTGAATTTTACTTAATTAATTAACAATTTTGGATAAAACATTTACGCATGATCCATTTATTTAAATTCCATATTTTCACATTTATTTATTTATTTATGTGATAGTGATCTTGAATCCCTAAATTAAATAATGAATAAGATAGAAATAAATAAATAATAAATGACCTAATCATGATTTTATCTAATGGTTAATTTTTTGAGGGGATAATAAATCAAAATTTGGCCTTGGGGAAAATTCCTTATGCCGGTCTTGGCACTGGTTACAACATCCCACTTGTACACCTGTGTATCACCTAGGTTGAAATCATCATAAATTTGAAACGTGGTTGATCTAATAAAATTTAATGTTTTCGGGTGCAGCATAAGCATCGATGGTGGGTGATATATTTAAATTTTATTTTAAATAAAATGTTTTGGAGCCCCAATAGAGGATTTTCCATGTTAAATTTTCTATTAATTTATTTAGATTGAAAGATTAAATTACCTCATTAATGATCTTTCTTCAAAGATGATATGGATCTTATGTAAAAACAAATCAGATTACTTTTGTTATGTTAGGAGGATTCAAGTGTAGAATCCCCCCAATAGTGATCCCCGCATGCTCATTTAATCTTCAAGCAATGCCGATTGATTTCTGACTTCTATGATGATGAATCAATCATATTGTATTTTTCTTCTTGATTACTTCAGGATATTTCAGTATTGAATGTGTTCTTATCATTCTTGCTAGGAATAGAGGAGGAGTTTGAGTAAGAGAGAGGGGTGGGAGAGAAAGGGAGAGAGAGAAGTCTATTCTGTGCAATGTTTCTCTATTCTCAATTTAAAACTCTTTCTATATCATAGACATGACCATCTATTTATTGAGCATGAGTTTATATTAAAATGTTATTTAATTACATGTCGATACTTAAAAAATATAATAATATTTATTAAACCTCATGTTAAATATAATAATAATAATAATATTATTTTATAGAGAACACTAAATAGCAGTGTAACAAATATTATATTACTATATTTTATGTTAATATTTGTTACAATAAGCGGGTTTGGTTTATTCAAACTTCTCAACATTTATTGAATACATGAATAAATATTTAATAATTAATTCATTTATAAATATTTTTGATCAATAAAAAATGAATTAAATTATTTCCCAGTCTTGAAAATAATATTTATTTCATTAATTAAATTCAAATATAATTTAATTAAGATCAACAGAAACACTTAGTGTGTGACACTATAAAATTTTTTCTTGTTGGCATTAGATGATATTACCTAAAGTCTAAGATTACTGCCTAGAAAAGGGTGAAGGCACCTAATAGAATGAACATAATGTCATAACGATGAAAATCACATACAAATTCTCACTGGGTAATATAATCTCTTTTCCACAATATCTCATTAAGAAGGTTTCACATCTGTGTCACCAATCTATATACACAATGCACCTTTATTTTACTATATAAAATAAACATGTCATTACACCATGTCCATTGAATTTAATGTGATGGTTCTATTGCAATAAAAGAACTGAGATATCAACATTCATAAATATGGAAGAGAAAAAATATTCCTCAATGTATCCATCAATAGCATGTCATTGATGACACACCCAATGTGCCCTACTTCCTGCCGACATATGGTGGGACAATTTTGTTCAGAAAATCTAAGTGCGTGAGTCATGACATGAATAAATGATTATCTTAATTTCTAAATACCATTACACAGTCATGTAGATAGGAATATTTTATGACACTAAAATGTTCATAATTCTCACTGGTGGGTTTTCTTTCATAATCCCCCTTCTTGGAGATTACTATGTATGAACTTCATGAGAAGAATCTTCATTCGCTTACGAGTACTCACACCTAACATTCACTTTCTATGTTTCCCATCATAAAATGTAATCTGACCATATAACTATATTTAAGAATATCATTATAGCATTTCAAGGTTCTCATCATATCAAATAATTTCTACGACCCTATCAATGCGACATATTTTCTAGGACATTATCCTACAAAACAATGAAAAATATATCATAAGATATTTTATAAATATTCCAATCATTGAATATACATGTAATAAAAGTACAAATAGTTGGAATTATAACACCAACTCCAACATAGAACACACTAGTTCAAGAAACCTGGTGGGGAGAAAACAGAGACTAACCACAGATGCAAAGCTAAAACTATAAGTTAGAGAATTGGATGCAGGAGACAATGAGGAGCTATTTTATAATGGGGTCTTGGGTTTGGGCCTATATGAAATGCACTTGGCCTTGTGTTGTTGGGATTTTATTCCATGTAATCTCACTTCAGAAGCCATCAATACAACATATTAAATTTTTATTAGCACTAGAATTCGTGTTTTCTATGCTAAAAAAGCGCTAATATTGTAAGTGACTTTAAAATCTTGTATTGTTTATTAACACTAGAAAAATTTTGATTAAAAAACACTTTATTAGCCTTAAAAAACTATCCCTCATAAAGAGTTCCTTTATCTGTGCTAGTTTTATCAATGTTTTTTTATCATCGATCGACTCACCATTTATTAGTGATGATAAAATTATGATTTATTATCAGTGTTGGGAAAAAATCAATTTCAAACCCCCCTTTATTCGTGGTTCCCCCCAAACATGCCTTCATAAATGCTCATTCGCCCACTCACCTACCTCTGCCTTTATCAGCGCTTGACATACCCTTGATTTACATATATTAGAATATATACAAAAATATATATTTTTTTGTTAATACACACACACATATTTATATATAAATGTTTGAATACACATATTCATGTATTTTTTAAAATAAAATAGATAATAGTTATTTCCATATGGTTTACTTGTTTAATGGCATATTTTACAAGTAAATATGTTTAAATATTTATTAATACCATTAATTTAGAATATGTAAATATATACAAATATATATATATATATATGCATATATTTAACTACAAACAACATTACAGTATAAAAGAAGGTGAAATTTCAACATCATAATATCCATATGAGTGTATCTTCTATGAATAAATTCAGTCTCCACTTAAAAAAGGCCCTCTAAAACCAAGATGAAATCTCATCTAAAATAAAAAAATTA
This sequence comes from Viscum album, assembly GCA_963277665.1. NCBI lineage: Eukaryota > Viridiplantae > Streptophyta > Magnoliopsida > Santalales > Viscaceae > Viscum > Viscum album. Next base: position 36,175,605 of record OY728131.1, read on the forward strand.
GGATATCTCAACTGATTACTCAATTTCAGTGGTCTTCTAGATCTTTTTTTTACCTCGAAAAAATAGTGAATAAGGTGCCCCCATGTTAATATGATGTAAATTTCTTCGCAAACTTTGATTTGATATGTGATAGATCCCAAACAGACACCCAAATTTAAATTTATGGCTGTTTGAAGTTGAAGTCATGTTTTCGATATATCTCAAATCGTTAATTGGTTTATTGATTTGTTTTCTATCACCATATTGTTGTTAAATTATATATATCAATATAAATATATTTTTATATTATAAAATGTTATTTAAAAGTTTAATTTTTTTTATGATGCATTCCTTTTATCAACTCTAAAAAAAGTGATGATAAATGACCTTCTTTATCTTCCCTAAAAAATGTTGATAAAGATAATCTTTTTTCAATGCTCATAATGGGGTAATTTATCAACATTTTTTTCCTAGTGCTGAAAAAAGTTTTTTTTATCATTGATTTTAGTATGCAGTGACAAAAATCGCACTTTTATTAGTGTTTTTTGTATAGTACTCATCATTTTAAAACCCGAATTAGGTACTCAAAATCTTTCATGAAGTTGCAACCAAAAATACACATTTAATAGGATCAAAAGGACTCATGTGGAATCACCCAAACTCCGTGTGAAAGATAATAGTGCAAGGACGAGCATAATGATTGCCCAATATCGGTGTTCAAAATGTTTCCCTCTCATTTACTAAAAAATTGTGAAATATAGTGAATCAAATACAGTGAATAAAAAAACTACAAAAAATAAAATTGTAAAAATAATAATGAAATCATTATAAATTTGAATCACATAATTTCATGAGGATAATGTTTTGGGACTGAATTTAGTTTACTATTTGTAATGTGTTCTTGGTAGATGAACACATGATTTAGCTTTTCTAGTGAGAAAAAATTGAGATTGGATTAGATGGAAGAAAATATTCAAGCACCACAGAGCCCAAAATTGATTGGCGGTTGCATTTTTGCCACAGAATTCCTCATCATTCTTGTTGTTACTCTCCTCAAACCCTAAAATTCCAATCCATCCCTTTGATTGATGGCGATAACTTAATTCTACACACCATCATTGTCGCTCCCATGATTAAATCCCTTGTCTTCATCACCCCCATCGCCATCTATCACACGTCATATACCTGTCGTTGCACCACTTTCCTGTAGTTGCCGCTCGCATTGTCATCTACCACACCTGCTAAAACTGAAGATGGTCTAGGAGGTGGAGCTGGGCTGGTCAAAGATGTTGCGCACAAAGTGGGTATGGGAGAGGGAAATAGTGGAAGTGGAGCAGGGTGGAGGAGATGAAGAAATGTAAACCTACACTGAGCCGGAAAGAGGTGAGTTGGGAGGAGGTGTGGTGGGACAAAGCAGAGAAGGTAAGATGGATGTGAAGGGGAGGTGGATGGGAAACAATTTCCCCCTTAAAATTTGTTTCCCTAGGCTGGGGGATCAATAGGCTCGCCCTCATACCCGGAATAAAATAAAATAGGCCCAAAAATCAATGAAAAACCTATATTTTATATCCCACAAATATAGAAATTAGTAATAAGCATGAAATGCATTTAATACCTAAAATACCCATAATAAATCATAAAACATAAAAAAACAGAGATAAAAATAGGATGTGATGAGTTGCATGAAAGGGATGATGACCAGATTGAGGGTAGTATGCGGTCGTTGACGGGGCACAATCGGTTTGGTTGGTGGGTTGAGGAATGTGATAAAAGAGAACTTGGGGAAGGCAAGTGTGGTTGAAAAAATGTAGGAGTGTGAAAAAACAAAAAGGCGTGGATGTAGGTTTGTGTGGGAGATGTTCAGACTCGAAGGTGGATGTGACATTATACATGTGGCATGCTACATACCCTTTCCAATCATATGAACAAAATGATAAAAATGTAAATAATTAAATATATATGTGTATATATATCTATCTCCCTATATATATATATACATATGTTAATAATTAAATATATTTTAATATTTATTAATTCATTTACATAAATAATAATATTTTTAATATAATTAATGTTTTTAAATGTAGTTAATAATTAATTATATTTTTTATATACAATCAATATAATATACACATCAATATAATTAATTAGTAATAATAATATATTATTATATTACCAACTGTAAATCTATTTAAATATAAATATAAAAATTCTTTCTTTTAATTTATAGTATTATAATAACTTATATATTGTGAGAAACAATTATACATAATATTACCATTTATACATTTATTAATGACATATCATAAATAGTATTTGTAATTATAAATAAAAAATATAAATGTAGTTAATAATTAATTATATTTATTCATTTGTAATATTTATTCATTCATATAAATAATAATATTTGAATTGTTTGATTTTGTTGAAAATTGGGAGTGATTTTGATTATATTACCATGATTTTAATCAATTTTTTAGAAATCATTCGGTTTTTTATTATTTAAAAACATTGTTTTGTGATCATTTGATGTATAATACCTTGTTTTGTTGGGCCCTCATTTGTTTTGAGATGGTTAAAATTAACCATTAATGAAAATTTATACAATAACATGATGTATTGGAAATGCATCCCAAGAAAACAAATAAGTGGTTGATGAACATACATACCATGATACACTGCAATAAAATTAAAATATAATATTTTTAATGTATTATAAATCATATGATTTATATATTAATATAAAAATATGTTTACACACACACACACAATTATACATTTGCAAACAAATATTTAATTTGTTTACATATCTATGTATATATACATTATATACTTACACTCTATTGTTTTTGAAAAATATGAATATTATTGAACAAATTAGGATGGATATAAAAAAAATGGATGGATACCAATCATTTGATAAATGAGTATAACAATGAGGTTAAATAGTTCATCAAGATTGCATCAAAGTGTGCTTATGAGCCTTCTCAAATCATTTTCCAGGTTTACATTGTTGTTATTCAATACAAATTTGTTTATTAGAGTTATAAGAATTCTTGATCTATCACAAACTATATCAAAGTTATAAATTATGGACTATACATGGGGAAGAACTGAATGTTGCTAGTAATTGAGATAACACTATAGTTTATGTATCATCTCATATGATTGTAATTGTAATCAATGATGGAGATCGTATTGAGGAAATGATAATGGTAGTTGATGATGACATTCATGATTATCCAAAGCTATTAGAGAAGTTAAATAATGGTACAAAGAATCCATTTTATTCCACTTTTATTAAATATACAATATTTTCAGACCCATCAAAGCGATATATTTTGAAAGTTGATTGTAGATGGAGCAAATCCAGATTTACATAAATAATTTCTATCATTATTGATTTGATTTCATAAGATAACGAGATTTCTTATTGAACATATGCCCCTAAACAGATTTTAGGTTCAATGGGTATGATCTCTGAAAGAATACATGCATTTCAAAATGACTATATATTGTTTTTCAAGGACCTTGGATCACTTGAAAAATTCCCTAAGTGTTGTGAATCTTTATACAAGAATGAAGAATCATGTCCTTTTAAAGTTTCATGGTATTTTCCAATCATTCTATGGTTTAGATAAAATTGATCATGAATATCTTGAAATTTGAAATGATCCAAAAAACCTCCATCTCACACTATCTACTAATGGAATGAATCCTTTTAGTGGACAAAGTAACACTCACATTACATGGGTTGTTATGTTTGTAAAATATAACTGACCACTATGCTTATGCATGAAGCACAAATAAATTATATTTTCCTTGAATATATTAGGATCAAAATAACCTGGTAATGATATTGATATTTATTTGTCTCCATTTATCCAAAAGATGACATTACTGTGGGATTTAAGTGTTACTTTGTATGATTCTCATAGAAATGAATATTTCATGTTGATATCCATGTTGCATGGGATGATAACTGATTTTCCTACCTATGGTAATTTTTTAGGATATAAAATTAAATGAATTCTAGTATGTCCCATTTATGAAGAAGGTATACACTCAGTTATGTTGAAATATTCCTCCAAGACTGTGTTTTTAAGAAATTACACATTTTTACCCTGGCAACATAAATACTGATCTTGGACAACATCATTTAATGGGAATTAAAAATACGGTACACTGATGTTTCAACCAATAGGTGATCAATAGTTTGAAAAAGTAAATAAGATTATCGATGTTACTGGAAAACCCTTTTAAAAGATCCTTACGAAATTGGGTTGTGAAAAAAATGATCATTGTTTCTTGAAATATCGTACTGGAATTTTTTGTACCTCAAACATTTAATTAATGTCAACCCCCCAAAAAAATATATGTGATAATGTCATTGACATGTAACTAAATGAATCTGAAAAAATGAAATTAAGGCTAGGTTGGATAATATTGACATGGGTATAGGGGGTAGTTGTTTTTAGTGACAACGAAAAGGCATAATTTTCTTTATCCAATGTCTTGCACTCTTTCTAGGGAAGAGAAATTTCAATTTTATAACTTCTCAAATGATGTAAAGGATCAAAAGTGGTATCCATCAAATATCAATAATATCATGTCAATGTATGATTTCGAGTTAAAGTGGATAGAACCACATGAAATTCATGTTTTGATGCAAGATTTAATGCCTGTGGATTTACATTGTATCCTACCTAAAAATGCTTAACACACATTAACCAAGTTTACTATTTTTTCAAAGATATATGTATTAAATTTATGGACCTAGTGAAATTTACAACTATATAAAAGGGAATTAACATCATATTATGTGAATTAGAGATTTTATTCCCACTATAATTCTTTGATATAATGATTCACTTGGTTAGAGAGATCTGACTATGTGGTCATGTACATTATAGATGGATGTACCCCGTAGAATGATTTATGAAGATATTGAAAAGGGTTGGTAAAAAATCAAAGTCAACCATAAAATTTTATTATAGTGTCATATATTTTTGAGGAATCCATTGAATTCTATATTGACTACCTATTCGATGGGGGTATCATTGGTCTCCCAAGATATAATCACAATGAGTACCTTATGGGTGAAGGAACTTTTCGAAGAAAGATTGTCACAATTACCATTTTTAGAGTGGTTGCAGATTCACATATTCATTTTACATAATAGTATTTAGATTGCACTATATGTTGAACCCCAAAAAGTAATTCATAGACATTTGAATCCATCAAGGATCGAAAAGTGGATATTAAATACACATAATAAACAATTTACAGGAAAGTTTTGAGACTCTATTTTCAAAGAGTTATCTATAAATCCAAACCAAATTGAAAAAGGATTTCAATGATCAGCCAGAGGACCAAGTGTACAGACAACTTCTTACAATGATTATGTAATTAATTGTTAAATGTTCTATTCAAAGAATTTTTTTAACATAATACAATAAAAAATAGTGAGGTTACTCTTATGGTGGAAGCTACAACACCCCAAGATTGTTCATATAAATTTAATATTGAATGAATGAAACACTAAGTCTCCACAAAAACCACTTTGTTATAACCAAGCCAGTAAACATAATTTTTTCTCCTATGTGATTTGAATTTCAAAAAACTGACAAACATAGTTACAATTAGTAAGTTATTTAGAGTCTGATATGACCAACTTAATTTTTAGTGAATAGTAACATAGCCATATGAATATTAATTTTTCCCTTATGAATGGTGACATACCCTTAGGAATATTAACATCACCTATGATAATATAAATAGGATTTAAGTAAAAGTATGAATAGTGACATACCCTTATCATTAGTAATGTTTCTATAAAAGGATGATGACTTGATTGATGGCTGTATGTAGTCTTTGACTGGGCATAAGCCAGTTGGTTGGTGGATTGACGAATATTGTAGTATGATGAAGGGGGGACGTGGATCAGGCAAGTGCGGTAGAAAAAACCTTGGCGTGTGAAAACACAAAAAGGCGTGGATGGGGGTTTGCCTGGGAGATGTCTAAACTTGACGGAAGATGTGACATTATACATGCGACATGCAACATACCCATGCCAATCATGTGAAAAAATGATAAAAATATTAATTCAACATATATATATATCTTTGTGTGTGTTAATAACGAAATATATTTTAATATTTATTCATTTACATAAATAATAATAATTATAATTATAATTAAAAAATATAAATGTAGTTAACAATAAATTAGATTTATTCATTTGTAATGTTTATTAATTCATATAAATTATAATATTTGGATTGTTAGATTTTCTTGAAAATAAGGAGTGATTTTTTATTATATTACCATGATTTTATTTATGTTTTTGGAAACCATTTGGTTTTTTATTATTTAAGAACATTGTTTTGTGATCGTTTGTTGTATAATACTTTATTTTGTTCAGTCTCCATTTTTTTAGATGGTTATAATTAACCTTCCATAAGAATGTATACAATAACATGAAGTATTTGAAATGAAACCCAAGAAAACTAATAAGTGGTTTATGACCATACCTACCATGATACACTACAATGAAGTTAAAATATTTTTTAAATGTATTATAAAACATAGGATTTATATATTAACATATAAATATGTTTACACACACATAATTAATTATAAATTTTCAAAAAAATATTTAATTTGTTTACATATCTATGTATATATACATTATATGCATACATTTTGTGTTTTTTTATTGAAAAATATGAATATTATTGAACTAAATAGGATTAACATGAATAAAAAATGGATGTATACCAATCAAATGATAAATTAGTATAACATTGAGGTAAAATATTTCATCAGGTTTGCATCGAAACATACATACGAGCCTTCTCAAATCATTTTTCCATGTTTACATTGTTATTATTCAATAAAAATTTTTTCACTGCAGATGGAAGAATGCTTGATTTGTCACATAATAGATCAAAGTTATAAATGTTTTATCAAACATGAGGAAGAACTAAATGTAGTTAGTAATTGAGATAACACTACGGCTTATGTATCATCTGATATGATTGCAATTGTAATCGATGATGGAGATCATAATAAGGAAATGATAATGGAAGTTTATAATGACATTCAGGATTGTACAAAGCTGTTGGAGATGTTAAATAACTGTGTAAAGATTCCATTGTATTCCAGTTGTATTAAATATACAATATTTTCACTCATATAGAAGCTATATATTTTGAAAGATAACAGTGGATAAAGAAACTCCAGCTTTAAAAAACTCTTTTCTCTATTGAATGATATTATATCATAATATAATGAGATTTCTTGTTGAAAATATGCCTCTAAATGAATGTTACATTCAATGAGTATGATATTTGAAAGAATACATCCATGTCCAATTGACTATATTTTTTTTAAGGACCCTGAATCACTTAAAAAAGTCCATATGTGTGGTAAAACTTTATGCAAGAAATATGAATCATGTCCTTTGAAAGTTTCATGGTATATTTCCAATAATTCTATAGTTTAAATAGAATTGATCATGGAGGTCCATAATTCAGAATCTAGGCGAGAAACCTCCATCTTGGGCTATCTACTAATGGAATGAATCCTTTTAGTGGACAAAGTGACACACACATTACATGGATATACTACCATAGACCCAGGCAAGGGATGAGCTAACTTTTATCAGCGCTAATAAAAAAGAACAGATAAGGGGGGGGGGGCTTTTATCAGTGCTTGCTAAAAGCGCTGATAAATCAACACTTTATCTGTGCTAAAAAACACACTAATAAATGCTATATTTAAGAGAGCTATTTTTAGCACTGATAAAAGTTTTTAATAAAAAATATTATTATTTTATATAAAATTATTATTTTTATATTCAAAAGTATTTTTTATTTGTATACATTGACTAAAAAATGAATGTTAATGATTAAAATATATTATTTAATAACTCCAATATATATATATAATATATTTCATTAAATAATAAATAGTTTTATTATTATAAATAAATACTTTTTAAATATATAGATTTTTATTTATATATCAATACTTTTTAAATATATATATATTTATAATTATATATAAATACTTTTTAAATATGTATAATTATAATTATAATTATATATATATGTAAGCATAATTAAATAAATATATGTTTCCAATGAATTTTTTCTATTGATGCATGAATATAATTGACGTTCATATGTTATGTATTCATCATGAATGTTCATTTTTACATTACACCCTCATTACTATCCATGTTGTCTATATATATAATGACTAGTTTCTTTATGAGATATATACTTTATATTTGACATGATGAAACCTGACGTTTTTGGATACATGGATTATTTGTTAGTCCAAAAATTATTATCAAAGAACATTTTAGATGGTTTTCGGATTTATCCAAGGCGTGAATTTCAGGATCTCTCATGGAAATGCATAACTAACATCATTCTAGAGGACTCCTCTGACTCATCATCGAGAAATGAACTTGGGCTTCCCCAATGAGCTGAGTCACGATAGAGAGGGCGACACCCAAAGAATAGAGTTCGGTACCCTAGGAACTCGGGATCTAAAGGGAGTGGCAAAAGTATACCTCTTGTATGTTTTTGAGTACGTTTTTTGATTTTCTCCCCCTCTCGTTGTTGTATTTTTATATTTTTATAATAATTTTGGTGAGTGTAGGTTGGCCTGCCCACTATTTCTTGAACCCTTCTTAGTATAAGTATTATTTATTTAAATAATTATTCAATTATAAAATATATATAATTAATATATTTATTTGAGTTTCATAATTATTTAAATATATATTTATTTATTTACGATTATAAATAAGTATATATATATTTATAATTATAATTTTAAGTATGTTTATTATAATTTGATAATAATTTAAATATAAATATAAATTTATTTGAATAATTATGAAATTATATAAAATATATATAAATAATAAATTTATTTTAATTTCAGAATTTTTTAAATATATATATATATATATGACTATAATTAAAATATATATGCAATAAATATATATTTATAATAAAGATGTAATAAATATATATTTATAATAAATATATATAAATTTATAGTTATTAAATTATTATAAAATTATAATAGATATATATAAATATAATTCTAAATAAATACAGATATCTTTAAATAATTATAAAATTATAATAAAGATATTTATTATATATAATTATAAATATAATAAATATATTTATTATAAATTTATAATTATAAATAAATATTTATTTATTAAATACATACATTTAAATAAATATATATTTATTGATAGTAATTATTATAAATATATAAATATATTTTTATTATACAAATAATTTTATAAATATATATGAAAATTTATATAATTTATTATCATTATATTTTTATTATCACCTTTTTAGTGATGATAAAGATAGGCCTTTATCAGTGCTAAAATTTTAGAGCTGATAAAGACACTATTTATCAGTTCTTTTTTAGCACTGATAAAGACTAATATTTCTCAGTGATATAAAAGCACTAGTAAATGCATATTTTATCAGCGCTTTCTGTTTTAGCACTGATAAAACATACCTTTTCGGTAATTTTTAGCTAGCACAAATAAAAGGTTTACCTGATTTTATAAATAAACCCTAACAGCCTCCACCTCTACTCATACGCCTCAATCTCTCACAGAAGACAAACCTTGCCTCATCCTCCTCCTCCTCTTCCTCTGCGACTAACTCCTCCTCCTCCTCCATCACCATTGCCACCAACTCCTCCTCCGCTGCCAAATCCTCCACCACCGCCACTTCCACTTCCTCCTCCTCCTTCTATGTTGATGTCGAATCCTTTTCCTCCTCCTCCTTTGTCATCACTATTTCTAACTCCTCCACCACCTCCTCCTCCCCCCTCATTTGCTGCAGTTGCCGCCTCCTCCTCCGCCGTTACTGACTCCTCATCCCTCAGCTCACATACACTGGTTTCATGCTTCACATCATCTTTAGGGAAAGTGTTGAATATTTTTACTTATATATAATTCATTTTCAATATCATATAGGATTTAACATTGGTGTTGTGGTAGATTATACCCCTATTAATTGTTTCTATGATTAGTGGATGTTTTTGAGGTCTCAGAAGCTAGACATGGATGTTTGGTATTGATGAAGAGATTAACTATTTGTCATCAGTTTCATTTTCTAATTCATATGTTTGAACATGAGATAACCATTTTAGCATCATTATATTATGGATTATTTTGATTCTATAATTCAAAAATTGTTCCCCATATGAATTATTTTAATGGTGGGGATGATTCCTTCTTTCTTTAATAAATTAATTAAGATATTATAAAGGATCATAAAGGGTAGTGAAGTTTTTTTTAGAATTCATGTTCCCTATTTTTTTTGAGAATATGGTAATAGTGGAAAATATGTATCTTATAGGTGCATATTCTAGCAACCCTATGAATGATTTCATTCTAAGTGTTTTATTTATAGTCACTTGAGTTTAGGTGTTATTTAGAGGTCTATAGCCTATAGTGTATGGTTATCTGGATTATCATGATTGTATTATTGAAATTATTTTGGATTGGGTAACTGATAAGCTTCGGGTATGTTGTATAATAGTTTTATGATTTTGACATTATTTCATGATACGATCACATGTTTCTTTCATATGAAGAAATCATATCACAACCAGGAGAATTTTAACAATTTATGTGAGAATTTGGTTTTTTCGTTTCTCAATAAAGGTGTATTCTATAATAATCTCTTTGATTTAACACTTCATTATTGGACTATATATGGATTAAGTTTATGGAAATAGGTTTTCTTCCTAATATCTGGATTTATGATCAATTTTTTTTAAAGATAATTGGTGTTAAATCAGGGTATAATCTACATGACATGAGCTTACACCATTTTTTCTATCCCAACAAGAATATGATTGAGTATAAAAATTACTATGAGGAGCTAAAAATATATATCCCTAGTAGTAAGATATAATTTATCCCTACTTGTATAGATATTACTTGGATTAATTATTGGTAATATGTAGTGGCTTATATTTTTCAAAAGGAAGAGATAATGAAATTGTTTTTGTAGGTCTTGTTCTATTATGTTGGTATAATTGTCAATTTACTCTCATGGATGACCTTATAAGATGTATCAACTTATAGTTTTTTATGCTCATTATGAGAAGAGTCATTATCTTCAGTATTAATTCTACCCCAGTTATAGTTCCCCATACTTACATATATATAACATTTTAATAGATATCCTTGATGTATTTCCCAAGGACTTCTCTTGGTTACCCCCCAAGGGATAGATTGAGTTAATGATTTTGTTATTACCTGGTGAGGAGAACATATATATTCTACCATATATGATGGATCCTATAGAGATATTAGAAAAAAATTATCAATTGAACGAAGTCGAGGTGAAGGGGTTCATATGAATTATTATATCCCTTTAGGGTGCCTTAGTTTTTTCCAAAAAATAAAATAAAATGGGTCATTAAGAATCTGCGTGAACAATTATAGGTTATGATAAGTGATATAAACGAACTTATATCCACTTATACAAATTGATGGACTATTTGATCAACTTACAGGTGCTAAAGTGCTGTCTAAGAACGATTTGATATTAAAGGGTCAACCAGGATTCTTCCTGATTGGAAGTGCTAATAAGGCCTTAACCAAGAATGTGGTATGGTTCCTTTTCATAGATTTTCATGATATATCCATCTAATATCTTAATGTGAGATTTATGAAAACACCAATCTCATGTGTAATATTATTTCCCACTTTGATGAGATGTGGATTTATGTTCCACGATATCATGACCAACTGACACTTATTTCTTTATCTATCACTTATTCAATCCTCAGTTGTATTACAAGAGTAACATATTGGATTCATACTATTTATTCATTAGATACATGATAATCCTTTTATAGATTTACATTTTATAAAATTTTTGTTATTATCGATTCATGTATCCTTTATAAAGTGACTCTCTTGGGATTTATGTCTTTTTAAAAATGACTAAGTGGGTCTTTTAAAATGATTCAAGTGTTTTGAAATGTTTCTTAAAAAATTATATCTGTTTAACATACCCTTTTTGGTTTTAAATAGCTTTAAAATTATTTAAAAAGAAATTGGGGTTTTGAGAAAGATTTTTTGGTACTGATTTGTTTATTTTAAAAAGGAAATGTTATTTTAAATAGGAATTTGTGTAAATGGTTGGTTTTTTAATGGGATTTCAAATGTGATTTTATAAATAGTGTTCAAAGAAGAATTAAAGTCTATAACATTTGATTAACCTTGGTTAGTTTTTATATCAACATTTTGTGTATTTATTTTGTTAAATATTAATATCATTTAATTGAATAGGATAGACACGAACAAAGAGTTAATGAATGCAAATCATTTGACAAAATAGTATGAAGATGGAGTGAAAGAGTTCATCAATTATGCAAAAGATCATGCAGAAACCCTTCTCAAATCATTTGTCTTTGTTTACACTATTTTTATTCAAGATATGTTAGTACATATGAGTTAGAAGAATACTTGATCTGTCACATAATATATCAAAGTTATAAATTTTTGAATAAAATTGGTAAAAAAAAATATAGCTAGTGGCTAGGATAAAATTGCATTTTTTGGATCATCTGATTTGATTATAACTGTTTACAATGAATAATACTGTATCGAGTACGTGATTATAGATGTGAATTATGATGTAGATTGTATTGAGGAAATGATATGGATAGTTTAAGATGAACTTCTTGATTGTCCACAATTATTTGAGTAGTTAAAAAGTTGTGAAAAGACACAATTGTATGGTGGTTTCACTAAATATACAACATTTTCAGCTACAGGGGAGCTATATAATTTGAAAGCAGGCAATAAATGGAGTGACACCAGTTTTACGGATTTAATTTCAATCTTGAATGACATTCTCCCATATTATAATGAGCTCCCAAGCTGAACATACGACGAAAAACGAAAGCTATGCTCGATGGGTGTGATCTATAAAACAATATACGCCTACCATAATGACTTTATACTATTTCATAAGGACCAAAAATCACTTATACAATTCCAAAAGTGTAGTGCTTATTGATACAAGAAAGATGAATCTAGTCCTATGAAAGTTGTATGGTACTTTTTAATCATTATAAGGTTTAGGCACCTATATGAAAGTAATGAGAGTGCATGGAAATTTACATAGAACAAAAACAAAAGAAATAAAGACGGGAAACTACATCACCCGATAGACCCTCCTCTACAGAAGAGAATTAATCATGAGTATCCTAAATTTGGAAAATATTCGAGAAACCTTCATCTTGTGTTATCTATAGATGGATTTAATGCTTCTGGTTTTCAAAGAAGCACTCATAGTATGTGTCCAATTATGTTGTTAAATTATAACTTGACACAATGATTTGCATGAAATGAAAATACATCATGTTATCTATGATTATATTAGGACGAAAAAAACTGAGTAAGGATATTGATATTTATTTGGATCTATTGATAGATGATTTTAAATTATTGTAGGATTCTGGTGTTATGTTGTATGATGATTACAAAAATGAATATTTTATATTGAGATCCATGTTGTACGAGATGATAAATGACTTTCCTTCTTATGGAAATTTTTTAGGATATAACATTAAAGGAACTAAAGGGTGTCCCTTCTATGAAAAAGGTACACAGTCAATTAGGGTGAATCATTCATTGAAAATCGTGTTTCTAGGGCATCACATATTTCTACACTGATGACATAAGTATCAATCATGGATGATATCATTCGATGGATGTTCATAAGAATATACAACACCATCTCCACAAATAGGTGATCAACTATTTGAGAAATTAAAATATGTGGAAACTGCTTTAGTTAAACCGTTTTTGAAAAACCTTATGAAAACTAATTGAAAAAAGAGATCAGTTTTTTTTAAATTACTCTACTATAATTTTCTTTACATCAGAAATTTTCTTAATGTTATTATTGTTGAAAAAAATGTATGTGATAATGTCATTAAAACATTGTTAAATGAACGTAACAAAAATGGATAAAATTTAAGCTAGGTTAGTCATGGTTGACATGAGAATAAGAGAAGCGCTGACACTAATAAAGGGTGAAAAATGAACATTTTTTCCTCCAGCTGCTTACACTCTTTCTAGGTTTGAGAGATATTAGTTTTATAACTACTTGAATTATGTAAAGGTTACAAAGGTGTATTCATAGAATATCACGAATATCATTTCAATGTTCGATTTAATGTTAAAGGTTCTAAAATCGCATGACTATCTTGTTTTGATGAAATATCTAATGCTTATAGATTTACGTTGAATATTTCCCAATACTGTTCATCATAAATTAACCAAACATTATTTCTTCATAATAAATATATGCAGCAAAGTTATATACCTAGTGAAATTTCTGACTATAGAAATAGAAATTACCAATATATTATGTGAATTGGAAATTTTTTTCTGACCAACATTCTTTGATACGATGGTTCATTTGATAGTTCACTTAGTGAGAGAGATTTGACTATGTGGTCTTGTAAAGTATAGATAGATGTACCCCATTGAATGGTATATGACGATTTTGAAAGAGTAAGTCCAAAATCAAATTCGGGCAGAGGTTTGTATTGCAGAGTGATATATTTTTGAAGAGTCCATTGAATTCTGTACCGAATACCAATCCAATGTGGAAAGAATTGGTCTACCGAAATCTCATCACATTGGGCATCTTCCGGGTGAAGGAATTTCTAGAAGAGATGTTGTCACAATCAATAATATAGTTCAGGAGTATGCCCACCTTTATATTTTTCATAACAGTTTGGACGTTTATCCATATGTTGAAACCCATAAATAAATTCTTAAGAATTTGAAGCTATCAAGGTCTAAAAGATGGATATCAAATACACATAATCAATAGATTATAGGATGGTATTAGAAACATATTTTTAAGGAGTCAAATGAAAATCTGGATTCAATTTAAAATGACTTCGATGGCTCACCGGAGGACCAAGTGTGTATGTATTATCTTACAATGGTTATGTAATTAATGTTTACACGTTCTATAAAAATGAGCATAATAAAGATAGTACTATAAAAAATAGTGGAGTTACAGTTGTGGCTGAAGCGATGCATATTTCTAGTACCGAGGATAGAAATCCAATTCATGAAAATATATTATACTTTGGTATCATCAAAAAATATGGAAGTTGTATTATTAAACATTCCAAGTGTTGATTATTTAATGAAAATGGGCTGATAATAAAAGTGCTCTTAAAATAGATGAATTGGGATTCATGAATGTTGATTTCAGTAAGGAAGTGTACAAAGATGAACCATTTATAATGGAATCATAGGTAGTACAAGTATTTTTTATTCCAGATCCTGCAAACCAAAAGTGTTCAATTGCTTTGTTATCAACCAAAAACACTGAATGGTTAGATAGAAATTTAACCAAGGATGAACCTTTCATTGGTACATCTCAATCATTTCATAGTGGTCCCAATTTTGATGGCGTTTTTATGTCATAGGAGACTATAATGAAGGGATTTGGATAATTGATATAGGGGTAAAATCCCTTCATCCATTAAAAAAGAAAAATTGAGTACAACAATCATGTTGAATTTTTTTTTGTAATATAAATCATGTTACCTCATGTTATTATATTTTTTTTGTTTCATTTATGTACTCTAAAATAAATGTTAAACCATTTATATAGATAATGAATTTCGCACGTGCTGGTGCTCCTAATCTCGAGGACCAATAGTTCTCTCAACTAGTTGCTACTCGTAGTATAATTGAATGACCTTCTGCATGTGCTGGTGCTCCCATTATTGAGGAACAATAGGTTTCTCAACCTTCTGCTACTACCAGTGCAGAGGTACAATGACCATATGAACATTCTGATGCTACCACTCTAGGGGAAAATATTGATGATGTTGTTTCTAGTGAAATGGTAGGTGATGAAGGACCAACGTCATTGAAAAAACAGAAGCACTGTAGTTTGGAGGTGTTATAAAAAATCATTATGGATAAAGTCAAAGGCATCAAATTCGAGGTTGGATGGAAGGTGAAGGGTCAACATGGTAACCCTAATAAGTCCATGTTTAGCAGTTATATTATAATTGTCACTTGGAAACATGTGGTAATTGGTGTAGATTTTTGGCACCATATTAGGACAGAGCTTAAGACACTAATGTGGGAATATATTATAGTAACATTATGATATAATTTAATTATTTTACTAAAAAATAAAATAATGAGACCTTGAATTACTCTTCATCATCTATTATAGAGTGAATTAATTGTAGATTAATACCATAAGAAGTATGTATTAATGCTTGTTGGAAGGATTCACAGAAGATTTCACATAATAATAACAATAAATCATCTTAAAGATGCTGAAGGGAAAATAATCTCGCACCCACCATTTATCTATAAACACCTAATAACCTAAGAAGTGTGGGATGAATTTACTAGATGTTGTGAAGAGGTGTCTTTTTAGGTACATTGTGGCTAGTAATAAGTTGTTTGATGATACGTGTATTTATCACTTTGATTGAAATTTTTTTATTTATGAAATAACAACTGAGAGTTGGAAATAAGGAATGATTACAAAAACCAGTGTACCCCTTTCGTAATGTAAAAATAGGGTACGATTCACTTAAAAAAACTATACATATTTTAAATCGATTGTAATACTTTTATCTGACATATAACAAAATTATAATTATGTTCCTCTGTTTATATATAGATTGATGACTTGAAATCCAAAGATACTTATATCACACACCATATTATATGGAAGGAGGGACATGTAATTAAATACGAGATACTAATAGATAAAAACACATAAAAAATGTGGGAAACACGTGTATGTATTAAATAATATATATTTGTTTGTTTTAAATCACCATTACAAAATAATGATAACTTATTTTCCAATATTTTTTATCTAACATAGTACCATGAATCAGCAACACCTATTTCGGATGAACACAGGCTATAAGTGGACATGAAGTGGCTAGAACAGTATGAATGCGTCAGAGATGTAGGTTTTTGGGAGACACCCCAAGCATATTTTGAGAGAAAAACAAGAGGATGGTCAAAGTGAATTAAAAAAACAGATGAGAGAAATATTATCTACCCTTTAAGGACAATTCCAATGGTAGAGATAGATGATGTAAGCTTTTATAAGGGAGAGGAAAAGGGAAGAAACAACTCAAGAACAACTATCACATAGAGATCCTGCCCCACCCCTACCACCTATGAATCTATCCATTCCCCTCAAAGATATGTATTATCAGTGGTAATAAGTGTTTTAATAAATTATTCTATGAAATATGAATCAGATAGATACTGATACATTTCATGTACTGATATTATATTTGGCGATAATGGATCTGATTTGTATCTGGAAATACCCATCCATCACCATGTGGAAATGGATACGAAGTTTAATATTCAAAAGGACCTACTAAAAATAGACCACATATAACAAGTCATGTGCGAGTGTCGATTAGCATATCCCATTATCCGAGCATATTGTTACCTATTCAAATTCATGAAGATGATATTAATATGGTCAAAAAAGTTGTTGGAACATTTATCGCATGTCCAACACATCTTGTAAAAAAACATAATGATAAGGAGGTATTCATTTCCATTTTACTTTTCAAGCTAATCCTTTAAAAATTAAGGAAAAAATTTCTAAAATGATGAATGTTTTTACAGAAGGACAAATAGAAGGTTATGAAATGAAAAACCACCTCAAAGACATCAGAAGGATCGTCCAACCAATCAAAATGATATACAGAAAGCACAATTACCTCACCTATTATATATCAACATTTAATATCATTCAAGGATCATGTGGAAACAAAGTTTAAATATGGCCGCATCCACATAGTTCAATTTAATGAAAATATGTATCGAGAGAAGTATCAAGACTTCATTGGTATTGATAGTGTAATTGGAATCCTCGACTATGAATGGCTAGATGGATCAGTTGTAAATGTATGCATGAGGTTTTTTATGATTTGATTTTCCAAAAGATGATATAGTTTTTTAATTATGAAAAAATAAATTTCTTATTTTTGGTAGGCGTATATATGAAAATCTATTGAAGGGATTTTACCATGAGAAAAAGTTCAGACTCATTAGTCCTCACATCACCACTACAGAACAAGATAAAATAGAACCCAAAAAAAGGATAAAATAGTGGTATGTATGATAAAATCCTATAAACGAAAAATTTCAGATGATAGACACGATTTAATACCAACGATGCAGGGGTAAGACTATAATTTAATCATACCAAATTTATTTTCATTTATTTCATTATTTATTACTTTTTGTGGTTTTATGCAACATTGGATGCTCATTATTTTAAATTTGGATACTCCAAATATTTATTTCCTAGATTAAATGCATGGATATCCAAAAAACTGTCGACACATGATGATATGTTTCAATTTGTAATAAATTACATCCAATGTTTTAGAACTAAAAATCAAGTTATATAATTTATATTATCTTTTAATGAGGATTTTGTTTTGATAGGGAAGTGCATGAATATCATAAAAAAGGGAATGAAGCTAGGGGATAAGGAAAACAAATAAGTCTAGTACAATGAATGGAAAAGTATTAGGGTATATATAATAATATTTCACTATCCAAATAGATATAAAAAAATTACTTACTCTACTCAATGTTTCTATAGTGTCCAAAACAAACCGATGGAAAATATTGCAGTAATTATGTTGGTAAATATATGAGAGAGATAATATTAAATGAACAAACTACCATCCTTGAAGAGGTATTTTGGAAGATAATTACTATTTAATTTAAAATAGTTAATAATAATTTTATTTTTTATATTTTTTCAGTATTACTAATTCTGTGAAAAAGATTCATATTCACAAGAAGATATATATTTACTCAGAAACGAATGGGAATCATACCTAATGGAAAATGTACACAAATATAATGAATATGTGACTTTCATAGAAGTAGTGGATTATTTCATATTATTGTTTAATTTACTTGTTTTTAATATTACTGAACTAAGAGTTGTTTTCTTATATAATTGGATTCCATTATTCGATTCGGGGGGGGGGGTGTTCAAAGATGCTCATGCTAACGAGAGATTGGATTTCAAGGATACAACTAAGATAATAAAAAAAGGAAATGGGTCAAGAATGTATAAATGAAAATTACTACTACATAATTAATTAATTAATTTTGTTCTCATTTTATCTACTATTTGTAAGATAATTTCCTTATCATTTTTTTTCTAATACATATTTATTTTTTTACAAAACTTTTGTGGTGTCATATTTTTCTTTCAAATATATTAAACAAGGTAGAAAATATATAACATGTTGAATGAAATGTATCAATTATTAGAAGGTTTAATGAAAAATATGACTTCCTAAAAGATCTATCATGAATATTTTTCTGAACAATGAATTAATCATCCGCTTCTCAATCATTCACACCTTAATCTGATACAAAATGTTCTCAATATGAACTGAAGTGTATGTTTTTAGTTTATAACATTATTTGATCCTTTAATATTAATGTCTATAAACTACCATGCTTTTATCCATGGCTCATGATTATGATTTATGATATAAAGGGTCTGAATTTGTAATGTTAATATCACCTTATAACATCTTTATACTCATGTTATCCTTATATGATCACTGATATCTCCCTTGTTTACACTTATTGAACATCTATGATCACCCTTTATAATGTTTCACATCCTTAGTTTATTAAGAATTGTTTTATAAATTATAAGTATAATAAGGATTATAGTAAATAATAACTTAATGAGAGACTCTAATGAACTAGTTATTTATGTTTTCATGTTTCCAGAAGAACTAGAACTAAACTATTATGGCATGGATCATCATGTTAAGTATGGAATATTAATATAATAATATGTGATATCTATGTATGAAATTTCTGGGTCAATACTTTTGGTATCTGAGAAAAAAACCTACTAAAAATTGAGAAAAAATAAAAAGTGACCAGTATCAGTCAAAGTGCATATTTTTATTTAAAATTGACAGTAATTTTAGAAAAAAAGTGACATACTAAAATATGAGAAAACAAATTTGTATTGTTTTAGTATCTTAGTAAAATTATCCATGAGTCATTTGTTCCATGTATGAATCAACTGCATCTCAATCTGATGCACAGTGTGGTCGATGAGACTTTAAGTGTCTATTTTTATATTAAATTCACATTAAATTGAGGAAAAAGTACAAGTGACATACTGAAAACTGAGAAAACACATTTATATTACTTTTATACTTTAGGAAAATGATCTATGAGTCATTTTTTATGTATATGAACCAACACACCTGAATTTGATTCATGATGTGAACAGTATGACTAAAAGTGTTCGTTATCAGTTTTAAAATGACATTTTAGTTAAAAACGTGTAACTATCTAAAAAAAATTCTTTGATTATCCTGATAATTTATGAAATAGATTCATAATTAATTTTTTACATGTATTAAGTAGTATCACATTAAACCGATAAACTATGAAATCAGTATGACACAAAATGTGCGTTTCTAGTTTAAAATGACATTTTAGTAAAAAAACTCACCCAACATACTGAAAACTAATAAAACATATTAATATTGTTTTTATACTATAATAAAATGATCTATATGTAATTTTTGAGGTATATAGATTATTTTAACTTCAATACACTGCAAAATGTGGTCGGTATAACTCAAAGTGTCTCTTTTTATTTAAAATTAACATCAATTTAAGTAAAAACAACAAGTGACGAACTGAGAATCAAGAAAACATATTTGGACTATTTTTATATTTTTGTAAAATGTTACATGAGTGATTTGTGATGTGTAGGATTCAACCACACCTCAATACGACTCATGGTGTGACCGATATGACACCAAGTGTGTCTTTTTATTTAAAATTGACATTAATTTATGTAGAAAAACAAGCGACATACATACAACTGATAAAATGCAGTAATATTGTTTTGATACTTTAGGGAAATTATACATGAGTTGTTCTTGACATGTAGGACTTATATACACCTCAATATGATTCACGGTGTGGCTAGTATAACTCAAAGTGTCTATTTTTACTTAAAATTGGCATGAATTTATGTAAAAAGAACAAGTGACTTACATAAAACATAGAAAACACATTCATATTGTTTTGATAATTTTTTAAAATGATCTATGAGTCATTTTTGACATTTAAGATTGATCTAAACCTCAATATGATGCATGGTGTGGCCGGTATAACTCAAAGTGTCTATTTTTATTTAAAATTGACCTGAATTTAAGTAAAAAAATTAAGTGACATACTGAAAAAATGACCAACCAAATTGTAATTTTTTTATACATTAGTACAATGATATATGAGTCATTTTTTATGTTTAGGGACTAACTATACCTTAATATTATGCATGCTATGTCAGACATAACAGAAAGTCTATATTTTTATTTAAAATTGACATGAATTTATGTAAAAACAACAAGTGACACACTGAAAACTATGAAAATGAATTTATATTGTAATGATATTTTAGGAAAATTATCTATTAGTGATTTTTGATGTGTAGGGATCAGACGTATCCCAATAAGATGCATTTTTTGATTAGTATAACAAAAACTGTATCTTTTTATTTAAAATTTACATTAATTTAAGTAAAATCAATAAGTGACATATTGAAAACTGATCATGCACATTAAATTTTTTTAATACATTAGGAAAATGATTTATGCATCATTTTTGATGTGTAGGAGTCAACTGAACCTCAATCCAATGCACAATGTGACTGGAATGACTAAAAGTGTCCATTATCAGTTTAAAATTGAAAGTTTAGTTCGAAAAATGTTCACTCATTAAAATCCAAGAAAACACGCTTTTATTATATTGATAATTTAGGAAAATGATTCATAAGTCATTCGTGACATGTATGAAGTAGTCTCATGTCAAACTGACTTATTATGTGACTGATATTACTCAGAATACATGTTTTCAGTTTTAAATTACATTTTAGAAAAACAAAATTAACATAATGAAAACAGAGAAAACACATTCATATTGTTTTGATACTTTAGGAAAATTATCCACGTGTCATTTGTGATGTGTAGGACTTAACTACATCTCTATGAGATGAAAATTGTGGCTGGTATAAATCCAAATGTGCCATTATTTAAAATTGACCTTAATTTTAGTAAAAGAAAAAGTGACATACTCAGAACCAAGAAAAAACATTTGTATTATTTTGATATTTTAGGAAAATGATCTATAACTCATTTGTGACATGTAGGAATCAAACCCATCTCAATAGAATGAAATATGTAACCAGTATAACTCCAAATATTTCATTTTTATTAAATATTGAAATTTTATTAATGTATGTATTCATATTAATGTTTAATTTATTTCTTTATAGTATTACTAGCATAATATTTGTTTTCTTATATAGGTGGAATATTTTTCTTAGGTTGAGATGATTTGTTCAGCAATTGATACCATGAGAGGAAATTTTTGAGTGGGGATCACGGGTGTCAAAAGATGAAATATTAATACTTTATAATGTTTGTTAGAAAATTTTAAATGTAATTATATAAAACATTTTGTTTGAAATGTAAATAACAATGTTCTTTTATTTACAATGAGTGTACATTTTTTTATTGATGATGTCAATTTAATGTATATAACAGGTTTCCTTCTAGGTGTGCCATTATATAAATAGCACACTGTAGGCAGTTAGGTCTTTATCAGCGCTATTTTTAGTGCTGATAAAGGGGACTCCCTTTTATCATCTCTATGATTAACAACACTTTTTAGCACTGTTAGAGTGCATTTTTTGTTCTATAGAAGGCCATATGTGTAGTAGTGTTGGTTGTGTCGGTAAAATTTAAATCACCATTGTGGTTATGCATAAAGAAAAAATACATCATATTATCTTTTCATATATTTGGATCAAAATAAACTAGTAATGATATTGATATTTATTTGTATCCATTGATCAAAGTTATAAAATTATTGTAGGGTTCAGGTGTTATATTATATGATTCTCATATAAATTAATATTTCTTGTTGAGTTCCATGTTTTACAGGATAATAACTGAATTTCCTATTTATAGTAGTTTGGAAGTATGTAACATTAAAGGAATTCAATGATGTCCCATTTCTACTGAAGGTATACAATTAGTTGGGATGAAACATTCCTCAAAGACTGTGTTTTTAGGTCATTACAAATTTTTACCCCGACAACTTAAATATCAATTCTGGATTAAATCATTTAATGGTAATTGAAAATAAGGAAAACATTCTACAAATAGGTGATCAATAGTTTGAAAAAGTAAAGAATATTACCAATGTTATTGGAAAACCCTTATAAAAAATATTTTGAAAACGAGTTGTAAAAATGGATTAGTGTTTCTCAAAATACCATACTATAATTTTTCTACATCATAAATTTTCTTTGTTTCATGTACATAGAAAAAATGAATGTGATAGTGTCATTGAAATGTTACTAAATGAATTTGATAAAACAGAATATGAAATTAAGGTTAGGTTGAACAAGATTAACATGTGAATAGGGGATATTTGGTTTTAGTGAAGGGTGAAAGGCATAATATTCTTCATCCAATGGCTTACACTCTTTCTAGGGAAGAGAGATTCCAATTTTAAAACTTCTTGAATGATGCAATGGTTCTAATGGGGTATCCATAAAATATCAATAATATCATTTCAATGATTGATTTGGAGTTAAAGGTACTAAATCTACACGAATTTCATGTTTTGATGCAAGATTTAATGCCCATGGATTTATTTTTTATCCTTCATAAAAATTATTAACATAAATTAACCATGTTTACTTATAGTTTAAATCTAAATGAAGTAAAGTTATAAACCTGGTGATGTTTTCAACTATGGAAAAGGATACTATATTAATATCAAGGGAATCAGATATGTTGTTACCATTATTATTTTATGATACAATGGTTCACTTAGTTAGTGAGATCTGACTATGCAGTCTTATACATGATAGATGAATGAATCTCGTAGAATTATATATGAATATTTTTAAAAGGGTATGTAAAAAATCAAAGTTGACCATATGATTTTATTGTATCGTGATATATTTTTGAGGAAGCCATTGAGTTCCATACCAACTACCTATCCGATGTGGATAACATTTGTCTCCAAAAATATCATCATAATGAGTGCCTTTTGGGTGAATGGTTTTTTTGAAGATATTTTTTCACAATTTAAAATACAGAGTAGGAGAAGACTCACATTTTCATTTTACATAGTAGTATATAGATTCCAATATATGTTGAACCCCACAACGTAATTATTTGTCATTTGAATCCAACAAGGACTGAAATGTGGATATTTCATACACATAATCAATAAATTATAGGATATATTTGAGAACATATTTTTAAGGAGATATATATAAATATAAATTAAATTTCAAAATTAATTTGTTGACTAGTTAGAGGACCAAGTGTGCACACATTTTCTTACAATGATTTTTAATTAACAGTCATATATTCCTTACAAAGGAACATATTGAACATAGTAAAATAAAAAATAGTGAAGTTACTCTTATGGTGGAAGTGATGTGTATATCTAGTACCAATTATAGAAATATAATTTATGTGTATATGTCATTCCTTGGTATTGTTGAAAAAAATGGGAGTTTTATTATACAACATTCCATGTGCTTATTTTTCAATTCAAATGGGTTTATAACATGCAGGTAGTTAAAATTATTGAATTGGGATTTGTGGAAGTGAATTTAAACAAGGAATGGTATAAAGAAAAACCATTCATAATGGAATAGAATTAAGTATAAGTATTTTATGTCATATACCGTGAAAACAAAAATTGATCATTTGTTGTATTGTTAACTAAAAACACTTTAGGGTCAAATAAAAATTCCATCATGGATAACCCTTTCATTAGGATGTCATAATCATTTCACAACGGTCCTAATATAGATAGTTTCTTGTATGTAATATGGTAAAAAAATGAGAGTGTCAAGACCCCCTCTCCACAAAGTTTATCTATCCTAGGATGGAAATGTGATAAGAGAGATAATGAACCTAGAGTCCCACCTCCAGTAGGCCCCGAGTTGGCAACTAGCCCTGAGGGTATAGTAAACACACAAATAAGAGGCATTACCCTCGAAGAGAACACATGATAAAGAGAGAGATAAGACATAAAACAACCAAATAATGATCATAATAAAATATAAAATAAATCCCATGTACACATATGTAATTTCATGCAATAACTACTACAACTGAAAGGAAAAAACTGCTAGTACCGAAAGAAAGTAAAACAACAATGACCACGAAACCCGAACAGCTCCTGCAACCCCAAGCTATTTGTAACCAGCCAGATATAAAACCTTCTCCAAGTGACCTAAAAAATAGTTTATATATACATTGTGTGAGTTTAATAGTATACTCATTAGGATCCTCCCCAGATTCTCTCATTCAAAAATAAAGAAATCACGCTAAAGAAAAGTGAACAAAAAGTAAACCTAACTCATCACTTAAAGAGACATACTTGGTTACCATCCTCACCATGTATACTATCACCAAGTATTTCATACCAGAGTATATAAAATGTTAAAGAATATAAGGGGTACCCAACTACCACTTCCCTATTGGTTTGCTGTTTTTTCCCAATATATCACATCCTAAGCATGTCTCTCAAAAAGTCTAGCCCAAAGTTACCTGGGAAAATAACCATAACCTTCACCTCAGGTAACAGAACATTGTCACTTACACATAAAAAAAGTAACTAGGTAGTTTTTGGGAGCCACCAAAACCCACATTACATGTATCAAACATCAGGTATTATACCTCAACCCACTACAACCCATACACTGAGTAAGGATCCCCAAGCCATCACAGCCTATACATGTTATACATATAATAGTACATAGGAAACTATATCCAATATATATGTGTTTGAAATAACCACAATCCATTAAATCCATTTACACAAATATATGGGAAAAAATAACCTCCGTGCATACAAACACTAGTAACTACCAGGATAATAGAGCAGGGCCAAAGGGGGTAGTCATCCATCAATTATCCCACGGGGGTGTTGAGGAAAACTACACTATGGATCAGAATCCCTAGGGTGTTAGTTACCCTAACTGATATGGTGGATTAACATATAGAAACTAAAAAATTATAGAATATAAAATATCTCAAAACCACACTATGGGCATAACATTATGTTAGATTCAACTGTAGCTAACGTCTCTTGGAATCTCGGCTACCACTACTAAGACTAGGTATCATATAATCACATAACCATTTAATGAGATTCATTTGATTACATTATCCATTTTTATCAGTTCCACTTTAAATTAATTAATTATTTAAATAGTAATTAGCTATTATCATTTCCACATTACATTTTATTAGAATCACAACAACTTTCCATGCCCTCAAGGCATAACCAAACCATGTCTATATTTCCTTTAAACTGTAACCCCAACATTACATCCAATAATGCTCAAACCCCATGGGTTAAGATCATTTATTCAATCATTTATTAAAATTATTATCACTTTTCCATAATTCTAGGTATTCTAGAAAATCATTCTAAGATTCCAAACACAAGGGGTTCAACAAGGTGAGTAGATGAACTACCCGTTGAGTCTTTTCCACCTTTATCTAGAGTGAAGACCCATCCATCCCAGATAATCCAAACACAAAAATAATGTGGCACACCCTATGTGTATTCTGTTCTTTTGTATGGAGGGTATGCTAGAACATCTACCTCATGTAGTGAAGAAATTAATGAAGATAAGAAAATCATATTCAACCACAAGCACTTTCATATCAATGGGTAAGGACATATTTAACCTGTTCTGTCATCCCTGGTGTCCTCCTCGAGACCCACATGCATAAAATAATTCACCTCGATAGTCTAGGCATCAAATTATGTCACCAACACTGGGCCTCCCTACCCCCACAACCACAACTACCCTCTAGGATCCACCATCCTAGGCTCACTCCACAACACAAGAAGCGAGAAACAAACAACATAGAAACTGGGCTCTTATCCCTAAACAAGGCATTTAGCCTTTACACACAAGGTTCACTCATATCTCTAAATAATAAGGCTATTGGAATTTAAAAGAAATAGGGTAACTTAGAACCCTTTAAGGAACTATCTTTATCTCACAATCGGCCCTTTATTCCATATTGAATTGAAAAATTCAATTAAACATATATAACTTCATCCAATTGATTTATCACCATGAAAAACAACAACAACAAGATTCATTAAACATGCCTCTTTATCTTCAAACAATTAATTTATAATTAATCCCAAGTTTATGTTCTCTACCAATTTCCATCAATAATAACGTGCTAAACTAGAAAAGAAAAGATATGACATGATCTAGAAAATCAATAGACAATAACATCGCAACACAATTGATACCAATTATCTAATCTAGTTAAAGTATTTATTATGTGAATTTAATTATGATCTAGTGGATAAAACATGATAACTCTACGACTGGATGTAAAATAATAGAGAATCCAGAAATCCATTACCTCAAAAGGTTTCCTACATTTTTAGTATGTGAACGGGCCAACACAATAGATCATGATCACCTATCATTCAATGATTACATCCGCCTGAGGATGCCATGACACAGCCACATCAACTAACACCCATGAAAGGTCCATTATAAACACGAAGATTGTATTCCATAACATGGCAAGGATAATTGGAGGAAAAATATCAAGGAACCCATAAGAACATAGGTAGAACATACCTTATATCAAAGAAGATGGATCAACACTTCCTGGTTTCTCCAAGATGGGGGTGCACATGCAACAAGAAAAAATCCAAGGGGAAATGATACAAGGATAGAGAAATCACAAAACTCATTAGGAAAAATGGTTTGGGTAACCTCACACCAAGAAAAAGTAGAAGGAATAACAATATGGAATGTATCTTAGCCCTTTTAAAAATCTAAATAGAGTAGCGGTTTAGATAGAGTTTAGATTTACTATTATAGGAAGATATAGTCAGGAATACATGATTTGACCGTGTAAAGGAAACTAAAAACTAAGAAAAAATGATTAGAGTTATGTGATTTGAATCAGTCTTAAATACCTTAAACCAAGTCTTTTAATTCATTTTACGTCAAAGAAAACATCAAATGGGAAAAACTATTAAAATATGGAAACATTGTTCACCGAAAGATCTGGAAACACTATAGCACCTACAGAAAGATGATCTAACAAAATATAACCTACCAAAAGATGACCTACCAATAGATGATCTATCGATTGATGTCCTACTAAAAGCGGACCGACCAAAAAATGACCTATCGATAGACAACATAGCGACAGATGACCTACCGACAGATGACCTACCAAAAGAGGACCTACTGATAGAGGACCTACCAAAAGATAACCTACCAATAGATGATCTACTAACAGAAAATCTACCAATAGTTGAGTCTCCGACATAAGTCATTGATAAAACTCACCGAAACAACTCACCAAAATGAGTCACCAAAACAACTCACCAATCACATTGTTCATGTTTTTCACACTAATGACACTATTCAAATCTATCTCACCGATGCCACTATTCATATATGTCTAACTTATGACACTTTTCATTGAACTGGAAAAACTATTCATAAAACTGTAAATTTTAAAAAGTGTTAGGAATAAGTCATCTGGACCTCCCAAAACACCTAAAAACTAGATTTATACAAAGGAATAGACCAGAGAGGACAAATACATTACATTGATACCTCTCAAATCATTATTGACTTTGAGAATAAAAAACCTACCTAGAGAGGAAATAGAAAAAGGATATAAACAACTAAACTTCGAGATACCTCTCAAGGATCACACCACCAAAGGATCTCAACCACTTCATCAAAGGAACAACTCAAAACCACGTGAAAAATACAACCAGCTCCTAACTACTCTCTCGAGGGAGATACCTCTCAAAAGAGAGAAAGAGAAAAAAATAAACAAGGGAAATCCATCTCATAAACGAAAAGGGTCTTAAAACACAAAATGAAAAAATGTTACAAGAGAAGAGATAAACATAAAACATCTTAGGGTACTAAACGCATATATGAGACTCACATTCCTAGGTTCTCTCCTGCACGCCAGCGTGCCATCACAAGACACAAACCAATAGAATAACATGCTCGTGAAATACCTTCTCCTTGTGGTCCTAGATCTCTACAGGCCTCTCCCCAAAGGTCACTTCATCATTAATATCAATCTCACCTCAATCGACGATGTGAGATTCATCATGAATAAAAAAATGAAGTTGAAACATGTGAAAAACATCATGTATCATGTTCATCTTTGGGGGACGTGCTACCCAGTACACTACAACTCTAACATGATCTAACACCTTGAAAGGACAAAAAACCAAGGGGAATGTTTAATCCCATGACCAAACCTTCACTTCCCATGATGGAGAGTCACCTTTATAATCACATGATCCCCAAATTCAAACACCCAAGGTATCCTCCTATGACCGGTATACGATTTATAATGAGCCTGTTCTACCTTCATCCAAGCATGAATCACCAAAACCATCTCAATTGTATTCTCTAATAGTTTTGGCCTATGAATTACGGACTCTCAGACCCCTTTTCGGCATAATGGAGAGTGGAATGGTCGACCATACAAGGCTTCAAATTGAAACATACCAATGGTGGAGTGGAAAATATTGTTGTAGGTGAACTCTACCACGGATAGGTTCCTCATCCACAAACCTCCAAAATCCAGGACAGAAGAGCGCAACATGTCTTCAAGAGTCTGGATGGTTTGATTTGTCTAACCATCCATCTACAAATTCAAAGCAGTAATAAGTCATAGATATAAAAAAATCATTATGTATACCTCTCCACACTCTAGAGGTAAAATTAATATATCAATCTGAAATGATCATCCTAGGTAATCTATGGAGTCTCACCATCTCCTCCAGATATTGCCTCCAAAAAACCTCCATTGAGTTTTATTACTTGATTGTGATAAAGTGGGATGATTTCTTTAAATGATCAAATACTAACTAGACAGTTTCATAGCCTCCACGATCTTGAGGTAAACTAGTAACAAAGTCCATTGAGATTTCCTCCCACTTCCACTGAGGAACATCTAACAGCTGGAGCAACCCACTAGGAACACGGTGCTCGACCTTCACCTTCTAGAACACCAAATATTGAGACACAAACAATTCAAATGCACACTTCAAACCAGGACACCAAAACTGAATCCTAAAAGATCAATACATCTTTATCATGATAGGATGTACTGTTAAGGGAGAACTATAAAACTCTCTAAGAACTATCTCAAGAATTTCCAAATGAATGAAATTTTTTCATTGAAACAATACCCAGTGTTGTTCATCCTCAAACTAGCCATCAGGGGCCTCACCATAAGAAAATCGGTCTGTCCATACGTCCACATCAAGATCCCCTCACTAGGACTCTTCCACCTACTACACCAAATATGACTGCACTGTCATTAGGAAAATACAACCTCTTACCCCTACTTCTCCCATATCTATATATAATGTTGAAAGTTCTTCTATTACTCTCTAGAAATCACCTAATTCACACACTGCATCCCTATGTGACTTGCTGATCAGTGAATCAGCTACAATATTACCCTTACTAGGTGTATACAAGATTTCAATGCCATAATCCTGTAAGAAATCCATCCACTAACGATGTCACAAGTTCAAGTCATGATTGAGAAAACATACCTTAGGATTTTATGATCAGTGAAGACCAACAAATACTCTACGATGAGGTATTGTCTTCACAACGTCATGGAAAATACCACCACTACCAACTTAAGATTTTGGGTGGCATGGTTACCCTCATGGGGTTTTAACTTCCGAGACCCATAAGAAATAACCTATATCTGCTGCATGAGAACACATCCTAACAGCAGAAGTGAAGCATCATAGAAAACCTCAAACTAAACTCCTTCTACTGGAAGACAAAGAACTAGTGAACTAACCAACTTCTTCTTCAAATACTTGATAGCTACCTAAAATGTATTAGTCCATTTGATTGCATAATTCTTTCTAGTCAACGCTATCAGAGGAGTAACAACCCAAGATAAATAGGCTATGAACCTCCTGTAATAGCCTACAAGACTAATCAAATCTCGAACATCATCCAATATCTTGAAGAATTTCTAAGAAACAACTACTTATATCTTCAATAAATCCATAAAATATCTATTATAGGATGCAACATTCCATAGGAAACAGACTTATTGATCCCAAAACTCACACTTTGACAACTTCCCAAACAATCGCTTTCGACAAAGAAATCCCAAAATGGCATTCAGATGCTCTGCATGCTCCTCCTTATATGCGGAGTACAGAAGGATTTCATCAATTAAGACCACCATGAAATTATCCAGTAACTCATAGAACATAGTGTTCATCAACCACATGAACACAGATGAATCTTTTGTCACACCGAACAACATCGCAACAAACTCATAAGGCCCATGATGGCAACAAAAGGATGTCTTTGTAATTTCCTCATCCTTAACATGCATCTGATGATATCGTAATCATAAATTGATATTTGAGAACCAACTTTCACACTTCAATTGATTGAAGAAATAATTAATCCGTAGAATAGGATAGCATTTCTTCACTGTCACTTGGTTCAAGCGATAATGATCGATACAAAACTGAAAACTGCCATCAACATTCTTCACGAACAAAATTGGTGTGCCTCATGGTGACACAATTGGACAAAAAAAACTGTACTATAATAGACCATAAAGATATATATGTATCTCCCTCAACTCAGAAGGTTCCATCCTATACGTTGACATAGAGATAAGAGACTCTCCTTCCTGTAGCTCAATCCCGAACTCAATCTCTTATCAAGGGGGTAATGATACAACCTATTATGGAAAGTCATCAGGGTACTATTATACATACATGGGAAACCCCAAACTATAGACCTCTGATGAACTCATCATCTACTCATCCATCATGATGACAAGGACAAAACATGCCTCTGACCCATCTATGGGTGTCGCTCGTTAAGAAACACCACTCGTTCTACATCATCATCGAAGAACACCACCTAAAACCCGAAGAAACACAAGATATCCTGCACCAAATACAACTAATCCATGACAATTATTATATCATATGGTTGTATCTATAAACATAGTAAATCTCCCCAAGAGCAGTGTTTCCCGATCAATAGCTCACAGTCTCTTTGTACATCAAACAAGTCAGCTCGACCTCCAACTGGCATAGTCAATTCCAATGGAACTAGAATCTTCTCTACCTACAGTACCATGGTATAGAGAAGGGTAGGTGATATTAAAGAGTGTGTAACTATTTAATCAAACAAGTCATACACCCAAGTAGAAAACAAGAAAATGGTACCTCAAATGACATCTGGCTCACTCGACACTGACAATGCTAAAGCATGAAGCTAACCACGAACAAATCCAAAACCTCTCTGACCCCAGTGACAACCACCACCACTAATGCACTATACTCTATAAGGATGTAGAGTATCCTAGGGATTTCCTCTACCTTCCCCATATACTCCTTGTGGATCCAATGCTAGTGAAACCCCCTACTGCTGCCTCAACTGAAACTGCATCAACGGAGGAACTTGAAGCAAAATAGTGGGTGCACGCTAACTGCTATGAATGGTTGGGAAACATAACTACTGATTTACTAGTCCTACATAATAAAAAAAATAACCTGTTCCCTTGGTATAGGTTTTAGATCCACTACCCCTGAAGAAATGAGATACTGAGGGATGGGACCTGCCCCCGGCTAAATGGAAACTCTTCTTCCCTAAAAACTAGGAACCCCATACCATAGCACTGCTTCACAAGGACTCTTAAAGACTCTACTCTCATGGTGGTATAGTTCTATATAAAATCCTCTCAATGACCTCTTCCCTCTCCAGCACTTCAAGATACATCTTCAATATAAACAGGGTGACCTGGCATTGGATCTTTGGATGAAAAGACTCCTTGAAATGCTTTGCCTGAGCCTCCTCATCTAGAAACAAGTCTAAAGCATATCATAGAAGTTTTGGAAATGGATCTTGAACACTCACACACTAGAGCTCCCCTGTTTATGGTTAATAAGCTCTTGGAGACTGGCCTCCTTCACTATCAAAGAGAGAAACTTGACTATAAACTAGTCTCAGAACTCCTCCCACAAGACTGCAGACTCCTCGCCATCCCCAAGGAACAAGAACCACCACTACATAACAGACCCATGTAGCATTATAATAACAAAAAACCCCAGTGATCCTTCAGAGTATAGATTGAACTAAAATATAACTCAACCTCCTCCAACTAGTATTCCATGACTACATCTGTAACTGAGACCTCTTACTTATTCATAATCTATTTCTAAAAATCCCAGTGTGTCCTCTTTCATGTGTCTTCATCGTCAACCTATACTCTATAATGATTGGCTGGCACAACCTGCGGAACATATTCTGCATGAACATGATGAGGATGTCAACCTAAATCCATACCAGTAAATGAAAAAATAATAAGATCTCCTAAACATGTAATATGGAAGACTCAATATTACTTAATTTATTTTTTTATTCATTTTAGGTTTACCTATCCTAAGGTCATCCCATTAAAACACAGGAGAAAAGAAGAATGAAATGTGATCCTTTCATAGGTATCTACCCTGCAATAACTATCACCTCATTTAGTAGCCACTATAAATTTATAGGTCCATCCATCAGATCATAGGGGGCCCTAAATATCTGCATCTCATCCAATCTCTTATGTTTACAATGCTTGATAAAATTAGCTCACTCTATTTCCATAGAAACCCATGAAACCTCACCTATTCCATACTATAAACTCCATCTTATCCCTCAACTAAAACATTGATACCACTCTATCATGCCCATCCCCAAAATGTGTACCCACCTTGGGACAGAAATTCTAGAAGAGAGATAATGACCCACTAAGTTCCACCTCCAGTAGGTCTTGGGTTGGCGACTAGCACTGATGGTATAGTAAACACACAAATGGATGGAATTAACCTCTAAGAGAACACATGCATATGAGAGAGATAAGAAATTTTTTTTTTCTCAGACTACAATAAAATATATCCCATGTACACTTATGAAATTTCATGCAAGAACTACTACAACTGAAAGTAAATAATATCAAGTACTAAAAGAAATTAAAACGACAATAACTATGAAGCCTGAACAGCTCCTACAACCCCAAGCTAGTAGTAACCTGCACGATCTCGAAACTAATCAAAGTGAACTAAAAAATAGTTTATATATACATAGGGTGAGTATAAAATTATACCCAATAGAATCCAACCTAGGGACTCTCATAAAAAATTAATGAAATCATGCTAAATAATAGTGAGCAACAAGTTAAACTAACTCATTACCTAAATAGGCACACTAAGTTCCCATCCTCACCATGGATACTCTCACCAAGTATCACATATAAGAGTATATAATATAATAAAAAATACCAATCTTATCCCACTACAACTTCCCCAATGGTTCTCCTCTTTGAACCAACATTACACATCTTGAGCATCTCTCTCCAAAAAGGCTAGCACGAAGATACCTGAGAAAAGCGGCGAAACTTGAGTAAGTATCCTCAAGCCATCACAACCTATACATGTTATACCAATAGTAGCACATAGGAAACTACAATCAGGATATATGTGTGTGAAATAACCAAAATCCATTTCAACTATCTACACACATATATGGGTAAAATTAACCACCATACATACCAGAACTACTAACTTCCAAGAGAAGAGAGCATGGCCAAAGGGGGTAGTCCTCCATCCATCCTCCCACATGAATGTTGGGGAAAACACCCCCAAGGCTAAGAATCCATGGGGTGTTGGTTTTTCTTGACCGAAAGGGTGCATTATCATATAGAATCTCAAAAAGTAAAGAATATAATATATATCACAATGACACTATGGGAATAACCTAGTATTAGTCACAATTGTAATTGACATCTCTCGGACTGTCGACTACCACTATTAAGACTAGGTATCCTATAAGTACACAACCATTTAAAGAGCTACATTAAATTACATTATCTCTTTTTATCAGTTTCACTTTACTTTAATTAATTATTTATCCATTAGTTAACTAGTATCATTTTCACATTACATTTCATTAGCACCATAACAAAGTTCCATGCCCTCTACGCATAAAAAACCCAAGTCCACAATTCCTTTAAATTGTAACCTCAACATTACATCTCAGCAAGCTACAACCACATGGGTTAACATAATTTATTCAATAATTTATTAATAGTATTATCACTTTTCCATAATTCTAGGAATTATATAAATCTATTATAATCTATCAAACACAAGGGGATTAACAAGGCGAGTAGATGAACTACCCGTCGAGTCTTTTCCACCTATATCTGGAGTGTGGACCCATCCATCCTTGATAAGTTAAACCTAGAAACCACATGGAATACCCCATGTGTATTTGACTCTTTTATAATGAGGTTATGTAAGAAAATATTCCTCAAGAAGTGTGGAAATTAAATAAGATAATCAAACATCAGATTAAAAAACAAACACTTTCATATCAACGAGTAAGGCTAGTTTCAACCTATTCCATTATCTGCAATGTATTCTCTGACACCCACATGCATAAACAAATGCATATCTCCACTCTAAACATCAACTGATGACTCCACTATTAGGCCTATCTACTCCCACACACCACAAAAGTTATATAGGCTCATCCATCCCAGGATCACACCACAACACAAACAATAGGAAACAAACAGCATAACAACTGGGCTCTTGGACCTAAAAAAGGCATTTAGCCTTCACACACAATGAGAACTCACATCTCCAATGAATAAGGTGATTGGTATTTAAAAGAAAGAGGGTAACTCAAAACCCTTCAAGGGATTATCTATATCACACAAATGGTCATTTATTCTATTTTTATTTAACTGATTCAATTAAATATGCATAACTACATCCATTTGATTTATCACCATGAACAAAAAAACAACCAGATTCCTTAGCCATGCCTCTTTATCTTTATCCAATTGATTTATAATTAATATAATATTTACGTTATTTACCAATTTCCATCAAGAACTACATGCTAAACTAGAAAATCATAGATATCACATGATATAGAAATTCAAGAGGCAATAACAACGCTAAGAAATTGATAAAAATTATTTAATCCATTTCAAGTATTTATTATGTCAATTTCATTGTGATCCTGTGGCTAAAACGTGATAAATATAGGAATGCATGTAAAAGAATAAAGAATCCAAAAATCACCAACCTCAAAATGTTTCTGATATTTATTGCACGGGAATGGGCCAACACAATGGATCGGGATCACCACTCACGCAATAACTGCATCCCCCTAAGGATGCTGCTACACAACCACATCAACCAACTCCCAATAAAGGTCCCTTAGAAACATGTATATCACATTCCATAACATGTAAATTAGAACAAGAAGAAATCGACCAAGGAAACCAAAAAATAGATGTATAAAATACCTTATATAGAAGAAGACATATCGACACTTCCTACTTACAGAAAGACAGGGGGAGCACATGCAGCTGGGAAAACTCCAAGAAGAAAGGATCCAAGGATAGAACAATCACACAACTCCTCAAGAAAAAAGGTTCGAGGTTCTGCAAACCAATATAAAGGAGATGGAAAATCAAAGAGGAATGTATCTTTTCCCTTTTGAATGTCTAAATGGAGCATCAGTTTAGTTATGGTTCAGATTTTCCATTAAAGTTAGATCTAGTCAAGACTACTTGGTTTGACCAAGTAAATTCACCCTTAAACATAAGAAAAATGATATGATTTATAGGATTTAAATCAGACTTTAATCCCTTAAAAACGTCTTTGAATGCGTTTTACATTAAAGAAAAATTCAAACAGGTGAAACTATAGGAAGATGGAAACACTGTTTACCGACTGATATGAAACCACTATATCACCTACTAAAAAATAAACTACCGAAAGATGACCTACTGATAGAGGACCTACTGACAGATGACCTACTAACAGATGACCTTTAGATAGATGAATTATCGATAGATGACCTACTGACAGAGGACCTACGAGTAGAGGCCCTACAAATAGACGACCTACCGACATATGACCTACTGATAGATGGCCTACTGATAGGTGACCTACCGACATGTGAGTCATCGACACAAGTCACTATTTCGAGTCACTAATGACACTATTTACATATATCTCACTGATGACACTACTAACATCTGTCTCATCAAATACACAGTTCATACCTGTCTTACCAACGTCATTGTTAACTGAACTAGAAACAATTTTCATAGAACTATAAATTATGAAAAGTGTTAGGAATAAGTCACATTGACCTCCCAAAAAAACTCAAACACCATATTTTCACAATGAAATGGACAATAGTGGTGTATGCCATTATAGAAGGTATTTAGATACTCCACACAGGGGATAAATCCATTTAAACATTAAATAAAAAAATAGAGTTCAATGAACAAGTTAAAGTTTTTTTAATATAAAATGTATTTTATCATTATATTATGTGTGAAATACTACATTTACATATTATATATTAAATGTTTTAATACTTATGTAGACAATGAATTCTCCATATTCTGATTCTAACAATCTATAGGAACACCATATTGATAATGCAGAAACTGCAAAAATATTAGATGTTAAAGAACATATAGCTGAAAAAATATAGTAGCATTACGTAACGATAGTCTTAATAAAAATTATTAATAAGATAATAAAATGCCTAAAATTCATGGTTGTAAGGAATTAATTTGGAAAAACTATTAACCCCAAAAAGTTTATTTTCATTAGTTACATTAGGTTCACTACTCAAATCCATGTGCCGATTGATGTAGATACATGTTACAATGTTGTTCCTTTATTAAGTATAAAATTTTTGAAATACTTTAGGGTAAAATTAGGATATACTATCACTATTTCACTAAAATAAAACAAAAAATGAAACATTTATTTATTCTTCATTTTCCCTTATAGAGTATATATACATTAGATGGTTGTCAAATGAAATTTATATTATTGGTTGCTGGAATGGATCATAAATCCTTTCAAACAATATTATAAAGCATTATCTCAAGGATAAAGAGGGGAAGGTAAATCCACACCCACCAAATATATATAAACACATATAATCCAATAAAAATGGAATTATTTCATTGGTCATCAAGGGGAATAATCATTCTAGGCACATTATACTTGGTAATATTTTATTTGAAATTAAGTGCATTAATCACTTTGATTCAGAATTTTCAATTTATGAAACATATGAGTGTTAAAAATAGGCAGCGTGCATCAAAACCAACATAACACTACCATAAATTAAAGATGGGGTATTATTCATTTGAAAAAACAATGGCATGTATTTTAAATATATATTAATAATTTTATCTAATATAAAATAATCACCTAATTATGTTCCTTTGTTTATATGTAGATTGATTAATCCGAATCTAAATCCACTTCTATCCCACATAATGTGATATAGAATGAGGATTATATAAATAAAAAGGAAATAATAGTATATGAAAACCCACAAAAAATATGATAATCGTGTGTAAGTATATCGTGATATAATTGTTTTTCTTTAAATTCGTATTACATAACAATGACTACTTATTTTTCTGTATTTGTTATCCAATTTAAACGAAATAATAGTCATTGGTTGTACCCAATAAATGACTCAAATTAGTGGATTTGAATTGGAAAAAACAATATGGCTACATCAGATGTGAATTTTTTAGAGTGTCACCTCAAGAATATTTTAATAAAATAAAGACACATGGGGAACACATTTGAGAAAATGAAATACATGTAGGCACAAATAGATTCTCTTAGAGAAAAAGTTACTTTGCAGTCTAGTTTATTATACCAATTTATGTGAAGGGGTCAAGGAGAAGAAAGAACATACCAAAAGCCACTGTATGAAGAGAAACCCCCCCCCCCAAATATAAAGCTTTCCATTCCCCATCAAAGGCCTCCATTACAAAATCCAATCATATTTTTATAATAGTTTCAGTTAAAAGTCAATCAAATAACTAACAATACCTTTATTTTTCTAAAATTTTGCAAGGATAAATTGATTGTGATTTATATCTATTAGAATCTACTAATTTTCTTGTAGCAAGGGATATAATGTACAATATTCAAAGTGATATTCTACATAACAAACAAATTCCAAAAGATCAGATGAGAGTATTAATTCATGTATCTCACAATCCTATTATTGATATACATAGTACCTTTGATGATCTAGATGTTCACTTGGTCGAACATGATTTTGGAACTTTCATA
The DNA here is from genome assembly GCA_963277665.1 of Viscum album. Lineage (NCBI taxonomy): Eukaryota > Viridiplantae > Streptophyta > Magnoliopsida > Santalales > Viscaceae > Viscum > Viscum album. Next base: position 36,215,035 of record OY728131.1, read on the forward strand.
GCATGGTTATTTAATATTATAAAGATATTTGATGATAATGAGGTGCATATTTTCCAATTTATTTTATACAAAAAAAATTAACAATTAATGAAAAAAGGTTTTACTTGAGGTTTCCTATTATATATAGATAAAAAAATTGAAAAGAAAGTCCTTATAATGAAAATATAGAGGATTCACCAATAAATTGAAAGAAAATTTTGATATTATAATTACCCAAAAAATTCCATTAAAATATTTATTAACAATATAAGTTCATGAAAATATGACATTAAAATATAAAAATACACCCCAAATTCAATTTTAAGAAGAAATGTATGGAAATTCCATTATAAACATGATTAGGCTTGGGAGTATAAATGAAATTCCTAAGAATGAATGGCTAGGATCCTCAGTTGTGAATGTATGCATGGGGACCATTTTCATAATCTGTTAGTCTAATAATTAATATACTATGTTAATTATAGTTAAATAGTATTCATTTTATGCAGGTATATATAACACTACTATAGGAAGGTAAAACCCTGTGATGAAAATTTTGCACTTAGTAGTTCTTAAATCACTTCCACACAAAAATTTACAGTGGGATACAATGAATTTTTAAAAAAAAGTACTAGTAGACACCACATTTATTAAGAAAATAATAGATGATAAGTTTTTCTTAGTACCTATAATTCAAGGGTAAAACTCTATAATATAATAATATAAAATATATTGTTATTTTTTCATGACTTGTTCATTTTCATTTTTATGTTTCACTAGATGCTCATTTTGATCAATTTGGATACTCTAATGATTTATTTTTTTATATTCAATGCATATTTATCCTAAAAATCAACCACACATGATGTCCCTCATAAATTTATAATACACTACATTCAATATTTTACAAATAAAGTTCAAATTATACATTTTATATTATGATTTAATGGGGTTTTTATGATAGGGTAGTTTATAATTATCATGAAATGACCTTGACATTCTAGACCATTTAATTTTCATTTTTTGGGTGTTGGATGTACCAGGAGGGGGTGTGGGGAAGGAAGGGTTGAGTCTGAGCTGAGATTCCAATGAGGGGTTAGCTTTTAGGAGTGGTGGGTTAAACTATTCCATGGAGGTAAAAGTGTTGCATCATGGATCCTTTGAGCTTCCTCATGGTGGTTTATATTTCTATGTCAGGGGTTTTACCATTTTGAGAGACCCTGTGTCAGGGCCCTTTTGTTGTGTTGTGATTCTTAGGGGTTAAGATTATTTGGTTAAGCCAATTTAGGGGTCTTTGAAACATTGAACTTAGGAAAAATCATGGTCTTGGTCTGAGGTGGAATGGGATAAAATAAAATTTTAAGGATTTTAGTGTCATTTTTCCATTTGTGCTGTGGAGGTTAGGTAATGGATTTTATTAATTATACCATTTGGGTGCTCATATGACAAGGTGATTGTGTAGCTCCATGGGAGAGTTCAAAAGTATGGTGGTTGTTCCATAGATATAAGACTTACACAATGGTTCCTACCCTATTTTATCAAATCTGGGTGCTGACTGTGACATGATTCTAAGAGAATTTCCAAATATAAACCCATTAGGACATGATTTGTCACACCCTGACCTCACACGTTCCTATTATTTTATTTATTTTTGAGTCCCTTTTAAAACAAATTAAATTAAAATTAATGAAATTAAAATCAATTTTTTTTAAAAATAAACCTAATATATTCCACCCTTACTTTGCACATAACACATTCCCTTACCTCTAGTAGCGTGTTTCAACTCCCCCCCCCCTCCTAGACCTCTGGCCACACTCCCTCCTTCTAGAAAACCTCCCCTCTCCCTGGCCTCTCCCTCAGCTCACCTAGGTAAGGTTGCTAATCCCCCTCTCTTAAATTTCTAGCTGATTTCCCCTATAAATATCACCCCATTTGGTCTGTCTGAACCTTAGGGTTTTATCTGCATTAATTTTTTATGCTCCTCTTGTTTTTAAGGTGTGTAGTGGGTCTCCCATGTCTTCCTCATGTTCGTTTTGGTGTTTTCCACCAAAGATAAAGCACTTTGGTCCATTCCAGTTCATCCACCAACATTTTAGGTTGATTTCTCTCACCCTCATTTGTTTGTTTCAATTTATTTATAGTATTTGGTGATTATTTGGGTCCCTATAGGTTAAATAGTTTGTTTGGTGAATCCTCGAATGGTTTAACACACATACGTAGGTACGTATATATATATCCTCCTTTCACATATTACCTCATGGAAAGAGGAATACATGCATTGGATTAAGGGGTGTATATATATATGAGTGTATGTGTGTACAATTATGGAATGATCTTCGTTAAAGGTGTTGGGTGAAAAATTGGTTGTCTTGGTTCTCTCCCTCTGAGGTAGGTTTCCTTATGAATTATCATTTAAATTTAATGAATTATTGATTTCTTTCTTTTTTTTACCTAGTTTATAGACTAATTAGAGATGTATTTCTTTTAGAATAATTATTTGTATTGCAATTAAGAGGTTTCACTCTTTTACTATGTTGTATGAAATGTTTATTTAGGTTTTTTCACACTAAGTGTTTCTAAAATTGCCCAGTTTACCATTATAAGTGAATTGTGGTTTTAAAGAATGAATTAGGTGAGAAATGGGTTTTTATTGGTAAATATGGATTTATTAAATGGGATTCCAAATGCTTTGGATTTGAAAGTGGTGCGTATTTTATTATTTGGAAATTATTTGGTATGTGAAAGTCATGTGAGGCCTGGATGGAAATTTTGTAATACTGGTTATCTTGAAAAATCTCCTTGGATGGTCCAATTACCTTGATTATGTTGTACGTTGTGGGAGGTCCATCGTGTAGGAATCACTTAAGATCAAATAGCTGAAAGGAAATGGACTTTTTCCTTGGGGTGACTCAGGGGTGACATTTTTGTGTGTATTGATTGTGTGTGATTATAGTTAATGTGATTGGATGCTTGGTTGGCATTGGTTAGATCACCCCCTTTTTATTCATGAAATGGGAACCTAGCATAGCGAGAAAATTTTTAGTGAATGATTGCTGCACTTGTTTATATTTTGCATTTGCTAGTGACTTATAGTAGGGGGGATATTTTGTTATCATTTCTATGGGATTGGGAACCTCATTCAGGCCAGGTAGGGCGATGATCGGGAATTTGGGCATTACGATGTTATCGAGTAAGGAATGCCTTCATGATGAGTAAAATGTATAATCTGTTCTAGATTATTAAAAATGTACTTGGTTCTCCCATGTACTTTGACACTTAGTTATCTATGCCAGATGATTGAGGTGCATTATTTGTTGGACACTCTTGCTCTCTATTTTCCATTTCTAATATGTGATCATTAATTTTTCCTCATTGAATGGTGCATCTCATTTCTAAAAGGGATAAAATGATTTTCAAATTTTTATGGAAAAAGGTTTTGAAAATGTTTTACACTTCCTTATTCTCAATCTATATTTCATTAAATGGTTAAATATTTCTTCTTGAAAAATAAACTAGTTTAAGTTAAAAAGGTCAATGTATCAGGATTTTCATTAAGGAAAAAATGTGTGAAAAACTTACTTTATAATATTATTGTTTAAACCTAAAATTGTTGTTAATTTATTTAAAGAAAATGAATTTGGGAATATATTACAGGGGAAAAACTACTATGTTTTAATACTCAGGCCTATACTTTGTTCTTGTTTTTAGCCTCAAGTGTTAGTTTAGGCTTGATCTTGATTTCTATGGGTGATGTAGATTCTTTTGGTTAGAGTGTGACCCATGGGATCACATGGAGTTTTAGTGGTCATCAAGTTCATTTAGTTCAATTGTTTTAGTTATTTATCAGTTATTCTGTTTGGATTGTTTATTTTGGTCTGCTCTTTTATTATTATACTACATTTTCCTATTTATATTAGGTGAAATCATTCCTATCATCAATCTGTTGATGCAATTGGTTCTTCTCACTAACCATGGAGGACCGAGAATGCCTCTCGAGCCTTGTTGAGGGTTGGCTCAGGTGATCGATTCAGGGTCGACCTAGGTTGGTTAATGAAATAATGGTATCAGAGCATAGGTACTATAGATAAATTAGCTTTCAGAGTGCCCATTGTTATTTTGGATGTAATGATAAAAGGATTAGGATTGTCAGATCTTGGGGTGTAGGTCTGTGGGAGTATATGGTCAACACTTCCTAGAGAAAACCATGAGTTTCCATAGGGAGTTTAGTTTTTGTTGATTTATTTGGTTCTTGTGGGTTTTTTGGTATTTAGAAAAATAAAATGAGAGTTGCGATAATGGTATTAGTGAGTTTTGAGGGTCTAGAAAGCCATGTGGAATTATAGAAATGTTCCTAAAACAATCTTTGAGATGATGTATTAATTGGCATATGGCCGCTAACCATATGGAAAAGACACCCATAGACACTATTTTTCCTTCATGGGTTTCTTTTTTTTGTAATTATGGTTGACCCAATATTGTTTTGGTGTGTTTTTTTTAGATTTTAAAACAATGTTTGGTTTGAAAAAAATAATGATTGGTTTATCAAAAATAATATTTCAAAAACCAAAACTTTGAATCTTTTTTAGAGTAAAATGGTATTTTTTAAATTAGAGTTATTTTGGAAAAATTTTTGGGGGTTTTTGAATGATTGATAATAAATGAAATTGGAAAGTGAATGTGGAATTCAAAAATTCTTTTCTTTGATGATAAGGTGGTTTAAAAATTGGTTGGGGTATTTTTAAAGTGGTTTGGAAAGGGATAATATTTCTTTTATTCTACCCTTCGTATTCCTAGGAGTGTTCACTTGTATGTATATGGATGCATGTAAGTGGTAAGTGTATGGGTTCTTGAGAAAGCATGAGAATATATATATGTGAGGATAAATGGAATAACAATTTTGGGAGTTTGTTTCATAAGTCTTGTTATGTTTTCTGAAAATGTTTTTGATGAAGGGAGGTAATTTCAAAGATTTAAAAAGTCATAGAGTGTAATGATGCCTTTTGGTGTTTGGATTTTTCCTTTTTGGGATTTTCATTTATGTGATGAAGGTTTTATTGAAATAATGTTTTGAGTTTGGGTTGTTAATTTCAAAAATGGGATGTGAAAGTTTAATTCATGATTTATTTTGATTTGGTTTCATGCTCTCTATTTCTAGATGTTGTCCCCAAAAAGTTATAAGGGATTTTGAGGAGCATCTATAGGTGGTTAATTCATAAAATTTTCTTTTATTGTTGAAGTCATACTTTATATGTATGGTTTATCCATTTCAGATATGGAGTGTGGTGGTTCTCAATATGAGAAGTTCATCCAGAGGTTTTGAGAGTCATACCCTCCTCATTTCTTTGGGCAACACAAACTAGGGAAAGATGAGGAGTGGCTAAAAAATATCGAGGAGATATTTTTTCTTCTTTAATATACTAAACCTATAAATCTTGATATATCCACATTAATGTTGGAAGGCCTAAGTCGATAATGGTGGAAATCCTTTATTCAGGCTGAACCACAGAGGAATTACTCGTGGGAATGATTTAAATCCTTGTTCATCCTACAGTACTTCCCCAATGATATGAAGATACCAATGGGTTCAAGGTTTTAATACATCTATTAGGGTGATTAAATATTGTTGGAGTATTCTAGAAACTTTATTTATTTAGTGTCATATCTAACGAATCTTTCCAAGGACTAATTTTCGATAGATCGATTGTTTGAAAGAGGTCTCTGATCTGAATTCCTTTAAGTAGTCCCTGCTTTCCCGAATGATTAAAAATATGTATTGGGGAAGGATGTTGAGGTCGAAGATGGTTTTGTTTTGTTTGTCTAGTTGAGAAGAGGTATTAAAATTCCATTGTATTTTACCTCACCAGATTCATCTGAGAGTAAGATTTGGTTATGTTTTCAGTGTGGGAAACCTTGGCATAAGAAGTTTTCATGTCATGAAGAACCTAATATCTATAATAACTATGTCCATTTAGTTTATTTTAAATGGTTTTTCTAGGGTGGTGCTCGGAGGTGATGTGGAGTCAGATCTGCTCCCTTGGATAACCTTCCAGCTCAGTTGGATGAATGCAGCACTGGCACAAGCTCAATCAGAAGCTTCTTTTGACATAAATGCCCATTTTGTTTTAATTAATGTAACATGTGGTTCTATATTCTTTTGTGTCTGGAGAATGTTTTTGTAGATAATTTTTGGACCTCTATTTTAATGGGGATGTATTTTTATTGTTATTAATGTTGTTTATATAGAGTAGTGGCGTTTTTTGTCCCATGCTTCATTTCTTTATGTTTTTTTCTTGTTTTAGTTAGGTTTTAAGAGTTATTCTGGCTTGAGAGGTCAATGTTTTTATGAAAGCCTAATATTATGGGGAGGCCACCATGGGATGAGCACGTGATGAACCAAACTTCTAGGTGTTCTTGATGGAGTAGTTTCTTGTTTCTGCTCCGCCCAACCCTGATCGTAGTAGTTGGTCGACATGGATAGCGGGTCATGTAACAGATTCTTGTGGTGATCCCAAACAAACCATCATGAGTTTATTTGGTGGTTTCTATGTTAGGGGTAAAATTTTTATTTGTATTGTAGTGTTTAGAAAATATATAGTATCTTATTTGGAATCTCTTCATTGTTGTTCTAACTCTTTGGTCTTGTGTAATTTTTTCCTTGAATGTGTAGCTTCTTTTGAGGATGGTCTTGTAGTTTCTTTTAGGATTTCATAGTTTTAGTTTTTCAATTGAAGTGAGTGTGGGATATTTGGTCTTTTTAGTTTATAGGTTTTTCCATGGGTTTTATTTTATCATTTCTTTAGTCCTGACAAACTGAATCTCTTAGAAATTTATAGGGGTATAAAGTGTCATGGTGGGGAGAATTATCACACCCAACTGGAAACATTCATGTTTTGTTATTTATTTTTTAGTCCTTTAAAAAAATTAAATTAATGTTAAAATAAAATAAAATAAAACAAATTATAATAAAAAATATCCGGATTAATTTCGGATAGGGACAAATTTATGGGTTACTGTAGCGAGGCATTGTAGTAGTACTGCAGTAGCGGCAGAACTATAGTGGAAGTGGCACTATAGTGGAGGAGGTATTATAGCGGGAACTGTAGTGGAAATTGTATTATAGAAGCCCTAGTACTGTAGGATTTCTATTCATCGGAGAGACATATTGGCCAAAAAATGAGATTTCATGCAATTAGGCCTTTGGGGCTATGTAATGGGTCTCCCTCTACCCAGTCAAAAGAGGTCCTTCCTTTCCAATAATAATAAAACAAGGCTTCAACCCCAACCATGGAAAAAACGAAATTACAGAAAATAAACCTAATCTATTACCCATACCTTGCATATCACCCTCCCCCTTCCTCTGGTCATGATACAATACCCCCCTCCCAGCCCTCAAGCCTCCCTCCCCCCTTCTAGCGATCTTCCCCTCTCCACAGACTCTCCCTTAGCTCACCCATGTAATTTTTTTTCTCCCCCTCTCCTATGTTTCTAGCCAATTTTTTCTCTTCATATATCCCCATATAGTCTGCATGAACCCTAGGGTTTTAGATGTAGTGATTTTTGACGCTCTTCTTGTTTTTAGTGTGTACGATGGGTCTCTCAGGTCATCCTCGTGTGAGTTTGTACATCCTCCACTAAAGGTGAAGTACTTAGGTCCATTAGGGTTCATCCACAACCATTTGAGGTTGATTGATCTTTCCATCCTTTGTTTTTTTCAATTTATTTAGAGTCTTTAGTGATTCTTTGAGTCCTTATAGGTTAATTAGTTTGTTCGGTGGCACCTCGAAGGGTTGTACACACATACATAGATATGTATATAAATATATATATATATACTCCTTGAAAAAAATTCCCTCATGGAATGGGGAATATGTGAATTGGATTAAGGGGTGTACATATATATGAGTGTATGTGCATCCAATTGTGGATAGATATTCATCAAAGGCATCGGGTGCTGAATGTTTTGGCTTGGTTATCTCCCTTTGAGGTAGGATTCCCTATGCATTAGCCTTTAAATTTAAATAATTATTGATTTATTGATTTTCTCACCTAGTTTATATACTAATTAGATAGGTATTGTTTTTAGAATAATTATTTGACTTTAAATGAATTGGTTTCCCTCTTGTAATATATTTTATAAAATGGTTTAGTAGGGGTTTTTTCACACAAAGTGTTTTTAAAATTTCACAGTTGGACTTTATAAGTGAATTGTGGTTTTTAAAGAATGACATAGGTTGGAAATGTGTTTTTGGTTGGTAAAAATGGATTTATAAAATGGGGTTGCAAATAGTTTAGATTTGAAAGTGGTGTGTATTTGATTTTTTGGAAATTATTTGGTATGTGAAAGTAATGTGAGGCCCGGTTGGCATTTTTGTAAAATTGGTTTTCAAGAAAACTCTCCTTGGATAGTTCACTAGCCTTGATTATGTGGTATGTTGAGGTCTGCCTCATAAGAATATCGTGAGATCAAATAGTTAAAAGGTGAGGGACTTGTTCCTTGGGGTGACTTGGGGGTGAATTTGTTGTGTTTATTGATTGTGTGTGATGAAAGTGAATGTGATTAGATTTTTGGTTGGAATTGGTTGAATCACCTTCTTTTTATTCGTTACATGGAAACCTGGCATAACGAATGAATTTTTGGTGAATGATTACTTCACTAGTTTAGATTACGCACTAGATATTGGTCCATAGTAGGTGGATATTTTTTTTATTACTATGGGTTTAAGCCCCTCGGTCATGCCAGGCATGGAAATGATTAGGAATTTGGGAATTATGATGTCATCATGTAAGTATTTTCTGTGGGATGAGTCACATTTATAGTATGTTATAGATTATTCCTGATCTCATAGGTTCTCCCATGTACTTGAACACTTAGATATCCGCGATGGATGATTGAGGTGAATTGGTGGTTGGTCACTATTGCTCCATATTTTACATTACCCTAGTGTGATCATTAATTTTTCTTCATTGTATGGTGAATATTTTTTCTAAAAGTGATAAAATAATTCTCATTTTTTTGGAAAACGTTTTTGAGAGTTTTTTACACTTCCTTCTTCTCAATCCCTATTTCATTAAAAGGTTATATCATCCATCATGAAAACGAAACTAGTTTAATATAAAAGGGAAGTGGATCATGATTATCTTTAAAAGGAAAATGTGTGAGATATTAATTTTATATATTATAGTTCAAACCTGAAATTGATGTTTCTTTTTTTATAAGAAATGAATTTGGGAATAAATTACTTGGGCACACCTATTGAGTTTTAATACTCATGATTATACTTTTTTCTTGTTTTTAGTATTAGGTGTAGGTTTAATCTTGATCTAGATTTATGTGGTTTATGTTGAGTCTTGTGATTGTAGTGTGACCCACATGGTCATTTTTTGTTTTAGTGGTCATTAGGTTTGGTTATTTATAATTTTTTTCCAGTTTTTTCTTAGTCGTTCTGTTTGGTTTATTTATTTTAGATTGATCTTTTATTATTAAATTGTTTTGGTTTATTTATATGGGGTTAAATCATTCCCATTTTCACTTTATTGATTCCCTTGGTACTTGTAGCTAGTCCAGGAGGATCAAGAATGCCTCTTGGGCCTTATAGCAGGCCAACTCGGGCTATCGGTTCAGGGTCAACCCAGGTTGGTTCAGGACATGATTAGCTTATTTTTACCTTGTTTTTTGAGAAACCCCTAACTTTTATGGCATGTCCTACATCATTTCTCCATGATATTATGTCTTATAGACTAAATATATATTATATGTCTCCATTTAATTTTATTTATTCATATTTGATTCCATCAACCCTTGGGAAACTCAAGTAAATTTTTAGGGGGCCTCTTAGTTCTTTTTTTCTTGTCCTTAAACCTTGACATTGATTATCAGTGATCCAGTAAAGTTCCTTATCTTCTATTCTTGGTTATTTCTCTAGGGTTCCTTATGTGATTTCTATTTGATGATAATCTCTTCCTTTATTAGTTTTTCCAAAGTGATTGTAAATCTATGGTTAAGGTATGATGTTAATGATCTCTTTTCTATTTTGTCTAAAATGTGGATCTATCATGATTATACTCTCATTTTGTTGATATTTTAAATTTTAAAGATAATTATAATGAATCATACTTAAATAAATTGATGGGAAAGGGGTGTTCAATATGTGTTTACCTATTTTATTATATTTTTACTAGGATTGATTCCTTTTTTCAATTATTACTGAAAATTACCATTTTTCTTGAGAATTATGTGTTGATAATATGATTTCTATTTTTGAAATAATTTAATTTTTTTTAATAATATACAAATGGTAATAAAATTGTTGTTTGGAAGTTGGTAATCAAAGAAAACATAGCTTTTGATAGAGGGGTAGAGTTATTATGAACATGGGATTTAAATGATAAGTATGGAAGTGGTTGTTGCAAAATTGCATGTTATATGATTTCCATGACATTGTTATTGTGTCTGGCCTTGGATTTAAATTTTTATGGATAGTTTTAATGTTTGGGTTTTGGGTAATAGTTACTGTAGTATATGCCACATGTTTCATAGTGTGGTATGACAGTTGATTTAGATTTCCTAGTAGGGCTACAACTGCACTTCCAAGGTTAAAAAGAGTTAATGTATATATTTTTGTGAAATAATGACAAGGATGGTTGATGTGAGATTGATTTTTTATTTTCCTAGTAGTAGTAGAATATAACAATAAATTATTAAATTATGTATGGGTTTGGATGGAATTGAATTAAATTGTGGATATAAATGAAAAGGCGATGTATGAAATGAATGGGAAATGGATAAACTAAATACAGAAGATTTATTGAATAGTTAGTAATTAAATAAAGATTTAATGACATACCAAATGTAATATGGTTCAATCCAATAATTATGGGAATGATTTAAATGATGTCACTATATGGAAACATTTTTTTGGTCATTGTGGATGTTTTATATAGGAATTTGGGATGGTTTGTGATGATGTAGTTGACAATGATGGAAGTGAGTTGTAGGGGTTGCAGAGATGTTTGTGAGATATGTTATCAATTTTTTGGGCATGAAATTTATAGGCTAGGATTTTTTTTCTTTTATTATAAATTTTATTTTTCTTGTGATTTTATATGCACCACAACCATGTCGAATAACATTACTGGCACCCAAAATGCTTTGGTTTCTAGGTATTTTACCCAACATATAGGATGATTAGGGAATGGATGAATGACTACTCCCTCTTCCTTGCTCCCCCATCCAAGTGTATTATATGATGCAATGGATCATGGTAGGTATAATAATATTAAAATTATATTTGGTGTAATGGAATATCCTATGGGGTATTGGTGTGATGATAGGTATGATCACATGGGTAGAATATGTGACATACGCACAGAGAACACAATGTATATGTGATGATCTTACACGGTAGGGTTCATGAGAAAATTGGTATCAAAGATTTTGGTTGAGATTAAAGTTGGAGATTAGAGTTTTCAATTGGTTAAGATTTAATGAGTTTGTAGGGAATCAATATAAGTTTAACTTTTTCATTAATATTGGAAAGGGAGATCAATTTGGACAATTTTTTTAGGGCCTCATACGATCTGACACAAGGACCCTGAGTTTACCGAACAACCAAGTGTAATAGTGCTACTTACAAAGTAGAGACCTAGGAGAGGTACATTCATCATGATTTTTTACCTTTATCTATAGTGGGGGTAATTTTAGGAAAGTAAAATTCATTTAAATAAATGAATCTAAATGAATTACATGCTTCAAGGCATATGAGTTTTCTCCATTATTTGTATATTTTTATACTATTCATCATTTGTGGTTAGTTCCAGTTGGTGAGGTTCAATAGGTTAATTGGTTGACTATAAGAGGTTAGACCTAATAAAGCAGGATGATCTATGGAGGAAGAAAATGTATGACTTCAAACATTAGGGATTAGAAAAATTTCAGGGGAGTATATCTAATTTGGTGATAGAGCACTAGTTATTATAGATTGAGATTTATTTCAAATTGATTTGTGCTAGGACAGAGTATTAGTTCCACTTGATGTTAGTAAGGTGAATGGAGTAGCGTGATAGTGGTGGATATTATATCATAGGGTGAAAAAGGATTTATATGTTTCATGTGATGATTTTTAGTATTAGTTTTATATAGAGTTCATATCTTTGACGAGGAGAGTGGTGAAGAGTAAGGAAATACTATCTCTTCATCATGGAATCCTAAGTGTGTAGAATCTTAATATCTAATTTAATGACCTTCTTCACCTCACCCATAATATTTTTATTAATTATGTATTTAGATATTGACATTTTAATGAGTCCTTTCATCTCGTTATTTGATATTTAGTAACTCCATTTACATTTCCTATGTATTTTGAGGTGCAGAAGAAGACCAAGGTCAGTGAGATGATGAATTATCAACCTAGTTCATCTCAATAGAGGATAAATTAGAGTTATTTAAAGAGTATAACTATTATTATTGGATATTAGGTATCCATACAATTAAGGTTCTATTGGAAAGGAACTATCCTAAATAGATTTTTTCTTATTTATCTAGGTCTAGTAGTTCTCATGCATATACTAGGATCTCTAGGTGCTGTTACTTTCATGTGGGAGGCATGTTCATCGATGGTTCTAGTGACCGAACATCCTTGGGGATTAGTGGAGGGTGATTATTCAGTTTCCATTTTAACCCCAATAGTATAAATCTGAAAGGCTATATCAACAAAAGGGAAAAAGGACCATTGTCCCACTTAGAGAAGATCAATCCAGTAGGAGACATAACCCTGATGTTCTATTCCCTTATGGATATTAGTCTATGTTTGGTATTAGAGTTTGTCATATTTAATTAGGTATAGGAGTAGGATAAGGACAATTTCAGGATATAGATACACAAACACCAAATGGGATAGTGATTTTACAAGGTACCATATGTTTATCTTCCACCTTGTCTTATGCTTTGTTTGATTCTGTTGTATCACACTTCTTTATTAGACCTCACTTGGTCCATGACTTGGGAATCGTGGTATAGATGCTTCTTGTGACCCTTGTTCCAAATACACCAGTGGGTTTTCAGATAAGTCTGCTTGATCTTTTTTGGGGCTGTGAGATAATGATGGGGAAACATTAGTCATTTGAGGATTTAATTTATCTTAAAATATAAACATAAAATGTCATACTTTACATCAATTGGTTATATTGAATTCATGAATATATTTATTGTTTTTTTGAGGGGTTCTATGTTATATGATGAGGGTTTCTAGTATGAATTATTCATTAGGTAGAAAGATCACCATATGGGTGATATATTTTCAGATGTTTTGTTGTCCCATATAGTATCCTTATCATTGGATTCATTTGAGGCATAGGCAGTGATGTTCCCTAGAGTTATTGATGAAATTCCATTTTTTTCATGAGGATGTTTTGACTCTACCCCTGTGATGTGATATCAAGTTTCGGATAAAGGTCCATCTTGGGACCTCTTTAATTTTGATGTATTTTTATCAGATTGAACTTTTTAAGCTGCATGAGCCAAGGATTCAGGTTAATAATCTAATATAGAAGGTCAATCTCTATCCCAATTTGTCACCATGGGGTTTTCCTAAGTTGTTAAACTATAAGGTGAAAAGTAGTATGAGGTTTTATATTGACTATAGATGGATGAATTAGGTAAAAATAAATAACTACTACCCTTTTCCAAGGATTTATGATCTATTTGACCAGTTGAAGGGATCCAACTAGTTTTCAAAAATTGATTTCTGGTATGGATATCACCAAAATATTTTGAGGGAATAATATATCCTTAATACATCTTTTAGGTGTCACTATATGACTTCATGTTTTTAGTTATTCTATCAAGTGTCATGAATGCCCCATATTGTTTCATGAGACACATAAAATCTTCATTCCATGAGTTTCTAAATTAGTTTTTGGTAGTGTTATTCAGTGAAAACCTCTTATAATTTAAGTCAGAGGTGGTACATATTAATCACCTTAGGGATGTTTTACATGTACATCAACACCATCAAATTTATTGAAACATCTCAATGTATTGGTTTTGGATATGGAAGCTGTACTTTATTGAAAATTTAGTGTCTCAATTGAGAGGTTAATGGATATATTAAAGATTGAGGTATTTTTTCTTAGGAATTACCCATGAATGTTGAAGAGGTTTTTAGTTTCTTTAATATTATAGGATATTATCAAAGGTAATAACCAAACTTCTCTTATATTATGTCTTTATTTACATCCTTGACATGGAAGGACCAATATTTCTTATGGACTAATTAGCATCTGGCATCTTTTAACTTCCTAAAGGAGTGATTGATCATTGCTTCCATTCTATGACTTTCAAATGATGGAATAATGTTTGAGGTTTTTTTATAATGATTTACATATTGGGTTGGGTTTCATCTTAATGTTTAAGAGAAAATTTATCTCTTATGGGTCTAGGAATTTGCACTCCAAATATCAAAACTATACCACCCATGATCTCAAGTTGGAAAATTTTGGTTTTTTATTTGAATTTATGGTGGCATTACTTCATCAGTGAGCATTATGTAGTTTTCATAGAACACACGAGCCTAAGGAATATTTTCTCTTAGTGGGTCCTAGAATATATGATAGTAGTAGTGGATGGAGGTCACTTATGACTAAAACTTTGAGATATCCTACTCCCTAATGGGCATGTAATTGTTGATTCATTGAGTATAAATTTGAAGGGGGGTGTTGTTTGGGTGTCTGTAGATTATTAGACAGTGATGAAGGATCTTTTGGTGATTCATATTGATATAGAGGAGGATAATGGAGGGGGTTTCTACTTCTATATAATGGTTCAATCATCCTTGATGCAATGAGTGAATGAGTCTCATTGGATAGACTCAGAATCATAGGTTATATAGAATTTGATCGTACATGGTGATGGTATGAAGGTATGGTTATAGGATGAACAAAATTAGATATTTTTTCAAGGGTTTTTTATTCTGTTGGGAATGTCAGAGGTAGTTATTTACAAGTTTCCTAACTCAAAAGTGGTAGTGCATCCTTACTTATTTAAGATGTATCTTGCCATAAGGTGCTATATTTGGTAGACAGTGATAAAGAGATCAGTAGAAAAGTTCATTTCATGAAATTTTGTCACAAATAAACTTTTATTTTACTTATTATTTTTTTCATTTATTTCTTTTCATCCTGGTCATTGAGTTACAAGTAAAATTCTATTAATTATTCTATGTTTTGGGGGTTTTGGTTTTAGGAATACAGTTAGTGAAAACTATGTGGCATGGCCATAAAAAACATATATCATGTTTTAGATGAGATCATACAGTTAAATAATGGTTTACCTACTCTTGTGATAAAAGAATTTTGTGTTCCCCAGTGTGTCCATTGAATGGCGCATGTTTTGGGAAACCATTCATCCTAAACAATTTTTAATTTTTTGGTTTTCCTAAATTAACCATCTTTTAATTAAAATGGGGTTCAACTCTTATCTCCCCAATTTAGATTGAATAACCCCAAGTGAACATTCCATCATTTCCTCTCATCATCCATGTATTCTCCTAGTAATTTTATCTATGTTTGATATTGGTTCATTAAGATAACATCCTATAAATCCCATATTTTTCATTTTTATCTCTTTTCTCTTAGTTTATTCTTATCCCATGAACTCTGGGTACCATATTAGACAAATTTACGGTTTTAGGTAGACCTAGTCATTGGGATTTTAAATTCTACGGATTTTAGACATTATCTCCATCATTTTTTGGGCTTCCACCATCACATGAAACTTTTTCATATTAATTTTAAATTATGTTCTTATATTTAATTCCTTTATTTTTCATGAATTTGAATGTTTGGCCGAATTACAACCTAAATGGATTGAAGGGATTCATTTTTTATTTTATTTTTTGACAATCCATCTTTCAAGGGGTGAGGTGGAACCCCTACAAGACACGAAGGCTTATAGACAATTACATGACCCATATGACTTAGAGGGAATCAAAGATTAGGCAACTTAAAACTACCCCTCCCCTGCACATGTCATGATATCAACACTCCACCTTCACAGGGCTGGTTGGAAAGTTGTTCTGTTGATATCTACACAGGCCCGGTACCAATGGAAATTTATGAGTGTCAAAATGGTTTTAAATTTTTTATCACTTGGAATTAAGGCATTTTCATTTCTTTTTTTTCAGGTTTTCAAACAGATCGTTTAAAAATTCCAATTGAATGTGTAAATTACATAAGTTTTATTTCAAGTTAAATTTGAATTTAAAAAGGTGTTTGACACTATTTTAAAATAATAAGAAGTTGTTTTAAATTAATGTGTGTTTTTTATTTTCAAAATATATTTTAAATAAGGAAGTTAATAATTTGAAAAAAAGGACATGGTGTTCAAAAATAGTTTACAAGGAAGGTTTTTTTTTGATTTATTTCTAAAGGTATTTCTAAAGCATGTTTTCAAAATTAAACTTTCAGAGCTCAGTAATATGATTTAGAATCTTAAGCTAGTTTTCATAGTTCACTTAGACACTTTCTAAAATGAATTTATCTTTATGTTTTCTGATGACCTCCAATTTGTGACCCCTTATTAGATATGATTTGTTTAGGATTTTTACCTTTAAAGGATGTTCATTTATTATTGTTATGCAATGTTTCATTTTAATACATCGATGTGATAGGGGATTTTTTTATGATGGTGTTAGAGGCGAGATGATATTTTTTGTTTATGATATTTTGATGAATGTGATGATCATTGGCTTATTATTTCTCACATCTATGGAATTTACTATATTGGAACCCTCGGTACTAAGATAGAGGTCAATAATTATACTACATTAGTTAGTCCATTCACTAGCTAGTGTCCCCTAGTTGTATTTTTCTTCTCTAACTGGGGATGTACCTTCCTAATGAGGCCAATTTGGGAATGTTGGTTGGATTGGTTATTTTTTTAGAATATGACATAGGTTAATAGTTAGTCTCATGTTATGTAATATATAGAAACAAGTCCCTTAAGTGAGTTTACTATATATCTGGTTTATAGTTTATGATTACATTTAGGGGATTCCCACATTTTTCTTGTTTTTATCCCCTTATTTATTTGGAATATATGGAACCATTGTACCATAAATATTTAATTTTATTCTACTTCATTAAATTATGTTTCAAAATTTATTTTTACTTAATTTTTTTCATGGAATGATTTTTGTTTTAAAGGTGTTTTTTAGAAGAGGGGGTATTAAGAATGATTTTTACAAAGGAAAATGTGTTTGATTGAAATGTTTTTTATAAAATTTTTGAATTTATTTCATGGTTAAAGAGTAATCACATTTTAATTTAATACTTTTAAATAACTCCAAATAAAATATGATTTTGAACGAGATATTTTCAAAGGAAAGAAATGTTATTTTTTTCACTTTTATACTCATATGTAAAATCCTACTTTCTAAATGTTGTTTCAAACTATAATTATTGAAATTTTATTTGTGAGGAATTACATAGTATACTTGGTGTGATCCTATTGTATAAGTTTAGTTCACACCCTGCATAAACTAATGGGTGTATGAAACGTGTATTTTTTCTTTAGGTGCCTAAAAAATGACCCAGATCAAATCTAACTAGTTATTTTTCTAGGAGGATGTGTCGATAGGTGGTGAGTGTTTATGGGAAACATAAAGTAGATTTGACTGGTTCAATTTTTCTTTTGGTATATTTTTTAATGTCACATATTGGTCATTATTACTTTATGTATTTATAAATTTTTTAGGGATATGAATCTATTTTTTGCGTACTCTATATCTTTACCTTTATAGAGATGTGATTGGATGTTCATTTTGGGGTATGGATTTTTTGGGTTGATGCTTTTTTTAGAACTACTTATATTATATGCATGGTTGTATAATGTATGGACCCACCATTATATATTATTGGTAAGTTTATACTATGGATTAATTATTATTCTAGGGTTAAAACATTCAAAAAAATAATATTCCTTACGGCCCATACAATAGTTTCTAGCCTATGGAAAATTTTAAATCCCTTTCTAGTCATGTGGTAGGTCGACCTGAGTGACATAGTAGGCCATCTTAGTCTAGTTCATTAAAAATCCCATCAAATACTAGGTTTTTGAAAATATTAGGTTTTGAGAGTTCCTACTTATTTCTTATGCACATCTTGGTAGAAAAGATAATAGGATGGTCCAAAATTAGGAGGGAAATCATGAGTAGGTTCTTGATCCCCACATATCCTAATGATACATCAGAAGCTATGGGTATTCAGGATTTTTCATTTCAATTCCAAGATTTAATTTTGATCATTTCTCGATCAATTTTCATTTAAAGTTATGGTATTTCGACCCTTATATATGTTTTATAAGTTTTATTTGATATTTATTGGGATTTAGGGTGAAAGTGGATAAATAAATTGAGCATCATAGTTGGATTGAATGGTATGATAAATTTTAAGGCTTCCATTTTTGGGGTTATTAGGACTTCAAAGAACCTATATCAAGAGTGGAGATGGTCTACCAAATCACACTACTAAACCAGTCACAATTTTGTGTCCCTACTAGATTTTTTTGTACCAATTATTTTTTTGGTATATTTATATTAAAGTGGTTTCTACCTATCGTATATGAATTAAAGAGTGTTTTTATGAAAATTTGATGTTATAGTATTAGATTTTTATTTATGTATCAGTTATGTTCTATTTCTGATTTGTGTTTGAGGGGATGTTTTGGGAGGAAAAGATAATTTCATTAAATGTTTGTTTTCAAACCCTATTTTGAAAATAGATTTTTCCATTTTAATGAATTTTATAATTTGATAGATTTCATTATGGATTTTTTTAAAATTTCAAAAAATCATTGTGTGTATTTATTTAATGTTTTTAATCTTTTTAGTGGGATAATTATAATTATAATTTGTAATAATGTGATGTAGTGATTTTATTTGGATTTTAAATTGAAGTAGGATGTTTCAGTTTTTAAATCATGTTTTGGTAGTTAAAAAAGATAAATTCCATGTTCATAATTTTCTTTAAAAAGTGGTAATTTTCGATAAGAATATTGGATGTATTTTTTAGAGAGTAAATTTTGTTTTATAGAAATCGTTTTTAACCCTTGGAAGGGAAGTTCGTGGGTTTTTAAGCCCATATGAATATATTAAAAAAATTAAAGGATATTTGGATTTAAATTTATTGAGAATTATGGAATAAAAATTATCTTAGATTTATTTTCTAAAAGAGGTGTTTTATTGAAAAGGTTAGTTTAGTATTAAAATGTTTTTTACAAAATGTTTTCTAAACCCTTTATAGTGAGGGTTGTTGTTTAAAAGTAATATTTCAAAGTGTTTTTTAAAAATATTTTTTTTTGTGAGTGATGATTTGTATTTTTACCTCAATTTAAATTGAGACCATTTAATTTAATTACATAACATTAATGGATTGGGTTCATTTACTTTTTATTAAAATAATAAATCCTAAAAAAATTACTAAAGAAGGGGAGAAATTTTGTCTCCATAGATGAACCTTAGTGTGACTCTCTTTGTGTCTTATATTTAGCTCTTCATGTTATGACTCCACCTAGGATCTAAATAAGGTGGTGGTTCCATAAGATTTTTTTAGACCCTATAAAATGTTTAATTAATAAAATTCCTCATTTGTTACATAATGAATAAGGTTCTATTATGGTGGTGGTGTGGTCAGAGAAGAACGAGATAAACTTCAGTTATTTGAGAATTTTAATCTCTCTCCCTCAAAATTACCAAGGATGCTTCTTTAATGTTTTCATTTAAGTCATATCCTGGGATTTTATAAGCTGTGTTATTATCATTAAAAGTCTTTTATGTTATTTTATAGTTAATTTATCTTATGTTTTTGGGATTCATGCTCGATAAGTTTAGAGTGAATAGATCCACCGAGGTAACCATTATATGGTTTGTGTTTTAGATCTTTTTTATTCTATAGCATTGGATTTTGGTTATTCTTATGTTGACTTTTCCTTGGTTTTGATTATGATTCTTTTTGTTTATATTATCTATCATATTTAGTGAGATTTTGGTTTTAATGGATTGAACATAGGTACCCTGGGTAGGTTCTTAGGGGTCTGAAATGGATGTGATTAGTTGTATTTTTTGTTGGAGACTATTTGTTCTTAACAAATTCACCATGGGTGGTCTTCCATGGGTTATATTTCCGGTTAAAATCATTTATAGTTTTTTAACCAAAGGATTTTGGCATGTTATTTATTATGTATGGGTATATTTATTTAGAGGATTTCATCATTAGTCATGTGGTAATGATGTCTTGGTTAGTCCTTATTATGGATTTCAAAGCTAGTTCATCGAGTAGTTATTTTAGAATTCTGTGGAATGAGTTTTCTTAGTGATGTTTCTTCTTGGGAGTCTTCCACCTTGATCCACCATTCTAGATGAAATCTAAATTAATTGAAGCCCTAGTAGGTATATGTTTTCCGTAGACCAAGCATTTCTTTTTTTATGTTGAATTTTCACTTGGAGGTGTTGAAAAATATCTTATATTGTATTCCATTCCTATTGAGGTATAGTTTTGGTTAGTGTTTTCCCTTAATTTAGGGTTTTCTGTAGTTTACCCATCCCTCCGACCACTTATTTTGGATTTTTTGGTTTTATCTATCCATGTATTTGACCTTTTACTAATGAATTATGGGGGAAGAAAGTTTCATGGTGGGGATAATTATCACACCTCAACCTTTAATTTCTCTAATATTTTATTCAATTATTAGGTTTAATCATTTTCATTTAGTTATGTATAATATTATATTATGTTTTTTATGTTTTTGGGTTATATTTATAGGTTCATGGTTGGTGTTCTATCAGTGGAAATCATGCATCAGAGCTATGAAAAATATGTATCATGTTCCAGACAAGATATTATGTGTGGATCATGGTTTTCCTAATAGTGTGAAAAAAATTTGTAGTGCGCTTAGGTGTGTCTAGTGAAGGGAGCATATTTGGAACATGGTATAAAATATTTTCTGGCCAAATCATGTGATTTGATTAGTTTTTAGATTTTTTAGTTTTCTTAAATTAACCTTTCCAGATTAAAAGGGTGTCTAACCCTTGTCTCACCCTTTCAACTTAGTTGACCTCTCGTGAACATCCCATCTTTTCCTCTCACCTCACATGGATTATTATTTGAATCTTATCTATGTATGATATTGGTTATTCAAGGAAATATACTCTAAATGTATTACTCGACCTTACTTCTCACTTGTCTCCTGGTTTATTCTTCTCCTTTGAACTAGATGTGCCATTTTAGATAAATTTAGGGTTTGGGGTGAACAAAATAATAATGATTTTGTTGTATACATATTTTAGACACAAACTTCATCATTTTTTGAGCTTCCTCTATTGCAGGTGACTCATTATACTTCAGTTTAATATAAGTTATTTTATATAACTCATTTAATTGGAATGCCTTTGTATTCTTAATATTTCCTTAAATACCTTCATATCAAATCATGATTATATATGGTTCCCGTGATGGGTCTTAAAAAGTTTTTAAAATTTTACCTCCCTTATAATTAAGGTGTCTTCATCATTTTTCTATTTTGGGTTTTGAAATTGTTGGTTTAGAAATTCCAAGTGAATGTATAAATTATCTAGGGAATGTTTTCGAGATAAATTGAAATTTTAAAGGGATTTTGACATTAATGTAATTTTATAAGATGTTTCTTATTATAGTGGGTTTTTTTTTCAAAATTTCTTTTAAAAAATTAAGTTATTTATTTGGAAAAAGGGTCTTAGTGTTTAAAAATGATTATCGAGGAAAGGGTTTTGTTTTAATTTATTTACAATGGTATTTCTAAATCTTGTTTCCAGAATTTATCTTTAAATGATTTTTAATATGTGTTTGTATCCCATGATAGTTTTCAAAGGCCCATTTAACATTTTCAAAGAGGAATTTAAGTTAATGTTTTGTGATTCTCTCAAATTTACCTCCTTATTCAATATACATTGTTTAGTCCTTTTCCCAGATGTGAATTGATTATTATTATTTAATGTTTGATGATTATGAATAGATGTTAAAGGGGATGTTTCTTATGTGGGTGTTAGAGGAAATAAGAGATTTAATGATTATTCTATGTTAATTCATGTTATTATCATTTTATTATAGTTAATCACCTCCATTGAATTCACTTTAAGGGTTCCCTATAAACTAAGAGAGAGTTAGATATTTATTCTATAGTAGTTAGCTCATACATTATCTAGTTTATCATAATTTTATGGCTTCTTAAGATAGAGGTGTTATCCCCAATTAGGCTAATATGGGTATGTTGGGTGCCGTCTTTATTTTTTTAGGATTCAATGTAGGATATTAGTTGGTCTCGTGTTATGTAATGTATATCATCATCTCACTTTAGCTCATAGTGAGTTTCCCATGTCTCTTGTTTGTTGTTGGTAATTCCATCTAGGGGATTCCCTCATACCATTTTCCGTCCCCTTATTCAGTTGGATTATATGGAACCATTACACTATTACTTTGTTTTTGGTTTCTACTACATTGAATTACAATTCCATATTGATCACTATTTTTTTTCATGGAATGATTTTTGTTTTAAATGGGTTATTTAAATGTGGTATTTTTAAGAATGATTTTTAAAAAGTAAAAAATGTTTGATAAAAAATTTGGTTTTTATAAATGTTTTTTTCCTTCATGTATCAAGATTTATCTTTTTAATGTGAAGGTTTTATATAAATTTTTAATGGAAGTTAATTTTGAATGTGGTATTTTTAAAATAAATAAATATGGATAGTTTAATCTTGTGCACATTCATGTAAAAGCATACTTTCTAAATGTATTTTAAAACAAACATTATTTAAATTTAATTTATGAGAAATTTCATAAAATACTTGGTGATATAATACGTGGAATATTTAGATCACACACTTTATACACTAATGAATATATATAACTCTTATATTTTCTTTTAGGTGCCCAAAAAATGACACATTTTTATTATTTCTAGTTAGTTTCAGAAGAGGATGTCTTAGAAGGGGGTAAGTGTCCATGGGCCACATAGATTTGGTTTTTATGGTTTATGTTTTTTTTGATTTATTTTGGAATGTTACGTATTGGCTATTTTGGACTATAATATTTATATTTCTATTAGTGATATGTATATGGTTTGATTCATAATCTATGCCTTTATATTTTTAGAGAAGGGTTTGGATGTGCATTATGGGTTATTGAATTTTATTTTGTTTATTTAATTTTAAACTTATTATTTTATATGCATGCTAGTCCAATGTATAGACGTAACATTCCATATTATTAGTAATTTTATCTATTTATTAATTATTATTCAAGGGAGAAACCATTCCCAAAATCATATTCCTTAATCCCCAAGCACCAGTTTCTATCATATAGGTATTAAGAATAACCTGTGAGCCTAGTGATGGGATGACCTAGATGTTCGTGGAAGGTTAGCTTGGGATAGTTCATTAGAAGTTTTAGATATCAGATAGTAGAGGTAGATCATTATGTTCCAAGTGGTTTGTTATAATCATTGGATATCCCTGAGTGGAAATGAGAGGAAATATTGATCGATTTCATAACCAATTTTCATCAAGCCTGGGTAGAGTATGATTCTCTTTAGGTGATCATGGATCACTGGATGAAGTCATATCACTTATTAGCCATTATCTATTCAATTAATATAAATTTTCTTAAAAGGTTGTTTACATATGAGGTGGTGTGGATTTATAAGGTGATAAAGACCATCCTATCTAATTAGGATCCTCATTTTACCTCATGATTTTAGAGGATATTACATCACGAATTTGGCTCCCAATTTCACTTTAGTACTAGATTCCATTCGTAAATTGATGGGACGATTGATTGGACTATCCATATGCTGTATGATATGTTCTGATATTGCATCTTTGTTTTTTATGGATCGCAGGTGAATAATTTTTTCTTGGTTGAGTTTTCTTATGAAAAAAACAATCAATCTTCTACTGACATGAATTTTTTTTTGAGGAATTGTAGTGGTGAAATTTTTGATCTTCATTATGATAGAATGCATTTAGGGAGTTAGTATTCCTTGGTCTAGATGTGTGGTAGAGTATTAACGAGAATATTTAGATGATTTGGGAGTGGATAAGGGTGGACTAGGACCATCAAAATTCATATGCTGATCAGAGGTGGAGGAATATGGATTTTGAGACTAAATACCATGTATTTGTAAGGGTTAACAATCATCAAGGGTAGTGGAGGTTTGACCCTGGGAGTAATCTCTATCCATTGCTTATTAGTCCTATTAAGGTGTTACAACTTGTTTGGGAGGTGGAATATTAGTTTTCACATACCCCATAGATAGACCAGGTCCACGATGCATTTCATGTGGTTCTATTTCATTAGTATCTTCATTATGACTCCCATGTATTTGATTGTTGAATGTTGGATTTTGTGGATGAAACAATGTTCATGGAGTGACCAGTCAAGATTTTGGTCATTGAAAGAATGTTCTATATGGTCCTATTATCCCTTTAATTCGATTTCTATGGATGCAAAGTGGTCTAAAAGAGAGTATATGGGAATAAGAGTTGTACATGTGTGATTATTATCCCAAGATGTTCGATTCCTAATTTTCTTTGGTAATTTATTGTTGAATTGGTTTTGATTTAATCAATATTATTATTTCCTTGATTGTTATGCTTGGTTGGTGGAACCTTCTTGTTTTGGAGGTATCTCTTTGTATGTTCTTGGTTGGGGGAATATATGGGTTTCTTACATTGTTTGGTTCTGATTCTAGGGGCGTAGAATGATTTTATAGGAATATAATGCAATGACCTAGACCATATTGACCCCTTACTTTTCATTTTTTTGGTGTTGGGGTGGATATGAGGAGCTTTGGGGAAGGAAGGGTTGAGTTTGAGATAAAGTTATTGTAGTGAATTAGTTTTTATGGTGTGCCGGGTAATCCAGTGATGTAGAGGCCGGGCATTGAAAACAATATACTTAGAACTACACCATTATGGTCTAGTGGTCTACATAAGGGGTTATTCCATTTTGAAACACTGCATCATGGCCCTATGGCCACACCATAGAGTTTAGGTTTTGATATTCTCTGGTTTAGCCAATTTAGTGGGTTCTTTGGTGTGACCTTTGGGTTGTGTCATGATATTAGTTTGAGGTTGATGGTGAAATAAGAAAAATACAATGACCTAACTTTTGTTCATCCCTCTATTTTAGGGAGGATGGGTGGAATATTTTAGTCATTATTTAATTTTGGGATCTACTATGAGGTGGTTCTTCTGTTGAACCTTAGATGTGTTTATAATAATGAAGGATGTGATGTAGAGACAATCATTTCATCATGTTTACTCCCTATTATTATTTGATCTGGGTGTTTATTGTGACATGATTCTCATAGATCCACCCAATTTAAAACCATTACGATAGGGATACCTTTGATATGCTATGGTTTTTGAGAAAACTCTAGGATTTTAATCATGGTTTGTATCTCTATCCCATGGGATTAGGTATTAAATACTGAGAATAAATTTATCATCTAACCTAAATTATATTCTTTCACCTTTGATTATATCAACCCTTAGGTGACATAATTTTTTTTAGGGGACCATTGAATGCAATTTTTCTTAGATTTTATCCTCTACTTCGGTAGATTCGTTATTGGTGTTCCGGGTGAGTTCCTTATCTTCTATTCTTGATTCCTTCTCTATTAATTATCCAAATAAGGCTATCAAAGAAGTAGTGTTTGGTTTTAGTGATGTTAAGGAAGGTGATTTTGATGGCGATCATTATGTTCCAGGGTTCCTTTTCTGATTTCAATTTGGTGATAATCTCTTCTCCCCCACATTCCTATATAGTGGTCATAAAGATCTGATTGGGATGGGTGGTTCAAGAGATATCTTTTATTTTGTTCATAATGTGGAACTAACATGATTTTAATCTCATTGAATATAAAATATGATTTTCACTAATAATGATAATGAACCAGACTTAAATAAATTGATGGGAATTGGGAGTTCCCCATGTTTTTACTTGATTTATGATATTTTTCCTACGATTGGTGTCTACTTGTTGATGTTACTGAGAATTGTTGTTTTTTTAAATTTTTTTTGTTGATGCAGTGATTATCGATAAGAATCATCTTTCATAAAAGGTTAATAACATATAGGTGTTAACAAACCAATTATATAGAACATGGTAACTAATGGAAACACATCTTGTGAAAAAGGTCTTTATTGTTATCAATAGATGCTTTAAATGAGAACCCTAGTAGTGGATGTTACTGAATTGGTTTCCATATACTTATTGTGATTTTATGATTCTGTGTGTATTAAAATTTTCATTTTTATGGAAGGTTTTTATGTAAGGGTATTTGGTAGTGGGTGATATGGTATTTTCCATGGTTAGTATAGTGTGGTATAGTTGTAGATATGGATTATATAGCAGGGTTGTAGTTTCCATTCCATGGTTGGAATGTGGGAATGTGTAGGTTGTTGTGGAAAAATAACCTGATAGGTTAATGTGTTTTTCTATATAGTTTATTGATATTAGTGGAAAAATATATTAATGATGAACTTGGAAATGGGCATGGCTATAGTTGAATTAAATCAGGACTATAAATGAAATGATGATGCATGGATTGAACAAGAAACAAGTGAACTAAATATGGATGCTGTCTTGAATGTTTTTTCATTAAATATAGAATTGAATCGTATGTAAAATGTAATATAGTTGATAAAAATAAATCTTATAATGTGTTAAAATATGTGAATATATAAGAAATTATGGTTGGTTATGGTGTCCATTTTGTATAAGAAGTATGTCTTCTATGTGATGATTTTGTTAATAGTGGTGGTAGTGTGTGAAAGAGTTTATGGTGATGTTATTGAGATATGTTATCACTGTTTTTGGAATGAACCTACTAGGTCGGTCTTGTGTGTACTTCTATTATAAATTGTATTTTACTTATGATTTTATACGCACACAACTTGAGTCTGATAACCTTACCGACACCCAAAATGTTTTGGGGCTAGGTGTTTCCCCAATATATGGGTTTATGAGGGAAAAAAATTTAACTAATACCTTTTCCTTTCACCCTCTTATAGGTGTGGTATGGGATTTGATGGCTCGTGGTAGGCACAATCATACTAGCAAAGAATGTATTGTGCTAACAGACCCTACAAGGTGTCGAGTGATGATATGTATTATCACATGGTAAAAGTATGTGATGTATTAGAATACCCTTAATGGTAGATGAGATGATATTAAATTTTATGGGAGGTAAAGTCTATTTTAGTTCACTAGAAGTTAATCCATAAAAATCATGTTCACCAGAATTTTGTACACTAGATGACGGGTTGGAAATGATGTACACACTATAGTATGAGGAAAATAAAAAGTTCACATCTACCAATGGATATAAGATGGAGTGTTGGAAGTACAAAATTTTATAAAGGTTAAAGGGATTCTGAGTTGGTAATGAATATTGTAACACCCCGACCCCAGAAGCCCGTAGTCGGTGCATTATTTTAATACATTGGCATAATCACAAGGATCAAGTTTTGAATCACCGATTAGTTTATTAGCCTTTGAAGTACTAGATACATTGATAAGTTTTACATTACATTATAAAATGATAAAAACAAAATTTTCTCAATTTAAAAAACTCACATTCCTTAGAATATATCTGTAGGTCAGTCATAATATACTTCTTCACATCCTAGGAAAAATAAAACATAGAAAGGGGTGAGCTCAGATGCTCAGTGTGGATAACGATATAGTAGAAAATTTTATAAAAAAGCATAAACATTTATGTAAATGTATAAGACTAAACCAAAATAATTTTAAACCTAAAATTCATCATAATATGGAAAATATAAATCAAAATAATTCCATTTACTTATTCACAAAGATATTCTACAAGTCAAATAATCACAAGCAATCTCAATTGCAAATTTCATAATGATGGAATGCATAATTTCAGAGATCATAACCTCATAGTCAAGGCTTCGTGCCAAGACTACAGATAAATATTTTTTGAAGGCCTTGTTCCAAGACAATAGATTGCCTCCTAATACCTACTGATTCATCAAGGAGATATAGCAGGCTCCACCAGTCACATACTAAGTCCAATGCATTCCTCATATGAGAAGGTTTTAACAAAACATAAACATTCATATTAAAACTAGCATATGAAATGTAAATAATTTATCCATAAACCATGAATGGTATAAAAATAACACATCCACAATCAAACATATCAAAAAACCTTCAATACAATATGGATGATTTGTAACATAATAAATCAACTTCAAACAAGTTTATAATCCATAAAAAGAAGTTGACATAGATGAAATGAAAACTATTTGAAAGAAATACCTATTTCAATTTTGAAACCATTTAAAAGTAACATAATTATAAAAGAAAATATTAATTTTGGAAATATTATTATAATCTTTTAAGGGACGCTTTTAAGGTGTTATAATGGCAAAAAATACCCCCGCCGTCCGAATAAGTTAAAAAACAGTATTTCCTTAATTTCATCGAAAAGGTCGTAAGGGACATTGTTTGGAAAAATATGGAAATATTCCTTTATAAAAATCTCATAAAAATTCAAACAAAGGTATAAATGACTTTAACACGTAGTCTAGAAATTAGTAAAAATGGTTTGAAATTCATTTTATAAGAAACACGAATGTGTGTGACAAAGAGGTCCCTGTAGATACTTACATTTTAACAACCTTAGATAAGTACAGAGATTGTAGAAATTAACAATTTCCTTGTACTTTTCCATGGTCGATGGTACGTTAACCTCCTGTATAATAGATAAATCATTGTTATTAAATTATATGAAAACCACATACATGAATATGATATCATATATGACATTCTAATATTGCTTTTTTAATAATATTTTAGTGTTATCGTCGTTTCGAGTGTTAACTGATTTGTTTTCCATTATATAATTGGTTACGTAAGCCATGTTTGTTATTGATAGGATGTATTTGATTAAAATCCTAGATTATATTATGTTCTTAATAATTATTTTTAATAATAAAATTAAAATTATCCTTGAATGGTTATGATGGGGAAATGAATCTCACCGCATTATTGGAGATGGTAATCAAAACGTACGAACGTATAATGGCTTTGACATTCATATGATGGATAAAATAATGAATATGGTTGTACCATTTTTATAAAAACATCACAGTATGTATAATATACTTGTTTTATTATTTTATAATGGAAACAAGAAAGAAAGAGGAATTGGAAGAAGAAAATAACTTGAAATAGGTGATGAAATATTTACCTCTTCTTCAGGATCTTCCTTTTGATTTGATCAAAAGGGATACTTAGGATGCCTTTATGATAAAACTATGGAATATAGGTTGAATTGAGGGTATTTGGGATGATATTTGTGTAGGGTGTGGCCTAGCCAAATGGCTTTTGAGGAGTGAATTTGAGTGAAGGGGCAGTTCCCTTTTATAAGAGAGGTGGGGGGCACCTTAGGGAAAGATTGAAATATTATTTTATAATAAAATCATTTTCGGTTTATAATGGCTCAAAAATGATTTATTTGGAGGATAAGGTGGGGATGGGTGAGAAACCACTCAACCAATAGGTTTTAGATAGGGTTGGGTTACCATATTAACCTTATCCTTTAGATTTCACTCTTAGTTAAATAGTTTAACATTACCATGAATTGTTGTATTATTATAATAATTGGTTAATAAATTTACTATAAAATGTAAATAAAACCTCAAGTGGTTAATTAATGATATATCTATTATTATATAAGTCTTTTGGATGATCTTTATATTTTATAGGAATATTATATCAATTAATAATATAATATTTGTTTTAAAAACTCTTTTATGTCAATTTTGACACTATTTGGTATTTTGTATTTGTTAAAGGCATAAAAACCTGATTACATCGAAAAAAAATCATTTACTCAACCCTAACATGTCATATTAACCTATAAAATTATTTTAATTCATCAAAGCTCTAAAATTACATTTATTTGGATATTTATAAAATCAATTATTTTAATCTTTAATTTATAAGGTAATTTCTACACCATCATTGTGTCATAAATAAATTTAATTATTTGAAATATAAAAATTATAAATAAAATAACATTATGTAAGAAATACTTATATATTTATAATGAATATTTATTGTCGAATTTATATTATGTATAACCCTATATTAAAAATTTTCTAGTTATGAAAATTTGAATTTAACTCTTTTAACTCTTCTTTAAATTAAATAATAATAAATGTCCTAATCTAATACAAGTGTAGAGAAAAGGTTATATTTTATTCCTAAGGTTTATTTTGGTTGAAAAACACTTATCTAATATAATTTGGAGATTTTTTAGGGTAATTATAATATCATTTTTAATTTAATTACCCTATTTACTTTTTTACTCTGGTAATAAAAGTCAAAAGTTACTAATCACGAAAAATTATTTCCATTTTATTGAACCAAATTTTACTTATTGGTGTCAACCATGTATCTCAGATTTTTGAAATTCAAATCATAGAAGTGATAAAATTATGTTTTATGCAAATGTGAAAATTCTCTTAGGAGGTGGGTAAAAGATGGGAAAAAGTTCAATAAAATTTTATAAATATAAAATTATTATAAAAAAACTCCAATGAATAACATTGAACATATATAAGTATTATATATCAATTTTGAACTAAAATAAATTTAAATAAAATAAATAAATTTAAAAAAAATTTCAATTTCAAACAATAACTCAGTGTTTTTCACTATTCATCAAAAATTGAAAGCTTTCATAAAAATACCAAAAATTCATCCTAAGATAATTTGGATATTCCGAATCCAAAAATGAAGTCCATTTTGAAAGGTAAATTTTTTAAAATTTCAAAAAGTTGGTATTACTATTCATAACGGCTAGTTTGATTGGTCGTGGTGTATTAGAATTTGAAGTTGTGTACAACGTAATATATTGTATTATTCAAAGAGAATCATACCATGGAATAATGGGCTATCACATTCTTCCCCCCTTCAAATATTTTTGTACTTGAAATTTCTAGAATATTACTGCATAAAAAGACTCGGGTGGTTATTCATCATAAGTTCCTCAGATTCCCACTTCACCTCTTCCATCTTATGGTTTCTCCATAGAACTTTTACTAGACCAGTCGTCCGGTTTTTCAACACTTGTTCTCTAGTATCCAGAATCCTGACAGTCTCTTTACTTTAAGAAAAATCAGGTTATAGTTTTATTTCTTCATAGGTGAGTACACTTATTCGGTCATGCATTAATTTTCTCAAAAGTGATACGTGGAACACATCATGACCTTTGGAGATACTTGGAAGCATTTCCAAATGGTAAGCTACAACCCCAATTCGTTCTATAATTTCAAAATTTTTGATGTTTTTGGGACATAATTTACCTTTCTTACAAAATCATATGACATCCTTCCATGAAGATACCTTTAAGAAAACATGACCTCCTACCATAATTTGCAAATCCTTCCTTAAGTTATCTGCATCGATCTTTTACCTACTTTGAGATGATTTGATGTGGGTTTGGATAACCTTCACATTTTCCATTGTTTCCTCAACAAGTTATGGGCCTATGATTTTTCTTTCACCAACATCATCCCAACAAGTTGGTGTGCGGCATCTCTTTCCATATAATGCTTCATATGGTGCCATATGAATACTTTAATGGAAACAATTATTATAATAAAATTATACAAGAGGTAAAAATTGATCCCACATACCATCAATGTCAGGTGAGAAAGATCTCAACCTGTCTTCTATTGTTTGAATAGTCCGTTCTGATTTTCCATCAGTTTGAGGGTGGTAGGTAGTGCTCAAATGAAGTTCAGAATCCAAGGCCTTCTGAAGAATTTTCCATAATCTTGATGTAAAATGGGGATCACGATCAGAAAAAATCGATAGGGGTACTCCATGAAGTCCTACAACTTCATTATTATATAGTCTTGCAAAATATTCAAGTGGTAAATCTTATCTTATAGCACGAAAATGTGCTGACTAGGTAAGACAATCAACAATGACCCATAATACATCATTCCTTATAGGAGGATTTGGTAGTCCCATGAGAAAGTCCATGATAATAGTATACCATTTCCACTCAGTTATGAGAAGAGGTTTCATGACTCCTCTAGGATGTTGTCTTCTAGCTTTCACTTGTTGAAAAACCATAAATCTTGATACAAAATCAGAAATCACTCTCTTCATGTTGTTCCACAAAAAAATTTCCTTCAAATATCTATACATCTTAGTGCTACCAAGGTGTATAGAGAAATTAGAGCTATGAGAATCATCTAACAATTCCCTTTTTAGACTAGTTATATCAGGAACACAATGTCTCTTCCTAAATTTCAAAATTCCATCTTCATACACAAAGTCACTCAATCTCCCCTCATTCACACCTTTAATCTTCTTTTGGAACTCTCTATCTTCTGTCTGAGAACTCTTTATCCTTTCTAGTAAAGATGGTTTGGAAACCATTTGAAAAAGTATTGATGTTTCACCTTCCATGGTTATTCCCAAGTCCATATTTACTAGATCCATGTATATAGGTTCTTTTTCAACTCTCATCTTGTTCATAACTCCATGATCCTTTCTACTCAAAGCATTTTCCACCTTATTAGCCTTTCCCGGGTGGTAGTGTATGGTGAAATCATAATCCTTGTGTAGTTCAATCCATCACCTTTTCCTCATGTTGAGTTCTTTTTGTGAGAAAATATACATCAAACTCTTATGATCAGTGTAAATCTCACATTTTCCACCATATAGATATTGTCTCCATAACTTCAAGGAAAATATTACTTTTGATAACTCAATATCATGAGTGGGATAGGTTTGTTCATTATTTTTTAGCTAACATGATGCATAGGCAATAACTCTATCATTCTTCATAAAGACACAACCATGTAGTTTTTTGAAGCATCACTATAAATAACAAAACCATCATTCCCCGATAGTAGCATCAAGATAAGGGCATTGAATAATCTTCTTTTCAGTTCTTCAAAACATTCTTCACACTCTTTTTTTCTACACAAATTTAACCCCTTTACGTGTGATGATGGTTAATGGTTTAGCCAATCCAGAAAAATTCTGGATGAAGTGTCGATAATAACCTGCTAAACCAATAAAACTGTGTACCTAGGTTATACTTGTCGATGCTGGACATTCTTGAATTGGCTTTATCTTTAAAAGATCAACATAGAATACATCCTTAGAGATAATATGACTAAGAAAAGAAATTTCCTAAAGCCAAAATTCACACTTCATTAACTTCCCATATAATTCGTTTATTCTAAGAGTCTTTAGAATATTGCGCAAGTGATTTTCGTGATCTTCATAGCTTTAGGAGTATACCAAGATATCATCAATAAATACTACTAAAAATTCATCAAGTTATTCCTTGAAAACTATATTAATTAGATCCATGAAGACAGAGGGTGCATACGTGAGTTCAAAAGGCACTGTTGCAAACCCGTAATTCCCATACCTGGTTTGAAATGATATTTCAGAATCTATTCCTTATGCACACACAACTAATGATATCTAGATCATAGGTCAATCATTGAAAAATATTGAGCTCCATGTAGTTGGTAGAATAAATTATCAATGCGAGGTAGGGGATACTTGTTCTTTATTGTAATAGCATTGATCTCCTTGTATTCAATGCAAAACCTTATAGATCCATCATTTTTCTTAATAAAAAGAATAGGGTCTCCCCATGGAGAAACACTAGGGTGAATAAATCCGTTATTACTAAACTCATATAGTTGTTTCTTTAGCTCCACTAATTTCGAAGTGGCCATTCTATAAGGGGTCTTCGATATGGGACTTGAACCAAGAATTAAATCAATGGAAAACTCAATTTCTCATTCTAGAGGATGTCCATGTAAATCTTTTACAAACACATAAACACATTCTTGCACAATATGTACATCCTCTATTTGAACATTCATTTCCTCACCCACAGTTATTTAATTATGTTCTTCCCCAATAATTGAATTTACTTGATCTACTGGTGGTGGATCTAGATAAGAATAAGATGGTGGCGTTTCTACTCTAAAGATAAGGTGTTCTTTATCATCATCATAAAAAATTGAAAATTCCTTCTTATTACAATAAATTTTCAAATCATGGTCCGAAAGCTAATCCATACTAAGGATTATATCAAATTAAATCATGGGAATGAAGATGAGATCAATAGATAAATAACATTTATATTACTTAATGGGAACTGATTGAAAAATATTTGTTATAATGGTACATCTCTTGAATGTTTTGACTGAAAATTCTCTTGTTAAATCAAAATAGAAATATCTAATTTTATTTTCAAACTGGGAAGATATGAAACAATGAGATGATCCAGAATCAAATAAAGCATTGGATAAACTTGAGGAAACCATTAAATTACTCACCACTACGTCTTACAGAGCTTCATCCTCAGTACTAGTGATTGCATAAGCTTGTCCTTTCTCCCTTGTCCTTTTTAGAGGTAAGAATCCTTAGCGCTTAGGAAATTCATTTGCATAATTCTCCCTTTCTCTACAATTATAGCATTCAACATTGACAACCTTTCTTTCCATTGAAATCACAATCTTGGTGTCCTTTTTCACAACACTTGTAACAGACTGTCATTCCCTTCAGTAAAGTACATGGGTGATTTTTCCCACATTTACTGCAGGATGGATATTCAACTTTGTCCTTCTTCCCCTTACTTCCATTTCTAGAGTGTGCAGATGAGCCCTAGCCCAGTTGGTGAGGAATCGACCAGTGCATCCAAGAGACCCGAGATCAAATCAGGTGGAGGAGAATTTTTGGGTACATTAGTAGTATTGTAGAAGACAATGTAGTAGGTACTATAGCATTCAATGTTCAGTACTGTAGCAGTTAGAACTATTCATCCATCTGGGCATTTGGGCCACCAATTTGGTCCCTGGGTCCTACAAGGATTTCAGGCCACGCAAGGCCTTCATGCCAGTTATTTCTCAAGGCCTTCAGGCCACATTAAAGCCTTAGGGGCTCCCCAAGGCCTTCTGGCCAGATGAATGAAGAAGTACCAGTTAGACTACAAGGGAAAAAGCATTACATGAGGATTCAGGGTAGGTACATTCACTGGAGTAGAGCTAACCAAAATTGGAAGAATGAGAGGGTATGGATTTTCCTTCAGTACCAGGCCTGTGTAGCATTGCATAGGGTAGCTAGACGACCAGCCTTGTGAAGGTGCAGTTCCATGTTGTTTTGTCTGGGTGATTCCCTATAAGATCTATGGGTAATGTAATTGTCTCTAAACCTTTGGTCCTTGTAAGGGTTCCACCTCACCCCTTTAAAGGTGTATTATCAAATAATAATAATAAATTGAAGGCCTTTGGGACATTATGACCATTTCCAGAGTGTTCAACAGATATCTTCTTCTCATGCTTTGCTTTAAAGTCGTAAGACTTAGAGAATTATTTTTCTGTCTTGATGGCACATGAGACTATATCTTCATACTATGAGAAGGACTGTGAGACTAATGATTGATGGAAAAAGGGTTTTAACCCATCGATGAATTGATCAATATTACTCCTTGGGTTATTCATATAATCTGCAGCATGCCTTACTATCCTTGTAAAGTCAACATAATATTTTGTGACATTCTCATCCTCCTTTTGCCTCAGAATAAAATTGTTCCATTCCATATCTTCTCGATGGTCACGAGGAAAGAATTTTTTCAAAAAAATTTCCTTATACTCCATCCATTCCATATTCAGTACTTTAACATATTCTTTTATGTTTTGAATAAATGACCACCATTGATCTGCATATCCAGTAAGGCGATAAAATGTCATGACAACTTTTTCCCTTTCCCTACTCCCTAGAGCATGAAATATTTTATCTAAGGAACTTATCCATTGTTTAGATAGAAATAGATTTATAGTCCCATTTAATATTGGTGGTTGATGCCTCATGAAGCAGTCTAACACTGATCATCCATGTTGTGGATCAGGGAGCTCCATACAGGTAAGGTTGTTATTCATAACCTAAGTGAGTTTTCCCAGTATGGTGATAAGCTGTTCAGAACAAGTTGTATCACTAGCTCCACTATAATTATTTTGAATAGGAGGAACATCCATACATGGATTACGTGTATTGATATGGGTTCTATTTCTTCCACCAGGTGCCATTTCTAAATAATGGTATACACTACATTATTTTATGAATCAAAATACACAATTCCAAACTTGTAAAAAACATAACATGAATTGAATGGTTTATGGATATTATCCATAATCATAAAAATGATTTATTTGAGGAGATATATACTCATAAATCCTTCATAATGGTTTGTAAATAAAATGTGAATTATCCTAAGCATATCTTCAGGGAGTGTCATAACCAAGAGTGCAACAAGGACTGTTGTTGTGTACTAGGATAGCCGGGGTCAATCCCAAAACATATTATCAGAGTTTTCACTCCTAGGTACATTTTTTCTAGAGCCACCTCTACCTACTCATATCCAGATAAGGATTTATTGCTTGGAAAATACACAAAATCTCTACATTACGAAAATTCTAGGAAATTGTTCTATTCTAATCATCAAAGTATATCTTAGGGTAATGTGTTCTAATCAAAGTTCTTCTAAATCTCATTTCCAAGGTTTGTACTAAACTTACTCTGATACCAACTGTAATGCCCTAACCCTAGAAGCCCAGATTCAGTGCATTATTTAATAAATTGGCATGATCAAAATGGATTAAGTCTCGAAAGACCGATTACTTTAGTATCCTTGGAAGTACTAGATACATTCATATGTTTTAAATTACATTATAAAATGAAAATCAAAAACAAAATTTTCTCCATTGAAAACACTCATATCCCTTAGACTATCCCTAAAATCTAGTCATAATATACTTCTTTTCATCCTAAAAAAAATAAAACATAGAAAGGGGTGATCTCAAAAGCTTAGTAAGGATAAAAATATAGTAGAAACTTTCATAAATAAGCATAAACATTTAAGTCAAAGAAGAATACTAAAACAAAATCCTTTTAAACTTAAAATTAATTATAATATTATAATATAAATTAAAATAATTCCATTTACTTATTCACATGGATATTCTACTAGTCGAAGAATCACATGCAATATCAATATACAATTTAATAATTATGGAATTCATAATGTCAAACATCACAACAACATAGTCATGGCATCTTTCCAAGACTACAAATAAAGGTTTTTTCAATGACTTGTTCCAAGAAAATAGTTTTTCTAGTGAGACCTATCAATCCATATAGGAGCTACAGCGGGCTCCAGACGCCACTTAATAAGTCCAATGAATTCCTCATATGAAAAGGTTTAAAGATAACATAAACAATCATATTAAAACTAGCATAAAAATGTTAACACTTTATCCATAAACCATGAATTGTATAAAAATAACACATCCATAGTCAAAAATATCACAAAAACTTTAATAAAATATGGAATATGTGTATTATAATATATCAACATCAAACAAGTTTAAAATCCAACAAAGGATGTTGACATAGATGAAATGAAAACTATTTGAATGAAATACCTCTTTCTATTTTGAAATCATTTAAAAGTAACATAATTATAAAGGAAAACATTTATATTGGAAATATTAATATAAGATTTTAAGGGATGATTTGAAAGTGTTATAATGGTGGAAAATAGCTGCTCAAGTTGTATAAGATAAAAAAAACATTATTTTTTTAATTTTGTCAAAAATGTCGTGAGGGACCTTGTTTGGAAAATAATAAAAATATTTCTTTATAAACATCTTATAAATAGTAAAATAAGGGTATAAATAAATTTAACCCATAGTCTAGGAATTAGTAAAAATGTTTTGAAATACATTTGTTAATAAACACGAATGTGGATGATAAAGAGGTCCCTAGAGATACTTACATATTAACAACATCAAATATGTAAAGAGATTGTAGAAATTAACACACCCCTTGTATGTTTCCTTGGTCGATGGTACATTAAAATTCTATATAACAGTTAAATAATTGTTATAAAATCATACAAAAACCATATACATAAATGTGATATCATATATGTTTTTCTAATATTTCTTTGTTAATAATATTATAGTATTATCGTCATTTCGGGTGTTAACTGATTCCTTTTCCTTTATATTCATGATTACGTAAGCCATGTTTGTTATGAATATGATGTATTTTATTAATATAAAGGATGGTATTAAGTTCTTAAACATTATTCTTGATCATAAAATGAAAATTATTCTTGAAGGGTTATGATGGGGAAATGAATCTCATCGCATTTGTGAAGACGGTAATCCGTACGTACACATGTATGGT
Organism: Viscum album; assembly: GCA_963277665.1. Classification (NCBI taxonomy): domain Eukaryota; kingdom Viridiplantae; phylum Streptophyta; class Magnoliopsida; order Santalales; family Viscaceae; genus Viscum; species Viscum album. The sequence continues at coordinate 36,253,378 of OY728131.1, forward strand.
GACTTTTTCATTCATATGATGGATAGAATAATGAATACGATTGTACCATTTTTATAACAAAATCAAATTATGTAAAACATACTGGAGTTATAATTTTAGAATTGAAATAACAAAGAAAGAGGAATTGGAAGAAGAAAAGAACTTGAAAGAGGTGATGAAATATATACATCTTCTTCTTCAGATTATTCCTTTTTTTTTCATCAAAAGTGATCCTTAGGTTGGATTTATGATCAAACTAAGGAATAAAGGGTTAAGTGAGGGTTGTTGGGGGGATATTTGGGCAGGGTTTGGATGAGCCAAATGGATTTGGAGGTGTGAATTTGAGAGAAGGGAAAGTTCTCTTTTATAAGAGAGGTGTGGGGAACCATATGAAAAGATTGAAATAATATTTTACAATAAAATCATTTTAAGTTTCTAACGGCTCAAAAATGATTTATTTAGAGTCCAAGGTTGGGATGGGTCAAAAAACTCTCAACCAATAGGTTTTATACAGGTTTGTGTTACCATATTAACTGTAACTTTTAGATTTATCTCTTAGATAAATAGTTTATCTTTTACCATGTATTCATGTATTATCATAATAATTGGTTAATAAACTTACTATAAAATTATAATCGAACCCAAAGTGGTTCATTAATGATATATATATATATATATCATTATATAAGTACTTTGGATGATCATTATATTTTCAGGAATATTATATCAATTAATAATGTAATATTTGTTTTAAAAACACTTTTATGTCAATTTTGACACTATTTGGTATTTTGTTTTTGTTAAAGTCATAAATGCATGATTACATAGAAAAAATTCATTTAATCAAACCTAACATGTCATAGTAGCCTATAAAACTTGTGTAATTCATCAAAAGTATCAAATTATATTTATTTGGATATTTATAATATTAATTATTTTAATCTTTCATTAATAAGGTAATTATTACACCATCATTGTGTCATAAATAAATTTTATTATTTAATGTTTAAAAATTATAAATAAAATTTCTTTTTAGGAAATATTTTCATCTTTCTAATTAATATTTATAGTAGAATTTATCTTAGGTATATCCCTATATTAAAAATGGTTTAGTTATGAAAATTTGAATTTAACACTTTTAACACTTCTTTATACTAAATAATAATAAATATCCTAATATAATCCAAGTAGACAAAAAATATCATATTTTATTCCTAAGGTTGTGTTTTTTCGAAAAAACTTATCCAATATAATTAAGAGATGTGTTAGGGAAATTATAATATCATTTTTACCTTTAATTACCCTATTTACTTTTAACCGCGGCAAACAAAAGTCAAAAGTTACTATTCACCAAAAAATATTTTCATCTTATTGAACCAAATATAACATACTAATGTCAACCGTTGATTCTGATTTTTTAAATTCAACTCACAGATGGTGTAAAATTATGTTTTATGATAATTTGCAAGTGCTCCTAGGAGATGGGTAAAAGACGATAAAAAGATCAATAAAATTTTATATATCTAACCTTTTTATAGAATAACTCCAATGAATTACATTGAACTTATATTGATATTATGTATATATTTTGACCAAAAATAAATTTTAATAAAATAAAAAATTATTTAAATAAGAAGTCGGTTTTAAACAATAAGTAATGTTTTTTCACTATTCATCAAAAATTGAAAGATTTCAGAAAAATACAAAAAATTCAACTTTAGCTTATTTTGATATTATGAATCCAAAAATGAAGTCCTTTTTGAATGATTAAATTTATAAAATTTCAAAAGGTGGGTATTATATTCATAATGGCTAGTTTGATTGGTCGTGATGTGTTAAAACTCAAAGTTGCGTACAATGCAAGCTATTGTATTTTTCAAAGAGTAGCATACCGTGGAAGCATGGGATGTTACAAATATCGAGTAGTCATTCTTAGTAATACTTGATTTTTGGGGATTAAGTATTATAGGTTGAATAAATGGAATTTAGTATATAAGTGCATGGGACCTTAGTGGAAATCATGATTCATTCTAAGATTTATTGAAGGGATATAATGTTAGTGGTGATTAAATTTCTCTTTCAATCTATGTGTAATCACCTATATCTTTTGGTTAAAGTTAAACAAAGCAATGGTGTGTCTACACATTCATGTATAACAAATCATATAAGGAATCTTAAACATTATATTCTTTATTATTTTTTGTCTTTCCATTTCATGCACTTTCATTGAATGTATTTATGGTACTTTGTATATTTGTGAGTTTTCTAGTGCGAGTAAGGTCAAATTTGTGTGGAGGGTAGATTTTCTTGACTTCATTTTTCTATTACAATCATTCAATGTGAAATAAACTTATAGAGATGAATTTTACACTACATAAAATCTCTTATGAATGATCTTTTTCTAAACCAATGTGTGAAATTCTAGTGCATCTATCAATATAATGGAACAGAACTTGGGTTTCCCAATATGTTGTATCAAAGATATAAATTGTTCAATATTTTATGTTAATGATCTAGTAACAGCTCAGGTAAAGCATTAGATGAAGAAAAGATATGGATCGATAAATTTTGTGGAATGAATTATGGATTTTAGAGGATTTAAATTGAAGATTATATGATTCAAAATGACTTGGAAGTTCCCTTTTCTAGAGTAAACTTGGTGCTGCTAGAGAAATAATAATGAGGCAATTTGGACAGATATGTGATAGTTTTAGTAGGAATTTCTCTACCATAAAATTTTTCTTTCAACATTTTGGAGAATAAAACTACAGGGGATGCTATGAAGGCCTTAGTGAATATGCACGAAAAGATGACAACCCTTACAAAATATTTTATGTTATGAAATTTATTGTAATTAAGGTTATCTAAATTTATACCAGTAGCAGATCATATGAATGAATTCCACTTAATCCATAGGAAGATCCAGTTATTAAAGGTTACATTTGTAGATGATGTATGGTTAATTCTTTTGTTATCTTCACTTTCGATAAGCTGGGATATTGTTGTGACATTAATCAGTATTTCTAGAGTAAAAAAGATACTTTTTTAAGGATATTTTTAACATAATATTGAATGATGATCTTATTATAAGGGATGTACAAGAACCTTCCAACAATGTTCTTAATACTGATGGAGGAGGATGCTCACCTATATAGAAGAAAGTCTACTAGAAGAAGCAATCGAATGATAATTCTTCATAAAAGACTCAAAGAAAGTCAGATTGGTCAATACCTACATACTGGTGTTTCGGGAAGAAATTGAATATTAAGAATAATTAAGAAATTTACAAAGATAATATCAAAAAGGAATCAATGTTCGATGGTTAAAATTCCATTAAAACAATAAAAGATAGAAAAAATTATATGTTTATTTTTAATACTCTTGTAGAAGCTTGGGAGATTGATTATGGAGCATCTTATAATTTAATTGAAGATCAAAGATACATGGTTAATTATTTACATGGGAATTTTGGGGAAGTTCATGTGGCTGATGGTGAATCCCATTATGTTATTGGAAAAGGAGAGGTCAATGTACAGATGAAGAATGGGGGATTCTTGAAACTATCATAATTTCACAAAAAATATATTCTATAGAAATATCTTATTTATATTGGATAAATTTATGAATAAAGTTATAAAAATAAATATAAAAATGTTTTTTGAAAAGTTACCCCAGGATCCTTGTTGGTTGTAAAGGGAGATAATGGTGGAACCCTTTACATGAACAAGAATTCAAGTGGAGTTATAGTTTCTAGAAGTATAATATATGATGATACATAATTATGGAACTATATGTTTAGTCACCTAAATTATAATAATATTAAAGTTGTAAAGGTTAAAGAAATATTGAATATTTATTACATGAAAATTAGGTAGTGTGAAAGATGTGTGAAGGAAAATAAAAGAAGACTGTCATTCAACTTAGATGGATGAAATACGAGGAACCAAAAGTTAGAGGTTTTAAAGTTAGATGATTGGGGATATAATCTTATTCAGTTATATGGTGTTTCCCCTTTATTTATTTCTTTCATTGATGATTTTATAAGAAAAGTATGAATTTAAATTTTGAAATATATGTTTGATGTATTTTATGTGTTTACTCAGTGTAAAGCCTTGGTAGAAATGGAATGTGTCAACAAGTTAATGTTCATATAGACAAAAAATTGTTGTGAGTACGCTATTTAAAAAATATAGAACTTATATAAAATGAAGGGAATAATTTCTGAGAACACGGTTCCCAGAACACTATAAAATAATAGAGTAACAAGAAGAATGAACAATAATTTTATATAGAAATCTGACCGTATATGGTTTCACTGAAGGATTCCTAAGGTGATTTGGGTGGTGGACCTCAATATAGGGGAATATTTCATCAAAATAAGTATGAAATCCATAGCTAATAAGGAATGTGTAGATAAATTATGGTGTTAAAATGATCATAAGTTAATTATCATAGAGTTTTCCATTGTTTAACATATGTACATATAAATACTAAGGATAAAGATAAACTTGAATGAATATCGAAATTTTGTTTTTCTTTAGTTATAGAAATGAAAATTTTGGATATCAATTAAGGGTTGATAAAATTAAACAAATTATCAGACGAAGAGATGTTTTATTTCAAAAAAATGGTCCTTTGGAAGAACCATAACTTGCAAGTGAAAGGAGTTGAGGAAAAATCCACTTTGGAAGTCTTATTGATCAAAGTAAGGTCACTAGAAGATATCAAAAACCAAAGAACTTATATGTGAGTGTTTAAATAACTATTATAAATAAAATAGAGACCAAGGGAAGATAAATCTGTAGTGGAAACACTAGTAGTATGAGCACTAAAATTTAGAGTACAATAAGTTCAGGGGCCAAAATAAAGAGAAGAGCTAAAAAATATAATTCAGTCAACTAAGATTAGGAGATAAAATATAGTTATAAATACAATTCAAAGGTATAGGGACGAATTTTTTTACCTAATTTTAATGGATGCATGAGAACCCAAAAATCTAGTGAAAGAAACCTTTCTCAGTGACTCAAAATAGCGAGAAGAAACTATTAATTAATATATTGATTCATTAATATTAAATAGAACTTGAGAGATATCTAAAATTCTAGAGGATAAAAGGCACTCGAGGAAAAATTGTTTTACTAAATACAGGAAATGGATAATGGTAAGAATAATAACAAATCATGTTTATTAGTGGAGGTTTTTTAAGGAAGGAAGGATTTAATTTTTCAAAAATATTCTCATCAGTTAATATACATTCTACCATCCATATAATGTTAAGAATAGTAGCATTAGAAAGTATATACATAGAACTAATGGATATTAAAACTACATTACAACATGTAAATTTGGTAGAGGAGATCTTAAAGTAATAACTTATAGGGTTATCAGTATAATCAAAGTAAAATTTGGTTTGTAAGTTGAAGAAAATACTCTAGAGGCTAAAAGAATCCCATAGATAATGGAACCTAAAATTTTATTCATTTATGTTTGAAGAAGGTTGAAACCTGATAAATTTACATCATTACTATTAAATTAAGTAATAGGAATATGAGAAATTTATAATATTTCTTTTTATATGTGGATGACGACTTGATAATTAGACTGAATGATAAGAAAATTCATAAATTAAAGTGTGATTTTTCCAAAAGATTAGAAATAAAAGATCTTGGAAATGAAAAAAATATTCTGGGGATAAATATCAAGAGAGGTAAAAAAAATCCAATACAATGATTGTATCTCATATGGATTATATTTAGAAGACCATCAAAAGGTTTGGGATGGATAAAAGTAAGGCAGTCTCAACCCCTCATTCAGCTTACTTCAAATTCTCCAAGTTATAAGCAATGAAAATGGAAGTTGAGAATCGATACATAAAGAAAGTACCATATGCTTAAATGGTAGGAATTTTTATGTAAGAAATGGTTTATATGCATCTTGAAATTTTCCATGCAGTGAGAGTTTTGATTAGATTCATGGAGAATATGGGAAAAGTTCATTGGGTTGTTGGGAAGTAAATACTTTAAAATTTAAAAGTATCGGAAGATCGTGCTCTGTGATTTAGAATGGACGATCTATTATAAGGGTTTGTGGACTCAAACACTATGGTGATATAGATTCAAGGAAAATAATATTAAGTTTTTTCTTTAATCCTTGAGGAATGACTATCACCTAGTCATTGAAGTTATAGAGGATTTTTAATCTAAGTTTAATAGAAGGAGAGTACATAGATTAAATGGAATGTAGGGAAACAATTATATGGTTGAAAGATTTACTAAAATTTTTATGAAAACGAAAGTGAAATACACTTGGACAACAATATAGAATTCCATGATCATATGAAGAACATTGATAGAAAATTTCATTTAGTTAGAAAATTGATGTAGGAAAAAGATCTAGAGCTAAGGAAGATAATTAGAATCTAAATTATCGAAGTTATGTTTAATAAGGGGATAAAATAAGAATGATTTATGCAACATCATGACTCAATTGAGATTTAGTAAACCTAAGTATAAAATTATGGAAAATATTGCTTCATGATATGTCTAGAATTATTAATGGAGTTACTTAGAATAAAAATAAATTGATAGATTATTGGGAAGTGATGTTTGTTTTCGTTTACTAGAATTTCATCAATCAGAATTACATTTTCTATAATTTCATGAATTAGATAATCGGATCGAATTGATGTGGATATTTTGGAAGAAGTACTTATTCAATAGATGTAATATAATTAGAATTTTTCATTTACCAATGGTTTTATGATAGGGAACTAAATGTATGATTCTTCAATAATGATGAAGGGTTATATATTTGGTAGTTGAGATTAGGCATCTATGTTTAGTAATTTGTTATTCCCGGGGAGTAGGTACTTTAGGTTGATTTTTTGGCTCCTGGTGTCTTATTTAATTGGACCTTAGTGTAAATAATGATTCATTATGAGATTTATTATAGAGTTTTTAATTTGGTGAGGATTACTTGTCTCTTGTAATAATTTTTTAATTACCTATATCTTCTGGTTATAATAAACTCAGGAAGTAGTGTGTGTCCCCTGTGCAGATAGGACACATCTCCTAAAGCACATAAAACTAAATTTTATTTACTTATTTTTTTTATCTTTATAGCTCATGTAATACCATAGAATGTATTTTAAGTACATTGTATATTTCTGAGGTTGTTGGTGTATGAAAAGTCAACTTTTTGTGTTAGGTAGGGTGCATTGGTTTCCTATTTCTGGTATACTCAGTCGATGGGAAATGAACTACAAAATGATGATTTTATTTTATATAGAGTATTCTACATGAAACCTTTTAGTTGATGGACAAGTGAAATTCTAGTGGTTCTATCAGAAGAATGGATCATACAACAAAATGTTTATCCAAAAACATGGTGGGGATCATGCATGGAAAGATGGAATCAATTTAATGTACTCTATGTTCACGTTACCCTAATATACTAGATGTGTGATGTGCGGATGATACATGAATGTGGTAATGGATATGGGATTATGTGTGTTGTGGCATATAGTATGGTTGTGATATGAGATACACCGTGTTACTTCATGGTAACATAAGATATTGAGATAACATGATTTTTGACATTGGGGTGTGAGAGTTGCGATCTAATGGGGAAGTGGTTGTGGGTTACCTAATAGATATATTATTTGATATATTTTATTATACTTGGATGTGAAATTTCAGAAGGGAATCTTGGTGTGTATGGGTGATAGTTTACCTGAAAAGTGATTGTTGGTAACATTATTTGTTCACCAAAGCTTTAGTATGATCCTTCCACATTTTTATGATAGTTTTTTAGTATAATCCTTTTGAGTATACATGTTATGATCACCCATATATATATATATATATATAATATTTTAGGTTTCTAGGGAGATTTAATAGATCAAGTTGGTCAATCTTAAATTGGAAATTAGAGCATTAGTTGGAGTCATTTCTCAGGGGTTTTGCATGGTATTTTTTTGGAAACATGTATTCTTCTAACATATCATGTGTTATAGATTATTATGGGTTTTTATTATTTATATCATTTTATTAATTGGTGGATTTATTTATGTTTTAATGGGATATATGAGGGTAATTCTCCCCTTTCAAAATTTATTAAATTATTCAATCTGTTCTAAATGTGTTTATATATGGTTAATCATGTCTACATATGATTATCTATGATTATTTATGGTACACTATTGACCTGGAAGTATTCTGGTTTATACAGACACTCTGTGTGAATTGTTTGTTTCTGACTCACCATTAGTTATATTCTTGAGTCACCAATGAGAACAGTTGCACCAATGAAAACGGTCACACTGAGAACAGTCGCACCGATGATAACAGTCACACCGAGAACAGTCGCACCATTGAAAATAGTCACACCAATGAGAATGGTAGCACAGATGACAATGGTCACACCGAGAATAGTAACACCGATGATAACAGTCACACCGAGAATGGTCGCACCGATGATAACAGTCGCACCGAGGAGAACGGTCACATAAATGAGAACGGTCACACCAATGAAAATGGTCGCACTGAGAATGGTCACACCGAGAACAGTCGCACCGATGATAAAAATCGCACCAAGAACGATCGCACCGATGTTAAGAGTCGCACTGATGAGAATGGCCGCACTAATGAGAATGGTCGCACCACTGAAAATGATCACACCAATGATACAATTGTCTCACCGATGCTGATCAAATGACCCACCGAAGCCAATGCTGATCAAATGACCTACTGATGCCAATGCTGATCAAATGACCTACCGAAGCTGATGCTGATCAAATGTCCTACCGATCCCATGACCCACCGATATTCATGGAAACTGTTTGAATTTTTACAAACTCTTATTTAATTCCAATGGCCATATTTGCATAGTTTAATGCACCTCTTTTAATTAATGTTGGTTGTTGGATGTCAGGGAACCATACCTCGTACCTGTAAAAATGTAATCATTACCATTGCCGGAGTTGAATATATATAAGGGAACCTTGAACTACTAAAGAAAGTTCAGTCAGTCATTCCAGGCATATACGAGACAATCTTCTCGAGATACACAACGACTTACAAGCATAGAAGAATAATGAGAGTACATACTGAATTTGTAGAACATGAACATTAAAGGAGTAAAGAGCTTCAACGATTTCAACTACAATCAATCTAATCAGGATGATCAAGTGGACCTGGAAGTCAAATATGAAAACAACACTCTTTTATTCTTGACTAAAACCATAGAGGGACTCAAAGATTCATATGCATAAATCTAAGGAGTCCAGAGCTTCAATAAAAACACATAGATCACTCTAAACTCATTTATATTTATTTAGCTCTATTGTGTTTAATTTATTTACTTTTTGAGAAATGTGTGTGCTCTGTATTTCTAGGCACACATTGTCTTCTGGGCTGAACTGGCGGATTTCTAAATCCTCACTCAGTCTTTCTCTTACACTCTTGTATCCCACTGTGGATAGTGGTAGAGGTATGAGGACCTGGACAGTCTGAGTACTATTGTAAATCCCGATCCTTGGTGTGGATCATAGTTTATATAAAATTGTTTGAGAGGACTAAGTCTCAGTTTGAGACTAAACCTCTTGGTTAAAACTGATGTTCTTGTTTATTTTTGGTTAAAACTATATTGAATTTTCTGCTTCCATGTACTTTAAATAAAAATCTATTTTAATGTTACTCAGGTAGTTAAAATTTCAAGTGGTTGTATTTTTTGTAAACCAGTTGGTCAGTTTCAAAAGCTAATCTAATCTTCTGATTAGATTAACTGAGAACTAATCAATCTCTTGAGAACCTAACTAAACCATTACTGTATTAAAAATTCACTATAGTTTAAGTTGTTATTTAAATTTGGTGATTTTTTAATACAAATATTTTAAACTGAAATTTTTAATTGGAACTCAATTCACCCCCTCTTGAGTGTCCACTCTGACCAACATTTGGAATCAGAGGCTATTTAGTTACTTTTTATTCCAAACACTATGTTTTCGAAATTTTTTCAACTGTGATTTTAGTTGTGCCTTAAATATATTAAAATATATATTAATCCTATATTTTTATATATTTATATATATTTCTAAAAAATAGTTATTATGAGCAACAGATTAGAAGGTGAGGCTACCAATAGGACACCCTTCTTTAAAGGTGTTAATTACGCCCAATGGAAAATGAAAATGAAAATTCATTTAGAAAGTACGGGATTTGACATTTGGACTTCCATAGAGACTCAATATAAGATTCCAGAAACTGAAAGAACTACTTGGGACAAACCTAATAAAGTTGTATATAATAATAATTGTAAAGTAATGAATGCCCTATATTGTGCTTTAGGTGATGAAGAATGTAATTGAATATCTTCTTGTAAAACTACTTATGAAATTTGGGATACATTGGGTGTTTCTCATGAGGGAACAACCAACGTCAAGAAAATGAGACTAAATACATACACTATTTAGTGTGATAATTTTAAAATGAAACTTGATGAACCTATTTTTGACATGTTTCTCAGGCTCGATGAGATAGTTAATACAATGAGCTCACTGGGAAAGGCTATTCCAGCAAAAGAAAAAAATCATGAGGTTACTCAGATGTCTTCCAGAAAGGTGGAGAGACACATCATTCTCAATAAGAGAATCGTGTGACATAAGTTCACAACCTGTTAAAAAGATGATTGGTAAGTTGATGATGTATGATGGAGAGTTGAATGAAAATAGAGAAGAAAATGATGAACCATGAAATAAATCAGTATCCTTCAAGACCTCTACTTCAAAAATCAAGGACAAAGAGAAAAATCAAGCTGTAAGTGATAGTTCAAGTAGTGAAGAAAGTGGATCTGACAGTGATGATGAAATGGCTTAGATAGAAAGATTATTTAAGATGTTTTATAGGAAGAAGACGTTTTTCAAAAAATCAAACTATAAGGGAATGTATAAAAAAAAGGTCATTGGAAGAAATATTCGAAAAGAACTGATAAGGGTGATGACATAGTCTTCTACGAATGCAAGAGGAAGGGACATGTGAAAGCTGACTGCCCGAAGTTAAAGTTCAAAAAGATATATGAGTACAAGGACAAAAAATATAAGAAATTTATGAAAGCAACCTGCAGTGATTCAGAAGATAGTTCAAGTTATTATGATTCAACTCAGGATGAGAAATATCAAAAATCTAATATGTGTTTCATGACAAACACATCTGAGGTAGCATTGGATACTCATACTCTAAAAACTTATTATTATGGAGATAATTCTGATTCTAATAACATGTCCAGTGATGTTTTATTTGAATACTTTAATATGATAGAGGATACTTGCAATGAGCTGAAAGATAATTATAAATCCTTAAAGAAGTAGTAAGCATTAACTAGCACTATCAAATCTTCACTATAAGTAGAAAAGGAAAATAATGCTCAACTACTCAAAGAGAATAATGAACTAAAATTTTCTAATGAGAAAATCAAGAAAGATTTGGAAAAATTTAAAAAATGGAAAGGACTTAATTACACAAATTATAGGGAAACAAGTGGCACCAAAGTATACTACTGATTTAGGTTATCAAATTGGACAAAGACAGATTACAAAAAATAAATTTATTCCTAAATCTGGACAGTATGCTGATAGTTCTGGTTCTGAAAATTCATATTCCTCAACTAGTTATTCAAATGGTTATAGATCAAACAAGGTTTATCTATAAAAATTTATTGATTCTGTTAAATATATGAGATCCTTTAGGAAAATATGGTCACCGAGTGATATGCTTTCTAAGCTGTCTGGACCCAAGAAAATCTGGGTACCAAAATCATTTTCTATCTAAAATTGTTTTTTAAGAAACTTGTTTGAAAATTTCCTGTAGGAAGACATGGTATCTGGATAGTTGATGTTTGAGAAACATGATAGGAGACTTTCCATGCATCAAAATCTTAATCAAGGTTGATGGAGGATATGTCACCTTTGGTGATAAATTTAAACAGAAAATCATCAGCCTAGGCCAGATTGGTAACACCGATTCAATTATAATTTCTAATGTTTTATTTAAAGATGGATTAAAATATAACTTGTTGAGTATTTCTCAGGTTTGTGATGATGGTTTTAATGTTAAATTTGAAAATTAATCTTGTAATGTTTTTAATTCTAAACATGTTTTAGTATTTTATGACTTAAGAAATGAAAATGTATATGCTATATATTTGAATTCTTTAGATAAGAAGAATAATACTTGTTTAAATGATTTTCATAAAGAATCTTGGCTTCGGCATAGAAGATTAGGAGACTGAAATATACATTCACTCAGAAAACTGACTAAGAAGTACTTGGTTAGAGACCTACCTAAACTTGAATTCCCATCTGATAAAGTTTGTAACCCATATGAAAAGGGAACACAACATAAAGTTTCTTTTAAATAAAAGAAATAAGTTTCAACTTCTCAACCTCTCAAGTTGGTTCACATGGACTAGTTTGGACCTTTTAGAGTTTCTATTTTACATGGGAAGCACTATGTTTATGTTCTAGTAGATGACTTTTCTAGATACACTTGGGTATACATTTTAGATCACAAAAGTGAAGCATTATCTTGGTTTATTAAATACTCCAAGTCTGTATAAATCCATAGTGGACTAAAGATTAAAACCTTGAGAAGTGATCATGGTTGTGAGTTTGAAATATCATGAGTTAGAATTGTATTTCTCACATAATGGCTATAATCACAACTTTTCTTCCCCTAGGACACCTCAAAAAAATGGTGTAGTAGAAATAAGAAACATAACCCTATATGAAATTGAAAGAACTATGATAAATGAATATGATTTACCTGTTTATTTTTGGGATGATGTTGTCAATACAGCTTGTTATATTATAAATAGAGTCTTGATTAGACCTGTTCTGAAGAAAACCCCTTATGAGATTTGGAATAATGGGAAACCTCAAGTTATTTACTTCAATGCTTTTGGTGGGGAAGTATTTATTCTGAATACTAAAGATAATCTAGACAAGTTTTCATCCAAAAGTGACGAAGGAATCTTTTTAGGATATTCAATTTCTAGCAACGCCTTTAGAGTTTTTAATAAGAGAACCAAATGTGTGGTAGAATATGTTCACATAAAATTTGATGAAACTGATCTCTATAAACCTGAACCTTCTCTTGAAAATACTAAAGAAGACTTGTCTATTCTGAACCATAATGATAAATTCAGTGAACCTGTTGTAAAGAAATCCAGGTCTGGAAATACCCCAGAACCTGCTTCTGATGTACCCGAACCTAGAGAAGAACCTGGAATTTCTAGTCCTACCTTTACTAGATCAACCAGGATTCTAAGGAACCATCTTCTAGATGCAATTCTAGGTAACCTGGATAAAGGAACATAAACTAGAGCTTCTCTGAGAAATCAGGTAGAACATCAAGCCTTTCTTTAGTAGCTAAAACCTAAAAATATCAATGATTCAATCAATGATGAATTTTTGGTAATGGATATGCAAGAAGAGTTAAATCAATTTGAATGAAACAAAGTCTGGGAATTAGTAGAAAGACCTAAGGACACCTTGACCATATGCACTAAATGGGATTTAATAAATAAATTTCATGAATCTGGAAACTTTATTAGAAAAAAAGATAGATTAGTTGCACAAGGTTACAATAAAGAAGAAGGGATAGACTATGAAGAAACCTTTTCACCTGTAACTAGATTAGAAGCCATTAGGATCTTACTTGCTTATTCATCTAATCTAAATTTCATGTTATATCAAATGGATGTCAAAATTGAATTTCTAAATGGTTTTATAATTGAAGATGTTTTTGTAGAACAACCACCTGTATTTACAGACCCCCATTTTCAAGATCATGTTTTTAAACAATATAAATCTTTATATGGTTTAAAACAGGATCCAAGAGCTTGGTATGATAGACTTAAAAATTTTATTTTCTCTAAAGGTTTTACTAAAAGAATTTCAGATCCCACTATTTTTATTAAAATAATTTCTAAAGATATTTTAATTTTACAAATCTATGTTGATGATATTATCTTTGGATCTTCTAAAAATTTTTATTTACTGATTTTTCAAAGATTATGCAAAATGAATTTGAAATGAGTTTAATGGGAGAACTCAAGTATTTTCTTGGATTTCAAATTTTTCAAAATAAAGATGGTATTGTTTTAAATCAATGTAAATATAAAAAGGATCTTTTAAAACATTTTGGTTTGGATAGTAATAAGGGAAGTGATACACCTATGAGTACAACATGTAAGTTGGGTGATGATGAAACTGGTAAACCAGTTGATCAAGCCAATTATAGAGGTATTATTGGAAGCTGGCTTTACCTTACTGCTATTCGACTAGATATAATATTTATTGTATGCAAGTGTGCAAGAATTCAAGGTAATCCTAAAGAATCTAATTTACTATCTGTTAAAAGGATTTTCAAATATCATAAAAATACAACCAATTTAGTTTTGTTTTAACCAAAAGGACAATCCTTTGACTTAATGAGTTATTCAGATGCCGAATTTGCTGGTTGCAAGTTAGATAGGAAGAGCACATCTGGATCATGTCATATTTTGGGAAAGTCCCTGATATCCTGGTGTAGTAAGAAATAGAACTCTGTTGCATTGTCTACTGCTGAAGCAGAATAAATTGCTGCTGGTAGTTGTTGTGCACATATTCTGTGGATGAAACACACTTTATAGAAATATGGCTATCAATTTAGACATGTTTCTATAAATTGTGATAACAGTAGTGAAATTAACATCTCCAAGAATCTCGTATCTCACTCTAGGACTAAGAATATTGATGTCAGTCATCACTTTTTGAGAGATCATTATCAAAAGGGTGATATTTCTTAAGAATATATTGACTCTGAACATCAGTTGTCTGATATTTTCACCAGGACCATAAGCTATTAAAGGTTAGATTTTCTTAAACAAGAGTTAGGTATGATTGATCAATGAAACCAGTTAGTGAAACCGATCTGTGGAACCGATCAGTGAAACCAATCCGTGAAATCGATTGGTGAAACCGATTAGTGAAATGGATCGGTGAAACCGATCAATGAAACTGATCAGTGAAACCAATTAGTGAAACTGATTGGTAAAACCTATCAGTGAAACTGATCGATGAAACCGATCAGTGAAAATGATCAGTGAAACAGATCCGTGAAACCGATCAGCGAAACCGATCAGTGAAACCGACCAGTGAAACCAATCAGTGAAACCGATCAGTGAAACCGATCAGTGAAACCGATCAGTGAAACCGATCTTTGCTACTATTTGAGTTATACAGTATATGAAACCATTAGTTTTTATCAAAATGAATTTTTTTTACTTAATTAACTTTATATTTAAATCTTGTAACCCTAAATGATAAAATTAATGACCCATGGCTATTTCATTTCCTAAGAACTGTTGACCATCCATCTCCCTCCGAACTCCACTTTTTCTGAATCCTAAACCTTTTGAACCTCTTAAACCTTTTAAACCTTTTGAACCTCTCAGAACTCTCAAACCTCCAAATGGAAAAGCAAAAGTGACAAGACAAGGAATATAAAGGTTCCTCTCCTATGAAACACGCTCAAGGAGAATCGATCAACATTACTCAAAAATCTGTGAACCCGAAACTGGAGACTCAGGTGGTCACCGCAGAAAAGGAAGTAAGTTTTGAATGTGGGTTATCCAATAAGTCTTCTCTTTTAAAAGTGATAGAGATGCAAGTATGGAAAGACTAGTTCTGTAATAATAACCAAGTATACTACCCAAAACTAATTCATGAGTTTTATTTGAATTTAATTATTGCATTAGATGGAGCATAAGATGCATGATTATATTCAATAGTCAAAGAGAAAAAGATATATTTTTCAACAAAGCATTGGGATGAGTGTTTGGGGGTACCTCATAAAGGTATATATGAGGATTACACTGGTAATATTCCTCCAACCACTGAATATTTTTTGTATGAGTATGCTATGGAGATTTTGACTGGAAAATCTGAATCCCGAAGAATAACAGCTACTGAGTTAGATGGAGAAGGTAGAATATTGTTTAAATTTATTCAGCACCAAATCTATCCCAGAAAAAGGTGATTTTGATTCTGTGAAGTATCAGGATGTTTTCTTGTTGTTTTTATTGCACAATGATGAGAATATCAACTTGTGTAGATACATTACTGTTCATATTGCTAAGATGGTGAATACATCCAAGAAAGCTACAACAATATTCTTTTCTAAGGAAGTCTCTACTATGTTAAAAATTTTGGGTTGTGTTGACGATGTAGATGAGTTTATCTCATCTAGTAGAAGGTTTTGTATAAGAAAAGATATCTTCAAAAGAATAAAAATTAATTGGAATCCATGTAAGAAGACATGGGTTGCTGATGAAGATAGGTTATATGAATCTTTTAATCCTACTGACCACTCTAAAAGACCAAAGGGGATGAGATATCCCAATTTAAAAAATGATGAGGAAGTTGTCTATTATGATGAGAAAGAAGAAACAGAAGTTCCTAAGGACACTGGAGAGTCCAGTAAGAATGAAACAGGGGAAGCTGAAGCTGATGATGATGCAGATACTGAAAAGGAACCCGAGTCACCTCCTGATGATAGGAGTGATCCTGATACAGTAAGTCCTAATAAAAGAATGGAATTCGGACCTGTAAGTCCACCTCTTAAGTTACCTAATTCAGAACCCCTTCTAGGTGATGTAGAAGAAGCTCACACTGAAGTATCAAATTCTGAGCAGTATGAATCCAATAGCAAAGACAATACCAATGATAATTTGGTAAACAATAATGGAAATGGTAATGATGATGAGGATGATGCAGATACTCGACCAGTGGATGGTCACAATGTGATCCAAGCTGATCCACAACCTCAATTAGTTGAGCAAGAAACTATTCCTGAGTCTGAAAGTACAGTGTAGACAATAATTGATGTAGATGGGGAAGACTCTCATGAAAATTCTGGTAAAGCTGATTTTATAAAGGCTAAGTATAACTCCTGTAAATATTCATGGGAAGAACACCTAGGTTTTGCGATTCTAGGTTTGGATTATTCAGAGGAATATGAAGAAGAAGTGAATATCGCAAGAGTAATTCATCAAGTTTAGTTTGTACCAGTTGCTGTGGAAGTACAAGTGATTACAGAAAGACATGTTCCTTCTGTTTCTCGATCTGATTTTGACAGATTTAAAGAAGAGTTTCTCCACACAGTTAGAGAGACAATGAAGGAGGAGTTATCAAATTCTCATGCTCCTTCTCCTGTGAATGTATTTGAGGCTTCTATAGATTCTATAACTCAAAGAGTGGTAAGTATTATTAAGCCAGACCTGTGAAATACTAGTGAGATGATTGGCAGGAACATTACCACTCTAAATCAAGCGCTCAAGGATCTTCGCAGCAACTTAGTATCTCTGTCCGGTGAATTTAGATCAACCATCACTGGTATGATGGAAGTCTTGAGAAACTTGATAGAACACCTGAAGAAATCTGACTTGAGAAAATTGAAGGCTGAGATCACTCTGATTGTTGGTCAGGCTAGCTCTTCCAAAGTGACGAAGATCATTGGACATGAGATTAATGCCTTAAAATATGTTATAGAGGAAGAGTTAGTAGCCCTTATACAGATTTTGGATTTGGACTCATTGAAAAAGATGAATGTAAATAGTGATCATATTCAAAAAATAGTGAAGCTGTATTCAACTGATGCTACTCCAGCTCAGAAGGAGATCAAAGAAAAATTGGATTACTATTTTTATAAAATTTATACCAAGCATGAGTTGAACCATCAGTTTAAAGTCCTGGCTCAGAAATTGAGGCTTCCTCCAGTCACTGAAGCCATTAAGGCTCAGGTCCAATTTTTAAAGTATTTTACTCCCACTATTGAGAGTTTCATGCAGAAAAAAGATGATTTTGAGAATGTCATGAAATATGGTGGTGAAGTCATTCAAGATTTTATCAATCTACTATAACCATATCTTCATTTTCAAGAAAAGGCAACTGTTTTTCCAACTGCTGAGCCTCTCAGTCCATCCGGTGTTGCTCCTGTTCAGTTATTAGTTTATCAGGCTCTATCTAATATTCAGCCAGTCATTTAGTAACCACCTTCAAGAAGATCTTCTTTCCAACAGCAAGTAACCATAGCACCCACTCTGCTTCCAGCTAGAGCTGTCTTACCTCCGCTCTCTATTCTTCTAGATCAAGCTTCCACCAAAGAACCTTCTAGCCCATCCATTTATCCTTCTGCTAAAGAGAAAGCTCCTCTTCACCCCAAGAAATAGTTTTGCCCGTCATTTTTGATTATTTTTTTTCCTTGCATCTTTTTCTTGTACCTTTTTCAGATGTAATTTCACTAGAACCTTCATCTTTTGATCTCTCTTCTTTCTCTTTTTCTTATTTATAATCCCAAAGGGGGAGAAATGAATAAATATATAAAAAATAAATATATAAAGGGGTAGAAAAGTAAATATATAAAGGGGAGACCTTTATATAAGATCCAATAGAAATGTGTTCTTTTTTACATAATGGAGCATACTAAATGTTATATCCTCATCTCTCTATATTTATTCCATAGATTCGTGATTGTCAAAAAGGGGGAGATTGTTGAACCTTCTATGAGATGGTTATTATTAATAATCACAAATCATTGTTGTTTATGTTTATAATTCAATTTAGTAAATTATTCAATCTGTTCTAAATGTGTTTATATATGGTTAATCATGTCTACATATGATTATCTATGATTATTTATGGTCTACTATTGACCTGGATGTATTCTTGTTTATACAGACAATCTTTGCTAATTTTATGTTTCTGACTCACCGTTGGTTATATTCTTGAGTCACCAATGATAATGGTCACACCGATGACAACGGTCGCACAACGAATGGCCACACCGATGATAATAGATGCACCGAGAACGGTCACACTGATGAGAATTGTCGCACCAATGAGAACGGTCACACTAATGAAAACGGTGCACCGATGACAATAGTCACACTGAGAAAGGTTGCACTGATGATAACAGTTGCACCGATGAGAACGGTCGCACCAATGAGAACAGTCACACCGATGACAACAGTCGCACCGAGATCGGTCGCATCGATGATAATAGCCGCACCGAGAACAGTCGCACCGATGATAACTGTCACACCGATGAGAATGGTCGAATCGATTAGAACGGTCACACCACTGGCAACGATCACAGCAATGATACAATTGTCTCACCGATGCTAATCAAATGACCTACCGAAGCTGATATTGATCAAATGACCTACCAAAGCCGATGCTGGTCAAATGACCTACCGAAGCCAATACTGATCAAATGACCTACCGAAGCCGATGCTGATAAAATGAACTACCAAATCCAATGCTGATCAAATGAATTACCAATCCCATGACTCACCGATAGTCATGAAATCTTTTAGAATTTTTACTAACTCATTATTAATTCCAATGGTCATATTTTATTAGTTTAATGCACCTGCTATTAATTAATGTTGGTTGTTGGATGTCAGGGAACTGTACCTCGTACCTGTAAAAAGGTAATAATTTACATTGCCGGAGCTTAAGGTATATAAGGGAACCTCTAACTACTAAAGACAGGTTGGTAAGTCATTCCATGCATATACGAGACAATATTCTGGAGATACACAAGGACTTACATGCATAGAAGAAAAAGGAAGAATACATACAGAATCTGTAGAACCTGAACATTCAAGGAGTAAGGAGCTTAGATGATTTCACCTACACTCAAGCTGATAAACCTGGAAGTAGAAGTCAAATACAAAAACGACACTCTATTTTTCTTGACTAAAACCCGAGAGGTACTCAAAGCTTCATCTGCATCAATCCAAGGAGTCTTGAACTTCACTCAAAACACATAGAGCATTCTAAACTCATCCATATTTATTTATCTCTATTGTGTTTCATTTATTTACATTTTGAGCAGTGTGTGTGCTCTATATTTTTCGACACACACTGTCTCATGTGATGAACTGGAGGATTTCTAAACCCTCACACAATCTTTCCCTTACACTCTTGTATCCCACTATGGATAGTGGTAGAGGTCAGAGGACCTGGACAGTCTGAGTACTATTGTAAACCCCAATCCAGTGTATGGATCATAGTTTATATACAACTATTTGAGAGGTCTAAGTCTTAGCTTGAGATTGAACCTCTGGGTTAAAACTGTTGTGCTAGTTTATTTTTTGTTAAAACTACATTTAATTTTCAGATGCCAAGTACTTTAAATTCAGATCAATTTTAAAGTTAATCTGATAGTTAAACTAGCGAGTGTTTGTATTTTTTGTAAACTAGTAGGTTAGTTACAAAAGCTAATCTAATCTTCAGATATGATTAACTAAGAACTAATAAATATCTGGATAACCAAAATGAACCTTTAATATATTAAAAATTCACTACAATATAGTTTGTTTTTTAAATTGGGGGATTTTTTAATATAAATATTTTAAACAGAAATTTTTAATTGGAACTCCATTAAGCCCCCTCTTGAGTGTCCACTACAACCAAAACCTATATATATATATATATAATTTTTTTAGGTTTCTAGGGATATTTAACAGATCATGTTGGTCAGTCTTAACTTGGAGATTAGATCATTAGTTGGAGTCGTTGCCGAGGGGTTTTTCATGGTATATTTTTGGCAACTTGTATTCTTCTAACATATCATGTGTTATAGATTATTATTAGTTTTTATTATTTATATCGATGTATTTATTGTTTAATTTATTTATGTTTTAATGGGATATATGAGGGTAATTTTTCCCTTTCACAATTTTTATACCCTCGGTGCAAGTCGCATAACCAAGTATTATTGGTGTTGGGCCTTAGGGGTTAATCATTTCATCACTATAGGCTATGTAGGGGTTCCTTGTGGGGGATGTCTATGACATATCATCAAAATCATGTTATGAAGATGACCAATGTGCACAATAAGCCTATGGAATAGTTCAAATCGATAAGTATTAGAGTATATATAATAATATTTTACTATCAAAAGATTTATAAAAAACATAGTATTTCTACAGTGTCCAAAAAAATGTAATGATTATGATTGTGGTTATTACATTTGTAAATTTATAATATAAACCATATTACATAAAAAAATTATTCCCAAATTTTTATTTATAATGGTAATTAAAATTTAATTTATATAACATATTAATTATTTTTTCTCCATATTTTTCCTATTTAACTACAACTTTTGATAGTCTAATTATTTAAATAAAAAATTAGAGTTTTTTAGAAATGTCTGGGAACCTTACATGGGGTCAGAACGTTTACAGACATCATGAAGAGTTGATTTGTGATTTTTTTTTAATTTTTTTATTTCATTGTGATCTAGAATAGCTGGTTTTTCAATTAATTATTTATCACTATTACTACTGATTGTTTTTTAAAATGTAGAAATAGATTCCGCATCAATATGAATTGAGGTTTTAAGGGTAAAATAATTTTCCATTCAGAATCCCACTCTATGAGTTGACATGAAGTGGGTGTCTGAAGGGGAAATAATTTTAGCATTCAAGAAGGAAATTGAACTCCTTGTGAAAAAAGTTTGTTCTCTTTAAAGGAAAAAACAATTATAGAAAATCAATTCTCGATAAAGTCTTCAACAATGATGATACAATTAAGTATTATTTAATGTTATCTTCATAGATAAATTTGTTCTTTATTTGATTTTTTATGTTCAAAAGTGATAAAATTAATTACATTTTGGGTTCAATCCCTTTTAATATCATGTTGGCGAGACAAATACATGTTTTACTGATCGAAAAAAGGTGTGGAATTTGAAATAGTAGGTGATTTGGGCATGTAACTATCACTTTTATACATTTTTCCAACTCCCTTTGGGGTACTTGTATACATTTCATAGAATGATCCTATGTCTTATCTATGGAACTCCCTTCTTATAATCATGTCTAATATTATATTCACATATAGACTATAATATAAACTTTATAAATTACAAATTAATGAAATAAAAGGTATTTCTTGAAGTTAAGGACCATATATCAAGCTGACCATTGGAATAGTAACATGCCCCTTATGAATAGTAAATAGAACAGTGGAAAAGTAAACTCATAAATGAAATTACTAAAAAAATTAATCTATATTATAAGTGATAATATGATATAATTATATCATAGTATAAGTAAATAAATATTTTAAAAAATATTAATCAAGTGTTGGTATTTTTGTAAGTCATGTAGATTTAATTACAATTTTATGATTAATTTAATAAGTTAAAAGAAAATTTATTTTCATTAAATGTATTCATGAAATAATATTTTGATTTCTTCTAATTATAAGATAATTTTATGATACCTTTATTATTTTTTTCAATGTGTTAGAAAAGGAGTTTTAATTTTAAAATTTATATTTTTCTTATAAATTATGATTTTAATTAAAAATAAAATTTCAAATATTTAGAAAATTATTTTTAGAAAATTTAGTTAATATTTTGATTCTACACATCAAAAATGGTTAGGGGGAATTTTTGGGATTTTTCTAAAATGCTTGATTTTTTGTTGAATTGTAAAATACTGTGATTTACAGTATATATACATTATAAGTTAAAAACACAATTAATGTATTCATGGATGATTTAAACACCATTTTTTTGAACTAACATTATATAATTACTATTTTTAGTCTAAAAAGCATTAATTTTTCTTGTATTGAGAAAAGTTATAAACTAATTAATTGAATATTGAGAAAACACCCCTCTCCTCTACTATAAAAATCACCCTCACCACATATTCTCCTCATACCTATCAATCCATTTAAATTGTAAAAATTATACTAAATTATATTCCCAAGCCCCTAAACCATGTCTTGGAGCTATTTTTCTAATCAAAATACCAAAACTTATTCTCTAAGGAGGCTCTCAAGGAGGATAAATTCAAGAGGTCAATTCCTCTTTTTGTTTTTTTTAGTTTATTTTCATGATCTTTCTTTTATTTTTCTATCCTCACCTACACAAGTACAAATGGTATGATAAATACCATAATTTACATATAATTTAATTTTGTTATGATAATTAAATAATTCATCATTATATCTCCCTCCCCGTCATTTTATACCTAAAATGAAAAAATGTTCCTAGATGTGTTAATTTATCACATTCAAGGACGACAAGTTTTCAATTTATATTATCATCTTCAAGACTGGTCATGAAGAAGTTTTTATGGATAAACTAGATTATAATATATGTATTATATACTATGTAATTTTCTAGAATAATTTATAAATATGAAATTAATTTATAAAACAAAATGTGTTTGTTGTGATCGAAAAACCGCCAAATTAATCCAAGAGTTTATCATTACAATTTTATATAAAGATTCATCCTCATAAAATTTAATAAAATGAATGGTATAACCATTTTATCTTTTGTAAGTTCATTAATATAATACAATTACACTTCTATAAAACCATTTCCATTTTACATGAACTTCCATAATCTAATTCAAGCGAACCAATCATGAAAACTAAGAAAAGGTGCACTCACGAATGATGAAATTGAACACTATAACACATTAAAATGGGAATACAAGAACATAATAAAATTATCTTAAATAAAATTAATGTAGAATAGGTTATGTAATTATTAATTAATGAATCTAATTTTATTATACAGTACATTATGACCAAGTGAAGGAACCCTTTGGACTTAAGGTAAGTGATTCTACCCGAACCTGCATTATTCATTCGAGATAATCTTCCTATATTTTTACACAATTGAAGTTATATTTTATTTTTATGTAAATATTACATATGTTTTTTATATGTTCTAAACTCATGTATCAATATATTTTCATCCTTATTCTTCAGGGCTATACAGGTTTTTAAGTGTTTCCCTTCTCGATACTCCCCGGTAAGAAAGCTCTTTTAAGGGAAGTTCCTGAATTCTTACAAATTTTCAAGTGCACTCCATATAATTTTTTTAATATAAAATTATTTTTATAAAACAAAAAACTGTATTATGAAATCCTTCTTCATTCACTTCAGGTTTTATATAAAATATTATGCCTTTTCCATTTTAAATGATCTTAGATATTTTTCTTAAACAACACTAAAGTGTTTAAATTCAAAAGTTTCTTAAATATTATTTTTAAAAGTTATAACTTTAGTTTGACTTAAAATATTATGAATTATACATATTATCCTTTATTAATGTCCATGATTTAGTTAATATCTTTCTTTCATGGACAATTTTATGTTATTCATATTTATTATTATTTATGACATGATTAAGATACCAGCTTCATTCCATGTGTAAACATTATCTTTATGTTTGATTCCATATGTGGCACACATATTCATGAAAATTTTATGATGGGTGTTCCTATATAGTTCTCTAATTTATTGGGAAATGTTTAGTCTCATGAGACGTTTTGTGCAACGGTCTTTGGGGTTAGCCTTGACTAGTGCTCCATGTGAAATGGTCTTGGTGGTTGGCATTGAATTGTGATCCTCTATGTGCAATGAGACTTGAATATTGATCCTCTACGTGTAATGATCTATGACTTGTGATAATTTCATGTTTTATGTTGTTGAAACATTATTATTATTCCCTTAATATATGATCCCATTTTTTGTTTTTTATGATTCATTATATCATGTTCCATGCCTTTTTATACTATTATATCATGCCTTCTAACCCATGTGATAATATTCTTATGGTTATTTCCTTGCTAGGATGTTTAGATCATCCCTTTTTCCCTATTATACCTTGGTTATCCTATAATGATGTATGATCACAATGGATGTTAGGATATATTTATGAAGATTAAAAAATAAAATGTTTTTTGTCCCATGTTTTCAGTATTATGTACCTATTCTTCCAATAAACTAGAAATTATAATACTTATATTGTAATTTGAAGTTTAATTATACTTAAAATCATGTAATTATATGTGTAAAATTCCAGGGTCTCTATATTTAGTATCAATGGAATGTTATTGATATTTTTGGATATTATGAATAGATCACTTTAGTAAGAACTTTAGGGAAAAGACTTAAGTATAAGAAAACATACCTAAATTTTGGTTAGTACAGAGTAAGTGTTTTATCAATAAAATACATCCCTTCCTGGATAATACAAGTAGACATGGTTCTAGAATTGATCTACCTAGGAGTAACAACTGTGACAAGGTGTTATGGGTCTGACTTGGGGTTACCTGGTATATGATAACGATCCTTACTGCACACCTAGTTTGACACTCTTAAGGGATATGATTTGATAAATTCATAAGCTCATTATGAACCATTATTATGAATCTGAAAAATCCTATAAGGATATATGTTAGGAAACAGATCATGTTTAAACTACATTGAAACATAGGGAATCACAAGTTAGGATATAATTTTATTTTACAAGTTTATCCTTTTATGTTTATTTTTCCTTTTTATACACCTATTAGATAAGTATTCCAGCCCCATAATTGAAAATTATTTATCTTAGTTAATGGTGGGAAATAGAAGAAGATTTTATAACAATAAATGTGACAGGAAATGTTATTATTTCCCTAATGACATACCAAATATGATGGGAACGGGTGTTCAAGACATTATGGTAGTGCTCATTCAACTGGCTCAAGTTTTGAATAATAACATGAATCATGTGGAATTATATACTTCATCAAGGAAAGAGCATGTTTCCATTGACTCATTCTCAGGGAAAATGCTCCCATGTTTAGTGTATTTTTCCATCCCCTCCTTGGAGAACAATAGATTAACTCCATTGAAAATATATTCTCTTTCCTCTAGTGATTATAAGAAGAAAAGGTTGTGCTGGAATTCTATCATTTTGATGGAGAGATGATTAGAGGTGGAAATTGATCAAAAACATGAAGTACAAGTAGGAAATTTATTCCATGGATTCGGAGGAATTCAAAAAAATGTTTTCAATAAATATTTTCCCCATATCCTCCATCTCAATATGGAATGAGAGTTCCTCAGACTCAACCAAAAGGAAGGTGAGTCTATCAGGGTTCATAAAGAAAAATTTATAAGGCTTGCGAGATAAGACACATTATTTTTCATGAACACCTAAATAAAGGTAGGTCACTTATTTAGCAGACTAAAGTAGAGTATATGGAAATATTTGGTGATTCGAGACTTTGATAGTTAGGATGATATTGTTGGTTGTGCCCTCAAGGTTGAAGTGGAGATTAGAGACTCTTAATGGTCTCATGGGACTAGTGACAAAAAGTGGAAGATGGAGTTTATTATTGGTGGTTTAAAAAAATCACATGAGGGAAAAAGACTGAACATCCCATGTGTCAAAACATTGGGAAGAATAATTATGAGAACTTTCTAAAGGGAACTAGGAATTTATTGAAATGAGGAAGAATGGGACATATGTCTCAGAACTATTAAAGGGATATGATGGATTCCACTAATGTGGAATAATAAAGGAAGGTTCCGATCAATAGTCAGACTATAGTGTAGTGTTACAACTGCATGGAACATGTGAATTATGCGAACAATTTCCCAAAGCCAAGGGTTGTTAGAGGAAATCAACAACAACCTCCAAGGTAACAAGGAAGGGATTATAATATTACCACTACTAAGGTGGAGTCAGGCAATTATGTGGTGATATGTACACTATATTTTTATTAAATAATAGAAACCGTGCTATTTGATTTTGGTTCTACACATTCTTTCAGATCTTTCAATTTTAGTAGAACTATGAAAACACCACCTCAAAATTTTGAGGTTGAATTATCTTTGAGAACAAAAAATGAGAAAAATATTAAATCTAAAGTATACAACTCCTCCCCAGTTAATGTTTGTAGACTGAGCCTCCTAGAAAATATTTTCAAACTTCCTTTAGTGGAGTTCTTTTCTATCTTGGTCATGGATTGGATATATTTTTACAAATCCAACATCAACATTTCGAAAAGGGAGATAACTCATCACATCTCAAATCATCCTCCAATTCTGTACAGGTGTAAAGAGGAAGTTGAATATCCATCAGAGTCATTGTATCATGTGTGGATATTTTTTCCCTATGAGAAAGCATATATAGCTCAAATGATTGAGACAAAGGAGAGAATCGTGCTTGAAGATAAGCCCATCATGATGGATTACACAGATGCATTCCCTAAAGAGTTTTTGGTCTTCCTCAAAATCTTGAGGTTGATTTTTCAGTTGATATTATTCATGGATCAATTCCTATATCAAATAAACCTTATAGAATTTCCAAATTTGATATGGAAGAGCTGAATAAGTAGTTACAGGAGAATCCAGATAAGGGTTTCATACACCCGAGTGCTTCAATATAGGGTTTGACAATCCTCTTCATCAAGAATAAGGATGGATCAATGCGAACAAGAATTGATTATCATGATATCAGTAAAATCAGGATAAAGAACAAGTATAACCTAACATGAATAGATTAATTATTCGATCATCTATGTGGGAATAGTTATTTCACTAAGGTGGACTTTCAGTCAGGATATCACCAATTAAAGGTGCGGAAGGAGGATAATCCAAAGAATTCCTTTTGAATGAGGTATGGAAACTATGAGTTTATAGTGATTCCCTTTGAAATCACTTATGATCCATTAATTTTCATGTATTTAATGAATAGAGTCTTTTGATATTACCATGCCAAATTTTTGGTAGTTTTTATAGATATGATATACTCCAAGATCAAGGGGGAATGAAAAGCATTTGAATACTATGTTGAAGGATTTTCAAAGGGAGAAAATTTGTGAAAAGTATAGTAAATGTGTGTTCTGGATGAAGGAAGTATCATTCTTGGGTAATGTTATCGACAACAAAGGTATATATGTGGAATATTCCAAGATAAAGGTAATTAAAGAGTGTCCCAGGACAACATCTGTAATAGATGTACATAGTTTCTTTTCCCTAGGTAGGAATTACCAATGATTTGTGACGAAATTAACAAAATTTATAAACCCAATGAACAAGCTGACACAAAAGGGAGTTACGTTTTTCTAGACTCAAGAATAGGAGGACAGCTTTAAGGAGCTCAAAAATAGGCTTATCCCTGCACCAGTACTCAAACTCCAAACAAGTGGATAACTTGTTGTCGTATACAATGATTCTTCAAAGAGAGGATTAGGCTGTGAACTCATGTAAAATTAAAAATAGATAGTCTACACCTCAAGGTAGTTAAAAATTCATAATAAAATCTATCCTACGTATGATATAGAGCTGATAGTTGTGATATTTGTGTTGAAAATATGGTGGAATTATCTATATAGGGAGAAGTGTAAGATATATACTGATCATAAGAGTCTCAAATATATATTAACATCGAATGATATTAATAAATTCCATTGAAGATGGTTATATCTCACCAAGGATTTTGAATTCTCAATCCCTAACCATCTTAGAAAGACAAATAAGGTGGAAGATAATCTATGTAGAAAGGATATTGTTGTAATGTCCTGAGCCAACTTACCACTAAACTGATAGCCAGACCAGTTGGAAACATGGTCAAAAGTGAATTTACCTAAACTCAAGAGGCTTATGACTAGCAGCAAGTTCCTAGGTCATGATATTAGGGAAACTATTCCCTCATTGGAAAAGTGTAACACAACAAAATAAATAATAACAAATAGAGAAAGCAATAAACAACATACATCTGAAATAAAACAATGGAAGCATGATATATAAATATCCAAGTCTCAACCATAAAAATGATAAAGAAACATGTTATATGTTCTAATAAATCATCCAAAATAGGATACACTATAAGGAAATACAAACACAATACAAGAACAAATTCAAAAATAAAACTCAGAAGCATCTAATCCTCAGCTTGTCCCCTTGCTCTCTGGATCCTAAGAAACAATCAAGTACATGTATAAGGGTTCTTTCCCTTTTCTACACCTACAATGAAATAATCTATTCGGTCCCAATAGAATAACCCAAACTGGGTGTGACACTAATCCCATTAGGCAATCACCAAAGATCTGTGTCTAACAGTCAGTGAATATATGCAACAACAGTAAGTAAAAATAGTAACTAGGAAGTTCTCAAGTAAACTATCCATTTATTCTTTTTATATTATTTATTAGTTCACTTTAATTTATGTACAATTATCTCAATATTCAATATTAGCCTTCCAATCCTCCGTATAGAAGGATACATAGTAGATGTATCATAAAATCATCTAGATAACAAGTGAAGACCAAATCCATGTTTGTACTTTGTCTTTGCAGACACGTCATAACTCTTTACATTTCATTTAAAATGTTCTATGAACTAAGGCCTTGAGGTCTGGCCAAGTTCCGTCGACCCCCCATACCAAAGTAATGGGAAACTTGTGACATAACCATTTCTCATTTAAGCATATCATCATTTCAACATTTAATAATTTTTTAGTTTCCAATAGAGCTTTTCCTATTTATCCCTCAATGGAACAAGGATTATCTCAACATTTAAAAAGAATATGAAGTGATCCTGACCACCAAGAGCATGGCTCGCTCACTAAACTTAAGTAATTAACCTCTTGGGTCCATCCATTTACTTTTAACCTAGATAATGGTTCACCCAAGGTAAGCAAGGTGTAATTCATCACAGGATCCCGACCTTGTTTTTAAACATTGACTATGGAACGCCCATGGATAATTACCACGTTTAATCATTTATCTTTTCATTTTAATAACAAAAAATGTGAATTAAACTATCAAATGGATTTAAACATAACAACTCATAAGGAAAATTTACATAGGAGTAAACACATGCAAATTAAATGATTTCGTGGTTTTAATCATAACAACATATAATTTTAATCAACCTAAAAAAGGAATGAATTCATAGGCCACCAAGGCTTTCTCTCCAAATGGATAACTATGGGAAACACATCCATGGGGTGTCCCTAAATTATAAAATATAGCAATCACAAGCTTTAATTTGATATAATAAAATACCTAAGCATCATTAGGCATCAATAGGTTTCAATTACAGTGAAAAAAATATCCAAAAATGGTCTCATACAAATTTTTCACATATAATCAACTCAACATTTGATGAAAGGCCCAGGACCACCTACCTCGATGTCGTATAATTGATATAATCCGACACTGGCCCTTGAATTGACCTAGAACGGTGTAGATCTAAGAAAAAGGGTAAATCATTTAACCTTAAATATCTTTATTAAGAAAAAAAATCATCAAGAACAACTCAAGGAGAAGAAATCTCTTACCATGATGAATCCAATGAGACCAATGACACTTGAATCAGGTTTTAGACAACAAAATGGGAGATGGAAATGTTCTCATGTAACCGTCTTCTTTACCCGACATCTCTTCTATCCATAAAAACTAAAAATGAGGATACTGGCCATTTTAAGAAGAAATTTAGTAGTACACGGTGTGTAAATCCATATACATGGAATTTATGTCATTTTACTATTCATAAAATTCACTGACCTACCGACATGACTACACAGTGTGTACTTGGTAGTAAATGACATGTAATAGCTTTTTCTTCTCTCCTAGGAAAAAAAAAGCACACAGACCATGTATACCTCTCCTATATGGCTAGACCACATGGAGTGTACATAGGATTACATGTCATGTTCTACTAAAAAGTAACATTTTTTTAGTTTTCCTTATTTTCTCAAAAACACCTCAAAGGAACAAAATAAAGGTATAAAAAATACCTCATAAGAAGAACCGGGTTCTTACAAACTTCCCCCTTAAAGAAATTCATCCCTGAATTTCCCTTCCAAGGGCGGTAAAGAAATATCTGAGAATAACTACAACCACTGAGCATGTACATGGGATTCCCTCTCCCAAGTCTCATCTTGTACTTGGTTGTGCTTCCATAGCACCTGTATAGGAGGAATTGACCAACCTTAGAGAACCTTCGTGCTCTTATCTACTATACAAATATGATTCTCCTCATAGGATGCATCAACCTAAAACTCAACCTCGTCAGGCTGAAAAACATGAGATGGGCATGAGTGATAATGATGAAGTTGAGATACGTGGAAGACGTCATGGGTGGCTCGGTACCTCTGAGGCAACTCTAACCGATAGGAATCTGAACCGACTCATTCCAAAATCTCAAATGGTCTGTCATATCTCAGTGAAAGCTTACCCTATCTCCTAATCCTCTTGTGTCCCAATCCTGGTGCA
Source organism: Viscum album (assembly GCA_963277665.1). Lineage (NCBI taxonomy): Eukaryota > Viridiplantae > Streptophyta > Magnoliopsida > Santalales > Viscaceae > Viscum > Viscum album. Next base: position 36,284,494 of record OY728131.1, read on the forward strand.
ACATGTAGGAAAACCTGATCCCCAACCTCAAACTCCAAGGGTCGTCTACGGTGATTGGAAAAACATTTATGACAATATTACACAATATCCATCCATATTTGAATCAAGTTAACTTTCTCAATAGTCTCCTAGAATTAGGTGGTCCCAACATAGCTACCTCTCCTACCTCCATCCAATACAGGGGTGATCGTCATGGCCTACTATACAAAGCCTCATATGGCACCATCTAAATATTAGCATAGATGCTATTATTATAGGTGTACTCAACTAGGGTTATATGTTTCTCCCAATATCCCTCAATGTCTAGGACACATGCATGGAACGTTTCCTCCAGAAAGTGTATCGTACGCTCTGGATGACCATCAGTCTGAGGGTTGTATGCCATGCTCAGAAGAACTAGTGTACCCGACACCCTCTGAAAACTCTTCCAGAAATGAGACATAAAGCCAACATCCCTATATGAAATAATATAATAAGGAACCACCTGAAGTCTTACCACATATTGAATATAAAACATTCTAGGATCATCAACACCAAAAGTCTCCTTGATTGGAAAAAAGTGAGAAACCATTAGAAGACTGTCAACTACAACCCACATAGAATTGTTGCCTCAAAGAGACCTCAGTAACCCTATCACAAAATCCATCATAACATTATCCCATTTCCATTCATGAAATGGATAGCTTCCATAAAAGTACAGGCATCCGTTGATGTTCTTCCATCATGTGATGACTGCTGAAGCACCTCATAACAAAACTAACTACTTCTCAAATCATTATCGGCCACCAATACTGAAGACGCAAGTCACAATACATCTTGGTGACTCCTGGATGCACTAGCCATGATGAATCATGAAACTCTCAAATGGGCACCATGTGTATATCCCCTATAACCCACACACATCCATGGACACATAGAAATTCATCCTAACCCAACATCCATTTAGGAGGAGTATCCTCACCCGCCATACTCTCCCATAGAACCAGGCCTTCAGAAGCTAATAGCTATCTCATCCTCACTATGTTCAGTAGTGTAGAGTTAACAACCAAAGATAAAGGATAAGTCTGTCCCTAATGGGTGTGCACCTCTAAAGGAATATGAGAGAACAAATCCATAAGCTACCACTCACCACTAGCCTCTTGCACTTCCTGTATCCGAGTCATCTTAGTCCATGAATTAGCCATTGAATTACCTTTTACAAGGGTATAGGAAAGCTCAAAGTCAAACGACTGAAGGTATTCCACCCATCACCACTATCTCAGATTCAAATCACACTAAGTAAAGATGTATTTGATACTTTTGTGGTCCTTGTACACCACAAAATTCTCTACAAATAATTAATGTCTTCAATAGTGCAATACATGAACAACTGCAGCCAACTCGAGATCATGCGTTGGGTAATTTCTCTCATGTGGCCTAAACTGTCGAGACCCATACAGAACAATAAATCTCCCTACACAAGCACTACACCCAGCCCAATACCTGATGCATCATAGTATACAATGTAACTCTTTCCCGAAATAGGCCATATCAGTATCAGTGTAGAAGTCAAGCATCCCTTCAACTCCTAAAATGCAGCATTATAATAATTTAACAATTGAAACTTTACACACATGTTAATAAAGCCAATCATCACCACTGCTAAGCGTGATAATTTCTACATAAAAGGCCTGTGGTAACCATCTATCCCCAATAAAATTATCACATCAAAAATTTTCTTGGGATTATCTTAGGTAACTACTTTTCTCACCTTTTCTGGGTCTACTGATACTCCAGTCTTGAAGATGATGTGACCTAGGAAGTGAATCTAATCCATCAAGAAGTGTTATTTTGAAAGATTATCATATAACTGATGCGCTCTCAGTTTATTCAAAATGATCGCAAGGGTTTTGGCATTGTCATGTTGATTGTGAGAATACACCAAGATATCATCCATGAAAACTACCAAAAAATCTAGGAAAGGATGTAACACTCAGTTCATCTGCATCATAAAAACAGCTGGTGTGTTCGTGAGACCAAACGGCATAACCAAGTACTCATAAGGACCATACCTATTACGAAAGTCTGAATGAGGTATGTCTGTTGGTCGAACATGTACCTAGGGATATCATGAACTTAAGTCAATATTTGAGAACACCTGGGCTCCTCGAAGTTTATCAAACAGGTTATCAATCAGTGGAAAGGGATATCTATTTTTAATCGTCAATTGGTTCTGTTTCTGATAGTCCACACATAGCCTGAGAACCATATTCCATTCTCCTGAAAAGGACTGGAAAACCCCAAGGCGAATTACTAGGTTGGATAAAACCCTTACCCTATAGATCTTCAAACTACCTCCTGAGATCTTAAAATTCATTATAGAAATCCTATAATGAGGAATGGATACCGGTGAAGGTCCTGACACTAGCTCGATTGTGAAATCCACCTATCCAACTAGAGGCAATACTAAGAAGTCATCTAGAAAAACGTCTCTGAAATGATAAACCATAGGAGGAAAATATGCCAGTAATTTTCCCTAATCATCAATAAATAAAATCACAATCTGGGTTGTCATCCCTCCTAGCCCACGATGCTTGGGTCTAGCTTGACTCGCTCGGAGATCCCATTCACTATTGTATAGAAAATACCCCTCCTCTGGTGATGTAAATTTCACTCTGTAGTGATATCATTCGATAATGGCCTGATAGGATACAAGAAAATCCATTTTGAGGATCACATCAAACCGTGTTATCTCTAAGACATAGAGATCCCAAAAAAAGTGACATCCACCAATCTTAAGGGGGAACTGCTTGCACAGATGCACACCTACCATTATAATCTCTAACGGAGTGTCTAGAGACATAACATTCTCAAATTTATATACACAGATCCCAAGGATCTCCCTAATAGAAAAAAATATAAAACTATGTGAAGCTCTATTAATAAAAAGTATATACGATAAAACAAAGGCAACTAGAATAGTACCTCTGATAGTAGAATGTCTGGGATTATACTCTTGTTGGGCCTCTTTCACTAAATATGTATGACCTGTACCGCGGTCTTGTGACACACCCTGGCTACCCTGAGCTGACCCATCCAATTATCGCTGAGATCCTAGGGTCTGGCGACCACGAACATGCCCACCACCTTGGCCTGCATGCCCCCGACATATTCTAGTTTCCAGACTGGTGAGTAGCTGCTGACCGTACTTCTAAATGTAGAGTCTGTACAAAAATAATCTCACTAGCCACTGGTGGGAACATCCTACAAGAGTGCTGTAGATGTCTCATCTTGTTGCAAGATCAACAATCAACTGGGTCCTTCGGGTATTGGGGCCTCATATGTCCAACTTTTCCACACTGATAGCACCTCACCGGGCTACTAGAAGATACATCATGAGTACTTACATTCTCGTGAGAAAACTCTATACGACACTTCTTACTTCTGGTTGATACAGTTCCAGACCTTGGTACCAAACCGCACTGGCTCACACCCCCAGATTCTTGTAGGTTGTGATTAGTAATTAGTGTTTGGTTCACATTGGAATGTACAGAAGGAAACCTGAAAACATTCACCTATCTTATATGTCTTATAAAATACCATCCTCTAAGCACCTAGCTCTCAACACCTCATCACCCATCAAAACAGGTGTGAAATTTTGAATATCTATAAATAGGAAATAATAGTCCATCACTAACAGAGTAACCTACTCCAGATTCATGAAATGTCATGATCGATTGGCCCTAAGGGTCTTAGGAAAAAAGTAGTTGTATAAGAATATCTGGAAGTCTCTCCATGCCATGTTCTTATGGTTCTCTGTCTACATGATAACATCCCATCACCTCTTGGAGGAATCACGTAGTATACAAGTTGTAATATTAACCCTCCTTTCAAGAGTCATATCAAGATTCTCAATGATAGTAATCACTAATTCTAGCCATGATTCTGAATTTTGTGGTCCACTATCCCCTTAAAGAGTAGGCATATACTGCTACTGGAAAATACGTGTCAGCTCTACCATAGATGTGGAAGCCTACGGTGCTCCCTGGGATGTCTTCAGGATCCTCACAAAACCTTCTCAGAATAGTGTGTCTGCACTCACATCCAGTATAACGGCTGGTGCTACAGCTGGTATAACTGGAGGATCCATTGGTAGCCCATGGACCACCATTTATGGAGTATACTCATCACCACTCTCCTGGTGCACAACTTGTGGTCATCATGGCAGCATGACTCCACAAAGTCCAGCACACATGCTTCATTACCACCTTTACAAAAAAGGAACTGTTACTTAGATGTACGAGAATGGAAAAGGCTAAAGAAAACACTCATGTTTTTAAAAACAAGAGTTCATGGTGTGTATTAACCCTTACAATGTGTGTCCTACTTGGACTTTACATGGGAATTTACTTCTTCCTAACATGGTTGTGTAACTCCCCATGTACATAACGTTTTCTCCATGAGACACAATGTGTACTTGAGTTTCCTTCCTACCCAGGTACTTCTACATGGCTAGAACTACACCTTTTTTCCATTGTGAGACAAGATGTCATGTACACAATTTTTTTAATCCACCCTTGTCATTAGTCACACATCTGGATACACATTATACTTATACAAATATTGTACTCACATTAATCGGTGTATCATACTCAAATCTTGACAACCCATGTTCCCTCCTCACACGACATGTTACACAGTCAATAACTACACAATGTGTATACATGGTACACAATGTGTTCTTCTAAAATCATGGAACACATTATACACTTAATTGGAAGAACAAACGGCATGTTATGCTATACTACATACCATGTATACTATTTTTTTAGGAAAGAAACTCTAGATTTCTCAGAAAACGCCTGTTCTGCAGAAAACCCGACCATCAGGATGCCAAATTCTGATCCCTGAGGGCCCATACTCCCCACAAATTAACGTTTGGAATCCAAGAATAAATATCATAGTAAATTTATAAATAAAAATAGCATCATGATCCACCAAATTCCGGTCTAATAGGGCCCATACACCTCAGGAACCAAAATTTTTCATCCATTCAATCCAACCCACAGCACATACCAATATACCTATTACAAGAACATTCTTAGCTATCATATCATCTATCACAAAAACATGCGATAACTAATGCTTTTTAGATGGAATGACATAATGCATGTAATGATATTATAACAAGTCCATATATGATGCATGAGATGGCATACCCTCATCTCATTAGTTTTCAACTAAAGGAGAACCCACAATTTCATCAATACTAATAACATACATCAAATGCGCTACCCAATGATGATTTCCATACAATTGTAATCCAGAAAATCACAATTAAAACGAGGTAATATAGATTTTACCTATACACAAGTCAGATACTCCAAATAATAGTTTATTACTAAATCCATTTTCCCTTCCTATCCAGTCTATAGGCTCCAAAAAGTTAGACAAAGTAGAAAAGTAGTCCTCTGATACCACATTGTAATGTCCTGACCTGGCTTACCACTAAACTGATAGCCGGACCAGTTGGCCATATTTCCTCAAGCGCATTTCCCTAAATGCCAGAGGCTTCCGAATAGTAGTGAGGTCCAAGGGTGTGATAGTGGTGAAACTATTCCATTATTTGAAGAGTGTTACACAACTTAATAAATATTTTCATATAACGGAAGAAGTAAAAAACATGCAACTGAAAAAAATGGAATTTTTATAGATAAATATCCAAGTATCAACCATAAAAATGATAAATCAACATGTTATACATTCTAATAAAGCAGCTAAAATAGGATACACTAAAATTAGATACAAATACAATACACATACATAAACATAAATAAAAATAAGAAGCATCGTAAGCCTCAGCTTGGTCCCAGGCTCTCATGCTCCTAAGAAACTATCATGTACCTGTAAAAGGGTTCTTTTCCCTTGCCTACACCTATAATAATATATTATGTTTGGTCCCTAATGCATGACCCAAACATGTTTTGTGACTAATCCTAGTAGGAAACCACCAAAGATTCATGCCTAAAAGTCTATGTGAAACAGTAGTAAGTAAAAAATAGTTACTAGGAATTACTATAGTAAACCATGTATTTATTCTATTTATATTATTTATCATTTCAGCTAAATTTATGTAAAAATATCTTGAGATTCAGCCTTTGCCTACCAATACCCTATATAAGGGTAAACATAGAAGCTTTCTCAGAAGATCATCTAGATAACAAGTGAAGACTGATTCCAAGCTTGTTCTTTGGCTTAACAGACACATCATAAGTCATTCTATTTCATTTAAGAACTTCTGTGAACTAAGTTCTCAATGTTCATCCCAAGCCCATCGAACCACTATACCAAAGTAACCATCAGCTCGTGACATAACCATTTCACATTAAATAATATCAAAATTTCATCATTTAATAATTTGTTTATTTTCCAATATAGCCTGTACTAGGTATCCCTCAATGGACCAAGGATTCACTCTGCATTTAAAAATAAGACACAGTGAGCCCGACCACCAAGACTATGGCTCGCTCACAGTCCTTAAGTAATTAACCTATGGAGTTCGTCCATTGACTTTTATCCGAGACAATGGTTTACCTGAGGTAAGAAAGGTTTAATTAGTCACCTAAGCCTAACATTGTCTTTTAACCGAAACGACATATATCCCATTGCTAATTACATCTTTTAATCATTTATCATTTCATTTCAATAAAAACACATGAAAATTAAACTATCACAAGTATTTAAACATAACAACTCACATAGGAAATTTACATAGTAGAAAACACATTAAAATTAAACCTTTTCATTGTTTTAATCATGACAACATATAATTCTAATCAACCCGCATTCACACACCACAAAGTCATTTTTTCCAAATGGATAACTATGGGAAGCACACAAATGGGGTGTCCCTCAATCAAAAAATTCAGTAATCACATGATTAAATTTCAAATAATCAAATACCTAAGAATCCTTAGGCATCAACAACATTCAATTATAGAGCAAACAAATACTGAAAAATGGTCTCATACCATTTTGGAACATAAAATAAACCCAAATTTTAACGAAAGACACAAGAACACATATCTCGATGGTGTATAACTGATATAATCCGATGTCAACCCTTGAATCAACCTAGAATAAAGTAGATCTAAGAAAAGGGGTAACTCATTCAACCTTAAATAACTTCCTCAAGGAAAAAAATCACCAAGAACGAGTCAAGGTGAACAAATATATTACCAAGAGGAATCTAACAAGACCAACGACACATGAATCGGGTCCCGGATGATGAAACATGAGAATGAAATATTGTCACGACTCCTTCTTCTTCACCCGACGACTCTTCTATCCAGAAGAAAATAAAACGAGGATACTGCTTGTTTTAAGCTGAAATTCAGCAGTATATGACATGTAAATACATATACAAGGTGTGTATATCATTTTTTTGTTCTCAAAATTCACCAACCTACTTTACGTATCCTACACCGACCTACCTATATAACAAAACGGAATTTACTTAGCAGTACATGATGTGTAGTGGATTTTTCTTCTCTCCCAGGACAAAAAAATCACACACCCTATATCCCTATCCTACATAGATAGACAACAAAACATGTACATAAGATTACATGGCATGTTCTACTAAAACATAACATTTTTCCAGTTTTCATAGTTTTCTAGAAAAAAACTCAAAGGAAAGAAATAAAGGTAAAAACAATACATCATAATAAGAACTAGGTTATTACACATGAATCTTCATCAATGATGATAATTGAGAAGGATCTGATCTTCTTATAATTTCATAGGATAAACTTGGGAATCATTAAGGGAGGAGCATCACCAATCATTTCTCAAATCATTGCTCAACCATCCTTTATGGATAAAATAAAAAAATCTCAAATAAATGATGTGGAAATTCAGAAAAGAGTGGAAGATATAAAAAATGGAAAATCCTTTGAGTTTAATATTGACGAGGAAGGAGTTGTAAGATTTGGTTCATGATTATGTATACCATCCAATCGAAAGATAAAGAAGGTACTTCTGAATGATGTACATAGATCAACCTTCTCTATTAACCCAGGGAGCACGAAGATGTATTGATATCTCTGAGAGAACTACTGGTGGGACAGTATGAAGAAAGAGATCACTGAATATACCTCAATGTTCCCAGTATGTTAGCAAGTGAAGGATAAGATGAAAAAGTAAAAGGTAATATTAAAACTACTACCCATACCAACATGGATGTTGGAGAACATTACCATGGACTTTGTAAAAGGATGTCTAAGGACATTCACGTGAAACAATTCTACATGGTTCATTATGGATCATCTTACAAAGATAACCAACTTTATCACAATTCGATAGGACTTCTTATAGGGTCAAACTTCACAGATATATAGCATAAAAGTGGTAAGGTTTCATAGAGTACCGCTAAAGATTATATCTAATCAAGATATGAGATTCACCTGGATGTTATGGAAAAGTATCCAATATGATCTCAGAACTGAATTGAACTTCACTATGGACTATCATCCTCAAACAGATGGCCAATCTGAGTGAATTATTTTGACACTGGAAGAAATGTTGAGAGCATGTTTCATGGAATTCAAAGGATAATGAGGCCTACATCTTCCACTAGTTTAATTCTATTATAATAATAGTTTCCACTCCAGTATCCAAATGGCACCATATGATGCCCTTTATGGGAAAAGGTGTATAACACCAACGTTATTGGATAAAGTCAGAGTGTATAAGTTGATAAGACCTGAAATAGTAAAAAAATAGAGGAGAAGGTGAAAACCATTCAAAATCACATTAAGGTATCCTAAATTCAACAAAAGAGCCATGTAGACAATCATAAAAGAGACCTTGAGTTCAAAGTTGGAGACATGGTATTCTTTCTAATATCTCTATGAGAGAAGGTCATGTGATTTGGGAAGAAAGGAAAGCAATGTCCTAGGTACATCTGCCTCTTGGATACCTTGTCCATGTCATAGATTTTGCCTATCGACTAGCACTTCCTCTTACCATGTCTGAAGTACATGATGTATTCCATGTATCCCCTTTAAAGAAGTACATAATAGATCCTTCCCATGTACTATATTTATAGGTGGTACAATTGGAGAATGATATTTCTTATGAGGAGTAGCAAGTAAAGATCTTGGATTGTAGAGATAAATTTATCTGCAACAAGATTACTCACCTGGTAAAATTACTATGGTGGAAACATAAGTATGAAGAGGAAATATGGTAACTGGATGAAGCAATGAAGTGGAAGTACCCACACCTATTTTCATCTTAGAATGTAAAATGAAATTTCAAGGGTGAAATTTTATAAGTGGGAGAAGAATGTAATAACCCAATGTTTTATCAATGGAATTACCTTCTTATAATTATTTCTTATAGTGTAATCACATATATATCACATTACAAAATTTATAAAAGAATAATTAAATAATAAATTGTATTTCTAGATGATAAGAAACATATACCAAAGGAATAGTAACTTGAGCTTTGGAATAGTAACATGAAACTTATAAATAGTAAACTGAACAATTGAATAGTAACCTCATCAATGAAAGAATAATAAAAAATTATCCATCTTAAATGTTATAATATGATATAATTATTCTATAGTATTGGTAGATAAATATTTTAAATAATTATTAATTAACTGTTAGTATTTTTGTATGTCATGAATATTTAATTAAAAATTTACGATTAATTTAATAAATTAAACGAAAATTTATTTTCATAAAATGTAATAAAATAAATAATATTTTGATTTATAATGATAATAAGATAATTTTATGAAACCTTAATTAATTTTTCAAAGTGTTAGAAAAGCATTTTATATTTTAAAATTTGAATTTTTCAAGTAAATTATGATTTTAAATAAAAATTAAATTTATAAAATTTATAAAACTATTTTCATTAAATGGAGTTTATTTTTTGATTCTAAATTTCAAAAAATTGTTAGGGTTTTTTTTTGGTATTTTTCTGAAATACTAGAATTTCTGGTGAATAGTAAAATATATTAATTTACACTATATATACATTATAAGTTAAATACAATATTAATTGAGTCATAGATGATGTAAGAACCATTGGTTAGTACTTAAATGATATAAATATGGTATTTAGTCTAAAGAATCAGAAGTATTTCATTTCTTGAGAATAATAATGATCAAATGAATTGAATATTGAGAAAACGCCCCTCTTATCGAATATAAAAACAACCCATCGCCACATATTTTTCTCACACCTATCAAGCCTTGTGCCATTACCAAATTATGCTAAAGTATCTTTCCAATACCCTATCCAATGACCTATAGCTCTTGGTCTCATAAAAATAACAAAACCTAATCCCTAAGGAGGCTCTCAAGGAGGATACATTCAAGAGGTAAATTCCTCTTTTTTGTTTCTTTTACTTTCTTTTCAAGATCTTTATTTATTGTTCTGTCTTCACAAACCCTCATATAAATGGTATGATAACTGAAGTAATTTTCATAAACTATTATTTTTTATGATTATGAAATAATTCATTATCATCTCTCTTTCCCCATCCTTTTATAGTAAAAATGAAAACACTTTCCGAGATGTGTTAATTTATCACATTCAAGGTCAATGTGTATTCAATATCTAATATCATCTTCAAGAGTAGTCATGATTAAATTTTATGGTTGAAACAGATTATAATTGATCTATTATATCCTATTTAATGTTATGGAATCATTTTTTATACATGATATTAATTTATAAATCAAAATGAGTTTGTTGTGATAGAAAAACCACCAAATTAATCCAAGCGATTATCATTAAAATATTATCTAATGATTCATCTTCATAACATTTAATAAAATGAATGGTATAAAAAATTTATATTTTATAAGTTGATTAAAATAATATAATTAAACTTCTATAAAACTATTCCCATTTTACATGATCTTCCATACTCTTATTAAAGGAAACCAGTCATGAAAACTAAGAAAACGAGCACTCACGAATGATGAAATTGAACAATATAACTCATCAAAAAGGAAATAAATGAACTGAATAAAATGATATTAAATAAAATTCATGTAGAATATGTTTTTAAATTATTAATTAATTAATATAATTTTATTATCCAATACATTAATATCAAGGGAAGGACACCTTCATACTTAAGGTAACAGATTCTACTGAAATCTCCATTATTACCGTGGGTTTCTCTTCCTCTATTTTTTCCCCAATGAATTTATATTTCATTTTTCTATAAATTATATAAATGTTTTTTATATGTTCCAAAATCATGTACCAATATATTTTTATCCTCCTCCTTCTAGGATATACATGTTTCGATACTTCCCGGTAAGTAAACTGTTTTAAGGGACCTTCCAAAATTCTTATCCATTTTCAAGTGAACTCCATTAATTTTTTTAAGATTCAATTATTTTTATAAACCCAATCATTTTATTATTAAAACCTTATTGGTTCACTTATTTTTTTATATAAAATATTATCCCCTTTTCCATTTTAAATGATCTTTGATATTTTTCTTAAACAACAGTAAAATGTTTTTATTCTAAAGTTTCTTAAATACTATTTTTACAAGTTATCACTTCAGTTTGACATTAAATATTATGATATATGACTATAATCCTTTATTAATGTCCATGATTTAATTAATTTCTTTATTTCATGGAAAATGTTATGTAATGTCAATTTAATAAGCTTTATGACTTGATTAAGACACCTGCTTCTTTCCATGGGTAAACTTTATATTTATGTTTGATTCCTTATGTATGATTATTTATGTGGCACACATATGTATGAAAATTTTATGATGGGTGTGACCAGATAGTTATTCAATTGGTTGGGTAATTTTTAGTCTCATGAGACGTTATGTGTAACAGTATTGGTTGTTAACCTTGACTCGTGCTCCATGTGCAATGGTCTTTGTGGTTGGCATTTAATTCTGCCCCTCTATGTGCAATGTGCCTTGAATCATGATCCTTTATGTGTAAATATCTATTAATTGTGACAATTTGATGTTTTATGTTGTTGTAACGTTACTATTATTCCCTTACTATATGATCCCATTTTTTATTTGTTATGATTCCTTATATCATGTTCTATGCCTTTTTATATCATTATATCATGACTTATATCCCATGTCCTAAATATTTATTCTTATTTTTATTCCTTTAATGGGATTTAAATCTCATACCTCTTTTCATGTTATCCCCATGTTATCCTATGATGATGAATGGGACAATGGAAGTTGGGATCTTTTTATGACGATTAAATAAAGAAACATTTTTTGTCCCATGTTCTCTGTTTTCTATACCTAGTCATCGAAGACACTAGAATTTAATATCCTTGGATTGTAATTTGAAGTTTAATTATGCTTAAAATCATGTAATGATATATGTAAAAGACTAGGGTCTCTATATTTATGTCTACTCTCTTTGTAATTTTTTGAAGCTGTTTGAGGTTATCTGTTCCACTCAAAGTAACATTTTATCTCTCAATATGCATTGCTTAATCAAATTTGATAGAACATGATTAGATTGTATTTCTACATAAAAAAATGATTCTTGATTCATTGTTAACGTATATGAATTTACCACACATCAGTTTGATACATGGTGTATTGGGTATGATTGAAAGTGTGTATGTTTATTTTAAATTGACATTTTCATTAAAAAGCATTTAATAGACTCAAAAATGATAAAATGTGCACTTATTTCTTTGTCACATTAAGAAAATGATTCATAATTAATTTTTATAATGTAATAATTATGTTCATGTCAATATGACACACAGTGTGGCTGACATAACTCAAAGAACATGTTTTTAGTATAAAAGTATCATTTTAGTACATAAGAAATGTACCATATTCATGGATGAGAAAACATTAATGTATTATCTTGATACATTAGTAAAATTATATATGAATCATTTGTAACATGTAAGAATCAAAACCATGTAAATCCCACACATAGTGTAGCTATTATAACAGAATGTTCATGTTTTTATTCTAAAAGTAATTTTTCTCTCACAAATGGGGTCACAATGTCAAAACTATGAAAACACACTTAAATTGGATTAATAATTTATGTAAATGATTTATTATTAATTTGTGATGTTAAATAACAAAACGCAAATTAATCTGATACATTATGTGGTTGGATTGATGGAATGTTCACATTTTTCAATTTAAAATTGACATTTTATGCTAACATGTGCATCAAATAATCAAAATAGATAAAATGAATTTGTATTTCCTTGAAAATTTAAAACAAAAAAATTAGATTCATTTCTTTCATATTAGAATTAACCTGAAGTCATCCTGAGCCACAATGTGTTCGGTATGACTGAAAGTGAGTGTTTTCATTTAAAAATGACATTTTAGTTCAGAATGTCATGAACCATCCCAGGTACCCTGGTAACCCGATAATCGAGCTGGACCAGACATATCTCGAAGGGCGTTCCTAATCCCCAGAGGTCGATGACTAACACCTAGCATTATACAGTATACAAGTGGGAACTATTTTTCCATAAGAATGCGGAAGCAAAAGAATACAAGGAAGTATTCATAATGAAAGAAACTCCATTGGGATTAAAGTACCAGAATACAATAAGGCATAAAAAAGCCCAATGTACAAAAATGGGAAAACATCCCCAATGTCCCTAAGGACACAAATAACTGAGACCAAAGCTCAACATCTAGATCCACCTCCAAGATATACTCCCCTTTTCTCAAACGAGGAAGAATAAAGTCTACAGACACCAAAAGGAAAAGGTAGGGTGTGAGCCTAATTTCATTAGGATACCACCAAAGATTCTATAACTGATTTATAATATAGATTATCCAAAGTAATGATTTTAACTTTTAAAGATAAACAGTTTTGGAAATTCAAAATCATTTTTAAACAAAACATTCTATACATTTTAAAAATGATGGAAAATACATTCGAAGCACAAACATTACTTTACGAGAGATGGAATATTTCAAAAATAATGGTTTGTGTAAAACTTTTATATAAAATAGTTTATATAAATTCAACAGTCATGTAAAAAAGTTACAACAAACATTAGAATACATTTATATCTCAAATATAAATAAACATTTGAGCAACATGGTCATCTGCCAAAAGGAACGATAGTATTAACCAGCTATTGTATTCCACACTCTCTATGAAAAATCATAAAAATGTGTGTATACACATCCCTATGACACTGGACAAAGGAGACTCGTCACCAACCCATCGGGGATGTGACCCACCACAAGTTTGTTTTAGAATGTTTCCATACCCTAGAGTGTATCCAAATAATCCACTAACTACCAAAGGCTTTCATCTTTTCTTATATGATGGGTGAGATATTTTAAGATCGATTAAAAATATGATCAATCCCACTCCTCCATTTCTAAAGTTCCAATTTCATTCCATTTTAATCCAAAACAAGTTTTATTAAAAAAACATGCCCTTTTCACAAGATAAAGCCACTGGGTTTCTATCAAATAATTTTAAGTCATTTCACCAATTTGAAATCCATTCAAAATCAATTCCATCATTGAACAATTTATTTCCACAATTAAATTTAAAAATTAAATTTAAATCATCTCCATCAAATCAACAATTTAAATTAGCCAATTTCCATAAATACTCCCAATTCAATGGAATTGGGGGTTTTCCAAATTTCCATGAAAAAACCATTTCCAGTATCCTGACTCACTGTAATCCGGTTTTTATCAAATTAATTGAAATAAAATTTGAGAAATTCAATTTAAATAAATAATTGAAATAAATCAAGCAATACAAGGATAATCAATTTGGCTAAACAGAATAGAACCACCTAGCTCAAGGTTGTCGATGTTAGTGGAAATGATAAACCACCTAGTGTGGTTCAATAGAACTTCTCATGACATTATTTTTGTAAATTTTGACACAAAAATGCTCAAAGTTCATCAAGGGTTCCTAGAACCAAAACATATATTTTATTTCAGAAGGAAGTAAAATATTACACTCAATTACATTTGATCAATCCTAGATAATCACTGCATTATCATTTTCTGTTAATGCATGAAATAAAAATAAATATCCATAAGAATAATTATAAACCTCATTCAATAATTATATACCTCTATTTTATTGGACAAGGAAATAAAATATTTCATGCGATTATAATTTCTCTCTTCAGGATAATCTCTGGATTACCATTTTATATTAACGCATGCATTCATAATATTTCCTTCTGAATATTTATTAACCACATTTGATAATATAATATCTTTAGATTAAAATGATAACACATGTGGTAACCCTTTATAATTATCCATTGATAATTTACAAAATTATCCTTCGAAAAATTATTTTAATAATTAACATGTGGAAAACTCACGATTAGAACTTGATTATTCATTGTAATAATCATTTGATAATTATTTATAAATACCCTTTGATAATATTGAAATTATTTTTCAATAATTATATTAATTATCCTTTGATAATTTAGTGAAATTATCAATTAATAAAAAAATTACTTATCCCATGATAATTTCAATAATCCGTATCTAAAGATAATTACATTACAATTATCCATTAATAATTTTTTTCATAACTATTTACAATAAGATGTGTAATTGTCCGTTAATAATTCAAAACAGATATTTTATGATAATTTTATAAATTATCGGTAGATAAAACCATGTGATTATATTTTACATTTTATCCATGTATACTTAGTTTATGATAATTTTCCACAAATTATACATTTATAATTTAGAAATTATCCATTAATAATTTATTTTCAATGTTCCATTAAAATGTGAAAAAACATATTGAGGAATTCCTTGTTTCCTTCGAAACAAAAAATATTATTTGATTTTGGTCATTGAGAATAATTCAATGTTACCAATGATGTACAATTCCGACCAATAACGAAAACATTTTCGAATTTAGAAATTTGGTGAATAATAAATAAATTAAATAAATAAAATGAAACACTCACGGTTCTTCTTCAACCTCCCACAGCGCGAGGGTATGAATATCTAGGGAAACCACAACCAAGATTCCGAGTGTTGAACGGTTGTGCAAAAGGGTGTTTTGAGATCATCGGAGGATGAAAAGATCGACCAAAAAAAGAATAAATACATACAGTTATTTTGGAACCCTAAAAATGCAGCACCCTCAATACACTTTTTAAACACCCAATTCCAAAAGTTAATCATCACGGAAATTATTGTGGAGTCATTAATTTCACATAATCAATATGTTTTAACACAAATGGGTTGAAACAGTGTTGAAAACGGATGCTGTGGAAATCAAAGGTGGCCATTAACGACCGTTTGCATGTGGTGAAGAAGGAGAGATAGTTTTGTTTTATTAAATTTGGATAAATTATTAAATTAATAAAAATATTTATTTAACATAAAAATTAAATAACTCCAAACAACAAATGAGAAAAAATTTGATTATTTAATAAATCCCAATACCGGATGAATTAAAACCACAATTTTAAACATCCATTTTAATCATCCATTTCACCCGAAATTCATTGCGGACTCATTTATTTCACCCATTTAAGGTGTTGCAACAGAAACCATTCAAAACGGTTGAAAAATGAAGGTTTTAGAAAATTAATCGGTCATCATCGGTGGAAACTCCATTTGGGGGAGAGGATGAACAAAAACATCTGTTTTTAATTAAATTATTAAATTTAATTATTTAATCCACATATTTAAAGTTACCAAATATCCATTGCACATAAAAATTATACCCCACCAATGGTAAACGGTCCATTCCGGACACAACAATGGTCACAAATTTATCAAACTATGAACCATTTCAAATATATTAATGATTTATTATTTAAAAATCTGATTAAATAATTAATTTAAATAAAAATTGTTATTTTTGCGAGCGAGACATCCAAATGCCCGACAGTTACGAATGTTATGCCCCATCTAGGGTAAACCCCTCATTTTGGACCTATCAGTGGCCTTAGATTTCTCAAACGATGAATGGTTTGAGATATATTAATGATTTTTTAATGAAAAATCAGTTTAATTAATTAATTAAAATAAAAATGGATTTTTTGCGAGTGAGGCATCCAAACGCTCGATGATTACAAATGTTATACCCTTTTTAGGGTAAAACCATCATTCTGGACCCATAATTGGTCTTATATTTCCAACATGACACACCATTTTAGAGATATTTAATTATTCTTAAAAAATAATATATTAAATTTTATTTAAAAACTTTATCTCATGAGAGAGGCATCCAAAAGTTAGGCGCCTTCAAATGTTATACCCCTCTTAGGGTAAACACCATATTTCAGACATAACTGTGGTATCAAATTTCTTATATAATGGACTATTTTGTAGTTAATCAATTATTTTGAATAAATTGATCTTGCTTAGAATAATATATTTAATATTTCTTTTCTGTCCTCTTCGAGACTTTTCAGACCTCGGAAACTCATAATTACTCAGTGTTTAAATTAGAAAATATTTAATTGAATATTTTGAAGTATTAATCAGGTGTTTTACCATTTTGAGATGTGTTTTACAAAAACACAACTTTTTACTAATGAACCATTTTTTCTCATTTAATGTAACAATTTAACAGAAGAGGGTTTACAAAAAAAGAAAATGAAGAAGCCTCCACATTAAAAAGAAAAGACCACTATTCTCTCATCAGTGCCTCCCTTTCTCACATTTCATGAGAATTAGTACCTTGATTCCATATCACATGGACCAGAGGTATCATCCTCCCATGAAGTACCTTGGTCTCAGAATCAACAACCATGACAGATCATTCAGTCATATATAAAACTAGTTCCCCTTCAAGATCACACCAACTCCGAACATTATATGAGTTATATAAATGGTAAATAGCTTTCCCCATTTAATCAACAACCTCAAAAGACCCCATAAAAAAACAAGCTTCCCTTCCCTCCCAAGCCTTCAATAACCCAACCGGGGGGAAACCTTAAAGAATACAAGGTCACCAAAACTACTTCTTCAAGTCATAGAATATTTTAATGATTTATAAGTTCACAACCCATTAAAAAATATTTAAATCCTTAATTATAGCCTTCATTATCACTAACAGTGCAATATAACGGCTCCGATAACACAGAACACCCTCTTTGGAGAACAACCACTAGGCATCAGTCTCCCCACCGTAAAGAGAGTCTCTAATGCTTATAGAATTCATGAAGAACCTTCAATTCTTGAAGAATCATCTCGAGATGAGAAGATGTCCAAGAACCATCAACCTTCATGGCATATTGAACTAGCGCGTCCCCCAAGGGGACACACTTGGGTGAATAAAGGCTTTCTCAATAAGATTGTCCAACTGGGAAATTAGTTCTTTTAGTTCAGTTAAAGACATATGGTTAGAAGGAAAATAAAATGGTTGAGTGCTAAGCATCAAGTCAATAGAAAACTCAAAATCTATTACTGGTTTTAAAACAGAAAAAGCAGAAGGAAACATGATGGGAAACTCGACGACAACTAGAAGAAAATCACTGCTCCGAATCCCAAGAAAATACTAATATTACCTTAACCAACTCCAGATAAGAAGGTATGACCCTACTCGACCTTGGGTCCCATTCTCCTTGAAAGATAAGAGACACACCACTGAGTGTGTTAAGGTGGACCCATAGAAGACAATAATAAACGGCTTTTTGGGAAATGATCTAATCCATCATGAATATGAAGTCAATAGATTACATGTCGAGTACTTGAAAAATCCAAGAAAGTTTGAAATCTGATGGAGAGAGGACACAAACCGGACTAAAGAGACCCTACTCTCTCATAATGCCAAGGGGTGTAGTAATATCCATTGCATAAGATAAACTATCCACAGAAAGATTAATAATATTAATGGTATAGTTTAAAAAAACGACCGAGACAGACTAGTATCAAATAGAGAAGTCACTAAAGGAAAATATATTATAATGATACCTATCATAGTCATTAGACTTGTATCAGCTTCCTCTAGAGACTCTTTCTCTGCGAAAAGAATCTTTATTCTGGATTCCTTTGGCTGATCCATTTTGTATGTGAAGCATTTGATTTCCGAACAGTTTTTGAAGGTATTGATGATATCACTTCCACTATATTCAGATCTACTACATGATTCACTCACTGAGATTCAGCATCAACCTCCTCCTAGATCTGATGAACATGTCTTCTCAAGGTCATTTAGTTACACAACATCAGCCTTCAATAGAAATACATTAGATTAACACTTGGACTGAGTAATAAAGAAAGCCATTCTTAATAGAAGGGATAAACATGACTTGGATTCCACTATATCCAAATCAAAAAGGAAAAATACTAGAACTAATCCACAAGTCATATTTCCCTAACCAAACCTGGTGGATTAATGTTCATTATAGTGAGAGATGTCCAGGAAATCAATTGAAACTACCTCCTAAGTCCCAACAAAAATACTCAAATTCATACTATCATCATGTCAAGATGCATAAACTTCCTCTAATACCACTTTGTCATGAAATAGCCCAGGTACCCTGGTAACCCGATAATCGAGCCAATAGTGACATAGCCCAAATGGCATTCTTGATCCCCACAGGTTGGCGACTAGCATCTAACATCATACAGCATTAAAGTGGGAACAATTTTTCTACAAGAATATAGAAGAAAAAGAGAACAAGGCAGTATCCATAACAAAAGAAACTCCATAGGGAGTGATGTACCAGAATATAATAAGGAATAAAAAATACCAATGTAAAATAATGGAGAAAACAACCCCAAGGTCCCTAAGGACACAACTCACTAACACTAAAGCACAAAAGCTGGATCCGCCTCCAAGAGATCCCTTCTATTTTCTCGAACCTGGAAGAATAAATTCTAAAAACACCTAAAGGAAAAATTAGGGTGTGAGTCTAATCTGAGAAGGACACCACCAAATATTCCCTAACATATGAAAAATAAAGATTATCCAATATAATGCTTTTAATTTTTAAATATAAACAAGTTTGGAAACTCAAAAGAATATTTAAACAAAACATGCTATACATTTTCAAAATTATGGAATATACATTCAAATTAGAATCATTACTTTATGAGATATGTAATATTTCTAAAATAATGGATTAAGTAAAACTTTTATATAAAGAAGTTTATACAAATTCAACTAGAATGTAATTCAGTTCCAACAAACACTGGCATACATTTATATATAAAATATAAATAAAAAAGTGAGCAACATGGTCATCTGCCAAAAGGTACGATAGTATTAACCAGCTATAGGACTCCACACTCTCTATGAGAACTGATGAATATTTTTATACTCACGTCCTTATGACACTGGATAAATGAGACTCATCACCAACATGTCGAGGATGTGACCCGCCGCAAGTATGTTTTAGAACGTTGTCGTAGCATAGAGTATATCCAAATAACTAACTAACTACCTAAGGCATGAATGCACTCTTATATGATGGGTGAAATATTTTAAGACTACTTAAAAATATTATAAATCCCATTCTTCCTTTTCAAAGTTCCAATTTCATTCCATTTAAAACCAAAAATAAGTTTTATTAAAAAAACATGCCTTTCTCACTAGATAAAACAACTGGGTTTCTATCAAATCATTTTAATCCATTTTCACTAGTTTGAAATCCATTCAAAACCAATTCCATCATTGTACAATTTATTTCCAAAATTAAATTTAATAATTTAATTGAAAGCATATCCAAAAATTCCACAATTTATATTAAAAATTTAAATATGCCAATCTCCACAAACACACCAAATTCAATGGATTTAGGGGTTTTCCAAATTTCCATAAAAAACATTTCAAATATCCTGATTCACTAGAATTGGGTTTTTATCAATTTAACTGAAATCAAATTTGAGCAATTGAATTTAAATGAATAATTGAAATAAATCAAGAAATACAAGGAAAATAAATTTGGTTAATCAGAACGGAACCACCTACCTCAAGGTCATCGATGTCATCAGAAAGGATAATCCATCCAGTGTAGTTCAATACACCTTATCAAGACATTATTATCGTATGTTTCGATACACCAACGCTCAGTGTTCATCAAGGATTCATAGAAAAAAAACATTATTTTTATTTCTCAAGGAAGTAAAATATTACATGCAATTACTTTTTCTCTCTCCTGGATAGTCTCTGCATTATCATTTTATGTTAATTAATGCAATCGAGAGAAATGTCAATAAGGATAATTATAATCCTCATTATATAATTATATCCATATATTTTATTTTACTAGGAAATAAAATATTACATGCGATTACGATTTCTCACATCGGGATAATATCTACATTATGATTTTATTTTAACACATGAAATCGTAATATTTTTCTCTGAATAATTATAAACCACATTCGATATTATAAAATCTTTAGATTAAAATGAAAACACATGTGGTAAACCTTTATAATTATTCATTGATAATTTAAAAAATTATCCTTTGATAAATTATTTTAATAATTAACATTTGGAAAACTCATGATTATCACTTGATTATTCATTTTAATTATCATTTGATAATTATTTATAATTACCCATTGATAATATTGAAATTATTTTTCTATAATTATAATAATTATCCATTGATAATATAGTAAAATTATCCTTTAACAAAACAAGTAATTATCCCATGCTAATTTCAATAATCAATGTCACATGATAATTACATTTTAGTTATTCATTAATAAATTTTTTATAACTACTTATAATAAGATGTGTAATTATCCTTTAATAATTCAAAAAAAATTATTTTATGAAAATTTTATAAATTATCGCTAGATAAAACCATGTGATTATCATTTCCAATTTATCCATTTATACTTATTTTAGGATAATTTTTCACAAATTATCCATTTATAATTTAGAAATTATCCTTCGATAATTAATTTTCAAAGATCAATTAAAATGTGAAAAAATGGATCAAAGAATACCTTACTGCCTTAAAAAAATATATTTTTTATACTGTTCATCGAGAAGAATTTAACGGTACCAATGGAACACAATTCTGATCAATAACAAAAAAGTTATTGAATTTATAAGATTTCAAGAATAATAAATAAATTAAATAAATAAAATACTTAAAATTAATAAAATGGGACACTCACTGTTCTTCTTCAACCTCCCTCTGTGCGAGGGTAAGAAAATCTAGGAAAACCACTGCCAAGATTCGGATTGTTGAACGATTATGCAAGTGGGTGTTTTGAGATCATTAAAGGACAAAAAGATCGACCAATAATAAGAATAGTCCTACTGTGATTTTAGAACCCTAAAAATGCAGCACCCTCAACACAGTATTAAAAAAATTGATTCCAAATGTTAATCAATCCAAAAATTAATGCAGGGTCATTAATTTCACCAAATCATTGAGTTGCAACAAAAATGGGTTAAAACGGTGGTGAAACTGATGTTTTTGAAATCAAATGTGGCCATCAATGGCCATTTGCGTGCAGTGATGAAGGTGAGATGGTTTTGTTTTATTAAATTTTGTTTAATTATTAAATTCTAAATTTTTTTATTTAACTTAAAAATTTAATAATATCAAACAAAACATGTGAATAAATTTGATTATTTAATAAATGCCAAAACTAGATGAAGTAAAAAAAAACTTTAAACACTCATTTTTATCTTTCGTTTCAACTGAAATTCATTGCGGACTCATTTATTTCACCCATTTAAGGTGTTGCAACTGAAACCCTTAAAACGGTTGAAAAATGAAAGTTTTAGAATGTTAATCAGTCATCAATGGTGGAGACGCCGTTTTGGGGGGAGGATGAAAAATAACATCTATTTTTAATTATCTTATTAAATTTAATTACTTATCGCAAATATTAAAAGTTACCAAATTTCCATTGCACATAAATATTATACCCTACCTAGGGTAAACACTTCATTTCAGAAACAAAGGTGGTCTCATATTTATCAAACGATGAACCGTTTAAGAGATATTAATGATTTATTATTTAAAAATCAGATTAAATAATTAATTAAAATAAAAATGGTTATTTTTGCAAGCGATACATCCAAACGCCCAATGATTACCAATGTTATGCCCCACATAGGGTAAAAACCTCATTCCGAACCTTTTAGTGGCCTCATAGTTTTAAAATGATGAAGGTTTTGAGAGATAATAATGATTTATTATTGAAAAATAAGAATAATTAATAAATTAAAATAAAAAGGGTTATTTTTGTGAGTGAGGCTTCCAAACGCCCGACGATTACAAATGTTATACCCCATCTACAGTAAAAATATCAATTCAAACCCCTCAATGGTATCATATTTTCCATTTGACACACCGTTTGAGAGATATTTGAATATTTTTTAAAAATTATATATTAAATATTATTTAAAAAAATTATTTCATGAGAGGGGAATCCAAAAGTCCGACGCCTTCGAATATTATACCCCACATAGGGTAAACACCATATTTTAGACATAACTGTTGTCTCAAATTTCTTATACAACGAACCATTTTGGAGTTATTCAATTATTTTGAATAAATTTCTCATGCTTAAAATAATACATTTAATATTTTTATTTCGTCCTCTTTGAGACTTTTAGACCATAGAAACTTATACTTATTCAGTGTTTAACTTAGAATTTTCTTTATTGAATATTATGGAGTATCAATTGGGCGGTTTACTATTTTGTGACGTGTTTAACAAGAACACAACTTATTACTAATAAACCATTTTTCCTATTTACTGTAATTATTTAACAGAAGATGGTTTACAAATTCCAAAAACATTAATGGGATGTTACACAGAAGGTGTGATACGTACTCAACAATTATAAAACACACTATAATTTTCTTTATATTTTAGGAAAAAACATTGATAATTCATTTGTGAGATGTAGGAATTACCCACACATCAATATGACATATGATGTAGTCAATATTACTAAAAGTCTATGTTTCCACTTATAACTGGAATTTTAGATTAAAACATGTATCACCTAGTCAAAAAAATTAGTCGCACTCATATTTACTTGATAATTTATATAAAAAATCCATTATTCATTTTTGATATGTAGGAATAAACTGCACTAAAATTTTACACACAGTGTGGCTGGTATGACAAAAAGTGTGTGTTTTCATTTAAAATTGATATTTTAGTTCAAAACATGCTTCACATTCTCAAAACCAATAGAGAAACCCACGATTATCTCAATAATTTATAACAAATATTGGTAAACCATTTTTACGTTTATAAATTAATCGTACGTCAATCTAATACATAGTGTGATTGGTATGACTAAAAGTTCATGTTTTATTTAAAAGTGAAATTTTAGTTATAATGCATGCCACATTAAAAAAATTGATCTAACATGATTAAATTATCTTAATAATTTATAAAAATTTTATTATATTTATATTTGATGTATTGGAATCCACCATATATAAATCTGACACATGACGTGGTCTATATGGATAAAAGTGTGTTTTTAGTATAAAATTTACATTTTATCTCACAATGCATGTCACATAGTAAAAACTTATAAAAAAACTCAAATTTTATTTCAAATTTATTAAAATCATTCTTGATTCATTTGTGACAAGTAGTAATCAATTACATAACAATCTGACATACATTGTCGCCAGTATGAGACGAATGCATGTTTTCCGTATCAAAGTAACTTTTTTTTATCAAAATTATGTCAGATCGTAAAAAGCAGGAAAACATTATTATATTATGTTTATACTTTATGAAAATGATATGTGATTCATTTATGTTTTGTAGGAATTAACCTCACATTAATTTGGCTCACTATGTGTATGGATTGACTAAAATTCCATGTCTTTAGTTTAAAAGTGACATTTTAGTAAGAAATGCACATTATATTATCAAAACTATGAAAAGGTTATCAAATTTTCTTTATAATTTTTAAAAATTATCTGTTATTAAATTGTGATTTATAAGAATAAAACTCTAGTAAACCTAACACAAGTTGTGGTCAGAATGATCGATAGTGCAATTAAAAAAATGATATTTTAGTTTAAAACGTGCATCACATACTCAACATCGAGTAAAAACACTATACATATCTTGATATTTTAAAAAAGATATCAATAATGTATTTTTAATATTTAGGAATTTACCTCACATCAATCCAACACACATTGTGACTGATATGACTCAAGGTGTATGTTTTCTGTAAAAAAAGTAATTTTTTTTCTCACAATGTGCATCTCATAATAAAAATTAAGAAAACATGCTAGAATTGACTTAAAATATAGAAACAGTGATCCATGAATAATATGGGATATGTATAAATTAACTGCATTTCAATACAACACACGATGTGGCCGATATGACTAAAAGTGGTTTTCATTTCAAAGTGAAATTTTCAATCAAAATGCATGTCACAAACTCAAAATCTCGTAAACATTCTCTTATTACCATTATAAATTATAACAAAAACAAAATTAACATTTTTTACTAGTATAAAGTGATATCATATCATTCCAAATAAAATTCATAATGGATTATATAACATTTAAATTGTAATTGGTTTTTATTACTTTATATAGTATCATTAAAATAACAATTGTTTTCATTACAAGATCACAATTGTTTTGTATGAAGATGGGTTGATCATTGGGGAATACCATCTATGAGAGTTTTTTTTCTGTATTGGTTATAATTATTTTTGTTATTAACTAAATTTTACATCAATTTAATGGCATTTTAATGAAATTATTTAATGTAATATTTTTATTGAAATAATGGTGCAAGATAAAATTTAATTTTTTTATATTTAATTAATTTTTTTACTATGATTTAAATGTTTTTATGTTTTTAGCATATGTTGAGAAGTACTGAAGATTTAGCTACTAGAATTATGTAGAAATAGGTAAGAACCTTTATCAATGATAGCGTTAGAAAAAATAAAGTTCCCTTTTATATGAGGTAATGTTAATATTGATAAAAGTTCCTTTATCACTGCTAATTCTAGCATTGATAAAGTCACCCTTTATCAATTCTAAAAGAAATGATGATAAAGGCATCCTTTATCAATTTTTTTAGTATTGAAAAATGAGGCCTTTATCAATGATTTTTTTTCATTGATAAATGTGTCTATATTTTAAAGGAACTCCCAACATCCATGCTTTTTAGTTCTAATAAAAGTGATTTCTATTGCTGATAAAAGCGTTTTATCTAGTAGTGATATTTTAATAATGATTTTTTTAAAATAATAAAATACCAATTATTTAATTTAAAAATAATTATATTCTCCGTATAATAATTTATAAACACCTTCATAGTCATATAAAAATCCCATAATAATAATATTAATCATTTTTATTTATTTAGAGTAAAAAATAAATGTTCTATTAAATTTCTAAATAAAGAATGGTCACCACACATGGGATTATGATTGTGAAACAAATCATTTATTTTTATTTTGACCTTAGATTGATATGAATGGTCGGTACCCATGGTCCCAAGACTATCCACCTATATATTTAACCCCCCAAAATTATAAGAATCAATATTTTCACTTTTTTCACCAATAATAATTTAAATTATATATATAAAAATGTTGGGGTTCATTTGGTGAGTCTGAAATCCATAGTTTGTGTTATTTCATGATTGGTGATACTACATCATGGTTGTCATGACTAATTATATGGAATATCATGTATACAACTTTCATGTATGGAATATCAAGTTTTGTTTGGATTGTGTAGCATCATATGATGATGTATTGATGGTTTAATGATTATTAATTGAGTTTATGAATCATTTAAATAAATTATGAGCCTTTATAATCTATGTTAAAGAGTCTTAAGTTTCATAACATATGAAACATATGGAATTTAACCTGACTCTTCATCTAATGAAGGAGTTCAATATAATGTAGTTTAAATAACTCATTTTTTGACACTAGATATTTATCTCTTATAAGTAAAATTTATCTCATAGTCTTCTCTATATTTACCATTTGATGAGGTGGTGCTAGCACGCCTTTAAAGAAGAAGGGGTCTTACTAATGTGTTTGATGATTGCAATTTTGATTTCTAGAGACCTTTGGAGAATGTATTACTTTAATTTATGATACATGATATTAACTAAACTCACTATTACGAAGGAGTCATCATGGATAGTGAGTTACATATTTTTTTTTATATTTTTCATTAAATTTCATCATTTTCATCCCTATTTGTTCTTCTGTTTGGGTTCTAATTCTTTCTTCCTTTCCATTTTGACATATATATATCTATTAAAAAAATACTTTAGTAGTATTAGAGTGAATGTCATTGAAGAATTTATCAGATAAATATTTAAAAATGGAAACTAGTATAATTTTTTTTTAAACCATGACTATGGTTTATATAACTACATCAGGATTTACAAATTTTCTAAAAAAGACATGTTTTTTTGTAAAAACCATGTTTTTTCTTATAAAAAACAAATAATCATAAAATCCATGTTTTCACATCATGATTTTAACCAAAACTCTCATGTATTAAAGAAATTATATTTCCATGTAGAAAAATCATGATGTGAAAAAGATTAATAAGTCGTTGTTCATGGTGTAATCTTTGAATAAAACACATTATGTATAAAAAATATGGTTTGGTCTAAGGTATGACATTCAATTGATTTTCTTTAAGACACAAATGGTTTAGAGAGACCATATTGTTGTTTATGTCCATGGTTTTGTTAAATATTACAAAAATTTCTTAAAATCCATCATTATGTGACTTTAAACTGCACCAAAATTTATTTTGATAGAATTTATAATTGTATAAAGTTTTTATATATCATGTTTCAAATTTGAATTTTTTTTATGATCTCCCAAATTAATTTTCGTGTTTATGAATTATTTATATTATGAAGAATTATTATTTTTAATTTAAAATTATTAAACCAATTCTTATAATTGACATATGATACATATATTGTATGTAAGACATAACATTTAATGTTCTTTAACCTAAAATATTATTTATTACTGAGTTATGAATTCAATAATGGCAGTTTGATATGATTTATACATAATAGGAGTTAGATTAAGGTTACAAAATAATATCTATATTGGATATTTTTCTATGGATAATCTGAATTTAGGTATGAATTCTTATTGGAATTATATCTTAGGTACTTTTTATAAATGTAAGAGTTTGTTACCTATCACACAATAAATTATATTTTAGATATTTTTTTATATGATTTGAAACCATTATGTTAAATTGTTTGTAATAATTTATACATTTGATTAATTTGGATATAAGTATATATAATTATATTTTATTTTTGTTTAAGATACACAAATCATGAGTTATATATAGTGTTGTACAATAATATATTTGGAGTTTATTAGTTTGGTTGAAGGAATAAGATTCAAAACTAAAACATTGTAAACATACATATATTTAGGTTTATATGAGATATAAAGATTACACATGATTTAATAGTTGTGTATAATATGTATTTTATGAATATAGAAACGTTTATATAAGTAAAAAATTAGAAATACTAAGTGATAGAATATTTTGAAATTAAATACTTGTCTAATCATGATCATTTTGTGTTGGTAATAAAAAACGTTCTGTGTTAGTGGATTATATGGTATAAGTATTGGATGATGAGGTTGTCACTAAATGTTATGTAAATAAGTCTTATTGTGATATTTGGGTTTCACTTAGTTGAATAACCTCTAAATTTTTTTAACTAGAGGAATAGAGTTTGAGAAAATTCATTTGATGAATTAAGATAAGGATTAGTCCACCCAAATCTCTAAGAATTATATATGATATCACTAGAATAATGACCAACCAAAATTATTATTAAAAGTGTATGAAAATAAATCAAAACAAAAAAATTGTGAAATATCAATCATAACCCACTAATAAATTTGATGCATGATGTCATTATTTTAGCAGGAGTGTGTTTATTAATTAACTTTTGAATTGATAGAAAATATTATTATAAAAAAATAAACATGTATTATTATAAATTGTGTCTTGGATATTAAACATAATTTTAAGAATTTTTAAAGGTGGGATAAACAATTTAATATATTGGTTAATATGTTTGGAAATTATACTCAATGAGAAACATTTCAAGCATATATATATGTTAATGTTATGAAGATAAATTTATTTAATATTGACTCATGGTTATTAGATACCTAGTATGAATTATATATTTTTTCCCATGTGAATATATTGAAAAATAAGATAAAATTAATGAATGGATAAATATATCTATGTGTTATAATGGGAGGAGTTTATATATTGGAAATATAAACTTATTGTAAGATATAATATGTATATGGGTGGTATAAATTCAAAATTATTTTGAATTCTTTTTTGTTTGATAGACAGGTCTGTTTTTATTCGAGAGTTAGACTAAAATTATGAGAGTTATAACTCCTCAAAGTGTTATTTTTGGAAGAGTAATAAGGATTTTGAGGTATCCCATGTGATTGGGGGTTCTTTGGAGGATTTAGGTCATGTTTTTGGAAGTTTTATCCTTTTTAAACCATGTACATCATTTACCTCACATGGTTTAAAAGGAACCATGAGAAACCATGATGATAGGGGTGTTTTTAGTTCATTTTTATCTGATAACGATTATGTTTCATGGTTAGAATAGGGTTAAAGAAATACCATGTGGGGTTCAAGGGAAAACCATGTGATCTGAGTTGTAATCTAGAAGCTGGTTTATAATTAGAACATGGTTGGTGCATGGTTTGTGTAACTATGTTTTGTAACCATGTGGTATTCCATGCCTTGGATGGTGGTGTTCACATGGTTGGTACATGGTTCGAAAAATCATGTGTCTTCCTAGAATATCTTTAAAATGGGGATTTTAGCATTTTTCTCATCCTTGATTTCAACACACATCCCTTTCTATTCCCCTAGAGCATAAGAACCAGCAGAGGGATCCTCTTCCCTTCCTCCCTTCTTCAAGCATAACCAATTAGGTATTCATAGTGGATTTATATAGTGTTAAGGTGTTTTTATCTTCCTCCTCCTTTCATTTATCCCATTCCTTGGTTTGATTTATTTTTCAAATTTATTGATTTAGGGGTTTTCTTCTGATCCAACAAATGAATGGTCTATTAAACCAAGAATAATTGGTATTTTTGTTGGATTTCATATAGTTGATCTTAATATGACTCCTGTATTCCTTTTATCATCATTTCATTAATATATGATAACATGGGGGATTTTTTTGGTTTTTTATAAAGTTGGTTTCAAACTAACCATGAAAATGGTGTCACCTCTTAAGAATTTGGCCTAAAACGTGTTTAAGGGTATGTTTTGAGAATTTGGTTGGTGTTTCTTCTTGGTTTTGGGGTAGAAAGTGATTCATGAATTTTTTATTCACTTATTCGTAGTTTTATATTCTTGTTCCGTTAATTATAATTTATTTTTGTAATTAATTTTTTTTGTGTTGGCATTGCATGAGATATATACCCAGTAAGAATTACTATTTTAGGTGGGTTGTGGAAAGTTGATAGACCTTGGAGTTAAAGTGTGAAAGAGTCTAATGAGATAAATGGTCAAATATTTTTTTAACCATATTCATTTAATTATTCCTTTATATTTTGTATGCACGATATCCAATAAGTTGGCCACTTCCCCCTTGATTTAAGAAGGCTATTTTATGCTTAATAGGGTTCTTTATACCTTCCATAGACCACATCAGTCTATCAGTGATTATGAGACTGAACCTATTGCCACCAATGGGGTGTTACGAGCTACCTAAAAATGGTAAATTGGGGTTTTAAATTATATGATGGTGGATTTTTGTTTAACCTGGATAAGCTCATTGGTCAGTTTGATATCATGGTTAAATAAATAATCAGTTTAATTTTGGAATCAAAGTTTTATGAGATGTTTAGGGGATGAAATGAAATGTTTTAGGTGCTAATATTTTTTGAAATTCCAATGAGGGTTTTTGGAATAGTTTTAATAATGTGTGTTATATGTTGATTTTATTTTGGTTTTTAATGAAGGAAAATGATGTTTTTAAGGTAGATAATTCTTTAAAATGAGGTGTTGACCTCAAAGTGATTTAATGGGGTATTGTTAATGTGATAAATATTTTTAATGGAAGAAATGGAAAATGGTTAAAGGGGAATGTTTATGTTGTTAAATAGCTTTGAATAACATTTAAGGGATGTGTTATATAAATAAAGTATGAAATGGTTAAATTGTATAATGTTTTTAAAGGTATTGAATATAATAGACCACAAGGAATAATAAATATTAAAAAGGATCACCCTTGTTATTTTAACGTCTTATAAAGTAAAGTATGCTAAAATTTGAATAATGTTGTCATGACCCGACCCTACCCAGGCTCGAGCCGCAACTACCCCGAGCCCGCCTCCAAAGGCCAGAGGCTGGCGACCAGCGCCAAAGGCACAACAACTCGGAGAGGCCTTTGCCTAAGCACCTATACACACACATGCAGCAAACTCAATGCAACAGTGCAGAGTAAAAGTAAAGACAAGCAAAGCAAATGAAATGGAAACTGCTATATATATACCACAAACATGAATCGATCTCTAAATAGTACAATGTACAAACTGAAAAGAAAAGAGCAAAACACACGCCCAACCAGAAAGTGCCACAACCCGGAAACAGGTAAACAAAAAGAAACAGATGACGAGTCTCCCACCTGGAACCCGGCCACAACCACCACACGCAGTCCAAGCTCCCAAGCTCCTACGCTCCACTGAAGTCACGCTCCACCTTTCCGTCGTCTGCAAGGGCACACCAAGTGCGGGCAAAGCCCAAGCAGGGGTGAGTATGAAAATACTCAGTAGGATACCCCGAAGGCTCGAGGGAGAAACAAAAGGAGGTACCGAAGTGTGAGCATTAGAGAGAACAAGAGAAAGCAAAGGGAGTAAAACAGAGGGTGAAAAAAAGAGTAACAACACATCAGAGAGTCCAGCTCAACCCAACAAGAGAAAGGAAGTAGACTCGTCCTAACACAAGGAGCTGGAAAAGGTGAGAAGACGAACTTCCCGTCGACTCTTCGCTACCAATAGTAGGAGAGTAGACTCATCCAACCATGAAAATCTAGACGCAAAAAGCACGTGGCATACCCCGCACGTCTTCGCCTCTACTGGAAGGAGAGAAACCAAACCAAATAAGTGGGTACCGGAAACAAGGTATATACATACCTGTATGCTCAATAAGAAACCCAAACAATGTCATAAGGGGATCTACGTCCCGTAGCTCAGCCCAAGAAATGTGACTCACCAAAAGTCCCATAAGAAACACCATCATCGATGCCCAACATCCCGTACGTCTGCCCCGAACTACAAGCCAAGGGGCTCAATCACCGCACCTTGACACTATCCGTTTTGGGCGGCACTGACTCAGCCGCACGTTTTTTAGGTCGGGTCACAAGAATGCGTCTCTGTGGGGAAAGCACCCCTCGTACTTGACAGTTCTGGGGGAATGACAAACCACAACTCGTCACTGCCCTGCAGTCGAGAGGTCTCCTCAAATCCAAAGTTGTTCCATCACCGACCCGTATAACCAAGGGTCTTGCTCCGGTAATCACGGAGGAAAGTAATAGACTAGCCTAGTCTGAAGGACTGAGTCTGGAATGCTAACCAGTGTCCCACTGCCCAGCCCTGCTGGAGGGTAATTCATAACCAGATATCGGGTGACCCACTGCCCAGCCCCGCTGGAGGGTAAACCCTAACATATCATCCGGCGACCCACTGCCCAGCCCCGCTAGAGGGTAGACCTTAATACATCATCAGGCGACCCACTACCCAACCCTGCTGGAGGGCAAACCAAATTACATCATCATCCGGCGACCCAATGCCGAGCCCCACTGGAGGGTAGACCTGGAATAGGTCGACATGCGAACCACTGCATAGCCGTGCTAGATGGTAGACCTGGAACTAGACGACGAGCGACCCACTGCCCAGCCCCGCTGGAGGGTAGACCCTAAGAGGTCTTCGGGTGATCCACTACCCAGTATTTGCCGGAGGGTAGACCCTAAGAGTGTCGGGTGACCCACTGCCCAGTCTCTGCTGGAGGGTAGACCCTAAAAGTGTCGGGTGACCCACTGCCCAGTCTCTGCTGGAGGGTAGACCCTAAAAGTGTCGGGTGACCCACTGCCTAGTCTCTGCTGGAGGGTAGACCCTAAAAGTGTCGGGCGACCCACTGCCCAATCTCTGCTGGAGGGTAGACCCTAAAAGTCAGTGAGAAACCCACTGCCCAGCCCCGCTGGAGGGTAAGCCCGAGGAAGTCGATGAGTAACCCACTGCCCAGCCCTGCTGGAGGGTAAAACTTAGAACCACTCTGGCCATCTCTACAGGAGGGTACAACACTGGCCAACCGAACACTGAGTGGGTGTCGCGCAACCACCCAACTCCAGAACAACTCTCCCAAAAGAGGTGCAGTGTCTGATCCCGCACTAGGTGTCACTAGCACCACTACCGGCCAATCCATCAAGAATGAAACCAGGGGGAGACCACTCAACCCTGTTGGTCAACAAACGAGCACTGAGCCAGGGGAAAAGCTCCACCCTGCTGGTCAAACAAACACACAAAGGGACCCTCTAAGCCGTGAGAGGTCCAAGTAGGTGAATCAGAACACATCACACACTTGGGGCCCACACGACGTGTGGCCCCAATTCAAACCCCAACCAAGTGCACAAACAGTCTTAGGTACGAACCACACGTACCCCCAAGCGCTCTCGTATACTCCCTGAGTATACCTCGTTCTAGCCCAAAGGTTATGTGCACACGGCACCCAGCGACAACGTGAAGGCGTGACGTAACAAATCCACCTCAAAGGACAAGGCACGACCAACCATAACTTGTGAACCATTTACATCACTCTCCCAAGAGTGCGCGATCACATGCCAAGGGTCCTCTACAAATGAGGTTGGGCGGACCGCCACTGGAGCACCTTCCATGCTCCACATTCAATAAGATCGTGTAAGAGGCTCCGTACAACCGAACGGATTGCACCATTGTAATCCTCATGGAAAAACATGCGAGATCGACTACTTACTCGCCTTCAACGGATATCCGACGAAAAAGTCACCAACACCGCCTCACGCCCGAACGGCGTCCTGTGATCCTGAGCCTCGGCCCCAAAAACAGTCGGGTGCATCACACCATTGTGATCTCCTCGGGAAAACACGTCAAAAGCACTACACACTTGAGTGCAATGGATATCCGGAGAAAAAGATGCATTCCGGCGCACCGCACATGAGCAGTGCTACGTGGGACTCGCAACCCGGTCCCTAAACTCAACGAACGGATTGCACCGTTGCGATCCTCTCAAAAAAACACACAAGATGGACCACTCACTTGTCCAAAATAGTCACCCGATGATAAAGATGTAAAATCACCGTCGACGCCCAAACGACCCTCGTGGGCCCCGCACCATCGTGCGGAATTACAGCAGGCAGACTGCGCCAACGCTTCGCCCTCGGAAAAACACCCAACACCGATTGCTCGCACGCCCCGAACAGGCGTCCGAGGAAAAAGTCGCTACTAGCTCCACGCAGCTCAAAATACGGGCCGTGGGGCCTGCACCTCAACTACTGCCTCAATGCCTGAAACCACCCTGTAAACCTCCGCCTCAGTGCCAGGGGCCCAACGCCGCTGACGGCGCTCAAAACGGACGTCAGACACGTCCGCGCCGCTCAAAACAAGAGTCTCGGGGATTATGCTCATCCACTTAAGGACACGTCGCGCCTCCGCGACCCCTCGTTTTGGGAATTAAAAATTCCTGAAACCATATCAAAAAGACCATCTCGTCAACACAGATCCACTGCCGCAGTTGGTACTCAAAACGGACACCCGTAGCGGGAATTACGGGTGTCCGAACACCGAGGGGGCAAGGCCCCTGGGGCTAGACCGGCCGGTCCGCCGGGCCTGGGCCGGCCCGCGGCTTGGCCGCGCGGGCCGGTGGTGGACCCGGTCCGCCGCCCGGCCGACCGGCTGTGTCCGGTCGCCGCGCGACGACCCGCACGACGCGGGTCGTGCTTCCTCCGCGGGGTCGCGCGCCGCGACCCCAGTTCCCCATCGCGCTCCGGTGAGCGCTGCCCCGCGCCGGCGCCCAGCAGACCGGCCAGCACCGCATGCCCGCCTCGCCTGGAGCCGCCCGAGCCGCCCCATCCACCATCTGAAGACACCTTCACCACCAGCCGAAGCCCCTGCCGCCACCGGAACCCGCCGGAAACACACAGAAAACCCGAATTTCCCGCAAACTTCGACGAACGATTGCGGATGCCTCTGACCTCCGATTTCAAATCCAAAACCAGCGTCAGAAAGAGAAAATTGTACACTACGTGTCCATGGGATTTGTTCGAATATTAAATGACGAACCGATGCTAAAATTGGGGTTCAAATGGGGGATCGGGTTTTAAAACTCAAACAACACCACCTACCTCGCTGGGCTTCGCCCGGAGCTTCGCGTTGATCCGCCGGCACCACCGCACCTTGCCGGAGTCGCCTCGCTGGAGCTCGCCTCACCGGAGGTAAAGGAGGGGGAGGAGGGTTTGAGGGAGAAGAGGAAGAAGAATAAGAAGGGGGGGGGGGTGTTTAAGTACAAATCACTTAAACGCCCGCCCGACAGCCCTGAACCCGAACTCCCGACGGGGTCAGGATTTATCCTCCCCTAGTATAAGAACCACGCTCTGAGCGCAATGGAGGTATCGGAATTTTATTCCGAGACCCCGTTCAAAAGTTATAAATCGTAACGTCCGAAGCCGCTAAATTACGAAAACGCCCCTGGGGCCATTTTTCACAAACGGGTCGCGCCCGCAAAACTTACACCCCTCCTAGGGTAAACGACATGCTCTGAACTCAACGATGCCCTCATTTTTCCAATATGTGCCACTGTTTAAGAGATACTCGCGTTTCTCCATTAAACGAATTAATTTATCCATTTATCGTTCCAAAAGCGAGCGAGGGGTCCAAACATCCCGCGCCGACAAGTTTTATGTCGTTACTAGGGTAAACACCCCATTACGGACCCGTCTGTACACTCGGATCTCTGATCCGGAACTCCATTTAGGAGTTATACCATTTATTTGGAATTTCCAGTGTGAACACACTGAAAATTTAATTCCGGCCACACCGAGGCTCGGAATCGCACAACGTATGAAGGCGCTGCTCTGGAATAACATCAAGAAATATTCCAAAGTCTTTCTCAGCAAAAAATGGGTTATTACATCATTCCCTCCTTCAAGATTTTCGTCCCTGAAAAGAAAAACTAGGGATCAACACAAGGTATTAAGCCCACACCTGGATTTCCTGTACCCAAAATAACGCACGCATAGCTCTGCGTCACCGCACACAGACCAAAGGATTAATCTGTTCACGCGAGGTCGGCCCTTGCCGACGTCGTGCACCCACTCCAGACTTTGGGGTTAGGGCAAGGCGGTAGGGTACCTCGCCATCCCTTTGCATAGTCTCAAACGGACCGAAGGCCCTCGAGGGTAGCTCACCTCCCCGGCCAAACCTCTACGTCACATGCCGCGACTGGAATCACTACACGCACCTAAAACAAGGCATGGTGATTCCCTCTTTCAGAATATCCATATGGTGAAACACAAAATGATATCTGGTGACACAAGGTTCCACAGTCGATGCTCTCTTACACGCTCAGAAGGCGAAGGAGTCAAAACCATCGACTAAAGGAAAAGGTCTCACACCTTTCTCCTTACCAACACAGGGTTACACCCGACGCCCTGCGTCACCCTGGTAACACCTCAAACAAGGAGCACGGAGAGAAGCCTTTCACATGCAGATCCTGACAATTCTACTAAAAAAAGTATAAGAGTCACAAGGGGTACCTCGCACCATCCCATGCTCTGCAGGATCGTAGACATCCAAAGCTCGCGGCTATCCGTGGTCCCAACTGTCAACTCCCGGAGCCTGACATGGACCGCCTAGTGGTGACGGGGAGATCTCGTAACGCCATCCCCCACCTCCAGCTCCTCCCTCTCCTCTCCTAACATCACCTCTCTGGCCAATACTCTGATCACGGTGCTGCCTCTGCCGTGGTGGTGCGCCTGCTGCTTTTCCGAAGCTCTCAGAAACTCAGGTCGGGCAGTCTCATGCCACGTGATCTTGCCTGTCAGAAGCATAACACCAGCGCTCTCTGGGCTGCCCTGGTGCCCTCCGGCGCCACTTTGGTATACGACCACGGCCTGGGATCCACTCATGGAAGGGCATCCTCGGCTAAGGCCCTGCACCTTTTCGCCACAGTGGTATACGACCACGTCTCCGAAACCGGCAGTGGGAAGGCCACCTGTATCGAGATCCTGACCTCCGGCGCCTACTAGCTATGGCAGACATCCCGACTCCATCGCGCCCACTACCACTACCAACCGCAAAACATGACAGGATGCCCTCTGTCACCAGCGCCTTCTTTAGCACCCCGACATACGTGGAAATTTCCAAGGGTACTATGACAGCACAAATCTCAAGGCGGAGACCCTGCTCAAACTTCCACGCTTAGAAGTTGTCGTCATGGACCATGTCCGGGTAAAAGCGTGCATGGTCTGAAAAACTAGCCGCGTACTCGGCCACCATCATCCCTCCCTTCTGAAACTGCAGGAGCTCATGAATCCGAACAGAGCGCAAGTAGGAGGGGAAAAACTCCTCACGAAACAAAAACTAGAAGTCTCCCCACAACAGCGACGACTCCTCAAGAAACCGAGTCACCAGATTCCACCAACTCCAAGCTGCTCCACAAAAAAGGCTAGCTGCCAAAGCCACTCTCTGATATGTCGGCGTTTGCACAAGACTAAAAAGGCGAACCACTCCCTCGAGCCAAACCTCTACTTCCTGAGGGTCTGGCTCACCACTAAACCTCAGCGGTCTCTGCCGCTGGAACTCACGGAGCGTGCTCAACATGCGCTCAATCTCATCCTACTCTGCTGAAACTGCCTGCTGCTCAATAGGTGGGGGTGCTATTACCAGCCCACCCGGAGAAAGGGGCTCGCATGATGGGTCCTGGACTGTGGCCTCGTAGCTCACAGGGTTGTCGTCACGAACCAAAGCTGGTATCTGTGCTAGCTGTCTTCGCGGAGACATCCTGAATATTATTAAGGAGTGATGCGGTCAGATGAGCATATATGTATATACCACAACAACAGTGATGGGGAGCTGACTCAAGAAGGACAGTCAAAGACTCGGTCCTATGTGATGCACAACCCATTTTTTCCTGCAAAAAGTGTCTCAATATGCTGAGTCGACAAGAGGGTTATCAAGGTCCTGGTGAATGGATACGTCGGCCACCACACCATCACTGGACTCTCTGGCCTAAGAGCCGCTCTCGAGACACGTTAACACTATTTCCCTAAATCCCAACCAATTCATTTTATTTTAGGGACGTCCGCACAACGTCCCAAGGAACGAACCACCTCTAATACCACTTTTTCACGACTCGAACATACCCGGGCTCGATCCGCAACTACCCCAAGCCCGCCTCCATAGGCCAGGGGCTGGCGACCAGCGCCGAAGGCACAATAACTCATGGAGGCCTTTGCCTAATCACCTATACACACACACACACAGCAAACTAAATGCAACAGTGCGGAGTAAAAGTAAAGACAAGAAAAGAAAAGGAAAAGGGAAACTGCTATATATATACCAAAAACATGCATTGACATCTAAATAGTAAAAGGTACAAACTGAAATGAAAAGGAAAAAACATGCGCCCAACCCGAAAGTGCCACAACCCGTCAACAGGTAAACAAAAAGAAACAGCTAACGGGTCTCCCGCCTAGAACCCATCCACGACCACCGCACGCGGTCCAAGCTCCCAAGCTCCTACGCTCCACTGAAGTCACGCTCCACCTGTCCATCGTCTACAAGGGCACACCAAGTGTAGGCAAAGCCCAAGAAGAGGTGAGTATGAAAATACTCAGTAGGATACCCCAAAGACTCGAGGGAGAAACAAAAGGAGGTATCGAAGGGTGATCAGTAGAGCAAACAGGAGAAAGAAAAGGGATTACAACAGAGGGGGCAGTAAAGAGTAACAGCACAACAGAGAGTCCAGCTCAACCCAACAAGAGAAAGGAAGTAGACTCTTCTAGACACAAGGAGCTGGAAACGGTGAGAAGACGAACTTCCTTTCGAGTCTTCGCTACCTATAGCTGAAGAGTAGACTCGTCCAACCACGAAAAGCTAGACGAGGAAAGCACGTGGCATACCCTGTGCGTCTTCGCCTCTCCTGGAAGGAGCGTAACCAAACCCAAGAAGTGGGTACCAGAAACAAGGTATATACATATCTATATGCTCAATAAGAAACCCGAACAACGTTGTAAGGGGATCTTCGTCCCGTAGCTCAGCCCAAGAAATGTGAGTCGCCAACAGTCCCAGAAGAAACACCATCATCGATGCCCAGCATCCCACACATCTGCCCCGAACCGTAGGCCAAGGGGCTCAATCACCGCACCTTGACACTATCCGCTTTGGGCGGCACTGACTCGCCCACACAGTTTTTAGGTCGCGTCACAAGAACGCGTCTCGGTGGGGAAAGCGCCCCTCATACTTGAGAGTTCGGGGGGAATGTCAAACCACAACTCGTCACTGCCCCGCAGTCGAGAGGTCTCCTCAAAGCCAAAGCTGTTCCATCACCGACCCATACAACCAGGGGTCCTACTCCGGTAATCACGGAGGAAAGCCACAGACTAGCCTAGTCGGAAGGATTGAGTCTGGAATGCCAACCGGTGTCCCACTGCAGGGACATGCTGGAGGGTAATTCATGACCAGATATCGGGTGACCCACTTCCTAGCCCCACTGGAGGGTAAACCCTAACACATCATCCGGTGACCCACTGCCCAGCCCCGCTGGAGGGTAGACCTTAATACATCATCAGTCGACCCACTACCAAGCCCCGCTGAAGGGTAAAGCAAATTACAACATCATCCGGCGACCCACTGCCCAGCCGTGCTGGAGGGTAGACTTGGAACTAGACGACAGGTGACCCACTGCCCAGCCCTGCAAGAGGGTAGACACTAAGAGGTCGTCGGGTGATCCACTGCCCAGTCTCTGCTGGAGGGTAGACCCTAAGAGTGTCGGGTGACCCACTGCCCAGTCTCTGCTGGAGGGTAGACCCTAAAAGTGTCGGGTGTCCCACTGCCCAGTCTCTACTGAAGGGTAGACCCTAAAAGGGTCGGGTGACCCACTGCCCAGTCTCTGCTGGAGGGTAGACCCTAAAAGTCAGTGAGAAACCCACTGCCCAGCCCCGCTGGAGGGTAAGCCCGAGGAAGTCGATGAGTAACCAACTGCCCAGCCCTTCTGGAGGGTAGAACTCAGAACCGCTCTGGACATGTCTACAGGAGGGTACAACACTGGCCAACCGAACACGGAGTGGGTGTCGCGCAACCACCCAACTCCAGAACAACTCTCCCAAAAGAGGTACATCGTCTACTCCAGCACTGGGTGTCACTAGCACTGCTACTGACCTATCCATCGAGAACGAAACCAGGTGGAGACCACTCAACCCTGCTGGTCAACAAAGGAGCACTGAGCCAGGGGAAAAGCTCCACCCTGCTGGTCAAACAAACACACAGAGGGACCCTCTACGCCGCGAGAGGTCCATGTACACGAAGTAGAACACAACACACACTTGGGGCCCACACGACGTGTGGCCCCAAGTCAAACCCCAACCAAGCGTGCAAACAGTCTCAGGTACAAACCACACGTACCCCCAAGCGCTCTCGTATACTCCCTGAGTATACCTCATTCTAGTCCAAAGGTTATCGTGCCCACGAAACCTAGCGTCAACGTGAAGGAGTGACGTAACAAATCCACATCAACAGCCCAGGCATGGCCAACCACAACTTTTGAACCATTTACATCACTCTCCCAAGAGTGTGAGATCACACGCCAAGGGTCCTCTACAAACGAGGTAGGGCGGACCGCCACTTGACCACCTTCCAAGCACCACATTCAATAATATCGCGTAAGAGGCTCTGTACAACCAAAAGGATCGCACCGTTGTAATCCTCACGAAAAAACACACGAGGTCGACTACTTACTCGCCTTCAACGGATATCCGACGAAAAAGTCACCAACACCGCCTCACGCCCGAACGACGTCCTGTGATCCCGAGCCTCGGCCCTGAAAACAGTCGGGCGCATCACTACATTGTGATCCCCTCGGGAAAACACGTCAGAAGCACTACTCACTTGAGTGCAAAGGATATCCAGAGAAAAAGATGCATTCCGGCGCACCGCACACGAGTGGTGCCACATGGGACCCACAACCCGGTCCCGAAACTCAACGAACGGATCACACCGTTGCGATCCTCTCAAAAAAACACACAAGATGGACCACTCACTTGTCCAAAACGGTCGCCCGGTGATAAAGATGGAAAATCACCATCGACGCCCAAATGGCCCTCTTGGGCCCCGCACCATCGTGCGACATTACAGCAAGCAGACTACGCCAACGCTTCGCCCTCAGAAAAACACCCAACATCGACTGCTCGCACGCCCCGAACGGGCGTCTGAGGAAAAAGTCGCTACTAGCTGCATGCAGCTCAAAAGACGGGCCGTGGGGCCCGCGCCTCAACTTTGGAATCAACGCCTGAAACCACCCTGGAAACCTCCACCTCAGTGGAAGGGGCCCAACGCCGCTGACTGCGCTCAAAACGGACGTCGGACGCGTCCGCACCGCTCAAAACAAGAGTCTCAGGGATTACGCTCGTCCACTTAAGGACACATCACACCTATGATACCCCTCGTTTTGGGAATTAAAAATTCCCAAAACCATCTCAAAAAGACAGTCTCGTCAATACGAATCCACTACTGCAGACGATACTCAAAACGGACACCCGTAGCAGGAATTACGGGTGTCCGAACACCGAGGGGGCAAGGCCCCTAGGGCTGGACCGGCCTGGACTGGCCGGTCCGCCCGACTGGGCCGGCCCGCGGCTTGGCTGTGCGGGCCGGCGGTCGACCCGGTCCACCGCTCGGCCGACCGGCTATGTTCGGTCGCCGCGCGACGACCCGCACGACGCGAGTCGTGCTTCCTCCGCGGGATCGCGCACCGCGACCCCGGTTCCTCGTCGCTCTCCGGTGAGCGCTGCCTCGCGCCGGCGCCCAGCAGACCGGCCAGTGCCGCACGCCCACCTCGCTTGGAGCTGTTCGAGCCACCGCAACCACCTCCTGAAGACGCCGTCGCCGCCAGCCGAAGCCCCTTCCGCCGCCGGAACCTTCCAGAAACACCCAGAAAACCCGAATTTCCCGCAAACATCGGCGAACGATTGTGGATGCCTCCGACCTCCGATTTCAAATCTAAAACCAACGTCGGAAAGAGAAAATTGTATAATACGCGTCCATGGGATTTTTTCGAAGATTAAATGACGAAACGATGCTAAAATTGGGGTTCAAAGGGGGGCTTGAGATTTAAAACTCAAACAACACCACCTACCTCGCTGGGCTTCACCCGGAGCTTCGTGTCGATCCGTCGGCACCACCACACCTTGTCGGAGTCACATCGCCGGAGCTCGCCTCGCCGGAGCTCGACTCGCTGGAGGTGAAGGAGGGGGAAGAGGGTTTAAGGGAGAAGAGGAAGAAGAAGGAGGGGGGGTGTGTTTTAGTACAAATCACTTAAACGCCCACCCGACAGCCCTGAACCCGAACTCCCGACGGGGTCAGGATTTAGCCCCCCCTAGGCTAAAAACCACGCTCTGAGTGCAACGGCGGTCTCAGAATTTTATTCCGAGACCCCATTCAAAATTTATAAAACTTAACGTTCGAAGTCACTAAATTACGAAAATGCCCCTGGGGCCATTTTTCACAGACGGGCCGCGCCCGCAAAACTTACACCCCTCCTAGTGTAAATGAAACACTATGAACTCAACGGTGCCCTCAGTTTTCCAATCCGAGTCATCGTTTAATAGATACTCGCGTTTCTCCATTAAATGAATGAATTAATTAATTAATTTATCCGTTTAACATTCCGAAAGCGAGCGAGGGGTCCAATCATCCTGCGCCGACAAGTTTTATGTCGTTCCTAGGGTAAACACCCCATTCTGGACCCGTCCGTACACTCGGATCTCTAATCCAAAACTCCGTTTAGGAGTTATACTATTTATTTGGCGTTTCTAGTGTGAACACACTGAAAAATTAATTCCGGCCACACCGGGGCTCAGAATCGCACGCCGTCTGAAGGCGCTGCTCTGGAATAACATCAAGAAATATTCCAAAGTCTTTCTCAGCAAAAACTGGGTTCTTAAAAATGTATCATGATGGAATGGATTGGGGATGATGGAGATGCTAGTACACATATGTAGAATTAAAATGGTGGGAATAAGAATCCACAACCATGGTTTGGTATGGTTGGACAATATTCACCACATCATTGATTTTTAATTTCAGACATGGAATTTTGTATCACCTGTTTAGGTACTATTTTATACTTTTGGAAATAACATGACTTGTGGAATTTTTGGTTGGCATGGGCATCACTTTAGAACCCATGTTCAAATAGGTTTAATAATTACTATTTATTTTTAAAAAATTATTTCTTTTATTACATTGTCTATGATTCATCTTACACCTACATATACTATTGTTTGGACATATTATTTATTCAGACACAATTGGTGGTGCCTTAGAGAGTTGTAATCACATCCTACTTGAGACACCATGACAATCGGGTTCCCGAGCCGATGCTATTTGATTTCAGGTAAAAGTTTAGATCAAGGACCTCACTCATGGTTTCAATTTAGGATTATAGGATGGTTTATGGGATGTTAGGAATATTCCTATGCATGGGACTATTGTGACACCCCAAACCCAGATGCTACTCAATGGTGCCCTGATATTGGTTGGCCACATGAACACAAGCGCATCTCCCCAAACACCAGAGGCTTCCAACAA
Source organism: Viscum album (assembly GCA_963277665.1). Taxonomy (NCBI): domain Eukaryota; kingdom Viridiplantae; phylum Streptophyta; class Magnoliopsida; order Santalales; family Viscaceae; genus Viscum; species Viscum album. Next base: position 36,328,353 of record OY728131.1, read on the forward strand.
GTAGTGAGGGCCTAGGGTGTTTCCGTGGGGTGACTATGCCCTCATTAACAGATTGGAGCACAATGGTAAAAATTTAATATCATGAAAATATAAAAATTAATATAAAATAAATAGATGGAATAATCGAAGCATACATGAATAAAAAACAACTGAATCAACTGATAATCATATAAAATTGATTATGATACATGCCACATCTCTATAAAACTAGAAAACATGGATAAAAGATAGCAGCGATAAAATGATATAAAAAAATAATAAAAAATAAACTAAATACTATGCAAGAATACTGAGCTCTATCTCGATCATCTTCTACCCAAATATATCCTAACGAAATAAATAAATCAGGTGTACAAAGTGGGATCATTACCTTTGACAACACTTTCATACATATAATCTTCCTGGGTACCAATGGAGTCCAAGATATGGTTTGATATAAATATTAGTAGGTCACCACCAATAGTGTCTATAACATCCATCCCATGTCATATAAATTGAAACCATGTTCTAACATGCATATATAAAAGTAATGTAGTATAGTAATGTAAATAACCATGTACTTGCTTTATCCTTAGCAGGTGTCTAAACAAGTAACCATTTCGTTGATTAATTTTCTTCCAATTTATAGTAATTCACATGATGTATAACTAGCATTGACATCCTAACATGAGAACAATAATAATAGTAAAGGATCCAAGTAGTAATAAAGAATCCATTAGATGATAATAATGAAAGGGATCCAAGGTAAGAAACAAGGAAACCTAGACCTCAGGGGTCAATCCAACTTAGAAATAATCTATAGCATGGATATAAGGGGTAATATTGTAAGCCGAGGGAAAACATCCAAGGAATTCCACAATAATGTAATTTCTAAGAGATTCCAAGGAATTCATCCAAGGTAAAATCAGATAAACAATGACTATGACCAATGGAGTATCCAAGGAACCACATGTCTATAGAAGTAATTCTGGATTCAAGGAGTGTATCAAAGGAATATTATAATAATATTGTAGAGATCCTATAGTTTCATACTCGGCATTCATATGTAGACAAGGATCGGGTTCCCAGGTGGGTATAAACCCTAGGATTTAGTGTCCCTAAATCGAAATAGAATCCACGAGTGGTTAAATAATTCCCTTGAGAATCCAAGGATAACTATAGTATGAACACTCCTATAATAATTTCATGGTCCATCTAAAATTTGGCACATCATACTTGATTAATTAATTAATTAAGGCTATGTAATAATTATTCCATTAAATAAGTCAAGGGATTTATTATATAGATTTCATTAGTGTGACAAGACTAATCGGACATGCAACCATTTCCATAATTTCATATTAAATAACTTGGTTCTATCCTTTACGTTTTATAAGTATGATAAGGCAGGATAAAGATGAGTGACCAAATGAAATTCATTTATAATAGACTCGGATAATTGATATTAATAATATACCTTCTAATTTACCTTTAAAATATTTATTGATTAATTTAAAACACTTACCTTATAAGGGATAAGTGAAGATGACATATATACGAATATTCAACAACAATTCAATAGTCATATTATTAAGGAATGGATTACCATTAGCATGGTAAATCCCTAGCGCACCCGAACAACGGTGTAGGAAAACATGTCAAACCACTAAAGGCAATAATATGGAAACACCCCACATGGGATGAATAGAATTGAGGTTGTACCCTCCTAAAAAATGAATAAAATTTATAAAATAATATCTATAACATGATAATAATTAATATAATCAAGAAATATGAATTTAATAGGCCAAGACTGATGAAATAGGAACACACAAAACAATAAAAATATATAAAATGGTGAAACTTGAGGGATGAGTTATAGACCACTTAGACTAGGATCATACGACTCTCCTTATCTAGTATCAGCATTTAGTTTGTCCTGAATTAGAAGAGATCTAAAGAATAGATCAATAACCTAAAAATAGGGAATATGAATTTGCACCTTAATAAATTTATCAAGGATAATAGAAACAAGTAGTGGATAAAAATGAATCAATATCTTACCAAGAGGAATCCAATGAGATGAATGGTGCTTCGATTGGACTATTGATGGAAGAGATATGGAATATCTAATATTAAGTATCCTTTGGATCTTCCAACATTAGGGAAAAGGGGTTCCTTCATTGGAAATAAGAAAAATAAGAGACAGTGAGGTTTAATTACATGTTAGGGGAAAAATGGTCATTTCTATCAAAAAATAGATGCACATAGTTTGGCCACACGGTTGGTCCAACCATGTGCCGACCATGAAAGGATCACTAAAAATGGTGGGGAACCAAATGGTTAGGCCACATGGTTAGAAAAACCATGTGAAAATTGTATAAAATACCTCTACAAAAATGTATAATTTTTTTCATAGGTGTGCAGCTCCTGGCACACAGTTAGGGTGAACTGTGAATCCCGCATCACCCCACTATCTAACCTCTCTTGTTTAGAAGATACCATTTGGTCTGGGTGGTAAGGTTTCTACTAACCGTGTGACCTAGTGATTTCTCCATCGGTAAAGGTTTTGATATTTGAACAAGCCCCAAAAACCCAAAAAACCATTCTGAAATCATTAGACATCTGTATTAGGTAAAAAATAAAGAATTAGAAAAAATTTAAAAGTATACATACCTGAGTGAAAAAATAGGTTCTTACAGTCTCCCCCTTTAAAATAACTCATCCCCAAGTTCCCCTCCCAAGGGTAGTGAATACTATCTAAGAACAACTTTGTCATTTGGGTAAGTACATTGGCCTCCTGGTCCTAGGTTTCATCTTTTACATGACCTTGTTGCCATAACACCCATACTAGAGGGATAAACAAGCCTTTGAGAGAATTTTTCTATGATCAATGTTTCATATAGGATACCCGTCGAACAAAGAATTGGAATATAAATCAAACTCTTTAGGATCAAAAGTGTGATATGATTCAATATGATAATGGAGAAGTTAGGAAATATGGAAGATGTCGGGCATGTCATGGTAACTTTGAGCTAGTATCAACCGAAAGACCACCAGCCCGACTCCCTCCAGAATATCAAATGGGCCGAAATAGGGATGTGCCAACTTCCCTTATCTCTATTTCCATCAATGCTGAAGCCGGGGTGATAACCACAAGAAAACATGATCCCCAACCTTGAAATCTAGAGGTCATTAATGACGATTGACATATGTTTTTTTGTCTAGAATGAGCAGTAGACATATGCTTCTTAATCAAATAAACCTAATCCAAAGTTTCCTACATAGGGTGAGGACCTAGTTGGGTTACCTCACCTACCTATTACCAGCATAGTGGTGAACATAATGATGTACCATAAAAGGGATCGAAAGGATCCATCTGAATGTTCTCCTAAAAGATATTGTTATAGGTGAAATTGATGAGAGGGATATTGTTCTCCCAAGAACCACTGGAAATAAAGGATGCATGTCCTGAGCTTGTTCTCTAACAATTGTATCATCCTTTCTTAATGGACATTGGCCTATGGGTGAAAGACTTTACTCAGAAGCAGTTATGTACCCATATCCATCTACAACCCTACCAGAACCATATTGTGAAATGAGAATCACTATCTAGAAAGATAGTACAAGGGATCCCATATAGTCAGATGATCTCATGGACATTCAGTCTTTCTATCTCATCAACTGAGATAGTATCTTAGATAGGAAGGAAGTGGGATACTTTCATAAGTTGGTCAATGACTAACCATATAATTTATCTATCTTTAGGAGACCTTGGTAAGCTGACTACAAAGTCCATGGAAACATCTTCCCATTTCCATTCTGGGACAATAATTCACTGTAACAATACTTTAGGTCATTTCTTCTCCACATTCACTTGCTAACAGGTGGAACACCTGGTGATAAAACCTACCATCATACATATCATCCTAGGCCACCAATAATGGTGGAACATATCTCGATAAATCTTAAAGATGCCTAGATGAACTACCCACTAAGAATCATGGGACTCACACATTAGTTCTTATCTCATATATATAGAAAAATATACATGTATAAGTATTTGTATGATGTTGTCTCTATCCATAGACCATTCCAGAGACAAATGAACCAAGCCTTCATGATTAGAAAATTTCATTCTCCTCACCTTATCAAGGAGTGAAATATCAAGGATAAGAATATGAATGCTCATGAATTTCATGAAACTTATGATGCAACTCAGAAAATAGGGACAAAAATTTCCATTCATCAGTGGCTTCCTATACAACCCATGCCTCAATATTCTACCTCAGCATATTCGCTACCTCATTGCCTTTTCATGGTGTATATGCCGGATTAAAATTGAAGGATTGAAGATATCAGACCCATATCCACCATATGATATTCATGTTACCATGTGAAAAGATATATTTGAGGCTCTTTTGGTATGTATACACCAAAACGTCACCCCCAACAGGTTTTGTCACTATAAAAGTATGACATGGACAACTGCTACTCACTCAAGGTCATGCATTGAGTAATTTATCCCTTAAGGATTCAACTTCAGAGATACATACATAATAAATTTATAATATTGAATCATCACTTCACATATCCCGATGCTATATGCATCATAAAAAACTGTATATCCTCTGATATGATTTAGAAAAATCACAACATGTACTTATTCAAGCTTTCTTTTTTAGTTCCTAAAATTATTTCTTGCACATTTCTAACCATTAAAACTTTATACCATTATTTATAAGACAATTAAGAGGTAAAAACTATCTTGAGAAGTCCTATATGAAATTCTTATAATATATAGTCATCCCTAAGAAACTTCATATATGAAACATGTTCTTAATTTGATAGTAAGAAACCGCAACAATCACACTCTCTAGGTCAATAGATACTCCTAAATTTGAGATAATATAACCCATGAAATGAACCTTTCCAATCTAGAAGCAGCACTTATTAATATTGGGATAAATATTATTCTCTCTCAACATATTCAAAATGATCTCAAGGTTCTTATCATGGTCTCTACAAGTGTGAGAATACACTAAAAAGTCATCCAAAAAGATTACCACAAATAAATCTAGATAGGGGTTTAAAACCCTATTCATCAAGGATATGAAAATTATGGGCATATTCACGAGAACTAACAACATAAAAATATAATCATAACCATACATACTAAAGAAATATCTACGAGGTATTTTTTATGGCCTGACATGAACCTAAGTATATCCCAACATCAAGTTGATTTTATAAAACACCTTAGATCCTTTGATATGGTCAAATAGATCATATATTCGAGTAATTGGATAAATATTCTTGACCTTAATCTAGTTCAACCATATGTAATCCATGCATAGATGAAGGGTCCCACCAGGTTTATTTGTGAAAATCATTGGTTATCCCCATGAGGAAGTGCAAGGTCGTATACAACCATTGGCCTCTAAATCCCAAAACTGCCACATGACCTCATTGAGATCAATATGTTCCATCTAGTAAGGATTAATGGAAACTAGAGATGCTCATGAAATGAGATCAATCTTAAAATCATACTCTTTCTCAATAGGTAATCCAAAAAAATCATTAGTAAAAACACCCCTAAAATGATCTACTATCGGAGGGAATTCAGAATAATGTAAACCTTGATTCTCATTGAAAATATTGTTAACATGGGTGATCACTCAACCTAGTCCATGAATATATAGTCTAACTCTAACATCCAAGATATCCCAATCACTCCTGTGTATATAACTATCACCCTTAGGTGATGTAAATAAAACCCCGTGACAATGAAAATATACAAATGAGTGATATGTGACCAAAAAATTCATATTAATAATGACATAAAATCCTATCATCTGATGAATAAAGGCATGTCACAAGAAAATGTAACTTTACACCTCAAGGAGAAAATCCCTTCATTGGCGTATTCTCTCTGACCATACTGTAGATGGTGCATCTAGGGTAATTAAACAATAGTAATACTATCTTTATAGCCTAAGACTTTCCATGATAAATAAAGAGATGAAGGTATGTGAAGCACCTGTATTAAACAAAGAAGAAACTATAGTGGATGATACTAGAATAATACCTGATACTATAGATGGAAATACACTTTTATCCTCCGGTATCGGCTGCAGTGCGTGAAACTGACTCGATCCATGACCTTGTGCTATAACTAGACTACCCCGATCATGACCGTTTGCTCGAACTACTAAAAATATAAATTCTGGCTAATATAGCCCTAATATATTCCTCATTTTTCCATTCTAGTGATACTATAACTTCCCATCTAATGCGATAGAAAATAACCTTCCCCTTAAGGTTGAGCTAGTGTAGATATACTTCCACTAGAAGTAGATGGAAAGGATTGATAGAATATCTGCAGATTCCCCATAAAGTCTTAAGAAGGACACTCCATCAGGTCTATATCACATTGATACTGTAGATTCCCATTCCTTCTACATTAATGGTATACAATAGAGCTTCTAGTGTGGTTAATATGACTTCCACTACCATGACATGAAACCTCCAGGGAACGTTTCCTACTACCAGATGAACTACTGGTCTGCCTCATCACTAATCAACTATACCTGGTACTATGGACTCTCCTTAGGGTTCTCTTAGCAATAAGATATTTATTAACCGTTTAACATAAATTAGGTTTTTGAAAACATATACCAGAGTATGGATGGAATACTCGATCCCATCCTCGAAGCGTCTAGTATGAAAAATCTCATCATTGTCTAGAAGTTGTGAAAAGTGATTCAATGTAGTAAAACATGATAAATAATCCATTACTAATATGACACCCTAATATAGAAGAATTAACACTCTATATCAGTTATCCCTTAGAATCTATGGAAATAAGTAATCATATAAATCAGTTTGAAAGTCATCCCAGATCATGTCCTGATGCCTACCAGCCTGGGTAATCACATCCCACCAGCGATTGACTGAATCACGTAGCATGTACCCAACAAGATTTACCCTACATTATGGATGATTCTTTAGATGATATAATATATATAGGGTTTCCTATAGATAATAATTAATTTCTTATGGGACACTATCCTCTTAGAATGTGGAAGGAGGCTGCTGTTGGAACCCATAGTCAGATCAGCCATCATAGGTGCAGGTGATAGAGCACCCTGCACGGATTGCATTAGATGTAGGAATCTCTCATGAAGTTGAGAGTCAATTCCTAGATTAGGTATGATTTCCGACGCCACAAGTGGAACTCTTTGTGGGAATAATGGTGTATTAGGGCCCACCATGGCTGGATAATGCTTTTCTTTACCCTCTTGGAACAGGACATGAGGGCGTCGTGGTGGAATTGGCCTACAAATGCCAATCGCAAGCCTCAAAACAAGCTTTGAAGAATATATATATAAATAATATTACCTGAATGAAAGGAAATTGATCACTACCCTTGGTATACAAAACCAAATACCCGCTTATAAGGGTAGATATTGCTAAGAATTATTTTTTAATTAGGGGGGTTCTAGTTGGTAAAATGACAATAGTACATTTACTTTTCATTTACTGGAAAGAATTTGGTTTTATAAGTCAAGTTTCACTTTTATTGTTTTAATTTTCCTATTTTCATATATCAAATCTCATTTAAAACGGATTTTAATTCCCATTGAATCAGGTCCCATACACCTTATCATTGAAATAAACACCCATTTAATTTCATTCAAATGGTTCGAATCAGTAAATTACCTATTCCAACCTGCGAGGGCCCATACACCTCATGAATTGAAACTAGAAATCACTCAATCATAGTCAAAGAGAAGAACAAATATATATATATAAATATATATAAAAAATTATCACTCAATAATCACAAGTAGTATAAGTAATAAAAGTAATTAAATGAACCTATATATCATAGAATATGCATGGAATGTGACTTATATGTGCCTACGATGATGCGTGAAACAATTATCCATTCCCTCATGTCATCGATCCAAGGATGAAATAAACCCATTAAAATAAATTATTATAATAACTATTTCCTAATTTGTGTGTCACCCAACAATGAAATGTTATCATCCTTAATAAGAAAAATTAAAACAACAATCATTAATCAGGAAACTCAGCATTTACCCAGATCATTAGTTACCTATGCCCATGCAAGAATTATAACCTAGTTCCAAAGAATTTATAATCTCCTATCTATTGTATCCAAATAGTAAAGCATGGAAAGAAATCTTTGGTAACACTTTGTGATGTCCCAAACCAAGATACCACTCAAAGGTTCCCTGAGCCTAGTTGGCCACATGGGCTCAAGTGCATCTCCATGAGCACTAGAGGCTACCGACTAGCAATAAGGGCCTAGGGTTTGTCCGTGGGGAGACTAATACCTCATTTACTGAGTGAATCACAATGGTAAAAATGAAATATTAATTAAATAGAAAAATAAATATAAAAAAAACTGATGGAACAACAGAAGAAGACATGAATAATAAACAACTAAAGAAACCGATAATCATATAAAATTGCTGATGATACATTCCATGTATCTATAAAACTGGAAAACATGGATACAAGTTATCTTGAATAAAATTTTATACAAAAAAAGAAAAAATAATACAAAAAATATCCATGAATCTAGAGCTCTAGCTTGGTAATCTTGTATCAAGATCTATCCTAATATACATAAGCAATCAAGTTTCCAAAATGGGATGGTTCCCTTTGTTGACCCCTGCATACATGAAATCTTCCCAGGTACCAATGGCCTCCCTAATAGAGTGTGAGATAAATCCTTTTAGGCCACCAATAACATCATTTATCACATATATTCCATTTAATATAAATTGAAATAGTTTACCCACATGAATATATAAGTGTAATGAAATATAGTATTGTAAATACCCAAGTACCATCTTCAACATCATCCGATGTCTAAAAATTTAAGCATTTCATTAATTAATTATGTTCTAGTTTATAATAAGTCACATGAGGTAAGACCATCATTGAAACCTGACATGATAATAATAATCATAATAGTAAAGTATACAAATTATAACAACACATCCATGATGACGATGATAATGAAAGTGATCCACGGTAATAACCAAGAAATCTTTAACCTTAGGGGTTAATCCAACTCTGTAATAATATGTAGCCTTGCTATAAGGGTTAATAGTGTATTACAAGGGAAAATACCCAAGTAATTCCAAAATAATGTAATTTCTAATCAAATTTATGTAATTCATCCTATTTAAAATGGTATAATAAATGACTAGGTGTAAAGGTGTATCAAGGTTCCACATGTCTTTAGAAATCATGTTGTATCCAAAAAGGGTATCCAAGGAATTATATAATAATAATGGTTGGATCCTTCAGTGTCATACCAAGTATCCAAAATTAGAAAAGGACTATGTTCCAAGGTATGTATCAATCATGGAAACCAGAATCCCTGAATCAGAATGGAATCCTTGACTGCACAAGGAATTACCTGGAGAATCCAAGGATAACTCAAGTATGAACAGTCCTATAATAATGTTAAGTTCCATATACAATTAGTCACCTTATACTTGATTAATTAATTAATTAAGGATATGTAATAATTGTGCCATTAAATAAGTCAAGGGGTTCATTCCATAACGTCCATTAGTGTGAAAAGGATAATAAAAAATTCAACAATTTCTATCATTTCATATTTAATTACTTGGTCCCCTCCTTTAAATATCATAAACATGAAAATGTTGTCTAAGGACGTGCATCCACATACCAATCATTTATATTAGGCTAGGCCAAGTTATATCAATATTTTAATTTACAATTTAACATTTAAAGACTCATTATTTAATTTAGAACAATTACCTTAGAAGGTTAAAGTGGAACTAACATTTACAAGGCTATTCAACAGAAATAAAATAGTCATGTTATTAAGGAAGGAATTGACATTACTGTGGTCAAGTATTAGCGCACCCGAATGGCGGCACATACAAACATGTAAAACCACTAATGTCATAATTATGGAAAAATCCTCCATGGTATGGATAGAGATTATGTTGTAACCACCAACTAGATGAATAAAATATATAAAAAAATCTCTAGAACATGATATTATTCCAACTAGATTAACGATGCTTCGACTAGACTCCAGAAAGAAGAGATATGAGAGATCCTAGATTCAGTGGCCTTGGGAGCTTCCAACACGATGGAGTAGGGTTTCCTTCACTGAGAATAGAATAAAATAAGACAGGGTGAGGTTTAATTAGAAGTTAGGGAAATAATTTTCATTTTACCAAAAATAATAGAGGTGCACAGTTTTGCTGAATAGTTGTCCAAATCTTGCACCAACCATGAAAGGCTCACTAGTTAAGGAGGGCCCCCATGGTTAGAGAAACTATGCACCAACCATGAAAAATATGTCTGGTAAATTTCCTATAGTTTATTTTACAGGAATTTAACCCCTAGTGCATGGTTAGGGAAAACTATATGCCCTGCTTCAATTCACTATCTATCCCCGAACAGTTAGTAGAGATTGTGTGAGTTGGGTTTTATGGTTTCTAATAACCATTCGGTCTGGTGATTTTCTCCACCAGTCGGGGTTCTAATAAACGAACAATCCTCAGAAAGCCTTAAAACCTCCTTGAACCCATTAGGAATCTGTATTATATCCAAAATAAATAATTAGTCCCAATATAAAAGGATCCATACCTGAGTAAAAAATGATGTTTTCACAGTATTCCCCTTTAAAGGAACTCATCCCCAAGTTCACCATACAAGGGTGAAAAAACACTATCTAAGAACAAATCGGGTAACTTTGTATATATGCCAACCTCTTACTACCAGACCTTGTCCTATTGATGGATGTGATACCATAACACCCATACTAAAAAGATAGACTGGCCTCAGAGAGCCTTCATGCTCCGATCAACAATGTGTATTGGATACTTCATGAATGAAGCATCAGAATTTTAATCAACCTCATTGGGATCAAAAGCGTGAGATGAGTTATCATCATAATGGTGGAGAGGTGAAATGTGAAATATATCATTCATGGAACCATAATTTTGAGATAGTAGAAACATATAGGCTACTGACTAACTCTCTCCAAAATCTCAAGCATCCCTTTGTAAGGAGGTGATAACTTCCCTTCCCTCCATATTCATCTATGACTGAGCCTGGGTGATTCCCAGAGGAAATCAGAATCCCCGACCATGAACTCCAGAGGATGTCGATGATGGAGGACATACAATTTATGTCTAGAATGAGTAGTATAATGACGCTTCTTGATCAGATGAACCTCTTCCAAAGTATCATACATGATATATTTTCCTAGTAGGGATTCCTCATATACCTCTAACCAGCATAGGGGGGAATAACTCATCAAACCATACAAGGGATCAAAAGGATCCATCTTAGTTATCTCATGAAAAATATTATTATAGACGAACTCAATGAGAGATATATATTTATCCCGTGAACCATAGAAATCATGTTTTCATTCCTCGAGCATGTATTCTAACATCGGTATCGTCTATTTTGACTGGCCATAGGTCTGAGGGATAAAGGATAATATTAGAAGCACCTGTGTACCCATATCCCTCTACAACCCCTATGAGAACTGTGATGTGAAATGAGCGTACCTATCTGTAATGATTGTATGAGGGAACCTATGTAGTCCGATTATCTCACAACCATAAAAATATTACAATATCATTAACTGAGAATGTCTTCTGGAAAGGGAGAAAGTGGGGTAATTTATTCAATTGGTCAATGACTACCCATATAGTGTCTCTACCTCTAGGTGGAATAGGTAAGCTAACTATAAAGCCCATGGAAACATATTTCCATTTCTATTCTAGGATTGTTAGTGGCTATAATAATCCTACAAGTCACCAGCGATCCACCTTCACATACTAGTTGATGGAACACCTAGTAATAAAACTTGCTATTTGACATTTCATCCTAGGACACCAATATGAAGGTCACATATCTCGATACATATTGGAGATTCTTTTATGAATTACCCACTAGGAATCATGGGAATCACACATCAGTTCCTCTCTAAAATTTTTAGGAACCTATAAACAACTATATATGCCTAGGATGTAATCTCTATCCACAGACCAATTTGAAGGTGAGTCTTCTTCTAAAATAGTCTCATGGAGAACCAAACATTTTGGATCTAAAAATTAAAGACTGTTAACCTTATCTAGTTGTGAAGAGGTAAATATTAGGGATTAGAGATAATACTACTCATTACTATCACAAAACTCTAGATGCAACTCAGAAAAGAGGGCCATCAGTTTCCATTCACCATTGGTTTCCCATACGGCCTACGCTTGTGTCTTCAAACTCAGCACATCCACTACCACATTACATTTTCTAGGAATATATTAAGCTCAAAACTGAAGTACTAAATATATTATAACCATATCTACTATTTTAGATTCAGGTCACACTATCATAAGATATATTGGAGTCTCTTATGGTTTTTATACACCACAAAATGCTCACCCAATAGATAGTGTCTCCAGAAATGTAAGGCATGGACAACTACTTCTAGCACGAGGTCATGTGTTAGGTAATTTTTCTCATTATGCCTTAAATTCTAAGATCCTAATAAAACAAGTATATCCTATTTCCTCAACATTTAAGCTAGATAGATTCTAGATGCATCAAAAAACAATATATATCCCCTTCCCATCTCTAGAATAATAAGAATAGGTATCAAGAAAATCATTCCTTTTATATCCTAAAAGGATTTATCGCATGCTTCGAAACATAGGAACTTAGAAAACTTCATTGTAAGACTAGTAATAGGTGAAATAGGGCTTGATAAATCCTTTATGAAACAACTATAATATCCATCCAACCCCACGAAAATTCACATATCAAAAGTTCTTTTGGGTTTCTCCTAGGAAACCACAACACTCACCCTCTCTAGGTCAAAATAAACTCTTGAATTCAATATAATATGACATAAGAAGTAAAATTTTTCAAACTAGAAGTGGATCTCAACAAGCTTGGCATAAAGCTAATGCTCTCTCAGTGTATTCAAAATTTTATCAAGGTGCTTAGCATGGTCACTAAGAGTGTGAGAATAAACAAATATTTCATAAATAGATTCTTTGAAAAAATAATCCAGATAGGGGTGAAAACCTCAATTCATCAAGTCCATAAAGATAGAAGGCACATTCATGAGATCGGATGGCATATAACGATACTCATACAAACCATACCTGCAATAAAAATCTGAATGAGATATTTTTTATGGTTTAACTTTCACCTGATCATATCCTGATTTTAATATGATTTTATAAAACATATAAGACACTAAAATCTGGTCAAAGAGATCATATATTAAATGTTGTTGGTACTGGTTCTTCATCATAAGCTTGTTCAACCATTTGAAATCCAGGTATAGATAAAGGCTATCATCCACCTTATTTTATAAATTCATAGGTGAACCCCAAGAGGATGTTCTAGGACGTATAAATCATCTGGACTCTAAATATTCAAACTACCACTTGAGCTCTTGGAGCTTAGTAGGTGCCATCCTTTATAGAGGAATTGACACTGGAGCTAATCCTAGAATGACTTTAGATGTAAAATATAACTCTATCTTAGTGGTATGAAAAAAAATCACTAGTAAATACATTCATGAAACAATATATTACTAGAGGGAATTCAATTTGATTAAACCCTAATCCTCCACAAATATATTAGCAATCTGGATGGTCACTTCAATTAGCCCATGATTCTCTGACCAATTTCTTCTATCGTGGACTTCCAACTAACCATTGTGTAGATAATGTTTTCCCTTCGGTGATGTAAACAATACCTTGTGGTGATCGGTATCTACATAGACATGATATGGGACTAACCAATCCATACTGTTAATGACATCAAAGCCTATCATCTCAATAAAAGAGGTCCCACAAGAAAGATAAATTTCCTAAATCAAGGGGACAGTCCCCTCATTGGCATATGACCTATGATTGTACTCCCAATAGTGTATCTACGGCCATTAAAACACAAAAATACTATACTTTCAGCCTTATACGTTCCACGATAGATATAAAGATTAAGGAGTGTGAAGAAATTATATCAAACAAAGAAGATACTATAGTGGAGGCTACTAGAATAGTTCATCTTCATATATATGGTCCTGCACTCTGATCCTCATGTATCATATGCAATGCATGTAACTGACATGATCTATGGCCCTATGGTACAACTAGACTACCCCGACTATGAATGATTTATTGGTGATGCTGAAAATATGATGTCTAGCTACTATGTTAATGACCTCCTCGACCAGGCCTGCTAGTGCAACTACAACTTCCTACTTGACACAGTATAAAAGAACCTACCCAAAAGGTGGAGCTAGTGTGGATCCTCTTCCACTAAAAGTAGTTGAAAAGGCCCAAAATAATCTTTAAAAATTCCCCCATATGGCTACAAGCACGACACTCCATCGAGTCTCTATTTCACTGAGGATTAAGATGTCATTGCTGTCTATATTAATGGAATATAATTGACCTAGTAGTGTGGTTACTCTGCCTACCACTGCTCTAATTTGAAACCTCAAGGGAACATTTCCTACCACTGGAAGAAATATTGGCCTACCTAGGAACTTATCCTCTATGCCTAGTACTATCACCTTCCCTCAGGTTGTGCTTAATGAAAAGAGATTGATTTACTATCTTAGGGAAATTAGGTAGGATAAAGATGTTCACCTGAGTACATATGGAATATTGGATCCCATCCTCAAATCATATAGCATGAAAAAGATCATCACCAGCTGGAAGTGGTGAAAATCACTAAAACATAGTAAACCATGTTGAATACTACCTAAATGATATAACACCTTGCTCAAGATGAATGAATTATCAGGCTTAGTCATCCCTCAACATATGAGGGAATAATTGAACATATAAAGAAGTTAAAAATTCATCCCAAATCATACTCTGATGGAAACCATCATGGGTAATCACTTCTTACCAGTTCATGGGAAAATCACATATCATGTAAACAAAAAGATTGACCCTCAAATTTGGATATGTTTTGAGATTCTCAATGATAAATAGGGTGGCCTCTAGAAAAGACTCATTTTCTTGTGGACAACCATCCCCTGAGAAAGTGGGAGGATGCTACTTCTGTAACTCACAATCCAGATCATCCATTATAGGTTCAATTTGTGGAGCACTCGGCATGGAATACATCCGATGTAGTGAACTATCATGAAGTTAAGTGTTAGTGCATATATCAGTTATAACAGGTGGTTACTCGGGTGTTACTCATAGTGAGAAGATTGGCAGCTTAGGGTCTACCACATCTAGATAGTGGTCATTACTACCCTCCTATAGCATGAAATGAGGACATCAAGGTGAGATTAGTATACAAATTCCATGAAAACTCCTTAGAATACGAATTTATGTATATTGACAGTAATAAAAGAATCAAAATGAAAGTGATGATATCAATAACCATGGTTTACCACCCAAACTACCGTATTAGAAGTCCAGTTATTGGTAAGTGTTCTTTTTTAAATTGTGGGGGTTATAGTAGTTGAAAGGTCAATAGTATTTTTCCTTTTCATTTACTGGAATCTATTTCGTTTTATAAGAGACATTTCAATTTTATAGTTTTATTTTTATTAATTTTATATATCAATGATCATATAAAATGGATTACCATTCCCAGTGAATCATGTCCCATACACCTTATCCCAAAAATTGACACCCATTTAATTTCATTATAATGGATCAACTCAGAAAATTATCTATTCTGACCCACAAGGGCCCATACACCTCAAGAATTGAAACTAGTTATCACTCAATCAAATTTAAAGAGAATCATATGAATATATATATATATATATATATATATATAAACAAGTCCCACTCAAGAATCACAAGAAATATAATTAATCTAACCAATGAAATTCACCTATATGGCATGGTATAAGCATAGAATGTGAATTCTAGGTGCCTATGATGATGTATGAAACAATGATCTTTTACATCATTCCATCCAACTAAGGATGAAATAAAATCCTAAATCATAATAATGATAATAACTATCATATAACATGTGTGTCACCCACCGGTGAAATGAAGTCAACAATAATAAGAAAAAGTAAAACAGCAGTCATTATTCAGAAAACTAGACATTTAACATGAACATGGGTTATCTACACCTAGGAAAGGATTATAACCAAGTTCTAAAGAATTCCTAATATCATTTATATTTTCTTCAAATAGAAATGCATGAAAAAAATCTGTGAAACCAATTTATAGTGTCCTGATCCTATATGCCATTCAATGGTTCCCTAAGCCCGGTTGGTCACATGGCCTCAAGCGCATCTCCATAAATGACAGAGGCTACTAAATTACAGTGATGTCCTAGGATGTGTCTTTTTGGAGATGATTCCATAATTACGAGAGTGAAGAAAAACTTTTAAAATGCAATATCAAGTAAATAGAAGATGTAATAT
Organism: Viscum album; assembly: GCA_963277665.1. Lineage (NCBI taxonomy): Eukaryota > Viridiplantae > Streptophyta > Magnoliopsida > Santalales > Viscaceae > Viscum > Viscum album. The sequence continues at coordinate 36,344,797 of OY728131.1, forward strand.
AAAGTGAAAATATGGAACAACAGAAGTAGACATGAATAATAAACTAAAAAACTGATAATAATATACAAAATACAATGATAAATGTAATATATATATATAACTAGTAAACATGTATATAAGGAAGTATGAATAACATTCTATAAAAAATAAAAAAAATAAAAAAGGAACTATCCAATAATCTCAAGCTCCAGCTCAGTTATCTACTACCTATCTCCATCCTAATGAAAACAAGAAATCAAGTGTCCAAAGTGGGATGCTTCCATTTGTCAACACCTAGGTACATGTAATCTTCTTGGGTACCAATGGTGGCATATATAGGTTGTGAGATAAATATCAATAGGCCACCACAAACTATATCTATAACATATAGTCAATTTAATATAATTTGAAATAGTGTGTCTTCATGTATATATAATAGTAAATAATAATAATAGTGTAAATACCTAAGTACATGATTCAAACTCAGTTTTTGTTTGAAAACGAACCATTTCATTAATTAATTATGTTCTAGTTTATAATATGTCATAAGAGGTATAATTTTCACTCACTTCTTGGAAAGATAATAATAATAATAGTAAATGATCCATGTTGTAATGATACATCCATGAAGATGATAATAATGAAATGGATCCAAGTTAATAACCAAGGATTATTTAACATTAGGGGGAAATCAAACTAATTAATAATTTGTAGCTTGGATATTAGGGGTAAGAGTGTAATCCAATGGGAACACCGAATGAATTCTAAAATAATTTAATTTCCAATCGAGCCTAAGGAATTTATCCAAGGTAAAATGGGATAAGAAATGACTAGGACCAAGGGTTTATCCATGGATCCACATGTCCGTAGACATCATGATGTATCCATGGAGTGTATATAATTCATCCTATAATAATAATGTTGGGATCCTATGGTGACATACTATGAATCCACTAGTAGATAAGGATCAGGTTCCAAGATTGGTATCCACCATGGAAACCGACATCCCTAAATTATAATGGAATGCATGAGTGCCCAAGGAATTAACTTTTGAATACAAGGTTAAATCAAATATTAACAATCCTATAATAGTTTCAAGGTCCATATAAAATTACGCGCCTTATAATCGATTAATAAATTAATTAAGTCCATTTAATAATTATTCCATTTAAAAATTCATGGGGTTTATTCCATACCTTTCATTAGTGTGACAAGGAAAATAGAATAAGAAAACATCTCTATCATTTCATATTTAATTACTTGGTTCTCTCCTTCACCATTCCTAAAATTTATAAGGTGGTATAAGGATGAGAAACCATGTGAAATTAATTTATAATAGAATATAATTAGTGATACCAATAATATACTTTCCAATTTACCATTTAAATATTCATTGATTAATTTATAACACTTACCTTAGAAGGATCAAGTGGAAATAACTTATACAAGGATAGTTACCACTAATTAAATATTCATATTATTAATGAAGGGATTACCATTAGTAGGTTCAAGCCATTGCGCACCCGAAAAATAGGACACACAAACATGTTAAACCACTAAAGGCATAAATATGGAATCACTCTACATTAGATGGATAGAATCGAGGTTGTAACCTCCAATGACATGAATGAAATTTATAATTTTTTATGGAAAATGATAACAATGAATATAAGAAAGGAATATGAATTTAATAGTCAATGCTCAATGAAATCAACAACGAAAATTTATAAAATGATGAAACTTGAGTGATGAGTTATAGACCACCCACCTTAGCCTCATACGATTCTCCTCATCCAGTATCAGCCTTTAGATTTTATTGGATTAGAAGATATATGAAGAATGGATCAATGCCCAAAAATTGGGAATATGTGTGATGTAATAGACCTAGATTTCACTTAATAGGTGCCTTAATCTCGGTGGGCCACATGGCCTCAAGAGCATCTCTCCAAATTCTAGAGGCTACCGACTAGTAGCAAGGGCCTAAGGCATGTCCGTAAGAAGACTATTCCTTCATTAGATAAGTGTAATGAATTTGATAAATATAAAATGATGTAAATAGATGAAGAAATACAATTAAAAAAAACTAATCAAAGGAAAAATAAAGAAAAAGTAACAATAACTGAAATAAATAGAATAACATACAACAACTGATGATGATATGTCATGTATCTATAAAATTGGAAAACATGGATACAGAAAATAAAAATAACTTGTTCCAAAAATATATAAAGGATATAAAAAACTATCCCAAGTATCCTAAGATCTGGGTCAGTCATCTGATATCAATATACATCCTAAACAGTATGAAATCTGGTTATCAAACATGTATGATTCCCTTTGTTAATAGTTGTAACCATGTAATCTACTCTGGGTACCAAACTATGCCTGAAGAGGGTGTGAGATAAATCTCAATGGGCCACCACCAACAGTGTATATAACATTGATCTTATGTAATGGAAATGTAACAGTGTTAAAGCATGCATATATATAATGTAAAACAATATAATGTAACTAAATACCCATGTACCTGCTTCAGCCTTAGGGTAGTGTCTGAACATGTAACCAGTTCATAAATTTAGTAATTAACAATTTATGTTGGTAGTTCATTTGAGGCTTATCCAATGTTCATATCACCATGTGATAGTATTAATAGTTATTATTCCAAGATATAACAAGGCAACCATGATTGATGATATTTAATAATTAAGTTCCAAGGTAATGACCAAGGAAATGTAGATCTCAAGGGAATATAACTCAGTAGTATCTTAGTCTAGTTAAGGGGAAAGAGTTTAATACAAGGATCATGTTACAAGTTATTCCATAATAATGTGCCTATAGAATCCAAGGTGATCATCCAAGGTTAAATGGGGCTAAGCAGTGACTAGGCCTTATGGGCTATAACCATGGATCCTTATTGTAAATACTAGATCCAAGGAGTGTATCCAAGGCATCCTATAATACTATGTGAGGGATTTTATGATGTCATGCTTGTAATCCATGAATAAAAAAGGATTATGATCTAGGTGGGTCTCAACCTAAGCAAGCCACATCCTTGATTCTGAATGAGGTTTCCAAGTGTTCAAGGCATTCCCCGATAAGAATCCTAGGTGAGATCGAGTCACACCACTCTAATTTGATAATTAATCCATATATATAATTTTAATTGGTTCATTCCTTTCCTTTCATTAGTGTGAATATACCAAATAGCATGAAAACCTTTAATAAATTCATAAATAATCAATAAATCTATTTGGTTTAAGGATTTCCTTTCATTAGTGTGATACGTCCAAGTAGCATGAAACCATTATTAATTACATTTAATGCATATTAAATAATTAAGTCCCATTATACTAACTTCTATTAATGTGTTAAGGGGTGATAAGGACATACAACCTATTATTTATTTACATTTAATCTGGTCAAGTCATATACTTAGTATACTTCCAAATTTACATTTCATATTTAATTATCAATTGAAGCACTTAGCTTAAGTAGGTTGAGTGGTGAACATACACGGTACATTCCATTATGAAATTAAAAATATAAATCAAACTATTTAATATAGAAAATATTACCCATAGAAAGGTCAAACTAATTCACACATGAACGGTGGATCAAACATGTCAAATACTGAAAACCCAATTATGGAATAGCATCCTACATGTGATGGATCGAGTTGTGGGCATTTCCACCAATAATTAATCACATATATGGAAATAGAATAACCATATGATTCTAATTATTAAAATCATGGATTATAAAATCAATAAATGACACCCAATGAAATCGGTGGGCCCCACTCGATAATTCCAAAATCAACGAACCCCAGGGAAGAGTTATAGAACAACCACTTTTGGGTTGTATGATCCTTATCCTTCAATATAATTTTCTATTTTGTCATAGATGATATTATATTTGAGAAAAAGGAAAAAATGATCACACCTCGATAACTAGGTCAAGATCAAGAGAGGAGAAGAATGACTAAAAATGACTCGAGTACTTACCATTGCACTTCAAACAAGGAAAATAGAAGCTCAATAAAATCTAGGATGAATGAGATCTTTCAATCCCAACATTTGGCCTTCAAAGAGATCCAAAATGATATTAAAATAGTTTCATCACATATGAATTTGGATTAGGAATAATGAGGAATCTTAATTAGATCATTAAGGAAAAATGGTAAAATTACCCATAAAATAGTCTGTATAAGGTTTGTCAACAGAGTTTTCTAAACTATATGCCAACCATGCATGGGTACATGGGAAAAAGGGGAGATCTGACTGTTAGGATACACTGTTAGGGAAACTGTACACGAACCGTGTGGTAAGGCTCTGTCCAAAAATATTTCACCTACACGGTATTCTCTAACCATGTGGACTTCCCACACAGTTTACTATAAATCATGCACCAGTATTATTTTCCAAAAATCTATATTATGAGCTCTGAACAATCCCCAGACACCCACAAAACCTGAACTAACATAGTATGCATCAAAATTAGGTCCAAAATAAAGAATGAGACCGAAATTTAAAGGATCCATTCCTGAGTGAAAACCCATGTTCTTGTAGTCTTTCCCCCTTAAAAGAACTCGTTCCTAAGTTCATATTCCATGGGTAGAGAACAACTATCTGAGAAAAAATCTAGCCACTGGGAATGTATGTCAGCTTCCCTCTCCCAAGTCTTGCCTCTACACAGCCATGCTTCCATAGAACCTGTACTAGAAGGACCAAATGGCCTCAGAGAGCCTTCATGCTCCAGACAATTATGGGTATTGGATACTCCTCAAAGGTAGCATTGATATCCAACTAAACATCCTTGGTGTCAAAGTTATGAGATTGGTAAGCATGATTCCAATGAATCTATGATACATGGAATACATTGTTCATGACACGGTACCTCCGAGGTAGTAGAAATCTATAGGATACATGCTCGAATCTCTGTAGGATCTCAAATGACCCTATATAATGAGGTAGTGGATTACCTTTCTTCCATTACTATATAATCCCTATATATGGAGATACTTGGAGGAAAACAAGATCCAAGACCTCATTCTATAGAGGTTATCGAAAATGATCAGAATACAATTTATTTCAATAATAAGAAGCTGTCATATTCTTTCTGATAAGCTGAACCTACTTTGAAGTCTCCTGAATGAGATGAGGACCTAGAAGGGCTGCCTCCTCTACCTCTAGCCAGCATAAAGATGAACAACATGAACTAATATATAAGTTCTCAAAAGGGTCGATCTAAATTATTTCCTCAAAGATATTATTATAGGTGAACTCAATGAGACAGATATGCTTTTCCCAAGATCTTTTGAAATCAATGACACATGCTTGAAGCATATACTCTAGAACATGTATTCTTCTTTCCAATTTTCCATCAGTATGTGGGTGAAAATATTTTCTTAAAAGAACCTATGTTCCCATATACATCTACAATCCCTTCTATAATCATGACATGAAACAAGTTTCCCTATCTGGAATGATGGCACGAGGGACCTCGTGTAGCCGTATAATCTCACATACAGACAGTATTCTTAAGTCATCAACTGATAATGTACCTAGAATCGGAATGAAGTGGGATACTTTCATCAGTCTATCAATGAAAACCCATACAACATTAATACCTCTAGGAAACCTAGACAAACCAACTATGAAGTCTAAATAAACATATTCCCATTTCCATTATTGGAATGGAAGCAACTATAACAAACCTTCAAGTCTCTGGTTCTCCACCTTCACCTGTTGACAGGTGGAACACCTAGTGACAAAGTTTTCCATCTAACACTTCATCCCAGTCCACCCATACTAGAATCACATGTCTTAATACATTTTTGAGATGCCTGTATGAACTTACCACTAAGAAGCATGAGACTATTTTATCAAATCCTCTCTTATATCTGTAAGAACCCAGACACATCCATGAATACATAGGATGTTTTACCTATCCACATACCAATATTGAATTTGTTTATCTCCTAATATGATCTCAGGTATAATCAATTCTTTCAGATCTAAAAACCATCTACTCTTCACCTTCTCAAGGAAGGAGGAGGTAACTACCAAATATGAGAGATAATACTACTTGGGACTATCTAGAAACTCAAGATGTAGTTTATAAAAAAGGGCCATAATCATCCATTCATCACTGGATTCCCATATAACACGTGTTTGAGTTTTATAAATTAGTGCATTTACAACCACATTTCCCTTCCCATGTTCATAGACAAGCTAAAAACTAGAGTATTGTAGATATTGGACCAATATTTTCTATTTGAGGTTCAAGTCACACTGATTAAAGATATATTTAACAATATTATGTTACATGTAAACCAAAAATCACTAACCCAAAAGATAGTGTCTCCAGCAAAGTAAGGCATGGAAAACTGCTTATATCTCAATGTTGTGCATTGGGTAATTTTCTTTATGAAGCTTCAACTGCTGATATCCATACACCACAACTCTTTCCTCCTATATCATTAATGACCCTAGGATTATTCCTGATGTATCATAGAAGATGGTTTAACCTCTTACTGGATTTGGTATAATTAAAATATGTTCTTAGACAAACCTCCCTTTCAACTCCTGAAATGATTTTCCACACACTTCTTGCCACATGAACTTTACACCCTTCTTGTTAAGGATAATAAGAGGTGAATAAATATGTGATAATTCTTGTATGAAATGCCTATAATATTCGACCATACCCAAGAAAATCCATATATCAAACATGTTATAGGGAAACACCTAAGAAACTAAAACACTAATAATTTATTGGTCAATATATACACCAGATTATGAGATAATATGACATAAGAAGTGGAATTTTTTGATCTAGAAGTGGAACTTAGTAATCTTGGAAAAACTCTGATGCTCTCTCAGTGTGCTCAATACGATATCAAGATGATTGGAATGGACACTACAAGTGTGAGAATACACCAAGACTTATTTCAGAAAGACCACAAAAAAAATACAAATAGGGGTGGAACACCCTATTCATCAGATCCACGAAAATGGTGGGTGCATTCATAAGACCGAAAAACATAACTAGGTACTCATACAAACCATACATGCTATTAAAAGCATTATGATGTATTCTCGATGGAATTACTCACATATGGTGATGTCCTGACCTTAGGTCAATCTTAGAGTAGATCGTAGCTCATCAGAGCTGGTAAAAGAGATCATATATTCAAGGTAGTGGATAATGGTTGTTAACCATAATCTGGTTCAACATTCTATAACCCATGCATAGACATAAGGTTCCATCTACCTCATAGGAAAAAATCATGGGAGAACCCCAAGAGGATGTACAGGGCCATATAAAACCTTTAGAATCTAAATCTTAGAACTAAAACTTTACCTCATGAAGCTCTATAGGTTCTATCCTGTATGGAGGAATGGACAATGGACTTCTCCTAGAACATGATCGATTTTAAACTCTACCTCTCTCTCAGGTGGTAATCTAGAAAAATCATTAGGAAAGACATCCCTAAAACGATCTACTACTAGAGAGTAATCATCAAAATTTAAACCCTAATACTCCATGAAGATATGTTCAGTCTAGGTGGTCACTCCACATAAACCTCGATCCTCTTGTCCTTCTCTACCGGCCCAGACATCCCACTCACCCTTATAAAGATAACTGCTACCCTGTGGTGATGTAAATGATACCTATGATGATAATAGTATACAAAAACATGATAATGAACCAACCGATGCATCCCAAGAATGAAATAAACGAATGTATTATCAATAATGAAGAGGTTACATAATAAATGGTAACTTCTTACCTCAAGGGGATAGTCCCTACACTGGAATATTCCTTATATTCATATTTTTAACAGTACATCTAGGGTTGTTATGTGATAGTAATAATGAATCTACAGTCTAATATTTCCATGTCAGGTACAGAGATAATAGATTTTGAAGAACCTATATCAAATAAAGTAGATATAATAATAGATACCATAAGAATAACACCTTATACTATAGATAGTCCCACAAATTGATCATCGAGCATCAACTATAGTGAATGAAACTGACCTGATCTATGGACCTATGAAATAGATAGACTACAAGGATCATAACTGCTCTGATGGTGCTGATGATGATCAGGGTTCTGGATACCACAAACATGACCTCCTCCTCGACCAGTCCTTTTGGTGTTACTCCAATTCCCCTCCTAAAAAGACACACAAGAACCCACTTATAATGGTAGTGCTAGAACTGATCCTTTTTCACTCAATGTTGGGGGAAAAGTCCAGAAATATATCTGAAGATACTCCATATGGCCACAAGAATGACACTACAGTGGGAATATATTACACTAGGGCTTTATATTCCCCCTTCATCTACACTGATGACACGCTAAAATGATATCAAAATAGTTACTCTAGTTGTCACTGACCAGATGAGAATGCTTGATAGAATGCTTCCTGCCACCGGAAGAACTACTGGCCTGACACGACACTAGTCTTATATTCCTGGTACTATTTCCATCCCTCAGGTTGTGCTTAGTAATAATATCCTAGTTCAATGTTGTAGTGACATCAGGTAGGATAAATACATTAACCTACATACAGATTGTGTACTACAGCCCATCCTCGAAACGTCTAGCACACAAAAGCTCATCACCAGCTTGATGTGTTGAAAAGAGATGCAACTCCATGAAACATGATGAATATTCCAAAGCTAACATAAATCCATGATCAAGATGCATGAACTCTCTGGATCTATCATCTATAAATTTCTGAGGAAGAAAATGATCATATAAGGTAGTATGGAAATCAACCCATAACTTTCCCATATGATGACGAGCCTGGGTAATGACATCCCAAAATCACTTGGCTGAATCTCGAAGCACGTATGTAGCAATATTGACCGTCCACTCTGGAGGTGTCTCAAGATTCTCAAATATAGACAAGGTGGCCTCTATCCATGATTCATCAACCAGTGGAATTTTATCCCCTAAGAATGTAGGAGGATTCTACTACTGGGACTCACAAGTTAGATCATCCATCATAGGTGCAAGTCTTGGAGCACCATGCATAGACTGCATCAGGTTTCATAAAGTATCATGAACTTGGTAATAAATTAGTAGATTAAGTACAATAGGTTGTGCCTCTACTGGCACTTCTGGTATTAAGATAGGTGGCTCAGGTCCCACCATGTCTGGAGGATGGTCGTCGCCATCTTCTTGGCGTATGATATGAGGACATCGTTGAAGCCTTTGTCTTGAAATTCCAAAAACACACCTTAGGACTAGATTAATAAAAAAGATAACATCACTAGTGGAATATGAACATAGGAAAACTCGCTACCCAAGGCATACTACCCCAACGTATTTCTAAGATGGCTTGGTATAGGTAAGTGCTCAATTATAAGTTTCATTTCAATTGGAATTTAATTACCGGGTTCACTTCTTTACATTTTATAAATATGCCATTGAAAGATAAGGAAATAAAAACATTTCATATTATAATTCATGTTTCAATTTATAATGGATATCCATTTGCATTGAGTTAGTTCCCATACCCGTCATCAATGAAAACTATACCCATTTATTTATAGCATAATGGATCGACTTAGTAAATTACTCATCCCAAACAAAGAGGTCCCATACACCTCATGAATTTAGATTGATAATCAATAATTTTAAACAAAGAATAATACAAACATAAGCTAACTATCACAACATCACTCAACAATCACAAGAATACCAAGAAATGAGAAGTAGTGAAATGAACCTATATATCAAGGAAATATGTATGATATGTGAATTATAGGGGCCTAATATGATTCATGTAACAACACACATTTCCCTCATATCATTAAGACAAGTATGAAATAGAATTTCCATTAGAATAATAATACACAACATTATGCAACATGTGCATCACCCAATGGTGAAATAATTTCAACAGTAATAGGAAAAACAAATGAACAATTATATTTTGGGTAACATGGATTTTACCCTGAAACTAGGTTCAAGACACCCAAGAACAGTTTATGAAAAATTCACAAGTATTCCTAATCTAAAATATATTTTATATAAATAGTAAAGTAAGAAAAGGACCTTCTCTGATACCACTTTGTGTCGTCTTGGACCCAGATGCCACTTAATAGGTTCCCCGAGCCCAGTTGACCCCATGGCCTAAAGTGCATATTGAAAATTCCAGAGGCTTCCAACTAGCATTAGGGGCCTAGGATATGTCTGTGGGGAGAGTATGATCTCATTAGAAAAGTGGAACACAATGTTTAAGTATAAAACTGCGTAAATAGTGAAAGCAATATAAGTAAACATGAGGCACAATGGAAAAATAAAGACAACAATAACAATGAATGATATAATTGGAATAACATACAACAACTGATGATGATATGTCATGTATCTAGAAAACAAGAAAATATGGATATAAGACAGTTGCATAATTTGTTCCATAAATTTATAAATAAAATCAAAAGACTATCCCAATCATCCGGATATCTAGTTCTATGATCTTATATCAAGCTCCATCATAAACAACAAGCAATCAGGCTTTCAAAGCTGTACAGTTCCAGTTGTAAAAATTGAAATCATGTGATCTACTACAGGTACCAAACAACACTAAGAGAGGGTGTGATATAAATCTATGAGTGTCATGACCCATCCCCCAGGGCCCAAATCGCGACACGCCAAAACTGACTTCCATTGGCTAGATGCTGGCGACTAGCACCAAAGGCGCAATTCCTTATAAATGGGAAGGCATTTTCTTTATAAAATGTAAACACACACAACCAAAGTACAAGTGGAAGAAATAACTAAGAAAAGCTGTATAAAAAGTGTGTTGAAAGTACAAAGGGGCCGGAATACAAGCCCAATTGTAAAGTACAAGTACAATTGAAAGCAAGTACAACTAAAGAGGGACAAACAACTGGAAGGTGAAAGTAGCTCCTGGATTGTCCTCCAGGGTTCCTACCTAAAGGGTAGGTACAGATAGCCTCCTCAGTGCTCCATGTTTGTCCGTCTCCTCTGGATACCGTCTCGTCATGAGATCCACCTTCGGGTACCGTCCAGTCCTCGTACACTCCGCCTCGGTCAGCGTTGTCCATCATCTGCATCCAACACAACGTGGTGCGGGCATAACCCATGTAGGGGTGAGTATAACGATACTCAGTAGGGACCCCGAGACCCTCAAGGTATCACAAAATCCAACAAGGATAATCCACCAAGTAAGATTTCAACAGATAACCATTACCTAGGTATATGACCATACATATACCTAAGTTATCAAGTAACCCATCTAAATGATGAGGAAAACACAAAGGTCATTGACTCAGCTCAAACCATGATTTTTATTCACAAAGTCGAAACCACGGTTGCTGGATAACTCCTCCTCTGTCGAGTACAGTGGGCCTGCCGCTAAAACCAAGTGCTTCCCACTAACCTTGGACTTCTGAAGTACTCCACCTGTCGAGTACTATGAGCATGCTGCTACAACCAAGCACTTCCCACCATGGGTCTGCCACTATAACCAAGCGCTTCACCTAATAGCCTATAGAGGTACTCATTCTGTCGGGTACCACATGTGTACCTCTACATCCAAGCGCTCCTCCTTCGTGGGTCTGCTGCTACAACTAAGTGCTCCCCACGGGGCCATCCAAATCACTCTGAGTCGATCGATCATCAGTCGTCAAGTCTCAACCAGCTACTATGTCTCAGCAAACTTCTCACTCGTCTCCAGGAGGGTCCTCTCAATGAGATATTGGTCATTACTTCCAAGTGTCACGAAATCTCATGTGGAATTATCTCAATGAACCGCCTGGTCAAAGGTATCTCAACGCAACCGACGACGCATCAATCAGACACCCGGTCTGAGAGTTATTGACAATTCTGTTCCAGGGGCCCGGTTGGTTTTTAGGCTCAAACCAACCTAAACCTACTCCAACAATGTTCTTAACCTAAAGTGGAGTATGCCAAAAGAACCGTCTCATCAAAAGGAAGCCAACGTAGTTGACGACACGTCAATCGGACATCCGGTCCTTAAGTTATAAGTGTTTTCGCTCCGAGGGCCCGGTTGGTTTCGGTTTTGAACCATCCAGTCCGTTTTTCCAAAGTCATCAAAAACTCACACAGAGTATCGTAAATGGAACACCTCGTCATGAGAATCCTAGTTCCACAGACGACATTTCGACCGGACGCATGGTTGTGAAATTATTTTCGTTTAAGCGAAACGGGCCCAGTCGGTCAAGCCCGGTGGGCAGGCGTGTCGGCCCGTTCTGGCTTGGCGGGTCCGACCTGGCTAGGGGGTCGGATCGGACCGATAAAGCTCGGCCCAACCTGGTGGGGCATGAACCGACCTATGGCAGGAAACCCGGCCCGCGCAAGGGCGTGACGAGGCCCGACGGGGCACGACCCAGCCTGTTTGGTGCGGCCTGGCCCGGCTCAGCACGGCTCGGCCAGCTGGACGAGTCGGTGCGGGGGTGCGAGGCCCCCCGACTTCCCGAACCGGCGACGCCAAGCGGCGCCGCCCTCCTGTCCGGTCAGATAAAGCCATCCGGTCTTCCTGGTGTGAACGGCCCGCATGGGCGGGCCGTTGTTCCCACAGCACGGCGCCCTACTGGCACCTCGGGGTCTTCCCAGCCCGGTCGGCCGCCTGCTGTATGGTTCGTCAACCGAGTGGACCATGGAATGTGGGCAGCAGTCCTCCACAGCATGGCGCCATGGGGCTCTGTGGTTCCGCCAGCCCAGCCGGCTATGACTGACCGGTTCTTCTTCGACCGAGCAGCCCGCGGTTGTGGGCTGTGGTTCTTCCGCACAAGGCTGGCACACAGCCGCCATTATCTTCGGTCGTCATCGCTTCCGGTTTCATTCACCTCTCCCAACACTGCTTCGGTCTCCAATAAAAACGTGGATTAACAGAGGGTCGCCGGTCCGTGTTTGTTTTGCCCACGCCCTCCACGTTAAGCAATAACAAGAGGCCAAGACGATCACTTACATTCAACAACGACCAGAGTATAATTTTATTAAACTAAAATTAATCAATCCCCCTACCTCATAATTGATTTCAAACATCAACGAGCTGTGGAAGGCATGCATCGTGGAAAACGGTGCTGCCCCGTTAACATTGGAGGGAGAGTCGTTGTCCTTATGCAGAAAGATAATTATAAGATGATGTTGATTCTTTGATGTTAGGGTGCGTCCGAGGAGGAAGCGTCGTTGGAAGAGGTTCTTCTCGTTATTCATCGGAGTTGTTCTTCATTGCAGAATGGTGTTCTTCATCGGAGAGTAACACCTTCTTGTAATTCTCCAGAGCCGCTCCCACAAAAATATATTCCAAGGAAAATATTATATTAAGGATTCCCATTATATTAGAATTTCCATGAAATTCAAAACAATTCAAAAAGAATTGTTAACACCCAAGTTAATTAAACTAGTAACTAATTATTTGGGTTGGCACAATTAATGAGAGAAGGTGTGGCCTCATTAATTCATGGGAAACCAAGAGTTTCAAAAAGGGGGGTGAAGAGTTAAGATAGGGGTTAAGGGAGTTAAAGAGGAGAGTTAAAGGGGTTAGGGCTCGTGTGGGCCCCACCACCATTATCCTCCCATGGGAGGTTATGTGGGGTATGGGACCCACATCCAACTGCACTTTGGAGGAAATAACCACCATCAAATAATAATAATTTGCTAGTCTCACCCATAGTTCGTCGAGCAAACAATTTACGGTTTACTCTAATCTCAATAGTCTCAGGTGTATCTTCTCTCAGAAGGACCTGAACCTGAGACAACAGCGATGACTTGAGTTCCTCCAGGACTATGACTTCGAGATATTCTATACTCCTGGGAAGGGGAATGTAGTAGCTGATGCTCTCAGCAGGAGTTCAGGCATTCAACTGCTAGGAGAGGCGATGGAGGAGCTGGTCGCGTTGCTAATATACGTTGTAGATAGGGATGGTGCAGCCTATCTACGGTCACTCCACTAATTCTTCAGCAGAGTAGGTGAGGTGGCTTACCGCCTGGACCTTCCACCCCAGTTGCACCAAGTGCACGACGTCTTCCATGTATCTCAACTGAGAAGATGCGTGCACAACCAATCCCACATCATCGACCACAGGGAGCTGGACATCGATGATGGAGTGACATTCATGGAGGTTCCATTGGCGATTGAGGTTCAACAGAAGTGGGTCCTATTTGGACGGTCGATTCCTCTAGTGCACATTTACTGGCTACACGGAAACCTCCATGAGATCACATAGAAGCAGGAGTCTCAGATGTGTTCCCAATACCACTTTAGTTTCCCTAGTGTGTGTTGTAACTTTACGAGGTTTTAATGCCCTATGGTGGGGATAATGTAAAGACCCGAAAATTTCATGGAATTTTTCTCTTAATTTCTTTGGAATTTTAGGAGTCCGCAGTTTCTGACGACACATGATTCTGAGGCCCAGTGTGCCCGGAATCAATTTCTTATGTTTTGTTCGCATACGTTCAATGAACGTACGTGTGGTTTTTCTATCTTTTGAACTGATGCTCGGAATTGAAATTTGAGGACACATATGAACTCGAAATGATGGTATTCAATTAAGGGGACCTTTACCGCAGTTGCGTTTGATCGGTAGGAGAAGTTAATTTTTGTAGATTCATTAAAATAATAAAAAAATTATGTGTACATAATTTTTATTTGATGGTGGTCATTTCCTCCAATGAGTAGTTGGATGTGGGGCCCACATGAGCTCTGACCCCTTCAAATCTCCTCTTTAACTCCATTAACCCCTATCTTAACTCTTAACCACCTTCAGGAAACTCTTAGTTTCCCATGAATTAATGAGGCCACCTCTTCTCTCATAAATTGTGCCAACCCAAATAATTAATGCCTAATTTAATTAAATTGGGTGTCAAAAAATCTTTTTTATTTTTTTGATTTTCATGTCAATTCAAATATAATGGGAAGCCTTATTATAATATTTTCCTTGGAAAATATTTTTGTGGGGGAGTCTCTGGAGAATTAGAAGAAGGTGTTCCTCTCCGACGAAGAACACCGTTCTTCAACGAAAAACAACTCCAACGAAGAACGTGAAGAATCTCTTCCAACGACGCTTCCTCCTTGGACGCACCCCAACATCAAGGAATCAATGTCATCTTTAAATTCTCTTTCTGTATCAGGACAAGGACTCGTCCTCCAACATTGATAGGATGACACTGTTCCTTATGATGCTCGTCTTCCACGGCACGTCGACGTTCGACGTCAATTATGAGGTAGGGGGATTGTATAATTTTAATTTAATAAAATTATACTCTTGTCGTTGTTGAATACAAGTGATCATCTTGGCATCTTGTTATCACCTAACGTGGAGGGCACGGGCCGAACAAAAACAGCCCGACGACCCTCCATTGATCCATGTTTTTATTGGCGATGGAAGTAGTGTCGGGAGAGGTGACGACGACCGAAAGTGACGGAAATCAGAGATAATGGAGGTCGTGCACCGGCCGTGTGTGGAAGAACCTGAGCCTGCAACTGCGGGCCACTTGGCCAAAGAAAAACCGGCCGGCTGTAGCCGGCCGGGATGAAGAAACCGCGGTGCCCCATGGCACCGCGCTTCAGAGGACCACGGCCTGCGTTCCGTGGGCTGCTCAGCGGACGAACTGGTTGGTAGGCAGCCGACCGGGCTGGGAAGACCCCGCGGTGCCAGGAGGGTGCCACACTGTGGGAACATCATCCTATTCCTGCGGGCCGTTTATGCCCAGAGGACCGGCCGGCGCCGCTCGGCGACGTCGGTTCGGGAAGTCGGGGGGTTGCACCCACCCGAACCGGCTCGGCCAGCTGGATGAGCCGTGCCCGGCCGGGCCGCACTAGCCGGGCCGGGCCAACCCCTTAGCTGGGTCAGACCTGCCGAGCCAGAACGGGCCGACTCGCCAGCCCACCGGGCTTGACAAACCGAGCCTGTTTCTCTTAAATATGAATAATTTCACGACTGTGCATCCGATCGACGCGCCATCTGCGGCACTGGGATTCTCGCGACAAGGCAGTCCTTCTGCGATAATCTAAGTGAGTTTTGGACGACTTTGGAAAAATGGCCGGGTTGGTTCGAAACCAAAACCAACCGGGCCCTTAGACCAGAAACACTTATAACCTAAGGACCGGACGTCCGATTGATGTGCCGTCAACTAAGTTGATTTCCTTTTGTTGAGATGGTACTTTTGGAATAATCAACTTGTGGTTTAGACATTGTTGGATTATGGTCGGATTGGTTTGAGCCTAAAAACCAACTGGGCCCCTAGAATGGAAATGCCAATAACTCTCAGACCGGGTGTCCGATTGAAACGCCATCGGTTGCGTTGAGATCACTTTGACGTGGCGGTTCTTTGAGATTCTTACAAGTGAGATTTTATGCCACATGGATGTAACGACCAGTAGCTTGTAGAGCGGACCCTCCTGGTGATGAGTGAGCAGTTTGCAGAGACCTAGTAGATGGATGAGAGTTGACGAGTGCTGATTGATCAACTAGGAGTGATTCAGATGGCCTAGTGGGGAGCACTTGGTTGTAGCTGTAGACCCACGATGGAGGAGTTCGTGGTTGTAGCGGTAGACCCACTATACTCGACAGAAGGAGTACCTCTGTAGGTTATGAGGGGAAGTGCTTGATTGTAGCAGCAGACCCATGGTGGGATGCGCTTGGTTGTAGCAAAATGCCCACAGAATCGACAGTTGGAGTACTTCAGTAGTCCAAGGTTAGTGGGAAGCACTTGGTTGTAGCGGCATGCCCACCGTAATCGACAAAGGAGGAGTTCTCCAGCAGTCGTGGTTTCGACTTCATGAATAAAAATCTTGGTTTGAGCTGAGTTAATGACCTTTGTGTTTTCTTAATGATTGAGATGGGTTACTTGGTAACTTAGGTATATGTGTGGGCATATAACTATGTAATGGTTATCCATTGAAATCTTACTTTTTGTATTATCCTTGTTTGATTTAGTGAGACCTTAAGGGTCTCGGGGTCCCTACTGGGTATCATTATACTCACCCCTGCACAGGCTATGCCCGCACCTCGTTGTGTTGGATTCAGACGACAAACAGCACTTACCGAGGCAGAGTGTACGATGAATGTACAGTACCCGAAGGTGGATCTCACGACGAGATGGTACCCAGAGGAGACGGACGGATGTGGAGAACTAAGGAGGCTATCTGTACCTACCCTTCAAGTAGGAACCCCATAGGATGATCCAAGAGCTACTTTCACCTTCCAGCTGTTTGTCCCTTTTTAGTTATACATTGTTTCTGTTGTATTTGTACTGTACAGTTGGGCTTGTATTCTGGCCCCTTCGTACATTCAACACTCTTTTTATACAACTTTTCTTAGTGATTGCTTCCGTTTGTACTCTGGTTGTGTGTTTTTAGGTTTTATAAAGGCAATGCCTTCCTAGTTCTACGGAATCATGCCTTTGGTGGTAGTCGCCAGCCCCTGGCCTATGGAAGGCGGGATTGGGGTAGTCACGATGCAGGCCCTGGGGGATGGGTCGTGACAATGTGGGCCACCACCAACATTGTCTATAACATCTGGCTAGTTTAATAAAAATGTAATAGTGTGAAATCATGCATATATATACAATAAAATATTACAATGTAACTAAATACCCATGTGCCTATTTCATCCCTAGGATAGTGTATAAACATGTAACCGATTCATAAATTAAGTAATTACCGATTTATGTTTGTAGGTCATGTGAGGCATGATCAACACTGACATAACCTCAACACATTATAAATAGTGATGGTTCTAATATGTAAAAAGGAAGCCATGATTGATGATATTTAATAATGAAGTTCCAAGGTAATGTCCAAGGAAACATAGACCTCAAGGGCTGATAACTCCATAGTATCTAAGTATATTTAAGGGGTAGTAGTTTAATCAAAAGATCATGTTCCAAGGAATTCTATAATAAGGTGGAAACTGTATCTAATGTGATCATCCATGATAAAATGGGGCTAAGTAGTGACTGGGAACTATGGAATGTAAACATGGAACCTACTATAAATTATGGATTG
This sequence comes from Viscum album, assembly GCA_963277665.1. Lineage (NCBI taxonomy): Eukaryota > Viridiplantae > Streptophyta > Magnoliopsida > Santalales > Viscaceae > Viscum > Viscum album. The sequence continues at coordinate 36,362,801 of OY728131.1, forward strand.
AAAGTGTTTATCCAAGGCATCCTGTAATACAATGTGAGGGACCCTTCAATTTCATACCACACATCCTGGAATAGAATATGATCATGATCTATGTGGGTCTCAACCTAAGCAAGCCACATCCTTGAATTAGAATGTGGTTTATGAGTGCTCAAGGAATTCCTTGATTAAAATACAAGGATACCTTGAGTTAGGACACTCTTATTTGATAATTAAGTGTTATATATAAATTTAATAGGTTCAATTATTTCCTTTCATTAGTGTGACAAGACCAAGTGGCATGCAACCCTTTAATCAAGTCATAATTATTCAATAAGTCTATTTGGTTAATGGATTTACATTAATTAATGTGACAAGGACAAGTAGCATACAACCTTTTTTAATTCTATTTATGGAATATTCAATAATTTTGGTCCATTCTTACACCTTCCATTAATGTGATAAGGGGTCCTATGGACATGCAACTTATTATTTATTTATATTTAATGCGGGCAAGTCATATACATAGTATACTTGAAAATTTCCATTTCATATTTAATTATAAATTGATGCACTTACATTAAGTGGGTCAAGTGGTTAGAATATATGGTACATTCCATTATACAATTCACAATATAAATTGATCCATTTAATACAGAAAATATTACCCTTAGAGGGGTCAAGCCAAGTCACACATGAACAATGTCTCAAACGTGTCAAATACTAAAAGCCTAATAATTGAGTAACCTCCTACATAGGATGTATGGAGATCTGGGAATAACCATCATTAATTAAATACATATATATAAATAACATAACCATATGGTTTTAATGATTATAAGCATGACATATAAATTTAATAATCAGCACCTGATGAAATCAGTAGGTTCCACACGACAATTACAAAATCAATGAACTTGAGGGATAAGTTATAGACCACCGAACATAGAGTTGTATGATCCTTATAATCTAATATCATTCTCTAGTTCAGATCAGAATGGAGTAGATCTATGAAAAATGAAAAAATTCTTACACATCGATAACTTGGTCAAGAGCAAGAGAGGAGAATAACTACTAAAAAGTACTCGATTACAAACCAGTTCACATCCAATGAGACACACAAAATCTACATGACATCCCAAATGAAAGATATATTTCAATCTCTACCTTATTACTTCAAAGAGCTACAAAATTTGAGAAAAATAGGTTAATCTAATAGGAATTCATAATAGGAGGAAGGTGGAAGATTAACTTTATCATTAAGGGAAAAATGGTAAAATTACCCATAAAATATCTTGTGCATGGTTTGTCCAAATAGTTTTCCAAAATATGTTACAACCATGAAAGGGTACCTATTAATGAGGGGAACATACAAAGGTTGGCCACATGGTTAGGAAAACCATGAACCATCCATGTGGTAAGGCTTATTCAGAAAACATGCCACCCACACGATTTTCTTTAACCATGTAGACTTCCCGCACAATTTACTATAGACCATGCACCAGGGATGATTTCTGAAAAAGATATATTCTAGGATTTGAAAAATCCCCATACACCCTCATAAAATTCACTGACTTAGTAGGCATCCAAATTAGGTAAGATAAAAATAATTAGAGAAAAATTTAAAGGTTCTATATCTGAGTGAAAAACCTTGTTCTTACGATATGATTCTTCCCCTAAATAAATTTATCAAAGAGAATATAAACAAGGATCAACTAATAAGGAATCGACATATTTCTAATAGGAATTCAATGATATGAAAATTTCATTGATTAGACTATTGATGGTAGGTACATAGAAAATCCTAGATTAGGTGGCTTTGGGATCTTCCAAGGTGAGGGAGGAGGGTTTACTTTATTGGAAATATGAGAAAAGAAGAGAGTGTGAGGTTTAATTAGAAGTTAGGGGAAAAATGTTCATTTCACTAAAAAATAGAGGGGTATGATTTTACACATGGTTGGAAATACTGTGCACCAATATTGAAAGGATCCCTACTTAATGAGGGCATCCACATGGATAGGCCACATAGTTTGAGAAACTATGAACCAACCATGGAAAACACCTATGCTTAAATTCTTGTAGTTTTTTCATGGGCATTAAACCCATGACACTTGGTTAGGGAAAATTGTGAACCCTAATTCACCCTACTGTCTAGACCCACAATTTTAGAAGAGATCATGTGAACTGGGTTGTGTGGTAGCTACTTACCATGTGGCCCAGTAATTTTATCCACCGGTTGGGGTTCTGAGCTTGAAAACAGACCTAGACACCCCTGAATCATTTGTGAACTCATTAGGTATCCGTAATAGACATGAAGTAAATATTTAGACCAAATTTAAAAGGATATATACCTGAGTGAAAAATTGAGTTCTTACAACCATGTTCATGGTTTTTTCGGGTTTCAGTATTTGGTGTTTTTGTTGTATGACTTTATGACATGTAGTGTATAAATCTCTTGGTTATTTCATGTTTCACTTATATTATCATTGGAAGTTTATATATGCTATTATATTTTCTTGTTATACTTTTTCTGGTATCCATTTGTTATTTTTTTCTATTTTTATACTCTAATGATGAGGGTATAGTCTCCCCACATTCCTCATTTTACCCTCATTACTATTTGGAAGCTTCTATCATATGGGTAGGTGCGTTTGTGCTCATATAGAGAACTGTCTTGGGGAACTGGTTTAGTGGCTTCAAGACTAGGGTGTTACAATTTGGTATTAGAGCAGTTGTTTTTTATCATACTATTTGGGAATGGTAGACATGAGACTAGGATCTTGTTGGATCTTTTTAATATGCTCATTCCTAGTTGCATGCATCCCCACATACGGGGGGAAGACCAAGTTTCTATGGGTGGTAAATTGATGTTTTTTCTTTCCTCTTTTAACATTTATGATTTTCCACCTTAAATAGTGCAATTGGACGCGATGTTATTGATTTATGAATTTTTTATCTCTTTTATTGGTATGGAAAGAGAGGGTTTGTGTTCATACATCATGTTAGGCACATAATATTGATATCTTATTTTCATGATTCCTTTCATCGATATTTCCCAAGGATTCATTATAATGGTAGTGTATTTTCTATCTATGGTCTATGTATTCTTATCATTTATATCTAAACATGTTTCTAAATGATTTAAATGGGATGGTATTTATTGTTTCTATAACCATTTATATGGTTTATATGTATGTTTATTTTGGAACTGTACTTGAAAAACTCTTCATGTGTCTAATGGGTAATAGGAATGTATAAATAACTTATAATATGATGGTTGTGGTTAAATAATGTTTTAATAAAAAAATTATAAGGTGTTTTCCCATTATAACTTGTGAATAAAATTCTATGTCGAAAAAAACATGAATCAAGAGATTGAATATAGAAGTTTTTTTTGAAATGTTGTTTAATAAATGTTTTTGAAATTTAAACCCTTATGTTTAAAATGGAAAAGTTTAATTAATGTGAAATGATAAATGATGAATGATTTTGTGACACTGCCAACGAGTATCCATTGTGTTATTATCTAACCCTACATTCATGCATTTTGGTCTCTAAGAGCACCCTAGTTGTAAGACCCTAGGTCATAGGTTGTGATACTTCTATGAGTTTAGATATACTGGATAGTGGGGATTTACATGTGGTGCCTTTGTTTTGGATGTAACCTTGAGGTTGTGAGATGTCATCTAATAACATAGATGTGGTGACCCTAATGGGTTGTGACTATTCACGTTGCACGTTGGACCATGAAATGGATGTGTTGGTTTGTGGTGCCCTTAGTAGTGTTTCTGTAACTATAGGTGTGTTACCTAGAGTAAGTGATTTCCTTGGAGTGTTTTACACTATGTGTTTTGGAATGGGGGTAGAAGTGCTACCCGTGAATAGTGACTTACTTGAGGTTAGATGTTTATAACACAGTGGGAGAGTCGAGTGACCTTATTTGATGTGACTCCTATTTAAGGTATTGGTTTCATTTGGCCATCAAGGGTGATCCTTGAGAGGGGTCGACCATGTTGCGAGCACCTTTGGTTGCACAAATCATATGTGGATACTTTAGAGGTTGAATAAATTCATGGTAGGTTCCATATAGTTTCTTTACAAGGAATTTTTAACACTTGGTTTCTTTTCTATGAGAATCAATTTGAATGCTTTGGATTTTATTTAAGGTTGGTTTCAAAGGGAAATATCATTCAGGTTCCTATCCCTATTGTGAGGGTTTTGTTCGATGTTAGAATCAATGATAACTTTGGACGAATGACACAAGAGTGGATAGAGCATGTATATATGCTTCTAATTTAGTAATTACACAATAGGTGATGAGTGGTCATATGGTTGGATAAAACTTGTAGAAATGGTTAGGTTATTTGATAGAAAAATGAAGGATGCCATGATATAGACACGGTTAACAGTCCAGAAGGAATGGTTAGCTACTTATGTGTGTGTTTTATCCTATTTACAATGACATATGAATCATGATATTTTGATTTTTATTTAGTGAATGGTCATAGGAAAGTGTGTGAACCCATGGTTTCTGGTGAGGTTTGGATGGTAGAAACATGTTGGAGATGTGTGATTCTAGTTGGGATATGTGAATAGGTATCTCAGGAGCAAGTACATTTAATTTTTGGTGAAATAAATGTAATTCACATTATCTATGTGAAGGACCATTTGGTTTTGGATTATTATGATGGATTTTTTGTGTTTATATTGATAATTGTTAGAGTCATGGTGGAAGAACTCGATATGTGTGGTGGAGGTAGTTCCATAAAAGACACTGGTTCATGACTACTTGGTAGAGAGCTGTGAGGCGATAGAGTTTTTTGGTTAATGAATCCATCTTGAATCATGGTGGGCAAGATTTTATGATATGATTATAGTCCGAGCGTCCCAGGGAATTTCAATAGGTTGACGAGTCCTTATAGGAGAGGGGAAATTGGGAATGAATTAGTTATAACAGTATTCATCAACAACATCGTAGTGTACTCCCATTCTAGAGATGATCATGCATATCATCTTGATATCATCCTGATTATAATGTGATATCATCGAATATATTCCAAGATATAAAAATTTTATTTCTAATTTTATGAAGGGTACCCCTGGAGGTTTCACTCATGGGGTGGTGTAAGTGAAGCCGTATGTTGGTAATTTCACCATTAGCCATTTATGAGTTGGTTCCTTATAATGGAATGTATATTAGGGAATATAGTGGCCACCATTATCATAATAAAAAAATGGGAAATAGTTGACATTTTGTTGTGTCTCTTAGGAGAGAGTGATATGAACACATGTAATTATTTTGTTTATAAGTGATTGGAGTGTGATCTGTGGTGGTTAGGGTTTCTTGAGTGAGGTAGTGACAATGAATCTCAAGTGGTGGAGATTTATTTTTTATTCATGGGGGTATGATCCTGTTGATATAAAGGTCACATAAATGTGGTGCTGACCATGGGTTATTCAAGGTGTAATTAGTATTCCATTTAAGAATTAAGGAGGTGTATGATTTAATTCCATAGGAAATTATTCTGAAAATTAGACATGGTGGATGATAAAGATGAGCATCATCTCTGGGATCAAAGTGATTCAAAAGTTATTACAAGCTTCTTGTGTCGTAGGTGATTTTAGTGGGTGTGGTACGTCCTGATTCTGAATTTGGGATAGTAGTGTTTTTTACTATGGAATATCACCTTGAGTCAGGCATGATCCTTAGTGGGTGTTTTTGGGTTTCCATGAAATACCTTTGGGCATGTAAGTACTGTAACCATGAGAGGAGTTGACATGATTAAAATTAGGGCTATTATTTTTTTAGTATTAGTGGGTTGAGGATAATCTAAATTATGTTTCCTTATGGAACATTTTTGGTAATTTAAAAACCACATCTTATGTGTCACTTTGGAGGTGATAGATGTGTTTCAGAAAGTAAATTATATTTGGAGGAAAAGATAGTTTGTTCTTAGTTCAATCAAGGATGATGGGTATGAATCTAATCCATTGGGTTTTTTGGTGATGAGGATGGGTGTTGATGTTGATTGTAATTGAAATTAGGGTTTGAGTGTGGTAAATTTGGAATCACACTAGGTGTATTGTGTGACTGTGAGTTTAAGGTTATAGTGGTATTTTCCAATGGAAGAGGTACCAAAAATTTATAAGTAGATAAGAGTAATCTAATAATGTGGAGGGGAGAACCATAATCGTGAATGGTAACCAAATTATAGCTCCATCTATCTTCAGTTTGGATGGTATTGGGTAAGTTCCATATTGGTGTTTAGGTTCTTACAACAAGCATTAGACTGGGTTTCAGCTATTTGAGAACTCTGAGTTTATGGTTCTTTAGTTATGATATAGAAATTAAAAATGGAATGATGCCATTGGGACTTAAATCAGAGACTGATATAGGTCTTGGTATTTGTTTGTATGACCACCAAAACTTCTTTAGGATGATTAGTATTATGGTGGGGAGAATATAAGATCCTGTGTCTATATGAGTGTTTTATATTCAAAAGGATTATGAGTTTTTTCAGTTTAATAAATGGGTTTGTTTTTTACTGAGACATATAATGACATTATAAGAGTTTTAATCCCTCATAGTGTTCTTTTTTTGAAGAGGAATGATTCTCGGGAGGTATCTTGGGTGTTTGTGGGAGATTTGGAGGCTTAATCTTTAGTTTTAGTAATTTTCATTATTTCTTACCAAGGTACATGGTTTAGTTTGCAAAATTTATAATAAACTATGTGATAAATTGATTCTCTTGGTGTTTTCAATTTATGTTGAAGCAAAAAGGTTATGAATCATAGTTACACGTATTTAAGGACATACCATATGGAGTTCAAGGAAAACTATGTGTGCTGATGGCTGATTTCGAATATGGAGAGTAGTTGGCACATGGTGTTTGTAACTGTAAAAAGTAACCATGAAGAATTCATGGGATTAGGTTGTGTAGGGAACAATGTTGGTGCGTGGTTTGGAAAACCACATGACTAAACCATGAACCTACCCATAATCTCATTAAAATGATGATTTTTCCATTTTCCCCTTTAGCTTTTTAACTCACCCCTATATTTATCTTCCCCTCACATGATCAAAATATAATAGTGATCATCCTACATTTCTCTATTATTAAATCCTAAAAAGGAGGTGTTCTTGGTAGATTTATTTAGTGATTTATGTGAGTTCTCTCTTTTTTCTCCTTCTCCTGATCCCTTCCCTTGAATTTTTTTAAACTTTTTGATTTAGAGATTTGGTTTTAATCCCATTGGAGCATGGTGGAAATGACCAAAGATGATGGTGATTTCAATTATCTTTCTTATAGGAGATCATATGTTGATTTCCACATACCATTTATTTATATTTCGTTAAGATATGAGGCCATATAATAATTTTCACAGGTTTTCCAGCAAATTGGTTTCTAATTATCCATTTAAATAGTGTTTCCTCTTAGGAATTCGACATGAAATGTGGATAGGGGTATGTTGTGAGAACGTGGTAGGTGGTTGGACTTAGTTCCAGTGGGGAAAAAGATTCCAATAGGTTTTTATTCACTTATTCCTAGTTGTATCTATTCAATTTGGCAAGGCTTGAAATAAGTACACTGTTAGAAATGCGAGTTTTAGCTAGCCTTAGCAAGCCTATATACATTGGAGTTATTTTTTAAAGCATCCAATGATTTAGGACGTCAACGATATTTAGTCTATAGTCGTGAAAATCATCATTTGTAAGCTATATACGTGATATCTAATATGTTGTGCAGTCCCCATTAGTTTAATAAATATTTTTTTGGATTAAATGGATTCATTAGACCTTCCATATACCCTATTTGGTCCTTTGACTATTTTGAAACCAAAATTATGAACACCCATGGGATGTTACAAATTTATTAAAAATGGTAAATTAGTGGTTTACATGATGAGATATGTGAATTTTATTTTAAACGTGTTAGTCTTAGCTGTTAGTTTGATAAAATGATTAAATGACTACTCTATTTAGTTTGGGAATAAAGTTTCTCTACATTTCAAAGGGTTGAAATGAAAATATTTTATGTAATAAAATTTTATGAAATTCCTATGATGATTTTTGAAATGGTTTTAATAGTGTTCATTGGATGCTAATTCTATTTATATTTTCAATGAATGGAAATGATGTTTTTAAGGTGGATAATGGTTTAAATTGTGGTTCTGACCACCAAGATATTTAAAGGGTCGTGGTTATGTTGAAAAATAATTTTAATGGAAGAAATAATAAATGTTTAAAGGGGTTTGTTTAAGTTATTAAATAGTTTTTAATAACATTCAATGAATGTGTTATATGAATAAACGATGAAATGGTTGAATTGTGTAATTTGGTTAATGGTGTTTCATATAATACACCATGGGAATAATGAATGGTGAAAAGGTGAACCCTTGTTATTTTGATGTGTTATAATGTTAAGTATGTTAAACCTCGAAAAGTGGATCATGATTGAATTGTTTGGGGATGATGGAGACATATCTAGAATTGAAATATTATACATGAAGATCCACACCCATGGGTACGAATGGATGGAAATAGAACTCTACAGTACTTGGATTTGGGTGGTTGGAAATGATGCTCCACATCATTGATTAGGAATGTCAGGTATGGAATTTGGTATCCTTGGTTAATGTGTTTGTTAATCCTCTAGGAATTAATAACATTTTATATGGTATATGTGCTGGAATTGATACTCCTAAATCACCATATATTTATTTAACTAATGAATGGACCTCTTTAACATTAAGTGTGTAACTCCTATGTTATTTTTTTAGACTACTATAATGGGTTAAGGCATGTTCATTTGGCTAGGCTATCACATTGGAACCTACGGTCTGAAGAGGTTAACTGAATACTATTTATTAAAAAAACTGTTTTATTTTATTACATTGTATATGATTCATTATACACCAATACAAAGTGTTTTTAGAGTAGTTATAGTTTAATACACAATTTTAGGTGGTGTACTACGTTGTACTCACACCCTCCTTAGGCCGCCTTGACACATAGGTTCCCAAGAAGATGAATTTTTTTTCTCAAGTAGAGGCTTAGAGAAGGGACCTGACTCCTGGTTTCAATTTTGGATAATATGATATATAATGGGTTGTTAGTATATGTCCTAGACTCGAGAACATGTTCTGGGTTTTTCCTAGTTTTGGAATTTTTTGGTTTTGTTTTATGACTTCCTAAAATGTATTGTATACATCTAATTGTTATCATATGTTTCACCCATATTATTATTGGAACTTCCCATGTGTTGTTCCATTTATTTCTTATTATAGTTATTGTATCTATTTTATATTATTTCAATTATTATTCTACTATAATAAAATGGGTATATTCTCCACACATTCCTCATAAGACCCTCACTTCTAGTCGACAGCCTCTAGAATATAGGGAGTGTACTTGAGGTTTTGTGATGAATCATATTGGGGAACCAATTCAATAGATTTAGGGTCGAGCTGTTACCCTTATAATATAATTTTACCTAGTAGATTAGTTTTGGAATTGTAAAACCTAATCTATTTTTGAGTATAAATAACTTTCTATATCTTATTTAGATAAGAAGGGATTTTCATTCATGATTAAGAACATGAATTTTTCTATATAGATTAATATAATGTTTTATGGAATTAAAACTATAGTTAATTATTTAGATAATTTTGATATTGATATTATGATTTATAAAATTGAATAGAATAAGGTCCAATTATTTAATTTTAACATTGATTTTCGATAAAGTAATTTACTTAAGAATATAAATGGGAAATTCATTAAAAAACTCTATAGAGATGGGTTGTTGGAATCATTATATAATGAATCATTTCAATAATGAGAATATTTTTTATTCATAGAAACGATAAAATGAAATTATAATGGAAAATTTGAGTGGGATAGTGTAAAATTTTATCAAATACACACTATCAAAAATGGATTAATGAGTACAGAATAAAGTGATAGGTATTGGTACTTAGTAAATGTTAAGAATGTATTCAAAGAGCATGGTTATGTATTATTTAGGAGCAAAAAATTTATTTTTTTTAAAAAAATTAATGTTATTTAAGAATGATGTATTTTCTAAAATAGTTAAATGTATAAAAAATATTTGATCAGATTGGGGTGGTGAATACTGGATCCAAGTATTTAATGTTCTTTTTATAAATTTTATAGTTTTTATAATCTTATTTAATGTGGAACACCATAGTGAATTTGTGTCTATTAGAAGAAGAATCAACCATTTTCAACATGGTTTCCTTGATGATGATTCAATGTGATCTTCCAATATAATTACCAGTGATATGATATAGATGTATTATTTTTAATAAAAAATCATATTCTATATATGATAATCATAAAGACACCATATGAGAAACATAATTTCAAGAATCATAATTTATCTTTTCTATGGATTAGGTTTTATTAAGATTATATAAGGTGTTTAGACTCTAAAAAAAATTATACCTAATGTTAAAAATAAATATTTATTGGTTATCCAAAAGAAACAATGCATTATTATTTTTATAATACATTAGAGTACAAAGTGTTTGTGTCTCAATATAATGCATTCCTGGGAGATTTTAAAAAAACATATTGAAATGATTTTAAAAAAGAAAATTGAGATGGGTTTACTCTTGAATATGGAAACTGATCTTACTCAGGTTATATAAAAACCTCAAAGGATTAGATAGATTTATCAAGATCATGAGATATAATATTTGTGATAAAAAATTATGATCAAGTATCATTTGTAGAGGATGAACCAACTATCTATGAAGTGTCTATTAAGAGTGATAATTATACGAAATAGTAATAGAATAATAAAAATAAGATAAACTCTATATAAACTCATGAAGTTTTTAGTTTTCTAGATGTAACTAAAGGATTGGTAACTATATGTTGAAAGTAGTTTTATATAAGAAAATTAACCTAACTAGAAAAGTGTTTAACTATAAATATTTTCTTGGTGGTAAAGGGGTATAAAAAAGACCATGGTATTGACTATAAAGAGACTGTGTAGTGGCCTGAATTTTCATAGAACACTACTCGATATTTTATAGGTGTCAGAGATAGAATAAGAGAGTTTAGAGGATGTTTCGAGGTGAGGAGACAATTTTTTAGCTTTTAATAGAAACTATAATGTGAAGTTTTACCATTACATCATGGAATAGTCTGGTTTCCTCATAGTGGTGGATATAGTCCTTGAGTCTTGGTTATTTTATCTTGTTTTAGAAATTTGGTTGATTATAGATATTTTAGAAGTGGATTATAAAGTGCTGTAAAACTATGATATGGGGGTATTAATTTTTGTAATTGCGATTTTCTAAGAAATCCATGTTTGAAATATGGTGTGAAGAAATTCTAATGGTTATTTTCTAGAATGTAAAATGATGTGGTTTTCTTATCATAATGTTGTGGGATTTACATAGAGGTTTGTTGAGAAAAAATGAATATGGAATGGTTGATGAGTAATTTATGATAGTATTTTGTAGTGTGAGGGTGAAAGTTGAAGGCATTATATCATGGTGTATACAACTAAGTTATGGTCGTGGTCAAATCTATTTTTAATAAAGGAAACAACTTCTATGATTTAAAGAAAGGGATATATTTTAAAGGCTATAGTTTTCAAATATCAAATGATTGAGCTCAACCATAATGTTTTCTAGTCCTTACATGCCATAGTGTAATCCCTATAATTTTTATTATAAGTATTTCCTTCTTTTTATTTATTTCTACTCATTTTATTTATTTCAAATCCTCTGTGGTTATGAGGATTATTTTTAGTGATATTGGGAATTTTTGGGTGATTGTTTATGCACTTGGATTCCTTTTATTAATTATTTTTTATCCAAGGTTCTATTATATTCCCTTTCCATTGATATGTTTTTTTCTTTTCTCTTGAGGTGGTATGGTAGTTGATGATGTTTGATTTTGATAGTGTTTTGGTAGATTATTGAAATATTACAGATTATGTGAGAGATCATAATAAGTCATTTGGTGTTTAATATTGTTTTCCTTCTATTATCATTACATGGTAATAATTTGAGCTTCATTCAAGGTTGGTGTATAAGGTTCTAGAAACACAAAAAACTAGTCAGGTCTATTCCAAATGATGGGGTTTTGTTGAATCCAATGAATAAATCATAATAACATGTTAATGAATGGAATGTTTCTTGATTATATATAATGAAACAAAATGAATGAATCCCAGAATGAATGAGAGTATCTTTATTTTTAAACTTGTAATTAATTAAATAATAATAAAATACATCAGTATTAAGTTCTTTATTTGATCTAGGTGTTGATCAATCAATCCTTATTCATGTCATGACATTGTTTCACCATGATGATTCAAAGTAGAATACCTATAGTGGCGATACAGACATACACAATGATCTTTGAAAGATTCTAATAGAACATCAGGTGATAGTGTAGATGATCTGACTGTATTTCATTTTTCATCTTTATCACTACAAAATTCCTCGGGCCTTGTGATTGTCTCTCTTGTCTCTATTTCTTGACAAGGAGGAATGTAGTGGAAGAAATCCTCTCAAAATCTAGAGAAAACCCTAGACATGTTCTTCACAGAGAGAAATATCTATGGATGAGAAATTTTATTCAAAAAAAAATGAATCTTTCACCGACTTATTTTAGTTCTAAGAAAGGATATAATTGGGTATATATAGGTTTAGGTTATAGAATTAGTAATTTTACAAAATCTCTTTATCTGTACTGAAACCTACACCTAATGATAATATTATTGTTTCTTTGAAACACACATGGATCAGGGAGAATATAAATATCAATAAATAAATTAATATTTATTTAATTGACACTTAGTATATCATTTCCATTATCGGACATTTAACATGGTCAAACCACCTTCCTTGGCATTTACCGAACCTATAATAAAAAATAAATATTATTCATTCTATAGATTAATTAATATTACATTATTTTTATTTAAACTAAATATCTATATGATAAATAAATAAATATTATATTCCCAATATTATGAATAAATATTTATTTAATTTTTTTCATAAGTAAACAAATTTTTAATAAATATTATTTATTACCTTGCTAGTAAAGTAAGAGATAAATGAATATTTGTTTTATGGTCATATTTATAGGTATTTCCTTATATATTTAACTCACATATAAATTGTGAATAAATAAATGTGATCTGTAAAACCTAAATAAATGTCATTTATCGTTCATAAAAAAATATTTATAACTATAGTTAAATAAAAATAATATTCAACTAAGTTTGATGGATACAATACCGATGTGATCCTCTATGCCAGTTCCTCATTGGAATTAGACATGATTTATTAAATTCTAATAATATTATCTAGAAACATGTAAAGGCACACCTAAGAGAAGAAGTTAATTTCACAATTATGAAAACCATTTACAAATTCTCACTATGTAATCCTATTCGTTATTCTAAATATATCAGCAAAAAATTTGAATATTTAGGTCATCAACCCACGTTATCGATATGTAATTATTTGACTATATGAAATGAATCCATTAATACAAAATCACCATGGATTTTAGTTTTAAAGTTATATTCCAATCAAAGGGTTGAGATTTCATATTCCATAATGATATGTAGAGAAAATACTTTCTCTATAAATTCATTAATAAAATATTATTCATGGAACACCCAACATATCATACTTCTCCATAAACATATGGTTTTATAGTTTGGGAAATACATCAAAGTATTTGAGTAATGATATACATTAATAATAATCTTAATGTCTATGGGTCAATGCACATTTATAGATAGTAATATCTAATTACCTATAAAAATATGGAAGTTCTACTTGCAGTTCTATCCTTACAATAACTCATCATGGATATTACCTAGTGAAAACTTCATGAGATAACTCCTTTTATAGTTATAAGAATCCAACACCTAATTGTTTCTATAATCAATATCCCATTATATAATAAAAACCGACCATTGTACTAATATCATATAGAATATTATCATATAATTATAAGGTTATTATCATTATGGGGAACTAATATAACCTTTTAATGTAATAAGAATCCAAATACATTATCACATCAATGTTAAAAAGATTACAATAAATATCTGATAATATATTTATTAATATTCAAGGAATTGAATACATATTAAATATAATATAAAAAGTAGTTAGTTCTAGGGAACCAAGTCTAACATACCCCCACATAGACTAGAGCCAAGTACTAATTAATTTTTTTCTAGTATCTCTCACATGATATTCATGCTTTTTCTAAGAAAGGGATTTAATCAATGGGTCTTCTACATTCTTAATTGTGGAAACTATGCTTGTTGGGATCTCACTACCTTAAGAAAAATACCTCAAGTGGTAATGTCCACAAGTATCCACTTCTTGTTACCGTTTAATAAATATAACATCTTGTATAATACCATAGTCAAATATAATCTGAATAAGGAAAATACTCTTACAAATTTGGTATAACATAAAATTGAATAAATTATTGCTAAACTGATTCTTAAGTCGCATCAGAACCCACAATGTACTTGGTTATTATAGATACGACAACCACTATCAATAATAAGTTTTCCTTGAATATTAACTTTTCCTTGCTATGATAATATATCAAAATCATATAAAGGAAAGAAAGTGTTATATACCCTTAAACACTATTATTACCATTTCCCATTTTATCAGGAACTCATCCAGTTTCACTTTATAATGTACCATCGAATTGGTCTAATTTACATGTCTTTGAAATTAATCCAGTTTTGTTTGATAATATTTCTTCATTTAAAATTCATAAATAATATAAAAATTAATACATATCATTGAATATTTGATATATTCACATGAATTAATCTTATTTAATGTTATCCATAATCTTCTATTATTCCCACACATGTCGCAAGAACATATAACACTCAGCCTAGTAGAGTTTGGTGTTCCTATGAAAACTCATGTTAACCTAAAGACTGAACATTATTGATGTTTAGTATTCTTCAACTATCTCAAAAGATATTTTCTTATTTCTTGTATAAATATAATCTATATGTACAAAAAATGGATGTTAATTTCCTTATTGTCAATAAAATTAATAACACAGATGCACATAGTGTTTTATTGATGTCGCTTGTAGATAAAGAAATTTTTTATGAAAAGTTATAATTGAACTCCAAAAGTTGTAACTAATGGAATTATTATCATATTATAATTAATATAATAACCATTATTCAATATAGTTATAAAATAGTTAGTTATTATAGTACTATTTTTGAAATACTTCTTGGAAGAAATTATGAAATACTTTCAATACATATAAGACTCACTATCAATATCAATTTTACTAACATCACAACTTTGATGTGTATAACGTAATATGAGTTTAATAATACCTTCAATCCATGTATTAATTATTGATGAATACTTGGTTATGATATACTATGAAAATCCCCCTCATAAGAACCTGTATCCTTTACCAAGTGTATTCATTTCTTCATTGATCATTCATAAAAACAATTAAATTAATCTTATGATGTATATGAACTTATTTCTTTGATTATTTATAAGAGTTAACATGGTATTGAATAAATTACTCTATAATCCTTGTGGTGTGCCTGTTTTTTTTATTTTTTTCTTTGTCTGAAAACTGATATTGAGTTTGTTAGTATACCTAGTGTCTTTTCTAAAAAGAGACTAGAACACACATCTATAAATAAAACCATTAACCTCTATCATTTTTATTTGACAAGGAATTATATTGACACATTTAGGTTTTAATATTATTATATTTATGTTGATACTTAATTTTAAATTTTGGATATATGTGATTCATGAATTACCAAACCATTAGTTATGCATGAAACAACATAACAAAATTCATTACAAATAAATGATAATATCTTGCTGTGTCAGATTTTACATGGTAAAAATGTTTTGTTAATAATAAATAAAAAACTATAGTTTAACCTGAATCCATTAAGTAATTGTGAAGTTGTTTATTTCTTATACTGATCTAGGAATGACACTTCTTCGGCTTCTTTAAGAATGAACAAAAATTCTAGTAATCTCTACAAATGATTGATTCCAACTTTTGAAAAAACATATGCAAATATGTTTAATTTAATACCCACTAAGTAATAAAAAAATAACTACATTAATCAATATACCTAATTTAGAATCTTCTAATTCATTTTATTATAGTTTATCTTCCGTTTTCCTTTCATCCCACATGATATGTAAATAGAAACTTATTCATTACTCCCCTTTTAATCTTTTTCTTGATTGAAGTTTATTATAAAGGTACCATTATTTTTAAATTGTTCTTGTTATTTCAAACATGTTCCATTACTTCAGTCAAAATAAAGAATGATGAACCATGCTAGGGAAAATTCTTATCTGCATGAAATAGAAAAGAAAAAAAATTCCTAATTGTATTTTTTGAACAATTTCTCCAATAGTTCTAAATAAATATGTTGAACTTCGAATGTATAGGAGATAATATGAGATTAATAGAGAATATATTATCTTTATGAAATCCTAAAATCTCTATCTAATCAAAATACCTAAGAAATTTAAAGGCATGATTATTATCTAAGTCCAAATATATCATTTTACAATGATATAGTGCAACAACACTGTCAATTATCTTAAGATTATCATTTTCCTTTTCATGATCAAAGGGATGAGTTCTTATAATGTAAAAAGCATGCCCCTTTTTTCATAATCAACTATTCATACATAGCTAATAACCAGATGCAATAGAAACAAGAATCATCTTCTATTAAACTTTGAATGGCTTCCTTTTTACCTTAACTCTCTTGGTTGGATGAATGATTAGGTACATGGGATTTCGACACATAGAATAAATATTCTTGTAATAGTGAAATTTTTAAATGAGAGTAACACAATGGGAAATTTGTTTCACTATGGAAATTTTCCATGTCATGGAATGATCATAGTGTTTACGTGGTTTCAATTTCCATTTTTATATAATAGTTTGATTAGATCGTTAAGTACTTTATATTAATTACCAAAATATATAAGATGAAGTAATATTAATTATCACTATAGTCTCGCACTATTTTGTCAATTCCCAATATCCCTCCTATAACACCCTAGGATTTTATAATCCTTTTTAATAAATTAATTTTCTTTGATGTCTTGTGTTATATTCTACACCAAGTTAATCTCATGCAATACACAGCACTTGCTTACTTTGAGTCATATTCAACAGTGAGTTTTTAAGAAAAATCATTTTATTATTGTTATTATATAGAAAAAAAAATTATAACCTAACCATTAGATAGGTGAATATGAATAGGATTAACTAAATCATGAAATTATGGTTTACACATGCATATATAATTCTTTTACAAATTAATTATAAATAAATGTAAAACCCTTTTTAAAATAAAAGGATGTGTTTTATTAAAAACCTATTTAAATGCACACAAGTGTGTTTTATGCCAATAAATAATAAAATCACTCTTTTTTTATTATATTACATATATATATATATAACATTCAGTATAATATTTAACAACCATTTTATGTATTTTCTAAACATGTTACAATAACAAATCCAATTTTACGCATAAAAGAATTATTTTTATAAAAAAGATGTTTTGCAGCATTTTGAGGGTGCAATTGTGTAAAATATAGTTTTTAAAACATTAATAAATTATATTTGACCAAATAAACTTCTTATTTGAAATATAAGTATCAAAAATTAATTCGGTTGATTTTTTTATTTTCCTAATAAGATTCATTTTTTGAGGAATAGTGAAAAATATAGCGATTTTTTTGTATGATTTATTTATATAGTTAAATTATTTTTTGGATTATTTTATAATATAATTCGATATATTTTTTATCATTTATTCTAATTAAGTTCATTGGAATCAATTTTACATTTAATTTATATATAAAAACTTATGAATCTTTTGAACATTTTAACTTTAAAAACCCATTTTCTAGATATATCATTGAAATTAATTTTTAATTAATGAAATTTATGATTTTTAATTTTTAAAAATAGATTTCATGTTCGGAATAAAAATTTCCAAATTTATTAAATAATTATATAATTCGGATAATATGAAAAGTATCTTTTGTAAAGTGTACGACTACAGTTACGGGTAAATCAAGTAAATTGAGGGTGAAAATAATATTATAAATATTATAAAAATACCAAAATACTTAACCAAACGTTATTGGAAGAATTAATTTATATAATTAACACATAAGGGTAAAAATTTAATAATTTATTGGAAACTTTTCCATGAGAATGACTTAAGTATTATTAAACTCAAAGAGAGTGACAAAATGTCACACTCTTACTTTTATTATGTATAATGATTTTAATCTGGGGATAAATTGAAGATACGATCGAATCTATATGTTTTTAATAAATATAAAAGATTTATATACATATTATAATATTATATTTAGTTTTTACTGAAGAAATAAGTATCTTAAATAATTAAAAAATTATGATGTAGTAATTACCCAATTAATGAAACAATCAATTAAATAATATGATTAAAATTAAAAGAAATATGATTTTAAATAATTGAGGTTATCAAAAAAAATTTAAGGTTAATATTACATACTTGGTGTGTTTTAAATAATTGTTTTAGCAGTTATATTATAGTATGGATTTTATTAAAGTCAATTTGATGAATAGTATGAAAACTCACACTAATCATATTTTATGAAACAAATATTTTATAAAATTAGTTAAAAATAATAAAAATCATAAATGAGTGAAAATATAATAAATTATTATCTAAAATATAAAAATTTATCATTTATGGTACAATTGACACTTTATATGTAAAAATTAAATCCTCTTAATATTAAAAACATTGTTACCATAGTTAAATTTATAGTAGGTAAACAAAGTGTTAATAAAAAAGATAAAGTTTAAAATTAAGAAAAAGATGTACAAAATATATTGGTTAATTGTATTACACCCTATACCACATTATCTTATAATTAATTTCCATTTTTAGATATTTGGATTGATATTTAATTTATTATAATTGAATCTTTTGAGAAACACCCAATGTACTACCCACCTTCATTATAAAAGGAAACCACCGCTCATCCCATTTCACTATTTTGAGCCTTATATATCAAAAAATCTCTACAATATTATATTTTAAACTTACCCAGAAATATTATAGAGGATATGGTATTCCAAAAATAACAACTCTATAGTCTTTTAGAGGAGATCTAAAGGATCCGTTTTGAAGAAGAGTTAATTGCTAAAATCAATCACTATCTTTGTATAATCTTTTATGCCTCCTCTAAATCATTGATATATGTCCGAAAAAATAAATTAATCATCATAAACATTCTTAAATGTTATTATTATTATTAACACACCATTATAAAATCGCCTTCCCATCTAAGAAGAAGTGAAAGTATCACTCACGCGTACGCACGAGAGAAGACATGGTAAGAGTTAAACAATTTATCTAAGGGTAAAATCTCAAAGATAAGGTTAATACGATGACCTAAACTTGTCTAAAACCTATATGTTGGGAGTATTTAGACCCATAAACACCTCATAATATAAATTAATCCATTTGGATATATTAGAAACTGAAAATATTTTATAATAAATTAATATTTCAACATTTTTTCTAAAGTTCCCCTTACCTCTCTTATAAAAGGGGACCTCTCTTTCCTTTTAATTCACACCTACAAAGCCATTTTTCTCGGCCAAAACCAGTAAAAATCTCCTCCAAACATCCATAAATTCAACTTATATGCATGAACATCAGCTTGAAGACAACCTAGAGAGCTGTTTTGTTCAAATCCAAAGGAAACACCCGAATAAGAGGTAATTATGTTATCACCGTTTTCAATGTTCTTTCCTTCTTCTAATTCCTCTTACATTATTGTAACCATACTAAAATAATAAATCTAGTACCTTATACATGATTAAATGTTATTATAAAAATGGTACAACCATATTAATTATTCTATCTATCCTATGAATGACAAAGTCACCATGCGTGCATACGTACGACTTACTGTCTTCATACCGTGGTGTAGTTTTTTAATCAACACTATTAATTGTATGGGTATAATAATGAGTATAATTAATAGAAAAACATTAATATAACATGTTAATGATTCATTAAATATAATATACCATCAAATTAAACACCTTTTCACAATCAAAATAATGATATTGTCGATCATGCGTACGTACGGCTTACCGTCTCCGCGACGCGATGAGATTCGTCTTCAACGATGACACTTCAAGAATTAATAAATAAATAAATATATATATATTGATTAATTATGAAGTATGTGAAATAATATTTCATATATAATAATATATATAAATTTTGTTAAATATATGTTGTTTACTTACTTCCATACTATACGATAAGAAAAAACGGAAACAATGTTCATGCGTACGTACGAACTACCGTCTCCATGAAAGGTGTTTCCATTTCATATATATATCTATTATACATATTTATATTATGAATATATATGATATATAAATCATGTTTTATATTATTTAAATATTTAAATCATTATCTAAGTGATATGATGAATAATAACAAGTTAAAACACGTACGATAAAGAAAGCGATTATTACCCAAAATGTTACATTAACATGGAAATTATTATTAAATGGGTAGTAAAATGTCTAGATGAATCATGTATGAAAATATAAATAAGAATTTGGTTCTAGTATTATTTAATAATATACTATTTTTATTATAAAAAGGTTAAACGTACCCTTGACTAAGGAAAAGGAAAAGGTAATGGTTAATTTTACAATATCTTTATTATCTGAGGTTGTTTATAAGTAAGTATCTACGGGGAGTTCTTTATCATCCACATCCACGTTATATAAAAATTTGTTTCAAAACATTTTTACTGTTTCGAATACTATGTGTTAATGTCTACCTATGTTTAACTTTTTATTTTCAATGGAATCTTTTCGCTATTTTTCAAACAAGGTACTTTATGACCTTTTTGAAAAATTAAGGAACAAATTTTTTAAACTTATACAGTGGGTGAGGCTATTTTCTGAAATTATAACACTTTCAAATCTTACCATACAATATAATAAGAATATTATCAAAATAAATAATTTATTTTATAATTATTAGACTTTTAAAAGATTTCAAAGTAGAAAGAGATATTTCAATCAAATTGTTTTTGTATTGAATTCAACGATGTCAATATCCTTTGTTGGATTTTACACTTGTTTGATGTTGATTTATTGTGATACAATATTCCATATTGTATTTAAGGTTTTGTGATATTCTTGACTATGGATGTGCTATGATTATTCCATTCATGGTTTATAGATAAAGTATTTACATTTCTTACTCTAGTTCTAATACTAATGTTTATGTTATGTTTCAAAATTTTATTATGAGGAATCTATTGGACTTAGTAAATTACGGGCAGGGATCACTATAACCCCTCGATGAATCGGTAGGTCTCATGAGAAAAAATATTCTCTTGGAACAAGGCCTTGACAATATTTTAATTTGTAGTCTTGGCACGAGGCCAGGACTGTGAGGTTATGATGTCTGCCATTACGCATTCCATCATTATTGGATTAGCTATTGATATTAAATGTGATTATTCATCTAGTTGAATATCAATGTGAATAAGTAAATGAAATTATTTGATTTATGTTTTCCATATGATGTGGAACTTTATGTTTAAAAGGCTTGTGTTTTAGTCCAACACAATGGATTAAATGTCTATGCTTATTTATGATAGTTTCTACTATATTGTTATCCATACTAACTATATGATCTCACCCCTTTCTTATGTTTTATTTTCCAAGGATGTTAATAAGTGTATTATATTTTATATGCATGTTTAAGCTAGGATAATAATGGAATTCTCGAAGCATTATCTATTTTTTATTCTATGTTTCAAATTAGAATGTGATGTTCATGTATGTAATTGATTTTCCAATACCGCTAAACTAATTGGTCCTTCAGGACCTGATTCCTTGTAATCATGCCAATGTATGAAAATAATGCACTAGCTCTGAGATTCTGGGGTCGGGGAATTACTACTGGTATCATATGAATTTTAGAAATAACCATGGAAACTATATTTAGAAAAACTCTGATTAGAGAACATTAACCTAAGATTGACATTGAGGATTAGTATAGAATAACATCCAAATTTTTTAGTAAGGTAGATATTATGTGGGTTTTCTAACCAATACATCCCTGTCTAAATACTATAAATGTACGTGGTTCTAGAACAGATGTATCTAGGAGTGAAAACTCCAAAAAATAATTTTGGGCTTAACTCGAGGTATCCTAGTACATGACAACGTTTCTTTAATGTGCACCCAGTTTGACACTCCAGGGGGATATGCCTAGGATAATTCACCTTTATTTTTAAAAACCATTATGAAGGATTTATGAGTAATTATTTCAAAAAATAAACCATGTTTATGATTATGACACTATATGAATGAAAATATTCAATTAATGTTGAGAACGTTTTTCTAGTTTTTGGATTAATAATTATGATATGATCTAACCTAGTGTATTTCGTCATTTAGAAATAGTGCCCTGTAGAAGGAATGAGAACTCCAGCAATACGAGTGACCCAAAGAGTAAGAAGGATGATATATTTCATAGTCTTAAGACAACATTTATAAAGGAAATAGTTTCTCATGTATTCTCATCATACGAAGAAATAATATCTTGTGTTAATAAGATAATTAATTAATTATCTGAGTCCTTTGGATTTTAAGGGAATCTAGAGAAGAAGGGGATGACCGAGAAAAATATGGATAAAGGGAAGAAGGGAAAGAAGGATTTTCCCATATGAGATAAAAGTGGAAATAATCACCCTGGTAAATTATTTAAGGGAATGAGAGTTTGTTATAATGGTGGAGAAAAGGGTTATCAAGAAAAAATAATTCAAAGGGAACAAAGTTAAGTCTAATATTCAGTGCTTCATCTATAGTGAAATGGGGAAAAATGGAAATAAATGTCCTAAGTGCTAAGAAAATATATCTCAAAAGAATCAAAGGGATCAAGGTCAAGCATAAGTTGTTACTACGGTTGATATGGAATGATTAATGTATTTGTGTTTCTTGATTGAATAATTATGTCATTTGAGTGTTGAATCAATGATTTACTGGTTATATGAATTATGGAAATAAATAAGAAGTGTACTGCAATACTATTTCATTAAGGATTTGAGATTGTATGGTACTAATAAAAGTGACTCAATAGAAAGTTAAATGTTTTGGAAAATACATGGTTGAGGGAATGATAAACATTAAGGAGGTCCTGATACCATGATAAGTGATTTGGATAAAGTAAAATAGGTATTATTGACATCATTGGAATTAATTAGTGGTTTGTTTATAAAGTTTTTCATACCATAATTATTAGAAGTTTTGAACATTTCTTAATTTAAGTTGTTTATCCAGTATTCTATTTTTTACATAAGGAATAATGAAGAATGAATGTATTCAATATGGTTTTCTAGTAATTTATTTTATTACCATGTTTTAACAGAATACACGATAAAGGTATTCACATGTATGATATGTGACCTTCCTTATAAATTTTGGACTCTGAGTTTGGACAGAAGTATTTTGGATAATTCTAACTGTTTGAATGGATTATGTTGGACACTGGATACTATTTTTTAAGGTTAAAACATTTCTTAAGATTTTGTTTGGATTGTTATAATAAAAGGCAACCAAGAGGTCAGGCAACAACCTGTTACGTCCGGCAAGGCCGCAAGACTTAAACCCAAAACCGAACGATGACAATGGTGCATCCCCTACCACTGGCCTACGAGATGTCCTGATTTTTATAATGTAGTTTTTTAAAATTTTATTAATGATTAATTATAAATTCATTTTTTTGAGACCCTATACAATTTGGTTAAATAGAATATTTTCTAGTTCTATTATCTTTTGGAGTGGAAGATGAGTTTGTGGTTGAAATTAGTTAAAGGATGGAACTCTACCAATCAAGTATTATTTTTTTCCATATTCAATGAAGAAATTAATTATTAAACATTAGGGAAAGGATTTTAAAACCAAAAATATGTTATCCTAATACCTTATGTTTTTTGAACCGATGATATTTTAAATCATCATAGATTCATGGCTTCAAGGCCCTCAATTTTCCATTTACTATTCACTTATTTGTGATTGATGACCTCAATCACCCTTATAAATATTTACATCTTCTCTCTAATTATGTGTCTCTTATTTCCACCAATGTTCTCCTATTAGAAATCCTTATTTGGTGGTGAATTTTTTCATTTCCATTTTCCTCCCAAAAAGACTAAAATTTAGTAACCCTATTTCTAATATAGATTTTCTACAAAGGCATTTTCTATTTTCAACCTTTTATTTTTGAAGAACAATTTCAAATTGAGAGGATGAAATTTATTGATGGAGGGGATAGTTTAACACCCCAAGCTTCCATGCTACGTTTCTCATTTAATAATACAATAGTTTGTGTTGTACGTAGCTTCAAGTTCTATCACACCACGACCAATCAAACTAGACATTTAAGAAGAAATTATCAATAGTAATACCCACTTTTTGAAATTTTATAAATTTTATTTTACATAATGGGATTTATTTTTGTATTTGGAATATACATATTATCTTACAATGATTTTTTGGTAATTTTTTAAAAACATTCAATTTTTTATTAATAGTGAAAACACTGTGTTATTGTTTAAAACTAAATTTTTATTTAAATAATAATTTTTTTAAATTTTTTTAAAATTAAAAATAGTTAAATAATACGTATATTAGTCCTATTTAAATTAATCGAAGTCATATTATAATAATATTAGATATATAAAATTTTATTGAACTATTTAACGTCTTTTACCCACCTTCTAGGAATATTTGCACATTTGCATAAAACATAATTTTACCCCTCCTATGAGTTGAATTTCAAAAATATAACAAAAATATTTGTCATTAGTAAGTCAAATGTGGTTCAATAGAATAATTGTTTTATGTGAATAGTAACTATTGAATTTTATTTTCCACACTTAAAAGTAAATAGGGTAATTAAAGGTAAAAACAATATTATAATAATATAAAATGACCCCAACACAAGTCCTAATTCTATAGGATAAGTGTTTTTCGACCAAAATAAACCTTAGGAAGAATATAATATCCTTTTTGATTAATTTGGGTTAGATTGGGACATTTATTATATTTTATCTAAAGAAGAGTTAATAGTGTTAAATTAATATTTTAATAACTAAACCATTTTCAATATAGGGTTATACATAAGATAAATTAGACTATAAATATTAATTATAATGATAAAAATATTTTCAGAATCATCTAATTTTATTTATAATATGTAGAAATTAAAGAATAAAATTTATTTATGACACTTGATGATTCCGCAATTACCTTATGAATAAGAGATTAAATTAATTGATATTATAAATATTTAAATAAATGTAAATTGAAACTTTTGATACCATAAACGAATTTTCTAGGTGAATATGACATGTTAGAGTTTATTCAATGTATTTTTTATGTATTCAAGTTGTTATGACTTTTAGAAAAACCAAATACTAAATAGTTTCCAAATTGACATAAATGAGTTTCTAAAAAAATACAAATTAATTAAATTATATAATAGTACTAAAAATATAATAATTCGATAAATGACTTAGATAATGTTACATAAGTCATTAATGAACCACTTTAGTTTCTATTTTTCTTTTATAGTAAGTTTATTACCCATATGGTGTAAGAATACAAGAAGGCATGGTAAGAGTTAAACTATTTAACTCAGTATTAAATCTAAAAGACCAGGTTAATATAATGACCTAAAATTGTCTAAAACCTATTTATTGGTAGTATGTAGACCCATCACCACCTTATCCTCTAAATAAATCCATGTTTAGCTATTAAAAAATGAAAATAGTTTATAATAAATTAATATTTCAACATTTTTCCTAAAGGGCCCCTCACCTCCCTTATAAAAGGGCACCCCCAATTCCATTTAATTCACACCTCCAAAGCCATTTGGAACGGAAAAATGCTACACTAATCTCCTCCCAACTTCCATATATTCATCTTAGAGGCCTTACCTTGAGCATAAATCAATACTAATGAGCCCTTTTGTTCAAATCAAAAGGAAAAATTCGATGAAAGATAATTATTTTATCACATCTTTCAAAGTTCTTTTATTCTTCTACTTCATATTTCTATATTGATACCATAAAAAAATAATAACTCTAGTAACTTATACATTATTATATTTTATTATAAATATGTTACAACAATATTCATTATTCTATCCATCCTATGAATGATAAAGTCACCATTTGTGCATACATACAGCTTACCGTCTCCAAGTCGTGGTGTAGTTTGTTATTAAACACTATATAATTTGGATGGGTATAATAATTAGTATAATTAATATGAATAATGAATATAAAATGGTAATGATTTTTTATATATAATATAACATCCAATTAAGCACTTTTTCACCATTAATAGAATGATATTCTCACTCGTGCGCACATACGGCTTATCGTCTCCACGACGCGATGAGATTCATCTTCAATGATCACCCTTGAAAAATTTATATATATATATATATTGATTAATTATGATGTATGTGAAATAATATTTTCACTGGAATAGAATAAATTTATGAATAATATATATATATATATATTGTTTACTTACTTACATACTATATGATAAGAAAAACAGAAACAACGTTCATGCGTACATATCGACTATCATCGCCATGAATGGTGTTTCCCTTTCATATATCTATCTATTATACGTATTTTAATTCAGAATATATATGATATATAAATCATGTTTTATATTCTGGAATTATTTAAATTATTATCTATGTGATACGATCAATAATAACAAGTTAAAACACGTACAATAAAGAAAGCGATTATTACCCAAATTGTTACTTTAACATTGAAA
The DNA here is from genome assembly GCA_963277665.1 of Viscum album. Classification (NCBI taxonomy): domain Eukaryota; kingdom Viridiplantae; phylum Streptophyta; class Magnoliopsida; order Santalales; family Viscaceae; genus Viscum; species Viscum album. The sequence continues at coordinate 36,389,760 of OY728131.1, forward strand.
TTATTATTAAATGGGTAGTATAAATTCTTAAATGAATCATGTATGATATCAGAAATATGAATATGGTTATTGTATAATTTAATAACATACTTTGGTCATTATAGAGTAGGATAAATGTACACTTGACTAAGGAAAAGTACAAGGTAAGGGTTCATTTTACAATCTATTTATTATCTGAGGTTATTTATACATAAATATATACTGAGACTTATTTATCATCCACATCCATGTTTCAAAAAAATGTATTTTAATTTTTTTACTATTTCTTCGACTATGGGTTAATTTCATTTATAACCTTTTTTTAATTTTTATTTTGAAAGAAATATTTCTGTCGTTTTCCAAACAAGGTACTTTATGACCTTTTCGAAAAATTAAGGAAAGAATATTTTTTTAACTTATATAGTGGGTGTGACTATTTTCTTCCATTACAACACTGTCAAATCATACCTTAAAAGCATATAAGAATATTTTCTAAATAAATTTTTTCTTTTATAATTATGAAAATTTTAAATGATTTCCAAGTTGAATGAGATATTTCACTCAAATAGGTTTTGGATTTATTTCATATATTTCAATATCCTTTATTGGTTTTTACCATTATTTGATGTTTATTTGTTATTATAAAATCTTACATATTATATTAAAGGTTATGTGATATTTTTGACTTTGGATGTGCTATTTTAATACCATTCATGGTTTATGGTTAAAGTATCAAAATTTCGTATTCTAGTTTTAATACAAATGTTTATGTTATGTTTCAACCTTTTCATATGAGGAATTCCTTGAACATAATAAGTGATGGGCGGTGCCCACTATAGCCCATCGAGGAATCGATAGGTCTAATGAGACAAAATACTGTCTTGGCACAAGGAAATTATAATATTTTTATTTGTAGTTTTGGTTCGAGGCCTTGACTATGTGTTTATGGTGTCCGACATTATGCATTCCATCATTATGAGATTATCTATTGATATTACATGTTATTTTTCTTCTAGAAGAATATTCTTGTGAATAAGTAAACAAAATTATTTGATTTATCTTTTCTATATAATGCTGAATTTTATGTTTAAAAGGATTTTGTTTTAGTCTTATACATTAGCTTAAAGGTTAATGGTTTTTTATGATAGTTTCTAATATATTATTATCCTTACTGAGCATATGAGAACACCCATTTCTTATGTTTTTTTGTACAATTTCAAGAATTGTATTATATCTTATATACACTTTTAATATAGGAGAATAATGGAATTATCAAAGGATTATTTTTTTGAACTTTACATTTGAAATTGTAATGTGAAGTTCGTGAATATAATCTATTTTCCAAGACCGCTAAACTGATCAGTTCATCGGAACTTGATTCCTTGTAATTATGAAAATCTATTAAAATAATGCACTGGATCCTGGATTTTGTGGTCACGTAATTACATAATAAATATTTTTTATTGACAATTTATCATATGATTTTATTTATTATATTATGATAAGAATAGGAAAATAAAGTTCAGGCGTACTTACAGCCTACCGTTTCCATGAACTGTGTGTTTTATTTTTTATCCCTAACATTTATAAGTCACCAAGAATAAATATTTAATGAAAAAATATATTATATTTATATGATTTTTTCATTATGTATATGATAAAATCATGATCTACAAAAGAGGACCGAGGAAAACAAGTAAAGACATGAATGAAAACCAAAAAGGTTATTACCTAAAACATAACATTAACATTGACTTATTAATAAGTGATTAATATAAAGTTATAAGTAAATAATATATGGTATTATATATATAAATATGGTTATATGTAAGATTTATAATGAATTTATTTTTAATATACAATAGGTTTTAATGTATACAAAGCAATTGAAGACTTAAGTTTAGGGATTTTTGTCTCAGTTTTATTTCTATAGGAAACCTGCTTCATACACTACCTATTTCATCTATGTGATGTATATAATACCCATTAATGGATTTTATGATACATATTTAGAGGAATATGGTATTTTCATATCCATATAATTTCATTTCTTTTATGGGGTATATGATTATACTTATTTTAAAGTGATGACTATTTATTTCACTATCTTATCAATATTTAGGATTGTTTCATTGTAAGTCTCTTTTGGTAATATTTATGTTCTATGTACATAATTTATAAAAATGTTTTAAAAAATGTTTTTTCTTTTCTCCTATGATTTTTAATTCATTTTACCCATTTTTTACTTTTAACTACATGGTTCTAATGAAATGTTTTTTTGTTTTCAAAACGATCTACTTTGTGAGGTTTCTTGAAAAGGTACGAAATGAATAATTTTTAACTTATACGACGTGAATGAAATTTTAAACTATCCTGAATACATAATCCTTTGAATATTACCTTACAAAATTAGATGATTATTTTAAAATAATGTGTTGAATTTTAAAATTGTGTACCATTTTAAGAAAATAAAATGTTTTCAAATCTGAAATGACATTTTCCTCAATAATAATTTTCAAGTGATCTCTCAAAATTATTTTCCATCGAAGATTACATATTTTTATGTTCATAATGTTTTAATGGGGATTTGTTTAAATGATACCAATATTATTCATTATAATTATGGTTTATTATTATTATGGATAGATATTTTTGAAACCCGTTTCTTTTCCTTGGGTTGTGTTACGATTGAATGGTGTTTATGAAACCCACTTCATTACATGGGTTATGATAGGATGAAATATTTATGTTCTTGTAGAAAACATATGTATTGTTTTCATTATGTGATTGTGGGACCTATATCTCCATGGTTGTGTGTCCCTATCAGTAGGTTTAGTTCCCATGATGTTCCCTAATATGTTTGGGAAATGCGCCTTGACTTATAGGGAATGATGTCACATGTTTATATGTCTGATACAATTCTATATCTTATTCCCATGTTATTCTTACATGGATTATTATCTTGATTCCCATAGGATCCATGTCTTATATGTTTTTATGATATATTATATGACTCAATATAATGATCTTTGATAAAATAGGTGTATTTTTCAAAAACTTTTCATATATTCTTATACACTTTTGTTTATGTTATTATTCATATATCCCCTATTTACCCTTACTGAGCACATGAGTTCACCATTTCATATGTTTCCATTCCCCATATTAGAAATAAACATTTTAATTAGGAGTACTAAATGGAATGATATTTGTGGGAAACATTAAACGTCTTCTACCAAACTAGAAGTTTCTGTTCCACATTTCCAAACACACTAAACTATTATAGTCCTCAAGGATGTGTTTGTGTAATGCAATGAATATTACTATAAAAAGATATATTATCCATGTAATAAAATCCTATGTCATTATAGTAAGTATCAGAGAAAATGTTTAGTTAACCATTGGAAACTAGGATGAGATAAATTTAGTGTGATCCCTAGAGATATTTCTAAGTATATGTACACGTATATATCAAAGGATAAGTATAAGTATATATTAAAATACTATAGTTTTTATAATAATCAAGAATAAACTAGGATTAAATATATGTTTTCATATATTGAAATATTATAAGTAATATATCTGGATTATGTAGTTCTACCATGATGATTAGTGTTTCTCAAACTATTCTTTATAGTTTTAGTCAACGGATGGAACCTAATGGAACCATGTTAATAATGAATGTCATGGGAAATGAAATGACTGTCATCCTAAAAAACTAAATTTTATGGGGAAAATAATGAAAAATCTTATTGATATACTCACACAAATTTCTCAAGATATTAATCCTGAAGGATTACCAAATGAGAAAAGGAGGGAACAAAACTCCGTTGAGTCCTTCATGAGGTGACGCCCACCTTATTTTATTAGGTCTACCAATCTAATTGTTGCTGGGAAATGGATCAGTACAACTAAAATTTTATTTTCAATTCTCTAATGTTAATAACACATGAAATTCATTTTTTATGTCTATCACATTGAAGGAGATAAATATTAGTGGTGAAATATTATCATGAATACAAGGAAACGAGATGAAATTGACTCTATGGAATGGGATGAGTTCAAGAAATTATTTTTTAATAAGTACATTACCTGTATTATTCGTATGAAAATAGAAAAGTAATTCCTTGATTTCAAGTGAAATTACGATGATTATGTTGTAACCTATAATGAAACATTTACAAGTCTTTCAAGGTATGCTTTTGGAATTATTATCCAACCTGAATGTATGGTTTACCGATTCTTCAGTGGATTAAAACCAAGTCCTTAAAGAAAATTATCCATAAGTGACTTTATTAGATATAAATAAATAATCCTATGTGCCATCAAGGTAGAGATGGAGGATGGGGTTGTGCATCAATCTCATTTGTTTGATAAGAAAAGGTAGATGGATTTTTATAGAAAAATATAAAAAACCATGGAGAAAAGAAGACGAGTCTTACTTTATCTTCATGGTTTGGGGAGAATAATGTTGGAGATTGTCTAAAGGGGCTTGGTAAAGAACTAAAATGATTAATAGAAGGTAATATAGAAAACAATTTTCTATGTAATGGGAAGAAGTTAGCTAGAAATGTGAATAACAGTAAGGCTTCAAATAATGCACCCTCCACATTTCAGTGCTTTAAGTGTAACAAAAATGTGAATTATCCTAACTAGTTCCAAAATTTGAGGGTTAATAATGATAATCGAAATTAGTAACCTATCAAGTCAAAAGAGAAAGTGAAATATCTTATGATAACTATTAGAGATGTGGAGTATGAGAATGACGTTGTGAAATGATTGAGTGATTATTTATTATAATTGAAGAATAATTTTATAGATATGACTTTATGGTATTATGGAATAATAAATAATCTAAGTATCAGTCCACTATAACATTCCTTAAGGATTTAAAAAAATATATTGAATGGTACTGGTAACCATGAAATGTGATTGGGTTATAAAGTTATATTGGAAAGGAGGATAACCCTTAATTTGTGCATGATGATGGGGTAATGAAATAAAGAGATATTTGGATGTGATAAAATAAATGGGATAATATTTATAACCTTAGGAATCATAAGATGAAAAGATGGTATATGATATCATAAATTGAGTTTATAGAATTTATAGACTTATGGTATGAGGAATGAGTTGATTTTTGAAATTATTCATGTTTTTACTCAAGTTTTATGGTAATTCAAGTTATTACCATATTTCAGTAGATTACATGATAATGGTATTCACATGTTCAGAATGTGACAACCAAGAGCTACTTTATGATATGTGGGGATCAATGATAAATGGACGTTGAAAATGTTGGTGAATTTCATTCTATGGTTTTTGTCTTTCATCTTTTAGAACTGTTTTAAGGATAACTATTTATAAATTGGTTTATGTTAAACATTGAATGAGGTTTTATAGATTAAAGTAATATATTTCTATATAAGGATTTATGAATATTGTATAAGTTTTTATAACCATTTTTTGATAAAGTTATATGGAATAATCTATCATTCTATTAATGGATCTCATGATCCACTAATGGAAAATTTGTCTTCATTTCATCGAATAAGAGATGAAGTGTAAAATTGTTCAAGTAATAACAAAAGGATGAAAAATTATTATGAAATGTAATGAAATTAAGTAAGTATTTATTCTCAGGTTAATCCTTAAACTACAGGGAAATGATATTGGAAAGAGAAATGTTATCCTAGTTCCTTCCTTTCCAATGAATCAAATGGTCCCTTTATTGTCACAGATTTATATCCATATGATTGTTAACTTTCTCTTAACCATTTTATCTATCACTTTCCATTAGAACCTGCTAGTTATATTTCACTTCCATATCCATGTTTTCACTTTAAAACTATATTATCCTCTATGGAAACTTAATTATTATTTAATATCGGTAACACTAATGTTTCCAACTTTTCCTTTTTAAATTTAGTTTTAGTATTCATTTTTACAATGTGGGTTTCTCTGAAAGGAACATTCAATTATTAAACCATTGATGACCCCGATGAATTTCTTGGGTGAAATTCATTTTAAGGGGTAGAATGTATCAACCTGATATTTTAAAGACCTTTTTTAACAAAATAATATTCTGTGATGTGTTGTTTTATATTCTACACCTTGTTAAGATTGCGCAATATGCAACATTATCTTAGTTTTCATTACAAACAATGATGGGTTTCTACGAAAAATCATTATATTTTTGTAATTAATAGAAAAAAATACAAACTAACTATTAGAATGAAGAATAAAAATAACATTAACTGAATTATGAAATTATTTTTTACACATTTATATATAATTATTTTTCCAATTAATTATAAATAAATGTAAAACCCTTTTTAAAATAAAAGGAAATGTTTTTCTGAAAACTATTTTTAAGGTTTACAAGTGTGTTTCATACCATTAAATATTAAAATCACCCTTTTTGGATTATATTAAATAACTAAATATATAATATTTTAAATATAATATTTTAAATTCATATTAAGTGTTTTTTTACAAATGATATAAGAACAAATCCAATTTTATGCACAGAAGATTTAATTTTCTAAAAATGTAGTTTTGTCTCCTTTTGATGGAACACTTATTTTAAATCTAGTTTTTAAAACTTTTGAAAAGATTATTTGAAAAAATAGTCCTCTTCAATGAAATTGGTGTATCAAAATTTACTTAAGTTGAATTTTTGGTATTTTTATAATAAGAATCTATTTTAATGAATAGTGATAAAATATTGTAAATAACATTTTCATCTAATTTATTTATATAGTTAAATTATGTATTGGATTGTTTTTAAAGTATATTTTGATAATTTTATAATATTTTAATCAAAGTAAAGTCATTATAATAAATTTCACATTTAATTGATATATAAAAACATATGAATCTTTTGGACGTTTTTACTTTAAAGACACATTTTCTCGATCTGTCAACGGGATTAATTTTTAATTAATCAAAATTATGTATTTTGAATTATGAAAAATGGATTTCTTATTTTGAATAAAAATTTATAAATTTATTAAAAAATTAAAATTTATTTTTAGATAATATGAATAGTAACTTTAGTAAATTTTATTACCACTTTTAAGGGTAAATTAGGTAAATAGAGGGTAAAAGAATATTATAAATATTATAAAACTACAGTAACACTTGACCAAATGTTATATGATAAAGTGAATTATCACCTTAACAAATTATTATTGAAATTTCATAATTTAATGGACAGTTTTCTATGAAAATGATTTAAGTATTGTTAAACTCTCATAGAGTGACAAAATGTCACTCTCTTATTATAAATATGTACAATATTTTTAATATGGGGATAAATTAAATATATTCAGGAATATATATTATTAATAAATATAAAATTTTTATATAAATAATAGTATTTTATTTTTCATTTTTAGTGAGAAAATAAATATCCAAAATAATTACAAAATGATGCCGCAGAAACTACAAATTAATGAAATAATAAATTAAATGATAACATAAATATCAAAATAAATATAATTTGACTTAATTAAGGTGATAAAAATGTTTATATGTTAGTATTACATATTAGTGATGTTTTACATGAGTTTTTCAATTTATTTTTCTGTATGGATTTTATTAATGTCAATGTAATGAATAGTGACAAAATTGAAACTAATGACATTTTAAAAAACTTATTTTATTAAATTATTTTAAAATCATAAAAATACTAAACAAGAAAAACTAGAAAAATTACAGTCTAAAGGAAGATAAATTGTCAATTTATGGTCCAATTTACACTTTATATGTAAAAATTACATCCTCTTAATATTAAAAACTTTATTACCAAAATTAAAATAAAGATAGGAAACAAAGGGTTAATAAAAAAGAAAAGGTTTAAAATTTTAAAAAAACTTTTCTATAATATATTAATTTAGGTTATTAAACTATATATGACATTATATTATAATTAATTTCTATTTGGTGGTTTTTGGATTTATATTTAATCTATTATAATATAATCTTTTGACATATTTCCAAAGTACCACCCACCTTTAATATAAAATGTTACCTCATCCCTCATCCATCTCAAAATATTTAAACATATATATTGAACAGTTTCTAAAATATTCTATTATAAAATTCCCTATCCACATTATTGAGTTTCTGGTCTTCCCAATAGAAAAACTTTAGAGTCCTTCAAAGGAGATCTAAAGGGGCTGTTTCGAAGAAGAGAAAATCACTCTAATCAATTAATCTCTTTTTATACTCGTATATAACTTATATAAATATATTCTATATATCATAAAATAATACCATAATCATCCTAAATATTATGAAATTTTATTATGATTATGAACAAACCATTATAGAGCCCCTTACTTATCGAACAAGAAGAGAAGTATCAGTCGTGCGTACGTACGACTTACCGTCTCCATGTAGCGATACGATTAATCTTTCATCATCAGATTTTGTTGGTGGGAAGAATGATGTTTTTAATATTTATATATTATATTTATGAAATAATTATACTTCTATTATGATAATATCATATTTACCTTTTTACGATATAATATTTTGGGAAATGATAATGTCTCTTGTGCGTACGTATGGGTTACCATCTCCATGATGTGAAGTGTTTCATTTTTAAACTATATTTCAGATGAATGGTAATAAAGATTAATTTTATGAATATATATAACATATAATTATTATTTAATGATAATGTATCATATAATTTTCTTTCTTTTAACATGAAAAGAAAATAAAAATAGAGTTCATGCATACATATGACATACCGTCTCCTTGAATGGTCTATTTTTTTCTATCTCTAACATTTACGAATCACTGTGAATATATATATATATATAAATACATATTATATTTATATCATTTATATCATTCAAGAGATGATAAAATCATGAACTACGTAATAGGACCGAGGATAGAAAGTCAAAACATGAATGAAAAATGTTATTACCTGAAAAACAACTTAAACATGGAATTGTTAATAAGTGATTAATATAAAGTTATAAGTAAATAATATATGATATTATATATCTGAATATGGATATATTGTAGATTTATAATAAAATTATATTTATTATACAGGATGTTTGAATAGATATGAAGTAAGTCATGACTTAAGGTAAGAGATTTTGTCTCACTTTTATTTCTATGGGACACTGGCCTTATACACTACTTATTTCTTCTACATGGTGTATATACTACCCATGAATAGATTTTCCGAATATTCTCCATAATATTATGGTATTTTCATATCCATATAATTTTCTTTATTTCATAGGTCATATGATTCTACAGATTATATAGTGATGAGTATTTATTTCACAATCTCATTGATATTTAGGAATGTTTCGTTTTAAGTATCTGTTGGGGGATATTTATATTCCATTTCCATGTTTTTTAAAAAAGTTTTTAAAAAAGTTTTTAATATTATTTTATTTATGTTTAAATTAATTTTTACACCTTTTTACTTTTTATGACATGGATTTAAAGTAATCTTTTTTTCATTTTTGAAATGAGGAACTTTTTGAAATTTCTGACAAAAGTAAGAATGAAATGTTTTTTAACATAGATGACATGAATGCAATTTTTAACTATCATGAATCTTTAATTATTTGAAGGTTATGTTATAATATTAAAATATTATTTTTAAAGAATATTTTTATTTTAAAATTACACAACATTTTTATAAAAGAAAATATTTTTCAAGAAGAAAGGATGTTTTCTTAAAGAATTATTTTCATTTGATCTCTCATAATTATTTGTCATTAAGATAATTTTTTTATTGTTACTTATGTTTTAGTGGGTATATGATTCAATTATAAAATTCTTATTCTTTCTATAAATATATTATTTTTATGATGGAATGATATTTGTGAAACCCATATATTTCCAATGGGTCATGTTATGATTAAATGATGTTTATGAAACCCATTTCATTACATGGGTTCAGATGTGATGAAATATTAATATTCATTTTAAACACATATGTATGGTTTTAATTATGTGATGTGAATTATATATATCCATCTCCAATGTATTCGGTGATTATTTATGTCTCATGAGTTAATGATGGAAAAAGTTGACGGGCTTGATCAATTATGGAAGATAGGGAAACCCAATCCACTATGGGAAGCTGTGGAAAACTGATATATTATAAGGAAAGGATTACAAATAGGTTTGTGGTGTGTCTTAACCAGAGTGCCCTAGTATATTTATGATATTTTCCTTGACTTATAGAGAATGATGTTACATTTTTATGTGTTTGTAAGTATTATTAATATTTTATGCTACCATGGAAAATTATCTTGATTCCTATATGGTTCATGTATTATAATTTCTTATGATTTATTATATGACTCATGATTATGATATTTGATATGTAGGGTGTAATTTTAAAATATGTTTCTCATGTTCTTATACCCTTATGTTCATATTATGATTCATATATCCATTGTTTTCCCTTACTGAGCATTTGAGCTCAACATTTCTTATGTTTCATTTCCCCAGGTTAGAAAGAATGGTTTAATTAGGAGTAATAAAGGGAGTTATCTCTTTAGGAAACATTGAATATCTTCCTCAAAAAATGAATTTTGTGTTCCATGTTTCCAATGGCACTAAACTATTATGGTCCTCTAGTATGTGTTTGTGTAATGTAATGAATAATCATATAAGAAGATGTAATATCCATATAAGAAAATATTGGGTCGTTATTCATCACTATTGTAATTATAATTTCATGTTGTCTGCTTATTTTAGTACAAATGATCCATATTTATCTTTTCATAACCCATTTTATTTCCATTAAATTCATAATAAGGTATTTAGGTATGCAATATTTTTAACGACCATGAATTTTATCAATTAAATTTATCGTTTTAATTATGTCATATAGTATAAACTCATATATAATGGAGAGAAATGAAAAAAAATTATTATTATAAATGAATAATGAAACATTAGTCAGAAAACAGACCAAAACAAATTAGAAATATTATAGTGGGATAAAAAATAAAAAATAAGTTAATTTGAATAAGAATATTTGGATATGCTCGATCAACTAGAATGATTGTGCTCACAAAAAAGATTTAGAAATAAAACACAATGTTAAAAATAAAATATTCATTTTGAAGTTTTTAGTATATATAGAACCATAATAGAAAATATAAGTTAATTAAATAAAATGTATTTATATAAATTAAGAAACCTATAATACTTGAATAGTAACATGACCGTTGGAATAGTATCCCACCCATTGGAATAGTAATACAACCATTAGGAATATTAATCTAGAAATTAGAATAATAACGTCACCTGTAAAATTTTAAAATATAATTTCGGTATGTTATAAAGGAAAATATGATATATTTATGTCAGGGTATAAGTAAATCAATGTTTTAAAAATTTTATATTTAACGTTGGTACTTTTTAAAAAACATTTATGTTTATTTACAAATTTATAATTAATATAATGATTTAAAAGAAAATTTATATTCATAAAATAGATTTATAAATGAATATGTTGTTTTATTATAATTATAATATAATTTTATGAGATCTTAATTAATTTTTAAAAGGATAATTAAATCAATTTTAATATTAAAATATGTATTATTCGAATAAATGATGATTTTATTTAAAAATTAAATCTATCTTATTTATAATATTAATTTCATAAAATTAAGTTTAACTTTGAAATATGCACATAAAACAATGTATGGGGTGAATGGTTTAGATTTTTCTAATATAGTATAAATTTTGGGTAATAGTGAAATATGCTAATTTATGGTATCTAAAATTTTAAGCCAAATACATGACTTTCTGAGTCATAGATGATGTAATAACCCATTAGTTTGAACTCACATAAACTAGTTACTATATATAGTCAGAATAATCATCACTGTTTATATTTTTGAGCTAAATTAATAAATAATAAATATAATAATAAAAAACACACCTCTCATCCCCTTATAAATACCACCCCTCACCAACCATTCTACTCACAGATTATAAGTTTTGGTGATTGCTAATATTCTACCAAATTTCCTTCCTAAGCCTCTTCCCCATGATAATTATCCTCTCGTCTCAAAAAAATTCTTTCCCCAAGTGGCTAAAGGAGGTTTTCAATGAGACAACATTCAAGAGGTCAAATCCTCTTTATTTATCTTTTAAATTCTTTCATTTCTCTACCTTATACTCATCTACCATATACAAAGTGAAATTCTAAATAAATTATAATTAATATAATGGTATTTTATTTTATTAATGGTATATCCATCATCAAATCTCATCTCTTCTCCTTTTATCCTAAAAGGAAATCAATGTATGTGATATGTTAATTTTCTTCCTTCGTGACAAGGACTTTTCATTTTCCGTTACCAACTTCAAAGATAGTCATAAAACCATCATACCAGTTAAAAAATATTTTAAAACTTATATTATAACTTTTTCATGTTTTAGAAATAATATATATACATAATATTAAACAATAAAAAAATAGTTCATGATGATAAAAAACTACATAAATAAACTGAAAGTCTATCATTAACGTTTTATCTAATGGATCATTCTCATATATAAAAAATTATATATATATCATTTAAAATTATGGATTTTTATTAATACCATTTCATTACATTTCTATAGTTTTTCTTTCCTTTGATATGAACTCCCATAATTATACTCAAGGGAACCGATCATGAAACCGTGAAACGAACACTCATGAAACAATGAAATTAAACATTATAACTCATTGAAATGAACATAAATTAATGTAATAAAATTATAAAAATAAAATATATGTTTAATATGTTCTTAATTAAATTATAATTTAATATAATTTTATTATCCATAACATTATGTGAAAGTAAAAAACACACTCAGACATAATGTAAGGGATCTCTTCGAATCTCCAAATTAACATTGTGTTAGGATTTTTCTCTCATTTTTCCTATGTAATTATTAATTATTATTAAATACTTCTCTATTATTCATTTTTTATGTCCCAAAATAGGTATTTAGTTCAATTCATATTTATATTATGGGGAATTAAATGTTTTAAAAGGTTCCCTTCACAATTCCTCCCGATAAGCAAGCCCGATTAAAGGTAACTTCCATATTTCTTCCCCATTTTCAAGTTTACTCCCTAAAATATGTTAATAGATAATTATTTTTCTAAAATCAAACATTTTATCAGGAAAAAATATATTATTTCATTTTTTGTCTCATACAAACAATTATTCAATTGTTGTCTTTAAATAATATTAAATATTTCCCCTTAAACCGAACTAAAGTGGAACATTTATTAAGTTTCATAAACACTATTTTTCATGTATTAAATTAAGTTAGAGATCATTATTCATGATCTATTATTATTTTTAATTCATGATTGTCTAGAAAATATTTAACCCCTTTTTTATGGTTACCATTTTGATACACCATTTGGTTATTCCTTATGACATGCTTACAAAACACATATCTTTACATGGGTAACCCTAATGTATATTTCTTATAATTTATTCACTATGTGGAACACATATGCATGAAATTGTTATGATGGGTGTTCCTAGATAGCACACCAATGATTTTGGAAATTTTTATCCTCATGAGACTTCATGTATATGATTTGGGAGTAAAAGCAATCCATTATAGGGATTTGTTAACCATGTGATATAGTCTTGTTAATTAGCCTCAACTCATGTTTATGTCATGTTATATGTTGTTTCCACATTTCTATATTTCCAATATCATATGATCCCATCTTCTATATGTTATTATTCCATATTTTTATTCATGTTCTATTCCTTATTACATCATTGTGTTATGGATTCTAACTCATGTGATAGGATTTATTCACATTTTTATTGCCTTATTGGGATTTTTACCTCATCTATTTTTTCTATGTATTCCCTAGGATATACTATGTAGTTATAGGAGCTCAAGTAGAGTTAGGATCTCATTATGGAAATGATGATACATTTTTGTTTATTATTTTCTGATTATTAACCTATTCTTCCAAACAAAGTAGAATTTTTGATCATTAGTTTGTATTTAAAAGATATTTATGCCTAAAATCATGTAATAATATATGAAAAAGGATAGCTTCACTATAGTTGGTATCATAGAATAGTTTAGTTATTTTTTGGGATTAAGACTAGAATATTTATATTATTACCCTAGGTATAATTCTATCACCATGGATAACCTAGATTGAATCCTAAGAAATAATAGGATTTGAGTTAATTTCCAATTATAATTTTATTGTTATATGATCATATTTGATTTTTCGTAGGCTCCTTATCTATGTATTAAATACCTTATTTTTATTTTTATTTGTATAATTAATAGTGGGAAATATGAGAACTCATTCCAACAACCAATGTGATAGAAAATGTAATGATTTCCATAATAAGATTCCAAACCCAAAAATAACAAGATCTTAGAACTTAATTATAATACTGGCTCAACTAGATCATGTAATTAATGATAACTTGAATCTTGTTGAAAAACCTTCTCCTAAGAAATAGAATTTTACAGTCAAATCCTTTATATGAAAAAAGGCCTACTGACATTAGAGTATCTTCTAATTCCCTCATTGTAGAACAATTAATTAACTATATTGATAAGATATCCTCTATATTTCAGTTCTCATAAGAATAGTAATTTGGGCTAGAGGTCTATCATTTTGATTGGGAAGCTAATCAGGGGTGGAAATTGATCAAGAACACGAAGTCTAAACAATAAATTCTTTCCATGGAATGAGATATATTCAATATAATATTTTTCAATAAATATTTTCCCCAAAATCTATATCTTAATATGGATAAGGAGTTCTTCAATATGAATCAAAATAAAGACATATCTATTTGGGTGTATAAAGAAAACTTTACAAGTATTTCATTATATGCCTCTAGATTTTTCATGAACACTGAAAGAAAGAAAGATCAATTCTTTAGTGATTAAATATGAGTCTACTAAAAACCATGGAAATTAAATACTTTGAATGTTATGAAGATATTTTCTATTATGAACATAAGGTTTAAATAGAAATCACATACTCTTAGTAGTATCATGAAATTATAGATAAAATAAGGAAAATAATGTTTAATATGGTAGGATCAACAGTTGAATCCCATGATGGAAAGAAAACCCAACATACCACATGTTGAAAGTGTGGGAAGAAGTATCCTAGGAACTATCTAAAGAGAACCAAGAGATGATTCATATGTGGAAGAGTGGGGAATAAAGGTAATAATTATTGAAGGTATATAAAGAAGCCCACAAATTTATAAGAATAATGTAAGGTTATGATTAATAATCAACCTATAGTACAGTGTTTCAACTCCAAGGAACATGGGAATTATGCAATCCAATGACCTAAGACAAGGGTTTTCAAATTCAATCAACATCTACAACCTCTAATCCATCAACAAAAGGAATATGTTATCACTACTACTCAGGTAGAGTATGGAAATGATATGGTGAAAAGTACATTAGATATTCATTCAACAATAATGAACTTACTACTTGATTTTGGTTCTGTTCATTCCTTCATATATTTCATGTTTAGTAGAACCATTCAAGCCCCACCTCACAATATTGTGGTTGAGTTATCTGTGATAATAATTAATGTGCGAATTATTACATCTCAATTATATAACTCCTCCATGGTTAAATTTTTTAGACTAAACCTACGTTAAAATCTCATCTCACTTCCTTTGGTGGAGTTTTATGTTATACAGGGAATGTATTGGATATCTTTATATAAATAAAATATAAATTATTGGGGAAGGGAGATCAATCTTTACATCTCGATACATCCCCAAATTCAATATAAGTTTAAGGACAAGGATGAATTCCATGAGACTAATCATCTCAATTGTGGATATTATATCCTTATGAGTAATAATATCTTGCTCAAATGATTGATATAAAGGAATGAATCATGATGTAATTAATTCCCATTACGAGGGACTACACTTATGTGTTCCCTGATGAACTTCCTAGTATTCCTTCTCACTAAGTGGTTGATTTCTAAATTGATATTATACCTGGATCACTGAACATATCAAAGAAACCTTATATAATATACACCATTGAGTTATAGGAATTGAAGAAGTAGTTACAAGATAATCAGGAAAAGGGTTTCATAGGCCCGAGTGCTTCACCATGGGGTGTACCAGTACTCTTCATAAAAAAATAATGATGAATCAATGTGCCTCAGCATTGATTATCTTGAGCCCAACAAAATCATGATAAAGAAAATGAATCCTATCCCATGGATAGATTACTTTATTAATTAATTCTATGGGGTAAAATATTTCTATAGTTTGGAACTTTTTTTAGGATATCACCAATTAAATGGGAAGAAGGAATATATTTCCAAGACTTCCTTCCAAACGAGGTATATAAATTACTAGTTCATAATAATTCCCTTCAGACTCCCTAACTATCCTGTAATTTTCATGAACTTAATGAACAATGTCTTTAGATGTTACCTCAAAATATTTACGGTTATCTTTATAGATGATATTTTGATATACAAGAGCACGAAGGAACACTAGGGACATTTCAATACTATGATAAGGACTTTGTGAAGGGAGAAACTATATGCAAAGGTATATCATTAAACCCTTGTAAAACAAAGGGTCTAGGAAATTAAGTAGTGGTATAGGAAAACATATATAATGGAGATCCGTTTTTTTCTTGGTCTATCTTGGTATTACACATGATTTGGGGGGAACTTATCATAACTTTCAAACCCACTAACCAATATGAATCAGAAGGGAGTAAATGTTTTCTAGGATAGGGAATATAAGGACTGCTTAAAAGAGACGAAAAGGAGGCTTATCACTGCATCAATACTTATACTATTGATAAGGGTTTACCTATTTATGGTATAAATTGATTCATCAATGAATGTATTAGGTTGTGTACTTTTGAAAAATGATAAATCAATATCCTACACATCAAGGCGGTTGAAAATTCATTTGAAAAACTATGCCAAACATGATCTAGAGTTATCGTCCATGATCTTTGCGATGAAAATATGGAAGTATTATCTCTACGGGGGGATGTGTGTGATATATACTAATCACAATATCCTAAAATATATATATTCACATAGAAAGAGCCGGATATTCATTAGATAAAATAGTTAGACCTCATCCCGGATTATGAATGATCAATCCACTACCATCCTGGAAAAGAAAACAAAGTGGAAGATGATCTATGTATAAAGAATCATACCACTTTATCAATGATTATAATTGAGAAGATTACAATATTATTATACTCGCGAAGTATGGATATTGGAATCATAAAGGAAGGTACATCATCATTACTTTCACATATTATTTGTCAACCACCCATTGTAGAGAAGATAATGGATTCTCAAAGAGATAATGTAGAAATTTAGAAAAAGGTTGAAGAAATAATAATGGGGAAATCCTTAGAGTTCAAAACTGATGGGGAAGGAGTTGTAATATTTTGGTAATGAACATGGGTACTGTCCAATCTGGAGATAAGTAATGTATTCTGAATGATACTTATAGATAACAGTTCTCTATTAACCCATGGGATCACAAATATGTATCAATGTCTTAGAGAACACTATTGGTAAGACAATATAAAGAAAGATATCAATGAATATACATCAAATTGTCTAGTATGTCTGTAAGTTAATTTTTAAAGAAAAAGTATAAGTGGATGATGAAACCATAACCCATACCTACATGGAAATTAGATTACATCACGATGGGATTTTCATTGGATTTTTGAAGATAGCTGTTGCAAATAATTCTATATATGTCATTTTGAATAATATTACAAACAGTGCTCACTTTATTGGGATTTGATAGGTCTTATAACCTGAAAAAATTTCATAGATATACATTATATAATTGTTAAGGTTTTATGGAATACCATTATTGATTATATTTGATCAAGATATGAGATTTACCTCCAAGTTCTAGAGAAGTCTCTAATATTATCTAAACACTGACATGAACTTCAGTGTGTCTTATCACCCACAAAATGATGGGAAATCTTAGTGGACTATTCAGACACTAGAAGATATGTTTATAGCATGTACAATGGACTTCAATGGAAGATAGGATCAACACCTTCCACTGGTCGAACTATCTAATAACAATAATTTCTAATCATGTATCCAAATGGCTCCATATGAATCCTTTCATAGAAAAAATGTAGAACACCATCATGTCATGATCAAATTGGTGAACGTAAGCTATTGGGACATAAAATGGTCGAAGAAATGGTCAAAAAGGTGAAAACCATTCCGCATCACATCAAGGAATCCCAATGTCGATAGAAGTGCTATGAAAATAATCTTTGATGATACTTAGAGTTTGGATTTTGGGACATGGATTTCCTCCATATATCCAATGGAAGAGAGTCATAAGATTTTGGATGAAGGGAAATCTAAGTCCCAAGTATATTTTCCCCTTAAAGATTTTCAATTGTATCAATGTTGTGTCATATCAACTAGAACTTACACCAACCACATATCAAGTACATGATCTATTCCATGTATAATTCTTGAAACAGTAAAAACCAACCCCCTAACATGTTGTAAATATATAGGTGGTATAACTAGAAAATTATTTTTCTTATGAGTATCATCCAATTAAGATCATTAACCATTTAGATAATGTTCTACGCTATAAAACTACTCAACTTGTCATAGTACTATATAGAAACCATAAATATGAAGAGGCAACATGGAATCTAGAAGAATTGATGAAGGATGAATACCATTTACTATTTTCACCACATTATGTAAAATAAAATTTCATGGGTGAAATTTCATAAGAGGGGAAGAATATAACTACTTAGAATTTTATCAATTATATTTCCCTTCTTATAATTATATCATATAGTATAAATCTCATAAATCACATAGAAAAACAAAAAAACATAATTACCATAAATGAATAATTAAAAAATAGTAAAAAAACCAATAAGAATGAAAAATATTATAGTGGGAAAACAAATAGAAAATAAGATAATTAGAATAGGAAAATTTTGACCAGCTCAATCCACCAAAATAACCACACTCACAAACAGAGCTGTAGAAATAAAACATAATATTATTATTAAAATATTAATTTTAAAGATGGAATATATATATAAACTTAACAGAAAATATAAGTGAATTAAATAATAGGTATTTATAGAAATTAAGTAATCTATTCCACTAGAATAGTAACCTAACCATTTGAAAAGAAACCCAATCATTGGAATAGTAATCTGACTGTTATGAATATTAATTTTTCAATTTGAATAGTTACCTCACATATGAAAGTATAAATAAAATTATGGTATCTTATAAATAAAAATATGATATATTTATATCATCTTATAATTAAATAAATGTTTTAAAAATGATAAATTACGTGTCGGTATTTTTTGGAACATAAAAGTTTATTTTCAATTTTATAATTAATACAATGATTGAAAAATAAATTTATTTCCATAAACTAGATGCATAAATTAATATTCTTTTTTATTATAATTATAATATATTTTAATGAATCCTTAATTAAATTTTCAAAGAGATATAAAATCCATTTCAATATTAAAATATTCTTTTTTGTATAAATGATGTTTATATTTTAAAATTAAATTTGTCATATTTAGAAAATTATTTTCATAAAATGGACTCCATTTTTGAAATATAAATGTATATAAATGGTTGGGGTGTCTTTTTGGTATTTTTCAAAAATTGCTTAAATTTTGGTGAATAGTGAAATACAATAATTTAGGGTATTTAACATTTTAAGACAAATACATGAATTTTTGAGTCATGGATGATTTAATCAACAATTATTTAGAAAAAAAATTCACTGGTAACTATATGAATTTACAATAATCACAACTATTGATAGTCGTGATCTAAAATAATAAACTAATGAATATAATAATCAAAACACCTTTCTCCTCCCGTTATAAATACCACCCATCACCACCCTTTCTTCTCAAACCTTCTAAGATTTATATATTAATAATATATTTCCAAATTACATTACCAATACTCTTTAACATGTACAATATATTCTATTCAAAATAAAAGACCATACCCAAGTGTCTTAAGGAGGTTCTCAAGGATACAATACTCAAGATGTAAAATCCACCTTCATTCTCTTTTAAATTATTTCTTTTTATACCTTATCCTCATATCACCTACCCAAAGTGACATGATAACACTATTATAATAAATATTCTATAATTTTATTATTTTAAAGGTATATCCACCATAAAATATATTTTCTTCTTCTTTTATCCTAAAAATGAAAATATCATCTGTGATATGTCGATTCACCGCCTTTGTAGACTATGTTTTTTTCATTTTACATAACCACCATTAATGATGTTAATAAAAAATTATAATGGATAAAAAATATTTTAAAATTTATATTATAACTTTTTTCATGGTTTGGAACTCATATATATACATAATATTAAATAATAAAACAAAACTAATTCATGATGATCAAGAAAACCGTCAAAATAAAATAAATGTTTTTTATTTATCCAATGAATAAATATAATATTTGAGAAAAATGATATGTATAATAATTTAAAATTATAGGACTGTATTAATACTATGAAATTATACTTCTAGAGTTTTTTGTTCCATTTTGAAATAAATCCCATAATTATTCTCAAGGGAACTGACCATGAAACCTTGAAACAAACTCTAATAGAATGACAGAATTAAAATTTATAACTCCTTGAAATGACCATAAAATAACTTTATAAAATTATAAAAAATAAAATAAATGTTTAATAGTTTCTAACTTAAATTCTTAATTCATATAATTTTATTATCCATGAAATTAATTTCAATTGAGAACACAGTAATACCTAATGTATGGGATCTCTCCAAACCTCCAAATTACCTTTTTGTTATTCATTTTCTCTATTTTCCACAATTTAATTCTTAATTATTATTATATATTTCATCAATATTCTATTGTTATGTTCCGAAAAATATTTATGTAGCTCAATTAATATTTTTTGATGGTATAAGTACATGTTTTAAATGGGTCACTTCTCAATTACTCTCGATATGAAAGCTCTCCTAGAGAGAAAATATCCATTTATTACCCATTTTCATGTGCACTCCATAAAATATTTTAATCCATGATTATTTTTATAAAATAACTATCATGAACCATCCCCCGGGTCCTGTGCCTTGACTACCCTAATCACGCCTTCCATAGGCCAGTGGCTGGTGACTAGCACAAAAAATGCATATCCATAAAACCAGGAAGGCATTGCCTTTTAACCAGCAAACTGACACAGTACAAGCACACAACAAGATAAAAGCACAAATTAATCTATATAGTAAAATGGGTGGGTATAGTAATTAAAGTAGGCCAGAATACAAGCCCAACAGGAAAGTACAAGTAAAAATGAAAATAGATCCTGTGAACACCCGCCAAGGATCCTACCAGAAGGGCAGGTACATCTATCAAATAGTCATATCTTCGGTATGTTTTGTCTAATGGTCCTCCTCTGAGAGGCCTCCTATCCAGGAATCCTCAGCCTTGATCAATGCTGTCTGTCATCTCCATAAGACATATCAACGTGCGAGTGTAGCCCGTGCAGGGGTGAGCATAACAATACTTAGTAGGGACCCTGAGACTCCCGGAGGTCTCTTAAAATCCACAGTGGATAATCCAAAAAGAAAGACCACAAATCACAAAGAAACAATCAACCCTACTGAGGTATATTCCCATACATATACCTATGTTATCAAGTAACCCAACATATTCAAGGGGGACATATAGCCCAATGCTTTAGCTAAAAGCACAACTGTTCAATGAAGGAAAGAATACCACATAGG
Organism: Viscum album; assembly: GCA_963277665.1. Taxonomy (NCBI): domain Eukaryota; kingdom Viridiplantae; phylum Streptophyta; class Magnoliopsida; order Santalales; family Viscaceae; genus Viscum; species Viscum album. The sequence continues at coordinate 36,411,601 of OY728131.1, forward strand.
TAGCACCACACAGAAGAATACCACAATGGTAAAGACTTATCTCACACTAGGTATAACTTAAGTATAGAGGTTTAGATGATTAGCTGAATTGGTTGATCATATTACTTCGTCGAGAATCTCTGTAGTTGACACACACAAGATCGATGGTGACCTATAAAGGATATGAAGATGACCCACATAGGATTCATAGATGCTAACCCACATAGGATCTGAAGATGAATCATACAGGATCTGAAGTTTTCCCACACTGAATCTGAAGATGACCCACACAATATCTGAAGATTCTTCTAGTACGGCCAGCCATAGGGTTCCCGCAATAAGTACGCTTTATTTTGGGAGGATTTTCTCCTCAATCCATAGGTCGTACTTCAACTGACACAAAGTCCCATGAGGAATTATCCCAAAGGACCGCCATGTCATAAGGGTCCCAATGCAATAGACAGTGCGTTAATCGGACACCCAGTCTATAAGTTATGAGCCTTTTTGTTCTGATGGCCTAGTTGGATTCGGATTCTATCCAACCCATCCATACTCCAACTTTATACAACCCTACATAGGTATATTCCCAACCCGACCAGTTGGATTCAGATTCGATCCAACCCGACCTAAGATCAGATTCGACCCATCCCATTTAGGTATATTCCCATATACATACCTAAGTTATCAAGTAACCCAACTCATTCAAGGGGGCACATAGCCCAACGCTTTAGCAAAAAGCAAAACTATTCAATGAATGAAAGAATACCACATAGGTAGCTCCACATCGAAGAATACCGAAACGGTAAAGACTCATCTCACACCAGGTATAACGTAAGTATGGAGGTTTAGATGATTAGCTGGATTGGTAGATCATCTTACTTCATCGAGAAGCTCTGTTGTTGACACACACAAGATCAAAGGTGACTTATACAGGATCTAAAGATGACCCACATAGGATTAATAGATGCTGACCCACATAGGATATGAAGATGAACCATACAGGATCTGAAGATGTCCCACACCGAATCTGAAGATGACCCACACAGGATCTGAAGATTCTTTTAGTACAGCCAGCCATAGGGTTCCCAAACTAAGTACGCTTGATTCCAGGTGTATTTTCTCCTCAATCTAGAGGTCGTACTTCAACTGCGATGAAGTCCCATGAATAATTATACCAAAGGACCGCCACGTCATAAGGGTCCCAACGCAATAGACAATGCATTAATTGGACACCCAGTCTTTATGTTTTTAGCCTTTTTGTTCTAAGGGCCCAGTTGGATTTGGATTCGATCCAACCCATCCATACTCCAACTTTAATTTTATATAGAATTCAGATGGAAAAGTATTTCAATATTTTTTAATATTTTAACTTTTAAAAACCAGTTATCTCTTTCAGAAAATGTGAATAATATTAACTTAATTACTACCAATTTTTTTAAATTTAAAATATGGATTATGCATTTGTAGTCAGTAGGTACCAATTATGTAAATAGCATTATTTTATTTTGGGGCATTATTAATAGTAACTTGTTGGACCCAAACTTATGAATGAGTTTTTTTTAAAGAGTCTCAATGAAGAAGGAGCTCTCCTAAACCGAAACTAATGAAGAAAGAACATGATGAGGTGTTATTTGGAATTAATAGTCCAAAAGGAAAAAGGGAAAGAAGGAGAGGCATAAGGGGTTTGTGATTTGAAGGAGGCTATGCACATAGGTCCATGTACTTCAAAGGATTATGTTTTGGCCTATAAAAAAATATATGCCAACCCACTGGCCAACCGGGGACCTCAACCCTTAGCATATGTGGGACACTTGGTCAACCATGCCTTGAGGAGGCCAGCACAGCTAGCCTATGAATAGCAGGGCCGTGTATAAGCCCACAGTTCGTGCACGGTGATAAAACCCATGAAAAGGATGCATAACAGGTTCTAAGAGCGTGCCCGTAGGAGGCATAGGTGGGCGCAGAAGCACGCCCACAGAGAACTGGTGCGGGGCGGCACCTAAGGAGGGAGAGGAGAATTCTAAGCCACTTTTTGGAGGATGTTTTTGATAAACCGAGAGAAAACTGCGGCACATTTCGATGTGGGATGCTTTTTAAAAAACGAGGAGGAAATTTGGGCCACTCATCTGATCTCACGAGAGATATCTACCGCACACCTCATCCCGCGTCCTATGTTATAATCTCGGCCCCCATCACATCTAAGACGCGTCGCGAAGCATGGGAGCCGTCCGATCCTCGACCGAGGGCCATCTTCAATGTCTAGCCACCTTCGAGCACCATCCGCGATACAGGAGCTACAACCAGTGTCGATATCATACCACCGACCACGATTCATGCTCATTCCAAACTCATTGAGATCTCTTGGAGAAATTGAATACATTGCATGCAGTTTCACTTTCATGCACATGAAAAACTAAAGTTTCGAAGATTTCCAAGGCAAACTGAGTTGTCGAGGCCATGTGGATTCGAGTATGAATCTTAAACTAGGATCCGTTCAAGAATCGTGCACACGATCTTGACTCCGTACACAAAGATAGGAGTCCAAGATGAATATGAAATACTTGTGGATCACGACATATTTGTGAAATAGATTCAAATGGTTTAAAGAACCGAAGATCTCAGAAATTCAATGAGAAGATTCAGGCATTAAAAGCATCGATCCTCAGGGATTTTCACACGGGATTTGAATGCGGAATAGGTCTCTATCCTTTCCTATAAAAGGAAGATCCTGGGGAGAAGAGAAAGGTCCTGAAACACATTCAAATGCTCTTGTTTCAAAAACAGAGCAACTCTGGCGACCCTTCTTAGTGAAGGAAAGGTAGAGCACTGCTAGCCTTCTGCTCCGCAATGAAGAGATCCCGCAAGATTTCGACAGGTGCTACATGCCCTCGATTTGCTTCACAAAGAATCATCTCCCGCAAGCCACCTTGGTTGCATGAAGGAAGAGATCTACACCTCCTATGTAAAGGATAACTGCAGTCGTGCGATAGGTTTATCCAAACCATCACTGTGCTTCGTGAAGGTTGTATCACAGGCACACAAACTGGTGCTACACACCATTGTAGTGCACTATGACAAGAAGACCCACGAACCATCGTGGTTCTGTGAAGAAACACACTTTGAGTGCCAAGAGATCCGTGAAGCACTCTGTTCACATGAAAGAGAACACCCTCAGGTTTAGCGCTGAATATACACTGTTTTATAGGGGTATTATTTTGAATATAAGATAAAGATGAGGTCATGCATGCATGAATGCATGCACATAATTTTGAAGGGGCCCTTTTTTCATGTTTATATGAAAAAGTACACATACATGCACTAAAGGCAGTGTGTGTTCACAAGTGAAGAACAGAGGAAGACAAGGGGAGAAGTGTTTTTTGTGTTCCCCAAGACATATACCCTTTTGGGGTTTCACAAAATAAGAATAAGAGAAGGGTGCATGATGACACACATGCACATGTATATGTAAAATTTACATAAATAAAATCAAGTGTGTGCATATGAAGTAAAGAGGAAATCTAAATGATACATGCATGATCTCATTAATACAAGTATAACAAATTATGAAGATTCTAAGTATGCCGAGCTTAATTTATTGAGAAATCACATAAGTTGTTGTGATTCAGGCAAACAAAGACAATATGATCTAGTGTATTCACTCATTGTACTAAAGAAGAAGGATTGAACTGAAAAGAGCATAAAATATGAACCCTAATGCAAGAATAGTCTCCTGATGAGCAGGAGACAAAGAACTTCATGTCTATCTGTTGAAGAGACCTTCATGTCAATAAACTGAGTGGGATTTCACCATAGGCGGTGATCTAAGGGGAGTCAATGGGAGTGACCTGAGGGACGCAGTGAGCAATCCTTAAACTTTTGTTAATGCAGTGAGCCTATGATAGAGTGACTGTGCCCAAACCTTTGTAATCCACACCTAGTGATGTTTAGTGGAATTAGGTACGACCGACAACCTATCGACGTATGCTCATTGGATTAGCCCTTAGTGGTGAGCCAAGTAAAAAGTGTTGTGGTGTATTTCTGTGAATATTTAAATTACTCCACATATCCATCACAAGTTCCTACACATGTGGGAACGAGATCCAATAAAGAGGAGAAAAATTTGACACCCTGATTCACCCCCCCCCTCTTAGGGTGACCTGGGTCCTTCAATTGGTATCAGAGCGAGGTTACCATTTGTTGGATATTTGATAGTAATTTTATTCTGAAGAGGATGTGAGTTTCCTTCCTAAAGTCAACCATGAAGAGAAGTCTTGATAAGGATTCATAGAAGAAATCTATATCCATCATGTCTTTGAAAAATAGGAAAAACAAAGAGAATATTCATATGAAGAATTTCCTTGTATCAAAAGAAGAGGAATCTTCCAGAAGAAAGGATTACACCCCTATTTCATGCTTTCAGGAAAAATTCAAAACATATCTGCATGATATTCCTGAAGAAAATGTTGCTATTATTTGTATCCTATTGAAATCTATGCAGGATGAGATCACTCGATTAGAAAGGGAAGCTAAAAATATGTAAAAGGGATTGGAAGGAAAAGTTCTGGAATGTATAAAGCTCTCCAAACAACTTAAGGCCCTTGAAGAAAAAGATGAAGTCAAAAAAACTCTAGAAGAAAAGATCCATGCACTTAAAAGTGAGGTGAAGAACAACAATAAAGTCAAGAGTTCATATTTGGAATAAAATTCAAAGAAATTCAAAGAACATGACTCATTATTACAAAACAAAGTAAAGATTCATGAAGATGAGGCTGAAAGAGTGAAGAAGGATTGTAAAGAAAAGATGACTATGATTGATGACCATAAAGTCATCCTCAATAGGAAATGTCTGGAATTGGAAGCCTAGTTGACCAATCTTGTGAAGACAAATATCGAGACTTCACAGAATAAGGAAACAATAGCTGTTTGTAATCAATACTCATTGGAGGATTCTACTTTCAAAATAACTCCAACATGTGATAAAAAGATCATGACATCACTCATTGAGCTATCACAAGAATTTGTGAAAGTGACGGTACCATCCATACAAAATTGTACTACTGTTTCTAAAAATGTTTTTACAAAAAGTGTAGGGTGGATAAAAAATCCCAAACAAGTATGGATGAGGAAAGGGGACCTGAAGAAGAAGAAGGTGAAAGTTCACTCCCCATAGAAAGTAAAACATATAGGGAAGGAGACTCAAAAAACATATAAAGAAGAGAGCAAGAAATCAAGGTTTGTTGGTTAATGCTGGTGTTTTAATAGATTTGGTCATTGGGCATTGTGCATTGGATTTTTTTTACAATACCATGAATGAAAAATAAAAATGAAAGCCCATATCAAGGGGGAGAAAGCCAGAGAAGAAGAAGCAACATCCACAAATCCCGAAGCATTTGTTTATAGCAAATAGATTTGGAATTCTAGACAACATTTGAGATGTATTCAATGGGAGTGGCCACAAGAATGGTGCATTCCTATGTCAACAGATATCCATAGATGATAAAAACAGAAGACCACACAAGCCAGCTAAGAAAGAATAAGATTCCTTGAGAGAAAATCAGGAAAATTTTGTGAATTCAAATTCTTCCAAGAAGATTCAAAGAAACAATTATAAGGATGACTTGGATTTTAAAGGCAAGGGTGGAGCATCCAAAAGGGGTGTCTCTCAGAAGAATCCATGAAGAAGGCCTAATCTTGATAACTCCATTCCTAATGATATGCTAGTCATCTGGCCGGAAGATTTGGAAATAATGAGAATGATTGAAGAAACTCATGCCAAGGCTAGTACAGGGGGAAACAGATTCCATATGATGAAGGCGACTCAGTTATTGAAAATGTTATGTGTGAGAGATGCAAGAAGCCTGGTCACGTTGCAAAAGGCCGTCTAACCCTATTATCAGAGGAAGAAGGGGTCCTAAGGAGAAGTAATGTTGCATCATCAATAAAGGCTGGTAAGAAGAATGATTCTCCACACAAAGCATATGATAATGTGAAGTGATCCATGCAGCCACAACAAAAACCAGGAGAAAATACCAGATGTGTAAGCATGAAGACCAGATCAGATGGAACATCTTGGTTGAGAAAAACATCTCAACCTTGATGTTCACATTAATGAAGCAAGGAGGATCCACCTTATTCCCTACAATTCTTTTCCATTGATGTTTCTAATGCAGGGGATTGAATTTGTAGCATGTTATCAAGGGGAGAGCCTGAGAAGTGTTCCCTTGAGAGGAAGACACGTGGAAAATTTTCTAGAGTCTCTATCTTAATAATTATCAACACCAGTTGGTATAAAATTCCTATACTATGAAGACAGTATCGGGATCATGTCATTGGCAATGGTATGTCATTTCTGAATCTCTCATCCTTGGTTACTCTAGATAAAATGCATTTTACAAAAGCGGAGTAACAAACTCAATCAGTGACATAAGAAGATTGATGTGTTGCTAAGGATTCTTATCCTCCCTATATTAATTGAATGATATTGATCCATTTGTTGAAGTATGTGTTGGAGTTTCAGGATGTTTTCTTTTCACATGATCTATCCTAGGAATAAAATTTGAAAACCCTTGAAGACAAGTATATGAGTTCTCATGGACAGCTCTATTGTCTAAATCAAATCCTCTAGTTTTCTACACCAAGAACAGCTCAAGTAGACTTAGAGTGAAATGATATATGACACATTTCTCAAGTATGGATTGATACCCTGATCTCCATGAACATTTTATTTCTTGTCAATAAGGGGGAGAGAAAGTGAAGTGAAGTTGAAAGATAAAGGGAGTAAAGGAATCAATATTTTACATTGACACATTCATTTGAGAAAGAACTTTGAGTATGGACAAAAAACACAAAGGGGGAGAAAGTTGGACCCAAACTTATGAATGAGTTGTATTTGTTTTCAAGGAGTGTCAATGAAGAAGGAGCTCTCCTAAACAAAACTAATGAAGAAAGAAGATGATGAGGGGTCCTTTGGAATTAATAGTCCAAAAGGAAAAAAGGGCATGAAGGAGAGGCATAAGGGGTTTGTGATTCTAAGGAGGATATGCACATATGGCCAAGTACATCAAAGGATTTTGTTTTGGCCTATAAAAAAATATATTAAAACCCACTGGACAACCGGAGACCTCAAACCTTAGAATATGCAAGACACTAGGTCAACTACGCCTTGAGGGGGCCATCACAGCTAGCCGGTGAACAATAGGGCTGGGTATAAGCCCACAGTTTGCACCCGGTGATCAAACCCGTGCGCAGGATGAATAGCGGGTGCTAAGAGCGTGCCCGCATGAGGAAAAGGTGGGCACAAAAGCGTGACAGCAGAGAACTGGTGTGGGGTGGCACGAGAGAAGGGAGAGGAGAATTCTGAGCCGCATTCGAGAGGATATTTTTAATAAACAAAGAGAAAATTGTGGCGCATTTCAATGTGGGACTAGTTTTTAAAAACAGGAAGGAAATCCTGGCCGATCATCTGATCTCGCGAGAGATCTCAAGCGCACGCCTCATCCCACGTCCTATGTTATAATCTTGGCCCTCCATCGCTTCTATGCCACGTCACGAATCATGGGAGCCGTTCGATCCTTGACCGAGGGCATATTCAACCTCCAGCCATCTCCGAGCACCATCCGCGATATAGGATCTCTGACCAATGTCAATTCATAGCTCCGGAAACCATTCTAGCTCATTCCAAGATCATTGAGATCGCATGGAGAAACTGAATACATTGAATGTAGCTTCAATTACATGCACGTGCCAAATCGAAGTTTCAAAGATTTCCGAGGAAAATGGATTTGCCAAGGCCACATGGATTCAAGTATGAATCTTAATGGAGGATTCGTGCGATATTCGTGCACAAAATCATGACTCCATGCCGAAGATATGAGTCCATTATGAATAGGAAATACCCATGGATCATGGCATATACGTGAAACGGATTTGAATGGTTCAAAGAACCGAAGATCTATGATATTAAAAGAGCATATCTCAGGCATTCAAAGCCCCGATCCTCAGGGCTTTTCACATGGGATTTGAATGTGGAATAGATCACTACACTTGACTATAAATGGAAGAGCCCGAGGAGAAGAGAACGGTCCTGAAACACATTCAAGTGCTCCTGTTTCAAAAATAAAGCAACTCCGGCGACCCTGCTTCACGATGTATAGATAGAGAACCGCGAGCCTTCTGCTCCACTATGAAGAGATCTCGCAAGCTTTCGACTGGTGCTACATGCCCGCGATTTTCTTCGCGAAGAATCGTCTCCCACAAGCCACCTTGGTTGTGCAAAGGAAGAGATCTGCACCTCTTGTGTAAAAGATAACAGTAGGCGTGCCACAGGTTTATCCAAACGATTGAAGTGCTTCGTGAAAGTTGTATCAAAGGTACACAAACTGGTGATATGCACCCTTGTAGTGCACTATGACAAGAAGTCCCACAAAAGCTCGTGGTTCTGTGAAGAAACACACTTTGAGTGCCAAAAGATCCGTGAATCCCTATGCTCACATGAAAGAGAAAACCCTCGATTTGGGCCTTGAATATACACTGTTTTACAGGGGTCTTATTTTAAACAGAAGATAAAGATGAAAGCATGAATTCATGAATGCATGGGCATAATTTTGAAGGGTCCCTTTTTGAATGGTTATGTGAAAAAGTACACATACATGCACTAAAGGTAGTGTGTGTGCACAAGTGAAGAAAAGAGGAAGACAAGGGGAGAAGTCTTGTGTCTGTTCACCAAGACATATACCCTTTTGGGGTTTCACTAAATAAGATGAAGAGAAGGGTGCATGAAGACACACATGCACATGCACACGTAAAAGTCACTTAAATAAAATAAAGTGTTTTCATAAGAAGTGAAGAGGAAATATAAATGATACATGCATGATATCATGAATACATGGAGAACTGACTCTAAAAATGCCAATTAAGCTGAGCTTAAATTATTGAGAAATCACATAAGTGGTTGTGATTCAGGAAAACAATGACAAGAGGATCTAGTGCATTCAGTCTTTGCACTAAAATAGAAGGATTGAACTAAAAAGAGCATAAACTCTGAACCCTGATACAAGAAAAGTCTCATGTTGAACATGAGACAATGAACTTCACATTTAGCGGTTGAGGAGACCTTCACATCTATAAACTGAGTGGGAAGTCACCAAAGGCAGTGAGCTAGGGGGAGTCAACAGGAGTGCCCCGAGGGACGCAGTGAGCCTAGAACAGAGTGACTATGGCCGAACCTTTGTAATCCACATCTATTGATGTTTAGTGGAATTAGGTACAACCGAAAACTGGTTGGTGTATGCTCCTTGGTATAGCCCTTAGTGGTGAATCAAGTAAAAAGTGTTGTGGTGTCTTTCTGTGAATGTTTCAATTACTCCACATATCCATCACAAGTTCCTGCTAATGTGGGAACAAGATCCAATAAAGAGGAGAAAAATTTGACACCATGATTCACCCCCCCTCAGGGTGACCTGGGTCCATCATGACTTTGGTAATTTTTTTGTACGATAAAAGGGTAAATATGGTAATTAAGGGTAATAATTCTATTATAAAATAACCCTAACACTTGTATTAATATCATTGTATGAGTGTATTTTGACCAAAATAATCATTTGGTTGAAATGGTGTCCTTTGAAAGCCACTTGGATGTGATTAGGATATGTAATATATTTTATTTAAATAAAATTTAAATATATATCACTCACCTTTTATAAAATAAACAATTTTTATATATGGTTATATAGGTGATAAATTATTCTATAAATTGTTATTTTAAATATAATTTGTTTATTTATCAAGGAAATTTATTTTTAATTTTTAGGAAATAAATAATTACCTTAAATACTTATACTTTGATTATGTAAAAATTAATTTATTGACGATAAATAAAAAAACAATTTTAATAAAAATTATAATAACCATAAAAAGACAAACAAAACTGAAATATATCATATTTTGTGAAGTATATATTGACCATAACCATCCAAGGGACATGTTAGTGACCATTTGGACCGTTATAGAAGAGATTGTGTCAAATATATTATTTTATTTAAAGTGATGTTAAATTCGTCACATTCATAATTTAATAAGTATAACATTTTAAATTTTGATTTTTCCCAAAGAAAAATTCAACTACATACAAAATTATAAATCATAGTAGATTTATATTAAATATATTATATTATTTTTAATTTTTATTCGAAAAATATTTATATTAATTAATTATACAAAATTGATGTAGTATTTTTTATTAATAGAGATAAAAAATTAATGTAATTAAAAATAATAAATTAAATATATTTTTAGATAATTAATACATATAATGAATTTTATAAATTACATTGAACTCATAAGAATATAATAAAATAATTTGTTTGAAGTTATCTTGTTATATTAATATTTAAAAAATCAATTAATTGAAAAGCTTCAAAATTTCCACTATTGATTGTTTATCAAAATAATGTTTTATACAATTATTTAAATATCATAAAACATTACAAAAAAATATAATAATTTGTCTATGGTATAAAATGTTATAAAGAATTTATTTATTCTCTAATTGAAATAAAATAAGTTAATATGACACCCTTTTAAATATTAGTTTCCCCAATTGAAAATTAAAGAAGATAACTACGTTTTAATTAAAATGAATATGTTTAAATTGATAGAAATACTTGTCAAAATTTATTGTTTGATTATATTGAAACCTTATATTGTATCATCTTATTATTTGGGTAATTTTTTAGGGTTTTTGAAGGGGTTTTATTTTATTGTAAATTAATATATCTGGAGATCCTAAAAGTGACCCTCACCTCAATTATAATAGGGAATCTGCTCCTTCACCTCTCCACTTCTGTTTAAGACTTAAAGCATAGAAATCCACTACCATTATACATTCTAAAATTCCTTAGTAACATTCTTGAGATTTTCTTCTTCTTTAATTACTAACTCTAGTTCGCAAAGAGGAGATTTAGAGGAAGCACGTTGAAGAAGAGGTAATATTCCCTACCGATTTTTCAAACTTCTTTCTTCATATTTTTACTATTCCTGATTTGTTTCATTCTAAAGTAATAAACCCAGTATAACTTATATACTAAGATGTTATTTTGATTATGGAAAATATATTCCACTTTCTCTCCACCCTATGAAAAACTAAATCACCACACATGCGTATGTACGACTAACCATCTCCACAATATGATTTAATCTATTTTTCAACACCATATTACTTGGATGGGTATAATGATATAAATAATAACTTTATATTATTATTACATCATGATATTGATTATGAAATTTTATACACCATCCAATAAAATACCATTCAACAAATATTGGGATGATATCATCACTAGTGTGTACGTACAACCTACCGTCTCCACGTTGCGGTGCAATTAATTCTATATGATATTCATTAAAGGATGATTATATAAATGTAAAGAATAAATAAATATGGTTTATACGATGTTAATATCATTTTTTAATGATATAAATATGAACTATGAAGGAGAAATAGATCTTAATCTAGAAAACATGCATAAGGAAATGAAGCTGTTAATAACTAAATAAAAAGTAATAATGAAATGTTGTTAACAAACAGATGATAACATGATCATATATGATATCATAAAAATGGATATGATTCTGAAATAAGTCATTGAAATTATTTAAATAATTATACAAGATTTTGGATACATAAAAAGTAAATTGGACCTAATGTAGGGGATAATTTCATAATCTAATTATTACCAGATATTATTTATACATAAGTATTTACTGGGAATATATTTCTCATCCACGTCCATGTTTTCTAAATATGTAATATTATTTTTATTCTTAGGAAAAATTGTAAAGTCAATTTTACCCATTGTTTAATTTTTATTAGATGGTATGAATGAAATCTTTTGTTGTTATTTGATAGGTGTTACTTTTTGAATTTGTAGGAAAATGTATGAGGAGGATGTTTTTTAACTTATATAGCTTGAACATATTTTTTTAGCTTCATAACACCTTATTTCAATGATGTTTACTCTACAAGATTTAATGTTTATTTTCAAATAAATTAAATTATTTTAAAATTTCATGGAATTTTGAGAAAATAAAATATTTGTGAAGAATAGTCCCATGTCCATGGTGATAAGAAAAGAAAGATGGAGTTTCAATCTGGTGGAACTAATGACAAAGGTGGGAAGAAAAATCAACGACCCACATGCCAAAAATGTGGGAAGTTACACCATTGGAACTGCCTCAAAGGGACGAGGAAATGCTTCAAGTGTTGGAAAGAAGGACACAATTCCCTAGAGTGTAGAAACGACATGAAAAGGAAGGAGAATGTAGTCGATGAAATGAGAGAACCACTCATGGTTCAATGCTACCAATGTAGGGAGCTAGGGCACTATGAAAACCAGTGCACTAAACCTCCATTTCTTGAGGGTAATCAACGTTAGAAACCAAGAAAGCCAAAGGAACAAGGGAAGGGTTATTCCATCACTACTGTAGAGGTGGATCATGATAATGAAGTCGTACAAGGTACACTTCCTATTCACTCAAGAATGGAAAAAGTATTATTTGATTCTGGTTCTATGCATTCTATTATATATTTCAAGTTTTCTTGAACTACAGAATCGAAGCCCTGAAACCATGATGTAGAGATATCTGTAAAAACACAAAGTGGTTCAATAATTGAAACTCAAGGGTTTGACTCTTCTCCTGTTGGCGTATGTGGGAAGATTCTTCTGAAAAATCTCGTAATACTTCCCTTGGTGGAATATGATGCTTTAATGGGAATGGATTGTCTCTCATTATATAGATCACATATCAACTATTGGGAAAAGGAAATATCTTATCATATTTTGAACCAACCCAGGCTCTTCTAAAAATGAAAGGAAGAGCATGAATATCTTTTGAAAAATCATTCCATGGTGTGGGTGTTGATTCCCTATGAAGAAGCATACCTCGTCCAAATGGTTGAGTCTAAGGAAAGTGAAAACCTTGAGGATATTACCATCGTGAGGGAATACGGTGATGTATTTCCCAAAGAGTTACCTGGAATTCCCCCAAATCGTGAGGTGGAGTACTCTATTGAACGCATACCCGTAGCTACTTTTATCACGAAATGTCGCTATAGGATGGATCCTATCGAACTAGAGGAGTCAAAGAAGCAACTGCAAGAGCATCTGGACAAAGGGTTCATACGCCCTAGTGCATCACCTTGGGGTGAACCAGTTCTATTTGTGAAGAAGTAGGATGGAACAATGCGGCTGTGTATCGATTATCGGGAACTCAACAAGATCACCATAAAGAAAAAGTGTCCTCTTCCAAGGATTGATGAATTGTTCGATCAGTTAAGAGGAGCTCAATACTTCTCAAAGGTTGATCTTCGTTCTAGATATCATCAGGTAAAGGTGAAGAAGGAAGATATTAAGAAGACTGCCTTTTGTACAAGGTATGAGCACTATTAGTTTTGGGTTATTCCCTTCGGAATTATTAATTCCCCTACAATATTCATGGATTTGATGAATATAGTGTTTAGAAATTACCTTATCAAAATTTTGGTAGTGTTTATCTATGATATTATCATCTACTCCAAGAGCAAGTAGGAATATGAACAACATCTAAGACTTGTGTTAGCAACATTTAGAAAGGAGATGTTGTATGTCAAGTTCATCAAGTGTGAATTTTGGATGAAGCAAGTCACGTTCTTGGGACATGTGATCACAAGTGAGGGAATTTCTATAGATCCTTCAAAGACAGAGGCGATTGAGGAATGTCCCAGGCCCTCTACTGTCATAGAAATTAGTATTTTTCATGGATTAGCTGGGTACTATCGACGTTTTGTGAGAAACTTTTCACGATTGTCAATCCAACTAACTAAGTTAACATGGAAAGGGGTAAAGTATGTCTAGATGGAATAATGTGAGGGAAGATTAATGTAGATAAAGAGAAGGATGATCACTGCCCCTGTACTCACACTACTGAAAATTGGGGAAAGTTTTGTGATATATAGTGACGCTTCAATGAACGGCTTGGGTTGTGTACTCATGAAACATGATAATGTGATATCCTATGCCTCACGATAGTTGAATATCCATGAGCAGAACTTCCTGACGCATGATCCAAAGCTGGAAGCTGCAATTTTTGCCTTGAAAATCTTGCGGCACTACCTTTATGGTGAGAAGTGTGACGTATACACCGACCAAAAGGGCCTAAAGTATATATTCACACAAAAGGAGATCAACATGCGTCAAAGGAGATAGTTAGAGCTAATCAAGTATTACGATTTCTCTATTCATTATCATCCTGGGAAGGTAAAAAAGGTAGCAGATGCTCTAATCATAAAAAACCAGCTACTCTATCCATGTTATAGATTGAGTAAGACCCTATCTTCTTTTATATGAAAATAATGGATATTGAAATCATAAGGGCATGTGATGCATCCATCCTTTCCGAAATTATTGCGCAACCATCCATCCAAGAGAAGATTAATGAATCTCAAAGGGATGATGTGGAGATTTAAAAGAGGGAGAATGCAGTAAAAGAAGGGAAGCTGCAAGAGTTCCATATCGACGATGATGGTGTGATTCGGTTTGGAACGCAGCTTTGTGTTCCATCGTCACCTGAGATAATGAAGGATCTATTGGAAAATGCACATAGATGAAGTTTCTCTATCCATCCGGGGAGTACAAAGTTGTACCGTGATCTCTGGGAACACTTCTGGTGGGATAACATGAAGAAGGACATTGTGTAATATATATCAAGGTGCTTGGTATGTCAGCAAGTTAAAGATGAGCGACAAAAGTACAAAGGTATGATGCAGCCATTGCCTATACCGATGTGGAAATGAGAAAATGTTACTATGGTCTTTGTCACTAGTCTCCTGAAGACGTCAAAGGGAAATAATGTGATATGGGTTGTGGTTGACCAACCCACCAAGACTGCCCAATTTATCGCTATTTAGGAATATCTATCAATTGAACAACTTGAAAAGATATATATGATGGATGTGGTGAGACTTCACGGTGTTCCACTCTCAATTGCCTCTGTCTGTGCTCCGAGGTTCACATCTAAATTCTAGAGGATCCTTCAATATGCATTGAGTATAGAATTAAATTTCAGCATGACCTATCACCCCCAAACTGATGGTCAATCTGAATGGACTATTCAGACGATTGAAGATATGCATAGAGCCTGTTATTTAGAATCAAAAGGTGGATGGGATCAGCATCTCCCATTTGTTGAGTTCTCATACAACAATATCTTCTACTTGAGTATTCATATGGCTCCATATGAATCTCTTTATAGAAAGTGATGTAGAACTCCAACCTGTAGGGATGAAGTTGGAGAAAGAAATCTACATGGACCTGATCTTGTTGAAAAGATGACAGAGACGGTTCATGTAATCCAGAAACACATAAAAGCTGCTCAATGTCGGCAAAAGAGCTATGCTGACAACCGTCAAAGGGACTTGGAGTTCTGAATTATATATAAAGTCTTCTTTCAAATATCTCCATGGAAGAGAGTCATTCGATTTGGGAAGAAAGGGAAGCTAAGCCCAAGGTATATCAGCCCCTTTGAATTCCTTGACCGCATAGGTGTCATGGCCTATCGGCTTGCACTTCCACTGAATATGGCTCGACTTCATGATGTTTTTTACATACCACTCCTGAGGAAGTACATACCTGATCCCTCACATGTACGAAACTCAGAGGTGGTGCAGCTGGAAGATGATATCTCTTATCAGGAGCAGCTAGTAAAGATTCTGGACTGAAGTGATAAGGTTCTATGCAACAAGACAACCCACCTTGTCAATGTGTTATGGAGGAACCATAACATTGAGGAAGAAACTTGGGAACTGGAAGAGGTGATGAAGGAGATTTACCCTCACCTGTTTATGTAAAAAAAATTTCGAGGGTGAAATTTCTTAAGGGGGGAAAAATGTAAAGACCCAAAGTTTTTCAATGAAAATTCCATTCTTAAAATTATGTCATAAAATCACATGAATTCACAAAATAATGAACTATTTCGTGATAAGTGACCTCTAAACATATGTTTGTCACTTCTGTGTTTGGAATTTTTAAAATCTGACATACACGGTTGTGTTCAAGATGTTTTTTGGAGTTGGATAGAAGAAACTTGTTTTTTTTGGGTGAATAGTAACATACCATTATGAATAGTAAAATTAATAGTAATATGACCCTTATGAATAATAAATAATAGTATTGTTTTATTTTAATAAGGCAATAAGATAATGAGATCTTAATTAATTTTTCAATGAGAAATAAAACTAATTGCACCTTTAAGATTGTTATTTTTCGAATTAACTATGAATTTAATTAAAAATTAAATTAATAATATTGAGAAAATTAATTTTGATAAATGGATGTCATTTTATAATTCTGCACATCGAAAAATGGTTAGGGTAAATTTTTGGTATTTTTATGAAAACTCAAATTTTTTATGAATAACAAAATATGGTAAAATACCGTATATACAATTTAACAGTTAATTACACTATTCATGAAATCACAAGTGATGAAAGGCCACTTGGTTTAAAATCACATGAACTTATTACTATTAGGGGTCACATGAAACAATACTATTGGTTTTCTTGTGGATAATAATAAAATAATGAATTAAATATTCAAAATTTACCCCTCCCCTCCACTATAAAAACCACCCTTCACAACCTCATTCCCTCACACCTCTCAAGCTCCAGGAATTCTCTAAACTCTGAAAAAACATCCTCCCTAGCCCCTCCCCCACGTCTAAGAGCTTCTGGTCTCATAAAAAGACCATGCTTAGACCCTTAAAGAGGTTCTCAAGAGAAGGTCTCAAGAGGTAATTTCTCTCCCTCTTCTCCTTTAATTTCCTATCATGTTCAAGTTCATTTCTTGATCACTCCCCACATATATTCACCCAAATGGTATTGTAACTCCAGTACTATACATATACTGGAATGTTATGATGCTAATGGGATATTATATCATCCAACCCCCTTTCCCTCTTTTATTTTATTAAAGAGAACGTTGTTCGTGAGGTGTTAATTTATCACCTTCAAGAATGACATGCTTTATTCTTCCATTTCTACCTTCAGATCTGGTCATGAAAACATTTTTATGGTTGAACCAGAATATTTTATATGTATTATGGCCTATTTAATGTTCTGGAACTGACTTATGAACATATTACTAAATGTTAAATTAAAAAAAGTTTGTTGAGATCGAAAAACATCCCAAATTAACCCAAACAATCATCATTTAATCTTATCTAATGATTCATACACCTGGATATAATATAATTAATTATAAGATCATTAAAACTCATGTAATATCATTAATAACTTGTAATATTAGTTCTGTATGATTACCCATGTTCTACCCGAACATCAATTTAAGAATACAAGTGAACCACACAAGAAAATCATAAAAACAAACATTCCTGAATAATGATTATAAACTCTATAACTCATTCAAAGGAACATAAAATCACATAATGAAACCATAATGAACCCTATTAATTTATAAATGGTTTTGGAATTTATAATTAATGAATATAATGTAATTATACATGAAATTAAAGAGAAGGAAGCATTCAGATACAAGGTAAGTGGAAATCTCAAACTCAATTCTCTTCCTTCAGGTTCTCCCTCTTTCACTACATTTTGATATGGTGACTTTTTAAAGAAAATTTCTTCATAATTATCATAAATTTTCTGGGATATACATGTTTTTTAATGATGTTTATTTCAAACCAAATTTTTTCCAAAAAACTCTTCTTTTAAGAACTCAACTTTTACCTCTCATTCATGGTTGATGGTTCTTCTATCAAGTATGTTGTTCCCTCTTTATTTTGGGAACCCAAATATTATTATTGTATTATTATGAGATGAAACCCATTCCTTTACATGGGTTAGTTATTTTCACTTTTGATATGTGTTTTATGTGGAAATCATGATAATGATAATGCTATGATGTGATAGGTGCACCCAGAATTATATAGCGCAATATGAATGTTTCAAAGTGACGGGTGCACCCAGAATTATACAGCGCTCCAATGCCTTGGGTAAAGTGATGAATCTCATGTGTATATGTGAAATTATGTGTGAACAAGATTCTATCTTGGTTCACAAGTATGTGTGGTAGTAAACTACTAAAACATGATGTTTCATTTTTTAAGCATTTCCACATTTCATGTCTTTTATTTACGTTCATCTAATGTTCAAGATTTCATTACCTATGTCATGATTATGCTCACCCCATTCTATATTCTTATTAACTATCTTCTTACTGGGATTTTAGATCACCCCTTTTTAATGTATATCCTCAGGTGGCTACATGTAATAAGGATAGGACAAGTAACAATAAGAATCTAGAGAAGAAGAAATTAAATAATTTTTTTGCTTGATGTTGTAATTTCTATGTATGGTCCTAGTTTTCCCAAGACACTAAACCGTTGGATCCTATATGTGTAACAATATTATGTTGTTTACCATTAAAATGATGTAATCGTAATGTATGAAAATGATGATATGCTATAGCCAAGCCCTGTTGTCGATGCTAGATTAGATCTGGGTTCAGATATTCTTGAAAACTTCTCTATATATCCATCCTTCACCACACATCAAAATTTAGAAAAATGGGAACTAAAAAACCACTTGATCAACCTTTGACCATCCTATTCCATTATCTCACCTTTGTTTCACTATCAATTGATAACCATACTCACAATATTTATATTTTGTGCTGAATAATGGTCAAATAATGATCAAATAAACAAATTTAAATTCGTACATTAAATCTACCATCAATGTGAACATAAGTTATATTTATATAATTTCTCTATGTTTGAATAGGTTAAAAAAATGGGTTGGAAATCACATTTCAGAATCATACCTAGAGTGTGGATCCATTTTTGATGAAGAATAATTCTGCATTTTTATAATTGATGAGATCCACGAACTCAATTGGTGTATGATCCTTGAACATGACTTGATCTGATGATGTATCTATAGAACACTCTCAAATAGTCATCTAGGTATCTATGGTTTAGTATATTACCCTAAGACAAACTACATAACTATATACATATATAAGTTCTAACTTTTTTCATTTAAGGTAATGAAATAAATAAATAGAAATATTTATTTTATTCATTTACTCCTATGATAAATTTTTCCCAATCTTCTTATGCCAAAAACGGTTATATCGCTCCTTTGGTAAAAACATGATAAAATCAAGTGAACCCTCATATTTTTTATATGGGTCCTTGTTCTAGTGTTATTCCACATTTTTTAAGGAAAATTATTTGTTACTTATATTCAATATATTTAATATATTCCAAATGTTTATTCTGGGCACACTGGGCCTTAGAATCACACAACGTCTTAGCTTCTGGTCTAAAAATATCCATATAATATCCAAAAATAATTACTTGAAAAATCCAAGTAATTACATTCTTCTTACCATAGGTATTTTAACCCTGAAAAGATAAAAACCTATAAAAAACCATGAGGGTACTCGGCTCACATCTGGGTCTCCAACTTAGAAGTGCTCCCATAAAGAGTCTTTTACTAGCACTTTACATGTACTCGGGGAATTGATAAGCCGCCGATGATTCACCTATGTGGATCCTCAATCTCTACCAGGTACTCAACAGAGATAGTCCATCCATGATTTCCATATCACTCTAGTCAATATCATGTGGTAGATCATGAATTCACATCCTTAGTTGATACTAGTGTAAGGTGTTCTATACCAATTATAACTACGATGGTAAAATTAAGAGATACTCCATGTCATCAACTCTACAAATAACTGGAAAGGGACAATGAATCTTTGAGAATGATTTCTATTATGACCAAATATTTGTAATCCATAACAAGGTGGGACCCTTAATAACACATGGATTCTATCTTTTTTTACTTAAGAGGTCTTCTTCATTGATCCACCAAAGTATTTTGATGGGTTTTTGTTGTCCTTATCTGATGTTGTATGATCTAAACCATATTTATAGTATTAAACACCAAATTTGTGCCCATGAGTGCTGACTTTTATAGATTAGTACAACAATACATTGGCATGTACAATCACTCTTAGAATTCATCGAATGGTTCCATTCTAGTGGTGGAATCGTATTTGTATTTGTATAAAAAATCTTGAAATGTTAAACGATCCTCCCAGCTACGTTCAAGGTCAAAACTTAAAGCCCGCAACATATCCTACAAGACTTGAATGGTCTAGTCAGTATGAATTTTTATATGGGGGTGAAACATTGTGATCAAGAATAACAGAGTCTTGGCGACCTCCTAAAATCCTCTCCCAAATCGTGATGTAGAAATAACATCATGCTTTAAAAAATTATCAAGGGAAATCTATGTATTCCTACTATCTCTTATATGCAGAGGCGTACCAACCTATTTACTAAACACTTCTCTCAAATGTCTAGGAAGTGGGATGACTTTGTGAGTAAGTCTATGATCACCCATATGGAATTGTTTCTCCTTGAAATATGTGCAAACCTTGTCCGAAATTACATGGATATCTAATCACAGTTCACTCAGGCACCTCTAGGGTTAACCTAAACTCAATGGAACCTGGTTATTTTACTTCACCAGCTGAAAAGTGTGGATTCAATACACAAACACCGCAGCACAACGATTTATTCCCAGATAACAAAAATGACATTTAAGATCTTGGTACATATTTCTGATGGTTATATCTACCTCAAAAGGGTATTTATGAAACATCCACATCACATCCTCCAACATCATCAATGGTTACATCATCTGCCCTCTGAAAATGATAACATGCTCCCCACCTTCAAAATATTCATTAGAAGCATGTCCCCTACTGAGAATCCTTGACATTATGAAAAGGTGGATGGATAAATACCATCCACTAAATATTTGAATCATTATCCTTGTCGAATAAAGAAAAAATAAATGTGGATAACTACTCTGGAATCTCATCCAACAACTATGAACAAGATTTTCTACTAAGAGTAACTTCCACCAAATTTATCTTCTCATATGTACAGAAAATCTCAAAGTCATTTTTCTTTAGGAATGCTTGAAATTTCCTCTATCTTGAGTAAAGTTGTTTTTAAGAGAAGATATAATTGCTAATCTTGTTGTTAGAGTAGACGATAAACCAATCTACCATCAAGTACTATTGAAAAATCTTTACTGTAAAGACTACTGATAGTAAATAAATATCATTATTTTCATAGTTATGATCATGTGGTTTATAATGATGTGAAAAATTTGCAACCATATCCTACCAATACATTAAAAACAACTTTTCTTTATCCCTGATGCATCAAAGAACACTTCATACTCCAAAAACCCTTCTAAAAATCACAGGATGGGAGAACTTTTCATCTTATAACTCAGCTCCTGAAAGCACTACTGCCACATCTCCCTCCACTTGAGAGGCAACCAATTTTTTTTGAATCTATCAAGGGTGATGAAACTCTAGTGAAATAAATTACAAACCTAAGATCACACCTGACCATCCTATGTAACCTGTTCCCCTTTGTAACATCCTTAGGTGTCTCCCAAGATAGCACTACCTCAACCGTCACCAGATCCATTTGTACTCCGAACTCTAAGATAGTGTGTCCTAGGAAGTGGAAGTATTGAATACAAAATTGACACTTTATGAGATTCCAATAAATCTTTCTCTCCTATTATGTGTCTAAGACTATCCTCAAATGTCTTGAATGGTCCTCTTTGGATGTCGAGTACACTAGGATATCACAGTTGTAAACCACCATGAAACAGTATAAGAATGGATAAAATATCTTGATCATGATTCCCATGAAAATATCTTGGGAATTATTAATTCATAATTTAATCACCTATTACTAATAGGCACCATAGAAACATCCCGATTTCAGGTTTTTTATATCCTCAACCTGCATTCACAGCTAGTGATTAGCTGATATGAGGTCAATGTTCAAGAACCATCACACCCCTCTCATATGATAAGAGAATTCATTGATCTTTGGTAGATGAAACATATTCTTCATAGTCACATGGTTCAAACATAGATAGTTCACACATAACCTCGATCTCTTATTCACCTTCTTAGCAAACAACACTAGGGAACCTATTGGGAAACACCGAGTCTAAAAAATCCATTCTCTTGCAAGCCCTCCAACTGCACCCTCATCCCATGATGCTTTTCAGAAGACATATGATATGTTTGAGTATATATTGGGGTCATCCTTGGCTATATGTAAATTTAAAAGTATTTATATTGGTTTGAGGGTAAGCCTTGCACATCCGTAGGAAAGGTTTCCTCATTTTTTTCCAACACCGCTTGGAACTGGTATCCCATAACATCCCTTACTCAAAGATTCAGGCTATCCAACTAATAATTAATTGGATATACTCTCCTATGACTAATCATGTACATATCATCCAAGTATTCCTTTTTCACTAACAATAGAAAACCATATCAAATCACTATGTACACACAACATCCTACACAAAATACAGTTGATCTGGGTTTGAACTATGGATATCCAGTCCATACCAATGATGACATCCTAATTCCCCATCATTGAGACAAAGAGTTCTCATACAAACCTATCACCTAAAAGCATAAGATATCACTAGAGGCAGGCATTCACAATCACGGATCCACCACCTATTAGAGTCTCAGACTACAAGGGTTGATCCAAAGGCTCAGCTAGAATCTACAAGTCTCAAACTAGAGAAGTGTAAAAATTAAATGAATAAAACCTATGTTTATAAATATTATAGCTAATTTATAAAAGACATGGATCATACCCGATATCATCAATGGAGGCTTGGGCTCCTCAGACTCCATATCCCACATCTTTCCTTAGCTGTAACCACAAGCTCCCTGATCCTCTTGTCGAACACATGGGTGGTGGTGGTGGTAATACGTTAAGTATTTGACCACCTCTTGATTCAATGTATGCACCACATCCACATACTATGCCATTCATATAATATTTATTATGTCTTTGTCTCTTCATTGAAGGTCCCTTAACCCCCTCTTGATTGATTGTATGATAGGTTAGACAATCCCAATCTAGAAATCCTTGACCATCACAGGAGAACCAATACCTATCCTTATGTTGATTCAAGACTAAATAGTATCCATGTACTGCTAAACCTATGTCTTGGTATTTCCTCCAAATGAGTATGACACTCTTAGAACCGAGTGACTATAATCATCTACCCACTACAAAGGTCTTAGCATTAGGGTTCCCACTACCAAGACCTACTACCGTCACTTTCTCTTCCGAGAAGATATCCACCAATAAGGCCCGTTCATGAAATCCATTATAAGTGGGAATGTAGAGGGATATGACTTAATCCCTAATATCCTAGTGGAAGCCCTTCTCGAAGGTCTTTTCCCTAAAAATGTATCCAAAACCATATATATGGAGTATCATGACAGATCAGTAAACATTATGGAGTACTCCTCCATGGATAAACTAACGACTATAGATTTAGAATCACATGTATGTATAGTAATAACAAACTTTTCTAGTAAAACTCCTCCCTAAAGTGGAGATCTAAGTCTTACCAATATAGTGCTAACTTTTTATGTGACTGAGTCCCTAAACTCCACCTTCACCCATTATATCCTTGAAAAAGACTCAACACAAGGACCACTATCTGATATAAAACATTTCTTATAAGGTGTAAAACACTAGTGAATATCTCTAGATATTCCACAACATCCTTACATTATGGATCAACCCAAAACACGGTAGGTCACTAGAACTAGAGCTCATGTAGTTCACCTAGTTTAAACATTGTAACACCCCAGTTATGGAAACTGACAAAGATGCCCCATACCAGGATGGTCATATGGCCTCAAGCGCATTTTCACAAATGCTAGAGGCTGCCGACGAGAAGCAAGGGCCTTGGGTGTGATAGTGGGAAAACTATTCCCTCATTGGAAGAGTAATACAGTAGAAGAGAAACAAATACAATACCAGAAGAAGTAAATATCCAACAATAGTTAATAGAAGAAGACTGATAAAAGAAACAACTGGATCACATAAAGATAAATGATTTCATGATACATATGTCTAGGAAAACAGAATACATCATAATGATAAAATATAGTACTAAACCAAAGTACATAGAAAACAACAAACAACTCAACAACATTGCATTCCTATATGTGGTCCCATGATCTCCATCTCCAAAGCTGTCTTGTACCTATAGTAGATGGGAACTTTAACTTATCAATACCTACAACAATATAATCATCTTGGGCCCAAAATCATTGAACAAACAGGTTGTGAGACTAAATCTGAGTAGGCAACCACCACGAGATCCATGCCTAACAATCAGTGAATATGTGGCAGACAATAAGTAAAAAAGCTATAAACAAGGAAGTTTTCAGTTTCATATATCAATTAAAAAGCTAATCAAAGTAGGTAAACACCCATAGGTAACCCTCTGGGATGTACACACATCATATCCCTTGTATTCCTACCTAAAAAGAATATAGCAAACAAAGACTCTATGAGGAAGAACACACAAACAATTTTCTTTATAGTCTAATATATTCAATGAATATCTAAGAAATATCTCATTGTTAATTCCCCTTATAGTCAAATATAAATTTAAGAATATATAACGAAGCTGTCACGGTCAATTCCCCTTATAGTCAAATATAATTATAGACTCTCTGAGGAAGCTCACACAGTCAATTCCCATTATAGTCAAACACCAGGTTCTAATGGACATGTGTAAGTCAATCGAGCATAGTAATGCAATAAGGAAAAAGTAAACCTCATAACTACCTGGATAAACTGTCTACAACACACCAACATGTCCGAACAATCACACCATCCTACAACTAGGCATGGGGAAACAAACAAGGTTGTGTAACAGGAAAACATAACCAACTATCAAAACAAGCAATCATGTATGGGAAAAAACCTCCAAAGCATATCAATTCACACTATTCAAAAAAATTAAACCACTACTCAAGAATACAAGCATAGCAGGTAAACAATATGGCTAAAACAGTAAACGTGCAACACCCCGTTCATGGGTTTTGGTGAATTTTCACATATAACTCAGAGACTCTCAACAAAAAGGATCAAACCACCTACCTCAGTGTTGGGGGATCTCTATAAGCGAACCACAAGCCTTGAATCTCCCAAAAACAGGGTAGATATAAAAAACATCTAAAATGTTCAACCGGAGATAACTTGATAAAGAAGAGGAATTAGGAAACAAAACTCAAGCATAAGGAAGAGATTACCAAGGTGAATCCAACACAATAGACATTAGTCAAATCAAGGATTCGATGCACGATTGAGGGGTAGGAGAAGAAACGTGGCCGCTCAGACGCTCTCAGACAATCTAGGTTGAGAAGGAGGTGTTTCTTGAGATTATACACGACCCTAGTACGTTTAATGAAAAAAAAGAAAATACACGATGTGAACTTTTGATGTAGATGGCATCAACTTTTGGTTTCTGTACTCCACTTTAGGTGGCCTCTGAGCCACCATACACAGCTGTGTGTGTGGTCATTATAGGGCCTACCCACGACTCCTTCTGGGAACTGAGTACACATCGTGTACTCATAAAGTAAATGACATGTACATTGAAAATTTCTAGAAATTCCCATTTTTCTAAAAAATGACAAGAAAAGGAAAACATACCTGAAAAGAATATCTGGGTTCTTACAAACTTCCCCCCTTAATGAAATTCTTCCCCGAATTTCCCTAGCAAGGCGGCGTAGAAGAAGAAACCCCAAACAGCTCCAACCACTATAATCATACCTCAATCTCCCTCTCCCAAGTCTCATCCTATGCTCTCCCATGCTTCCATAATAGTCATACCATAAGAACAGTCCGACCATAGAGAACCATCGTACTTCGATCGAAAATGTAGATAGGATGCTCCTCGAATGATGCATCCATTTCCAACTCAACCTCCTCAGGTTGGAAGACATGAGACGAGTCTAAGAAGTAAGGTTGAAGCTAAGAAATGTGGAAGACATCATGAATAGACCGGTACCTCTGAGTTAACTGCAACCAATGTAAAACTGGCCCAACTCTATTCCAAAACCTCAAACGGACCGACATATCTCGGTGAAATATTACCCTCTATCTTAATCCTCTTGTGTCCCACCCTCAGTGTGAAACGTAGGAAAACCTATTCCCCAACCACGAACTCTATAGGCCATCTCCACTGATCAACAAAATTCTTCTGATGAGACTGTGAAATAGCAATCCTCTTCCGAATCACTCAATCTACTCTATGGTCTCCTAAACAAAACAAGGTCCCAGCAAAGCTACCTCTCCTGCCTCCATCCAGCATAAGGGTGATCGATATAGCCTACCGTAAAAAGCCTCATAAGGTTCCATCTAAATAGTTTCTTGAAAATTATTATTGTAGGACAACTCTACAAGAGGCACATGCTTCTCCCAAGAACATCCAAAATCAAGAATGCATGCTCAGAGCATGTCCTCAAGCACCTGAATTGTAAACTCATACTGGCCATCTGTTTGGGGATGGTATGTTATACTCAAAAGTACCTATGTAACCGAAGCATTATGTAGCACCTGCCACACCCAAGAAGTAAAACTAGCATCCATGTCTAAAACAATGGTGTGTGGAACCCCATGTATATATAAAATATCACAGATATAAAACCATCCTAGAACATCAATACTAAATCTCCCCTTGATCGCCAAGAAGTGGGAAACCTTAGTGAGTCTGTCAATTACAACCCAAACTACATCATTATCTCGAGGAAACACTGGTAAACCTGTCATGAAATCCATCATAATGTCATTCCACTTCCACTTGGGAATGGGTAACTGCTGCAAAACACTGTTGGGCACTGATTCTCTGCCTTCACCTACTTATAGGTGGAACATATCATTAAAAAACCAGCCATACATCTCTTCATACCTAGCCACCAATACTTTCGATGAAGATCCCGACAAATATGGGTGACACCAGGATGAACTGCCCAAACTAAGGAATAAAATTCCCACATCTGATCTTCGCATATGTCTTCTGGAACCCATACGCACCCCTGGAAACACAAGATCTCATCCCCGCCTATGGTCCATCCATGAATAGGGTACTATCCTGGATCGCTTTCCCATAGGACTAGGCCTTCTAAATCTAATAATAGCCTCATTCTCACTCGATAAAGAAGAGTAGAGGTAACAAAAATAGAAGAAATAGAATTCTACCCCTGTCTATCATGAACCTCCAAATGAATCTCAGAAAACATAGCCATAAGCTTCCACCCACTACTGGCCTCCTGAACTACCTATATCTGATTCCTCTTACTTAGAGCATTAGCCACTGCATTGCCTTTCCCAGGCGTGAAGGCATGCTCAAAATCAAAAGACTGGAGGTACTCAACCCACCTTGGCTGTGTCAAATTCAGATCACGCTGAGTGAAGATGTATTTGAGACATTTGTGGTCAATGAAAACCACAAAATAGTCTCCCAGAAGATAGTGCCTCCAATAGCATAAGGCATGAACAACTATAACCAACTCGAGATTGTGTGTCGGGTAATTCATCTCGTGTGGCCTCAACTTCCAAGACCCATACGCAACGACTCCATCTCCCTGCATAACCACAACACCATGTGTGATAGCTAAAGCATCAAAATAAATAGTATAGATTTTTCCTGGATCTGGAAAACTAGTATCAGCACTGAAGTCAGTCTCCCTTTCATCTCATGAAGGGATGACTCACAAGAATCTGACCACAATAATATTTCAACCTTTTTAGTCAGACCCGTCAGTGGTGCTACTTAGTGTGGGGAGTTTTGAATGAAACACATGTTGTATCCATACAGACCAAGAAAAATTCATTCCTTAAAGACGTTCAATGGATTTTCCTTGGAAACTACTGCTCTCACATTCTCTAGGTCAACTGATTCTCTTGTCTCTGAGATAAAATGATCCAGGAAGTGAATATGGTCCGTCCAAAAGTGGCATTTTGAGATCTTAGCATATAACTAATTCTCTCTCAGTGTACTCAGAACAATATCAATATAGGAAACATGGTTGTGTTGTGTGTGAGAGTATACCATTATATCATTTATGAAGACCACCAAATAAAGAATCCATGTATGGATGGAACACTCGAATCATCAGTGCCACGAAAACTGAAGCCGCGTTCGTGAGAACGAGCGACATAACCACATACATGTATAGACCATACATTCCATGGAAGGATGTGAGAGGTATATCAGATGATCTAATGCGCAACTTATGGTAACTGTACCTCAAGTAAATATTCATGAAGACCAAGGATCCTTGAAGCTGATCAATGGGATCATAAATCCTAGGAAAAGGATATAAGTTCTTGACGGTCAATTGGTTCTGCTTATGATAATCAACACAAATACTGAGGTTACTGTCTGCCTTATTCGCAAACATAACAGGTGAACCCCACGGACATGTACTGGTTCATATGATACCCTTTACCTATAACTCATCCAATTGCTTCATGATCTCCTATAACTCTTGTGTAGCCATCCTATATGGAGGAATGGACAACAGTGCCGGTCCTGACATGAGCTCAATAGAAAATTCAACCTCTCTCTCTAGAGGAAAACATGAAAAGTCCTCTAGAAAGACGTCCATAAAATGGTCCACCACTAGATGAAGGTCTAACTGTGATGTCCCCCAATCATCTAGATATAAACCAGCAATCTAGGCTGTAACACCACCCAACCCATGATGCTCGGGTCCTGCTCTGCTCGCCTGGACATCCCGTTAGCCCTTATAAAGAAACGATCTACCTTCTGGTGATGTGAAACTCACCCTACATTGATAACAATAGAAAAATACCTAGAAGGGAACTAACCTATCCATTCCGAAAATGATATCATATCTGGTCATCTCTAGGATGTAGAGGTCCCAAACATAGTGACACCCACCAATCTCTAGTGGTGACTTAGTGAACTAACGTACACTAGATGTTCTTGTCCACAACGGAGTGTCTAGAATCAAGATATCAGTAGAAGAAAAGATACAGAGGGAAAAGCTCTCCAGAACAGAAATAGATTTAAAGATATGGGATTCCCATGTATCGAAAAGAGAAGAAGCTAAAACTGGGGATACTAAGATCATAACTCGAAATCTAGAGGGCTTGGGATCCTACTCCTGCTGGGTTTTCTCCACTGCAAAGGTATGACCTATACCGCGGCCCTGTAACCCTACCTAACCACTCTGAGCTGATCCTCCCTGATGTCACTGGAATCTGGGTGACTGGCTACCACGGCAATGACCTCCACCTCAGAAAAACGACCAGATGAACTCTGGTTCTCAGTTTGATGAGAAACTGGTGGGGCTGCTCTTGAATGAGGAGTCATAGAAGAACCCCTATCATCAGCAGCTGGTGAAAGGATCTAACAGAAATGATAAAGATGACCCATCATTCTACAAGATTGGCACTCCACTGGGTCTCTCGAGAAAAGTGGCATCGTATGCCGAACCTTCCCACACTGGTATCATTCCACCTGGCTACCTGAAGGTGAATCCTTCTAACTCAGATCTCCAAGTGCAGTTTCCTGGCAGCGCTTCCTCCTATCGGCTGGAGGAGAACTAACCTTGGATGTCGAACTTCCCTAGATCACGGCTCCATAATCCCATATATTATTCTCCAGGATCCGAGCCTAGTTGACTATAGATGATATACAAGTAAACCTAAAGTTGTTATCCTACGATCAGATGTTGTGACTTAGACAATCCTCAAACTTCTTTGCCAGGAACAACCCATCTCCCCCTGGAAAGGGTGTAAAGCATTGTAACTCAGTGAAACATGAGGAATACTCTAAGACTGAAAGATTACCCTACTCCAAATTCATGAAATATTAGGATCAATCGGCCCTCAATATATCTGGGTTGAAGTAGTCAAAGAAGATGCGCTAAAACTCATCCTTGTCCATGAACTACTGGCAACTCGCCAGTGAGATCACATCCCACCACCTCTTGGCGGAGTCTCGAAGCATGTAAGTAGTGAGATTCACCCTCCTCTCTAGAGGTATCTCCAAATGCTCGAAGATCTTCAGCAAGGCTTCTTGCCATGACTCTGCAGCATGGGGTCCTCCATGCCCTGAGAAAGTGTGAGGATGTTGCTACTGAAAGACCCACGTCAAATCTTCCAACGACGGGACAGGAGGCGGTACTCCCTGAAATGTCTGCATCATCCTCATAATGCGCTCTCAGAACTATTCATCAACACCTGGGTCAGGTATAATGACTGGTGACGAGATAGGAATGACTGGAGGATGTTCTAGTAGTCCATGATTAGCCGTATCCGGTGTCTGATCACCGCTTAGGAACTGGTGTACAATCGGAGGACGTCTCAGTGGCATGACTTTGCATGGTCAAGAGCACACCATGAATCAAGATTATCAAGGACTGAGATTTAGATGCACAAGAAGGGAACATGATAAATAAATATTTCCAGTTTAACAAAACATGGATACGTGATGTGTATCACCAACACCTGGCGTGTAATTGAATCCTCTTCCCCTACCGTAGTCCTTCTACACGGCTAGGCCACATGGTTCTCCTGACCCCAGACTACACAACATGTTTTTTCCAGATATAGAGCATACTAGATGAGATTTTCCAACCCGTGTTTTTAGTGACATGGAAAACTACATGGTTGACACTACACAGCGTGTTCCAAACAGACACATCGTGTACTAGGAACCATAACACCGACTCGTGTTGTTAGTTACATGCTCGGACTCCAGGATCACACTACATGGCGTGCATAGACAGTACACGGCATGTTCACCGCATGTTTTCCTTATCCCGTGTCTCTTCCCACATGGAATATGACATGGTTAGAGATCATACGACATGTACATACGGTACATGGTGTGTACTTAATAAAAATAGACTCTTCTTGAAGAGAAGAACATAGGGCGTGTAGTCATAACTACATGACATGTATTCTGGGGTTTTCTAGGCAGTAAGCCTTAGAAACTAATCTGATGCCCAGAGAAGCACTGAAACAATCATCAAAGTTCCAAATTTCGATCTGTGAGGGCCCATACTCCCTGTGAATCAATGCTTGAAATCTTATACATATTATAACAAGTATATACAAAGAAATTATCCACCAAATTCCAGTCCATGAGGGCCCATAACACCTCACAAACCAAAGTTTGGCATTCATTTGAACAAAAACTTACACAAAAAATGCTCTAACAAAAGAAGGTATTCTACCAAGGCATCTATCACAATAACATTCATATCTAGAAGAACATCTATCAAAACAACATGCAATCACTAAGGTACCCTAATTGGCATGTCAAGAATGCATGAAATGTGATTTCTAGTAACTACCAATATGATGCATGATGTGGAAGACCCTCATCTCATCGGGTTGCAATAGAAATAGAGCATCAATAACATCAACAATAATAGAACAATACGTGTGGATCACCCAAAGGTGAAAATCAAATGAAATGTAAAATTGTAAAACCAGGAAAATTGAAATATGAGGTAAATTGGCTTTTCCCTATATACTAGTTATTTAATCCCGAGTACAAATTATTACCAGGTACCTATTCTGTCATTTCCCTGACTAAATGCTCCAAAAAGTAAGTCAAGAAGAAACAAATTCCTCTGATACCACTTTGTAATGACCCGGTTCTGGAAGCTGCCAAAGACACCCCGTACTCGGTTGGCCACATGAAATAAAGCACATTTCCACGAACACCAGAGGCAACTGAATAACAGCGAGGGAATTTGGTGTGATAGTGGGGAAACTATGCCCTTATTGGCAGAGTAACACATCAGAAGAGAAACAAATACAATAGCGGAAGCAGTAAATATCCAACAACAAAAAATAGTGGAAGACTGATAAAAGAAACAACTGGAGCACATACAGATAAATGATTTCTTGATACATATGTTTAGGAACAAATCCAAACACATCACAATGCAGAGATATAGTACTCAACCAATGTAAAAATAATGAAATAAATTTCTCCAAAACATCGCAAGCCAATGCTAGGTCCTATTCTCTCCAGCTCCAATGTAGTCAAGTACCTGATATAGATGGGTGCTTTCCCTCATCTATACCTGTAAGAATATAATCTGTTTGGGCCCAAAAGCATGACCCAAATAGTGTTTGAGACTACATTCCAGTAGGAAACTACCCCGAGATCCATGACTAACAATCAATGAATATATGGAAAGAAATAAGTAATAAAATTAGTAAACAAGGAAGTCCTCAGTTTTATATATCAAGTAAACAGATAATCAAAGCTGGTAAACACAAATAGGTAACCCTTTGGGAAGTACACACAAACTATCCCCTCTGGTTCTACCATGAATGAATAAAAAAACAAGGACACTTTGAGGAACCACACATAGTCAATTCCCATTATAGTCTAATATATTTAATGACTCTCTGAGTAAGCTCTCACGGTCAATTCCCCTTATGGACAAATATAAATTTAAGACTCACCGATGAATATCTCATGGTCAATTCCCCTTATAGTAAAATATAATTAAAGAATCTATAAGGAAGATAACACAACCAATTAACCTCATAGTCAAATATAATTAAAGACTCTCTAAGGATTCTCACACGGTCAATTCCCCTTATAGTCAAACACCAGGTTCTCACGGCCCCGTGTAAGTTAGTCGAGAATAGTAATTCAATACATCCAACGTAAACCTTAGAACTACTTGGATAAAAAGTCTACAACATACCATCTTGTTAGAATAATCACACCATTCTACAAATATGCATGGGAAAACAAACAAGGTAGTATAATAGAAAAACTAGACCAACTGTAAAAACAAGAAATCATGCATTGGAAAAATCATTCAAATCATTGAAATTAACCCTATTCACAATAATTTAACCTCTACTAAAGCATACGACCATAGAAGGAAATGAATAGTGATAAAATAATAGACGCGTAATTCCCTTTTCATGGGTATTGGTGAATTTTCACAAATAACTTAGAGAATCTCAAATGAAAGGCACAAACCACCTACCCTAGTGTTGGGGGATCACTATAAGTGGACCACAAGCTTTGAATTTCCGTAGAACACCATAGATCTACAAAAACATATTTAATGTTCAACCGAAGATTACGTGAGAAAGAAGAGGAACTGGGAGATGAATCTCAAGAAGAAGAAAGTGCTTATCGAGGTGATTCCAACTTAATCGACATAAGTCAAATCGGAGATTGGATGCTCAATCAGGGGATCAGAGAAAAAACATGGCTGCTCGAACACTGTCGGACGTACTATCTTGAGAAGGAGGGGTTTCTATTGATTAGACACCACCCTAGTAAGTTTAATGAAAAAAATAAAATACACAATGTGTACTTCTGAATTACATGGTGTGTAATTTTTGTTTTCATACTCCTCTTTACGCGGCCTCTGAGACACCACGCATGGCCGTGTGTGTGGCTATTACATGGATTGCCCACGACATCTTCTGAGAACCGAGTACATGGCGTGTACTCATAAAGTTCAGGGCGTGTACATAGAAAATTTTCAGAAATTCCTCTTTTTCTAAAAAATGACCAGAAAAGGAAAACATACCTGAAAAAAAGATCCATGTTCATACTAACGTATCCTTAGATAGCACTTCTAGTATTAGCTACAGCTCAACGAGTGGTGGTATAGTTGGGAAACCTCCCATAGTTGTTATCTCTAGTATATGCCTCTATAATGATGCCAATTCACATGGTGTATCATCCTCATGATCACGTAGTGGAATCTTGGATTGCTGTCTTCATGGATCCATTATAAAATAAAGAACATGTACCATCGTAAAGATTATATCCCCGGAGCTAACTCAATAATGACATGGAACCCAAAAATCATTCCTACATGGTCTATATACCATTTTTTCATAGAAACTCTTTTATAATTGTACAGAGTACAAAGGTAGGTGATCAGAGTCATGGTGTATAGCTACTATGGCCGCTGCACCAACACTAGAGTCCATGGATTGAATGACGAAATCCAAATACTTAACACTGTTTAACCAAACTAATGTCCCCAACTCTAGTATCATAAAGGAACTGTCTATTTTCATACCACTATAACACAACCTAACCCACTAGTTTCTGAACCATGACAACCCCAATACAACCTCTAATGGGTAAGGAGCTGGTGACCAACAATAGGTAGGAATATCGTAGCAATGGGAGTCATTTTCTTGATGTACTTGAATATAAGCACATATCTCCAAGCCCATACAATGATAAAATATAATTCAACTGAAACCAATACATGAATAGTTATATGATCCCACAAAAAGTATGAAAGTAATGTATTGGAAGCGAAAAAGATCCAAATACAAGACCAATGAAAAACTATAATGTGTCTAACCTACAAGGACACTTTCAGATGGACTATTTGTAACATAAGACATGACATGTTCAGAAAAATCTCATACAAGGGTGAGTATAACAATACATAGTAACACACCCTGAAAACTCTAAACAAGAAGCGTCAGAATTATTAGATCATATAATGGATATAACAATCAATTCATAATAAGATAAACAACCAGATATACTCAGGAAGGACACTAATGCATAAGGTGGTCACAACTAACTACCAACCACTAAATTCTTCTTGAAGAAATTCTTATTTTGAGAGAATCCACTCCATATACCTTGTCATCACCAGAGACACTCATCCAAGAGGTTAAGTTCACTAGTCTCAATGACCCCAATACTTTGTAGGGGTCACTCCAAGGACCCTTGGGGACACCATGAAAAAAATATGGGTCAAAACACTTCATAGGGGATCATATTCGAAGAAAACCACTAAACCTTATGATAAGACTTTCTAGATTGAGGATCAACACCCTTCTCATAGAGGTCACACTAATTCCACAAACCACACCTAAGTATAGATATGAAGGAGGATGTAACTCCAATTTCATGGAAGGACCCCATGAACTCTATCTAGGATTAATCCTCTAAAGTGAATCATAATCCTACTATGTGGATGTAATAATGTACTATACCCTTGAGGTAAAGGACCAAGGAGAAAACAACTCAAATGACATTGGTCTGAACTTAAATTATGAAAGGGCTCCATGATATCTCAATGGGAGTGCATAGTGTGTAAGTAGAGTACATGATGTGTATCACTCAACATGGGTATAGCTGTACATTTTTGTCTCAAATGGTATGTAATATCCGAAAATATGTAGTGAAGATAAAGTACATGATGTGTATAGATCACTCAATACCCTTCCCATGCCCCCTAGCCATGCATTTTTACCTCTTCTCGTGCTCGTTTACATCTAGTCTTATTAGTTTACACATAGATGTATCTGTGCTTGAGTACATGGCATGTCTGTTCCCCTAAACTCATGGCCTCATCCATGTACCATTCGAGTCATATGTCGACAATAATGGGAAGGGTTAAACCGCAGAAACACTAGATCCATAACAAGGGGTCCCTACATAGTGCGTATGCTCAAAATAATTTCCCCAGTGCCCATGATTTTATATATTCATAAGTTCTTTTGCTGCATCATGAGCCACATTATCAAATCCACCGTGCTCACCATAAATTATCGATCCCGCACTTAAAAAAACCAATAGATTAGCTGTGATTTTTAGAGGGGGTTATACACAACCCCTCCTATATTAATTTTAGAAGGGGGTTTTCACAACCCCCTCTAATCATCAAATTCATAGGGGGTTCAGAACCCTCTCTAATTTTTAGAACATTATTTTTTTAATATTTGTTTGATTTTAGAGGCGGTTATGTCAAAATGAACACTAATTTTATAATATGGGGTGTTATATATTCTATTAGATTTTAGAGTATCTATACATATATACATTTTCTTGGGATATATATATTTATATATAAATTATTTTTTTGAAATGAAATATTGGGGGATAGAAACCCCTTATAATTTAAGACATTATAGTGGTTCATGAAAAATTTTTAATCTGTTATATTAGAGGGGGTTGTGAACCCTTTCTAATTTAAGAAATAAGATGTAACTCCATGAACCCAAAATCCCAATGATGGTGAATTCTTTTATACATTGGCATGATTACAAAGAATCATGTCCCGACGGACCAATCAATTTAGCATTTTTGGAAAATAGATTTCATATAAGAACCCTTCATTACAATTCAAAACGCAATTTGCAACATATTTCACTCAATGATAATGCGATTATTCTTCTAAATTAACCCTAAATATCAATCACAAAACACTTCTTGGCATAATAGAAACTAAAACATATGAAAGTGGTGATCTCATATGCTTAGTAAGGTTAAACAATATATTTGAAACTATCATAAATAACCATAAAATTTAAGGAAATTATACAATTTAAACACAATCCTTTTAAACAAAAACTTGAACATAATATGGAAAGAATAAATCCAATAATTTAATTTAAATATTAACATGGATGATATACTAGTCAAAAAAACACATGTACTATCAATGACTAATCTCATTAGGAGGGAATACATAATTCCTGATATCTAAAACGTACTGTCAAGGCCTCATCCAAGACATATAAAAACAAATGGTTAAGGCCTCGGCCAAATCCTTATAAGAAAATAAATAAGAAATGCCTCGGGAAAATCTATATCAAGTTTGTCTCATGATACCTACCTATTCATCAAGGGGATATTTCTAGCCCTGCCTACCACTTACAATGTCCAATAAATTCTTCATAAAAAAAGGATGAAACATAACATAAACCTTTATATTAAAAATAGCATATAAAATTTCATTACATTAATCATAAAAAAATTGATATTAAAATAGAACATTCATATCCAAAAATATCATAAAACATTCAATACAATATGTATGATTGTATCATAATAGTTAAATCTCAATTAAACATAAAAATCCAATAATGTATTTTGACATATATGAAATTAGTCTAATAGATTCTTTAACACTCATTGATAAAAACATAAATTTTTTAAATTGAAAACATTAATATTAATAAAGTTTATAAATGAAGACATTTAGAAGATATTTTTGAAACAAATTTAACAATACCAAATTAATTATTTTAAATTAATTATCATTTTAATACATTCATGTCCTCATAAATAAATCCTTAAAAACATTTTGAGAACAAGGAAATTAATGAGAAAGATCTAGAAGAATAAACCATTAAATCATTTAAAATGATGTTTTAGTAAAAGATTACTTAACATAAAAACTTAAAATTATTCCTTTTTAAAACATAAACATGTATGATAAATATTTCTCAAGAAATACTTATGCATAAACAATGTCGGATAATAATGAGATTGCGAAATTAACCCTTTCCTTGTATTTTCTTTTAGTTGAGGTAAAGTTAACCTCTTGTATAATAGTTAATGTATGTTATTAAATTATCGCAGAACCATACCCATATTAATGATATCACATATGAACCTATTATATCATTTTTTAAATAATAGTTCAGTATTACCTTTATTTTGGGTGTTAACTGCTTAATTTTTCTATGCATGTTTTTTCATGTAAGTCAATGTTTTATATTCATAGAACAAATTGTATTCATATATAGAATGATATTAAGTTAATAAATATTATATTCACTTGTAAATTTATATTTATAATAATTCTTGAATGGTTAACATTGAGAATGATCCTTATCGCCTCATGGAGACAGTATGTGGTACGTACGCACAAGCAATGATATCATTCCCTTAATAGTTAAATGGTATGAAATTGAAATGTATATTAATTATATTGATAATTATTATGTCCTATTAACTATTTATCTCAATTATTTTCAATATTATACCCATCCAAATAAATTAATGTTGAATAAAAAATTACACAACAATATGGAGACAGTAAGCCTTACGTACACACAGATGGTGATATTGTCATTTGTCAGATGAATAAAATGGGGAATATGGTTTTCCCATGATTATAATAACATACAATTATATTTATGATACTTTTGTGATTAAATTATAATGGAAACAACATACAAATTACAAGTATAAGAAAGGAAATTTGAATGAGGTGATTAGACAGTTACCTCTTTTTTGGGTGTCTCAATTTTATTTGCACAAAAGGACTCCATAGGGTGGATTTCATCCCAATGTATGGACTCTAGGATGTATAAATAGGTGATGGGAGAGTAAATAGGTAGGTTTTGGATAGTACAATGTTCTTTAGAAGAGGGAAATAAATTTAAGGTGATGTTCCCTTTTATAAGAGGGAGGAGGGGGAATTTAGGAAAGTCATGAAATATTATTTTATTATAAACCAATTTTTAAATTATAATATCTAAATAGTGATATATTTCAAAGATAGGATTCATATTAGTTGAAATTATCTAAAAAATTTATTTTAAACTATTTTAGGTTACAAATATAAACTTATTGTTTTTTCTTTAACCATTAGTTAATAAACTAACTCTTACCCTGTATTCTTTTATTTTAACACTATATGGGTAATATTGTTAATATAAAATGAAAATAGAACCTCAAGTGAATCATTAATGAAATATTAAACGTTATATAACTCATTTTACCCAATATTATATATTCAGTACTATACTATCATTTAATAAAATAGTATTTTTTTTAAAAACTCATTTATGTCAATTTTGAAAATATTTAGTTATTGTTTTTTTAAAGTCATATAAAATTGATTGATTCAAAAAAACTACATTAACTCAAATATATGTTGTAATAATCATCCATAAAATTAGTTTATGGCATCAAAAGTTCCAAATTACATTTATTTTAATATTTATAATATCATTTATTTGAATCAACCATTAATAAGGTAATCGATGCATTATCATTATGTCATAAATAAATTATTTATTTAATGTATAAAAATTATTAATAAAATACCATGACCAAGGACATATTTTTAAATTTATAATTACTATTTATAGTCGATGATAATAGATATAAAACCATGTATTAAAATTATTTTAGTAAAAAGATACATGTTTATGTTATATTTTTCTTTACTTTAAATTTATTATTATACCATGCCATTATTACACCCAAGTGGCTCCCAAATGCCAATGGTTAGGCCTAATGATATTTTTGTCTCCCATGACTCATAAAATAAGACCGGGATAGGTTTTTGGATAGTTTTATATTATTATAATAATATTTTTACCATAAATTACCCTATTTCCCTTTAACCATGGTAAATAAAAATAATTACTAAAGTTACAATTCATAATGTTCAAAAATAAATGGGACAAATTTACATAATTTGAAACATATGATTCCCAAAATGGAATCCATTATTAAATATTTAAAACACAGAATTAGTAAAAATTAAGTTAAAATTAATTACTGTAGTCAAAATGAGAAAGTGGATTTTGAAAACGCAAAGACTGTCACAAGATTGGCACATGTTTATACCAAATTTAAATAAAAAATTATTTCAAATGAACAAAATTGGATTAAATAATAAAAAAATAAATTAATTATTATTTAAAATCAATTAATGAAAATATTACTATACAAATGAATTTGATGAAAAAGCTGTTGGGAATTAAAATTCCATATTTTTAATTATTCATTTAAATATAAATGTTATCTGAAAAAACCAAAATTTTATCCAAACTAAATTTTTATATCCCTATTCTAAATAAAAAGATTATTTTCTGAAATTTAATTTATAAAAGTGTCAAATATTTAATTTAAAATGGGTTAAAAATTAGACGGAGGTAAAACTACATTATAGGAAAAATAATTCTTTTATGTGAATTTTTTTAATTTTTCTTATATCATGTCTAGAAAATACATATAATTAATTTCAAAATAATATAAAATATATAAAATTCAAATTATTGTTAATAAAATTCATAACTGTTAATTTATTGGCTAGGTTATATATTATGTTAAATAATAATAATTTATTAATATATTGTTGTTCAGCAAAATACAGTTTTGTGTGTAACGCAAGGCAAGTCATTATTGTGTGTAGTGTAACCTCAACATGGTGTTGTGTAAAAATCAAGCATGTAAAAAAATTAAATTTATTCAGAAAAGAAAATATTGTAATGTCTTGGGGTGTTATATTCTCCCCTCCTTCAATAAATTGTGTCCTCATAATTAGAAATTGTATTTTGAAAATAAAATGTTGATACAAAAATATATGTTTGTGGAAAACCCACTTCATAAATAGGATTAAAAAAATAAAATCCTAATAAGAGGGAAATGGAAATGTGAAAGACCCCATCAAATCAGGCTTTCAAATTGGAGAACATTAGGGGAAAGTAGAGATATGTACTTGCATGAGAAACATAAATATCTATAGGGAGTGGTTGAGTTCATAAATAAAACACAACTGAAGAATCAATTGAATATTTAGAGCATCAAAACCATAAATATATGATGATTTAAAATACCATCAGTTCAATTTATTATTCACTTGAGATATGTATTTAGGATAAGGCTTCTTTACATATTTTTTCCTATAGTGGGGGGATTTTTTTAATATATAGATAAGTACTCAAGAAAAACATACTTGATTCCATCAATGTTATCATTTTCATGTGATTCAATCTATTTTCACTACATCGTCTAAATGTTATTGAAACTAAAAAGGTTAGGCCAAAGTATCCAATATATCATAATGTAACCTCAAAAAATAATATCAATTATTCAAAATACTCTATTCTATCCTAAGCACTGAACCAAAATAATTCCATCCAAATTCATTGTCCCAAAATGTATCTAAATTCCCTAAAATAAATCTTAACATCTTATTCCCAAAACAATTTAATGTATCTATTATTATTACATACCAAATATTTAATCACCTTTTAATCCTTAATAATATCTCTTATTCCCTTAAATAATTAATGAATATGTACCGTAGTACAATCCTTCTATATCTCATGAATCTTATAACAATAGAAACATTGATGTAATAATTCTTGAATCCAAAGACAAAATAACTTTAATCATTTCAATGCACTTTTAAACCATCAAATATACTTCAACACCTTATTCATTAATACCAACTTTAAACCATGTTTCCTTTATAGCCTCTTTATTATCAGAAGTATATCCATTGAATGTATAACCTTGATAATTCTTCATATTGACCAAAACAAAAAGCACAATGTGAGTAATAATAATCTTAGTGATATATTCATAAAGAATAATTTATAGGATATCTAAATGATTGAAACTTATTCTCTGTATATTTTCTATAGGATTAACCTAGGCTATCCATTGTCAAAAATAAATGATGACATACTATACTTAGACATGTCCTAAAATTCATTCACTAGGTTATGTATTCTATTATATGTATTCTAAATCTAATTCATAAGGATGTCTATAAACTTTTTCTGATACCAAATGTAATTCCCTGAATCCATAATCTTAGAGCCGGTGCATTATTTTAATACACTGGAATGATTAATAGGAATCATAACCTGAAGGAGTGATTAGTTTAATAGTCTTGGAAAATAGATTTCTTACAAAAACCATTCATGAAAATTCAAAACATAATATGAAACACATTACATTACTTGATAGTGCCATTATTTTTCCATCTTGACACTACATATTAACCATAAATCACTTCTTGGCATC
Organism: Viscum album; assembly: GCA_963277665.1. Classification (NCBI taxonomy): domain Eukaryota; kingdom Viridiplantae; phylum Streptophyta; class Magnoliopsida; order Santalales; family Viscaceae; genus Viscum; species Viscum album. The sequence continues at coordinate 36,453,146 of OY728131.1, forward strand.
CTAGGAAAATATAACATATGAAAGGGGTGAGATCAGATGCACTTTAAGGTTAAACAATATATCTCAACCTATCATTAATAACCATAAAATTTAAGTCTAGTATAAAACTGAAACAAAAGGATTTAAAACATAAATTTAACATAATATAGAATTAATAATCAAATAATTACATTTAAACAACTGCATGAATATTCTACTAGTCGAATAATAACATGTAATATTACTAACTAATCTCATAACGGGAGAATGAATAATGTCGAACATCAGAAACATACCATCGATGTCTCGACCAAGACATCTAAAAATAAATGATTAATTCCTTAGACAAATAAATATATGAAACTAAATGGGAAAGGCCATGGATAAGTATACACCTAGATTGTCTCATGAGACCTACCGATGCATTGAGGGGTTATAACAGGCTTCATCAATCACTTATTAAGTCCAATATATTCCTCATATGAAAAAGGTGAAACATAAAACATACATTAATATTAAAACTGGCTTACAAATGTTATTACTTTAATGATAAAACATGAATGGTATTAAAATAACAAATTTATAGTCAAAAATATAATAAATACTTCAATATAATATGGGATATTGTATCATTATAAATCAATATTAATTATTCAAAAAAATACAACAAATGAGGTTGACATATATGAAAATAATCTTTTAAATTCATTAAAAATATTTGATAGAAATATCACTTTTTTACTTTGAATACATTACAATTCATAATAATTATAAATGAAGAAATTTAAAATAAATTTTTGAATCAAAGTGTCCCAAAACACTTTGATGTTTTTGAATGTAATTAAAAATTCAAAACATTTATGATCATATAAATAAATCTTTAAACCCATTTTGAAATTATGGACATTAATGAGAATGATATAGAAGAATAAATCATTAAAACATTTAAAATTATATTTTAGTAAAAGAGTCCCTTAAATAAAACCATGAAAATATTCTTTTTTGGAAACATAAACATGGATGATATATATGTCTCATTAAATACAAACCCATAAAAAATCTCGAATAATAATGAGATTGTGAAATTAACACTTACGTTGTACTTTCCTTTAGTCAATGTGCATTAACTACCTCTATAATAGTTATATCATTTTATTAAATTATACCATATTCATAAACATATTATATATTTCTTATATGATTCTCCTATATCATTTTTTAATAATATTTCAGAAATACCATTTTTTCAGGTGTTAACTGCTTCTTTTTACCATGCATATTTTGTCGTGTAAGTCATATTTATTATCTCTAGAACAAATTGTATTTATATCCAGAATGATATTAAGTAAATTAATATTATATTTAATTATCATATGACTTTTATAATCATTCTTTAATGGATAACAAGGAAAATTAATCTCATCATGTCTTGGAGACGGTAGATTGTATGTACACACGAGCGACGATATGATTTAATTAATGGTTAAATGGTATGAAATTGAATATTATAATAATTATAAATAATAATTATTATGTCATATTAATTATTTATCTCCATTATACTCATTATAATACCCATATAAATTATTTAGTTTTGAATAAAAAATTACACCACATAGTGGTGATGGTAAGCCGTACATACACACACATGGTGATATGCTTATTCGTAGGAAGGATTAAATGAGGAATATAGTTTTACCATGATTATAATGACATATTAGTATATGTATGATACTGTAGTTATTACTTTGGTATGAAAATATCATTGAAAGATGATGTATAAGAAGAAAATAACTTTAAAAGAGGTGATAAGACAATTACCTCTTTTTTGGGTGTCATCTTTTGATGTGCACCAAAGGACTCCTTAGGAAATATTTTTACACAATTAATGGAATCTAAGATGTAGTTAGTGATTTTGGGAGACCAAATGTGTAATTTTTGGAAAATACAAACGGATTTGGAGTTATGAAATAAAGATTAGGATAAGTTCCCTTTTATAAGAGGGAGGAGGGAAACTTTAGGAATCTCTTGAAATATTATTTTATTATAAATTGATTTTAGAATTATAATATATCCAAAATGATATATTTAAAGGATCATATTATGATGGTTACAAATCCTCTCATCCAGTAGGATTTAAAAAATCTTAGGTTACAAATTTGACCTTATCATATGGCTTTAACCCTTATTTAAATAAATTAATTCTTACCACGTATTCTTGTATTTTTACACTATATGGTTAATATTGTTACTATAAAATGCCAAGAGAACCTCAAGTGGATCGGTAATGACATTTATAACATTACTAACGTATGTTGGATGAATATTAGGTTTTTATAACTATTATATCATTTAATAAAATAATATTTGTTTTAAAAACTCCTTTATGTCAGTATTGACACTATTTAGTAAATGATTTTCGTTAAAGTCATAAGAACAAGATTCATTAGAACTAAATAAATTAAATCCAATATAAAAAATCTTAATAATCTATAAAATTTGTTTGTGGATTCAAAAAATTCATATTACATTTATTTTAATACTAATAATATCACTTATTTGAATAATTCATTAATATGGTAATCAATGCATCATCATTGTGTCAAAAATAAATAATTTTTTTTATTAATTATATTAAAATTTTAAGTAAAATAAAATGATGTATGAAATATTTTTTAGATTTCAAATGATAATTTATATTCCAATAGATCAATTATATAACCCTATATTAAAATTGATTCAATAAAATGATACATGTTTATGTTATATTTCTCTTTCCTTTAAATTAATTTTTATAACATGTCATTATCACACCCAAGTGGATAAAAAATGTCAAAAGTTAGTGAAAAGTATTTTTTTGTTCACCCATGGATCATAAAATATGATAATAATTCATATTATATAGTTTTTATATTATTATAATATAATTTTTACCTAAAATTATCCTATTTTCCATTAACTGTGGAAAATAAAACTAATTAATACTGTCACTATTCATAATGTCCAAATATAAATGGAACATATTTACATAATTTGGACTTTATAATTACAAACATGTAATCGGTTTTTAAAAATTAAAAACAAATAATTGGCTTAAATAAATTTAAAATTAATTCTTGTTGTCAAAATTAAAAAGCGAGATTTTAAAAAGTAAACACTATAAAAAATATGTGCATGTATTTATATAAAATTTAAAGGTAAAACTACTTCTAATAACTACAATTGGATTAAATTATAAACACATAATCTAATAATACATTAAAATAAATTAAATGGTTAATAAAACTAAATAAATAAATTAGATGAAAAAGCTGTTTTGAATTAAAATGCAATAATTTTCACTATTCATTACAATATGATAGTTATCAGAAAACACCAAAAATTTATCGAATTTTTTTATGTCCTCATTTTATAGATAAATTTTATTTTTTCAAATTGAACATATAAAATGGTCAAATATTGGATTCAAAAAAGGTTCTCCATTAAAAGGTGGAAAAATTGCATTATTTGGAAAATAATTCTATTTTCTGAAAAATTTAATTTTTTTCTTATATCAATTCTATAAAACACATATGATTAATGTTAAAATTATATTGAATATTTAAAATTCCAAAGGCGGTTAATAATATTCATAACTACTAACTTAATTTCTAGTTAATATATTATATAAAATAATAATATTTTATTAATATATTATTCATTAGTAAAACTGGATGTTTCATGTAATGCAATACATATCATAGTTGTGTGTAGTGGTATCATAACATGGTGTTGTGTAAAATTCAAGCATGAAAAAAATTAAATTTATAAATAAATGAAAATAACTTAATGTCTTGGGGTGTTACATTAGAGGGGTTGTGGAACCCCTCTAATTAATGACAATAGAGGGGGTTGTAAACCCTCTCTAATTTATGAGATTAGAGAGGGTTGTTATCACCCTATAAATCAAGAGCATTTATTGGGGATCATGAAACACCTATAATACCTTTCATTAGAGGGGGTATTAATGTCCCTATAAGTTGTTATTTATTTTTTAAAATAAATCTCATAAAAATTAAAATTTTATAATATATATGTCTGTGCATGAGTGTGTGTGTGTATATATATACTACATAAATAATTATATAAATTTATTAAAATAAATTACCTACAAATATATATATATATATATATATATAATTATAGAAATACATTAAATCATTAATATTCATATAAAAAATTGGTACATATATAAATACTGGTATACATAAAATAAATGTAATTATAAATTAATTTAGTCAAATTTAAAAAATATATATATGGTTTTATAAATAATATAAACTTTTTTATGATTTATTTTATAGATAAATTACATTAAAGTCATTTTTATGGCATATTTTTGTATAAATACGTTTATATTATATTATGTATACAAATATATATAATATATGAAAAAATTAATGCTAAACATATATATATATTTTATATAATTAAGTTATACATATTATATTATACATATTATATTATAAATATTTAATTATATATATATATATTATAATTATTATATATATATATTTTATTATACTATATTAATTATAAAAAAATTTAATATATATATAATTTAATTATATATATGTCCAATTATATAAATACATTTAGTTACATGTGTGTGTATACATATATATGATATAAAATAAATTTATATATTGACATACGTAAATATATAATAAAAATTTATTTCATTGAACATATGTATAATATAAATAACAAAATATATAAATGTATAATATTGAGAAAACTAACTTATAATTTTTATATAATATAAAATAGGTTTAATAATAATAATAATATTAATATTAATATTGTTACACACACACATTCATATATACCAATATATAAAAATGATTACATAATTATATATCTTATAATTTTATTATATCAATAAATATCATATAAATAAATAAATATAGACACACTAATATAAATGAATGTAAGAATATATGTATAAATAAAAAAATTATATATGTAAATATAATTATTTATAAATATATTATATATACAATGATAATATATATGTATTATAAACAAATATATTATATATAATATATTATCTCATATGTATGCATCTAATTTATTATATATATATATATTATTAAAAATATATACATTATATATATATAGACACAAACACACCCAAACAAATAAATATTATATATTGTACACAAATATAAATTATATATAAATATTATACCAAAATATATCATATATAAAAAATATAATATATTATTTTAATTTACATAAACAAATATATATATATATACAATATAATATAATTTGATATGTATATAAATATTTATAATTGTATATAACATACATAATACAATGAAATGTAGTGGTAGAGGCGTTGTAGAATGTTTTGACCGGTCCTGGGTTTGACTCTCAGCGGTAGAATTTTTTTACTGCATCTTGGTTGTGCGCTAGGAGGAGGTCATGTGCAGCTTTGTATTTGTGTCAGGGTTGAAAGCACCATCCAATGGATTTGGGACTTAGTGGGGTGCTGGGGGTTGTCCGTGTCTGTAGTGGTTGTGTAGTGGGTTATCTCAGGGGTGGTCTAGGTGGGAGTCTATAGTGGTGTTTGGGTGTCTATGGGTGTGTGTCTCTTGGATTTTCTGGGAGTCTACAAGGGGGTGGGTGTCTCGGGAGTGTGTATGGGTGCTGTCCTAGGGGGGTGTCTCAGGGGTCTCAAGTAGGTTGTCTGTTTGTCTATTCGGGGGTGTCTTGGGGGTGTTTGGGGTCTACTGGGGGGTGTCTAGGGGATGTAGTGTGGTGTGTCTATTGGTTTACTGGGGGTGTCTGTGGGTCTACTAGAGGGTGTCTTGGGCACCCCGAGGGTGATTTTTTTAAAAAATAGTTCTAGTTTCGGGGTGAATACACTAAAACCACCCCTTAATGGCCATCCCATAAAGTAATTTATAGGTAGTTCTCACCACCACTAATGTGATGTTTAAATTAGAGGAGGTTAAAACAACCATTGGTGTATTAGGTTTTGGGGTATTTAGGTTGAAATTAAAAGCGGTTTAAACCCATTATAATCTAACTGCCGCTAAACACATGAATATTTTACCAGCGCATACCCATAACTGCCCTTATTAGAGCGTGCTACCATTTTAGCAACGGTTAGATCTAACCACCTATAAAGTGTTTAGAAGGGGTTTAAACCCCTTATAAATGAAAAAAACCCATTAGAATTGGCCTATTTTTTGTAGTGGTGGGTTAGCTGAGACCTACCAACATCATTGGCTAGAATCAAGGTTTATATTTTCTTGGAAAATTAAACCATTGGGACATCTTCCATAGTGCATCATAACCTAGAAATATAGGAACCATAAATATTATTGATCCACCCTCGATCAACGTCTACCGTCGTTGTACCTCAATCACACCATCGATCATGAACCACACTAGTGGTATTGATCTTTTATACCAAAGAACAGTCATAAAACGATCAAATACCATGTATTCATTAAACCACATGCCAAATAAAATGCTCTTGATGAACATACAATTAAAGTGGGAGAAAACCATAATCCCTAAAATTTGAGAAACAAACATAGACCTTTTTTATTTCAACCACAATCTGCTGATGAAAAATAGACAGAAAAAGATAATAATCAACACAATGAAAAAATTTAAATATTTCAATTAAATATAATTTTGATAACTGGATAAATTATATTAATGGAATTTATCCACATTCAAACAAGATAAAAAATGATGTAATTAATAATCAACAACCTACTAGGAGTTTGGATCAATCATTAATGAAGAACAGTTCTACGTTGTTGTCATTGATAAGATCCATGAATCCATGGGATCACGAGCCATGATTTTGATATGTACTAGTATGGCATGCCATGAACAATCTCCAAATATTATCTAGGTCTCCAAAGATTATCATCAATCCTTGATAGGAACTCTATAACTACATACATATAGATGATCATTGTCACTAAATTTAAACAAATAGATAAAATAAATAAATAAAATATTTGATTTATTTTATTCATTTGTGCCTATGAAAACTATATCAAAAACTCCTCATGAAAGAAGATGTTATGTCACACCTAGTGTAAAACCTAAAATTTGAACTCAATGGTTCCATTTTATTTTTGATCTAGGATGTTATTCATGAGTTATTAAAACTTTTCAGGAAAACTTCACCCACGTTATTTTTAATATATTTAATATATTTCAAGAAATTATTCAGGGAACACTGGGCCTCAAAAGCACATTCCTTTTCTATGCTTGGACTCAAAAATATTCCTTACAATATTAAAAAATAATACACTAAAAATATGAGTAATTTTAAAGTTATGTTGAAGTATCTATTGTGACTCTAGAGTAGGATAATTCATAATGAGAATCTTTTTCAATAACTTTTATAGGTGGGGACCTATGGTCTCTAGTCAGAATCTAGAGTGGGTATACTCTGAGACTCAGTATTGATGGTAATATGGAATTCCTTGCATGTTACCACCTATATATAATGAAGTTTTTGTAATCATGGTGAATAACTTGTTTCAATGAGGAGAAGGCCTTTTGACCAAACTCTTTAAATTCCTTCGGTTTTTTTCTTTATTTGTTATGTTGGATTACTGGTTTAGGTTCATATTTAAATATGAGGGATTGAAACTTTAATATTTCACAAAGGTTGAATTAAAATAGAATAATTTTGTAAAAATAATGTACCCCTGATTCACCCCCTTTAATTTATTCCAAACTAATCCTTTGGTATATCAAATATTATTAGAGCAATGTTCCTTATATATATATATGAGAATTTTTATGGGAAATAGAGAATTTGAATGTAATAAATAATTATGTAATTCATATTTCTTATAGAAATAACTACCTCTTCTATATTAATATGATTCTTTATCACCTTTTATACATTATCCTAGAAGTAGGAGAAACATAAATAGTGGTTTTCCCAACTATTACTGAGGATTTTAATATGAATCTAGATGATAAGATAAATATACATATTGAATAAAAGGATCAAAATTATATGTTTATGACTTTATCAAAAAATGTATACACTAAAGTTATGGTCTCCAAACTACTAAGGAGATCTAGGATAAAATGAAAATATATTTTAAAGGCATTTTTAAATTCAAGTAAGTTAAGTTGAAAATATAGATAATTACTTTTTAAGATATTAAAATGTAATATGATGAATGTATTGATGTATATTTCATTAGATTCATTAATATAACATGTAATATCCATGGATTTCATGAGAAGATAGAAGAGTCAAAAATTCTGAAAAGTATGATGATAAATTTATACATTTATCTTTAAAAGATATAGAAGACATCATATTCAATGAGTTACACAAAATAATCATTAACAATGAAATAAAAAGGGATATTAATTTTAAATATAATATAAAAAGATGATATTACCTTTCAGTCTATAAGAGAATTTATGTTTAATGATGAGGAAGTTGAGGAATCATGTGACTGTAATGGGGATGAAGTATATGAAGACTTCAATGAAATCATTTATCTTCTTTTAAGAGTGTTTATAAATGAAAAATGGAAAGGAAAATAAAATAATGTACTCAAGAGATATAATTGTAATGGAATTGGAAACATTTACATGAATTTAATGGAGAAATTGTAAGAATCAGATTTTGATGAGGAAAATGAGAAAACATGAAAATATAAAAAATGTTAAGAAAAAAAAGACGTATTATAGATACAGGATGAGTAGTTTATTAGAATGTTTATACAATCCATTTAATCTTCTAGTATTTATTATGAATATGTAATCAATCTATTTTCTAATGTAGATAATGGCCCTAATTCTTTAGGTAGTGACGATGTTGGATTAGTCAGAAACCATCAAGAATTCATACTGAATGAAGAGTGGGAATCTATTCTAGATAAAATCACTAATCTAAATAAAGGGAAAATTAATCTAGAGAATTTAAATACAAAATTAACTACTAAAAATAGGAGAATTATATAAATGATATAGGTTTTTTTTAATATATTAATATGTATTGATATATGGTGGCTATTATTGAGAAGATATTTAGTGATATTGAGGAGAAAATGACTCAGAAGGAGGAATAATTTTTTGTGAAACAATCAATCTATCTGATAGAAAAACATGAATTGAACAAAAACAAATAAGACTTCAACAACTATGTTTAGGAAAAATATACATATTCTCATGATTATAAAATAAAGGGTTCCTACCGAGATGATTCATTAGCTCATAAACAGTTTAAAAGAATTAATATTATCACTAACTATAAAGGTGAACCTATATGGATTGATAACTAAAGAGGGATGCATTCAATAACAACAAATAATGAGAGGAAGATTCTAGGAAGACCATTTCCTCTAGGAAAAAAGCTTTTTCACAATAAAATGAAATCTTGAATTTTGTAGATAGTTTTACCAAAACAAATTGTGGATGATGGTTCAAAGTATTTTTCTAATGTTGTAAAAATTATGAACATAAAGCCTACTCTTTATAGAAATAAAATTTCGTTACCAAGAAACAAGTATAAACTATGGAAGATCCAATATGAAAAAAAGAGAAAATATTATCAATTAAATAATGAAGTGACCATAAATCCATCCAACCATATGATAGAGAATACGTATGAATACATAGAATAAGTGTGTGGAAGATGGTGATTAGAAGCTCATAGAGTTGAGGTATACAAGACCAAATTACATGGACATGTTCCATTATATATATATAACGAAATATAAATCATAAGGAAAAAGAAAATAATTTATGTACATCTAATAAGAATTTATCAACATCCTAAATGGTTGAAAATACAAAATATGAATGTTTGATAGTTTGGTTAGATTAACTAAAAATGGATAAACAGATGGAGATAGATTAAATAGATGGTAAAATTGATAGTAATGAATTTATTTCAAAACAAACTTGTCAATATATTAAGAAGTCATATAATGTTGATTATATAGGGAATCAAAATAATAAGTGTGAATTATTTGGATATGACATTTGGAACATTGAAAAATCATCAAAATATATATTATTTACTTAAAAAGTTGGATAAGACTGTCCTACGTGAAGAAATATTTCATACAAAAATAAATGTATGCAATATAAGAAGTATATGATTGAGAATGTAAAATCATCAAAATATGAGATCAAAAGGAAGAACTAAAATCCAAGGTTTGGAAGAAACTCTCATCTTAAGTTTTATTTTTAAAAAACAAGTAGGTTCCCCCTTATTACTTTATATATATATATAGTATTTTGTACTAACATGATGGGAATTTAAGGAGATGGACTCATCACTTGAGGGGATGGATAGATGATTTGAAGATATCAAATATTAACAACAAAGTGAGTTTAAAATTCCTCTACACCTTGGTTAATAAACTCAAAAATCCAAAATAGAAATATATTTTAAAAACTATTATAAAAATATGGTTGATATTGAGTTAAAAGGGGGATATTTATATACTTATCATTTGAAATTTATGATGTGTTTGTTCAGAACAATATAGGATAAATATTTTTCATGATTTCATTGTTTGAGAATATCTAAGGCATAGAGTGAGAGTTATTTGATATCGGAATTATATGCATGTTTGTTTATGGAAAATATTGACCACATTGGTTATGGATTATTTTTTTCTACCCCAGGTTTAACGAGATAGAATTAGAGTTTCTCGGATGAAGGCACTTTACAAATTAAAATTTGTGGTATCATCTTAAAGGGATACAAGGATGATCAATCAGAATGAAATGAGTAGATATATCCTTTATGCAATATTTATTTTTGTTATCAATATTGGGGAGAAATAAAAGATGAAATATTGAAATATAAATTGATTTTGGTATTAATAAAAAATTGAATTGGGGAGATTGAAGCATCCTTTGGCTGATTGTATTTTTTTTCAATAAGTATTTTTGGTTTGGTTTTGTTAAGATTTTATTATTTTTTTATGTTTGTGAAAATTTTAGGTGAGTTATTATGAAAGAAACTATAACTTAATTTTAGTGGTAGTTAAATTTTTCTTAATGTCAAACAAAATGTTCCAATTTCACAAGGAGAGATTGCATTGCATAGAAAATTTAAATAAGTGATGCTAATTTAAAGATTTTTAGCATTTATTATTTAATTGAAATTTTTATAATATAATAAAGAGATTTATTTTGTTTAAATTTGATATTGTTGAATTCCTCTTGAGGAGCACAACATAATTTTTGAATACCATGTAAAATATTATTTTCATAATGAAGTATTGAGATTTATATAAAGTAAAGTTTATAGATCAGAATTTATATTAGGAATTTTCATGAAATATTTAACATAGATATTATTTCCAGGAGTTTATAATTTTGTTTGAAACATTTGGGATACGGAATCAACTCAATCCAACATATGTGGGAGCATACCTCAACCGGACTGAAAGGAAATATCATAGAATTCACATTGTGGCAGGAGGCCTATGAAAAAATATAGCATGTGCATAGTGCATTCATAGAACATATATATATACACAAGACTGGAATGTTGGGGGGAAAACAGGTGAACTCACCCCATGTGGGTTGTGAATGTGTATCTAGTTGTATGCCTCAGTGTGTGCTTGAAGCGTCAGTTGAATAAGATGTACTATTATGAAGAGTGAGGCTTGAAAATTATCTGATCTGGGACATAGCTTTGTGGTTTATTGTAGCATCATTTATATATTTATGTAGGGTCATATGGTCATCAAGAATATTTTGATTCTCTAGACTCCACATTTTCATCTTTTACCTTGAATTATAAATGGGGTTTTCACATGGTATTCTTCATATGACAAAATGATGTTTCAATGTTGTGGTTGTCATTACTATTATGAGCTATATTGAAGTTATTCATGTTATATTGACAATGTAATATTTATTAATGAGGTGTTTTCATGATAAATGTTCAATCCAAGACACTAATTGGTTCACTAAATGAAATATCTTTATGATGATGTTGATCTTAAAATGATGTGTTCACATAGAGGTAAAGAAGTGTGTAGGAGAAGAATAGAGGTGTATTTTGGGTGCCTAGGTAGTGTAATTTTGTTAATAAATAAACCCAATAATTTCTATTTGATGATATGAATTGAATACAAATTTTAGATACATTTTAGAATTGAAATATAGAAGAAAAACACTTCAAATTCTTTAAGGGGGTTCTGTCTGTTATTGTGCTGTATGTTCCAAAGCCTTTACGACTGTATGAAGAACGATCTATTTCCAGTATATCATGATTGTGTAAAAAATATCAACATATATATTAAATTATACTAATCATTATAATTAATTTTTACCTAGAATTTTAATTTTCACAAAGAGATATCATGGGGTTTGATATACAAGCATAAAGGTAATTTCACATGCTTTTGATGAAGGAATTTTTCAAGAATGAATTAATAACATTGGGAAGTGACACTAAGTACAAGAAAAATATGATTAATAAATGCATGGACATAATATTGTGTAAGTTAAATTCCGATAGATTTCTTAATCTATGGTTTCAATAATATTTCATTAATGAATAATGATAATTTCATGCGGAGGATGTATAAAAGTACGAAGATTCACAGTGCAGTGTACTATGAATAAAAATTAAGAAAACCATGAATTAATACATGCATGATATTTATGAAATGCACATGATTTTTGTTCCATAATTAATGTGTAGTGGAGTTGAGACAGATCCATGTAGTGTTTCAAAAGTTATTCATAAAATATTTGTTATTGTAATGAGACGTCCAAGTTCATTTAATGATTTGTGGACTCTGAGAACGATATGAAAATTGACCGCTGATGTTCTTGAGGCACTTTATATGAGTATATCAGGTGATCCAATTTATTTGTGGTGAAATTTCACATCTTTAGGTAGTGCACAAGTAATAAGTAGTTGAAAAATATATTTCTATTAGTGGATCAGATTTGAAGAGAAGTGGAAGTATAAATGGGACTTTGGAGTAGGAAAAGACATAGTGGTACTCTATGTAGATCACTTATGTTGATGGGGACTTGTGATCTCTATTGGGACTCCAGAGTGGAAAATGTGAGACTCAATGATCATTGGAATGTGAATTTTATTAGATGTAACCACCTACATTTGTGAGGAGTCTATAAGAGTGTTTAATAATCAATTACATCAAGGAGCATGTATTTTGAAAAAACCCTATAAAATCCTAGTGTGTTGTGCCTTCTTTAGTACTATTGTTTATAGGGTGTAGTTGATATTTTAATATGAGGGATCAAGACATTAATTAGTGATAGAGGTTGAATTAAAAAATAAATAATTTGTAAAAATTGTGTACCAATGAATCACTACCCACTTAGTCGTATGAAACTGATATTTGGGTACTTCAAAGAGTTCAAAATTTGGAGGTGAAAAATGAATTATTTTTTTAAGGTTCAAATATCAGGGTATTTGTTTTCATGATTCATGAAATAAGTCTTCGGATGATATTAGAAAGATGGAACAAGTTCAAAAGGGCGAGAAGATGAAGTTTAATAACTGGTTGTGGGGTGTTGAACAACATACACGAATCTTCATATCCATGTATGGGTTTTACTATAAAATAAAATATAGATAACCAAATTCACTACTTCATTTTTGAATATCCATGGATGTAGATATTGACATATAATGATTTGGGTATGTGAATTTTCATGTAGTTGAACTGTTCATATAGGTGAATTTGGAAACTTGTACTACTAGAAAAATAACATATAGACACAGACATATAGCCACAATATATATTGTCCATGGCTATAGGTTAGATATATCCATGATCAATATGTTCCCCATGGGAATAGTATTCCTCATTTATTATCCTATGTCAAGGATTTCTTCTCTACTCACCCACTCTCCAATATCTCCATTTAAACCCTTCTCCTTTAATCGTCGCCTGACTAATTTCCCCCTCATATAGTTCTCTCTAGAATCTCCTTCATGGTTCCTACATCCCTCACCAGTATCTCTTTCATTGTTCCTACATCCCTCACCAGCTTATCCATTTGCTGTTCCTCTATTCTTGGCATCTTAATTCGTAGTTCCTATATCCCTCACATGTTCCTCTCCTCCCACATACCCTTCTTCAAGCGTTCCTCCTCTATTTGGTGCATCAGCCGATGCATCCCCTCATAGAGATCGACCTCCCTATCCTCCACCCGATCAATCTTCCTTTCCCTACCGTCTACTATTTTGAATAACTCGATCAACTCTATTCTGTCATGGCATCAGTTCAAACAATGGAACCCTACGAGATCCCTTTCTCCCTACTCTCGTGACATAGACTCACACACAGGAACCCAACCCTATCAAGATCTCTCAAAAAAACCCTACTCAATCCCTACTCTCACAGATGATCCCTTCCTACTAATGGGATGGAAATTCTGGCCCCCTCCTATTGTGATTCACCCCGTCCTACAGGTAATCACAATTCTTACTTCACTTTTAATGATATGCATCATCATCTTATATTCATTTATTTCTAACCAAATTAAACAGATGTTTAAATATTAATTGTATATTATCCATGTCTTTCATGTTTTAATTTTTACTTTCCTAATCATTGATACCTAATAGATTCCACATAGGAATATAGTTTATATCATCATTATAAAAGGAAAAAATATTATAAATCCCTTTATCTAGTTTGAATTTTATTTTACTATTGATGCTAATAATTTAAAATTATAACCTATATCTGTGGGTAATTTTAATACAAGAAGGAATCATTTAGTAATTAAAATTTCATTGAGGTAACTATGGTAGAGTTTATATAAATTGGGAATCTCATTGAAAAATAATGGGGTGAGTTTTATTATTTTCTCTTATTCATGATTATCTCTTATTTCATTTTATTAGTTCCATATAGGTAAAAAATTAATTTCTATTTGAATTAATTTGTAAAATCAAAATGGATTAGAAGTTCGATAAGTTATTATTTTTTAAGGGGTTGTGTTTTCGTTAGAATTTGATTATATTCTATGGTTAATGACATGTTTTTTTTAAAAAAATTAGATAATTTAATTTTCTATTCGAATAAAAAACAGTTTTTCTATTTAAAATTTAGTTAATAATAACCTTTCATTTTGCATCTTGTGATTATTAGAGAGGGATATTACTGGGATAAAACTCATATTTTTATCCATTTTTTTATGAAAATAACAAAACATTTAATTTTAGATTTAATTAATATTAAATAATTTTTTGAGTTTTTGATGTGAAGAGTTATAGTAAGAAATTATAATTTCTGTTAATACTTTCAAATGTACTAATGGTCTGATACGTTATATTTCTATATATAATAACAACCTATAGACAATGGTGTATTGTGATTGTGAGTTGTATTGAAAACATAGGACTATGCAGTTTGAAGTTAAATCCATCCAATAATAGAAGGATACATTTGATGATGTTTTGACTGATATAATAGAAATGAAAATAAAATAATTTTTTTTGTTACCATTGACTTTTATAAACATGACATGTGTATTATAGTAAATTCAGTAGAAACAAGAGAGATATTATTTTTTAATCATTTAAATGTTTTGACTATACTATTTCCAAGAGTGACATTGATTTTAGTTTCATTAGGGATATTTTTATAGAGTTTCCACTCGTGTTTTTTCTGTTGTAAAAGATATAATTTTTTATTCTTGTAATTATTGTTGGTCCAATTATTGATATCAAATAGGTATGGTATAGAACACAATTTTAATGATAATTCATGATGAAGGGCTACTAGTGAGACGAGGATAAAGTGAGTCTGATCCATTAAGAGTAAAAAATTAAATGGTTTGCATTAAAATTTTCATAGATTGGTGAGGAGTTTTTTATTGGAGAATAGAGTGTTCATGGACTGGATGTTGAGACATACCCTTGGGTTTTCAGCCAGGGAACATATTAGTGGAAGAATTGAGATACCATGTCTTAGGTTATAAATCACATGTAACATAGTTATAAAAGTAAAGGATTTCATAGTTCTATTTTTTAATTGATATCCTTTAGGGAGATTTGAGTTGTTACTCAATACATTATTTTTTATATATCATTTAATTTAAAATTAATACTATCAAAATTCAATTTGATGAACTATTTTTTAACTTCTAAAAGTTCTATTCATGATAGATATATATTGTACTCTAATTTTTTGTGATTTTATGGGAAGATTATATCACCCCATCAACATAAACTAGCATAGGATGATTTTTTTAATTTAAAATTATCACCCTATTATAGTTTCATATCATATCATATTTAAAACTAATAAAATATAAATTTTTTATAAACTAAAAGCAAAATTTATTTTTTATGGAATATATTAAAAAAATAAATTGGAAATCTATCCAAGAAGAATAGAAAGGTTATCAATCTAAGATCATTCTCACTCAAGTACTTATGTGGAATCTATTGAAACACAATGTAAAATTATCCAATGAATAAAAAATGCCTAATTAAGGAATCTTTAAAAAATTGGAAATATATATAGGTAGACTATCTTGAGTTCTAGTGTGTTATCTAGTTATCCCTTCTTACTTCTCATCATTTTAATATTCTCCACATTAAAATATATTTCTCATGCTTATATCCTCATAAACCATCTTTACACTACATGTCCTCAATATCCTTCACATGGAAGTCTTAATGTAGAGACCCGAAGCCTGGCGTACATTGACATTACATTACATTTGCGGAATACTTAGTACATAACCAAAACACACACACAAGGATCGTAATAGTTTAGTGTCTTTGGAAACTCGGAATAAAATCTTCTAATCGTGGTGAAAGATCTTCAACATCTCCCATAAAGATCTTTTTTTTACCTAAAACCTTTCTTTATATCCTGGGGAAAAGAAAACATAAAAGGGTGAGATCAAATGCTCAGTAAGGGTAAACAAAAGAAATATCAATCACATCATATTCAAAAGAACATAACATTTTGGAAATCTTCACCTGCAAAAGAGATCATAATTTCATAACATGGGGTAAATCATGGTAGTGAAATTTAATCACAATAATCATAACTTAAAACATGAAACTTTGTGGAATTCGCACATAATCATAGAGAATCATTTCTTGTTAGTCAAGACTCATTCCAAGACTATCTTAGTGGACAAAGTCCCTTTCTGAATCGAGTAACCCTCGTTTCAGTCCTATTTCACTGAACCGGTATAACCTACCATTCCATCCATGTCTATCTAATGAGATATAAAATCTTTACCCAATGCATTGGAGGGAGATATAGGTCCCACCCATCTCATAATGATACCATTCTTATGTGTGCCACAAAATCTTAAAACATACATCATTGCATAACCCATGTAATAAAAATGGGATTCTTGAAACATCATGACATCATAAAACAATACATATAAGATAAATGAATTCATAAAAATAATTCCATCACAACATAATCAAATCAATGTAATGATAGGGATAGAATCAAAACCCCATATTATCTTAGATGGAAAATAATTTTGATAAAACACTTGAAATGAATTCTTGAGGAAAATATCCTTTCTTCTTCAAAATCAATTTCTTTTCACAAAACATCATGAAATTTTTAAAAGAAAAAGATTTTATTGAAAATAGTCATGAAATCTTTTTGAGGAATATTCATGAAAATATGGCTTTATAAAACCGTAAAAATTCGTTCGTGCCGTATAAGTTAAAAAAAACATTCTTCCCGTACTTTTGTCGGAAAAGTCAAAAAGTACCTCGTACGAAAAACGACAAAAGATTCCTTTCATATCTTTTACTAAAAACTCACCGAAGGGTAAAATTGGATTTAAAAAATTGTAGGTGGATGTAAATAATATTACATATTGAGGAAAAATGGATGTGGATGATAAAATACACCCCAGTAAATACCAAAGTATAAACAATCTTGGATAAAAGTGAGATTGTGATATTCTCCCTTACCTTAGGTCCGATTTGCTTCGTAAGTGTCCGAACCTCCTGTATAATGATTTAAATAATGTCATGGACTTATTAAAGAATCATATTCATTGTTATTATATCATATACGGTTCACTTATGGCTTTATATATTCAGTATATATATATATATAATAGATAGATAAATGAAATGAAAAACACCGTTCATGGAGATGGTAGTCCGTACGTACGCATGAATGCTGTTTTCCTTTCCTTATTGTCTTGAATGGAAGTAAGTAGATGACATACATATATATATATATACATAAATCCAGTAGCTTTATAATGTCATATATTTCATTATTATTTCTTATATATACTTTATAATCATTCTTAAATGGTTAACATGGAGAATGAATCTCATCGCGTCGTGGAGACGGTAGTCCGTACGTACGCACAAGCGATGATATCATTTCCATAAATATTGAATTGAATTGGAGTGGATTATACAATATATCAGAATAAATATGATGTTGTAATAACTATTTATAGTTATTCTTTACACCATTATACCCATCCATGTAAGGTGGTGGTGGAAAATAGATTACACCACGGCGTGGAGACGGTATTCCGTACGTACGCACGCGCGGTGATTTCTTTTTCCGTAGAATGGATAGATGGTGAAATAGGGTTGTTTCATACTTATAATAACACATAATTATATGAGTGATACTGATGTTATTAATTCATAATGAAACAACCTAAGAAGAAGAAGTGGAAGAAGAAATAAAGATGAAAGAATTGGTAACGGTAATTACCTCTTCTTTGAAGCGCCTCTTTGAGACCTCCTCTTAGGGCACTAAAATTGGTCTTTGAGGAAGACCAGAACCTCTAGGATGTTTCTAGGGAAGTGGAGAAGGGATTTTGGCAGGGTTTGGCCGAGCTTGAGTGCTCAAATTGGTGTGAGGAGGAGGGGGAGGAGGTGTCCTTTTATAAGGGAGGAGAGGGGCACCTTAGGAATATCTCAAAATATTATTTTATATTAAAGTCAAAATCGGTTTATAATGGTTCCAAAGGGTCTTATTTCGAAGATAAAGTGGGGATGGGTCAAAATCCTATCATCCAATAGGATTTAGACAAGTTTAGGGTATTATTTTAACCTTATCAATTAGATTTAACTCTAAGTTAAATAATTTAACTTTTACCGTGTCTTTTTGTTTTCTTTCACTATATGGTTAATACACTTACTATAACATGCCAAACGAACCCCAAATTGTATATTATTAATACATATATCTTTATCTAATTCATTTGGCCGAAACATAGATTTTTAGGAATAAAATAACAATTAATAATATAATATTTGATTTAAAAACTATTTTGTGTCAATTTTGACACTATTTGACACATGATTTTTGTGAAAGTCACAAAAGAATTATATGTTAGAAACAAGTTGATTAAATCAACAATAATATATCATAGTAACCTAGAAAATTAGTGTAATTCATAAAAAGTCTCAAATTACATTTATTTTTGTGTTTATAACATCAATTATGTCAATATTTCATAAATAAGATAATTACTGCATCATCTTTGTGTCATAAATAAATTAAATTATATGATGTCTAAAAATTACAAATAAAATAAAATTATGTAGGAAATAATTTTAGCTTTCTAATGAATATTTACAATCGAATTTATCTTATGTAAAACCCTATATTATAAATGTTTTAGTAAATAAACCTTTATTTTAACTCTTTTAACTCTTCTTTGAATTAAATAATAATAAATGTCCTAATCTAATCCAAGTGGGCCTAAATGGTCATATTTTATTCCTAAGATTGTTTTTGGTCGAATTACACTTGTCCAATAGAATTATGACATGTGTTAAGATAATAATAATATCATTTTTACCCTTAATTACCCTATTTACTTTTAACCGTGGTAAATAAAAGTAAAAAGTTACTATTCACCAAAAATTATTTTCATCTTATTGAACCACATTTTACTTACTGACAACAACCGTGTCTCTCGGATTTTTGAAATTCCATTCACAGAAGCGGTAAAATTAATATTTATGAAGAAATTAATTTTTTTAACTACAACTTAGTAGTTTCACTATTCATCAAAAATTGATGTTTTTCAGAACAATGTCAAAATTTCATCCTAAGCTATATTTCATATTCCGAATTCAAAAATGAAGTCTATTTTACCAAATTCATAACATAGAAGTTGCATTAAATAATTTTATAATTAAATCCCGCTGTTTAAACAAATAGCGTGTTTTTAAGAAACAATATCTATCAAAAGATTGACACTTGATTATGTCTGGTTTAAATGTAAAATTACATCCAATGACCAACATTGTATTGAATTGTAAAAATATATTCTAAATATACTTTAAAAACACTGAAATTAATAATTTATAACTATTAATTATTTCGATTGAAAAAGTTGTTTTTAACTAAAATTTAGTAATTTTCACTATTCATCAAAATATGAAAGTTATCCGAAAAGTACCAAAATTTCAACTTAGGCTAAATTCGATACTACGAATCCAAAAACGAAGTCCATTTTGAGAGATAAAATTTCTAAAATTTTAAAAGGTTGTTATTACTATTCATAACGGCTAGTTATAATAATATTTTAATAGCATTTCGTTGTTTAGTGAAACTCAGTATTGCGTACTACACACGCTATCGAGGAAGGTCGCGATTGCGTGTAATGAAAGGCAAGTCAAGGATTTGTGTTGTGCAAGATCCTTTTGGTGTAGAGTACCACACAAGACATTAATAAAATTAAAAAGAATATTTTTCATAAAATCTCGGGCTGTTACATTCTACCCCCCTTAAAATGAATTTCGCCCTCGAAATTCGTCGGGGTTATAAATGGTTTACTATTCGAATGTTTCTTTAATTGAAACGCACATCGTAAAAAGGAATACCAAAACCAATCTTTAAAAACAAAAGTATGAAACGTAACGGTTACCCAAATAAACTAATCACTGGGTTTCCACATAGGTGAAAATATGGATATGGAAGAGAAATCTAACCATCATGTTCTGATGGAGAGTGGTAGAGAACATGGCTATGGAAAAGCCAACAATCACAAATCCATAAATTTGTGACGATCTAAGGTACCACCTGATTAATCAGATATAAGAGCACTAGGACAACATTTTTGGTTTTCAAGATCATTTCCCTAAAGTTGATGAATTAAAAGAAATACTTACATGATTTTGTTACAATCTCACTGTTGTTCGTGAATTGAACAATTTCCACTACATATCATAAAGAAATGAAGTTGAATTTGTTATTCGTGAAGCATTAGCAGATCATGTGATAGAAGGATGGGTCATTCCATCTATTTCAAACAAAGGGTTAGCAAAAGTTATAAGTCCATCTTATAGTGATATTAATCGTATATGGTTCCAAAAATGAACTTATACTTCATATATCATACCGCTTAATAAAATAAAACTAGTTTCTACTAAACGGGGACTTCCTGTAGGCCAGTGGTAGGTGATAAAGGCCAGTCGCACTTCGGTTGTGGGTTCGATTCCCACATCCTTGTCTGACGCGATGGGCTGTCGCCCGTCCTGCAGGTTGTCCTTTTTCTAAAACTATATTACTATAACATACCATCAATAATATCGAGAAAACTTCTATCCTTAAACAATACTAACTTATGTCCATCATAATCCATTCCAATCTTTAGGCTTATCCATAATACTGCAGTCCACTCTCATAACATAGTGAAAATGATTACCAGAGATTTAACACCATCGTCGATCCCCATATATCATAAGATATGTTTTGTTGGTCACATTCCAAACATTCAAAGTCCTTAATCATGTATTCTCTTGAATACCTTAGTGAAAACATGAATGCAGTTAAAATTTAACACTTTCCACATACCAAAATCCTCAAAATTCTATATACTCAAACCATGATATCACTTAGTCCTTATATCAATCATGAGCTCATGAATACAGTCAAACATTTCATTTTCTCCTTATACCTTCATTATGTGAATATCATCTGCTTTCCAAAATATTTGAATCACTTTTCATGGTTACCGGTACCTTAAAATTATTGAAAACCACAATAATACAAAAATATTATAATAAACAATAAAAGTACCTCAACAACATTATTCTTGAATACCAATACATAAACACTTCAATCCATCCTTTTCAATTATTGTCCTGGAATAAGTCCTTCCATGATTTAGAAGTAACTTTTTAGGTCAGGGCATTGAGTTGGGTAATGCCCATGTTCTCCATAAATAATACATTGAAATCCATAACAGTCTGTCACTCTATGACCCTTATCTCCACACAAATAACATCGGTCCCTCCATTTGAGGTATTCTTCAAGGTTATTCTTCCCTTCTTTAGAAATCTCAACCTTCTTTTCTTTATGCTGGTCAACATGCGAACATGCATAATAGTCTATCTTCCTCTTCTTTGATGAATTAGGTATACCACTAAATTTCACCTTGTTAATCATATATCGCGATGACTAATTCAGCATAATCACAATATCTTTCTCTCTAGACATTACATAATTTTGTTGCTTATAGTCACCAATTTGTCCATTGGATTCAATGTTAACCGAATTCCGTCTGGTTCCCTCCATTAACTAAAACACAAAAAGAATTCGTTGAGAGGCAAAAATCATGCTAGAGAAAACAACATAGTAAAGGGGGAGTACCCTTAATATATAACATCTTAGGTTAAATTCTAAGATCGTTACCGTAGTTCTACGACTGTATCTTATACGTATACTTATCCTTAGGGACATCCCTAGACATACCTTATAAATATCTCTAGGGATCTCACTAACGTTCTCACATCCTAGTTTCCAAAGGTTGACTAAAACTTTCCTCTGATACCAACTGTAGAGACCCGAAGCCTGACGTACATTGACATTATATTACATTTGCGGAATACTTAGTACATAACAAAAACACACACACAAGGATCGTAATAGTTTAGTGTCTTTGGAAACTCGGAATAAAATCTTCTAATCGTGGTGAAAGATCTTCAACATCTCCCACAAAGATCTTCTTTTTTTTATACCTAAAACCTTTTTTTATATCCTGGGGAAAAGAAAACATAAAAGGGTGAGCTCAAATGCTCAGTAAGGGTAAACAAAAGAAATACCAATCACATCATATTCAAAAGAACATAACATTTTGGAAATCTTCACCTGCAAAAGAGATCATAATTTCATAACATGGGGTAAATCATGGCAGTGAAATGTAATCACAATAATCATAACATAAAACATGAAACTTTTTGGCATTCAAACATAATCATAGAGAATCATTTCTTGTTAGTCAAGACTCGTTGCCAAGACTATCTTAGTGGACAAAGTCCCTTTCTGAATCGAGTAACCCTCGTTTCAGTCCTGTTTCACTGAACCGGTATAACCTACCATTCCAGCCATGTATATCTCATGAGATATAAAATCTTTACCCAATGCATTGGAGGGAGATATAGGTCCCACCCATCTCATAATGATACCATTCTTATGTGTGCCACAAAATCTTAAAACATACATCATTGCATAACCCATGTAATAAAAATGGGATTCTTGAAACATCATGACATCATAAAATAATACATATAAGATAAATGAATTCATATAAATAATTCCATCACAACATAATCAAATCAATATAATGATAGGGATATAATCAGAACCCCATATTATCTTAGATGGAAAATAATTTTGATAAAACACTTGAAATGAATTCTTGAGGAAAATATCCTTTCTTCTTCAAAATCAATTTCTTTTCACAAAACATCATGAAATTTTTAAAAGAAAAAGATTTTATTGAAAATAGTCATGAAATATTTTTGAGGAAGATTCATGAAAATATGTCTTTATAAAACCGTAAAAATCCATTCGTGCCGTATAAGTTAAAAAAACATTCTTCCCGTACTTTTGTCAGAAAAGTCAAAAAGTACCTCGCACGAAAAACGACAAAAGATTCCATTCATATCTTTTACTAAAAACTCACCGAAGGGTAAAATTGGATTTAAAAAATTGTAGGTGGATGGAAATAATATTACATATTGAGGAAACATGGATGTGGATGATAAAATACACCCCAGTAAATTCCAAAGTATAAACAATCTCGGATAAAAGTGAGATTGTGATATTCTCCCTTACCTTAGGCCCGATTTGCTTCCTAAGTGTCCGAACCTCCTGTATAATGATTTAAATAATGTAATTGACTTATTACAGAATCATATTCATTGTTATTATATCATATACAGTTCACATATGACTTTATATTACCCGTTCTTTTGTAAATTCATTTTAAAGTAGCGTTTTGGGTAAAATCGTCTCATTTATCGCAGGTGTTTTGACTTGTTGTTCTTGACATTATTGTTACTTATATCATGATTTAATTACTTCCAGAATATAAAATATGATTTATATATCATATATATTCAGTATATATATATATATAATAGATAGATAAATGAAATGAAAAACACCGTTCATGGAGACGGTAGTCCGTACGTACGCATGAACGCTGTTTTCCTTTCCTTATTGTCTTGAATGGAAGTAAGTAGATGACATACATATATATATATACATAAATCCAGTAGCTTTATAATTTCATATATTTCATTATTATTTCTTATATATACTTTATAATCATTCTTAAATGGTTAACATGGAGAATGAATCTCATCGCGTCGTGGAGACGGTAGTCCATACGTACGCACGAGCGATGATATCATTTCCATAAATATTGAATTGAATTGGAGTGGATTATACAGTATATCAGAATCAATATGATGTTGTAATAACTATGTATATTTATTCTTTACACCATTATACCCATCCATGTAATGTGCTGGTGGAAAATAGATTACACCACGGCGTGGAGACGGTAATCCGTACGTATGCACGCGCGGTGATTTCATTTTCCGTAGAATCGATAGATGGTGAAATAGGGTTGTTTCATACTTATAATAACATATCAGTATATGAGTGATACTGATGTTATTACTTCATAATGAAACAACCTAAGAAGAATAAGTGGAAGAAGAAATAAAGATGAAAGAATTGGTAACGGTAATTACCTCTTCTTTGAAGCGCCTCTTTGAGACCTCCTCTTAGGGAACTAAAATTGGACTTTGAGGAAGACCAGAACCTCTAGGATGTTTCTAGGGAAGTGCAGAAGGGATTTTGGCAGGGTTTGGCCGAGATTTAGTGCTCAAATTGGTGTGAGGAGGAGGGGGAGGAGGTGTCCTTTTATAAGGGAGGAGAGGGGCACCTTAGGAATATCTCAAAATATTATTTTATATTAAAGTCAAAATCGGTTTATAATGATTCCAAAGGGTCTTATTTCGAATCTAAAGTGGGGATGGGTCGAAATACTATCATCCAATAGGATTTAGACAAGTTTAGGGTATTTTTTTAACCTTATCAATTAGATATAACTCTAAGTTAAATAATTTAACTTTTACCGTGTCTTTTTGTTTTCTTTCACTATATGGTTAATACACTTACTATAACATGCCAAACGAACCCCAAATTGTATATTATTAATACATATATCATTATCTAAGTCATTTGGACGAACCGTAGATTTTTAGGAATAAAATAACAATTAATAATATAATATTTGATTTAAAAACTATTTTGTGTCAATTTTGACACTATTTGATACATGATGTTTGGGAAAGTCACAACAGAATTATATGTTCGAACCAAGTTGATTAAATCAACACTAATATATCATAGTAACCTAGAAAATTAGTATTTATTTTGGTGTTTATAACATCAATTATGTCAATATTTCATAAATAAGATAATTACTGCATCATATTTGTGTCATAAATAAATTAAGTTATTTGATGTCTAAAAATTACAAATAAAATACCATTATGGAGGAAATCTTTTTATCTTTCTAATGAATATTTACAATCGAATTTATCTTATGTACAACCCTATATTAAAAATGTTTTAGTAAATAAACTTTGATTTTAACTCTTTTAACTCTTCTTTGAATTAAATAATAATAAATGTCCTAATCTAATCCATGTGGGCCTAAATGGTCATATTGTATTCCTAAGAATTTTTTTTGGTCGAATTACACTTGTCCAATAGAATTAGCACATGTGTTAGGGTAATAATAATATCATTTTTACCCTTAATTACCCTATTTACTTTTAACCGTGGTAAATAAAAGTAAAAAGTTACTATTCATCAAAAATTATTTTCATCTCATTGAACCAAATTTTACTTACTGACATCAACCGTGTCTCTCGTATTTTTGAAATTCCATTCACATAAGCGGTAAAATTAAGATTTATGAAGAAATTAATTTTTTTAACTACCACTTAGTAGTTTCACTATTCATCAAAAATTGATGTTTTTCAGAACAATGCCAAAATTTCATCCTAAGCTATATTTCATATTCCGAATTCAAAAATGAAGTCTATATTGCCACATTCATAACATAGAAGTTGCATTAATTAATTTTATAATTAAATCCCGCGGTTAAAACAAATAGCGTGTTTTTAAGAAACAATATCTATCAAAAGATTGACACTTGATTATGTCTGGTTTAAATGTAAAATTACATCCAATGACGAACATTGTATTGAATTGTAAAAATATATTCTAAATATACTTTAAAAACACTGAAATTAATAATTTATAACTATTAATTATTTCGATTGAAAAAGTTGTTTTTAACTAAAATTTAGTAATTTTCACTATTCATCAAAATATGAAAGTTATCCGAAAAGTACCAAAATTTCACCTTAGGCTAAATTCGATACTAAGAATCCAAAAATGAAGTCCATTTTGAGAGCAAAAATTTCTAAAATTTGAAAAGGTGGTTATTACTATTCATAATGGCTAGTTATAATAATATTTTAATAGCATTTCATTGTTTAGTGAAACTCAGTATTGCGTACTACACACGCTATCGAGGAAGGTCTCGATTGCGTGTAATGAAAGGCAAGTCAAGGATTTGTGTTTTGCAAGCTCCTTTTGGTGTAGCGTACAACACAAGACATTAATAAAATTAAAAAGAATATTTTTCATAAAATCTCGGGCTGTTACACTTAACTTGGAACTCTTACTATCCTATGACAAAAAACAATCCCTACTAACCAGAGGAAAAAAACATTAGCTGGTGGCTGAGGCATTGTATAAGGTATAACTGGATAAGTTTTGTCGTAATTCACACTTTTTTAACATATAAAAAACATTCCAGAAATTTATTCTACTCTCGATGATATCAATTTTATGATTTATTCAATAATAAACATGTTAGATTCTTTCATCCATATACAACATCATTAAGAACATAACCAAGTCCAATATAATTCATCCAACCAGATCCCAATGGTGACTTACCTTGCCTGAAATGTTTTATAGGGAACTCAAGAAATCTACATAAACATTAAAAATTTTCTCTAAATACCTCAAGGCCAGCATCGTTGCCTCAAAATTAACTTTTCATTTATAAATGAGGGATTTTTATTGTTTTCAAATCACATTGGTAGCATTATATAGTTCCCATAGAACATGGGATACCATGATTCTAGTAACATATCTCACTTACACAAGTCATCTTAATCATCCAAAACCATATATCAAACCTATGTGATTGTCATACATTAATTCACTCTTATCTACATTTCAATATCCCATCTTAAAAAAGTAAATACTCATAAAATCCCACTTTATTAATATTCATCAACCATTTGAACTCAAAACCAATCATATTTTTTTGGTGAATACAACTCGGACAACAACATATGAATTTAAATACCACTACCTAGCTTCGAAACCACTATACTCATACTCAATAAAACATAAAAATTTGATTTGTTTAATATTCTACATTTATGAAACCATAATTATAATGAAAGTTTAGGCTCTAATATTTCATTTTTATTCAACTAAAATAGGGAACACTATCCATTGAATAAAAAATATTTTCTTTAACAGCCTCACAATAGAATGATGTCTGCCTTCAATTCAATATCCATGGACATTTACTTAAAATATTACCTTATAAATCCCTTCAATCTAGTAACTTTATTCATTCCTCATTATTCACATTTTATTTATGCTAATATTCAATGTCTCTTCTCGATTCTATTTCTTATTCTCCAAGTCATCATCTTCTATCATCACATAATTTAATTCATATAGGACATCCCATTATTCCACAATCTTTTATAAGACTGGGATCACTTATTTTACGTAAGTTGAACACATCATTTATTGGAACTTGTGGTTTTTCCACATGTTCATAATAAATTCTTTATAGCTCCATAATAGTAAAAAACCCACATCCTTTCTAAAAACTATGGTTATAATCACATGAATTTAAATGGGTTTTAATATCTATTTTGGTGAATAATATTTCTACATCAGTATTATATTTACAAATACCTTTCTATTAATAACTTGTAACTGCATTGATCTATATTCACTTATTATCTATATAGATACATATTTTTAGTTATTTTCTAGTATATATATTAAGATATGTGCTTATTTTCCATTATGTATTACCCATTTTCACTCACATTGAAAATAAGTATGACATGGATACTGTATGCAATGATTTTACACTATGGAGTACTAGTATGAAGTTATATAGAGAATAAAAACATTAATATTAGTTCCTTCCTGTAAGTACTTGTATTCCAAGAATGTATATTAAAAAAATAAACTATATGTGTAAGTGAATTTATTGTTGACAATTATTTTTAATATTACACAGAAATAAAAGAGCAAAAAATATGGGAGAAAGAATTTGAGAGAAATTAAATATATATATATATATATATATATATTATCATATGTATTTATTATGATATACTATTAGTATATTATTTCCATACATATGATGTATTGCTGTTATATTAAATAGATCATCAGATGTACATCTAGAGAAGAAATCCAATTCAATTAGGATGAAATACTCACCATATTACACACATAGTTATGTTAATATACCAACACAACATCACAATTAGATAAAATTGTACAAATTGAATCAAATCAATTTAAATTTAAGAATATAGTTAGTTTGAAAATGTTCTCATTTTTTAAGGAAATCAGTTATAATGTATTAATACATTAGATTGTATGTCAACAAATTACAATATATAATTGATGAAATCTAAAAACAAATATATGCTTAATATACAATGATTTATTTTAAAGAATTTTTATAACATCAATTATACATATAATTTAATAATTAAGTGTATTTATAATAACGAAGAAGTGTTATTTATTCGATTAGAGGTGTTGATTATTGTTTGATTAGAAACAAACAACATCAAATCAAATTTTCTAATAAAAAAATTATAAACTATGAATCAAATGTTAATCATAAGAGATCCAACTCAATTATGTCAGTATATTTATTATGATGTATTTATTGGTTTTTATTGACTATAAATCTCAATAATTCATTTATTTAATAACATAATTGATCCAACTCATTTATGTTCACATCCAATAATTGATGTTATGATAATAAATACATTTGATTATTATAAATTGATTTTTTAATATTGATAGTATAATAAAATATATAAATACATAATTATACCCCATTTAACAAGTGATGTGCCATTATTTTAGGGGTTTGACTATAAATTTCATTGTCTTATAGGCTATTCCTTTTGATGCAACATCTTGAGAATCTGTTTCATGTACTTGAACAATGTCATCTTTATACTAAATGGTATGAACTATTTAATATCCTTTATGTTTCAATTTTATATTGAGAAAAAATTTCTTTATATACATACATTGAAATTTTATTGATTAAATTTCTTTTTCAGTCAATGAAATCTATTTTTGAAAAATACTCAATATCCTCTTTTTATATAACATAAAAAAAAATTAGATTTTCAATATGTTATTTATTCTATTATTCCTTTCCACAGATGCTATATCAGTTTTTTAGATTCCAGAAACATACAACTTTCATTCAAAGATTGATAATTAATTTCTTATTCTCATGTTTCCAAATATTCTAGTTGTGGCACAATGTTTTGTGTTGTTCAGGACATTTATCGCTAATTCATAAAAATTCCCAATATATTGCTCCATGATCTGATCTTTTTCATATTATTGTTGTGATGTCTGTTATTGTGTGGTCTTAAAAAATGGTTCAGCTGACTCCCCAAAATCAATGCCCTTTGTTCTTTATTTTGATCAATAACTATATCGGTAATTATGGAATGCTTTTTCCTCTTCGTGGAATGGATCATTGTTAATAACTAGTTCCCTTATTGTCTAACCATTTCAATCTCCAAAATTTCTCAGCCTCATTCACCATGGAATTGGGAAGGAGGTTGTGAATGTTTTATTCACCATATAACTTTTATCCAACTCCCGATAACTCATTGTAAGATCCAAATACTTCCAACTTCTGATTATTCTTTAACATTCATAATAAACAAAATCAAACACTATTTGACTTTCCACATCCACATTTGCATCCATATACTTCTATGCGCACCAATTATCTATACCTCCTTATAGAATTCTCTTTTTATCACATTATTAATAGTTTACAATAATTTAAACATTTTACATCATTTGTGATTCCTTAAAAACCAACACACAATATCTTTGTTTACAAATTTCTACCCCTTTGGTGTTAATTCATATATCAACTACCAATTTCTAAAGAAACTTCTTTCATAAGGTTTGTGAAGGAAAAAACAACTTTTCACGCCTCCAAATATGAATTTCATACTTTAGTCCCCTTATTGGATAGAATAATTCTAGATTTTTTTATTTTTAATCTTCAAACTACTTTCATTAAACTCACCTAAAAATTCTATGGTGAATTAATATTACTGAATTCTATACTTTTAATTATGTTGTAGAAAAATCCTATAGGCTTTGTGAGTTGTATATTTATGTTTGAAGTAGTATTTTAATTCAAAAATATTTTTTTTATGTGTCACTCACATATTTTACCTACGACATGATTAAATGGATGGTCATATTTTGGTTATTCTATCGATTTACTTAGAAAGGTAGATTTCCATTTACCCTTGTTGTCAGTCCAAGACATTGTGAATTTTCAAGTGTAGTCAGTGACCTCAATGTGCTATCTATTATGTATATGTTGTCAATAAATTATTAATATTGACATGCATATCTACTTGAATAACTTTAATTCATGATTACCCTGACAGATATATGATTAGATGTTGAATGTTGTGTGGGTTATCTAGGATTTAGTATGTGTTCAGTTGTTCAAACACCATGTGGTATTGGTGTTGGTGGTATGTTTGGTTAGTGTCCCATTCAACATATTTCTTATTCCTATATAGTTATCATATTTTTTTTATTTGGATATATATAAACATGAATTTAGTTTATGGCCTGTATTTTATTTTAGAATTCACCTTACATGATTTAGTTTCATTCATGTAGTTATTATTGATGTCCATGTGTTCCACCTAAAAATTACATTTTATCATTTCAATTGGGAATGTTATAATCATGGATGAATCATGTTGGTCTCCTAAGTAGTTATAATTTATTTTGATATGTATTAGTACGTAGGATAAGGGTTTAAGGCAGTGTAGGGCACAAGGTGCGGGTAGTGGAGTGAAGTGCAGTGTAGGGTGCAGGAAGTGGAGGGTGGAGTATAGGTAGTGCAATGGAGGGTGCAGTACAGGAAGTTCAGTATAGGGTGCTGTGCGGGGTGTAGGCAGTATAGAAACCTTCCCCCAGCCTCTATTTAACCTTCAATTTATTTTCTAGTTTATAGTTTATTTTATATTGGACATTGTGTGATTTATTTTTCATTCATTTAGTTATTTTTTATGTTCATTTGTTCCAACAATGAGATACATAATATCATGTACATTTGGAATGTCAAACATATGGATGAGTGTTGGTATCTTAACATATGTATGAGTGTTGGAAAAGTGAGGGTACTCATGTATGATTAAGCAGGTGAAAGATGTCATGGAGTACATGGTGCAAGCATTGCAGTTCACTATAGGGTGCATGCAGTGCAGTGAAGGCAGTGCAAGGTGCCCGCTGTATTTTCTTGAAAATATAAGGGTGTTTCCATGGTTGTAAACCTTGGTAGTATATATTTTTGTAAACCCTGTAAATATAAAAATGTTTCAATGGTCTATACCATGCCTATATGGATTTAGCGACGGTTCCCAACTACGGCTATAGGTCTTCGCTATAGCTATGTCAATAACAGCCATGGTTCATGAAACCGTGGATATAACCTATAGCCATAGGTTTTTGTCTTATATCCATGGTTTGAAACAATGTATATAGCCTAAATTTATAGTAGTGATGTTATACCATAGATGAAAATGTCCCACATATGAGCAATTTTGGATGTTTTACGGGCCATATATATGGGCAACCTATTCATGATAAATTGGTTATATCTGTGTTTTTTTAGGTAGAGTGCACCATATAGTAGTGTATTACATCAAAAGGGTTTGTTCAATAGATTCCACATAATATGAATTCAATGGATATTGATCCATTATATCCCATAGGGTGAATTATATTCACATAAAATTAAATAAATTGAAGATCCTGGGGGGTTTTTAATGAATATCTATCTAATGATTCAAATGGAGAGACAACAAGAGATGTTTTTGGGATCATTGAATATATGAGTATCATGGTAATAAAAAATGACTAATTTATACAATATTTTGAACATTGAAGATAGATAAGGATATGAATAAAACTAACACTTTATGTTTATATATATAAATATATAGTTTTTTAGATCATGGATTATGCCATGAAAAATAGAGATTGTGTTTGTAACGCCCTGACCCCAGTGACCCAGAGTCGGTGCATTATTTTAATGCATTGGAATGATCACAAGAAAGATCACGTCCCGAAGGACCGATTAGTTTAGAAGTCTTGGAAATTAGATTACATACAGGAATGTTACATTGCACTTTAAAACATACAAAACAACATAAATAATCTTTATGAACGCCATTATTCATTTAGTTTAACCCTGCATATCAATCAAAATACACTTCTTGGAATCCTAGGAAAAAATAAAACATAGAAAGGGGTGAGCTCAAATTCCTAGTAAGGGTAAGCAATAAAGTGGAAATTTTCATAAATAAGCTTAAAAAATTAAGGCAATGTATAAATAAAACAAAAGCCTTTTAAACATGAACTTCAACATAATATGTCAAGGATAAAATGAAATAATTCCATTTACTTATTCACATGGATATTCTACTAGTTGAATAATCACATGCAATATCAATAACCACTTTCATAACGGTGGAATGCATAACGCCAGACTATCATAACCACATAGCCAAGCCCTCGTGCCAAGACTACAAATAAGATTTTTTCAAGGCCTTGTGCCAAGACACTAGTTTGTCTCATGAGACCTACCGATGTATCGAGGAGCTATAGCAGGCTCCACCCGTCACTTATTAAGTCCAATGCATTCCCATATTAAAATGTTTAAATATAACATAAACATTCGTATTAAAACTAGCATACGAAATGTCAATACTTTCTTCATAAACCATGAATGGTATAAAAATAAAACATCCATAGTTAAACATATCACAAAACCATCAATACAATACAAAAGTTTTGTATCATAATAAATCAACTTCAAATAAGCTTAAAATCTATCAAAGGATGTTGACATAGATGAAATCAAAACTATTTGAGAGAAATATCACTTTTCTTGAAATCATTGAAAAGTCACACATTTATAAAGGAAGTAATTTAAAAGATATTTTTTAATCAAAGTGTCCCATAACACTTTGAAACTTTTGAAATGAAATATCATTTCAAAACATTCATGTCCATATAAATGAATCCATAAAATCATTTTGAAAACATGGACATTAATTGAAAAGATTTAGAATGATAAATATTTAAAACATTTGAAATTTTGATCTTGATAAAGTGTACTATTCAAAATCCTTAAAATATTCATTTTGAAATCATTTTTATGAAAAATGGACATGGATTATAAAAAAGTCCTAGTAAATACTTACACATAAACAATCTTGGATAATGATGAGATTGAGTAATTAACCCTTACCAATTTGGTAACTTATGAAACATACAAACCATGAAAGAGCTATCATACAATGAATATGTAAATACAAATAAATTAATGTGTATTACATAAATAATACAATTGTGGTCCATACATACACTACACCAAAGGTAATAGTGGCAATATGGCATAAATCTCACGGGAATAAGGAGTGATATGAAAACCCCTTACCTTGCACTTTCCTTCCGTCGAGGGTAAGTTTATCCTCTTGTACGAAGATCATAGTATGTCATTAAATTATAACAGAACCATATTAATATTTATGATATCATAAATTATTCATTTATGACTTTATATTACCCATTTAATAATAATTTCCATGTTAAATAAACATTTCGGGTAATAATCGCTTTCTTTATCGTACGAATTTTAACTTGTTACTCTTGGTTGTATCACTTAGATCATGATTTAAATACCTCTAGAATATAAAACATGATATATATATCATATATATTTAGAATATAAATATGTATAATCGACATATATATGAAATGGAAAACACCGTTTATGGAGACGATAGTCCGTACGTACGCATAAACATTGTTTCTGTTTTCATATAGTATTGAACGGAAGTAAGTGAATAAGATATATGTAAGTACATAAATACTTATATATATATATAAATATATATATCTCCATTATAATTATTATGTCTTATATTACATACTTATTAGTAATATATATTTTTATAATCGTCGATGAATGGTGAACTCAGTAATGAATCTCATCGTGTCGTGGAGACGGTAATCCGTACATACGCACGAGCAGAAATATCGTTCT
Organism: Viscum album; assembly: GCA_963277665.1. NCBI lineage: Eukaryota > Viridiplantae > Streptophyta > Magnoliopsida > Santalales > Viscaceae > Viscum > Viscum album. The sequence continues at coordinate 36,487,955 of OY728131.1, forward strand.
TTGGATATTAAAATAATATATAATTGAATGGTATAGCATATATAAAGAATAATTATCATGTTATATTTATTATTTACATGAGTTACACATCATTATTATACCCATCCAAATAATAATTTATTGAATAACAATTACACCACGACGTGGAGACGGTAAGCCGTATGTACGCACGTATGGTGACATGTTATTCAAAGGATGGATAGAATACTGAATATGGTTGTACCATATTTATAATAACATCAAAGTATATATAAGATACTGGAGTTATTATTTTAGAATGGTAATAAAAAAGAAGGAAGAAGTGGAAGAAGAAAGGAACTTGAAAGAGGGTGGAAAAACATTACCTCTTTTTCAGGTTCATCCTTTTGATTTGATCAAAAGGGCTGATTAGGTTGGATTTATGATCAAAATAAGGCCTCTATATTGAACTGAGGGAAGTTGAGAGAGTATTTGGGAAGGGGTTTTCCGAACCAAAAGGCTTTGAAGGTGTGATGTAATGAGAAGGGAGAGTGCCCTTTTATAAGAGGGGTGAGGGGAACCTTTTGAAAAGCTAGACATATTAATTTATAATAAATAAATATTAGGTTTCTAATGGATACAAAGTTGATTATTTAAAGGTAAAGGTGGGGATGAGTCTAAAAACACTCAAAAAATATAATTTAGACAGGTTTGGGTTACTATATTTACCTTATCTTTAAGTATTAACTCTTAGTTAATTAGTTTCACTTTTACAATGTCTCTTTGTATTTTTATATTATATTGTTAATAAACATACTATATACAACCAAGAGACCCCCAAGTGGTCCATTAATAATACACCTATAATTATATAAGTCTCTTGTCCGAACCTTATATTTTTAGGAATTTAATTCCAAGTAATAATATAATATTTGTTTTAAAAACTCTTTTATGTCAATTTTGACACTATTCAAAAATTGATTTTTGTGAAACTCATAACAGAATGATTACTTTGAACAAAGACATCTAAATCAATCCTAATATGTCATATTAGCCTATAATATTAGTGTAATTTAATAAAAGTCTGAAATTATATTTATTTGGGTATTTATCATATTAATTATTTTAATTTTTCACTATTATGGTAATTACTGCATCATCATTGTGTCATAAATAAATTAAATTATTTAATGTCTAAAAATTATAATTAAAATATAATTAGGTATTAAATCTTTTTAACTTTCTAATGAATATTTATAGTTGAAATACCAACATATATAACCCTATGTAAATTTTTTTTTTCTAAAAGATATATGCTTATGTCATTTTTGTACTTATTTTAACTTAATTAAAATGAAGTGTCCCTATCACCTACAAGTGGCTCCATGGGTTCCCAAAATCGACCCAAAGATGCCCATGGTTGGAACGTTATCCAAAAATAAGGTTAGGGAACGTTTGAGGGTAATTTATTAGTATTATAATATTATTTTGTAACCCTTATTTACCGGATTTACCCTTAACCATGGTAAATAAAATATTTACGGCAGTAATTATTCAAAATGTCTAAAAATAAAATTTATCTATTTACACAATATGAACATCCTAATTCCAAATATGGAATCCATTTTTTCAAATTCAAAATACAAAAGTGGCAGAAATTTATTTAAAATTAATTCTCGTTGTTAAAAAAAAGCGTGTTTTTAAGAGATAATAACTATCAAAAGATTGACACTTGTTTATGTCCGGTTTAATTGTAAAATTATGTACATTGACCGAAATTATATTAAATGGTAAAAATATATTCTAAATATATTTTAAAACCACTCAAATTCATAATTTATCAATATAAATTATTTCAATTAAAAAAAGTTGTTTTAAATTAAAATTTATTAATTTTCACTATTCATCAAAATATACGTGTTATCCGAAAAGTTAAAAAATTTCACCCTATGATAACTTCTATATTCTGAATATAAAAATGATGTCCATTTTGAAATATAAAATATATATAATTTCAAAACGTAGGTATTACTATTCATAATGGCTAGTTTGATTAGTTGTGGTGTGTGTTAGAACTCGAAGTTGCGTACAACACAAGCTACTATATTATTCAAAGAGAAGCGTACCGTGGAAGCTTGGGGTTTTACATTGTAAATTTATTTATGTCCCCATTCTAAAGAATAAATTTATTCAGTCAAATTGAATATATAAAAGTTTAAAATATTGGATTTAAAAAAGGATCACTATTAAAGTTGGTAAAAGTGCATTTTTGAAAAATACTTCTTTTATCTGAAAAAAGGAATTTGTTATTACATTATGTCTAAGAAACTAATAATATGGATTCTAAAATTATAAGTAATATATAAAGTTCAAAATTTTGTTAATACTATTCATAAACTCTTTTTAACGGCTTGTTCGTTAAGTCATAGTGCGCTTGAACTCAGTGTGGCGTGTAGTGCATGTTATTGAATTATTTTGAAGAAATAACACACTATGCAATCTTGGGGTGTTACATTCTCCCCTCCTTCAATAAATTTCTTCCTCGCAATTTGAAATTTTTCTTAAAAATTAGAAGGATGAAAATAAAAAATATCTTTGTGGGAAAACCCACATCAGAAATTGGGTTACTAAAATTTAGTCTTAATATGAGGAAAAAAGAAATGAAAGGGTCACCACCAAATTATGATCTCGATTAGGAGAAAATTGGTGGAAATTAGAGACATATAATTGGAGGAAAAACGTAAATATTTATAGGTTGTGATTGAGGTCAACAATCACAAACAAGATTAAAATTGAGGTCCTTAAATTCATCAACCTATGATGATTTAAAATACCATCGGTTCAACAAAACATAAGGTATTAGGATAACACATTTTTGACGTTTCAAAATATCTTTGTTGAAATCCCAAATCGAAAAATGAATTAATGGGGCCTCTATTTAAAATAAAGAGTGGAAAGTATGAAGATTACCAAAAAAAACACATACTAGGGTTCCATGTAAGAAAATATAGATATGGAATGGAAATCTAACCATCAATTATCGGATGGAGAGTGGTAGAGAACATGGCTATGAAAAGGCCAACAATCCCAATGCCATAAATTAGGGATAATCTAAGGTACCATCTAGGAAAACATTTTTGTTCTAAGATCCCTTTGTTAATGTTGACTAATTTATTTATGAGATAGGATATGATTATAAGGAGATATACTTACTTTATAATTAGAGTTTTGTCCATTAATAAATTTCTACCACAAACTCATCTTTCACCCCAAAACATAATACAACTAAAAAATAATCTATTTATCCTAATCGTATTGGGTTCCAAATATAATGAATTTATAATTCACATATTAGACCCTTTATGTAAAGAAACTACTTTATACCATCTAGGAACGTCATATAGCACAATGGTAGGCGATGAATCCCAATTTCCATATGGTTGTGGTTTCGATTCTCATAGCTTTGTCCGACATGACCGGTCGTCACACGGTCTTCATGTTGTCCTTTTATAAAAATCCAAAAAATAACCTTTCAAACTTAATCCAGTCCAACCTCTAGACTTATCCAAAATACTACTATCCAAACTCACAGTCCAAAATTTACAAGGTAGTTAAACATAATGAGGATCCTTTTTTCAAGGTAATAACATGTGAACGCCTTCCTCATATATTCTTTTACAACATCGCAACGTCCTGAATTACCAAAATCAACCATCTCATCTTCCAAAATCACTACCTAAATATTATGACTATATTAAGGATTATCTTTCCTTCAACAATGTAATTTCCAAATATTTTAACTCGTTGTAGAGTCACTTTTCTTAGTACCACAAAATCTCAACTCCTCAATGAAATAGTACTGCAGTACAATCCTTATTTATTTCCAGAACATCATTGATACAACACTTAAATGAAATAATTCTAAAATAACAACATAAGAACACTAGTCATTCTTCTTCATCTGTGGTAGTATCATAACTTGATTATTATCCAATAACGTCATTTGCGGCATAGTCTAATGACTGGGACATTGGTTTGCGTAGTGTCCAAACTGCTTGCAGATGAAGCATTGTACATTTGAAACCTTTTTCTTATACTTGAAGTCACGTGCATGGTGTCCTTTTTCTCCACACTTATAACATAATCCCATTCCCTTCAAGAATTTACCAAGGTGATTCTTTCCACAGTTATCACATATGGGAAAACCCTTCTTTAACCTTCTTCCATTTATCTATCCTTCTCTCTACCATCCTTTTCTTCTCTGGATTCCCTTCAAAGCCATAGGACTCTGAGAATTCTTTACTTATCATATCAACACATAATACTATTTCTTCATATGATGATAATACGTGGGAGACTATTTCTCTCTTAAATTATGGCTCAGTACCATGAAAGATATGATCCTTCTTAATCTTTGGATCATACGTATTACTAGAGTTCACATTCTTTCTAATGTGTGCCATTTCTATACAATAGCATAAACTAGGTCAGTTTATGAATTACAATGAATACTTCCAAACTTGTAAAATACCTAACACAAATTGAACAGTTTATGGATATAATCCATAATCATAAAAAATGTTTTCATTGAGTAAGTATATACTCATGAGCCCTTCATAATTGTTTGTAAAGAAAATGAGAATTATCCTAAGCATATTCCCCAGGAGTGTCGTAACCAAGAGTGCAGCAAGGCCCGTTGTCTTGCACCAGTTCCCGTTCAAGTCTAGCTCAAAGCGGTGTTTTCTGGTTTTACCCCTAGGTACATCTGTTCCAGAGCCGCCTCTACCTGCTCGTATCCAGACAGGGATGTATTGTTTGGAAAACTCACAAAATCTCTACAATACCAAAATTCTAGGAAGTTCTTCTATACTAATCCTCAATGTCTATCTTAGGGATATATGCACTAATCCGAGTTTATCTAAATCTCGTTTCCAAGGTTATTGCTAAATTTCCTCTGATACCAACTGTAACTCCCTGACCCCAGTGAACTAGAGTTAGTTCATTATTTTAATACATTGGCATGATCACAAGAAAGATCAAGTCCCGAAGGACCGATTAGTTTAGCAGTCTTGGAAATTAGATTGCATACATGAATGTCACATTGCACTTTAAGACATACAAAACAACATAAATAATCTTTATGAACGCCATTATTCCTTTATCTTAACCCTAAATATCAATCACAATAAACTTCTTGGAATCTTGGGAAAAATAAAACATTGCAAGGGGTGAGCTCAAATGCTCAGTAAGGGTAAGCAATATAGCCGAAATTTTCATAAATAAGGATAAACATTTAAGGCAATGTATAAATAAAACAAAAACCTTTTGAACTTGATCTTCATCATAATATGGAAAGGATAAAATTAAATAATTCCATTTACTTATTCGCATGGATATTCTACTAGTCGAATAATCAAATTAAATATCAATAACCACTTTCATAACGATGGAATGCATAATGTGAGACTATCATAACCACATAGCCAAGGCCTCGTGCCAAGACTAAAAATAAGATTTTGTCAAGGCCTTGTGCCAAAACACTAGTTTGTCTCATGAGACCTACCGATGCATCGAGGAGCAATAGCGGGCTCCACCCGTCACTTATTATGTCCAATTCATTCTCATATGAAAAGGTTTAAACATAACATAAACATTCATATTAAAACTAGCATACAAAATGTCAATACTTTCTTCATAAACCATGAATGGTATAAAAATAACACATCAACATTTAAACATATCACAAAACCATCAATACAATACAAAAGTTTTATATCATAATATATCAACTTCAAATAAGCTTAAAATCCATCAAAGGATTTTGACATAGATTAAATCAAAACTATTTGAGAGAAATATGACTTTTCTTGAAATCATTGAAAAGTCACACATTTATAAAGGAAGTAATTTAAAAGACATTTTTGAATCAAAGTGTCCCATACCACTTTCAACCTTTTGAAAAGAAATATCATTTCAAAGAATTCATGTCCATATAAATAAATCCTTAAAATCATTTTGAAAACATGGACATTAATTGAAAACATTTAGAAAGATAAATATTTAAAAAATTTGAAATTTTTATCTTGATAAAGGGTACCTTTCAAAATACTTAAAATCTTCAATTTGAAATCATTTTTATGAAAAATGGACATGGATGATAAAAATTTCCCAGTAAATACTTACACATAAACAATCTCAGATAATGTTGAGATTGAGGAATTAACCCTTACCAATTTGGTATCTTACGAATCATACAACCCATGAAAGAGGTATCATACAATGAATATGTAAATAAACATAAATTAAAGTGTATTACACAAAGAATACAATTATGGGCAGTACATACACAACACAAAAGGTAATAGTGGCAAGATGGCATAAATATCACGGGAATAAGGAGTGAGATGAAAACCCCTTACCTTGCACTTTCCTTTAGTCGAGGGTACGTTTAACCTCCTGTACGAAGATTGTAGTATGTCATTAAATTATACCAGAACCATATTAATATTTATGATGTCATACATGATTCATTTATGACTTTATATTACCCATTTAATAATAATTTCCATGTAAAATTAATATTTCGGGTAATAATCGCTTTCTTTATCGTACGTATTTCAACTTGTTACTCTTGGTTGTATCAATAAGATCATTATTTAAATACCTCCAGAATATAAAACATGATATATATATCATATATATTTTGAATATAAATATGTATAATTGACATATATATGAAATGGAAAACGCTGTTTATGGAGACGGTAGTCCGTACGTACGAATAAACATTGTTTCTGTTTTCATATAGTATTGAACGGAAGTAAGTGAATAAGATTTATGTAAGTACATCAATACTTATATATATATATAAATATATATATATCCCGTAGCATTATTATTTCATATATTACATACTTATTAGTAATATATATTTTTATAATCGTCGATGAACGGCGAACTCGGAAATGAATCTCATCGCGTCGTGGAGACGGTAATCCGTACGTACGCACGAGAAAAATAGCATTATTTGGATATTAAAATAATATATAATTGAATGTTATAACATATATACAGAATAATTATCATGTTATATTTATTATTTACATGAGTTACACATCATTATTATACCCATCCAAATAATAATTTATTGAATAACAATTACACCACGACGTGGAGACGGTAATCCGTATGTACGCACGTATGGTGACATGTTATTAAAAGGATGGATAGAATACTGAATATTGTTGTAAAATATTTATAATAACATCACAGTATATATAATATAATGGAGTTATTATTTTATAATGGTAATAACAAAGAAGGAACAAGTGGAAGAAGAAAGGAACTTGAAAGAGGGTGGTAAAACATTGCCTCTTCTTTAGGTTCTTCCTTTTGATTTGATCAAATGGACTCCTTAGGTTGGCTTTCTGATAAAAATAAGGACTCTATATTGAATTGAAGGAAGTTGAGAGAGTATTTAGGCAGGGTTTGGCCGAACAAAAAGGCTTTGATGGTGTGATGTAATGAGAAGGGGGAGTGCCCTTTTATAAGAGGGGTGAGGGGCACATTTGGAAAAGCTAGAAATATTAATTTATAATAAATAAATATTCGGTTTCTAATGGCTAAAAAGTTGATTATTTAATTTTTAAAGTGGTAATGGGTCTCAAACCACTCAACCAATAGAATTTAGACAGGTTTGGGTTACTATATTAACCTTATCTTTAAGTATTAACTCTTCGTTAATTAGTTTCACTTTTACAATGTCTCTTTGTATTTTTATATTATATTGTTAACAAACTTAATATATACATCCAAGCGACACCCAAGTGGTCCATTAATGATACACCTATCATTATATAAGTCTCTTGACCGAACCTTATACTTTTAGGAATTTAATATCAATTAATAATATAATATTTGTTTTAAAAAAAAATTTATGTTAATTTTGACACTATTAAAAAATAGATTTTTTTGAGGCTCATAATAGAATTATTACTTCGAAAAAATACAATTAAATCAATCCTAATATGTCATATTAACCTATAAAATTAGTTTAATTCAATAAAAGTCTCAAATTATATTTGTTTGGGTATTTATCATATTAATTAGTTTCATTTCTTACTATTATGGTAATTACTGCATCATCATTGTGTCATAAATAAATTAAATTATATAATTTCTAAAAATTATAAATAAAATATCATTATGTATGAAATCGTTTTAGCTTTCTAATTAATATTTATAGTCGAGAATAAAACATATATAACCTTATGTAAAAATTGTTTTTCTAAAAGATATATGCTTAGGTCGTTTTTGTACTTATTTTAACTTAATTAAAATAAAGTGTCCCTATCACCTACAAGTGGCTCCATGGGGTCCTAAAATCGACCCAAAGATGACCATGGTCGGACATGTATCCACCAATAAGGTTAGGACACGTTTGAGGGTTATTTATTATTATTATAATATTATTTTTAACCCTTATTTACCGGATTTACCCTTAACTATGGTAAATAAAATATTTACCGTAGTAATTATTCAAAATGTCTAAAAATAAATGTTACCTATTTACAAAATGTGGAAATCCTGATTAAAAATATGGAATCCATTTTTCTAAATTCAAAACACAGAAGTGGCAGAAATTAATTTAAAATTAATTCCCGTTGTTAAAACAAAAAGCGTGTTTTTAAGAGATAATAACTATCAAAAGATTAACACTTGTTTATGTCCGGTTTAATTGTAAAATTATTTAAAATTACCGACATTATATTAAATGGTAAGAATATATTCTATATATACTTTAAAACCTCTCAAATTCATAATTTATCAATATAAATTATTTTGATTAAAAAAAGTTTTTTTTAATTAAAATTTAGTAATTTTCACTATTCATCAAAATATAAGTGTTATCCGAAAAGTTCCAAAATTTCACCCTAGGATAAATTAGATATTATGAATCCAAAAATGAAGTCCATTTTGAATAATAAAATATATATAATTTCAAAACGTAGGTATTACTATTAATAACGGCTAGTTTGATTGGTTGTGGTGTGTGTTAGAACTCGAAGTTGCGTACAACACATGCTACTGTATTATTCAAAGAGAAGTGTACCGTGGAAGATTGGGGTGTTACATTGTGAATTTTTTTATGTCCCCATTCTAAAGAATAAATTTATTTAGTCAATTTGGATATATAAAATTTTAAAATATTGGATTTAAAAAAGGTTCACTATTAAAGTTGGTAAAAGTGCATTTTTGAAAAATACTTCTTTTATCTGAAAAAAAGGAATTGGTTCTTACATTATGTCTAAGAAACTAATAATATGGATTCTAAAATTATAATTATTATATAAGGTTCAAAATTTAGTTAATACTATTCATAACCTCTTTTAAACGACTTATTCGGTAAGTCATGGTGCGCTTGAACTCAGTGTTGCGTGTAGTGCAAGTTAATGAATTATTTTGAAGAAATAACACACTATTAAATCTTGGGGTGTTACAGTTTTAAAATGGATGATAATGAAGAATGATTAATAAGGAAAAGTTAATAATTTTTTTATTCATGTAAACTAGGAAGGAAAAAAATTGATGTGAATTATTTTAGGTATGAATAATACAATATATACAATAGGGAAAAATTATGGTATGTTAGTGATTTTAAATTAATTGTAAAAACTTCTTTATTATCATATCATATGTTCAATAAGAACATCCAATGTCAAAGGGCTGTAGTGAAACAAAATTGGTTTAAATACCATACTTTCTATAAAGCATAAGTATTATTTTCTAGTAGAATGTGTTATAATATTTTTTCTTGACCATTTAAAGGACAAAATAATCATTTTAATAGTGAACATTGTAATTTTTATTGCAGTAGTGGGTGTGTTTTTATGTTGTGTTTCAATATACTCATTTCTATCTTCAAATAAGAAAATATCTTTACAAAAGAAGAAAACAAAAAAATATCTGACCATTTTTTCACCCCCTATATGTGGTCACTCAAACCCTTTCTAGACATTGAAATTGGTTTCCTAGGTTTGTTCATTATTGACTCAAGTATTTGAAACATTGAAGAAGAGCAATGTCGTGGATGTTTAGAGTTCAGTTAGTTATTAAGGGATTCTAATATTTCATGTAAAGAACTATCATATCTAGAGAGGAAAAAATAATATCCTATCTATTATACATTGACTATGGTTTTTTGGAGGTTTCTAAATATGTTTTTATTACACATGTGGAAGGTTATCCCTTAATAGTTAGAGATAAGTAGAATTTAGAGAATAACTATTAATCTAGAAATTCTATAAATTACTCCATCTCATAAATTGAATTCTTAATATTTGAATGAATTTGAATAGATAAAGTAATCTTTGGTATGTTTATGAATATTTATATAGGGGACATGAAATTTATGAAATCCTTGTAACAATTTTGGATATTAAAATATGAAAATATGATAATGAGAGATGATAAGTCTGAAGGTGAGTTATTCATAAATGATAATGATATTGTATGGACCATGAACTTTTATAGAGAAAAATTAGAAGACTCCACAATAGTAGAGATAATCATGAGAATACTTCATGATAGATCATATTCCAAATCATCATCATTTGAAGATATATGACATAAAAAATTTCCATGGATAATATTAATTATTTTATAATTACATATTATATTAGAAGAGATAATTATATCAAAATGATGGGAATGAATAACTAATAAATATATTTTATATCCTGCAAGATATAAAATTAAATGAAATATGTTATTGAGAAAGAATCCCGGGTTTCTTATTTATAATATGATGTAAATAAAATTATAGGTGAATTATTGTTTATATTTTCCACAAAATTATAAAGATTCACATCGAAGAATAATAGAAATTTTATATCATTGTCATTTAACTATGGATCCATTGGATATTTTATATTAAATTGTACAAGGCTAAAGGAAGATGAATATAGTGATGATGGAGATAAAAGGACAAAAGATCTCTAAAGAATAAGGTAGAAAAAAATAGTCCAAGGTGAATAAGATGTCATATAAATATAAAAAGATAAATTATTAATCTTAAAATGGGAGTTATGAGGAAAATTAATAACAATTAGTATCTAAAAAGTCCAGTGACTATGGTGATGAATTTTTTTTATTACAATGTGTAATTATTAGAGTTTTATAAGTGATTATAGTAAAAACAATGAAGAGGATGAGTAAGAAACTCATATAGAGCTATTTCATAAAAGTGAAATTAAATAATGTCTTTCAAAAATTAAAAATATTGATAAAGTTAACAAGAAGTTAAAGAAAGTGCATCAATGAATAAATAATCAGGAATTAATTCTTTAACAAAATTCTAGTTTGATAAAAAGGGATAGATGATCTAATGAAACATATTGCTAAAATGAAAATTATTTATATAGGGATAGAAAAGATGATGGTGTAGGAGAAACAATTTGATCTTTATTAAAAAAACAGGTTGATTCTGAATGATAAAAATCTAGCTTCCAAAATTAAAAATAGGATGACAGATAGTTCACTATGAGGGGTGAAGCTCAAGAGGATCAGAAATATGATCTTAAAATTATGATAAAAAGTATGATAATATGACAACACATATACATTATTGAATTTATTTTTTTATATATTACCTTACAAAAATAAAAAAATATCAAAAGGCATAGTGTATTTTGGAGATTATATATATATAAATAATTTGAAATGGGGACACAATTAAATTACATATAAAATCTATAAAAGTCCCCTAAATTCTACTAGTCCTTTAATACAGCATGAGATAACTTGGGATGTACATAATAAATGGGTGACCTATAAAGCCCATTAAGTGAATAAATATAGCCTAGAATGAAGTAAATTAGTACATATGATTCAAGAGATATAACATGAAAATATATAAATGTGAGAATCATAATCATGAATATTAATGGACTATATAATATTTAAATATCATGAAATCATATTGAAGACGTTTTTCCCATGTTTACATTTTAAAAAAAAACTTAATGGAATATTCATGTCATTTTCCAACATTGGTACTTTTTGAATTTTCATAAAAATGTTTGAAAGGAATATTTATTTTAATGTGTATGATAAGGATGATATTTCCTTCCATTTTAAACACTCATTTCATTGAATCTTTTTTTATTGTTAACAAGGTTCGTATAAAATAAAATGTTATTTCCTAATATTTTTGAATTTGTTTAGTTTTTAAAAGCTATTTTCAAAGTAAAAAAGGATATTTTCCTCAATAATGTGTTTGACGGGATTTCATGGTATTTAGATTAATCAATGAAATATCTCCTCCATTTTACTTATTTTCTAATTGGAATATGTTGAAATTATACCTTCCTTATTATATCTCAAGAAGAATTATGATTAGTGTAACTAGGATGTAGTATTTTGATATAATTTTTCAAATTAACCCCAATGGTTTATGGTTATGTTTATTGATTGGGGAATTTATTAATATTATATTTTCTATATTTTCAATATTATTGTTTATGATGATTATTTTTCATACTTTCATATAAGGGATGCATTTGACATCATATGTGATGGGAATTACCCCTCTATTTCCCCTTGATGCATTAGTTGTTCTTACTAGACAAAATGTCTTGGTTTCTTTGGTGTGTCCACATAAATTTTTGAAATATGTATCTAAAATAGGCCTTGAAAGTACAATTATTTTGTCCAAAATTATTAATTCCATCATTATGATATCAATTATTATTGTCCATGTGATTATTTTATTATTTAGAAGATACATTTATAAGTTTCAGGTTTATGTGATTATTTATATGGATTTATTTTGACATACATTATTCTTATTATATTATGATCATGTTGTTTTTTAAATATAACGTGTTTAAATTATCAAATAAAACACATTTTGTGATTTATATATTTAAATTGAAATGTGAATTTGTAGTACATATCCAGTTTACCAAGACTAATATACTATTTGTTATTTTGGGATGAGATTTATTGTATATTGTTCCATTAAAATAATGTAACCACCAGCTCCGAGATACCAAGGTTTAGGTATTTATAAAATTAGATATTTTCATTAGACCTTATGAATGGAGTTTTGATTCAAAAATTATAGTGTAAATATCATTTTACAATTTGGATATTTTTGTTCCTTCAAATTATGACACTTAAAAATGAACTATTTATAAACATTATTTCAATACCCATGAATAATTATTATATAATCCTTAGTATACATTGTATATAAAAATATAATTCAAATCATTATTTCAAAGAGAATGAAATTATGATTCATGATTAAGATATAGAATCTCTAATCTTTATAGGGGTGACTTCATCATTTCAGTCATGTGAAGATCCACATATAGTAGATATTCAGAATGTGATTCTTATTGTGGAAGAGAAAACACAGTATATTGATAAAAAAGTTGATTTTTAATTGAGGAGAATCATTTATTACAAGAATAAATTGATATATTTATATTCTAATTACCTATACATCCACCAAAACATGTTGTTGTGTTTTCTATCAATTTAATCTATAATGAAAACCCAATATCGAAGACTCCATATAGAATGGACATTATAGAATTAGTGGATTGAGATAAATAACTATAGGATTTTTCTGAAAAGTGATTTATAATCCCCTGTGTCTCTCCTTGGGGAGGCCCAATATTTTTTATTTAGTAGAAATACGGATCTATGAGGGTGTTCATTTATTATAGAGAGATAAATGATATTATGATTAATATTAAGTATCCTCTACCTAAAATTGATGATTTATTCGATCAACATCACGAAGCTCAGAAATTTTAAAGATTTACATTCAATCTAGGTATTATAATTTCTGAATAATGAAGTAATATATACCAAAAAATTCTTAATATTGTTTGAAAATTAAGAATTTATAGTAATTCCATTTGGATTGACTAACACAACATCTATTTTTATGGATCTAATGCATAGAGTATTCAATTAATATATTTATTTTTTTGTTGTATTTATGGATGGTATATTGTTTCACTATAAGAGATATAAGGATCATGGGGATCACATGTAGATCATTCTTGAGACTCCTATAAGAAACGATTTCTATGGTAAATTTAATAAGTGTGAATTATAGATTTAGAAGGATTCTTTTATGGGTCATATTATATCTAAATATATAACCTTAGTTGATCATACAAATAAAAAACAATCATAGATTAGAATACACCATAAATCATAATCGAGGTACATAGTTTCATTCATTTGGGAGGTTACAATTAGTGATTTTTTTTAAAAATAGGTCCATATTAGCTAACCCATTAACCAAGGTATCTCAAAAAGGAGTTATGTTCATATGTATAAAGTAATTTGAAGAGTGATTTGAATAATTTTAGAGGATATTTGTCAGTGATCTAATTTTTACTCTACTATTAGGAAATAATGGATTTGTGATGTATATAGATTCATCAAAGAAGAGACTTGGTTGTGTACATTTGTATAATGATAGAGTTATTACATATGCAACAAGGTAGTTAATGACTTGAAAAAAACTATTATACCCATGATATTTATTTAGTAGCCATACTATTTTGTTTTAAGATATGATCCATTATCTATATAGCAAAATATGAAAGATATATATAGATGCTAAGATTCTGAAATACATATTTTCATAGAAATATCCCAACATGATGAAAAGGATATTTCTTATCCTACTCTGGGATAATGATTTCTCAATACACTACCACCAATGGAAGGGAAATAAGGTAGAAGATCCATTGAATAGTAAATACCGTTGAGTCATAGTGAAAATGAATATTTGAAGGGATCCTATGTTTATGTATTTAGAAAAGATGTATATTATAATATTTAAGGAAGTGGAAATGTTATTTCTTTTTTCAAAGGGTTTCTAACCATATTTTTTTTGTAAAAGCTAAAAATTTCTTATATTGTTTATGAAAATTTTCCAAAGAAAATTAATTCCAATAAATATGGTGTGAAGACCCAGAAATACCGTATAATGTTTTTTAAATATTTGGATTATTACGAGTCTGTGAAAATTGATGGAATGTGTTTCGAAGTCTTGTTGTCCCCAAAAATGAATATTGAACTTTTTTAAGGTAAGTTCATAAATCATACAGGCGACATTTTCTAACTTTTGAACTGTTGCTTAGAATTGAAATTTGATGGCACCATTGAATCTGCCTCACCAAGATTCACTTAAGGGAGGTTGAACTTCGACCGTAGTACGTTGGAAGAAAAATATAATTTTCAGCTATTAAAATAATAATAAAATAACATGAAATTGTTTTATTTCTCAAGCAGTTGAGCGGCGTTATAGGGATCATTGTATTTTTAATCCAATTAATGTATTTACTCTTCGTTTTTGTAATGACAACGTTGAAACATTTAATGCGGTTTATAAATGAACTGCATTAATGTTGTGAAAATTAGTTGATCCTTTCATCTATTTAATTTAATCTCGGGCATGGACTTTTTGTATGGTTGTGAGGAACCTCTTATGAAGAACTGTGACACCTTCCACCGACAGAGGATGGAGGCTTGGGCGACAATAAACTGGGATCGATGAATGCTGGTTGCTTCATCAAACGTGGAATCTTCTTCAACACTGTGATGCCCCCAATGAAGCTCAAGGAAGGTGGTATTTCATGGTTTAATTATCTGATTTTAATATGAATAAATCATTACCCGGTTTTTATGATGCTATCACGGAGGGCACTGGCCAAATGAACAAGGACCAGACCCTCTGCCACTTTGTTCTTATCGCGCTCTTCGGTGGGAAAATTTCTAACTCGATAGAATCTTGAATCCGGGAGCCATGAAATGACGACTATATCACAGGATGCCTGTAGGTGTGATATGAATGGACATCAGACCGTCGGATCTCACTCGGTGGCCCATGGAAGATCTACCGGCGTGGTGACACCGTCTGCGAAGGAAGTGTCTAGCGCTCGCCGACCATGAAAGAAGGCGGCGCCGCTTAGCACCGTTGCAGACCTGAAGAGGCGTGTGAAACTCGGGAGACCATGTAGGAAATGTGGCACACCATTTTGCACCAAGATGAAGGGGATACAACATTGAATCCATGATGGAGGAGGTCCTACGCCCCACAGGTCCTATAGACCAGGTTGCACTGCAGATTTTAGAGATGAACTACTGTTTTATCCGTTCAAGGATATGGGTGGACACCTGGTTGGTGAGACACAATAGTGCACCAATCTACGTCTCCCGATGGTCCTACCCAGGCTTGTTAGGTCCAGGCCGGGCTGGACTCGGTCTGGGTCAGGTCAGGTCTGCCCAACTAGGTCGGACCGGACCTGAACCACTTTTTTGATCAGTTTAGCTTAAAGGGATGTATCTTGCGAACCAGACAACCATTTGTCAAACCGTCCATGGTGATGGTATCCTAGGAGTGAGATAGTCCTTTTGAGATACTCCACTTGGGTTTTTGATAATGTTTGAGTATGGCCAGGTTGGATCGTACCTGAATCGAACCGGGCCCTCGGCACTAAAATGCCTATAAGTCACAGACCAAACATTCGTATGATGCACCGTCTGTTGCACTGGAACCCTTACGATATGGAGGTCCTTTTGGTTACTCCTTAGTGTATCTTCATATCAGGTTAGGAATGAATGATATCTAGAGGAGTAGATACTACCGAACTCAAGCGCACCAAGTGCAGGGAATCTTATGGATTACTGTCAATTGTAGAGAGACCTTGTGTAAATCATCATTATAGTTAACCTATGTGAATCAACATTATAGAGACAATGTGTGGATAAAAATTATAGAGACACTAGGTGGATAAAATTTAAATAGAACCTATGTGGATTAGCATTAGTGTGACCCATGTGGTTGAATATTAAATCAACCATGTGTGGATCAACATTATTGAGACCCTGTGAGGATCTGCATTATAGAGATCCTGTGAGGATCACCATTATAGAAACCTAGTGTGGATCAGAATTATAGTGACCCTATGTGGATCAACAATATAGAGACCCTATTTGGATCATCATTATAGAAACCATATATGGATCATCATTCTAGTAACCCAGTGTGGATCAGTAGTGCATGACCCGATGAGGACCAGTCTTAGAGCATCCCATTGCGGATCACCGACATACGACCCTATGTGGATATTCAATAGAACAAAATCTTCATGGTTCAGTTGTGTAACTTCCTAATGTAATAAAATGATATAGTATAAGACTAATCATCTTTATTTCTGATCTCTGAGTTGTATACATGGTTTGAGCTGAGTCTATTTCTTTGTGCTTTGTTATTGAGATCATAATTTGTGGTTTTCCATTGTCAAATTCTGAGAGAAATTTTGGGGTCTCAGTGTCCCTACTGGGTATTTTTATACTCACCCCTAAACGAGCTTCACCAACACCTTGTTGTATCTTGTGCAGAAAAATGGAAGCCTTCACTGAGACTCGGGGAGCTAGGACCTGATGGTGGATAGTGGTGACGATTGAAGTGGAGAGATTCGAAGATGCGATGTACCTACCCTTCAGTAGGATCCTTGGTGGACTATTCCAAGAGTTTTTTACTATTTTCTTTTGTAGTTGTATCTTTTAATTGGGCTAGTATTCCGACCAATTTACTTCTTGTACACACTTTTACAACTCCTAGTTTCCTTTGTAGTTATATATTGTTGTGTTCTTAGTCTATGTGTTTATACATATATAAAGTCAATGCCTTCCCATTTTAGGGATACACCTTTCCGGTGGTATTCGACAACACCTGGCCTTTGGAAGGTGGGCTTGGGGTAGTCATGGAACGAGCCCCTGGGGATGGGTCGTGAAGGATGCTGAATTGGAAAAATTCATATATGAAGACGATGTTTTGAAGTTTGGAAATAGGTTATGTTTTTTATTTGTACATAAGTAGTAAAGGTAATTACTATATGATACTCACATATCAAATTTCTCAATACACATTGGTAGCATCAATATGTCTTGATATTTGAATGAAAATTTTGAGTGGGATAATATGAAGTGGAAATTTTTTGATTTTGTTTCAAGTAATCTAGTTTGTAAATTAGAAAATTCTAAGAGAAAAGATCATAAAGGAGTCATAAAACATATATATATTCTTATGTGTAAATGATATGACATTACTATGGACTTGTTACTGGATTACAAAAGACTCACGGAAAGAATGATGTAAGAAGGATTATTTTTTATTAAATTAAAAATATGCTTATTTAGTCACTATATACGAATATTAAACTATTGAACTCCTTAAATGACCTATAGTAATGGTGTTTTCTGACTTCATGGAACACCTCTTTCAATTGTATAAGATTTTGATCAAATATTTACATAAAAATTCAGAAAACGTTGTCAGAATGATCTGGATGCAGAGGTTCATTTGAGTATTACCAATCACCCTCAAATTAATAGAATATAAAAAATGTGTATTAAAACTTTATATGACATTTTTTGGTCATGATCACATGAATTTCAAGGTATGTGGGATCGGTATTTAACTTTGGTGGAGGATTACTATAACAATAGTTTCCATTCAAGAACTCAAATAGATCCATATGAAGAATTATATAGAAAGAGATGTCGTAAAGAAAATTTTTAGGAAGAAGTTGGTCAAAGAAAACTTATGGTTCTAGATCTTATTGATGATATAATGAAAAGGTAATTTCCATTTAGAATAACATTGAAGTGGATCAATATAGGAAAATGAGTTGTACTGATAACGGAAGGAAATATTTCGAATTTAATGTTAGAGATCATTTTTTATTTTAATTATCTCAATGTAATAGTGTTATACAGTTTGATAATAAGTGAAAACTAATCCATAGGTACATAGATCATTTTATAATTATAGAAATATTTGCATTAGTGGCTTACTAATTGGAAATGATGTAATGAATCTGTGAATAACTTGATGTGTTACATATCTCATTGTTAAAAAAGTATTTTCTAGAACCATTTTTTTCTTTCAGCTCTGATCAATTTGAACTTGAACCATATATATAATACTATGAAAATCCTATCATGATTCTTGTCGTAGAGGGCATGTTTTGATGAATAAGATGACTAAACTAGTAAAAGTACTTTGAAAAAAATCATTAAATAGTGGCAGAAATGTGGGTACCTGAGGATATTATGAAGAAAAAACACAATAATCAACATAAAGGGTAATATTAATTAATGTATTGATGAAAAAAATTTCAAAGGATGGAATAATGTTTTATTCTGAGATTTTAAGAACACCTTTTTTGATATCATATACAGTTTGCAATAGAGAGGATAAATGAATAATGAATTATTATTATTGAAATATGACCATCATAATGTAATCATTGATTTTGTGGGAATGAATTGAAAAAAGTATACAATTTTAATTTAGGTTCATACTCAATTCAAATTTATCGACTATTTTTTAGGAATAAAATAAACAATTGTTTAACAATGAAATTTTATTCTTCATAAAATGTTTTCTTAAAAAATGAATTTTTTACATTTAGTGAGAAGGTAAAGTTAATACATTATTCCACTTTAAGAAAATTTATTTGATTTAATTAAATACAACATTTTAATTCATGGTATGAAAATTATATCAGGGTTATGTTTTAGTATTTAAATTAAAATATTGAATTAGCAGTAAAAAATGAAAAATACCGCATTGAGTATAATTTTTATTTTATTTTAATTATAAATCATAATTATTAATTTGAAATTAACTCAAAATAAAATAATTATTTTCTAATTTACTATAATCTAATGATGTCAATTTGAATCACTATTATTCTAAATTTTTGTACAATAACATTTTGGGCTTAAAAACAAATGTTTTTAAATGTTTTTTGGTTGTATTTTACGTATCTATTTTGAAAGTATTTTTTTAGAATTATTTGAACATAATCATGAAAAATGGATCCCATATTTAGATTTTGTAGGTGCACATTATATAAACATACAACTTTTATATTTGGACATTATGAATAGTAAATTTAGTTATTTTTTATCGTGATTAATGGTAAATCTGTTAATTAAGATAAACAGTAAAATGATAAGGACTAAATAATGAACGTAAAACAATCCTAAAATTTTTTATATTAGTATATCTCATGAATAATAATAAAAAATTAGAATATATGGCCATTTTTTCCATTTGGAGATGATTTTAAAACATTATATTATTTTATATAAATAAAAGTAAAAACTTACATTCTCTTTGTTTATTATATATGTGTTAAGTTGTAACGCCCTGACCCCTATTACCCAGAGTTGGTGCATTATTTTAATACATTGGCATGATTACAAAGAATAATGTCCCAAAGGACTGATAGGTTTAGCAATCTTGGAAAATATATTACATACATGAATGTTACATTACACTTTATAACATACAAAACAATATAAATAATCCTTTATGAACACCATTATTCCCTTGGCTTAACCCTGCATATCAATCACAATACACTAATTGGAATCCTGGGAAAAATAAAACATTTAAAGGGGTGAGCTCAGATGATCAGCAAGGATAACAATATAGAGGAAGCTTTCATTGATAAGCATTAACATTTAAGGCAATTTATAACTAAAACAAAAGCCTTTTAAACATGAAATTCAGCATAATATGGAAAAGATCAAATGAAATAATGTCATTTATTTAGTCACATAGATATTCTACTAGTAAAATAATCTCATGAAATATCAATAACCACTTTCATAATGATGGAATGCATAATGACGAACTTTAATTTCTGTGTCAAGGCCTCGTGCCAAGATCTAAGGGATAACTGTAACCAGAACCCAACCCGGTGAGCCTATGTAACCATACTCCAACCTAGAGTGCCTCTAATAATCGCAAACCAACCCGGAGTGCCTCTAATAACCTGACACCAACTCGGAGTTCCTTTAATAATTGGACACCAACCCAGAGGGTCTGCTGTAACCAGACCCCAACCCGGAGGGCTTCCTTTTACTGGTCCCCAACCCAGAACATACTAATCAAACACATTCATCTTAAGAAGAGGATGAAATATAACATAAACATTCGTATTAAAACTAGAAAACAAAATGGAAAAACATTAATCATAAACCATTAATGGCATAACAATTACTCATCTATAGTCAAACATATCACAAAACCTACAACACCATATGGAAGATTTGTATCATGCTAAATCAACTTAAAAACAAGTTTAAAATCCATTAACAGATTTTGACATTGATGAAAATGATTTGTAAAACTCTGAGAGAAATTCCCATTTTTGATGAAAAATTTAAAAGTCACACAATTTGGAAAAGAATCTATTTAAAGATATTTTTGAATCAATGTGTCGCATAACTCTTTGAAACGTTTTAAAGGAATTGACATTTTCAATAAATTCATGTCCATATAAAAGAATCCTTAAAAACCATTTTTAAGACATGGGAATTAATGAGAATGATTTAGAAGAATAAATACTTAAAACATTTGAAATGATGTTTTAGTAAAAAAGTCCCTTTGAAAAATCTTTCATAAAATTTGGACATGGATATTAAAGATGTCCCAGAAGATACTTAAGTAAAAACAATCTCGAATAATAAAGAGATTATGAAATTAACCCTTACCAATTTGGTCACTTACGAAACATACACCCCATGAAAGAGGTATCATACAATGAATATGTAAATACAAATAAATTAAATAGTATTATATAAATAATACAATTATGGTCAGTACATGCACCACACAAAAGGTAATAGTTGCAATATGGAATGAATCTCATGAGAATAAGGAGTGAGATGAAAACCCCTTACCTTGCACCTTCCTTTAATCGAGGGTACGTTTAGCCTCCTATATGAAGACTATAGTATGTTATTGAATTATAGAAGAACCATATTAATATTTATGATATCATACATTATTCATTTATGACTTTATACTACCCATTTAATTATAATTTCCATGTTATATTAATATTTTGGGTAATAATCGCTTTCTTTATCGTACGTGTTTTAACTTGTTACTTTTGATTGTATCACTTAGCTCATGATTTAAATAATTTTAGAATATAAAAAATGATTTATTTATCATATATATTAGAATATAAAAATATATAATAGATATATATATGAAATGTAAAACACCATTTATGGAGACGGTAGTCCGTACGTACTCATAAACGTTGTTTCTGTTTTCATATAGTATTGAACGGAAGTAAGTGAATAAGATATATGTAATTACCTAAATACTTATATATATAAAAATATATATCTCTAGTAGCATTATTATTTCACATATTACATACTTAGTATTAATATATATTTTTATAATCGTCGATTAATGGTGAACATGGAAATGAATCTCATCACGTCGTGGAGACGGTAATCCGTACGTACGCACGAGCGAATGTATCATTATTTTGATATTAATATAATATATAATTGGATGGAATATAATATATAAATAATACTTTTCATGTTATATTTATTATTTAAATCAAATACACATCATTATTATACCCATCCAAATTAAAATGTGATGAATAACAATTACACCACGGCGTGGAGACTATAAGCCGTACGCACGCACGTATGGTTACATGTCATTAAAAGGGTGGATAGAATAATTAATTTGGTTGTACCATAAATATAATAACATCACAGCATATAGAATATAGTAGAGTTATTATTTTATAATGGAAACAACAAAGAAAAAGGAAGTGGAAGAAGAAATGAACTAGAGAGAAAGTGGTGAAATAATTACCTCTTCTTCGGGTTCTTTCTTTTGATTTGATCAAAGGGGCTCATTAGGTTGGATTTCGGACCAAACTGAGGACTCTAGGATGAAGGGTGGATATTTTATAGGGTATTTGGGTAGGGTATGTCTGAGCCAAATGGCTTAGAAGGTGTGAATTAGAGAGAAGGGGGAGTGCCCTTTTATAAGAGGGTTGAGGGGCACCTTAGGAAAAACATAAAATATTATTTTATAATAAATTCATATTCGGTGTCTAATGGCTCCAAAGTTGATTATTTAAATTATAAGGTGGGGATAGGTCTAAAAAAACTCAACTAATAGGTTTTAGACAAGTTTAGATTACCATTTTAACCATATCATTTAGATTTAACTCTAAGTAAAATAATTTAACTTTTACCGTGTCTTCTTGTATTCTTACATTATATGGTTAATAAAATTACTGTATACTACCAATCGAACCCCAATTGGTTCATTAATATCATATATATTATTATATAAGTCTTTTAGCCTAACCTTAGATTTTTAGGACCATTATTTCAATTAATAATATAATATTCGGTTAAAAAACTATTTTATGTCAATTTTGACACTATTTGGAATTTGTTTTTTGTTAAAATAATAACAACATGATTACTTCAAAAATAATACATTGAATCAATCCTAACATGTCATATTCACCTATAAAATTCGTGGATGTCATAAAAACTTTGAAATTATATTTATTTTAATATTTATAATACCATTTATTTGATTCTTTCTTGAATAAGGTAATTACTGCATCATCATTGTGTAATAAATAATTTTTTTTATTTAATGTCTAAACATTATAAATAAAATAATATGATTTAGGAAATATTTTTATAATTATAATTAATATTTATAATTGAATTTAGATTATGTGAAACCCTATATTAAAAATGTTTTAGTTATTCAACATTGATTTTAACTCTTTTAACTCTTCTTTGAATTAAGTAATAATAAATGTCCTAATCTAATCCAAGTGGACGTAAATGATAATATTTTATTTATAAGTTTGTTTCTGGTCGAGATAAACTTGTTCAATAGATTTAGGAGATGTGTGAGGGTAATATTAATATCATTTTTACCCTTAATTACCCTATTTACTTTTAACTGTGGTAAATTAAAATAAAAAGTTACTATTCACAAAAAATTATTTTAATTTCATTGAACCAAATTTTACTGCTTGATATTAACCGAGTCTCTCAGATTTTCGAAATTCAGCTCACAGAAGTGGTAGGATTAAGTTTTATGTGAATTTGTAAAAGCTCCTAGGAGGTGGGTAAAAGACGGTTAAAAGTTCAATGAAGTTTTTATATATGTAAAATTATTATAAACCAACTCCAATTAAATACATTGAACTTATATAGGTATTATGTATCTATTTTTACATTAAATAATTTAAATAAAAAAACTTGTATTTAAATAAAAATTCGGGTTTAAACTATAACTAAGTGTTTTTCGCTATTTATCAAAAATTAAAGGTTTTCAAAAAAATACCTAAAATTTACCCAAATCTAATTTTGATATTCTGAATAAAATAATGAAATCTATTTTATCAAATTCAAAACATTGAAATTTAATTTAGTAATTTAAAATTAATTTCCACTGTCATAACAAAAAGCGTGTTTTTAAGAAATAATAACTATCAGAAGATTGACACTTGTTTTTGTTCGGTTTAAATGTGAAATTATGTCCAATGACCAAAATTGGATGAAATTTTAAAAATATATTGAAAATATAATTTAAAACCACTCAAACTCATAATTTATCACTATTAATTATTTTGAATAAAAAAGTTGTTTTTAATTAAAATTTAGTAATTTTCACTATTCGTCGAAATATGAAAGTTATCAGAAAAGTACCAAAAATTCACCCTAAGCTAATTTCAATATTCTGAATCCAAAAAATGAAGTCAATTTTAAAAGATAAAATGTAAAATTTCCAAAATTGTGTATTATTATTCATAACGGCTAGTTTGATTGGTTGTGGTGTTTGTTAGAACTCGAAGTTGCCTACAACACACGCTACTGTATTATTAAAAGAGAAGAGTACCATGAATGATTGGGGGGTTACATTCTACCCTACTTTAATAAATTGTGTCCTCACAATTTATGCTCGGTATTGGAAACTTGGGTTTGACATTTCAAAACATCCTAGTTGAAATCCCACACCGAAAAAAGGATTAATGAGGCCTCTATTTAAAATAAAGAGTGGTAAGTATGAAGGTTACCGAAAATAACAAATACTAGGGTTCTATGTAAGAAAATATGGATATGGAAGAGAAATTTAACCATCAATATTTGATGGAGAGTGGTAGAGAACATGGCTATGAAAAGGCCAACAATCACAAAGCCATAAATGTTTTTTGATATATGGTACCATCTAGGAAATTTTTTTTGTTCTATGTTCATTTTATTAATGTTGAGGAATTTATTTATGATATTGGATAAGATAATATGAAGATATAATTACTTTATAATAAGTGTTTTATCAATTAATAAATTTCTACCACAAACTCATCTTTCACCCCAAATCATAACAAAACTCAAAAATACTCTCTTTATCTTAATCGTATAGTGTTCCAAATATAATGAATTTATAATTGACATATCAGACCCTTTTAAAAAAGAAACTACATTATACCATCCAGGAACTTCACGTAGTCCTGTGGTAGGTGATAAATCCCAATCGCACTATGGTTGTAGGTTCGATTCCTGCATCTTTGTCCGACGCGATGGGTTGTCACACGGTCTGCATGTTGTCCTCTTATAAAAGACCAAAAATAACCTTTCAAACATAATCCATTCAAACCTTTAGACTTATCCAAAACACTACTAACCAAACTCATATTCCAAAATATATAAGGAATTTAAACACGATGAATATCCTTTTTCCATGTAATAACATGTGAACACCTTCACCATGTATTATTTTAAAACATGGTAACATCCTGAATTACCATAAAACCTTATTGATTACATTAATGCTCCCTTATTAATTATAGAATACTTTATATATTTCTTCTATCCAAAAATTTTGTAAACTCCAACGATGAAAAATCATTAATCAGTTTCAAGGTAGTCACGAATATCCAAAATAATTTATCCAAATAAATCTTGTATTATTCCAAAATCACTACATCGGTATCAGAACCATATTATGGTTTATCTTTCTCTCAGCCATATATTTTCCAAAATTTTAACCTGCTATTGAGTAACTTTTCTTGGTTCCACAAAATTTCAAGTCCACTATAAAATAGTACTGCAGTACAATCGTTATATACTCAATAATTATTATAACCAGTACATTGTTGATACAACACTCAAATGAATTAATCTTATAATAACAACATAAGAACACTAGTCATTCTTCTTCATCTAATGTAGTATCATAATTTTATTATTATCTAATTGCATCATTTGGGGAATACTGTAATGACTTTGCTATTGGTTTGTGTAGTGTCCCAACTCCATGCATATGAAGCATTGTACATTTTAAACCTTTTTCTTACACTTGAAGTCACATACTTGGTGTCCTTTTTCTACACACTTATAATATACTCGGATTCCCTTCATGCATTTTCCAAGGTGATTCATTCCACAGTTATCACATATGGGAAAATACTTCTTTACCTTCTTCCCTTTATCTGTCCTTCTCTCTACCATCTTTTTCTTCTCTAACTTCCCTTCAATTCCATTGGACAATGAGAATTCTTTACTTATCTTATCAACACATGATAATATTTCTTCATATGATGATAATACGTGGGAGACTATTTACTTTCTAAATTATGGCTTAGGACCATGAAAGATATGATCCTTCTTACACATTGGATCATGTGTATTGTTGGAGTTCTCATTCCTTCTACTGGGCGCCATTTCTAAACAATGTCATACACTAGATTAGATTATGAATAGAAATACCTAATCCCGAACATGTAAAACACTTAACATAAATTAAACTGTTTATGGATATAATCCATAATCATAAAATATTTTTCTTTGAGTAAGTATATATTCATAATCCCTTCATAATGGTTTGTAAATAAAATGGGAATTATCCTAAGCATATCCACTGGGAGTGTCCTAACCAAGAGTGCAGCAAGGCCCGTTGTCGTGCACCAGTTCCTGATCGAGTCTTGCTCAAAGCGGTGTTTTCTGGTTTTACCCCTAGGTACATCTGTGCCAGAGCCACCTCTACCTGGTCGTATCCAGACAGGGATGTATTTTCATGGAAAACTCAAAAAATCTCTACATTACCAAAATTCTAGGAAGTTCTTCTTTACGAATCCTCAAAGTCTATCTTAGGGTAATGTGCTCTAATCAGAGTTTATCTAAATCTAGTTTCCAAGGTTATTGGTAAATATCCTCTGATACCAACTGTAACGCCCTGACCCCAGTTACCCAGAGTCGGTGCATTATTTTAATACATTGGGATGATTACAAGGAATCAAGTCCTGAAGGACCGATCAGTTTAGGAGTCTTGGAAAATAGATTACATAATTGAATGTTACATTACACTTTTTAACATACAAAACAACATAAATAATCCTTTATGAATGCCATTATTCCCTTGGCTTACCCCTGCATATAAATCACAATACACTTCTTGGAATCCTGGGAAAAATAAAGCATTGAAAGGGGTGAGATCAGATGCTCAGTAAGGATAACAATATAGCGGAAGCTTTCATTGATAAGCATAAACATTTAAGGCAATTTATAACTAAAACAAAAGCCTTTTAAACTTTAAATTCAACATAATATGGAAAAAGATAAAATGAAATAATGCCATTTACTTATTCACATGGATATTCTACTAGTCAAATAATCTCATGGAATATCAATAACCACTTTCATAATGATGGAATGCATAATGCCGAACATTAATTTCTATGTCAAGGCCTCGTGCCAAGACCATAGGGATAACTGTAACCGTAACCCAACCCGGAGAGCCTCGGTAACCGGACTCCAACCCTGAGTGCCTCTAATAACCGGACACCAACCCAAAGTGCCTCAAATAACCGGACACCAACCTGGAGTGCCTCTAATAACCGGACTCCAACCCAGAGGGTTTGCTGTAACTGGACCCCAACCCGGAGGGCTTACTTTTACCGATCCCCAACCTGGAACATACTAGTCCAATACATTCATCTTAAGAAGAGGATGAAATATAACATAAACATTCGTATTAAAACTAGCAAACAAAATGCCAAAACATTAATCATAAACCATTAATGGAATAAAAATTACTCATACATAGTCAAACATATCACAAAACCATCAACACCATATGGATAATTTGTATCATGATAATCAACCTCAAAATAAGTTTAAAATCCATTAAAGTATTTTGACGTTGATGAAAATGATTTGTAAAAATCTTTGAGAGAAATATCCCTTTTTCATGAAAACATTTAAAAGTCATAAAATTTGGAAAAGTAGTAATTTAACGTCATTTTTTAATCAAAGTATCCCATAACAGTTTGAAACATTTGAAGGAGATTAACATTTTCAAAACATTCATGTCCGTATAAAAATATCCTTAAAAACCATTTTGAAGACATGGACATTAATTAGAAAGATTTAGTAGAATAAATATTTTAAAATTTTGAAATTATGTTCTAGTAAATAAGTCCCTTAAAAGAATATCTTTGAAAACTCTTCCATAAAACATGGACATGGATAATGAATATGTCCCAGTAGATACTTAGGTAAAAACAATTTGGGATAATAAAGAGATCGTGAAATTAACCCTTACCAATTTGGTCACTTACGAAACATACACCCCATGAAAGAGGTATCATAAAATGAATATGTAAATAAACATAAATTAAATTTTATTACATAAATAATACAATTATGGTCAGTACATACACCACACAAAAGGTAATAGTGGCAATATGGCATGAATCTCACGGGATTAAGGAGTGAGATGAAAACCCCTTACCTTGAACTTTCTTTTAGTTGAGGGTACGTTTAGCCTCATGCATGAAGACTATAGTATGTTATTAAATTATAACAGAACCATATTGATATTTATGATATCATACATTATTCATTTATGACTTTATACTACCCATTCCATAATAATTTCTATGATATATTAATATTTCGGGTAATAATCACTTTTTTTATCGTATGTGTTTTAACTTGTTACTCTGGATTGTATCACATAGATCGTGATTTAAATACTTCAATAATATAAATCATGATTTATTTATCATATATATTATAATATAAAAATTTATAATAGACGTATATATGAAACGGAAAACACCGTTTATGGAGATGGTAGTTCGTACGTATGCATAAACGCTGCTACCGTTTTCATATAGTATTGAATGGAAGTAAGTGAATAAGATATATGTAAGTACATAAAAACATATATATGTAAATATATATATATCTCCAGTAGCATTATTATTTCATATATTACATACTTATTAGTAATATATATTTTTATAATCGTCGATGAATGGTGAACATGGAAATGAATCTCATCGCGTCGTGGAGACGGTAATCCGTACGTACGCACGAGAGAAAGTATCATTATTTTGATATTAATATAATATATAATTGGATGGTATATAATATATACAGAATCCTTATCATGTTATATTTATTATTTACATCAAATAAACGTCATTATTATACCCATCCAAATAATAATGTGTTGAATAACAATTACACCACAGCGTGGAGACGGTATGTCGTACATACGCACGTCTGGTGACATGTCATTCAAAGGGTGGATAGAATAATGAATTTGGTTTTAACATAATTATAATAACATCACAGCATATATAATATAACATAGTTATTATTTTATAATGGAAACCATAAAGAAAAAGGAAGTGGAAGAAGAAAGGAACTTGAAAGAGTTTGGTGAAATCATTACCTCTTCTTCAGGTTCTTCCTTTTGATTTGATCAAAAGGGCTCATTAGGTTGGCTTTCTGTTAAAACTAAGACCTCTAGGATTAAGGGAGGATAGTTTAGAGGGTATTTGGACAGGGTTTGGCCGAGCCAAATGGCGTAGAATTTTTAAATTAGAGAGAAGGAGGAGTGCCCTTTTATAAGAGGGGTGAGGGGCAGCTTCGGAAAAACATAAAATATTATTTTAGAATAAATTCATATTCGGTTTTATAATGGCTCTAACGTTGATTATTTAAATTCATTAGGTGGGGATAGGTCGAAAACAACTCAACCAATAGGTTTAGAAAAGCTTAGGTTACCATTTTAACCTTATCATTTAGATTTAACTCAATGTTAAACAATTTAACTTTTACCGTGTCTTCTAGTATTATTACACTATATGGTTGATAAAATTACTATATACTGCCAATATAACCTCAATTAGTTCCTTAATTTCATATATATTATTATATAAGTCTTTTGACCGATCCTTAGATTTTTAGGACCATTATATCAATTACTAATATAATATGTTTTTTAAAAACTATTTTATGTCAATTTTGACACTATTTTGAATTTGTTTTTTCATAAAATAATAACAACATGATTACTTCAAAACAAATATATTGAATCAATCCTAAGATGTCATGTTCACCTATAAAATTCGTGGTTGTCATAAAAACCTTGAAATTATATTTATTTTAATATTTATAATACCATTTATTTGATTCATTCATGATTTAGGAAATCTTTTCATATTTATAATGAATATTTATAATCGAATTTATCTTATGCAAAACCCTCTATTAAATTTTTTTAGTTATTAAACATTGATTTTAACTCTTTCAACTATTCTTTGAATTAAATAATAATAAATGTTCTAATCTAATCCAAGTGGCCGTAAATGATAATATTTTATTCCTAAGGTTGTTTTTGGTGGAGATAAACATGTCCAATAGAATTAGGACACGTGTGAGGGTAATATTAAAATCATTTTTACCATTAATTACACTATTCACTTTTAACCATGGTAAATAAAAGTAAAAAGATACTATTGACCAAAAATTATTTTAATATCATTGAACCAAATTTTACTCCGTGATATTAACCTTGTCTCTCAGATCTTATAAATTCAGCTCACAGAAGCGGTAAAATTATGTTTTCTGTGAATTTGCGAATGCTTCTAGGAGGTGGGTAAAAGGCGATGAAAAGTTCAATGAAATTTTTATATATCTAAAATTATTATAAACCGACTCCAATGAATTACATTGAAATTGTATAGGTATTATTTATCTATTTTGACATTAAATAATTTAAATAAAATAAATTATTATTTAAATAAAAGTTCGGTTTTAAACTATAATTTAGTGTTTTTCACTATTCATCAAAAATTAAATGTTTTCAGAAAAATACCCAAAATTAAGCCAAATATAATTTTGATATTCCAAATCTAATAATGAAGCCTATTTTACCAAATTCAAAACATAAAAGTTTCATTTATTAGTTTAAAATTAATTCCCACTGTCAATACAAAAAGCGTGTTTTTAAGAAACAATAACTATCAAAAGATTGACACTTTTTTATGTCCGGTTTAAATGTGAAATTATGCCCAATGACCAAAATTGGATTAAATTGTAAAAAAATATTCTAATTATAATTTAAAACCACTCAAATTCATAATTTATCACTATGAATTATTTCAATTAAAAAATTTGTTTTTAATTAAAATTTAGTAATTTTTACTATTCATAAAAATATGAAAGTTATGAGAAAAGTACCAAAAATTCACGCCAAGCTAATTTTGATATTCTGAATCCAAAAATGAAGTCTATTTTTAATGATATGATGTATAAAATTTCAAAAAGTGGGTATTAATATTCATAACGGCTAGTTTGATTGGTTGTGGTGTGTTTTAGTACTCGAAGTTGCGTACAACACACGCTACTGTATTATTCAAAGAGAAGCGTACCATGAAAGATTGAGGTGTTACATAATTTCTAAATATTCACATGAAATCTAAATAATTTTTTTCATCATGTTATATTTTTAATTATTAGTGATGAAATAATTTACGTAAATGGTTGTGCAACAATCACACAATGATTGCACGAGCAGTCAAAAATCAATAAAATGATATTAAAAATTCTGAAAACAATACTATTTAAGTGGGTTTTTCTATTGATGATTGTTTTTGATAAAAATGAAATATCAAGAATTTTTTAATTCATTTTAGTTAAAATAAATTTTTGTATTTTTGTTTTCAATGTCAAATTGGATGAATAGCCCCTAAATTGACTTTAATGATATTTTATAATAAATAATATTTTATTAAGTGATTTCAAAATTAAATAAAAAACTATCATCCAAAATAAAGGGATATGGATTTAAACAGCATCCATGTTCCATTTATGGGTATTTATTCACTTTATAGTAACATTATTTACACTTAAATGGTAGAAAAATTTAATAATACATTTGTTGTCAAAAGGCTTAATGAATGGTTAAAACAAAAGGATAAGGGTAAAAATGTGACCTATACTTGTCCAAGTTTTATTAGATTAAATTATTTTTACACATGATCTCAATTGATTGTGATTA
The DNA here is from genome assembly GCA_963277665.1 of Viscum album. Lineage (NCBI taxonomy): Eukaryota > Viridiplantae > Streptophyta > Magnoliopsida > Santalales > Viscaceae > Viscum > Viscum album. The sequence goes on from OY728131.1 coordinate 36,520,182, forward strand.
TATTAATTTAGTTCAATTTGGATAGAAATAATAATGTATATAAATTTCATATGTTAAGAAATTCAAAGAATTCCCCTACCCTCTATTATAAAAGGAAACCATTCAAACAATTTGTTTAGAACACTTTGATCCATGTATCTCACCCCAGACTTGGATAATTGTATTTTATGAATAATTCTATAAGTTATAGAAGTTTCTAACTTACCAATATTCTTACCCAGGTCCCTTAAGATAAGATCAAATGGTGCTCTTTAGTAGATGTAACAGCGCAGTCCAGCGCACGGTCATGATATTGTCCGCTTTAGGCCCAGCTCGCATGTTTTTGATTTCCCTGAGATCTCACCATTTGGAATCCCACAGGAAAAGGCCTCATGATGGGAGAGGTATCTTCACAACATTATAAAGGGGTTCTTTGTTCTCCATCTCCTTCGATGTCAGATTCTCACACCCACCCACACCCCCTAAAAGGGCCTAACTTTCTCATTGGCGCGTCAAATGGACACCGAATCTGATACCATTTGTAATGTACCAGTCCAGTCCACGATCATGATATTGTCTAATTTGGGCCCATCCTACATGGTTTGGCATTCCATAGGCTCTATCCCTTAGGCATTCCCTAGGAAAAGGCCTCATGATGGGAGATGTATCCACACCACCTTATAAAGTGGTTCTTTGTGCTACTCCTCCTTCGATGTGGGAGTCTCAAAGTAGAAGAGGTAATTTTCATTGCCGACTCATTGAAATTTATTTATTATTATACTTATTAATAATGTTTTTTACCCAACATAAAATAATAAATCCAGAATATTTAATATTTAAATATGTATTTATTATTATGAGACAACCACATTCAATTTCTTTTCGATCCTAAGAAAAAAATATATCATGTATATGTAAGGCTTACCATATCCATATAGGGGTGTAAATCATTATTCATCACCACATTAAATGGATGATTATAAATAGATAAATAATGATCATAAATCATATTTATTATATAATCATGATTCTAGAACTATAATATCTTATCGACTATCATACCTTCTAATCAAGAGGAAAACTATAGTGTTTCTCATGCATATAAGTGGACTACAACATCCATGAAGTGATGTGATATTTATTTTCATTTATTATTTACATTGAAAATAATAAATATTGATTAAATAAAAATATATGATATAAATTAAATAATAATTATAACATTGCATACTTTTAATACCTATATTATATATATGTTTTTGACAAAAATTAATTACATAACATAATAAAAACTTTGCGAGAACCCTATAGGTATAGTGTATTTGGAAACATAGAAACATAAAATATTGGTTCATAAAATATCTACATCATCTATTTCTTATTCCTTCATAACTATAACTCTTATTACATATCATACTTAATATCGTTATTCATATCATGGGTAAAATAAACATAATAAGAAAGGGTGAGATCAGATGCACAGTAAGGATAAACGAGGAAAATATCAATCATATTATTAGAATAATGGTGTAAGAACATGATCATAACATTTTTAAATTATACCCTCTTTCTTATAGATCATATTACTCATTCATGGAATAAAGAATGACAGGTCATAAGACAAGAATCATAAAATAACATGAACCAAGAGATAATAATGTAAGGCATGGAATTTTTGAATAAATATAAGAATAGAAAATCATTTACTTATTAGTAATTATCACCAATAAGACCATCATAGAGGAGAAAGTATGGTATTGAACCATGTTGACTCCTAATTCTTGCCCCATCTCACAAAACTTGGTTCACTCCGAGTTCCAGCCATTTCTTATTCAACTGAGTTCACTACCTATTCCAGTCTTATCTATCTCGTGATATAAAAATATATAACCAATGCATTAGAGGTATAATTTGGTATCACCGATCAAATATTGATGATCATACATTTTTTTCCAAAAAAATCTAAAATATTCATCATATTAAAACCAATGAAAAGAAATGGGTTTCATATACATTTCATCATTGTATAACCCATCGAAATTAATGGGATTCATAAACATCATGCCATCGTACACATAAACCATATAGTGAAAGAATAAATATGGTATTCTTGGAACATATTCTTAATAATTCATATGTAACACCATGTATTGTCATCTTAGATGAAAAATGAATTTGAATGATCTCTTGATTTTTTTGAGGAAAATATACTCCGTGTTTAGTTTTTTTCCCAAATTCCACAAAATTATAAAAGATTTATTTTTTGAAAATAACCTTATAATATTATAATATAATATTCAATAAAATAAGGTTTCATTAAATTAAAAAAATCCACTCCTGTCATATAATTTCAAAAAGAAGTTTTTTCTATATTTTTTATGGAAATGTCAATGCACCTTGTTTAGAAAATGATAAAAAGATTCCTTTTAAACCATTTTCTAAAAAATTAAACCCGATAAAACTTAATTTAAAAATTAATACAAGAATATTAAATACCTCTTTGATATAATATATTTTGAAATCATGGATATGAAATTGATATATTCCTCAATAGAGAATTAAATGTAAACAATGCTTAATAATGAAGAGATTTTGAAATAAATACTCACCTCAAGTCTTGAATTTATATATTCACATTAAAAAGTAAATTATAATAAATATGGACTTATTATATATTTAATATGTAACCATAATATTATCATACTATTTTTAAGTTATTTATACCACCCTTTCACCCATTTATTTATAATATGTTTTTAAAATCACTATTATGGGTGATATTTGCTTTGTGGTCCAAGTATGTCTCATTTCGGAAGTATTGATACATATAGTTCTATCTTGGTCTCATCATTTATAGATGGTTAATAATGATACAAAAATTATATATATAATAACTATTTACATATTTAAAATCATTCATAGAAATTATAAATACAAAAATTAATTGCATTGTTCATTGTGATGGTAGATTGTACGTATACATGAACAATATTTTCATTTTTTGATTGATAGAATGAATGGAAGGTAAAAAATAATTTCTTTTTTCATAATAATTATTATAAAATATACATAGAATTTGTTTTATATAAACCCATCAAAATACCCATCCAAAACAATGGGTTGATGAAAAATGAATTCCATCACTATGTGTAGATTGTAATCGAGATGTATATTAGAGCAACACTTACAATTATTGTTTGATGGGAAAGATGATGTGTAATGGTGTTTTCAAAATCATAATAAAATTTCAAAATAATTAGGAAAATTAATTTATTATTTTACAATAAACATCATAGATTAATGGGATGTATAAAGAAGTATAAAAAGAAAGTGAATGGTTAGGGGGATTACCTATTCCTCAAAACACATCCTTCAGATCTCCTCTAAATTGATCTGGGGATTGAATTTTTTGAATAAATACACCTATATAACATTCTTATGGTATTTTAGAAGATAAATTGGTAGGGTATGGTTGATATAGAAGGCTCTATGCAGTGCAATGAAGCAGGGGAGGTGTTGTGGATTTAATAATTACAATGAGGGGCGCTTTTGGAATTTCTTAAATGATTAAATTATTATAAAATAATTTTATATCCAAATACCAAAAAATGATAATGGATCTGAATCTAAGATATGATACTATTATAATCTCATCATCCAATAGGTTTTATTTATAATTGTATCATTTTGATTAACCCTCTACAATTTTGTTTTAATTATGATTCTGATAAAATAATAATATTAAATGATTATAATTTTTACTTATATGGTGTCAATTGGATAATAAATGGATAATTTAAGATATATTACACTATATAATAATCTATTTTTATTTTTAAAAACGATTCTTATTTTTTAATAATTTAATACAATGTCATTCTCATATTATATCCTTATTGTAAAATTTAAAACTATTCAATATTTTTACTTTTAAAAACAAGAAGAAAACAAGTAAAATTCTAGAAAAATATTTTATAATATCCATAACATGTCAATTCCTTATGAATAATTCATGGGTAACTTTAAATATATCAAATTATTTTAATTTTATTTTTTTTAATATTGATTATTTGATTTTTCTATCAATTGAATAATTACTACTCCAGTGCTCTATATGAATTTAGGTTAATTATTTAATTCCTAAAAATTATAAATAAATTTCCTTGAAAATTACAAATATTATATATATTAAAATAATATTTAATATTGATCAAACAGTCTTGTAAAAAAATTATTAATAATAAGATATTGATATTTTATCAGTTTCATTGATTTAAATAATATCTTAGACATTTTCATTTACAAGTGACCATTAAATAATTAAATTTCTAACCATAGTTGTTAAGAATAGAATTTAATTCATCAATTATTAAATATGATTAAATTTTAGGACCATATCACTTATGTTAAATATGGATTAATGCATTTTACCCTTTACTGAGGTAATAAATTTTACTATATTTATTATTCATTATCTCAAAAAATAAAAGGGGCTTAATTAAAATATATTTAACCTCCTTATTAAGTATTTTAAATCATTATCTCTAATTATATACCCATAAAATTAAGAAATTAATTTTAATGTATGTGTACAAAATGATAAAAAAAAATTCTTTTTAGGAAAATTATATTTTTAATCATAAAATATTATTTTTTATTATTCTAATATTATAAATTTATTTGTTGAATATTTAATAAAATATAAATTTCATTAAAATTATTCAACATTATTAGTTTTATATATTTATATATAATTCATTGCATGGATAATCAATTGTTCGAAACATTGTCAAAATATTTAAAATATTTTTTTAATTATAATAATTTGATAACTACAGAATTATTTTTATAAATTAATATACCATAATTTATAATAATTTTGTCATTAATATTAATTATTTATAAAAATAATATCTTTTTGATAATATAAAATAATATTTTTATAATATTATGTGGTTCATTTAAACAAAATGTTCAGTTGCAACACAATATGTGAAAGAAATAAAATTATTTAAAGAGAAGTATTTCACAAAAATAGCATGGGTGATATGTTATACGCCCTATAAAATGAAATTTTCCCACTCAATTTATTACTCGAATACAAATAAATTAGTATATATCTACCTCATCACATCCTCAGTTTCCCACGTAGCTTCTTCAAGTCGGTGGTTTCACCATAAATCTTTTAAAAGGGAAGTGGTATTATTTCATATAATTTTCACACAATAATGCATAATCATTACCAATTGTTATTCATTAGAAATATATTTATCTATCTGTATGATCTCTAAGATTAGTAAATATGAAATATCATATATATACTTCCTTAGGATTGATAAATGGAACACATCATGAACTTGAGATAGATTCAGTTGAAGATGCAATTGAAAATATATTGTCACACTATAATCAAGAATTTAAAAAGGATCGATACAGATAGTGGTTAGCTTGAACTTCTTTCTAAATTTCATCATTCTATTCCAGGTAAATATTCATAGGAAAACCTTGTCAACAACTTCAAACTTCATAACTTTCATATGATTTCCAACATAATTTCTTTTTGAACATAGAGATGATATTATGTGATGTTGAATGGATCTAACCATCTATGAATTTTCCTTAACCAAATCATGTCCCAATAGTTTTCTTTTACCAACTCTATTCTATGATGTTGGAGGTATTCACATCTTAACATATAGGGCTTCATAATGATCCATATAAATGGTAGTGTGAAAACTATTATTATTAATAAAATTACCAATGTAATGTGTTAAGCCCAAACCCCTTTTAAGTACATAGAGAAAAATATCAACATGACTTCTTGAGTTTTACTGGTTCTACCAGTTTTACCATCTACTTGAGGATGACAAGAAGTAATGAAACGTAACTCTATACCATGAATCTACTATAGAATTCACCTAAACAACCAGGTAATACTAAAATCATGATAAAATACAATAGAAAATGTTAATCCTTGAAATATTACATCTTCCATAATATATGTTTTGGAAATATTATGAAGAGAGAAATATTCTCTGATATAAATGAAGTGTTCTTACTTCATTAGGTGATCAACTACAACCCATATAACATTATTCTCCTTATATGATTATATAATCCAATGAAAAAATCCACGGTAATGTTTTCCAATTTCCTTTATTATATGGGTAATGGTCCCAACATCCCCTTATAATTCTATCTCGCATCCTTAACATTATGAAAATATATCCCTATGAAATATACTCTACAATATATTACATCATGCAATCCAACTAAAAATACTCTTTTAGATCTATATACATAGTTTTGATACCATAAAGAATATAGAATGACGAAATATGAGCATTTTTGAGAGATAATTCATTAAATATGTTATGGGAGGGGTATAAACAAGGTTTCTAAACCTTATTATTTCACCACAATTAATGTTTATCACCAAAACATTCTAATGTTCTTTTGGAACTCTCCATCTTAATTCTCCACCTCTTTTACATTATCTTTTATATTAATTTCAAAAAGATAAAATTTAACCCCTTAAATTAATATTTCTTGGATCATCCTTTATAAATAAATCAATATTTTATATTTTCTTATGCTCATCATAGAAAAGACAACATGATATTTTTGGCTAAAAGAATCTACCACCTTGTTCTCTTTCCCATGGTGGTAATGTATTGAGCAATCATAATCATTAATAAAATCCAACTAGCTTCTTTGGAGAATATAAAACTCTTTATGTGTGAAAATATACTTTGTAATTTTGTGATAGTTATATCTATAAGTCTTTTCTCCATAAAGATAATGCCTAAATATATTTAATGAAAATATTACTACAACTAACTCCAAATCATGAGTTGGGTAATTTTTCTCATGAGCCTTAAGTTATCATGAGGAATAAGCTATAACTATGTACATTTTCATGATAACATATCCAAATTGCTTCTTAGACACATCTCTATAGATTACATACCCTTATTTACTAGAGTGTAATGTATGAATAGTGGAACTAACTAATCTACTCTTTAGTTCCATCAAATTTCTTTCACATTCATTCATTAAAAGGGTCTTGGCACCATTCAAAGTTAACTTGGTGAGTGGATTGAAAATTATAGAGAAATTGTCCACAAATCCTCAGTAATATCCATCCAAAAAATAAAACCATGGATCTTAATCTATGTTGTTGGTCAAGAAAAATCTGTAATAACTTCCATCATTGATGGATCTATAGTTATATATTCTCAAGAGATTATGTGACCCCGAAATAAATAGTGTTGATTCCAAAATTCATTTTAGGTAAAAAATTTCATAAATCGTATCCTTTATAAGGGTCTTTAGTATAATACCCATGTGATATTTATGATATTAAATAATGTAATGTCCTAGAAATTCATTTTAATTTTTTTAATTATAGGGAATATTATCGAGACTAGGGGCTGATACATTATGCGATTCTATGGCCCAGAGTTCCCAGAACGATCCATCAAAAAATGATATGTTTTAAATAGAGAACGTGAGAGGCATTCCTAAAAGAGTGGAATAACTCTTAAAAGGGGGCCTAGATTCGAAATCTAAGGGCACAGTTGCATTGAGGATAATGGGATTACCCTAGGCGCAACTTAATTTTTTTTGAGTGTGGGTCTCCAATGATAAAACCTAAAAATAGAATAACAGTAGATAAAATAATTATATAAAATTATTTCATTTTTAAATTTCTTATAACTCATGAATGGTGACTCCGATTGAGAATCTGAGACCACCATTGAGATCGTGAGGGTATTCCTTCAATAGGCAGAGCCTAATGTAGGCCGACACCGGCCAACTGTTGAAGTTAATTTTTGGCCATAAATAAAATAATTATGTAACAATTATTTTTTTCCAAATACTTATAACATATAAATGGTATCTTGTATTGGAAATACGATAGTACCACTATGCTCGTGACGTATTGTTTCCCTTAGCCCGAGGTTAACCTTGACCGGTGCGGGTCTAAGGTGAAATATGATTTTTGGAACTTTTTTTAAGCGAATTAAAATGGCATTCATGTGAGGCTTTAAAAACTTCTAAACAGGTGCACAATTTGAAAATAAGAGGGCATCGTTGAAATTAGAATGTTGGGATTTTCCTAGAAAGATCATTACTTCAATGAATGAGGGTCAAACAGAAAAGATATTTTTTGGACTTTTTGAAATAGATATAAAATAAATAAATAAGTTATTTTCTTTTCTATTCCTCAATATCGACTGCTTTCACACCAGTAATGCAGTGAAGAGAGGAGGTAGAAATAACCAATTTAATGAGAATCATTAACAGAAGTGTCATAGTTAAGTTGTTTCATTAATGAAACTGTGCAATAACGTGGTGACCCAGAGTAATAGAAACATTGTGTCACATTTCACTATTAATGAGATAACTGGTTGGAGAATTAGAAGGTGGAGTTTATCTAAATGAGGGAGAAGGTTTTTCACTCTAATGAAGAATGATGTAAAATTGTAAGCTGGTGATGATGCATGGGAGAATGGATCCGGGACTGAAGATCAATGAACACCAACAACTTTGAACGGATCGACACCAACGACGAAGCTTCTCCTGGTATGGGTTTATTTCTTATGAATTATTGTATCATGTTATTATTTCTAAAAAGTGAATGTGGATTAACCCATGAACATGTTGAACCACAAATCACATGTTCTTGTAAGAGGTATGTTTGATCTTGGGTATTTGAATTTCAGGGTAAATTTATTTTTTGGAATCCCAAAACCTATGTCCTCTTAATTCCTTCTTTAATATCTAATGCGTAGGGCACGAGCCGACATGAATACAGACCGAGTCCCTCCACCTAGTTAATTCTTCATGTCCAATACTTTTCAATCGTGGATAGAAGGTTTTGAGGCATTAAATGGGAATGAGGAACCCCATGGAGGCTAGAGTAGCATACGAAACAAGGAACAGACCACCAAAGCAGACCTGATGGTCCACAAAAGGAATTGTCGACGGGGGCCCGTAGTAAAGGCCACCTGAAGGTGGTGGTACACCAAGGGTGGTATCTGCGGATAGATCGAGATACAATTAGGCATCAGGAGCCATAGGTGATCAGGCAGACTACTAGAGGATAGGGACGCAGCACCTCAACCGCATCGGTGGGTAGCCTGTGCTGTGTGGGTTGTGACTCTCTGATGGAATGTGATCTAGTGATCATATGAAAGAAACAAAACATTTTCATCTTATCCATCCAAAATGAACTAAAATGGACATCATTTGGTATCCTGATTGAGGGAGGCCAGTCCGCTGGTTGGGTGCCGTGCAGGAGGAGACCGCGTAGTTGGGTGACCCGGCGGGCAGAAACCCTGGCTGAACCGGGCCAGGTCTAGAAAGTCCCAATGGGCCTAAAGCACTGGAAATATTGACCCATAATCAAATTGGGTAGGGTCAGTTCAGTCAAATCGAACTGGATCATGCAGGACCCATCAGTCGGGTTGGTCGGGTCGGACCGGGCCTAGATGCATCAAACCCATTTTTTCTAAAACACCAATATCTCTCTAATAGCATGTCAAATTGATCAGTAGTTTTTGGATTTGGAACCCTTATGGTGAGTCGGGTCTTCTGGAATACTCTATAGAGGATTTCATTGAATTTGGAATGCGAATAATATCTTGATGAGAGTTTTCTTCCAGAGTAAATCAAACTATGTATCGAGACCCTATGGCTGACTGAGACCCATAGACTACTGAAAAGAGAACCTATGTGGATAAAATATGATGGAACAGTGTAAAGAAACTCTATTTGTATTGTCAGGCCCATGGGAGGAGCTTTGTGTGACCTGAAAGACCCACAATACTCATCGGGAAGGAGTACCTCAATATGATGGATAAAGAGGGAAGCAGCTCTATTTGACCCACCTAGCCCATGGGGGGAAGCGTCTCTGTTTGACCCATCGTACAAATGATAATCCTTAGGTATGAGTACCACTATAGTCTAAGGATAGTGGGAAGTGGCTCTGTGTGACCCGGTAGGCCCACAGTGTAGAGCAGTTCTGTGTGACCCAGCATACCCATGACACTCATTAGGAAGGAGTACCCCAATAACCCAAGGTGTTCAATTTTGCAACTGATGGTCTTACATTCTATAAATTAGATTATAGCTGTGTGAGCTGACACTTGGCATACTCTCTTCAGTGGTGTACTTAGTGTACATGGAGTACCCACCTCAGTGATGTACTTAGTGTATATGGTGTACTCCCCTTAGTGGTGTACATTGTACTTGGTGTGCTCACCTTTATTTTGTACTTAGTGTCCTGGGTGTACCCTCCTTAGGGATGTACTTAGTGTACTTGGTGTACTCTCCTCAGTGGTGTACATAGTGTACTAGGTGTACTCCCTTAGTGGTGTAATTAGTGTACTTGGTGTACTCTCCTCAGTGGTGCACTGATATTACCTTGTGCATACTCTATTTTGTGGGATTTCCTTGGGGTTTGGGGTCCCTACTGAGTATTTTGTTACTCACCCTACACATGAATTTGCCACACGTTTTGTGCCCCATACATGTTATTGATGCTTCTACGAAGACCTTGGGGATCCAGGACTAGGTGGTTCTATGTGATACGGGATAGACGAACACTTTGACAGAGGCTTTTGTGGTCCTGGACTAGGTGGTTCCTAGTGAGAAAGGATATATGTTCATAATACTTTGGATACAGGCAGATAACCTTAACCTAATATTTGGGTAGGGTCCCATGCAAATTAATCGAGACATTTCTACTTTCTTTTGTGGTTTTTGGTTTTTATTCTTGCCCCGTGGTATTTTCTTTTGTGGTTTTGGGATTTTATTATAGCCCCTTTATTCATTCAGATTGTGTTGTGTGCATGTTTACAGGTTTAATGTAAAATTAATTACCTTATTGGATATTCCTTCACGATGTTAGTCGCTAGCCCCTAACCTATGGAAGGCGTCTTTGGGTAGTCATGAAATGGGCCCTAGGGGACATGTCATGAAAAAGTGGAATCAGAGGCAGTCAGTTCAACGTGAAGAACTAATATTATGTAATTTTTTTTTGGGGAAACAGTTTTAAGTGTTTTGAGTTCAACATTCGTGACTCTGATTCAGATTCATATCACCATGTATAATATATTAATTATGATTCATCGTGATCTATTTCAAGATTCCTTCACAAAGATAGCCAACATGGATTCCAGTGCATGACCACGAGGATGGTCCATAGAGTTATGAGGCTTTGATAAATGGACCGTTTCCTGATATCGAACCATTAGGCATTGTCCCACCGTTTCCATCACCCATTGGTCTGCAGTTACTACCAGTGATACCGGTAGAGGGCACATATAGGATTAGCCTTACACAGGATTAAGTGACAGTGACCCCTCAGGTTCAAGGCGAGCCCGACTCACAGGTGGCTAAGGACCGTCTTGAGTTTGTGTCTGAGTATTCCATCTAGTCTGAGCACCATTAGATAATTTTTAAGTCCTATAAATGAGCCTTCTATGAGGCTTAGAAAGGTGATGATGGTGTTTAGATCACCCGATCTAATGATGAGGTGAATTTTCCATGGACACGGCTTCAAAACCTCTATCTGAGAAGGGACTCTTTCCCTAAATGCTAAGGGTAGTGCGTTCCCATGATATTTTTTTCTTCGGTGGGATGACATATCAGAAGATGAGTATTCATCAAGGCTTACCGACCCTTCTAGGTACATGATGAATACTATGTGTCCAATGCTCATGGATCGAAACTCTGAGAAAGATGTGTTTAGGGACATCCAAGATAATACAATTCCTATGTACCTTAGTACTTATGATAGAGTTATAGAATTAACATTTGTGATTGAATGTTCTTTTGATGAGTAGATACAACATGTGGATGTTGACAGTGGGGAAGTAGGAAACCGACGTTATTCTTAGAGACTTTGATGAGTCGATGAAGTCATTAAAGAGGATGTTCCAAGACTACCTTCATACACAGAGGTAGTTTTATGCATGGATATGTACCACGTGATGTCATCGATATCAACACCTGCATATTGAAAGGTTTCTGTAGAGCTCTGAGAGCTGAGGGTACAAAAATAAGACTAGAAGAAGAAGGGGTTAATATGGCCTATCATTTCAGAATATGACAGCCCAAATGCTGTTTTACAATGAGGAAAAGAGAAGATTGAGGTCAAGAATGGACTATCGGGACCTTAATCAGGTGACCGCGAAGAACATGTATCATCTACAGAGGATTGATTACCTCTTCAATCAGCTAAAGGGATAATTATGTTTCTCAAAATGGACATCATATATGGCGATCACCAGCTTCGATTGCGAGATGAGGACATCTGGAAGATGGATTTAAGATCTCTCTATCGCCACAATGTGTACATGGTGATGTCTTTTGGGGTGAAAAATGACCGAACTATATTGATGGGACTCAATAAGAGGATCTTCCAGCCGTACATAGAGCAAATTTTAGTGGTCTTCATTGGTGAGATGTTAGTGTATTTGGGGTTAGTGGAAGTGCAAGTGATAACCTTAAGGATGGTTCTGGACACACTATGAGATTTCCAGCTTTACGGTAAGCTCTCGAAGTTTGAGTTCTGGACACAAAAGGTCCACTTAATAGAACATGTCATCTCTGAAGCTGGTGTTATGGTCGATCCAGTTTAGATAGAGGCATTTATTTCTTGAGAGTCATACCAGAGTGTAATCGAGGTGTAGAGTTTCCATGGGTTGGCTGGGACCTATAATAGGTTTTTACATGACTTATATAGAGTATAAGAACCCATGATGGCATTGAATAAGAAGAGAAAACCCTTTGTGTGTATAGAGAGATGCAATCAGAGCTTTCAGCAGTTGAGGAAAATCTTGACGATAGATCTTATCTTGAGGATACTAGATGAGGGCACTGACTACATTGTGTTCTTTGATGCATTAGGAATCGGGCTTGTTTGTCTCCTGATACTGTGAAAATTAGTGATTTCTTATGGATCATGATAATTGAGACCACATGATAATAACTATATAACTCATGACCTTGAGTTTGCAGTGTTAGTCTTCGCACTAATGATGTGGTGACACTACCTTAAAGAAAAACAATTCCTCGTCTACTCTGACCACAAGAATCTCAAGTATATATTTTATCAAAAAGATATAAATCTGAGAAAACAGCGTTGGATACTGTTCCTCACGAACTATGACTTCGAGATAGTCTATACTACAGGGAAGGAGAACAAGGTGGGAAATGTTATCAGAAGAAGATCGAGTTCACAACTACTTAACAAGGCCTCAGAGCAGTTTTCCTCGCTTCATATATCCTTTGTGGGTAGAGATAAAGAATATTATCTTTATTCAATGGTGGTTTCTCCTCCACTATTACAAAATGTTAGGGAGGCACAACATGGAGATTCTAACTATGAGACTACATGTGTTGAGATGTCCACATGTCTTTCCCCTAATTTTTATTCGAAAGGTGGAGAGATCATCATCCTTTTCAGAGGACAGATCATAGTACCAATAGAGCTGTAGGTGGTGGTGTTAAGGGAGATCCCTACATCCCATTTTGTAGTACATTCAAGTTTGGGGGAAGATATAATAGGACCTACGATGTTAGTACTAGTGGCTGGGGATGAATAAAGAAGGGGAAGAGTTTCTCTCATGATGCCTCAATTTTTTAGAAAGTGAATGATGCGCATCAGGATCTAATAGGTTTTAAACAACCCCTCCTGGGACTAGAGTGGAAGTGGGGTGGAATATCAATTGAATTTGTTATGGGATTACCATGTACATCCATGGGACACCATACCATCCAACTAACCATAGAGTGACCCACCATGTCGTCTCATTTCCTACCCATTTGAGAACATAGTTCTATAGGGAGCTCGTTACGCCTCTATAAGCAGGAGATAGTTCGACTCAATAGAGTAACATTTATGATAGTTTAAAATCATTTTGTACAATTTACATCCCGGTTATGGGAGGTATTATCAGTGGTTTTTGGGACTCAGCTGCGCTTGATCATAGCCTTTCACCAACAGATGGATGGTCAGAAGGAGCAGAACATACTAACATTAGAGGGAATGCTTCATGCTTGTGTTCTTGATTTTTGTCGTAGTTGGTAAGAATAACTACTGATATTAGAGTTTTCTATAAAAAAAATAGTGCAACCTCCCATGATCTCATAGTATGTTACCTCTTTAAAGTAATTAAATAGTTTGGTCTACACACAACTCTGAGTTCGGGCGCACAACGACTTACCAAACTAGCCGTTCAAAAAGAGGTTATGAATAGTATTAACTGAATTTTGAATTATATATTCTTCATATATTTTTAGAATCCAAATTAGGTGTTCCTTATACATAATATAAGAACAAATTCATTTTTTCAGATAAAAGAAGTATTTTTAAAAAAACTCAATTTTCAACCTTTTAATAGAAAACCCTTTTTAAATTCAATATCTGACACTTTAATAATTTTAATACAACAAAAAACATTTTATTTAGAATAGGGAAATAAAAAATTAGTTTGGATAAGTTTTTTGTGTTATTCTGATAACACTATTATTTAAATGAATAGTGAAAAAATATAAATTTTAATGGAAAACAACTTCTTTAATGAAAATAATGTATATTGTAAAATTATAAATTTGAATGGTTTTGAAGTATAATTTGACTATATTTTTATTATTTAGTCCAATTTTGGCCAATGGAAGTAATTTTACATTAAATTCCACATAAACACATATCAATCTTTTGATAGTTTTTACATCTAAATGACCCGTTTTTTGTTTTTTGCAATAAGAAATAATTTTAATAAAAATTAATGTAAAAGATATATTTATAATTTGGTAAAATATAATTCATTTTTGAATTTATAATATTAAAATTTTCTTAGGATTAATTTTTTGGTATTTTTCTGAAAACTTTCAATTTTGGATGAACAGTGAAAAACACTGCGTTATTGTTTAGTACCAACATTTTTTTTAAATAAATAATATTTTTATTTAATTTTATTTTAATTTCAAAATAGATACGTAATACTTATTTTAGATCAATGTAATTCATTGGAGTCATTTTATAATAAGAATAGATATAAAAAATTTTATTTAACTTTTTACCATCTTTTACCCACCATCTAGTCACATTTGCAAATTTTCATAAAACATAATTTTACTTATTTTGTGAATTTAATTTCAATAATTAGAGATACAATGTGGACATATTTATGTAAAATGTGGTTTAATTGGATGGAAATAATTTTTGGTGAATAGTAACTTGATTTTTATTTCACATGGTTAAAAGTAAATAGGGTAGTCAATGGTTAAAATGATATTATAATTATCCTAAAACAATTCCTAATTCTATTGGATAACATTATTTAGACCGAAATAAACCTTATGAATAAAATATTATCCTTTTAGTCTACTTGGATTAGATTAGGACATTAATAATTATTTTATTTAAAGGAGATTAAAAGTGTAAAATTTAATGTTTAATAAATAAACCATTTTTAATATAGGGTTATATATAAGATAAATTCGACTAAAAATATTTTTTATAAATCTAAAAATATTTTAAACTTCGTGGTTTTTTATTTATATTTTTTATAAATTAAATTATTAAATTTATTTATGACACAATGATGATGTAGTAATTACCTTATTTATGAAAGAATAAAATAATTGATATTATAAATATTTAAATAAAAGTAAATTGAGATTTTTAATGTATTAAAATAATTTTATAAGTTAATTTAACATGTTATAATTTATTTAGTAAATTTTATCAGAAGTGAGAATTTTTTTATGACTTTCACATAAAATTAAATACTACATAGTGTCAAAATTGTCATAATTGAGTGTATAAAAAAACTAATATTCTATAAAATAACATGATTTTCCTAAAAATCTACACTTTGGAAAAAAGACATAAATATGGTAAGATATGTAAATAATGAACCAATTTAGGTTCTATTGTTTGTTTATCATATGTTTATTAACCATATAATATAAAAATACAAGGAGACATGATAAATGTCAAACTATGTAACTGCGAGTTAAATCTAAAAGATAAGGTTAACATGGTGACATAAACATGTCTAAAACCAATTTTTTTAGAATATTTATACCCATACCGACCTTATAATTGAAATAAATCCATTTGGATCCTTTAGAAACCGAAAATTATTTTATAATTAAATAATATTTCTTGCATTTCTATAGTGACCCTCACCTCTCTTATAAAAATTTGCTTTTCCTTATATTAATTTCACAGAACCGAATCCTTTTGGCTCGGCCAAAAACTATTCAAATATCCTATCAAAAACCTTCAATTTACCATAGAGTCCTTAATTTGATAATAAATCCAACCTAAGGATCCCTTTTGATCAAATCAAAAGGAATCTCCTGAAGAAGTGGTAATTATTTCATCTCTTTTTTCAAAGTTGTTTTCTTCTTCCACTTCCTCTTTCTTTGTTATTACCATACCAAAATAATAACTCTAGTACCGAATACATAATTTTATGTTATTATAAATATTATACAAAGATATTCATTATTCTATCCATCATTTTAATGACAACATCACCATACATGCGTACGTACGACTTACCGTCTCCATGCCATGGTGTAGTTTGTTATTCAACACTTCATTATTTGGATGGGTATAATAATGATGTATAATTAATGTAAATAATAAATATAACATGTTTATTATTGTTTATATATGATATAAAATTCAATTACATACGATTTCACTGTCAATAAAATGATATTGTCACTCATGCGTACGTATAGATGACCACCTCTACAAATGCGATGAGATTCATTCACCATCATAACCATTGAAGAATAATTTTCATTTGATGATTAAAAATAATAATTAAGAAATTAAAATAATTCATTATCTGAATAAAATACATCCTATCATTAAAAAACATGGATTATTTGACAAAACATATAAAGGAAAACGAATCATTTAACACCCGAAACAACGATACGACTGGAATATTATTAATGAAGAAACATTAAAAGAGAAAATATGATATCAAATTTATTTATATGGTCTTTATAATTTAATAAAAATTATTTCACCATTAAAAATTTGGTTAACATACCCTCAACTAATTAAAATTACAACATAAGTGATAATTTTACAATCTCTTTATTTATCCGAGGTTGTTTTCACATGAGTATCTACTAAGACCTCTTTATCATCCACATCCATGTTTCTTAAAAATGTATTTCATAATATTTTTACTATTTATTATACTATGGGATAAATTCATTTATACCATTGATTGAATTTTTATAAAATGTTTTTAATGTAATATTTCAATCGCTTTCAAAACAAGGCACTTAATGACCTTTTAAACAAAACATGGAAAAATTATTTTTAACTTATAGGGCGGGTGGGACTATTTTCCACTGTTATAACACCTTAGAAGTTTCCCTTAAAAGAGTATAAGAATATTTTCAAAATAATTATTTTCTTTTATAATTACATTACTTTTACATGATTTCAAAATACAAAGAGATATTTCTCTCAAATAGTTTTGGTTTCCTCTCTGTCAACATCATTTGAGGGATTCTACACTTGATGGAAGTTGATTTATAATGATAAAATAATAATTATTGTATTGATGGTTTTGTGATATGTTTGACTATGGATGTTTTATTTTTATACCATTCATTATTAATGTTTAAAGTATTAACATTTCTTATACTAGTTTTAATACGAATGTTTATGCCATGTTTCCACCTTTTCATATGAGAAATGTATTGGACTTAGTAAGTGATGGGTGGAGCCCTCTATAGATCCTCAATGCATCGGTAGGCCTCATGAGAGAAACTAGTTTCTTGGAACAAGGCCTTGAAAAAAATCTTATTTTTAGTCTTGGCACAAGGCATTGACTATGTGGTTATGATGCCTCACATTATGCATTCCATAATTATGAAATTTTCTATTGATATTACATGTGATTATTCGACTAGTAGAATATCCATGTGAATAAGTAAATGGAATTATATGACTTATAATTACAATTTTACGAGGAAGATTAAGTTTAAAAGGATTGTGTTTTAGTCTTATACATATCCTCGAATGTTTATGCTTATTTATGTTAGTTTTTCTTATATTGTTATCTTTATTGAGAATCTGATCTCACCCATTTATTATGTTATATTTTTCCCAGGATGTGAAGAAGTATATTATGATTGACCTGTAGGAATAGGCTATTGGATATGAGTCTGTGCAAAGGAGACAAATGTTGTTTTTTATTTCATAATATAATGTAATATATATGTATGTTTCTAGTAATTCCTAGGATACTAAACTAATCTATATTTAGATACTATATCTCTTATGTTCATGCCAATGTTATGTAATAATTCACCGAATCTCGATTATTAGGGTTGGGGTGTTAAAGATTATATCATATGATTTTTAGTACAAACTGTGGAAACTAGATTTAGATAAAATCTGATTTGAGAACATTACCCTAAGATAGACTTTGAGTAGTAGTATAGAAGCAAATCCAAAAATTTTGGTAGTGTAAATATTATGTGGATTTTTAACAAAAATACTTCTCTATCTGGATACAAACAGGTAGAGGTGGTTGTAGCACATATGTACCTAGGATTGAAAACTCTGACAAGGAGTTTCAGGAATGACCTGGGGTATCCTAGTACATAGAAACGAGCCTTGATTCACTCTTGGTATTAACCCTCCCAGGGGATATTCTTAGGATAATTCACATTTTATTTAGAAACCATTATGAAGTAATTTTGAGTTAATATGTCAGCAAAAAAACCATTTTTATGACTACTAGAATAGATCTGTGAAAATATTCAATTAATGTTGAGATTTTTTCTAGTTTTTAGATTATACCTTATGAAATGATATAACCTAGTGTATGTATTCATTTAGAAATGGTTCCCAGTAGAAGGAATGAGGACACCAACTATACGCATGTCCCAATGAGTAAGATGGATCGTATATTTCATGGGTTTAAGCAAACATTTTGAATGGAAATTTTCACCCACATATCTAAATCATAAGAAGAAATACTATCATGTGCTAATACGATATGTTAATAATTTATTGTGTCTGATGGATTTGATGGGAAGAATGAAAAGAAGAAGATGCCAGAGAAAAAAATGTATAAAGGGAAGAAGGGAAATAAATATTTTCCCACATGTGACAATTGTGGAAAGAATCACCTTGGTAAATTATTGAAGGGAATGGGATAATATTATATGTTTGGAGAAAAAGGACACCATATTCGTGATTGTGAGGGTAAGAAAAAGGCTCCAAATGTACAACGATTCATCTGTAAGGAGTTGGGACAATACACGAATCAATGTCCAAATCATCATAGTAATTCCCAAATAATGCTATTAGATAATAATAAAGTTACGATACTACTGCAGATGAAGAGGAAATACTAGTGTTCTTATGTTTTTATTAAATAATTGTGTCATTTTTATATTGAATTAATGATGTACAAGTTATAATAATTATAGAGTATATAATTATATTAGTGAAGTAATATTTCATTAAGGATTTTATATTTTGTGGTACTATGAAAAGTGACTCAATAAAAAGTTAAACTATTTAGAAAAAATATGATTGAGAGAAAGATAAACCTTAAAATAGTTCGATGGATGAGGTAATGATTTTTGAATAAGAGATAACTAATTTGGATAAAGTATATTTAAAATTATTGACTTCCTTGGAACTAATTAATAGTTTTTTATTCCATCATTGTGGGAGATTACAAAATTTTTTAAATTAAGAAGTATATCCTGTATTCTATGTTTTACATAAGGAAAAATAAATTACATACCTATTCAAATATGGTTTTATGGTAATTCATGTTATTTCCATGTTTTACTAGAATATATGATGATAGAGTTACTATCCGTTATATTAAGGCGGCTTTTGAGCATTATGAGGTTGTTTCTGGTCATGCTATCAGTTCGGAGACATCTTCTGTGTTTTTTGGGGAAGGGATAATTGTATCTAAGAAAAACAGAGTTTCCCAAAAGCTTGGGGTCAAAAGAGGGGCTTTAACTTTTAATTATCTTGGTGTTCCCCTTTTCTGGGGTGCTATTAAAAGGTGTCATCTGGAAAATATTTATCTCCAGATTCTTAATCATATGGCTATGTGGAAAGGTAAATCTATGTCCCAGGTAGGGCGGGTTTGTCTTGTTAACTCTATGATCATTTCCTTGTGTGTCTATGTTTTTTCCTTATACAAATGGCCTAGAACTCTTCATAAATATTTGAAAAGGATGATTCGTAATTTTATTTGGAATTTATCAATATATGAGAGGAAGCTTGTCACAGTTTCCTGGAGTGATTGTATTCGGCCGGTTGATATGGGTTTCAAGGGGATCAATGTTCTTTAGCGCTTTCATGAATCTCTCATTAAAAAGTTTACTTGGTCCCTCTTCACTTCCAATGATTTCTCCCTAGAGTTTTTGTGTAATATATTTGGATCCAAGTTGCTAAATGGTTACTCTCTTTATGTCCATTCCTCGATATGGCCATCAATTAAGTATGCTTATATCTGTCTCTCACAATCTTCTAAATGGGTGGTTTGTCGAAATTCTTCTTTGAATTGCTGGAGGACACTCTGGTTATCATGTTCCATTTTTGAGAAGATTGATATTCCTTATGCTTTGAAGGATCATTCAATTTCTGATTTTTACAACAATATTATTTCTCAAGAGTTGCTTCCTAATTCTCTGAAATTAGAGCTGGGATGTTATCATTATTCTGTGATGGATACATAGATCTGGTTGCCCAGTCTTACTGGAACCTTCACCACTACGGAGGATTATAGACTCATGTGTGTTGAGAGTTTATTGGTTCCTTATTTGGTGACAATTTTTCATTATTCATTTATTCCGTCGGCTCATTACTTGCTCATGTGGAGGATTTGGAAGTGCAGATTACATTTGCAACAGAATTTACAGGGAGTTGGAATCTCTCTTGCATCTATTTTCTTTCGTTGTCTTGCTGCAGAAGAACAGTTGATCATTTATTTATATCTTGTTTTTCTTCATCTGGATTATGGGATTATTTGCAAGGGGTATTTTGATGCCATCTGAATTTAGGGAGTTATGGTCTTCTTATGGATTCTATCTACCAAGCTGATTGTGGTTATCAGTTGAAACCACTTCTCCTCTCTACAGTTTCAGTGTTGGTTTCCTTTATCTGGAGAGCCCTAAATTATCTTGTCTTTGAAAACAGAATTATTCCAAGCTCTGTTGGTATTCTGGAAATTCATATTTGTGTTATTGATGCTTCACATGATCGAAATGTTTTCATGCAGAATGATGTTTTAGATCTTGTCATTTTGCGATATTTGGGTGTTTCTGGCAGATGCAAGAAGCCGGTTATGATGAAATATATTCGATGGATCCCTCCAATTTTTCGGTTTATCAAAGTGAATGTGGATGGGGAGGCCTCAGGTGTGTCAGGGCCTTCGGGATGTGGTGGTGTTTTTCGTACATATATGGGTTTTGATAAAGGTTGTTTATTTCATTATTTAAGAAATGGATCGGAAATTGAGGCGCAATTGTGGGCTACGATCAAGGCTGTTCGGTATGCTTCTTGACATGGATGGATTGACTTATGGATTGAGTTTGATTAATCCTTGGCAGTTGATATTCTTAGAAATCTTTCAATGAATATACCTTGGAGGATGATTTCTGCTTGGGATAATTGTCTCAAACTCGTGAAACAGATAGGTCTGGTTTTCACCCATGTTTATAGAGAGGCAAATCAGGTTGCTGATTCTTTGTCCAAGCGTGAAATTGAGGAGGTTTTCTCTTTATGGTCCTTTGTGGAACCAATCTTATGTTGTGAATTGGTCGATGCTGATGCGTGTGGTGATGTGTACATGCATCTTTGTTGACCCTATGTTTCCCTGCTTTGTTGTATTTACTTTTTTATTAATTAATATCTTCTTGGAGGAGTCATTTTTGCCTGCTTCTCAGTCTTCTGATTATGTTATGTTTACCTTCAGTATAAATTTTGTACTTTGAGTTTGGACATAAGTATTTTGGATATGTCTGAAGAATTTAATGGATTAGGTTGGACAAATGGATACCATTTTCTAATGTTAAAATATATCTTAATATTATTTTCGGATTGATATAAAGAACATGAGCCTTAGCCCAGTTTGTAAGGAATATGTAAGTGCATCTGGGAGACCCAGGATCAAATCCAGGCGAAGACATTATCTTCGGGTTACTATAGCAGGGACTGTAGCAGTACTATAGCAGATACTATAGCAGTAACTGTGCAGTACTATAGCAGGCACAGTAGCGGGCCTGTAGAAGCTGGGAATATGCCCTTGTTTCAGCCTCCAGGCCACTGAGTTGGTCCTCAAGGCCTTTAAAGCCTTCCGTCCACCCAAGAAATCCGGTCAGTAAGGCCTTTGGGCCACCTAAATTCCTTTAGGCCACCTTAAGTGCAGATGTAAACCTGATGACCTACGAGGAACAAGCTCTACAAAAAGGATGAGCAAGGAGCTTTCACCACAGTAGAAGGTAAATTAATTGCAATAATGAGAGGGTATGGAACCTGCCATAGAGACAAGCTTGTGTATGCACATGAATGCCTAGACGAATAGCCATACGCAGGTGGAGAGCTGATTTCACGATTAAGATGCTGGGGAGGAGCAGTTCTAAGTAGTTAGTCTGGGTTATATGTAATGTTTGTAGCCTACGGGCAAATGAATTCCTCTAAGGCCTACGAGCCAAGTAATACATACACATATGGTCCTTTTAAGGGTTCCACCTCACCCCTTGAATGTTGTATTATCAAAAATAAATAAAAAATGAAGGCTTTCATGCCATTGGATGGAAGATTGTTATAAAAAGAACAAACTAGAGGTCATGCGACAACCCGTCCAATCCGGAAAGGCCACAAGACATGAAACCGCAACCAAAGAAAAAAATAGTGCATCACTTACCACTGACATATGTGATGTCATAGATTGTATAATTTTGTTATATAAAAGGTCTGACAGATGAATTTTAAATTCATTTTTTAGAACCATATATGATTAAGATATATAGAAATTTTTTTATTTCTATTATCTCTTGAATTTAATGATGAGTTTGTGGTAAAAAATAATTTAAGAATGGAACTCTACTTTTTAAGTATTATTATTTTTATTCTATAAAAAAATTTATTTATAAACATTAGGGAAAGGACCAAAAAACAAAAAAGGTTTTATCTTAATTACTTATGTTTTGTTAAACCGATTATATTTAAAATCATCATAAATTTATGGCTTTGAGGCACTAATTTTTCCCTTTATTATACACTTGTTTGTGATTGGTGGCCTCAATCACTCCCTATAGATATTAAAGTTTTTCCTCCAACTATGTGCCTAAAATTTCCGCCAATTTTATAATATTTAAAGCCCAAATTAGGTGGTGAGTTTTTCATTTCCATTTCCGTCTTATTAATTCTAATTTTTTTAACCCTATTTCTGATGTGGGTTTTCCACAAATTTGTTTTCTATTTTAAACCATTTTTTTGTAGAAAAATTTAAGACTTTGAGGACACAATTTATTGATGTATGGTATAATGTAACAACCCAATATTTCATAGTAAGTTACCTCTTTAAAGTAATTCAGTATCTCGCGCTACACGCAACACCGAGTTCAAGTGCATCACGTCTTACCAAACTAGCCATACAAAAAAAAGCATATGAATATTATTAAATACATTTTAAATTTTATATAATCAATATAATTTTAGAATCCATATTATGTTTTTATTAGAAATAATATATGAATATATTAATTTTTTTCAGATAAAAGAAGTATTTTTTAGAAAATGAAATTTAACAATCTTTTAATGGGGAACTCTTTTTAAATAAAATATTGGACACTTTTTTATATCCAATATGACAAAAAAAATCTTATTTAGAATAAATTCATAAAAAATTATTATGGAAATTTTTACTGTGCTATTCTAATAACTTTAATATTTTTATGAATAGTGGAAAATACTAAATTTTAATGGAAAAATTTTTTTAATCAAAATAATTTATATTGCTAAATTATACGTTTGAATGGGTTTGAAGTATAATTAGATTATATTTTTATCATTTAATCAAATTTTGGTCACTAGATGTAATTTTAAATTTAAATTGGACATAAACACATCAATATTTTGAATGTTTTTACTTTTCAAAAACTCACTTTTTGGGTTTGAAAATGGGAATTAATTTTAAATTAATTAATGAAACTTCTATGTTTTTAATTTGGTAAAATAGAATTCATTTTTGAATTCGTAATATCAAAATTATCTTATGATGAATTTTTTTTATTTTTCTGAAATCATTCAATTTTTGAGTAATAGAGAAAAACATTACGTTATTGTTTAAAATAGAATTTTATTTAAATAATTATTATTTTTATTTAAATTTATTTGAAAAAAATATACCTAATACCTATATGAGTTCAATTTAATTCATTGGAGACATTTTATAATAATATTATAGATATATATATATATATAATTTTATTGAGCTTTTTACCAACTTTAACCCACCTTCTAGGAACATTTTGGAATTTGCCTAAAACATAATTTTAATAATTTTTTGAATTGAATATAAAAACTAAGAGAAGAAAAAATGACATTAGTAAGTAAATTTTTGTTGAATAGAATGAAAATAATTTTTTTGAATAATAACTTTTGAATTTTACTTACCATAGTTAAATGTAAATTGTGTAATTAATGGTAAAAATGATTTTATAATTGTCCTAAAAATGTACTAATTCTATTGGATACGTTTTTTCAACCTAAATAATCCTTAGGGAAAAAATATGATCCTCTGGATCAACTAGGATAACATTAGGACCTTTGTTGTTAATTTATTTAAAGAGGAGTTAAAATTGTAAAATTTAAAGTTTAATAACTAAAACATTTTTAATATAGGGTTATACATACGATAAATTAGACTATAAATATTCATTAGAATACTAGAACATTTCATACATCATGGTATTTTATTTATAATTATCAGACATTAAATAATTAAATTTATTTTTGACATGATGATGATGAAGTAGTTACCTTTTCATTGAAATATTAAAATAATAGATATTATAAATATTAAAAAAATATAAATTGAGACTTTTGTATATTACAATAATTTTATTGGATAATATAACGTGTTAGGGTTGATTGAGTAAATTTTTTTGGAAGTGATAAAGTTTTTATGACTTTCAAAAAAATCAAAAGCTCAATAGTGTCAAAATTGACATAAAGTAGTTTTTAAAACAAATACTATTTTACTAAATCATATAATATTGTTAAAAATCCAAGGTTCACCCAGAATACATAGATAAGGTTATATATGTCAATAATGTACCACTTGAGGTCTTAATGGCTAATTATAGTATGATTAATAACCATATAATGTAAAAACACAAGGAGACAAGGTAAATGTCAAACTATTTAACTAAGAGTTAAATCCAAAAAATAAGGTTAATATGGTGAGATAAACATGTATAAAACATATTGTTTGAAAATATTTCGACCCATACTCACCTTATCCTAGAAATAAATCCATTTGGATCCTTTATAAACCAAAAATTATTTTCTAATAAAATAATATTTCAAGATTTTCATAAAGTGACCCTCACCTCACTTTTAAAAGGGTACTTCACCATCTCTTAATATTACACCTCCAAATTAATTTGGCTTAGCCAACCCATTGTAAAATATCCTCTTAAATACCCTCAATTCAACCTAGAGTCCTTAATTTGATCATAAATCCTACCAAAGTATCCCTTTTGATTAAATCAAAATGAAGAATACGAAGAAGAGTAATTATTTCATAACCTCTTTCAAAGTTCTTTTCTTCTTCCACATCCTCTTTATTTTTTGTTCCAATACAAATATAAAAACTCCAGTACTATCTACATACTATGATGTTATTATAAATATGTTACAACCATATTCATTATTCTATCCATCCTATGAATGAGGAAGTCACCCTACATGCGTATGTACGGATTACCGTCTCCTCGTTGTGGAGATGTTTTTAATTCAACGCTTCATTATTTATATGGGTATAAAAATGATGTATAATTTATGTAAATAATAAATATAACATTTTAGTAATTATGTATATATGATATGACGTCCAATTACATAAGATTTCACCATCTATAGAATGATATTTTCACTCGTTCGTACGAACGGATTACCGTCTCCACGAATGCGATGAGATTCCTTCACCATCATAAACTTTCAAGAATAATTTTCATTTTATGATTAAAAAATATTTTTAAGAAATTAATATATTTCTTGATTTGAATCAAATTCATCCTATCAATAACAATTTTTGTTTATGTAATAGAACATATAAAGGGAAATGAATCATTTAATACCCGGAAGAATGATATTAATGAAATAGTATTTACAATGAATTATTAGAAGATCATATATGATATCATGTTTATGAATATAATTCTTGTATAATTTAAAAATAATGATTTCACCTTTATACAAGATGATAATGTACCCTCAACTAAAAAAACTTATAATTTAAGGGTTTATTTTTCAATCTCTTTTTTTATCTGATGTTGTCTTTAAGTGTGTATTTACCTGGACCTCTTTATCATCCACATCTGTGGTTCATAAAAATTTATTTCAATTTTTTTTACAATTTATTAGACTATGGGTTAATTTCATGTATACCCCTTGCTTTAATTTTTTTAAAATAGTTTCACTGGAATCTTTCCATCGCCTTCCAAACAAGGTACTTTATAATCTATTCGACAAATTAAGGGAAAATTTTATTTTTAAACATATATAGCAGGTGTGGCTATTTTGGGCCATTATAACACCTTCAAAGATTCCCAAAAAATATTATAAGAATATTTTCAAAATAAATGTTTCTTTTATAATTATGTGACTTTTAAATGATTTCAAAATAGAAAGAAATATTTATCTCAAATAGTTTTGATTTCATCTCTGTCAATATCATTTGATGGATTTTACACCTGTTAGAAGATGATTTATTATGATACAATCATTTATATTGTATTGAAGGTTTTGTGATGTGTTTGGCTGTGGATGTGTTATTTTTATACCATTAATTATTTATAGTTAAAGTATTAACATTTCATATGTTATTTTTAATACGAATGTTTATGTTATGCTTCTTCGTTTTGATATGAGGAATGCATTGGACATAGTAAGTGACGCGTGGAGCCCGTTGTAGCTCCTTGATGCATCAGTGGGTCTCATGAGACAAACTAGTGACTTGGAATAAGGCCTTGAGAAAATATTATTTGTATTTTTGGAATGAGGCCTTGAGAATGTGGTTATGATGTACAACATTATGAATTCCATCATTATTAGATTATCTGTTGATATTACATGTGATTATTCGACTAGTAGAATACCCATGTGAATAAGTAAATGGAATTATTTGATTTATCATTTCCATTTTATGCTGAATTTTATGTTTAAAAGGCTTGTGTTTTAGTCTTATACATTTCCTTCAATGTTTATGATTATTTATTTTAGTTTCTACTATATTTTTATCCTTTCTGTGCATCTAAGCTCACCCATTTCTTATGTTTTTTTGCAGGATGTGAATTGCAGGGATATGATATGGGATATGAGTGTGTCCAAAGGAGACACAATGTAGTTTTTATTTCATAATGTAATGTAAAAGTTATATATGTTTCAATTACTCTTAAGGCCACTAAATTAATCGATCATTCAAGACTTGATCTCTTGTGATCATTCCAATGTTATGTAATAATTCATTGACTCTGGGTAACTAGGGTTAGGTCCTTACAAATATATACCACGAAACCATTATTATGGCACCATTAGAGATCATAGGGGAGCGAGAGTCTCAGATTCATGATTAGCACCCCCATTTGATTGTTTAGATTTGTTTTGGATTACGGGGATGTGAATACCTAAAGGCAGGAGAAATGCAATCTCCCAGAAATTCGATGTATTTTTTTATTATATTGAATTATTTTGAGAGTAGGCATTGAGACGACATTCGATTCGGATTCCCTGGTTCCCGGAATGATCTATCGAAAAATGGTATGTTTTAAATAGCACACACGAGCAGAAATCCTGAAAACCTTTAATAACTCTTAAACAAGTGCCCAGATCAGAAATTCGAGGGAATTTTTCATTTAGGATGGCTGGATTACCCTAGGTGTGACTTAAGTTTAGTCAATGCATGCCTCTAGTAAGAAAACCTAAAAATAACATAACTGTAAATAAAATAAATGAATAAAATTATTTAATTCTTCAAATACTTATAACTCACGAACTGTGACTCATATTAAAAATATGAGACCACATTTGATCTCATGAGGGTATTTTTTCATTATACAGTGTCTAAAGTAGGCTAGTGTGGGCATACTGTGGATGTTAATTTTGGGCTGTAAATAAAGTAATTCGATAACAATTATTGTATTTACAAATACTTATAAATCCAACATGGTAACTCGTAATGGGAATACAAGTGTAAAGTTGAGCTCAAGAGGGTGTGTTTCTTTTAGGAGAAGCTTAACCTCGACTGGCACAGGTTGAGGGTGAAATATGGATTTTGATTTTTTTTTTCAAATTTAAACAGTGCGTGCATAGTTTTGGAAACGTCAGATGTCAGGATTTACTTAGAAAGGACATAACTTTTACCGATGAGGGACAACTAAAAAAGATAATTTTCTTAATTTTAAACGGAGAAATAAAATAAATAAATAAGTTATTTTCTTTTCTTCTCCTCATTGTTTATAGGTGTCACACGAAAAATGCGGTGTGGTGACGAGGTACTGACGAACCACTTTAATGAGACTCCTTAACTAAAGTGTAAAAGATATGTTATTTCATTAATGAAATAGTGTAATGACAATATGATGTAGTGTAATAGAAAGAATACGATGTATTTATTTATTATTGAGATAAGAGGTTGGAGAATCAGACGGTGGAATTTATCTGACAAATGGGGAAGTTTATTCTATCCAATGAAGAATGAAAATGTATCAAGAAGTGGTGAAGATACCTTAGAGTATATATCTAGGAATAGAGATCGACAAACGTCAATGGCTTCGAATGAATTGACAACAATAATGAACCTTCTCTAAGAAGGGTTTTATTGTTTTTGAATTACAGTATCCTTTTATTATATCTAAAAAAAAATGTAGATCCACCCACAAACATGTTGATCTGTTTGTCGTATGTTTTGTGGGAGTGATGTTTGAACATGGAGATTCGAATTGTGGGGAAAATTCATTTTTTAGCATCCCAAACTCCCTAATTAATCCCTGCTTTTAAACACTATTGTGGAGGGCACGAGCCGACAAAAACAAGTACCAAACCCCTAATCCTTTGGCATTATATGTAGTCAAAACTATAAAATAGTAAAAAGAAGGTTCTAGGGAATTAGAATAGATAGAGACACCCCAGGGAGTTTGGAGTCATAGACGACCAGAAGAAAGAACCACTAGAGTAGAGTTGGTGGTCCGTAGAAGGCACTTCCTTGATGGGGGGGGGGGTAGCAACGATGGCGACGAGATGGGGGCGGTATGCCATGATCGTGTGCCCAGAGCAGAATTCGTAGCCTTCCTAGGCCTAGGATGGTGGTTGGTAGACAGGTACACGGCCTCTCAGCCACATCAGTGGGAGGCACCTTAGTCACGTTGGTGGGTGGCCCCTCGGCCCCATCGATGGGCAACCCCGAATTCATGTTGGTGGGTGTCCCCTCAGCCCCGTTACTGGGCGGCCCCTAAGCCATGTTGGTGGAAGGCCCCTTAGTTGCATTGGTGGGTGGCCTAAAACTCTCTATTGGCACTCTATCCAACAAATGCGTGCGAGAAAGAAAACATGGCCAACTTAGACATCTGTGGAGCACCGAATCGATGCCACAAGGCGTCCGGGATGTGGGAGGTCATCCCTCCAGTTGCAGGTCGGACTGAAGAGTTAATGCTAGAAAGAAATGTGTCAAAAGCTTTTAAAATAACACTAGGATACCAAGAATCCCATGCTGGCAACAAACAGACCCACTGGTTGCAGTCCAGGTTGGATGAGACCAGGTCACTGGGAACCCCGAGGGCTCGACCACCGTCCAATCTAGGTCGGGTACAGCAAGGCCCAATGGGCCGGTCCTGCTAGCTTGGCTTAACTGGTACGACCCAGAATCAAATATGCTCGGTATGGGTCATTCAAACTGGTCTAGTTCATACAGGACCCATGGGCCGGGATGGTTGGGTCGGTCCGACCAGGTCGGAGCAATACCTTTTGCAACCATCCTCTGTTTTAAAAAAACCAATATCTATCAAACCTGGCATCTGATTAACGATCCATTTGTGTAATTGAAACCCTCACAGTGAGTCATATCTTTTGGAATACTATATGGAGGCTTTCATGGAATTAATAATATGAGGAATTGATTGAAGATCAATTTCTCCCAGAAACAAGTGAACTACATGTAGAGATACTACAACTGACTGAGACCTAAAGACTGATGATGGGTAACCCTGTGTGGACCATCTATGATGGCCTAGTCTGAAACAACGTTGTGCTACCCGACATGCCAACAATGGGGAGTGTCTTAGTGTGACTCGACAGAACCACAATACTCATCTGGAAGGAGTACCTTAGTATGATGGCCAAAGTTACAAGAAACTATGTGTGACTTGGAGAGGCCATTATGGGGAACAACTCTGTGTGACCCAACATACCAACGATACTCAATAAGGATTTCTAACACTGTAGTCCAAAGATAGTGGGAAAAAACACTATGTGATCCGGCAGGCCCATAGTGGGGAGCATCTATGTGTGACCCAACATACCCATGGTACTAATCAGGTTGGAGTACCCCAATAGACCAATGTGTTTAGTGTTGTGATTAATGTTCTCGATTTCTATACATTAAATTATACCACTGTGAGCTGACACATGGCGTACTCTCCTCATTGGTGTACTTAGTGTACTTGGCATACCCACCTCAGTGGTTTACATGGTCTACTTGGCATACTCTCCTCAGTGGTGAACTTAGTGTACTTGGGGCACTCACCTCAGCGGTGAAATTATTTTACATGGAATACTATCCAAGTTTACATGGAATACTCTCCTCTATGGTGTACTTATTATACTTGGCGTACAATCCTCAGTGGTGTACTTAGTGCATCTGGCGTACTCTCATCAATGGTGTACTTAGTGTACTTGGTATACTCTCCCCAATGGTGTATTGATAGTACCTTGTGCATACTCTCTTTTGTGGTATTTCCATTGTGGTTTGTATTCCCTATTTACTATTATGTCACTCCCCCATGCACGGGATTCACCCATACATGTCATGCCCCAGGCAGGTTATTGACTTTCTGGTAAAGACCTCGGTGGTCTAAGACCAGGTGGTGCTCAGTGAAACAAGATATACAGATGCTTCGATGAAGACATTGGTGGTCTAGGACTAGGTGGTGCTCAGTGAGACAGGACGAATGAGCATACTACTATGGCTACAGGTAGCTACCCATCACCATCCCTTCATGTTGGTTCTCAAGCGGATTGACCGGGGAAGTCGTACATTAATTTTTTGTTTGGTGATTGTATTTAGGCCCCATTGTACTTTCAATTTGTGATGTCTGCATGTGTAAATGTTTAAAGTAAAATACCTTCCCTTTTGTGCATATGCCTTCTCGGTGCTAGTCTCCAACCCCTGGCCTATGGAAGGCATGCCTAGGCTAGTCATGGCATAGGCCCTAGGGTTGGGTAATGACAGATTCCCTTTGAATAAAAAAAATATCATTTTTAAATGTTATCACATTATAATGAAGATAGTATTTAAAGAATCTATTTGTTAAATACATGAAGATAGTGAAGGAACTAGTAAGACCAAAAGGCATCACTGTCAATTTATAGCATCCATAAATTGTATAGATGGTTGACTTGTGTATATATTACTTATTGAACTTCAATTTATGATACGCAAAATGATGATCAATTGTGGAAAATTATTTACAAATGTGTAGTTGATCAAATAAATCATAACTATGTTGAAGAGTGTACTTGTACTTAAAATTATTCTTTTTTAGTTCTCGATAATCAATGATAATTCACATTGATCCATCTTTATTTAAAAAAATATAGAATTGGTGCACCTGATTATGATGCACTAGGTTTTATGAATCCCTTAACAATATTTTACTAGGACTTCTTCTTCAATGTCGACAACTCAGTTAGGGATATTCTAAAAATAGTATTTGAACCAAGAATAATACAATGTATGCGTTCTATTGAAAAATAATCTTCATAATTTGGTAGGAGACCAATAAATTCATTAGGAAAGACTTAAATAAACATCTATTGAATAAGTGTATCCTTTATATTGATTTTATCCCAATCCAATTGATATATATATATAAAACATTTATAGGAATTATGACCCACAATAAGGAAGTAATTTCTAATTGATGTTCATATTTGTCCTTGCATCGATAGATGACTGTAGATTCATTTAGAATATGAAGGCTTCCCTTCCCCAATAATTGATATGATCTCTATATAGAGAAATCCAATCCATGCCAATAATAACCTCCAAATAAATTAAGATTAATATCACAAAAATTTAGTATGTACTTTTTCACAATATTAAATTAGAGAAGAATTATGAACATGAGATGTGATCTTTGTGACATTAATATATTTCAAAGCTAACACAAAATTTTATTGTTGAGGTGATATAGTGATAACCCTAGATATTTATATGGAATTAAAATTATGGGTGGATCAATAACCAAAAAAGAAATTATATATTTTAGAGCTGATGATATGTGTACCTTTTACCACATCAATTTTTAAATCCAAATTAACAATAGTGATCATATTATATTTTTCTTTTCCTTTCGGATTAAGAGATTTTGGATTTTGATCATCATAATTAACCCCTATATTGGGGCACTAGTTAGCATAATTATTATTTTTCTTACACTTGATGCACAATTGTCTGGGTGGTGCCTTATGTGAATCCTTCTATCTATTCACAACATTGTATTACTTTTCCCATCACTTTAGTAGTCAAATTCCTAATAATATTATTTCTCACACAATAAATATTTACTAGTAAACTTAAAACAATTTCCTCCATAATTCTTCCCAAAATTTTAGCGTAAAGTAAATATCATATTATTCTATCCATGGTTTTTATATTTTCCATTGAATTATGTCTTTCATTACTTATAAAAACCTTAGATTTATTGGTAACTATAATACCAATCCCATCCTTGAGAGAACATCAAACAATTTCTTTATAGATATTAAAGTCTATTATGGATAAATCCCTTTAGATAATTTTTTTAAACCACTAATGAAATGATCATCCTTTTTCACACACCAACCTTCTAATTTTTTTATATTTTTTATTTTTTGGCTTCAGATAGCCTCGTCAAGGTGCGGGTTGACTGCATAATTTTTTTTTGATATTTGATGATTTTTGTGTGATTTAGATTGTTGCCTGGGCACCACACGGTTGGAGGTAACCATGCAGTGATCCTGAAATACCATGCGGTTAAACCTTACATTAAATAATAAAACATTATGAGAATGAAATAATATAAATGTTTAACACATATAAATAATAACATTATTGCGTAGATAAAAATGTTTTTTAATTAAATTTTTTAATGATCTTATTATCATTATGTTTTTATAAATCTAATTATTATTTGATGGTAATTAGTTTCTTTATTATTTAAAAGTAAATTAAAGAAATTATGATTATAATTATTATCATTATAAATATAATAATAATAATAATTATTATTATTATTATTTTCATTATGAAAAATAATATCATTCTAAGAAAATGGAAATGACGATGGAACCCTAGTATGAAAAAATATGGTCCCCCCCATTCTTGGAGGTGGGAAGGGGGAAGATGGCATGGGGCCATCTCGGAGGCCCCGTTTCCCCTTCGTACCATTCTCCTACCCTTGACATATCCCTGAGTTCCCGATGATAACGGTAAGTCCGAAGGTGCCGAACCTTCATCTTGGTAAACCTCAAATCTCGATTTCGGTTTCGGGGTTCGCTGAGGCGAGGAACAGTCTTGACCTGAATATGGTGGAAAGATTCAATTATAGTAGGCCATCAGTTGATGATTTCGATTGGTTTGTTTTTGGAAAATGGGATCTGCAAGATCGCACGATCGTTAGGCTTCAGGATAGTCGCCATTTGGTGATCTGCTTCACCTTGGAGGAAGACCTGATACGAGCATAGTCCAATTCACCAAGGAAATGCAACGGTTGCAAGTTTCTTCTCCTCTGGTGGAAGTTTGATCTTTGTATGAATAATGACCCAACCTCCATCCCGATTTGGGTATGTTTTCCTCATTTACCTTTACCTTTCCAAAATATTGGGATTATACATATGCTTGGGAATCTGGTAGTTCATTGTTTTAGTTCTAATGTTCAAAAAGCCCTGGTAAGTCACTTGATCAATCCTCAGCTATGTGTTGAGGTGGATATCTTGAGACCTCTGGTGGATTGGGTATGGATTTTGGTGGGTCAGGAATTTATATGGAAGAAGGTAGTGGTGTATGAATGGTGGATGGATTACTGCACAACCTGAAATAGAATGGGGAATTTGGATGTCAAGTGTAATGGTGATGTTTCTAGCAGGAGGTCCCCAGGTCTGGAGAGGATTTTAGGAAAACCTGTTAGGAGGAGGATGCCTGATGTGGTTTCTCGGGTAGGCAATGCCCTTGGGACAAGTCCCCAGGATGCATCTGTTCTGGAAAAGCCAGCATAAGTTCATGTTAACCCTCTGGTATCTTTAGTACTATCAGGACTGATGTAGGATCTAAACTGAGGGACTGGTCTCCAGGGAACTGATTTCTCATGTGATGCTGGAATGGCATAATCTCATGTGGTTGAAGGGGAGCAATAGGTTCCTGGGGTCACGAATGGATTGGATTTTCTTGATATCAGCTGGGATAAAATAGTATTTCTTGTTGGAGGTATTGATGTGGTAAAGGGTTGCAGCTGTGGAAAGGTGAATGAAGGGAGGCAGGGGTCTCTAATGGAGGCCGAGGTTGGAAAGTCTCCTTCTGCATTGGTGAAATGCGGTGTTAGTCAACCTATAGAAGTATCAGTGGTTGGTGGTCAGGCTAAGGAGGATGATGGTGTGATGTTTACGGTGTCCATGAGGAATTGTTTTCATGGGATGGAGATTGAGAGTGGGGAAGCCAGTATGCAAGTTCACTAGGAGGATGAAATAAATGAGGACATGTATAGTGGGTTATGTGAAGGTAAGAATGAGGATGAAGCGATTGTAGAAGTTGGAAATGGGTCATGCGCAAATCATTGTGTGATGGACCAGCCGCAATGTCTTGCACTGATTGATATGAACAGTCAGTTTCAGCAAAATCGGGTTATGGAATATAAGCAGATGTAGGTTTCTGGTGAATAGGGGGATGTTTCTGAAAGTGAGAAGGAAAATGAGGGTAGGGTCAGACCCTCATATAGTGCCATTGTTCAAAGGGCGAGTAAGAGTTCTCAAGGAAAGCAGGGGGATATGATTGTCTCTCTATGAAGACGATCAAGGAAAAGTTATTTCTTTCTACCGAAGCCAATGTCCACTAGATCCTCCATCCATAAAGAAGGTGGAGCAGTTTCTGGGAATACTAATAATGAAATTCTTTCATTGGAGCGGTTTTACCTCAGAAGGAAGTATGCCAAAGTCCTAAGGCACTATGACTGCTCTGAATGGGACTCAGAAAATGCGAATGAAGCTTTTTTAAATGGAGATGGTGATGGGTTTGGTTTTGATGTGTTGTAGCTGTTGTGTTTGGTTGTGGTTCTTGTTGTCTAAATTTTCCTTTCATAATAAATGGTCAGAGTGTTTTCCTATGGCTACGCTTTTCTGGTTAAAATAATATTGTTGTTATGATTATATAAAATTTAAAATTATTATAAATATTGTCCTTAAAATTTTGTTATTATTAATTTTAAAATTATTATAATAATAATAAGAAAATAATAATAATTATCCTTATTATTATTGACATCTTTTTTTTTAATTTTTTATTATTATTAATTTTCTTTTGTGAGGGGTTTTAATCATCACCCATCTTTTCTTTATTCCCCACACTCCCCCTCTCTCCCATTTATTCCCTTAATTTTTTTTATTTCATCTCTCTAATCTCATCCCCTCTTTCATTTACCAATCATTTCTAACTCCTTTTTTATCCCATGCACACCCTCTCTCCACACCTCACCCCTCTCTCCCATTTAATCTTTCCCTTTTTTTATTCCACTCTCAAATCACACCTCTCTCCAACAACACCCCCTATTTATTTATCCCCCATGCCTCCCCCTCTCACTCTATTAATCTATTTTTTATTTTTCATTTTATTTTATTCCCTATATACATCTCTCCACTCACACTACTCTCCCCATTAACCACCCATGCACACCATCCCTCTCCCCTTATCTCCTCACACAGTCACCCCCCTCTCCATTAATTTCTCCATTTTTATATCCCTCTCTCCATCCACCCATACCTCTCCATATTATCTCATGCACATACCCTCCCTATTATCCCTCACACAAACCTACTCCCCTCCGACGATTCTTCCGAAAGCCACTCCTACCCTCTGGCGCTTCTTCTGATAGTCCCTCCTCCC
Organism: Viscum album; assembly: GCA_963277665.1. Taxonomy (NCBI): domain Eukaryota; kingdom Viridiplantae; phylum Streptophyta; class Magnoliopsida; order Santalales; family Viscaceae; genus Viscum; species Viscum album. The sequence continues at coordinate 36,556,838 of OY728131.1, forward strand.
TCCTGTGGTTCCTTCTTGTGAGTTATCTTCTTCATATTCTCTTATCCTAACACAATGTATAGGGTTTTCCAAGTGGGGTTTCTTATTGGGTAAATCCTAAATTTTAAGTTTAATTTATATCTTGGGATTCTTATGGATTTATGGTGTGTGATTTGTCCCCTGGGTGTTGTTCTTCCTCCTGATGAAGTTTCATCCCAATGGCACAATGTTTCGATAGGCGTTTCCAAATTCTTTCCATTCCATAACACTCCATGAGAAATTCTATGTTTTCATTTAATTTATAAATATATTTTGAACATATAATATATCTCTATATTGATGGGAATGATGATTTAATGTTGGAATAAAATACTAAAAATATGTTTTCAATGGGATTTTTGTGAAATACCTAGGTTAATTGTACCTAGGGTTATTATTTAAAATTTCAATGATCATTAAAGTAAATTTGGGGGTTTTTATGAAATATTTATCCTTTAATTTTGTGGGATGGTTGTTTATTGTTTGTTTTCTTCATTTGGTGTGTAAGGTTTGGTAATGATATATCTTTTTAAATGTGTCAAAATGTTGTAAATAGTATTTTATGGTGAGAGGGATTGTTTTATGTTATTTAAATATTTTGGATGGTTGGATGTGGTTTTAAAGAAAATGGTGAATTATGTTGAAACTTTTATCGAGTGTTCCTTGAAATATTGGTTTCCTAAATGCGATTTAAAATGGAATATGATGGGGTGGGGTACGACAGTTTGGATTTTAGTGTGTGTGTTTTAGAAAATGTTTGGCATGATGGGTTGTTTGGTATTTAAAACTTGAACATGGTCTTGAAAATGATCTGGAAATTTTTTTGTACATTCATTTGGGTCTGAATACTTAAAGGCCCATTTGGCATTGTACTTTTAATAGTGATGTTTTTTGTTGATTTTAAAAAAGAATGTGATTCCAGAAATGCGATTTCCCGGTTTAAATCTTAAGGTTTTTTAAAATATGGTTTTAATTCATACATGACATGACGACCTATTTGGCATGTTTTTAGATGTCCATGTTTTTTATAAAACCTGGAATGGATTTTTTTAGAAAATTATTTAGTAGGTGATATTCCTCATGGGTTTTGAAGTTATTTGTAAATGTTTCAGTTTGAATATGTTCTCAATAATGGGTTTGTGATGTTCATGTGGTTGATTGTGAAATGATATTCTTGGTGTTGTTGATAAATAGTGTATGTGGTTACATTTCATTTGTGAAATTTCATTGAGCATAAAATTTGAAGCCCAAGTACCTAGGTCGGTGGACGTGTACTAGTATGCTAGTGATCCTGTGGTGTTTGGCCCTATTTCACATAGCATGTTTAAAAATTTCAACACTAACTAAACTATGATGATGATGATGATGTTGGGGACAACTTGGTTATGGGTATGTTCCATACTAGTGTCTTGTGTAGGAGAATAGATATTCATATGGTTTCTTTTAACCAAGATACGACGTACCTGGGGCCCACACCAAGATAATGCCTAGAGGTATTCCCATGACTAGTGCTCAGTGATTATATTGCACCTCCCATTGACATACAATTGGTTGGGTTGGTAATTTTAAATATATGTTTTTCATTTAAAGTGAAATAATTTGAAATGGTTCTCTATTTAATGTTATTCCATTGAAAATTGTTACTAGTAATGTATTGGTTGGGTTTTTGTTATTATATGATAGCTTTATTGAAAAATTGATGGTGGCATGTGTTGGCATTTGAAACAGTAAAGTTGAGGTTTTAAATAAAATGTGAAAAATCTATTTGTTGTAATTTTATTTAAAAATAATGTTGATGGACTTTTTTTTTTGAAAGGAAACACTTCGAATCAGTGGTGATTGCGTACTGAGCTACTAGCTCAGACCCTACCAATACCACTCTGTCTCAGTAGACCTATGTAGTTTTGCAGTTTCAACGCTTGTTTATGTTTCCTATCTCCAGTGCTTGTGGTTGGAGATGGATTGGTCTTATTATAGGAGGTGACCAAGACATCACATTGAGATAGTGGTACCTTGGACCTGTTTTAGTTTATTCACATTTTTGTTATTCTAGTTTCAGTCTTTAGTTTGTTTAGTTGCATATTGTATCTGGATCAGATTTTTATTTATTTATGTCCAGATGAGCGTTGTTGATGCATGATCATTTTGATTAGTTTCTTTATATGATCCTAGTTATTGGGTTGAAATCTTTCCCACTCGTTTTATATATATAATGCCCGACACTTGTTTCCAGCCCATGGTGATTGGGAATTCCCTTTGACTCATGTCGTGAACCAGGTCGGGTGTCGAGTCATATGACATCCTGACATGGTTTGTGACATCCATAATTTTAGGATGTATGATAATTCAAAAATCATACTATGCTAGCATTGTAAATATTTCTTCTTAGGTTCCAAAATATTCACTATTATTTTTCTTCAAATCAATGAATTACCTCTACATTTTCATATAAAGGGTATGTGGAAATTATATACTATAAAATAATTTATTTAACTTGTACCATTACATAGAGTCAATTACTTCCCATTGCATATTATTCTTGATAGGATACCACCACTGATCCACTTCACCTTCCAAACGATAGGCAAACAATGACTTCATCATGTTTTAATCGTTAGAGTATCAAAAATATCATTCCACTAGTACTGATCCATTATGCAACCACTAGTGTATTAGAGGACCCAAAGAAAAATGGTGGAATATCTCTCAGGAAGGACTAAAAATTATATTATTATCTAGTTTTATCATTTGTAAGTCCTCCATGATTCATAGAATGGAAAATTTTAGGGTTTTTTTAAATAAGAATTTTATTTCCTACTCCCATTAGTTCCAATTCCTAAGGAGGAAATTCATTACGTTACCCATCATATTGAATATTAATGTTGTTCCATTGGGATCTATTAATTTATTATAACCAAAAAAATTATGAGAAACTCAAATCGTTGTGGGAAAACATCATAATCAAGGGAAATTACTTATAATATTTTAATCAATGTCATTTTAGGATTAATACTAGGATATTTATGGCTTTTTCCAAAATTATTGGTTTGTAACCTATTAATAGAATTTTCTTAGGGTTTATACTATCGTTTTCTCATGATAGTTTCCAATAGATAACTGAAAATTAATATGATACAACTATAATGGCCATTACTTCTCATAAATATAGATTAAATATTTTTATAAGAATATTTATTACATAACATAATAAAACCATTCCAAAACCATTTTATTCTAGTGTATTTGGGAAATTCGAAACATTAAACACGGGTTCATAAAATATCAACATCATATCTCACCTACTCCATTATAATAAGAACTGATTTTTAAATTTCATACATAATACCATTCTTCATATCGTGGGGGAATGAAAAATAAAGCAAGTGTGATCCTTGATTCTCAATAAGGGTAAACAAAGGAGATATCAATCATAACATGAGAACAAAGGTATAATAACACAATCAAAACATTTGAAAATTATACACATAAAATTAAAGATCATAATCATTAGCCAGGGAATAAATCATGACAGTTTATAAGGCATGAAATCTAAAATAACATGAGCATAACATTTAAAAATTATACTCTTCACATTGAAGATCATAATATTTAGTCATTGAAAAAATATTGGTTTCTTATAAGTCATGAATCATAAAAGCTTATGAACCTTGAGAGAATAACATAATACATATATTTATGTCATACACATAAGCATAGAAATTCATTTACTTATAAGAAAAGTATCACATAAAAGACTATAGTAGTGGAAAAAGTCATATACTGAATCTGGGCCAATCCCCATTCCTTCCATGTCTTATTGATCTTGATTCACTCCTAGTGGAATCCCTATATTATGGAACTGGGTTCACTTCCTGTTCCAATCCTGTCTATCTCATGAGATATAAATATTTTCTTAAATTAATTGTAGGGAGACATATGTCCCAAACATAATATAATGAAAAATATACATATGTTTTCCATAAGAATATAAATTATTCATCATATCAGATCCCAATAAAGAAATAGATTTCCTAAATATTTATTTATTTCATAAAACATTGAAATGAAAAGGATTAATAAACATAATTACATCATAAACATAAACTATAAAAAAGAATAAAATTTTTATTCCTAGGTAATATGCCCATAAGATTATGAGTAACATCAATGAATGTTACATTATAAAAAAAATTATTTTAAAAATTTATTGAATTAACTCATGAGGACAATATCCATTATGTTTTGAAAACATTTTTTTAAATTAAAACAATTATAAAATATAAAATTATCTTTGAAAAGATACTTGAATGAATGTAAAGGAAGGATGAAGAAATTTTGATGTCATGATGGTGGGAATTTCCACTCATTCCATATAAGTCAGAATATATTCCTTCCGTATTTTTTTAAAAAGGTCACAAAGTACATTTTTTGAAAATGATAACAATATTCATTTAAAAAATATCATAAAAATGTAATACTAGAAAATAAGGAATTCCAAAATTCATAGGATAATAGTAGAAACGTTTCTTAAAATATTTTTTATGAATATAAGGTCATAGAAGAGAAATATTACACAGTGTAGACATAAATGTAGAAAATATTGAATAATGATGAGATTCTAAAATAAACTGTTACATCATGTATTATATTTATTTGTTCATTTTTAAACCACAAGTATAGAGAATATTAATTTATTATAATTTTTTTTATTAAACATAATTCTATCATATAATTATATATTTATTTATAACAACTTAACAGTTGTTTATTAATAAATTATTATTATAATCAATCTTCAGGGTAATAACTTCTTCATTTTCCCAGTATGTCCTGGTTCGATAGTGCTGGTCCTTTTAAATTAATCTTGGAATTATCATTTAAATATTTTTTAATATTTTATAAGAAAATATAAAAATTAAATACATATTTATAATCATTCATGTAGAGTATAAATAGAAAAATGAATTACACCATTTATGGTGTTGGTTGCTCATACATATTTAAAACTATTTTAATTTTTGATTTATGGAATGAAATAAACAAAAATAATAATTACTTTTTTTAAAAAATAATTATTATCTTATATATATCACATATATTCATCAAACCGATTATAATACCTATCCATAAAATATGGTGATGTGAAATCATTTTTATCCCTACGTGGAGACGGTATGACATATGTACACACAAGGGATATATTAACTTATCATTTGATAGAAGATAAGATGAATAATGGTGTTTAAATAATAATTATAACATTTAATCATATTTATGATATTGATTTTATTATTTTATGTTAAACATCATAGATTTAAATGAGGTATGAATGAGTTGAAATGGAAAGTGACCAGTTAGTGTAATTACTCTTCTTTGAATGTAATCCATTAGATATCATCTAAAGGGATATAGTTTAAATATTTTAGGAATACAAGAAAATATATAATGTATCTTGGGATGTTGAGAATATAAATTAGTATGTTATGGTCGTGTTAAATGGAACCATGTGGGGTAAATAATTGTGGAGGGGGAGATTCCATTTTTATTATTGAGGTGTGGGGCACTTGTAGAATTTCTCAAAATATTATTAACAAACAAGTAATAAAATGTTATAAATAGATAAAATATGAAATTATTGATATATATATGGTTATTGTATTTAATTATGATATATCCAAGTTTAAAATATAGTATTTTAATGAAAGATCAACTAAATAGAAATGTATTTTAAAGGATTCCATCTCAATTTCCATTCATTTAGAAAATTTTTAATTTTTTTCACATAATTTCTTTTATATTGTCTGTATATTTCCATTTAATATATTTATGATCACTAATTATAGAACATAAGATTTCCATTAAGTATTCAAATTCATTATATAATGGATATGATTAATTTATAAACCATATACCATTTCTACATATAGAATTTTACCCTGAAAGTTATTTGATTGACTAGGAATGTATTGACAGTCCATATTCACTACTCAACACATAAATATGTTAAAAAATAATATCATTTATGAATTCATGTTAATAATTCAACATTGAAGAAAAGTATTGGAAATAAAATGATGTGTGGGGATACAAATTATATCTCCTCAATGCATCGATAGTACTCATGAGATAAATGAGTTCGATAAATTAAATGTGTCTTTACACATAGTTTTAAGGTGTCTTAGTACATGGTCTTGATGGTAAGGATATAATGATGTTTGAGATCATGATGTCCTATATTATTCATTTCCTTAATCGAGAATTTAGTTATTATTATCCATGGGATTATTGAAATGAAATTATCCATGGATTCATTTCATGATCAAGTTAATGACGAAATGAAATGTGTTTCCAATTATTTATATTGAAATATTGATTATTAATTATTTATTAATGATAGATTCCATATAATTTAAACCAAACTAGTTATTTGAGATCTCCCTTATTTTTTTTATCCTCCCCCCATTTTATGAAGAAGAGATCATCAAATTACTTTAAGGGATGTTGAATGTTTATTGGTTTTTATTTATATTTTATAATTTCAATGTAACATTGAAATCATGTATTTATGTAGTTTTAAAATACTAGCACATAGATTAATCATAAGTGGTGAGATCCCTTGTATCATTTAAAATATAATAAATTAGAAACCATATATTATTTATTAATGTAGGGATTGTTATATGTTAGGTATGATAGGGAACTCCCCCATTTTATTTTTGTTAATTATATAATGAGATATAAAGTGAGTCATAATAATTGGATATTGCATTCCAGATCCCATTACATTTTCTTTTTAAATAGTAAAAATCATTCCATTATCTACCACATTTACCATTAAAAATGTTTATTCCAGTTCCTAACATTGACTGAACCCAGAGAGAATGGTGCGAGGAACAATATTCATAGATAGAAACTATATAATCATAAAAATTCATTTATTGGTTGTATACATAATTAAAAATTATTTTTCATATATAATAACCTAGGATTTACCAAGGTCATCCACTATCATTGTATATTAAAATAATTTATAACATTTCATAAATAAATTTTCAATTAATACAAGTATACCCCCTACGGTTGACATGCTAAGAGTGTAGTATTTAGACAACTCATCGTACACTAGTGATGATTGAGTTAATACACAATCCTCCCCTTTCAGAGTTTTTACCTTAAGGAGAATACGTGTCAAAATCACATCCACTTTATAGTATCATCATACAGTTTTATATTATAGTAATACCATACACCATTATTTTCTATATCATAAACATTTATCCCATTATTAGGTTTATCTTAAGGGTTGTCAATAATATTTATGCATCCATGATTCAAAAAATAACCATTTTTTTGATACTTACTATAATGACCCAAATATCTTATTAGATAAATATTAAAAACTTTTCATTAAAATCCATTAAAAAAACATAATGTTTTAGTGTCTTTAGAATCCTAGATAGATAAACAAGTATTAAATAAAAGTTATATATCATATCCCACATAGTATTTCATAAATATAACCCTTCTTAGACATATAATTATTAAAAACATTCTTCCTACAAATGGGAAAAAGAAAAATAATAAAGGGTGTCATAAGATTCTTAGTTAGGGTAAACAAGCTAGATATCAATTATTATTAAATAACAGGATGGTCATAAGTGCGTAAGAAGATGACAATTAAATTTTAGATTCACACATGGAAAATAATTGAACATAATAATGATACATTACATAAATATTGGAAGACAATAATACATGAATCATAAAATAATCAAGGAACATAATCCATGAGGTAATAAAATTGGCATAAGATCATTCCCTAAAAATGTGTCATAAATTATGGAATAGTCGTAATCATATAAATATTAGTCAAAAGATACCCACCATGTAATTCTTCTCATGTTAGGATTGAGATAACCACCCACATACTTTATTTGGTCTCGGGATAACCTCCAATGTTCCATATTTTGGGTCTGAAATAACCTCCCATGTACCATATTCCATGCATGGGATAACATACCATATACCCTCTATTGGTTTTGGGATAAACTCTTACGTATCATTTGATCTCATAAAACATTAATCCTTAACCAAGGAATTAGAATTATATAATGGAACATCACATGACATAATTATAATCTATTCGTATTTATACCATAAGATAATGAAAAATTTTATCATTCAATCATAAATTAACCAATATAAAAGATAAAGAGTTTCATAAATATTTTATCATCAGAACCATAATCTATATAGAGAAGTAATATTCATGGTATCATATAATAATATTCATAGTTTAATGTTAGTAATATAAATGGATGTTATCATAGATGACAAATGCCTTTGAAATATCAGTGTAACATTTCTTAAATAAAAACCCTTTAATTTTGAAATCAATTATTTAAAATATAAAATTTACAAAAAAATAAAGGAAAATAGTTTATTAGGAAATAAAGTCGAAAAATTTAAAAATAAGAATAAATAACTTGAGTGGTCATGGTTTTAGGAAATTCAATTCAAGCCGTAATATTTTTAAAGAATGAATATATTAAGAAATTCAATAAAAAGTAATATGTTCAGAAATCTAGAAAGTTGATTTTCTGAAAAACAATGTATAAAATCTAAAATATGGTTAAAAATGAATGGAAACAATCATTAGGATACAATAAATACATTATTGTAAATAATTTAGAGAACACAGATTATGGAGGATAATGAATCCCAATGAAAAGAGGGGAAATATGGTCGAATTTTCGTAAAATAATTTTATAAATTGTTTTGAGTACCAAAGAGTGGAAAATGTCACTAAAGCGTAAAATTTATAAAAATAAATTTATTTTAAGAAATTAAAATTTATGTATCATATAAGGATAAATTAATTTTCTTCAATGTAATTTCAAGCATAAATAGTCCTTATCAAAATGAGATTATAACATAAATCCCTTACCACTTTGGTAATATCTGAATTAAAAAATCATCACATATAAAAATTGTATTTATTTTAAATTCCCACAATTCATTAGAATAATCATAAAATATATTCTTGGGTAGTATTACACAACACAAAAGTATCATGTTGTTAATATGGCATATATCTCTCTCAAATACAAGTTAGATGAGAAATCCCTATCTCAAGACTCATGCTTATTTGCATGAATTAAAATATAATATAATATATATATATATATATATATATATATATTATAAATATATTCCTAAACCATATCAATTCATATAATAAAAACTACTAGAATAGAAGGTTATACCAATGGTTTTCCAAACCGTAGGGTAGTAAGCTGTGAAGAAAGCCTTATCCCAACGGTTCGATCTAAACTGTTCGTATATCTCACTGTATTTATTGATATGCCAATAGTTTCAAGAGAACCGTTGGTATATGTTTGTATAATATTTTTACCCATGGGTTTTAGTAACCGTTGGTATATATTGTATTTTTAAATTTCTCTCAATGTATACCAATGGTTTAGAACCATTGGTATTGTATTTTTTGAGAATTATTATACCATTGGTATTGTGTTTTTTCAGAACACCTATACCAGCTGTTTAGAACCGTTGGTATTGTGGTTTTCTAGAATTTGAGAACACCTATACTAATGGTTTATAACCTTTGGTATTGTGTTTTTCCAGAATTCCAGAACACCTATACCAACGGTTTAGAACAATTGGTATTGTGTTTTTCTAGAATTCCAGATCTCTTATACTAATGGTTTAAAACCATAGGAATTGAGTTTTTCCATAACTGCTGCATAGCAACCCCCCTCCAGTAGCCCCTCCACTTTACACCTGCATATAAAATATCACCAAAACCACATACAGACTTAAAACAGTATAAAAAACACCTAAAATATCACAAAAAAACACATAAAACCATCAAACTCTTCCAACAATGTCATGTACTACAATTCCCTAATTCAATCTTCATATGACAACAATCATCTGGTAGTAATTCACCTCACCCCTACACAAACCCCCAACCAACATATCCCCAACCTCCCCATCAAATTCTAATAGGCAGAATAGTCTGAGAAATACCAATTAGAGTTTAATAAGAGTTTGAAATTGGCTCATATCCCTTTTTTTCGGATCCTTGATTTGGGTATGTAATGATTTGTGATGAATTTTTCCTTGAACATGTATTGTTTATAATATATGGTGAAAAGGTATTTTCTTAGGAGTCTCGTGACTTATGACCCCATGAGTGAAACTACCCAACTCCTGAAAAAGAGTTTGTGACTATCGTTGATGAGTGTAAATTTTAGTTGTACTCACTTTAAATGATGTCCTTTTGAAACAAAAGAGATACTTTGAGTGGTTCCGTCGACACCAAGCCTTGGATTGAGGTGGGGTTGACTCGTACACGTCACATATGACCCATGGATCGTTTTCCTAAAGTTTCAATAGAATCTGAATGTGTTTGGTTGGTTTTCCGTATGCCAGTAGTTGTTTTCAGTTAATACCATGTCCATTTCAAATAAAAGTGAGATGGTTTGAGTGGTGCCGGCCACCCCATGCCTTATATTGAGGGGGGGGGGGGGGGTTAAATCATAAACGTCTCAAATGACCCATGGATACTTTTTCAAAAGTATCAATAGAATCCAAATGCATTTGGTCAGTTGTTGTTTTTACTTAAATTGTTGTCCCTTTCAATGAAAAGTGAGACACTTTGAGTGGTACCGGCCACACCGCGCCTCAGATTGAGGCAGGATTGACTCGTACATGTCACAAATGACCCATGGGTCATTTTCCTAAAGTATCAACACAATATGAATGTGTTTGGAAGGTTTTCTGTATGTCGTTTATTTTACTTAAAAGCACATCCATTTTAAACAAAAGAATGACACTTTGAGTGTTACCGTCCACACCGACCACTGGATTGAGGCGGGGTTGACTCGTACACATAAAAAATGACCCATGGATACTTTTCCTAAAGTATCAAATGAATCTGAATGCGTTTGTCCGGTTTTCCGTATGCCAGTTGTTGTTTTCACTGAAAATCCTATCCATTTCAAATAAAAGTGAGACACTTCGAGTGATACCGGCCACACCATGCCTCATATTGAGGCGAGGTTTACTCGTACACATCATATATGACCCATGTATATTTTTACTAAAGTTTCAATAGAATTAGAATGCCTTTGGTCAGTTTTTTGTATTTTCAGTTGTTGTATTCACTTAAAATGATGTCTTTTTGAAACAAAAGAGAGACACTATGAGTGGTTCCGGCTACACCATGCATCAGATTGAGGTGGGGTTGACTTGTACATGTCAAAAATGACTCATGGATCGTTTTCCTAATTTATCAACACCATCTGAATGCATTTGGTCGGTTTTCCGTATGTCGTTTCTTTTACATAAAAGCGCATCCATTTTAAACAAAATAGAGACTTTGAGTGGTGCCTTCCACACCGCGCCTCGAATTGAGGCGAGGTTGACTCTTACATGTCACATATGACCCATGGATCGTTTTCCTAGAGTTTCAACAGAATCCAAATGCATTTGGTCCGTTTTCTGTATGCCAGTTGTTGTTTTCACATTAAATCATGTCCATTTCAAAGAAATGTGAGACACTTTGGGTGCTACCGGCCACACCATTCCTCATATTGAGGCAGGGTTGACTCATACACCACAAAAATGACCCATGGATACTTTTCCTAAAGAATCAACAGAATCCTAATGCGTTTGGTCCATTTTCCATTTGTCAGTTGTTTTTTTAACTTAAAATGTTGTCCATTTCAATGAAAAGTGAGACACTTTGAGTGGTGTCGGCCACACCGTGGCTCGGATTGAAGTGAGGTTGACTTGTACACATCATAAATGACCCATGTATTGTTTTCCTAAAGTATAAACACAATCCAAATGTGTTTGGTCAGTTTTCCATATGTCATTTATTTTACATAAAAGCGCATCCATTTTAAACAAAATACAGACACTTTGAGTGGTACCGGCCACACCAGCCTTTGAATTGGGGCAGGTTTGACTCATACTCATCACAAATGACCAAGGGATACTTTTCCTAAAGTATCAACCGAATCCTAATGTGTTTGGTTTGTTTTCCATATTACAGTTGTTGTTTTCACTTAATATCCCTTCCATTTCAAATAAGAGTGAGACACTTCGAGTGATACCGGCCACATCGTGCCTCGTATTGAGGCGGGGTTGACTCGTACACATCATATATTACCCATGTATATTTTTACGAAAGTTTCAACATAATTCGAATTCCTTTGGTCAGTTTTCCATATTTTCAGCTGTTGTATTCACTTAAAATGATGTCTTTTTGAAACAAGAGAGAGAAACCTTGAGTGGTGCTGGCTACACCACACATCGGATTGAGGTGGGGTTGACTCGTACTTGTCCAAAATGACTCATGGATCATTTTACGAAAGTATCAACACAATCCGAATGCGTTTGGTCGGTTTTCCGTATGCCGTTTCTTTTACTTAAAAGCACATCCATTTTAAACAAAAGAAAGACACTTTGAGTGGTATCGGCCACACCTGTCCTTGTATTGAAGCAAGGTTGACTCAAACATTTCACATATGAACCATGGATAGTTTTAATAAAGTTTCAATAGAATCCGAATGTGTTTGGTTGGTTTTCCGTATGCCAGTTGTTGTTTTCACTTAAAATCCTGTCCATTTCAAAGAAAAGTGAGACACTTTGAGTGGTACCGGCCACACTGTGCCTCAGATTAAAGCATGGATGACTCATACACGTCAAAAATGACCCATGTATACTTTTCATAATGTATCAATAGAATCTAAATCCGTTTGTTCAATTTTCTGTATGTCAGTTGTTGTTTTAACTTAAACTGTTGTCCATTTCAAAGAAAAGTGAGACACTTTGAGTGGTGTCGGCCACACCGCGCCTATAATTGAGGCGGGGTTGACTCGTACACGTCATAAATTATCCTTAGATCATTTTCCTAAAGTATCAACACAATCCAAATGTGTTTGTCCAGTTTTCCGTATGTTGTTTATTTTACATAAAAGTGCATCCATTTTAAACAAAAGAGAGACACTTTGAGTGGTACCAGCCACAATGTCCCTTGGATTGAGGAAAGATTGACTCATACACATAAAAAATGAACCATGGATACTTTTCCTAAAGTATCAACTGAATCCTAATGCGTTTGGTTGGTTTTCCGTATACCAGTTGTTGTTTTCACATAAAATCCTGTCCATTTCCAATAAAAGTGAGACACTTCGAGTGATACCAGCCACACTGTGCCTCAGATTGAGACGGTGTTGACTTTTACACGTCACATATGAACCATGGATCGTTTTCCAAAAGTTTCAACAGAATTAGAATGTGTTTGGTCAGTTTTTCGTATGCGAGTTGTTTTTTTCACTAAAAACCCTGTCCATTTCAAAGAAAAGTGAGACACTTTGAGTGGTACCGGCCACACCGTGCCTCAGATTGAGGTGGGGTTAACTCGTACACGCCAAAAATGACCCATGGATACTTTTACTAAAGTATCAACAGAACCCGAATGCATTTGGTCCGTTTTTCGTATGTAAGTTGTTGTTTTAACTTAAATTGTTGTCCATTTCAAAAAAATGTGAGACACTTTGAGTGGTGCCGGCCACACCACACCTCGGATTGTGGCGGGGTTAACTCGTACACATCATAAATGACCCATGGATTTTTTTCCTAAAGTACCAACACAATCCGAATGAGTTTGGTTGGTTTTCTATATTCCCGTTGTTTTTAATTAAAAGCGTATCCAATTTAAACAAAAGAGAGACACTTTGAGTATCCCTCCTTTCCCAGCACCTCCCCCTACCCAGCTTCTCCTCCCTCCTTTCCCAGCACTTCCCCCTCCTCCTCCCCCTACCCAGCTCTTCCCCTCCCCTCCCCCTTGCCCAGCTTTTCCTCCCACCCCTTCTTAGCACCTCCCCCTCCCACCTCCTCCTCCCCACTGCCCAGCCCCTTCCCCCACTAGCCAATCCCCCCTACCCAGCCCCGTCCCCCACCAACCCCTCCCCCCTGCCCAACCCCATCCCCCCTGCCCATCCCCCTCCCCCACCGGCCCCTCCCCTCTTCCCAGTTCTTCCCCTATCATCCCCTCCCCCTTCCCAGCTCTTCCCCTCCTCCTCCCCCTACCCAATTCTTCCCCTCCACCTCCTCCATACACACCTTGTCCTCCCACCCTTTCAAGCATATCCCCCTCCCACCTCCTCCTCCCCACTACCCAGCCCCTTCCCCCACCAGCCCCTCCCCCCTGCCCAGCCCCTTCCCCCACTGGCCCCTCCCCCTGCTCAGCCCCTTCCCCCACTAGCTCTTCAGCATCATCATCATCACCAGGAACGTCATCATCTCGACCACCACTAGAGCTGTCGCCTAGTGAATTGGATAATGCACCCATCTATGAAATAAATTTTTGACAATCCGAGATGGCCTCTGGTGGATGTGGTGAATATAAAGCTTTCATCAGTTTCATAAATTCTTTTTCCCTCATTTGAACTTGTAATTCCAACTCTGTGACCCTTTTATCAGACTGTCTTGCATGCTCCTTGACCTGTTCCAACTCGGTGTTACTAGAATGGATACCTGGAGAGGACCAACACCTCGTCGGGACTATATTCATACCAGGTCGGTAGCGTACTCGACCGAAGTGCTCCTCTCTCAAAACCTGATATAAATGATCGTGTGGCCCAAAATTGTCAGACTCCTGGGCATCAAGAGGCTATAAAGCATCCTGTTAAAAAAATTAATAGATTATTAAATTTCAAAATAGATATTAAAATTTGAAATAAACAAATTAAAACATACAATCGTATCTTGGGTTGGTTCATTTACCGCAGTTCCATCACTTTTTCTTCTACTCGAGAAAAACAATTTTTCTTGAGGGATAAGTCCTTCAATATTCAATTTTTGATTCTGTAATGAAATTTAAACAATATAAAGTGCAAGTATAATCATATATTCAATATTCAATAAATCACATAATTTAAGTAGGAAACAATAAAAAGGGAAAGTCATAAAGAAAAATTATAAACAACTATATCGTACCAGCTGCCTCTAATGATCTGACATAGTTGTGCGCCCCAAAGTGTGGAGGTGTTACTTTGAATCAATGTTTTTTTGTTTTTTTTGAAGATTCCTAAATAATTTTTAATAATAAATAATATTATATTAATGAAAAATATTAAAACTCTCATTTAAATACCTCAAATGAGATAAATACCTTAAATTTGGCAGTTGCCCATGGGGTAATCATTTGGCGATATTTCTCTATTGGGCAGTCATCCACGATAGGTAATTTCTCTAACTTCGTACCCACTCTATCACACCATCCAACATATAAATCATGCTTATAAGCTCTCCAAACCTCTCCTAGATCTTTTAAACGCGCTGGTCGTGCACCTTCGCAAATAGGGAAGTTAAACCGAAGCTGAAACCCAATAGATTAGTTCATATAAATACAAAAAATACTACATTAAATCCAGTAGATTTTTTACCCATATTTGTGTGCACGCGTTATCCATGACTTTGTGTGGAAGATGTCTCCAAGAGAGGGGGCTGACCGGAATGATATTGGAGTATTAGGCTAGTGTCGCCATAAAACCCCAACATTCCTGCCCAGATTTCTCAATAATTTGTCCATCAACATTGTATTAAACCATCAACTGTGTCTGGCGGTTCCATACCGCACGCAAACGAGTACGCCCCCTCCCCAGCCTCCTATCTATAGATGAATCTATTATTAAAGGAAAATAATATCAGTACAAGTTATAATAAAAATAATTTTTTTTATAAATATTTAATCAAGTTAAATAAATATACCTGTGTTAGTCGGATCAATGGGCGTTACTGGAAGTGGAGAAGCTGAAGGAATATCCTGTACAGGTGGAGTGTCCCTCAGTGTATGCTCCTCAGCCACATACTATGTCACAGAAGGAGTCAAAGAAGGTGGAATATAGTAGCCCGAAGATAATGAACCAGAAGCAAAAGATGATGTCATAGATGTCTGGCCAACTGGTAGTGTAAAAATCAGGGGTCTAAATATCTTGTGTGTCCCTGAAGACACGCCATGATCAAAATGGGGTGAAGAAGATACGTCTGTGGTAGTGGATCATCTAACGCTCACCCCACGAACCCTCATACCACCGGCCTCAGTACCGGGACCACTAGATGATCATCCATCTCTGACACCACCTCCCCTCCTACCACCAGCCTCTCTACTGGGAGAAATATCAGGATCCTTGTCGGATATCTCTCCTCTAGGGGATGGATCCTAAAAATAAGTTTAACAGAAAAGTAATCACATGATATTATAAGTTATTGAAATATTTATATTTGAAATAAAATACTCACAATATGGATGAGTGGAGGAACACCCATCTGTATCATGTGACTATTATTATCTGTCATCTTTTTTCATCGCCCCTCTTCAATTGGTGTCATTTCCTGCAATGAAAAAAATATAGAAGTAATTAAAAACATATAACTAATGTGTAACCAAAAAAAATATAGAAAAACCATTCTGATAAAAAAACATAAATAAACAGAATAGTTATGGGGGTTTGAAGGTAAGTACTAGGATACACACTCTGAATGATGTAGGTGATACATGTAGGTGAGAACACGACTGTATGATTCTATATATTTCCCACCAAAACTTAAGGTTCACAATCAACTCTGAAAATTGATCTCCTGGCGTCATCATAAGAAATAAATGGAATTATTTCAATTGTAGTAGGGATAGTTTCAAATTCATCATAACCATCATCAAAAACATGTCTGGGATTCACTTCAACAATTACACCAAATTTAGGATGACGATGATCTTTGACATAAAAACATATTTCACCATTGATGCCAACACATATGATTCATCAGTGGAAAGAGTACGAGTCATGTGAATAACTCAAAATCAACAATCCTCAATAAAGGTTCCTTGCATCGTCATTGAATCAAACCATTGACATTTCATCATCATGACTCGACCATGCGAGTAATAATCCAATACTTCATTATTCTTTTTTCTCTCAGTGTCATGCCATCACATTTTTACGGATATTTCATCAGACATGAAAATGTTCTATAATCTGGGGATCAATGGAAAATGCCACATTACTTCTTGTGGCACACGAGATGGTGTTCCATCATCTTTTGGCTTCCATTGGGAGGTTTCACATTTGATACAATCATTTCATTCAGCAGTTTCCTCCCAAAATAAGCTGCAATAATTTGGGCAAGCATGAATTGTTTTTGAGAATCCAAGTTCATCAACTAACATCCATACCAAATAGTGGTATGAGGGAATATCTGCATCATATAGAAGTAAGTCCTTCAAGAAGGTAAGAATGTAATCAATTGCAGTATTTCAAATCCCACACACAGTTTTCCCATGAAACAATTGGATTAAAAATTCTAAATTTTTCATTTTACCACATTACTGATATACTGGAGTTGTCGCAGCATCATTCCATTTTTTCACCCTATCAACATCATCATTTTCATTGGACACATCATGTGTGCTTGTATAGAAATCTTGTTGGCTGGACATCGTTTCCTTCTCATGATGCCGAATAAATGGAAACCGATCATATATCATAATCTCAAATTCAGTCCTATCATTTGGATCATCATCATTTTGAGATTCCATTTTTTCTCTATTGTGATACCACACATAATAGTTTGTTTGGAAACCATATTTGGTTATATTATAGCTAAATTCTTCACGACTCAACCAAGGTCTTCCAACACAATTAAAACATGGTCAGTGTATGCGTCCACTATCTGAAGCCTTGTCAATTGAAAAATCTAGAAAGCTGTTCAAATTATTTTGAAAATTAGTTGAAATCCGATCAGTTTCATACATCCAACTTCTATCCATTCTGTAAAAAATTTGCAATAAGTCATTTTAAAGCAATTCAATAATATTGAAGTTTAATCAAAAAAATATATTTAGGTAAATGACAATTGTTTACTTTATATAAAAGCATAACTAACACATTACTCTATATGAGAATCAAATTAGGAAATAGAAAAAAATACAGTGTATATAAAAAATAATATACAAAATTTCCAATGCCTATATTCAAGGATTTCCCAGTAAGATATTGGATATGGATCAAGGAATACATAATCCTTAAGGGTCTTGTTGGGAGTACAATAGTTTTATACTTTAACTTCTTCAGGGAGATCGGGATGAGGAGTAGGATGAGGATCAGGGGAGTGGAGGGACTGTCCATGTGGGGTGGGAGGTGTCCAGGGGGTGTCAAGGGGGTGGTGGGGCTGTCCGGGGGGTCTAAGGTGTCCAGGGGGTGGGGGATGACTAGGGGGTCAGTGTGTCCAGGTGGGCAAGCTTTCCGCGGGGGTGGTAAGGCTGTCCAAGGGGGTAGGGGGAGTCCAGGGGGGTGGGTGGGCTATCCAAGGAGGTGAGCGGGGTGTCCAGGGGGTGGGTGGGGCTGTCCCGGGGGGGGGGTATGAGGTGTCCAGAGGGTGGGAGGGATGACCATGTGGGTGGCAGGGCTGTCCAGGGGGTCTGGAGTGTCCAGGGGGGGTGGTGGTGGGTGGGCTATCCAGGGGGTGGGCGGGCTGTTCACGAGGGGTTGTCAGGCAGTCCACGGGGGTGGAAGTTCTATCCAGTGGGGTCGGGGTGTCAAGGGGTTTGGGTGGGGGGATTTCTAGGGGTGGGGGCATCAGGGGGGGATGGGGATGTCCGGGGGGTGGTGGGCGAGTGTCCAGGGTGGGGTGGGCGGGCTGTCAACAAGGGTGGGGGGCTGTCCCGGGGGGCACGAGCTGTCCAAGGTTGTGGGCGGGTGTCCAGGGGTGGGGTGGATGGGTTGTCAACAATGGTAGTGATAGGTGTGGAAATTTTACACCTAGGGTTTGATGAGAAAATACTTATGAGGATGGATTGGAATCTTCGTAGGTTCTTAGAGTGGGATGGTCCCTCTGAGTATATAAAATGTTGTATGAAATGTTTTAGGGAAATGCAATTATCATACAGGGAACATGTCTATAAGGTGATAAAATTATATTTTCATAGATGTAAGATGGTATTTTAGGGATTTTTTGGACTAACAAAATCATAATTAGTTAATAGAGATGAATAAGTTATCTATAACAAATATTAGGAAAAATAGATCTGTTATAGGACATTTTGTTGATTTCTATAGATTAATATCCTTAAAAATACCATTCGTAGTGGGTCATATAAAGAATCATTCCCAATATTGATTTTAGGAGTATATATGGTTTTTATTATATTTTCCATGACTTTTCTGTTGATAAACACTATAAGTTTCTTCATAGATCTCATGAATATTGATTTTCATCCATATAATGTCTCTTTAATCATTATATTTATAGATTAAATGACAATATAGTTTATGAAATTATTTTTTAATGATTGACGCTGTGACATATTAATGATTAAAATTCAATAAAATTTGAGTTATAAAAATAATTTTGTGTGTCAATATTGGATACAACAGACTAAGAACTATTGAAATAAGAGAAGCACAAGGATTTTGGTCTATCTCAATCTCGACATCATGTCAAGGGGGTATCATCACAACCACCTCATAAAAAACAAGAACAAAAACCCTAAAAACCTTGGTATCCTCCAACATAATATCTTTAATCTATTATATAAAAGTATGAAAAATCACATAAAATAGGTGGTGCACATATCAACTTCCCACCTAAAATTCCCACTCAATAACAAAAACTACATTTTTTCTATCCCCATATGATTACACAACCCTCCTTTAGAATCATTTGATAATAAACTGTAAGGAATATAACTAGTTGATTCATTTGATGACATAGTATATGTATATTTATATGAAAAGAATACCCCACAATAATCATGAAGCCATGTCATCAGTATAACCCCCTAGAACAAATAAAAGAAGGTAATATGGACATTTACTAAAATATTTAACACCATAAGAATGAAAATAAACTCTAAATATAGTTTTAGAGGATATAATGGTGCGTGTGAAAAAAATGATATTAAATCAATTTAAATTAATATCGAACAAATGAGGGTTTAAAATACACTAAGAGTACCTCAAACAATCCAAAACCACTATAGCGCCACATATTCAACTTCATAAAACAGGACCTGGAAATCTTACCTACGTCTTTACTGATGACCACCTAATTGGAAAACTCTATTTATGGTTCTTGAACTAAAGGAATAAACTATGTTTGGTATCTACCAACTCAATCACCCCCTTGTAGATCATAATCTTGTTTCCCCTTATACTAAAATGGTCTCACAAGAAGATACTTCTAATTCTAATCCTAAACCATTCATTCTACACAAAACAATGATCAAAGAACCATTGGACACATCTTAATGATGATAGAAGCTCATCACATATAGGTTAAATCAAAACAGAAACAAAAACAGATACACATCAAAATCAAAACTAAAAACTGAAATATTAGATAAATTTGAATAAAAATAAGGTACCAGTTAAGAAAATACCTAATTTAGGATGGGTCTGATAAGAATCGGTAGGAGATTCAGCACCTTGGATGGGATGGAGGAATAGAAAGATGAAGGAGCTCCAAGATCTCCGAACTTCTCCCGTTTAGGGTTCTGTATCGCGAATGGGGGAGAAAACTGCCCACTGTCAATTTGGGGGAATGTTTTACTAATGGTTTTTAAAAACCGTTGGTATATATTTTTAGGCCAAACCTATACCAACGGTTCCATAGAACCGTCGGTAAAATATCCCTATTACCACACCTATACCAACGGTTCTCGTTGAACCATTGGTAAAACTCCCCTAAACCACATCTATTCCAACGGTTCTAATGAACCGTTGTTAAAAGCTCCCACAAACACATCTATACCAACAGTTCCTTAGAACCATTGGTAAAAGATCCCCTAAACCATCCTTTACTAACGGTTTCATGAAACCGTTTGTATGGAAGTGGGACGAAAAACCCACATCCCAGTAGTGAAAATATATTTTTTACTTATAACATCTTATCACAAATTTAATAACAATTATCTATTAAAATAATTGTTCAGGCTCATAACATTTTTCGTTTTTATGCAAGTTTCATCAGGAAGCTATGATCCTTTAAATTTCATCATGGTTACATCATCTCTAGAATATACATAATTTCATAAATATCTTATTTAATTATTATATACAAATTTATAACTAATGTTATAAAGATGTGATGATAATGAATTACAACATTTCTTTGATATGGTAATCCATACATACACATGAGTGATGTTTCCACATATTTATTGATTGAGTGAAAGAAAAGTAAATAATAATTTAAATTTATAGAATCATTATTAAATCTTAAATATCATATATTTTCATTATATATATTTATGTTACCATCCCAAATAAATAGAAAATTAAAAATGAATCACATCTCTTCATGGAGGTAGTAGTTCACACGTACACATGGGTGAAATTGTCAATTTACAATAGATGGAAATTTAGTAAGGTATATAAGATATTATAATTTTGTAAGAATAATTATATTTTAAATACTATATATAAACATAAAATATACAATATCCAACCATAATATATAGTGATGTAAAATGAATTATATAGTTATTTGGAGGTGGTAGTCCACAGGTATGCATGAGTGAAACATTAATTTCCTACTTGACGAAAAGAAGATGGATACAGTACACCAAACATAGAGTTTAGTGGTAGATTATTAAAACATCTATAGTTTTTTTAAAATACTTTTGTGGATGTTTATAAAAAACCAATGCTAATACATTAAATTTTTTCATACCCATGTATCTCCCCCCACTCCCCCACCACTCCTAACCCCCACCCCCCGAACCCTACCCCAATGAATCCAAGAAGCCCTACCGGTCCTCGTCACCACCCATCACCACCCATGCCATCCCTCACCATCTGTCACCATGCCTCGTCGTACCTCTTTGGCCCTCTTATTGCATTATCGTGCCTCACCATCCCCCAATCATCCACGCCACCGAGGTTCTTCAACTCCAAAATGATAAAAATGGTTCAAGAGACTAAATAGCTATAATTACACTCCAATATAGGATATCATAGTTAATTAAATTTCGATTTATGTGAACTGATGATTAATACCCCATATTTTATATCATGACATACATGGAATCTTCTTTACGGAAAATGATCTTCCATTAATTATAGGTATTAGGTCAAAATTGAGTCTTCATATCTCTTAACCTGAGGTCTACTTTTTTGTTATTGAGTTGGCTTCCTCATTAACATTCATTTACTTTCGAAATTCCATTTTAATGAAATTAAAAATATTTTTGATATACCAATGGTTTTTTGAAAATATTTATCTGTGCTTTTAGGTTGGTATAAATGGGATTTCAAATGAATATAATGTTTTAATTTTTAAAATGGAATTCTTTATTATGCTAATAATCTTGAAAAATATCTTATTTCCTTCAGAAATGGTTATCATGTTTTGAAATGGGTTTTGACCAGATTAAAATTTTTAATGTGTGAAAAAAAAATTTTAAATATAATTTTATTTTTGACATTATGTTTTTTCCTATAAATGTTTTAAAAACATGTTTGTAATGTATTTAAAATTGGTATTTTAAATGTGTACATAGTTTAAAACCTCGAAAATGTATTTTTGGCGTGTTTTAAATTGTTTGATAGATGTTGTTGTCCCTTTTTCGTTATTTTGACATTCAAAGAGAAATAACCTTGTTGAAGTCTATCATTTAAACATTTTAAAAGAAATGGTTGATTTTTGTGGACCTATAAAAATGTTTTATGTTGTGTTCATGTAATTTTGGAGGGAAATGAAGCATATTTTCCATGATTTGTTTTTTTAAAGAAGAGAACACTTGTGTAAGGGTGGCATTGAAATGTTTAATTTCTTTTGTGTTTTTAATCATTTTCTATATTGTGTTTGGTTATTAATTTATAAAAAATGGAATGTTTTTTTTTCATTCCAAGACATATTTTGGTGTCAACGTACTGTTTAGATCATTGGGTTTAAATGGTGTATACGGAAGGAAACCTTTCATTCCCCAGTTCTTATTTACCACTTGTGTGGGTTTGTGATAAATATAAGATGCATATTTCTCCCCATGCATGAGAATGTGATAATTATTCCATGATTGTATGTAATGTATGTATGGGGTACTACATCATTCGGTGTTAGTGTTATGTGTAGTTATAGTTATTCCTCATGTGTTTAACCTTTATCGTTTTTAATATTCCTCAGTTACACTATTGTTCATGAGAATCCATGTAATAATTGGATAACCTAACTTATTTCTCTTGTTGGTTCACATGATACTAGTTTCAATCCAATCATTATTGGAACAAGGTCTAGGTGGGGGGTTTTCATCATGAGGCTTGTGTGGGAAAGATGGTTTCCAGTTATATATGCAGCTTAATATGATAGATATATAGTTCAGGTGGTCATTCCAATATATGATTAACTACTTATCACATTAGTATTCCCATGGTAGATCCCAAGAAACATTCAATTATTTGGAAAAATATTTATTTATGGGAGTTTTTTCTAGTTCTATATAATATCATTTCCCATGATTTATTCATTATGTGATCTTTTATATTTATTTTGTATTATATGATTACTTAGTGATTTATGGGAGTTTTATCTAGTTCTATATTATATCATTTCACATGATATATTCATTATGGAATATTTATTGTGTATATTGTACTTTATTTTCCTTACATAACTATTTTTCTATCCCTTAAATGTCATTTTATAGTTTGTGTGAAAACTATAAAAATGTACCTATTTTCTCTTATAGATGATTTATATTTTTGGATTTACCATTAAATAATATCTTCATCCATTTACAGAAGGGTTTCTTACCTTTATGAATGTGATTCTTACCTTTACACAGGTGTTTCTTACCTTTACACAAGCGTTTATTACCTCTATGCTAGTGCTAAGCTACCATTAAGCTGCATGAAACAATGTAAGTTGACCTTGCGTAGCAAACTAGATACATTTCTATAGTTAATGGAATTTATATTTTTTACGCATTATTTAGAAAATGCTTATTACTATTATGTAACTTATGAGTGAATTTATATATTTTTCTTGATACCTTTACATGATCAGTTTAAGTAAAATCATACCATTATACAACATTACTAGTTACCCTAATTAAATGCTTATAATTTGTTCTTTCACTTTCATAGAATTATAATTTACCTTTATAATGAATGTGTAAAATCCATATAATCTTAATGGGAGCTGTATATTTTAAAAGATACCGTTACTCAAATTATAAAAATTATAAGGTACTCTTATACAACCTGGGAAAAACTTATTTTACCCTTACACCGGATATATAGGTATAAAATTTCCCTATTGTATTTAAGTAGTATTTTCTCTCATATATATGAATGGTACAAAGCTTTTGTCACTAGAAAATGATACCATGAATGAAATACATTGTGTATTTTTGAATTTGATTATGATACTTTAAGAAATTTTTTTTTTCTATTTTAATTTCTAAATTTTGGGTTTTAAATATATGATCATGAATTATAAAACACCCTTGTGTTGAAGATTCAATGGATTTCTAAAGAATGTTATCCATTTGTGTTTTGTATATAAATAGAATCTAATAGAGAAGTGGAAAAAGAATAAGAAAGACATTTAGAAAATTATAGATTCATTATATTGATTTGTTGAGGAATTTCTAGTTGCCCTACATTTACTAGATCTATATCAATTAAATAACGGTCAAAGTTCACTACTCTACATTATTTTCATCATCAACATATTCAATAGTAAAAAAAAATTATTATTTTTCAAAATTTTCTGTAATTATTATTTCATATATGGTTATATGTACATTTAAATGGTAGTGTATGGTTATTTGACATATTTCTATATTATTCAACTAGTGTATACAAATATCTTTTTCTATTTAGGAATAGTTATGTGGTTTAAATTTATTTCATAATGTGTAGGCACATTTTGATATATATGGATAAATGATGGATCACATTATCGAAGAACACTCCTCAGTATACTTAGGTTTTGGAGTAGTTTATAGAATTTTCAATTTTCAATCGATATGTTGATGGAAGAATAATATTTCCATGTCTGTAATGTAAATTTAGAAGATGTTTGAAGAGAGATGAAGTTTATGACCACTTGATATTGAAGCAACTCCGTACAAATTATTTGAGTTCGATTTGGCACATGGAATTGAATGTTACAGAAATGTTGATCACTGATGTCAATCCCTAGAATGAGATTCCAACATCATCGATAATGGAAAATGAAATAAGAAACCTTATAAATGATGCATTTGGCATTGTAAGACACCAAAATCAACATCAAAACATCTGATAACAACTAGTTTAGGGAGATACATAGAGAAACATAACAACCGATGTTTTTGAGACTGTAGGACAACCAAATCAAGATTGTAACATATCATTGGATCATCCTCTTGATTTTGTATAGACGAATGAAAGAGAAAACTCACTAAGTAGACAGATGCATTTTATGGTTTAATTGATGATGGAAATCAAGAAATATATAGTGAAGGATTGAAATATTCCAAACATTGTTTTCTTCTAAAGTTTTACAATATCAAATTCCAATGTGGAATTACAAATAAAGAAATTTCTATAATATTGGAATTTTTGTGAGATTCATTTCTCAAAGAAGCGATCCTGGAGACTTTTTATGATATGAAGAAGTTGTTAACAAGCATGAACTAAATTATAAAAAAAATCAATGTAACAATAATCATATGATATATTGTGGAGAGTATTCAATAAAAAATGATTTCAAAAAAGTTCTTATATTAGATGATAGTTTATGGGTGATTTTGGAAGTCTGAATCAACATACTAGCATGAAAAAGATGGAAATGAACATAGCTACAATGGTTTTGAGTTACATTCCATTAAATCCTCAGTTTCAAAGATTATTCATTTCATAAAATACAACTGAATACTTGAAGATGAATTCTATTAATAATAATAATGATGGGTTAATGCAACATCCACGAGATTCACAATAATGGATGAAATTGGATTCATTACATCCAGATTTATCATCTGATCCTAGGAATGTTTGATTTGGATTAGATGCCGATGGATTCAACCCATTTGGGTTTTTTTGTACCAGTTATAGTATTTGGTGAATTGTTTTTATCCCTTACAATCTGCCTCTGTGGATGTGCACACAATAACATATTTTATCATTTTGTGGATTATTACTATAAAAAAATACATAAAAATCATATTGATGTATATTTTATTCCTTTAATTTAAGTATTTTAGGAGTTTGGAGAAACATTGTTGAGTCATATGATGAATCTTCTAGAACAATGATGAAAATGCAAACAACTCTAATGTGGATCATTAGTGACTTCCATAGACATGGGAAGTTATCTTGTTAGAACACTAACACCAGTTTGTATTTTCCTATTTGTAACATTGATTTTGAGCCTGAAAATCTACCTTAGAGTAGAAAATTGATCATCTTGTTTAATAAAATATTTATTGACCGATCTCATAGATTTAAACTAAACAAGTCAAAATTCAACGGTTTTGTTGATCATAGAGCACCTCTAAATTTTTTAACATGTTTTGAAATAGTGTCACCACATGGAAAGGTTGAAATAGAATTTGGGTGGGTTCTTAATTTGTATTATAGTGGGAAAAGAGTTAAATGTGCACCATCAAGTGAAATATGAATTAAAAAATGGAATATAAAATGTATATTCTTCAAAAATTCATAATGGGAATTTAATTTGTTGTGGAATAACTCTAATGTTATATATATTGAGAAGAATGTTTGTAAGATTTTGATCTTAACATTTCTTAATGAGCATGGAAAGTTGAAGGATCATCTCAATGCTCTGAGTGACATATAAGAAATGAACCAAAAGCATGATCTCTGTCCAAATGAGAATGGACAGAATGCTCCGACAAATTATTCAATGAGGATTTTGGATAGATTTATATCAAATTTTAAAACATGTGAATGCATATAATGGGAGTTCAAGTAACATATGAAGGTTTATTGAATTAAAGTATCATAGGGTACATGGATTGAAAATCCATGATTTTCATATTTTATTATAGAAGTTACATTCATTGTAATTGTGATCAATATTACCTAAAAAGGTTACTACTGTTGTACTGCAATTCTTTAAATTTTTTAGAAAATTTCGTGGGAAAACTGTACATTTATTTCAGCTTGATATCCTTCCTGAGTGATTTTTATTGGCACTTTTTTAATGCAGATGAACCTTCCTCCATTTTTTTCTATCATGATACCTTTAACTATACATTTGGTTGAGGAAGCAAAATTAGGAGGCCCAATACATTATCGATGGATGTAAACAACTATGAGGTACTTTATTTATATGTTTTCCATTTCAGTAAAAAATTATTTGACCTTTATTAATACATATTTTTTTTATTTTATTTCAGATATATTTTAGGCATTTGAAATGTTACATGAAAACTAAGCCTCAACCTGAAGGCCCTATTTTTGAAGGCTATTTGGAATAGAGTCCTTTCATTTATCCCACTGTCATAATAGATCTTTCCATCATTACCTTTGAAGCCCAATGTCTCCTTCTTTCGGAATTTGAATCCTACAATAAACTACTTAAGACCATGTCTATGCTTTTAATCACTACTTTTAGAACATTGGGGGAAGATGATACATCAATGGGGATGGAAGACAAAATGCTATTAACCAAAGATATGAGTCCCTCAAACTAAAGGAATTTAGTTTTCCGTTTTAGGACATGACTAGTTATCCTACAATCAATATGATCAATGTCTCAAACCCAATGTCTAACTGAAGAAATAGGAATTCCCATGTACTTCATTGGAAAAGAGCAACACTTCTTGTCTAGGTGGATATACAGGAATGTGACTCACCTGAGCATTTATTTGTTGTTGATGAATATGATTCTATAAAATACATTGGTAATAAAAATATTTACTGCTATTGGTCAATCAGTTGGGAGGAGCTCAAATGATAAATTTATAGAAATGGAATTATTATTGGAATATAGATATGTGATACTAAATAGTGAAATTTCAAATCAATTTATCAAATAGTTAAGGATATAAATAAAAGGACTAATGAGCGGATGAATACAAAATGATAATGATATAACAAAATATGTTAATAAAGATCTATTGGAATGGTTTTCATGATGGATAAATTCATAAATATTGCAATCAATATAGATGTTAGGTTAACAAAAATATTTTATAATTATAATAATACATATTTCTTTTTTCAGATCATGATTACTAATACTCAAGCATAGATGTTATAAGATTTAATGTTTCTTTCTCGAGGTCCTCCAAAACAAGATTCAATGCTCGATGCTTACAATAGGAATGAATTTAGATTTATCATAGTTAATCGGGAAGAGGGTTTGAAAACACATAATAGGGTAATATTTACATGTGTGGAAGTGGAATACTATGTAAAGTTGACAGATATTATTGAATTAAACTACCATAGACATTTTTAGTTTTTTTATTCAAATGAAATTGGGTTGATATTATCATGGGTGTTAGAAGATATTATTTTCAATTTAATAATGTGATCTTCTCTACCATGATGGATATTTGTGACCATGAACTAAATGATATTTATATATTATCATCATAATAAAAAATGGTATATTATGTGAAAGCTTTCATGGATGAAGGGCAGAGTGCAGATTATCACATAAAAGAGATAGACTTGTATCATATGGGTGATAAAGTTGAGAATTTGACTGAAGACATTGAATCCCATCAATAGTAACAAGATGGCCTATTTTTCCATCATGATATTGAATATATTAGTCTTGAATGAATGGATAAAGTAGGTGAAGTAATCATGGAGAAATAAGCTGATATTATTGAAGGGTAAAATGATTGTATGTGTAGTTATCCATTCACTTATCAAAAACTAATGTAATTTTTCTAGTCATTCATTATAAGTGTTAGGTATATTTTGTTTATTA
Organism: Viscum album; assembly: GCA_963277665.1. Classification (NCBI taxonomy): domain Eukaryota; kingdom Viridiplantae; phylum Streptophyta; class Magnoliopsida; order Santalales; family Viscaceae; genus Viscum; species Viscum album. Next base: position 36,585,845 of record OY728131.1, read on the forward strand.
GTAATGTGAATTTGTAATCATTTAATTCTTTCTTCTATATGAATTTTTAGATATATATGTTTGGAAACTAATTTTATTTGATTAAATTACCGGAATGCCAAGGAGGTAGTGTAATACTCACACTATGTGGTCAAATAGTTTTTCTATAAGGTGTTCAAATCTTGTAATATTTCGATTAGATTAAATATTTATTAGAAAATTTTATCTCTTAAATATATTAAATATTTGATTTATCTTTTTTTAATGAAGTCACAATGTTTTGGTGATAAAGAATCTCAAACAGAAGTGTGGTTGAATATTCATAAAAAATTGGATTGGATTTTTGTTAATGTGTCTTTCAAAGAAGTTGGGGAAGGAATTAATTTTTCATTATAAAAACATATTATAAGTTGTAACTATGTTAATAAATATTTCTTATAATATGACTAATATTTTATTTATTGGTAAATATTAAAGAAATATGGGATGTCAATCCCACACAATCCAACTCAGTCTCCCTATATGACCATGTTGGTAAAGTCATTGGGATGGAGCATCCTGGTCGAGGGCGCGGGATGAGATTGGGACCATTACAATATGAGTTCCTTGAAAGACAAATGATGATTGTAAGTGATGACTGTTGGTGATAAGTTAAATCAAAAAACATCAAAATAATATAGTTCATAGACTGGTATTGATTTTATGTTTAAATATAAATGTACAACACTGTTTAATTTTCAATATAACTGTCTTACAAGGGATGGTAGAAGGAAGTAGAGATGTAGATGGAGAGGGTGAGGAGAAGAGTTCATCATTGAGAAATGATTAGTGGTTAGGTTTTGTTAATGTATCTGTACATCCAATCTTGGTATTTTTTTAATCATTTTCATATATTTTAAATGGGATTAGGTCAACGAGTTCTGTAAGCATGTGTTGTATAACAATGTGTCTATATGCTGTGTTTCAACTGGCTATAGAGATTGAAATTTATTTATTATCATATATTATGTTTAGTATCTTGTCTCTCCTTTAAATATATGTTAAACTAACTATTATATTCTTTTATTTCCCACTATTTTTTCTTGATTTCTTACTCAGTATGTTAATACTCACACTGCATGAGCTTTGCATTCATGCACATTTTCTTATACATAAAACTAGTAGATGGTTTCCTTAGTTGAACTAGAATCTGTGGAACACTAAAGTAAGTGAAGGCACTGACCATATATGATTATATAATTTTTTTTACATATCATCTCATCAAAAACCCTTATGGTATAATAATTTTCTATATAATAACAATACCCAATAGAGGTTTCCAATACCTCACATACAAATTGATGAAATATTGGGTCTTATAGTACATCATATACCACTATATATTTTATATAATTTACATGTGCACCATATTTAATATGTATATATCATGTGGGTTTATCTATTAAATCATATACCAATACCTAGAAGGTTTTTCGAAAACCAATAATCTGTATGGTTTTCTTGTATTCCATAAGAGTCCTTACCATTCCTCAAAACATTAAGGGAGAGTAGGTTAGAGGGATAAGTCATCCATATGTTCTCTCAGCAAATAAGATGTCGAGGTAGGAACTCAGTACATACTATGTGAGGAACTGGATATTTTATCTGACATACGATGGGGGTAAATAGGAATAAAGAGAAATTAACTATCAAAAATACACTATTAATAACTTTCTATTGGGTTCCCATCTAATGTATACTAATAAGATTCATATTACCATTGATTATATCTACAATCCACCAATCCATTAATAAATCATGATGAAACCACTTCCTTCAGCTACCTATAACTAGCCATTATTTATAAGATGTAAAATGTTTTTAGTACAACTCATATGGAAAATAATGGCACAGAATCAAGGCTTCAAAACCATCATAAAAAAGCGGCTCACTTCATCATAATAATTTATTTTTTAAAAAACAATTTCATTACCATATTTAACTATATGGTTCATTTTGAAAAATTATCTTTTATAAAAAAAACTATAATCAACAGTTAACAATCACTTAAGGAAACCAAAATAGTGTCTGAGATGTCAAAAATCTTTGGAGAAATGGTAAACATATTTATTTCCTCTAACAATAGTTTTCACAATATTCCCATATTGATGTTATTAATCAATTTCCATGTGAATAAATCATAATAAAATCAAAAAAATGGATAACAAACTACCTAACAATCCATGATGAAAAATAGGTCATAAAAACATGTGATAGAATATCCTAACCTTGTTCATTCTTAATTATAGATATTTCATTCCTTAGGTTGGTCTACACCATCCACCAAATGGAAACATATGCATTATAATTCCCAAATTTACTTGTAAAAAAGATACTTCTCAAACACCATACCTCAAGTAATTATTTATGAGTTTCTATAAATAAAAACTATGAGATAAGACACCCACATGAGGAAGGAACACTATATTAATAATTATCACTTTAACAGATCCTAAAAAATATATACCAACAATAAAATGATTCAATGTCTTAAATTATGGAAGGTTCATGAGATAAGAACACGAATACAATAAAAGCGATAAAGGGGAGAACTCACCTTTATTGGCGATATCAAACCTCAATAAGCCAAGGATAAAAAAGGAAGTAGGGATGGAAGAGATCGTAAAATCACTTAGGTTTTTCCTAAAGATGAAGATAAACTAGATAACTCTATGATGCACAATAATTTAAAGTAGGTGGTAAATATCCCATTAAAATCATGATGAAATGATTCAGTTCATGAATATTGATGACGACCCCCCAATTCAGGGAATGCATTAATATTATTTCATAAATACTAATGTTTCAATGTATTTATAATATCCCTTAACATTCAAGTTTCCATATGTAAAATTTTTTCACATCAAAAATAATAATTTCATGACATGAATGAACTCCACCAAAACAGTGTCAAATCTTCCTCAGAATTCATTCCAAAAAAATCCCTTCCTTGAAAACATTCAGGCAATAAATCTAAATTTCATAACATTGTGAACTAACTATTCACACCATGAACCACCATTGTGACTATAATTTTAGCTCTAAATAAACAACCCTTTCCTCAAACCATCCAAAAACACACCACCACAAAAAGACACACACTATAAAACAACCTTGAAATTCTTTAGAGATAAATGATTCATTTTTACTATTGTATTGTTCTCACTATAGGTTATGGGGCTACAGAACCAACAACTTGTTTTTCATTCATTCATGATACAATGGTTCTTTAAAACGCTGTAGTATAATAGTATTTTTAGAAAGGTTGTTAAAATATCTGCTAAATATGAAAAAATTTAACTTAGTGGTAGTTTCATCTTCATTAGTGGCAGTTTTTGTTCAGTAAAAGATTTAGGATTTAGCTGTTGTTTTAACCATCCCAATATTGCAGTTTTTTATATTTGAAAACCGCAAGTAATACTAAAAAGGAGTTGAAAAATACGCGTTTTATGAAACTTTCCAGAACCTTCCACTAAATGGAATGAACTTCCATGTTCTGAATTTCAAAACCAATTTTTTCTATAGTTTTTAGCAACCGTCACTGGACCATCTAACTGCAGTATAAACCAACGATACATTAAAAGTTTCCGGTGTACTTTCAGTTTATCATAGAGAAAATGGATTTAAAATCAACATAATAACATATTATTATTTTTAAGATACTAGTATTATAATATTTTAATGGTTAGGATATATTTGAAGGAGGTAGAACAAGAACTATAACAAAAATTCTTTTTTATGATGATTAGCTTTTGTTTATAGAACCGCATCTGGATCTCTCATTAAAGAACATAGGATAGTCTATTAAGGTGAAAAAACCTTAATGATTATAAATTTTATTTAATAAGTTTTTTTTAAAAAGGCCTTTTTAGGATAAGTGGATCAAGATATGTGGGGAACATAGGATATGTGGTGTCCTTATATAAGAGATGAGAGGATAACCCTTGGAATTACTTAATGTATAAAATTAATGAAACTTAATTTTCATAATCAAGTGGATAAAAACTTACTTATTTAATTTTTTTTAATTTAATTATAAATCATCTCATATAAAAAAAATTATACATTTTTAAGTAATTATTTTACCCTTATATCTTAGATTTAACCCCCTTTAACACTTTTGACGCTTACCACATAATCACAGTATTTTGATTTTTTGGGGTCAAGAAAATTTAATTAAACAAATAGTGAACCATATGTGGAAATAGTTGAAATTATATACTATAGCTCAATAAATTCTCCAAATATACTATTTTTATGAATTCAGTATCATTTAATAAATTATTATTTAATATAAAATAAAATTATTGTCTATTTATAATCTATTAAAAAAAATTGTATTTAAAAACATCCAGAGAGTAATGTTGTTCTAATAAAAAATCTTAACACATTAACAATAAATTATATTTATTAAAATGATCATTTAAAACCATATTGTATCCCAAAAAAGATTTCATTGTATATTTTTAAAATAATTTACTTGATTTTTCTACTTCTTGAACAAGAATTGTATCAGTGTTACGTATACATTTACAGTAATTATTCCATATTTAAAAATTTAAAATTAATTACCATCATAAAAAAATAATTAATATGTCAAATAAAAATTCCTAACTGAATATAAACTAATTTTATCCTTATGAAAAATTATTTTATGTACTAAAACAAAGAGAGTGGTATTTTGGAATTATTCTTTACATAAAAAACTATTAAGTTCATTATCATTGAAAAATGTAAATAAGTGTCTTTAGGATCGAAATGGTGATGTAGATGTTCAATATACAAGAGGGTGGGGGGGTGAATTGTATTCTTTAAAAATTCCTTTGGAACCTTTAAATCTGGTTACTGATAACAATGTTTTCCTTAGACAAGGAAAGTACCCTGTTTAACAAAGTTAAACTAAGCAGATTCACAACACCTCTAACACCATTTGGAGAATTGGAACTAAGGTTTACAATATGAGATTCTACCTTAAAGCATATAGAATCTAAACATATCAGGGTAAAAGTGTAAGGAAATATAAGAAGTTTATACTTTCCTTACAATACAATATGCAGTGGAAAAAATAGTAGTAAAACTACAAGTAACATGATATAAGTCTTTTAACCCAAAGAGAATGGTATCCAACAACCTTGGATAAAGGTCTCTTGATTTATACTTTCAAGAAAGTCTTTCTTACCCACACCAGGGTAATCCCTCGATACGAAGATCAGAATCTCTATCTTGCTATCCCCACAAGCCCTCAACTTCAAGGTAGTTGGAACCTCTGTCTTCCTCATCTAGGAAGCCCTCAAACTTCAAGGTAGTCGGCACCTCTGTCTTCCTATCCCTGGAAGTCCTCGAATGTAATAACCAATATTCGGAGTCGGAAAAAGCAATATGAATGAGCGGTTCTGTACGCACAAGGCATGAAAAGATTCTCTCTCTATAAATCACCTTAACAGCATGTGGTCTCTAGATTGATCAACTTCTTTTTCCCATGTCGAGCTCTTTCAAATGAGCTCCTATTTATAGGCAAACATACAACGGTCGGATACCACTACCAACGGTCATATTTTCCATGAAATTAGGAGGGACCTGTACACGTGTAACTCAACCAATGGTTAATTAGAAACAAAATATACGACATCGTTTTATAACAAACCATATATAACTGAATGCACGACATCATTTTGAAATGAAGCATATGTAAGTAAAAGCTAATCAATATTATGGATTGTAAGCAAGTCAAAAGTTCTGAGTCTAACCAAAATGAAATTCAGAGTCGATGTTAAGAAATGTTCAGATTCTATTTTATAGGAATTCGGTGTGTGGTTTCACCAGAGATCGGAATCTGAACTTGAAGAGTTTGGAGTCATACTTCATAATAGTTTGAAATCGAAACTTTTAAGAGTTCAGAGTTGAACTGCTTAAGAGTTCAGAGTCGAGCTCATGAAAGTTCAGAGTCGAACTACTTAAGAGTTCAGAGTCGAACTACTTAAGAGTTCAAAGTCAAACTACTTAAGAGTTAGGAGTCGAACTGCTTAAGAGTTCAGAGTCGAGCTCATGAAATTTTGGAGTTGAACTACTTAAGAGTTCGGAGTTGAACTACTTAAGAGTTCGGAGTCGAACTACTTAAGCGTTAGGAGTCGAACTCATGAAAGTTCGGATTCAGACTACTTAAGAGTTCAGAGTCCAACTACTTAAGAGTTCAGAGTCGAACTTATGAATGTTCAAAGTCGAACTACTTAAGACTTCGGAGTCGAACTAATGAATGTTTGGAGTCGAACTACTTAAGAGTTCGGAGTCGAACACAGGAGAGTTCAGAGTCCAGAATTCGGATTAGAACTTCATTACAAATCACATCCAGAATTCGGATCCTAAAAACAGAATGCTCCAAATCTTTTCATTATATGGCTCTGGGATTTTCGGTATGAATCTGGTTGTTGTACTTAAGAATATATGGCTATGTATTAGAAAATCTAGGTTACGGTAAATTTCCTTAAAGAAGTAAATTTTACCTATGGGGGTAAAAATAATATTTTCTTAAGTATAAGGTGTTTGTGATTTTCAAAACAAGAAGGAATGGAATTTTCATAAGGAAAATCTTATTGACTCAACAATCTCCCCCTTTTTGGAAAGCACAAACAACCTTACGAAAAAGAAAATAAGGACTTTGAAAAATTTCATTAGACTTTGAAATTAAACACTTACCTCCCTTTGTTCATGGATGAAAGAGAATACAACTAACTCCCCCTTAGGTATTGAAACTCTAAGGATTGTATTCTGAGTTTCTGTAGTAGATTTTTCATTATTGTAAGAATGAAAAAGCTTCGTAGTGGGAAACTCCCCCTTTATTTAAGGATATTTCTTTTAGAAATTTTTCCTTTATCCTCTTTAAGAGTAGTTCTTTTTGCTTCTCCCCCTTGTTGATTTTCAAAAATAATTGAAGGGAATGGAATACAAAATATGGTACCTGAAACATTAGTATATGAAAAGATACAACCATCCAAATAATATTTCATTAGAGTTGGAAAAATTTACATGAAAAGACAATTACAAAAAAAGATTAGAGTAGGTTCATTTGTATTCCTTTTCCTTCGGAATGAGATTCTTTAATAGGGTTTTGAGTTTCTTTATGTCTCTTTGGTCTTCGTCACCTTGCCTATCCAGGGCTTTTACCTTTTCTTCATGGAATTTTAAAGCTTCTTCCTGAGCCTCCAACGCTTCTTTCTGCAATTTTATTATCTAACCATGCTTTTCCATCTTCTTCTGAAACTCAATATGGAAATATCTATCAATTTACCAATTCTGAGATACTGAGTTAAGCTTCCAATTCAGGTCCCTGACCTATTGATTCCGAGAATTTTTCTCTTGGGTCACCTTTTCATATATCTCGTTAAACTTTTTATCCTCCATTTCAAATGCATTTTGAACTTCAGCCTGAAAACTCTCAAACTGAACTAAATCTTCATCAACTCTCTTAGAATACTTGTTTACCTTACTGCAGGACTTTCTATGCACATCATCATCGATAAGAAAACATTTCTGTTCAGCTTCCAACATCACAAACTTATCCATGACAATGGATAAAGAATATGATTTCTGATTCATAGTTTCTTACAGCATCTGGCATATGGAATCTATTATTGGATGAATCTGAATTGTGTCCACCAACTTCCTCAGAGACTGAACCATAAAATCATGCCCATGAGATGATGTTTCTGAATCAGAAACATCTCTTTGAGACTGCTCTTCTTCATGTTGCACCAGATTTCTTCTAGAGGTACCAACAACCTCTTTCCTACTGATGACATCTTTTTTAGGTGTCCCCATGAGAGTTTTCTTCCCCTTATCAGCTCTCGGATTAGGATCTTTGTTAAGGTAAAATTCCTCCGATTCATATACATGAACGATCTGGTCTTCATATGGTTTCTGTTTTTATTGTCCTTCCTCAAGGAAATTACTCTCATAGGATTCTTCCTCATCATACAAGACATTATTTTCTTCTTCTTCTTTAAATTTCTTGCTATCTTACTCATATCCCTTTCCTAGAGTAACTAACTTTGCGGATTCAGCCTTATCTTTATAGTCCTGTACATGCTTGTCAGGGTATCCAAATCTTCACTCTCATCTTCTTCTTCTTCTTCTTATTCATAGTCATCTTCTTCAGCAACTTCATCAGCAACTTCTTTCTCAGCTTATTCAACTACTTCTTTATACTTGGATCTATTCGGAGAGACATAGTTCTTGGATAGAGTATCTGGTAAAGAATGTTGAGCACCAAAAGTTTCCAGAACGGGAAGCATTCCAGAAGCCAACTCTGTAGCATTCAGCAAAGATTGCACCACTTCAGCTTTAGACATCTTCTTTTTCATTTTCTTTTCCTTCACATGTCTTTCTAGATCTTCAGTAGCTTTTTCCTTTAAGGCCATAACTTCAGCAAGGTCCAATCCGAATTGTGGATCCCCGTCCATCCTCATTTCTATATCTTCCCTCCACTTGGCTGCCACTTCATCCGTATATGTTTTCCACATCTTCGGCTTGGGGGGAGCATATTGAGTTTCCTTAGTCTGAGGAATTTCTTCATCCACAATGACTTCCATAACCTTTATCTTCCTCATTTGCTTTTTGGATGGTTCCGGAGAGTGTGTTTATTTTTGAGTTTCTTCAAACTCTTCCATAGATAGAGGGTAAAATTTTCTGGATTCACTGGAAAAAGCCATCTTCATCCTCTTGGGAGTATCATCACTGACTAGCATGAGCTTGTAATTCTGGATCTTTGATTTGCTGGCAAGCTTGAAGGATTCGAAGCACCGAACTATCATATTAGATAGTAAGGTAGGAAACATGATAATCTGAGCTGTCAAGTTTCCTTCTTTGATATTCTTGATCGTAACCAAGACATGCCTCATCAGATTTATCTTTCATAGATTTACCAAAAATCTAAGACATATATATCGCTTTTCTTCAGATTGTCTTTATCAACTCTTCTTGGAACCAGAAAGCCTTGCACCCAAAGATGAAGAATTCTATTTTTTGGAGTGAGATGATCAATCTTGATAGTTGAATCATCTTTAAGCCCAAGACACTTTAGTTCCTTCTCCTTATTGAAACATCCTTGCACATCGGGATGTTTGTGTGAGCAGAATTCAGCTTCTCCTTCATATGATAAACCAACCATGCTCAGAGCCTTGGTGTAAGAAAGCTTATAAGTCTTCCCATAAGATGTGAAAGAAAACCATTCTCTGGAATCTTCCATTAGGAAGGAAACCGACTCTTAAAACTCAGTCAGCAAATCAGTATAAACCAGATCTTGTTTATCTGACTTTGCTACACAGAAATCTTACCATCCATTCAGCATTATATTATTTGAAATAAGGGAATCAAGATTATAAAAATCATGATGAACTAACCCTTCCCTGAATACTAACCACATAGAGATTCGTTTCGCAGTCAACATATCTTGAGATGTTGCTTCAACAGACATTCCGAGTGAAGAAATCTGAAAGATTAGGATCGACTTTACAAAGTTCGGAACTGGCCTTAAGAAGAGTAGTAGGGATTTGAGACGCAAAATCTTTAAAAACCGATGTGGGACGAGTCTTGGTGTCCCCTTTATATAGGAAATGGATGTGTCCGCTGGCCTTCCAAAAACCATCTGATGGTTGAATAATATTTGATCTGATCTAACGGTTGAAAACAATCCTGCAAGGAAAAACTTGACTATAATATTTTGAGGTTTTTTAAAGAAAACATTCGGATTTGAAGAAAAATAGAATCTGATCTTTTGAAAACTTAGAAAAATATCAGCAAGAAAAATATGATTACAGAACTATAAGTAACGAAATCACAACTCTCTTTTTGGCTAGAAACATTGTTCGTAATTGGTAATATTCTTCTTGAAGAAATAAATTTCAAAAAAAAAATTCCCGTATGAAAAATTTATTAAGAAAACATCAGTACAAAAATATCTATTCCGAAACATATCAGTACGAAAATTCCATTCCAGATGTTTTAAGTATGAAGATTTCCATTTCGAAAGTTCTTATTCCGAGAATTTCAGTCCTGAAAATTTCAGTTCCGGAAATTTCCATTCTGGAAGGTTTTTTTCAAAAAAAAATTTCCATTTCGGAAAGATTGTTTAAATTTTTTTTAAAAAACTAATTAAGAAAGAAAATTAGTTATACCAATTTTGAAAAACATATTCTGAAATATTTTAGTTACACAAACAGTCAAATATACTCCCCCTATGAGAAGGAGGTTATTACTATTAGGAGAATTGTTCAAAAAGAAGTTAATGAAGAATGATTACCTTACAGTTATCATTCCTAACTTTTGTTTAATGTATTCAAATCTATCGGAGGGTAAAGATTTTGTGAAAATATCAGCAAGTTGATCTTGAGTTATGATAAAATGAAGAATCATATCTCCTTAAAGTGTGTGATCCCTATGAAAGTGATGCCTAATGTCTATGTGTGTTTGCAAGAGAGTGATGTGCATGGTTTTTACTTAGGGCAATGGCACTTGTGTTATCACACAATATTTGAGACTTAGTAAAACTCAAGCCATATTCTGTGACTGTGTGTTGCATCCACAACACTTGAGCACAACAACTTCCAGCTGCCACATATTCAGCTTCAGCAGTGGAAAGTGCTACAGAATTTTGCTTCTTGCATGACCAAGAAACTAACGAATCTCCTATGAAATGAAAACTTCCTGATGTACTCTTTCTATCAATCCTACATCCATGAAAGTCAGCATCAGAAAAGATTTTTAGAACAAAATAATTTCTATAAGTATAAAATAATCCTAGATCCATGGTTCCCTTTAGGTAGCAAAAAATTCTTATACTGCCTTTAAGTCAGATTCCTTAGGATTGGATTGATATCTTTCACATAATCACAATGAAAACATTATGTCTGGTTGACTAGCTATTTAGTAAAGTAGACTTCCAATCATACCTCTAAAAGACGTTTGATCTACTGGTTTCCCAGCTTCATCAAGATCTAAAGAGTTTGAGGTACCAATGGGAGTACTTATACTTTTAGTGTTGTTATAACCATACTTTTTTAAAAGATATTTAATATACTTATATTGAGATATATAGATTCATTCTGGTTTTTGATAAATTTGAACACCATGGAAAAAAGTTAACTCACCCATCATACTCATTTCAAACTCAGATTTCATTAGATTTGCAAAGGAATCAGTTAAATATTGCTGAGTTGAACCAAAAATGATGTCATCAACATAAATTTGAACAATCAAAAAATTGTTCTTATATTTCTTTATAAAAAGGGTTAGATCTGCATTTACCTTAACATAGTTTTTTAAGCAAAAATACTGTGAGTCTATCATACCATGCTCGTGGGGCTTGTTTAATACCATACAAAGATTTGGTAAGTCTAAAAACATGATTAGGATGTTTTGAATCTTCAATGCCAGGAGTTTGTTCATCAAAAACTTCCTTTTGAACTTAACCGTTAAGAAAAGAACATTTTACATCCATTTGAAAAAGTTTAAAATTGAAGAATGCTGCAAAGGCAAGTAGAATATGAATAGATTCAAGTCTAGCTACTGGAGCATAGGTTTCTTCATAGTCTATTCCCTCTTGATAATTATAGCTTTTAGTAATAAGTCTAGATTTATTTCTTACTATGACTCCATTTTCATCACACTTGTTTCTGAAGACCCATTTTACTCCAATAACATAAGTTTCCTTAGGTCTTTCAACCAAGGTCCAGACTTTATTCCTTTCAAATTCATTTAGTTCATCTTGCATGGATTTGATCCAATCATCATCACCTAAAGCTTCATCAGTGCTTTTTAGTTCTAATTGGGAAAGAAATTCTAGATGTTCTACTTCATTTCTTAAGGAACTTCTAGTCCTTATATGTTGATTTACATCACCAATGATTCTACCACTGAGATGATTCTTAAGAAAAACCTGATTTGGGTTTTGTAAAACCTGTTCATCAACATAGGGTAGAAAGTCTTCTGGGGTAAATGTTTCAGAAGTATCTTCTTGAACATTTTCCTTAGTAGAAGGATCTTCTATCAAGGGTTGACAATAAGTTTTTGAAAACACATCTGAGGATGTATATTGGGATGGTTTGAAAATAAAAGCATCTGACTCATCAAATTTTACATGCACTGTTTCTTCAACAGTGCAAGTATTTTTATTGAAAACTCTATATGCCTTAGAAGTTGGGGAGTTGCCTAAGAAAATTCCTTCATCAGATTTTGGTGCTAATTTATGTAGATTATATTTAGTATTTAGAATTAATACTTTGCAACCAAAAACCTTGAAGTAGGAAAGTCTTGGTTTTCTACCATTCCATAACTCATAAGGAGTTTTATTAAGAAAAGGTCTAATCAAAACTCGATTTATAGTATAAGAAGAAGTACTTACATCTTCAGCCCAGAAATGTCTAGCTATAGAATATTCACTCAACATGGTTCTAGTTATCTCTTGAAGAATTCTATTTCTTATTTCAACTACACCATTTTGTTGAGGAGTTCTAGGTGCTGAAAAATTTTGAGTAATAACTTTCCTACTACAAAAAGTTTCAAAATCAGAATTTTGAAATTCTCCTCCATGATCCCTATGAATAGTTTTCAGTGGATGATTTTTCCCATTTTTAACTTGTGCTCTAAAACGTTTGAAATAAGAAAAATCTTCATACTTCTTTTCTAGAAAATATCCCCAAGTAAATCTAGTGTAATCATCAACTAGAACAAACACATAGTATTTGCCTCTAATACTTCCAGTTTTTTGTTGGACCAAAAAGATCCATGTGCACTAACTGTAATGCATCAGTTATTGAGACTTCACCAATTGATTTAAAACTAGATTTATGTTGTTTTCCATATTGATAGGGATCAGAAACATTGGAAGAATAAAATCTATGCTCCGGTAGATCCTTAACTAGTTTCTTCTTAGAGATTTTACATAAGTTTCTAAGGTTACAGTGACTTAGTCTTCTATTCCATAACCAGGAATGATCTTCCATTGCACTAAGGCAAGGTAAATCTTGACTCTTGAGGTCTTCGAAGTTCAATGTGTAAACATTCTCTTTCATATTGGTTGAGAGAATAAATTCTTCCTTGTAATTGTGTACTAAACACTTATCATTCCTAAAATTGACAAGGTAACCTTCATCACATAATGGAATTATACTAATGTGGTTGTGCTTAAGACCCTTAACAAATAAAAAATTTGAAATCAAGGTTTTACCTTGAAGAATACTATTACCTATTCCAACAATTTCTCCCTGTGCATTATCTCCGAATGTTAGCTTTCCTCCTTTCGTTTTGATAATCTTTTCAAAATAGATTTTGTTACCAGTCATGTGTCGGGAACATCCACTATCCATGTACCACGTATTGTTGTTGGTACTTCCTATATCATCCTGCAAACAAGAAAAGAATTAGACTTTCAGAATCCAAACTTTCTTGGATCCGAGACTTCTAGACAACAAAATTTTCAGAACCCACACTTTCATAGAAAAATAGGTTTTATGAAAACCTAGAGATTGGGTTTTATTTAAAGAAAAATTCTTCGCCCAGTGACCACCACATTGAAACTTGGTACAAAATGTGGCACTTTGTGGAACAAAGTAGTTGTTATTAAAAATTCGTTTTGAATGGGTATAACCAAATCCAGATTTGTTTCTTAAAGGTCGTATTTGGGAATACATTTTATCAAAATTTTCTTTACCATGGGTAAAGTTTGATAAACACTTATTTAAGGAAAATATTTCGTACTTGGGTTTTATAATAAAGTTTTAATCTTCAAATTCACTAGATTTAGAACTAGATCTAGGCTCGAAGATAATTTTCATAGAAATTAATTTTTCTAACTCCTTAGAATGTTTGTTCCTTTAAGAACATACATCCTCAAGATTTTTTGAATTCTTTATAAAATAAGAATTTTTCCTATCAAGATCTTTAGAATGTTCTGATATCTCTTTTGTAAGAATAGAATTCCCAGAGTTTGCTTTATCAAAATTTTTATTGCATTTAGAATTCTCAATTTCAAGAAGTTCAACAAACCTAGATACTTCTTCATAGGTAGGTGTAGTATTTTTATCATCAAAAGAGGATTCTTCATCTGAAGAGTTATAATACTTACTATCATTAGAATTTAAAGAAACATTGGTCAGAGATTCAGCATTTCGTACCTTATCCATAAAGAAATGATTGTCAAGAGGTAATCTGGCTATAAGACAAAGATTCTTCTGTCCTGATGATTCATAATCAGAAGATTCATCTGAAGAGTAACCACCATTGGCACTCCAAGTGTCATTTGCTTTCAGAACTTTCTTAGCTTTGGTTTTGTAATACTTCATTCTATTCCTCTCAGAATTTCATTCTTTCCTTTATTTCTTTTTGAGCAAAGGGAATTCTGGTCTAATATGTCCTGCTCTCTTGCATTCATAACAAGTAACTTCTCCATCTTTCCTATATTTCCTTTCCTTTTTCTTATACTTGGATTGGAAATTTCTCTGGCCAGCTATCTTGTTCATTCTTTGAGCAAGATTTGCTAACTCATTCTCAGAGACTTGACTTTAACTATAATCTGATTGAATAACCACCTTCTTAGACTCAGATCTTGATACTCACTCAGGAGTATTAGCTTTCATATGATTTGATGTAGTTGTAAAAGAAACAATACCATTACCATTATTCTTTTTGATGTTGTCATCATCTCTCTTCATTTTTGTTTCATGTTGGAGAAGAGTTCCGAATAGCTCATCAAGAGAAATTTGAGTGACCTTCCTATTCTCATCTATAGTTGTTCTCTTTTATTCCCACTCATTGGGCGTAATATCAATTATCTTATCTACAAGGGATTCATCATCTTCTCCCATAGACTGTAAGCTGTTGACTATAGTCATAAATCTCTGTTGAACATTACAGATTGTATCTCCTTACAGAAAATTGTATCCATAGTATTCAGCTCTAAGCATAGATCTCCTAGTCTCAATTAATATAGAAGTTCCAAAGTGTGTAACTTCTAACTTCTTCTAGATACAATTAGCAGCTTCACAAGATGAAATTTGGCTATATATATTTCTAGTCATTGAACATAGTAAAGTATTTTGTACCTTATAATTGAGTTGATACTCTTGATTTTCTTGGTTAGTGAAAGTTCTAACTTCATTTTCAGGAATTTTATAATCACTAGTAAGCATAACGAAATTATCCACTCTGGTTTTGATAATAAAAGTCTTCATTCGATCTCTCTAGTACTCATAGACATTACCATCAAATATTGGTGGTCTTGTTGGATTTAGATTGTCAATAGAACCAACATTGATTCCTTCCATTATAAAACAACTTGGAAACAAATGTTATTAGTAGTAGAAGTTTTTAACCACAATGTTCGGAACGACAATGTTCGGAACGAAAAAGTTCATAACGAAAATGTTCGGAATGACAAAGAAAAAAGTAAATGAGCAAGAAAAACTTATACGTGAGTATGAGTATTTCTGAGACCTCCTCTGATACCAATTATAGGATCAAAATAATGATGTAGATGCCCAATATACAAGAGGGGGTGAATTGTATTCATTAATAATTCCTTTGGAACCTTTAAAGATGGTTACTGATAACAAAGTTTTCCTTAGACAAGGAAAGTACTGAGTTTAAAAATGTTAAACTAAGAAGATTCACAACACCTCTAACACCAATTGGAGAATTGGAACTAAGGTTTACAATATGAGATTATACCTTAAAGCATATAAAATCTAAACTTATCAGGGTACAACTATAAGAAAATATAAGATGTTTATACTTTCCTTACAATACAATATGCAGCGGAAAAACTAGTAGTAAAACTAAAAGTAACATGATATAAGTCATTTAACCCAAAGAGAATGGTATCCAACAACCTTGGATAATGGTCTCTTGATTTATACTTTTAAGAAAGTCTATCTTACCCACAACAGGGTAAGCCCTCGATATGAAGATCAGAATCTCTGTCCTTCTATCCCCACAAGCCCTCAAATTCAAGGTAGTTGGAACCTCTGTCTTCCTCAGCTAGGAAGTCCTCGAACTTCAAGGTAGTCGGCACCTCTGTCTTCCTATCCCCGGAAGTCCTCGAATGTAAACACCAACATTCGGAGTCGCACAAAGCAATATAAACGAGCGGTTCAGTACGCACAAGGCATGAAGAGATTCTCTCTCTAGAAATCACCTTAACAGCATGTGGTATCTAGATTGATCAAGTTCTTTTTCCCATGTTGATATCTTTCAAATGAGCTCCTATATATAGGAAAACGTCCAGCGGTAGGCTCCCTCTTCCAACGGTCATATTTTCCATGAAATTCGGAGGGACCTGTACACATGTAACTCAACCAACGGTAAATTAGAAACAGAATACACAACATCATTTTATAACAAACCATGTATAACTGAATAAAAGACATCATTTTGAAATGAAGCATATGTAAGTAAAAGATAATCAATATTTCGGAGTGTAAGCAAGTCAAATGTTCGGAGTCTAACCAAAATGAAATTCAGATTCTATGTTAAGAAATGTTCGGATTATTGTTTATAGGAATTCGGAGTCTGGTTTCACCATAGATCGGAATCTGAACTTGCAGAGTTCAGAGTCGATCTACATAATAGTTCTAAGTCGATCTATTTAAGAGTTCAGAGTCGAAATGCTTAAGAGTTTGGAGTTGATCTCATGAAAGTTCGAAGTCCAGAATTCGGATTAGAACTTCATTACAGATCACATCCAGAATTCAGATCCTAAAAACAGAATGCTCCAAATCTTTTCATTATGTGGCTCCGGGATTTTTGGAATGAATCCGGTTGTTGTACTTAAGAAAGTATGGCTATGTATAAGAAAGTCTATGTTAGGGTAAATTTCCTTAAAGAAGTATATTTTCCTTATGGGGTAAAAATAATATATGCTTAAGTATAAGGTGTTTGTGATTTTAAAAACAAGAAGGAATGGAAAAGTCATATAGAAAATCTTATTGAGTCAACAGTTTCCATATCATAGAATATTGGATGATAATGGTGAAAAAATTAAATAAAAATATAAATAATTTAAATGTTAAATATATTTTAAATCTTTATCTCATTATTTAAACCTTAATTATCTGATTCTCCCATACCAAAGCGCCAAATATTTTCCACAGTTACTATTCGGAATCACCAAAATAATGTTTACCTATTTGAAAATTTAATACACTATCATTCAAAATATTAATTTCATTTTATGAAATTAAATCCCTCTAATTTGAATACATTACATTTAATATAAATATGAAAAATATTATAAAATATGATTTTCTTGGAAAATGCATTATTAAGTAAAAAATGTTATTACACCAATATTAAGAAGAATGAAAATTAAAATGAAATGATTTATATTAATTTTAATTAATATAAACTACTAAAATTTTGAAATAATTTCAAAATAGAATATAACATTGTGAATACATGAATGGAAAAGAATGTTTTCTATAAAATCACTAGTTTTTTCAGTATTCACTAAAAATTAATAGTTTCTAAAAATCCAAAAAATGTAACCCTAAGATAATTTTGATATTATTATTTAATAATTTAAAACTGTTCAATAAAATAAAATTTCTAAATATGTAATAAATTTATTAAAATATTTACTCATAATAAGCAATAAAACCTGTTTTTGAATTGATCATATTTTTGAAGCATAAAACGACTTTACTAAAGTAATGAATGATTATTTAATAACAATTAATATATAAATTTTTAATTAGTATGAACTATATACATATATTTCATAATGGAATTAATTTTATTCATACCCCCTAATTGATCGACTAGGTTATAACAACCAGATTCAAATAATATTACTTTTATAGTTTACCATAATTCATATAAAGGTCAGTGTTTCATGTTAATAAATGATTCATTTTTATTAATCTTTTAAAATAATTTTTTCATTGTGATATAGACCTATAAAAAACAAACCTGATTATGAAATAAATTATATATAAACATAAATAATATTACTCATCCTAATATCTATTGGTTTAGTGAGTTTGAAATTTTGGTTCATACAACATTAATATATATAAAATTAGAAACAATATTTAAATAATTCATTATAATTTTCATATTGACCTTAATAATAATATCAACACAAGTGATATCCTAGGAAAATAAAAAAAAGAATAGGAGGTATAAAAATCACTTTTAGAGGTGGGATAATTGGAAATAAACAAATACATTAATCAGTATGGGTACATAAGTGATCGTAATGTTTTTTGTGACAATATAAGTAATGTAAAATAACTATAAGTGTATAAAAATAATATTTATGCGATATGGATTGTTATATAATTTTCCATAATTAGAAATAACATCTCATAAATAAACCACACCCCCAGTACCCAAATGTTTTGTGTCATTAGATATTATCTATATAATCATCCTATTACACATTGATACTTAAATATATCCCATTATATACATAATAAAATACATCCTATTAGGTATATTATAGTATATAATTTTCTATGGAAATAGTAAACAGGAGATAATGGTGAGTTAAAAAACCTAGTAAGAGAGAACATATCTAGAAGTCAAGAGGATTAGATCATAAACATGATCGAAAAATGAACATAGAAGAAATACAAGATTGAAAAAACATTAATTTATAATATTTTAATCTAAGGCATGATGGAATACTATATATTGTTGTATAGTAACAATTAAATAAAAAATGGTTACGATGGAAGGATCATACATAACATAGAATAGTAAATGTTAAATAATTTGATAACAATCAAGAGCTATGGACCCAAAACATGGGAATATGTTATGAACATAAGTTTATATAACCATAGAAAATTTCCTGTTTAACCACTAATACATTCATACAATAGTGTA
Organism: Viscum album; assembly: GCA_963277665.1. NCBI lineage: Eukaryota > Viridiplantae > Streptophyta > Magnoliopsida > Santalales > Viscaceae > Viscum > Viscum album. The sequence goes on from OY728131.1 coordinate 36,604,739, forward strand.
CAAGGATAACGACCCTTTACCCATAACATAGTGTACATGGGTTCAATACATGTGTCTGATAACATAATGTACTTGGTTTGACCAACCATGTCCCGTAGTGATCACATGTGATATAAATCCATACCCGATGCATTATAGGGATATATAATTTTAGGCCCACCTATTATATAATAATAAAAAACACATATGGGAACCATATAAAATCAATCATATATTAATTATTGATTATCCCATGGAAAGGAAATGGGTTACATAACATTTTGAAATAGAACCATATAAGAAGAAATCAAGTATTGAATAGGTTGAACCCCCAAATAAAACCACCAAATGAAATTATATAATATAAAAATTTATATTATGATACATGAAACATAACAACATAGGATATAGATATTTTTATAAATAAATAATAAATTCAATGAGAAAGTATGAAAAAAACATTATTTAAACTTTATTTACATTGTCATGAAGAGTAATATACATGTCACTAATTAAATATTTTTTTATTGGTAATAAAAATATTCTCAAATCATTATTTTAAGAGTAAAATTATCAATAATTTATATTTGAAATAAATTCAGATAAATTATGATAAATTTAGAGCAGTATAAATGAAATGTAAGGAATTATAAAAAAAATCATTAAAAGGATTTTAAGAATTAAATAAACCCACATCAATAAAATATTTAAGAAATCACTTTTTTGAATAAATATAAAGTAAAATAAAAAATATATAGAAGATAACACTTATTTAATATCTATAATAAAAAAAGAAATATTTTTTGGAAGAAAATAACATTAATATTTAATAAAAAATATCAATATATAGGATGGGAATTATTATTAGTAACATCATATTTTATAATGTAATAAATTAGTCAGAAAAGGTTTTTTTTATATGAAAATAAGATTTTCCTTTTACGTGAGAGAATATAAATTATTATTTGAGAAATGAGAAGAATATAATATATTTACTAGGAAATAGACAATGGGGAAATATTATTATTGAAGTAGAGAACTTTGTGTAAGGAAAAACCATTACATCGGACTATCACGTGGTCTTATTTGAAGCAATTATTTTTTAGTAGCAAAAAAATATAGATCTTATCATTGATTATTAGCATATCTCTTATGTATTATTTTTATTTAATTGAATTTTCACTTAATTTTTTAAACCATTTTGAAATTTTTTTAAGAAATATTGGGTCCCAAATGATTCATATATCTAAATTCAACCCGACATGTTAAAGTTACACATTTCATCCCCTATAGAGCCTCATATGGTGTCTTTGGTATACTATAGTGGAAACTATTATTATATAAAAACTTTTATATAGTAATATGTTGATCCCAATCACCTTTGAAATTCATTGATCATGATCATAATATATCTTCTAATGTATGAATGGTACTATCATATTGAGAATTTTTTCCATGATGGTATTCTATTATAAGGTTTATTATTTCATCCAATTCTTGTTATATACTTCAAAAAACATGTATTGGAAATCCCTCTATTACATCAATAGTATTGGCCATGCCTATGAACCAGAAATATGGGAAATAATTCATGTAATCAGGTATGTTGTCCATTACAGTTGTGGGATGATATGGCTATAATATGATTCTGATATTGTGGTTCATGCTTTGAAAATTCGATCACGTAACATGTGTTGGAATGTGATGACCCACTGATTGATTTCCATGAAATGATAACCCGGCTCAATATTACTGTTTCACATGCTTATCATGTATCTAGTCAGGTTGTGGATACTTTGGATAAGTAGGCGATCACTAATATAGACATTTTGTGGTTCTTCATAGCCCTAGATTTCTATTCTCCAATGGTAGAGGCGGATAGATGTGGTGTTACATGCAATTGTTTTTGTAATATCCCCTTGTATGCTGGACTATGTTCCATATTGTATTTAAAATTTTTTTGGGGTTGGATTCCACCAGATCTTAGAATTTTTTAGAATTGGGGAGAACAATCATGGATTCACTTTTGATGTTATTACATTTTTATATAGTTGTGGGTAAAGGTTTCTCCACCCCCTTAATCCTAATTTTTATACATGAATTTCCACCAATCAAAGAATCATGAAACTTAATTATCAATATCCTTATTCATGTTTTCCTACCATATGTGCTCCACTAGATCACTATAGATCATTATACTTCTAGGATAAATATGTAATGATGAACTATGTACATAATGCAAAGAATATTTCATTAGTTTTGAATTATATTAGACACATATATAGGTTCAAAATATTTTTTCATCATATATTGAAATAAAAAACCAAAAAACATATGTTACATTTTATATAGATCCTCACCATTCTTATATTCTTCTTTGATATTCATATAAAGTTATAATAGAGAAATTTCATTGAAAATGTAGGATTCTACCCATCTATTTAGGATCTATATTATATCTTTTTAAATTCAAGAGTTTTGGATATCTCTAAATCTTTATTTTGGATAAGGTATAATGATTATTCTTAGTCATATATCAAACAACTTGTTTTCATTCCAAGGGTGGACATCTATTGTAATGACCCAAACTTTAATTAATGAAAATTTCTCTTAATCTATTTAAATGTATCATCATGTAAAATGTAAAATTCATTGGTTTTATGTTTTTGTATTAAAAATATCGTTATGAATTGTGACTGTTGCAAATATAGCCATTGAATAGTGATCATAGGATATATATAAATATACAGCATTAACAAATCCAATTTACTCAGAAAAAAAAAAGCGATGGCCCCATCCAGTAGAGTTTCCACTTATGAATCCCATTTGTGGGAGCTCAGAAAGAAGGTGGCATCATTGGTCTTAGCTATTGACCAAGCCTAAGATAAGCTTCAACATGTTAAGCTCGAACAAAACCACCTACTAGAGAAGTGGAAGTTGATAGAGATTATCACCCAAACAATGTTATCTGATCCAGAATAAGAGTATGTCACCATAGCACACCATTCCCTTTGTTATTTTGTGGGTGTTATAAGGGGTTATGTAACAAAACCGTAGAAGTATAATTATGTGCCCTATTTATATATATATATATATCAATATACATTCTTTTTATTATTTTTAATTTGTAAATAGTTTTTAGGGTGCAAATATTATATTCCTTTAATATTAAACTATGAAATCGATTTTGATGAATTAATTTGTTTTTGAATTAAATAATATTTGAATAAAAAATTATTATTATTATTAAATTAATTTTTATTAAATATAAATGATCGTATAATTTTATAAATGCAATTGTAATTTTTATTAAGGATTGAAAGCTATTTTTATCAAAACCCGTGATTTTTTTATAACAATAGGATTTAATTTTAAAAGTATAAATTCATATATTTAGAAAATTATTTATATAAAATGAATATTATTTTTAGAATTCTGAGGTCTAAATTATCCAACGGTAAATTTTTCATAATTTCTAAGACAGTGGAATTTTTTGATAAAAATTAAATACTGTTTAAATATATAATGTATTTTATGACTTCATAATGGCCAAAGAGTTATGTAATAATATACTATAAATTATTTGTTCCTACAATATATGGTTTGCCATTAATTAATTTAATTTTATATTTTTTAAATTAATTTAACAAAACATTAGTGGACCATCAAATAGTTATAAAACATTTTCACTTTTTAAATAAATTTCCGTGAGAGTGTGACTCACCTCCACCTAATCTGCCCTATTATTTTAAGAAGTTCGTTCATTGGACATATTAAATAATTTTTTCCACACCCCTTTCGAAAAAAACATGGGAAAAACCATGAGCTTGTTTGTGGTATAGATAACTTTAATGTGTGGTGACCCAAATCTAGAAAATAAAGAATTTCCTCCCCTTTCCTATATAAACCCAGCCAAGCACTCACTTCCTCTTCACTAAAAGACATTAGAATTCATAAATCCTATGCCCTACCCTCTCTATAATCCTCTAAGGTTCCCCAAGCTCTCATGAATCCTATCTCAATCCACTCCCAAGTTGTTGGGATCACACTTCCAAGTTAGGGTTTTCCTCTTTTCTCTTTTTTGTCTCAATTTCATTACATTGCTTTATCATTATAATTTAAATTAAAAATGTTCGGGTATGATTTCTCACCTCCACCCTAAATCCCTATTTGTGTTTGAATTATTACATAACCCTTTCACTCTCGTTTAATGCCTCCATTGTACACTCGTTACCATGCCAAAATTCCGTAAGGAATTTGTCTCTCCCCATTTACATTCAAGCAATACCGTTGTATTATGAATCTAGATTACATTATAGATGTTGGTATATGATTATATATTAACCCCTTAATGTCCATTTAATATAATTATGATGAGACACCACTTTATCTCTCATCAACCATTATTACAAATTTTTATGTCACGTCTTTATACTGCCGGAATTACACCCTGATCTTCTAAGCCAAAATCACTGTGTAGTGAATACCATACCCATTTCTCTAACAAGGGTATTAAAATTTATGCACATATAAATATTAAATATTACTTTTATTTGTGTATTCCACATTTCTTAATTTTTGAAAAACTTTTGATGTTGACTGAATCAATGTTATATGATCCATGTGGCACACATATGCATGAAATGAAATGTTAAAGAAAGGTGCACCCTGATAGATCTCCAATGCATTAGGTAAACAATAGTATCATGATATGACAAGTGAAATGAGGTTTTACTACTGATCCATGTGCAACGATCCATGTTTCATGCTAAAATCATGTAAACGTTTTGTTGCCACATTTCCATGTTATGTTTATCATGTTATATCATACCTTTAGGTTCATGTTTCTCTTATACTATATTGACATGCCTATTTCCTAACATGTATTGTATCTTTCATGTTATTCCTTTTCCACACCCTTAATATATCACCATTTTTATTATGCATGTCCTCCGGTTATCCCATGCAATGATAAGTACGAGGGAATGTAGTGGTCATGTAAAGGACGATTTCAATAAGATGTTGTCTCTTATGTTTCATGTTATTATGTAATGTTCTTAATCCCAATAAAAAATAGACCTTTTGATCTTCTATGTTGTATCATGTGATGTTTTCTATGTAATAAATTATGTTTAATTTTGTAATAAAAAATAGGGTTTTAATATTTATTGAGAAATCCTTGTCCCTAATCCTCTCAACCCTTCTTCATTGGTTCATCCTCAATTCGTTTTATTTGTATATTACTTTACGCTATTTTGAAAAGGATATATATAATAATTCAAACCATAGAGATAATTCCAAAAATTATTTAAGGGAAAAAAATTTTATGGATAACACTAGATGATTATTTGGTTTATTTTTCTCATGGGCCTTTAATTGATGTTATTCATAATCTATTATATTGTCAGTTTGAATAAGGGAACATCCTAGGGCCTTCTTTTAAGTATCACTATATAAAAAAACCCTTCACCACAACAAGGTATTGTAATTAGATGTTTATATAATAACCTATTATTAATATATTTTAATAAGTCTTCAATGTCCTCAATCTATATAAAAATTGCTCCACTCCAGGTGAAATTGTTTATTGGATTTGAAAGTCATGAGAAATTTATCATAATACAATAATTATGTCTAGATAACCCCATAAAACTATTAACATATATTATGGATGTTGATATAATACAATATTAAATAACCTTTTAATTTTAAGGATCTATAATTATAAAATCACTTGTGATTACATTACCCAAGAAGGATACCTTTTATAGCCAATATTCCCACATCCTAAACTAGGAATACAATTTCTCATTTCAAAAATTCATAATCACTATATGATAATTCTCTTCATATTCTCACTTAATATTAGATTATATGGGAATATCATTAATATATACTACCAAAAATTTATCTAGATAGTCTAAAAATACTTTATTCATCATGTATAAGAAGACGTCATGAGAATTTTTTGGTTTAAAAGGAATTACTATGTACTCATTATGACTGTATGAAATGTTATATTTGGTATATCATCATGATTTACCCTTAGTTAATGATTTATTGATCGAGGATCCACCTTAAAGAATTATTTATCCCCTCAAATTTGATAAAAAAAGTCATCAATATGGGGTAGATGATACATGTTCAAGATTGTGATCATGTTGTGCTCACAACAGTCATTGTAGAGGCACATTGAACCATACATATTCTTGAAAAATAATACTAGTTCCCCCAAAGGGTAATTACATGGGTGTATAAAAATACATTCATAAATTATATTTAAGTGGTTTCTAAAATATTATAATTCAATGTTTCCCATTGTATTAGGAATATTCAATATATTAATTGATTCATTAACTGGCTCCATTGAAATCTAATCCTCAATATCATAGGTTATACAGAGAATGACATTGATAAATAGAGAATCAAGTTCCCATACTATTAATATATCTTCAATGTTGAGTTCCTTATTATAATTACTCAAAATTTAATACATGGATATTACGTCATTTTCTAAAAACATTTCATATATTACTCAATCACACATCCAAAAATATTATTAGTTTAGTGCATTTGGAATCACAAAAAATAAACTTCTAGTATGGTGAAATGTATTCATTATTTCCCAACAAGATATTAGCCATAAATAACACTACATGAATCCTTTAATTATATCTAGGGAAAAATAAATCATTAAAAAGGGGAACTCAAATGCTCAGTAAGGGTAATCAAGGGAGATATGTAAAAATAATCTTAAACATAAGGATGTGAGAACACAGACATAACATTAGAAAATCGTATCCTGCATATAAAATATCATAAGCACAGGTCATGGAGAAATTAATAGAAGTTCATAAGACATGTATCATGAGGAAATAAAGGGAACACACCATTAAATCAAAACATAATAATAAGATATTCAATTTGTGGTAGAGACATTAACATTTAATATCTTTCCCTATAAGTCAAAGTGCATTTCAAAAAGACAATGGGGAACTACATGGGGACCAAACCTATTGGATAGGACACACCACCATCCCTAGACACAATACATTCCATTTAAGGGATTTGGATTCCCAATATTCCCATAATATATTAGGTTTTCCCATATTCCCATTATGGAATGGGTTTCTCCATCTCCACATAATGGATCAATCCTGTCGACTAGTTCCTATATTATCTCATGATATGTTAATCATTACTTAATGAATTTTTCAGAGATATAGGACTCACCCATAAAATAATTAAAACTACACATATGTGTGAAATAATATAATAAATCATTCATCGTAAACATAAAAATAAAACAGATTGAATTATTGAACCAAAAGCTCAATAAATTATATGTAATATCCAATAATGTTATATTATATAGATTTTTTTCGAAAGATCATTTGAAATAATTATTGAGGAAATTATCCTTTACATTTTTGAAATAAAGAACTTTTTAAATTATTTCATACTAATAAAAAATTACCCAATGAAAATAACTTTGAAAAATTATAATTCATTCTTTGAAAATAAATTAAAAAATATATAAAATCAATTTCCTTAAAAAATCATAAAATATCATTTAAAACACCATTAAAATTTTTTTAGAAGACACTGTTTTGAAGGAACACACATTTATGAAATAATAGAAAATTACATTACATGAAAGTCATAATTTCATGAGATAAATGGATATTCATGATAAAATATTTCAAAAGATACTATGTACACCTCATAATTTATGATAGGAATATAATATAACACGTGTCTCAATGAAGTAAAATTGAGAAAACATTACATTACTAATTTGTTATCTTTTGTCCCATAAACTCCAAGAAAGATATATAATAATATAGATATGAAAATACCAAAAAAATTTCATAATATGAATCATAAATTACATTCATGGGGACTATCTACACCATACAAAATAAATGAGTATTTTATAAGATATGTGTCCCACATAAATAAATTTGTGAAAAAAATCCCTCGTTTTATGTCATGACTCTCAACATACTCATGAAAACCACCTATATAATAAATATATGTTTATTATGAATCTATTAAGGAACCATATTAATTTATATAAATCCATATATTATTTACTTATGACTTTATATTATACTCTTATTAACAATTCCATGTTTATGTTATGTTTTTGGTAATGAACATTTTGTTTCTCGTACATATTTGTACTTTTTATTCATGGTAATCATACATATATAAGAATTTAAATATGAAAATGAAACAAAAATCTTATATATTCATTATACATGAGTTTATGGTTATCTAAAAAATATATAAATAATAAATTAAATACACTATTCATGGACACAGTAATCCATATATACGCATGAACGATGCCTCAATTTAATGTACTAATGAAAGAATGAATATAAATGAAATATATTTATATATATTTATATATAAAATCATTAAATTATTATTATTATGTATTATATATCATATAATTTTACTTATATGATACCTAATACAGTCCATGTAAAGTGTTAACGAATGACATCGCTTTGTGAAGACAGTAGTACACATGTCCACAAACAAAGTTATCATATTTCCAAAATATTTAGTGTATAAAGGTATGTGTTATATAATAATAAAATAAGGATAAATACATCATAATTATAATATATCTAAAATTTAAAATTAAATTACATAATTATTTTCATCTTTTATATGGTGAAAATGGATGCACAATTGACATCTGTTTGTGAGGCGGTAGTCTTCCATAATCAGGAACAATGATTGCATGTCCCATTTGAAGGAATTGTGTATGGGTGTAGGTTTAACACTTTATATCAAAACATATCATTATATTTTGGATACAAATTTAATTATTTAAAAACAAAATACAAATAATTTAAGGATTTTATTGAATAAATAAAAAAAAGATTTGTTGATGACCATTACCTCTTCTTTGGGTGTCTTTTTTGGATTTGCACGAAATAACATATTTGATTGGTCATACGAACAAATTAAGGATTCAACGATGAAGGAATCGAAGTTTGTATTAGATTTGGATATATTTTCCTGATCCAAATATAATTTCATTTTTTAATTAAATAAAAGAATAGGTTCCCTTTTATATGAGAAGGAGGGGGGACACTGTTGGAAAATTTTATAATATTAATTAATAATAAATTAAATATGAATGTCAATTCCTTAAAAGGTACGTTTATTTGAAAATATGTAATTATAAGGTTGTAATTTAAGAATCCAATATATTTTATACAAGTTTTATTGTTATTTTAATCCTTATAATTTTGATTTACCCTTAGTTAATCCATTTAAATTTTAACTATGGTAATAAAATTTTCAATATCAAGAGGATGGTGTTTTTTTACCTATAACCTATAAATTGGAATATAAATGGAAAATATAATATATATTCCAACATATCTCATCACTTTTTTCCATATTTATGATATCTATTATTTATAAATAATTTAATAAAATAGTATTTTTATAAAATATCTTAAATGTTAATTTTGACAATATTCATTTCTTTTACATGTTGAAAATAAAATACAGTAAGATAACTTGAAAATAATTTTATTAATAAAAAAAGGATATATTAACTCATAATATAAATTTATAACCGTAATTACATCAAATAAAATTTCAATTAATATATATAATATCATTTAATTGATTATTTTATTAATTGAATAATTACCATATCCTCATTTTGTAATTATTTAAGTTAACTATTTCATAAAAATAAAAATAAAAATTCTATGATATAGATAAATCTTTTCAATTTCATAATAGTACATATAGTTTTAAATATATTCTATTTATATAAAAATCAAAAATATTATACTTATTAAAATTAAGAGTGAAGTTTTTCCACTCTCTTTGATTTTAAAACATTTCAAGCCATTTTCATGGAAATATGTCCATTAAATTATTAAATTTCAATCCTTATTTATTTGGGATCTAACTAAACTATTCCAAAAAATTTTGGGAAACTAATAGTGTCATTATGTAGTCCTTATCAAATAACATTTAACATAAATTGCAATATTTTTCCTTTTACCATGGTAATAAAAATTACCAATGCTACTATTTAAATTTGAAAAAAATAAAATGTAACTTTTTAATAAATTTTCGTATAGGATTAAAAATATGGAATCCATTTTAACTAAAAACATTTCCCATGATAGTGGGTTTTTATAACTTTATCTCTATCATCAAAATGTATTCCAATTTCTCTTCCTAAAAAGGATTTTTCTACAATGGTAAGAATTCTATGTGTAGTACATGTGAAGAATCTGGTATATACATCCTCTATAGAGTATCCTGGAAGAAATAATGAACATGTGATATATTTGGTATAAGTGCGAATGGATATGATAACATTCCAATATGGTAAATAATTTAAATAGGCAATTAGATTCTTGGAATTTAGAAAAGAACATTGAAAATCAAACGTGGATGTTTGAGAATTTCATTATGGGAAAACCAGATCATACAAAAGGTCAATAAAACAATAAATTAATAAAAGCGAAAGTAAAAGGTGAAGATCACCACATAAATTTGATTAAAATAAATTGGAAACATGGACATGAATGAGAATTACAACAATCATATTCTGATGTAGATTGATAGATAACATGATCCTTATAATGTTAATAATCACATAATGATTAATCTTGGACTATCTAAAGGGGCATATGGTTCATAAAAAATGAAGGTAATATAATAAATATTTCGTTTATTGCTAATTTTCCAAATGTTGAAGAATATTCTCAAGAATATATACGTACTTTATTGCATTAGAATTTTTTAAGCATGATATATTCCATCATTTGTTCCTTGATCAATTTCCATATCCGTTCTTACTCCACGAAATGAGGTTGATATTGTAATTCCTAATGAACTAGTGGATCAAAACATCTACAATGAGTTGAGAAGTCATTCCATATGTCTCTAGTCAGCATAACTTCAAAATCGTTGAAACTTGTGATCAAATATTCATAAATCAAAAAAGTAATCTGTAAATATTAATCTAAATTTCAACGTAAAAAATTTCAAAATTAGTTACCCTTCTAAACCTTCCTAAAGGTTAAAATCCATGACTTTAAAAATAATATCACTACAAATAGATTTTATAACTCAAAAAACATGATGTATATCTAATTCTTCAGAAACCAAACATGTGAAGACCATTATCATTTTTCTCAAAAGACATGGTAATAACCCAAATTACCATAAAACCCCTAAGAAAACATACTTGCTTTATATAATTAACAATTTAATTATAACATAAATCCAAAAATTATATAAAATCAATTCATGGTATCGGAAACCAACTTGTAATCTGATTATCCCCAAAATCGTCGATACTATACTTATTTATTTTATTATAATTAAACATCTATATTTTTATTTATCCCATCATCATGCATATATTAAGGGTTGTAATTCCCTTAATAATGTGTTTTCCAAATATATCACCTTATCACCTCAATAACTTTTCATGGTGACCAATACCATTCATCATAATTTCGTAAATCCTTATGGAAAAATACAGTGGACCAAACCATAGATATTTTATTCTTCCAAAATATAGTAAAACTACATCTATAACATCATTAATTAATTCTATTAAATAAATAATTAATCATTCAACCACCTTGTATTCATAGTCTACATCGGAAATAGTGATTGCATTATATTTACCGTTTTGTTTAGATTTAAGAGGTCACTGACACTGATTATAATCAATAACCATTAGATTTGGGAATTAATGAGATAATGAATGTTTTCCTTACACTAAATGTATTAAATTGTTTGTGTAGGGGAAGAGGGGGGAGGGTGGTTTAATTCAATATAATCTTCTCTCTATTCACATCATTATGTAACTTCAACCCATTAATTTAACATTAATTTTCTAGGTGACCCATCATTCCATGCTTGACACATCTACCAGTCCCCTTAAGAGAATCTCCACCATGCTTATTCCCACACATTTAACTAGAAGGAAAATTAATCTTATTTTCTCCATGTTTTTTATTTTTTTATTTAATCTCCCAAAACATTTTCTTGTCAAAACCGAGATATTGATACATAACCCCAACATCCATTTTAATATAGATAGAACATTGGTCAATTAATTCATAACTACTAATTTCCCTTATGGATAACTCCAATCAATGAATTTGTTTTAAGACACTAAAAAATCACTCAAACTTATATTCAGGTAGTATGATAATTCCAGATGTGTACCACACAAGTCTTTTAAATATTCATTCATTGGTTATGAAAGATTCACCATACATTTTCATTAACTAAAGGAATTAATTTTCTATTTTTTTGTGTAAATAATAAACCAAAATTACTTATTGAAAAATAAGTTCTTGAATTCATCGATTTACATGGATTCAGTTTCAAAATAATGCCCCATATTCTTATAAGGCTCTGATATTTTGTTAATTATTATTATTTTAGTTAATTTAACCTTCAGGATATTTCTCATTTCACGTGAAATTGAAAATAGTTTATTGTATATCAAAGAACTATGGTTGGTTCGCATTATACGCAAAACCAAGTTACTTGTGCACTCTACACAAAATAAATCGTAGTTTTCTCTACTCCTAACACTAATTTTACCTTGAGACTTAGTATACATTACACGCAAGACCAACTAGGTGTACACAATACACCACATGGAATTGGAATACATTACATGGAACACTGAGTTTCAAAGATATTTATTTTTTTACTATTATAATTAATTAAACGAGATAATTATAACCCAAAAAATAGACATTGTAATATAAATAGTAATAAGAAATTTTAAAATATTTTTAATAATGGTTTTATATAAATAAAACAAAATAATAATGAATGATATAGTTTTTTGGTAAAGTCTTTATTGGTTTTAAAGTACGACTTTTTCAAACAACCTACATTTTATGTCATTCTATTAAAAAAAATATAATTAATTTTAGACAAATTTATAAATTTAATTTGATAAATTAAATATCATTTTTTGTTTTAGGATGTTGAAATTAGCTTAGTCTGAAATTTTTGGACTTTTTTGACATACAAATTTTTTGATAAATAGTGAAAAATACAGATTTTAATTCTTACCCGCCTTTTTGTATTATTTATTTATAAGGATAAATTATTTTTCAATTTGGTTTCAAGGTTTAATTAGATGATATATTTATCAATTAATCTAATTTTGGTCATTGTAAGAAATGCATTTTGAAATTGGGTATAGAAACCTAGCAACATTTAAGACGTGATTACTTTAGAAACCCACAGTGTTGTCAAGTCGACGAGATTAATTTTAAATTAATTTTGGCCACTTAAGTGATTATAATTGGGAAAAATGGATTCCATATTTAAAATTACAATAAATTATAATATAAAATATTTTCAAATTTTTTTTAACCAAAATTATTAGTGAATATAATTAAAATTAATTACAGTGATTAAGGTAAAATTAAGCTTCACTAAAGACTGAAACATAAATTTAGAATAAAAAAAGATGATAATTTGTAAAAAAACATTTTTTTGACAATTATTATACAATAAATACTCCATTATTGAGTTTTCTAGGATTTTATGAATTTTTATGTAAAAATGGGGCCACACATAACTTGTTATCAAAAATTCCATGCGTCTCCTTTTCCTTCCCTATAAAAGGGATGAATTTATCTCTATTATTAACACCTCTAAAAGAACTTATGTTTTAGAAACATATTCCCAATAAAAATAAAAACAAATTTAAATTCCTCCTAGAAAAATTTACATGAGAATAAAGATATGCAAGGAATATTTTTGGCACAATCCAAATGTTGTTACCCGATTAGGAGGTAACATCATCTCTCAAGCTTCATTATCCTTTTTTTCCACTCCCTACACCCTCTTTATTCCATGATTTAATAACCACACTAGTTTCCAAAATATATTAGAATTTTTATTAATCTATGTACTATACCAAAACTTACTCACACCTTCATCCAATGGGTAATGAACACACTGTTTATGTGTACATTGAACTATTACCTCGTGAAATGATGATTGTTAATTTTTCTTTTACCACCTCTAATGGTAGACATTATGATGGAAACTCTATTTTTATATTTTATTAATTATACTTATTATATATTTCAACTTATTTAACCCTCTTACAACACATGTCTCTTTTAGTTCTAATTGGGGTAAATAAGATCTTTTTTCTAGAGGAAGTGTGTACTAGTGGCCCTCATAGCGATGTGATTCATTCACACACTAAATGGATTGTTTTAAGGACGGGATATGTGATCCTATATGATATATAATATATAATAATTATACATTAATAAATATATATATGTATATATATATATACACATATATCATTTACCATCTTTTTTTAATATGAAAATTAAAACTAAAACTTCATTCATGCAAATGTACAATTTACCATCTCCATGAATTGAGTATAACATTTCGTATATATTTATTATATAGATTATTATAATAAAAATATTATGAATATACATGATATTTATATAAATATTTACATTCTTGAATCATTATGTAATATTAAGGACAAAATATATAACAAATTAAGACATATGTGAAGAACAAAGCGAATATTACCCGAAGTGAAACCTTAACATAGGATTGTTAACAATATGGTAATATAAGGTAATGAAAAAAATATGGTATCATATATAATAATATATTTCATTAAAATATGTATAATAAGATTAAATTTTTATTAACTAATCTTGTACGATTATGAAGAGAGTCAAGACACAAGGTAAGGGGATTTCATCTCACTTTTTATTTCAGTGAGATACATGCTTTATTCACCACTCATTCCTTTTATGGGCTGTAAATACTTCCCTTTGATGTATTCAATGATTAATATACTTATATTTTTAAGAATTTAAATATGAATATTATGATCATTCTTTCATGGGGTTTATGTTTCAAATGTTACCTATTGGTAAAATAGTTCTGTCTCATTTTTCCTTCTTTGAGACTCATGTTTTGTTATGAACCTAATTTTTTTTTGAGGTGTATATAATTGCATTTTTCATGTCATAACATGAAAATACTTCTTTGATGAAATATTTCCAAGAATATCTCCATAACACTAATGATGTTTCTTATCATATTGTTATTCATGATATATTCATACATTGGTACTGTTTTTTCCAATCATTGGTATATAAAATAGTTAAGAAGGTGTTTTCAAGAAATATTAACTTTACCCTATCATTGGATGGAAATTTGTGTTCCGTAAAAATCAAGTTTTCTAAAATGTGTTTTCAATAATATTGTACCCTTTCCATTAATATTTAAAAGTGATTTTCCCTTTTTTCGATTACCAATCTATTCAAAGGAATCTTCGTGTCTCTTTTCAAATAAGTTATTTTTATAACCTTTTAAGTGTGAGAAAAGAATGTTCTTTTTCGCTCGTATGAGATTTATGGATTTACCCACTTTCATTTCATTGTATCCACCTTTAACTTTTTAAAAGGTTAATTATTATGAAAATATTTTTAAAATTAATTTTCAAGTATTTTGTTTTCAAAATGTTTTCAAAACTTATTTATTATTTTTAAATTTATATTAAAAGAAACGGTTTTTAAATTATTTTCAATACTCCTTCATATGTTTTCACGTGTAATGGTTTCTAAATTTTTTTAAATATTTATTTTTATGTTATTAATGAATTATCTATGAAATGGTTTTCATAATGTTATCAAGATTTCTATACATTATTTCAAGGTGTTTCCAAAAAAAAATGTTTTTAAAATGTTTTGATGATTATTTAATTAGGTTTCTAGGAATAAGGGTTCCAAAATAATTTCATGTCTTCTTTATAATAATTCATGGTATTTTATAATAAAATTATTTTATAATGGATTTATGGATTAATTTTTTTTTTTCAAATAATAAAAGATATTTTAGTTATGAAATATTTTTAAAATACATTTCAAAATTATTTTCCAAACAAGATGCGATTCTTTGAATTTATACATGTATTTCTTGGAAATTATCTAAAGGTTCCACTCATATTAACTATATTAATGTGTATTGGTTAATTTCAAGGTCATTATGAATCCAATTTCCCTTTCACAGGTTATATGTTAATGAAAAATATATCTCTTTCATAGGTTATTATTTTGATTAAATGATTATGAAACATGTATGTATTTTATAAGGTTATGATATGTCTACAAGTTTATGGTATGCATTTAATTTCATGGATTATGATATTATTATTTATCATTATTTGGAACATGTATGTATGATTTCATTTTATGATGGGTGGGAACTGTATCTCCCACAAATGCATTGGTTAAATATTTATATATCATGAGAAATTCATGGATACAATGAGAAATGGACTCTGCTCAATATTATAATGATTTAATGAGAAATGATCAAAGCTTATTATTTCAAGGATGTAACGAGAAATGAAATAAGTTCAGTATTACAGGGTTGCAATTAAGAGTGAACTTGGTTCAGTAATAGAGAAATGGAACTGGGTGTGAAACCAATTCAACAATGGAATTTATCCCGTAAGATGGCCTTGGTAGTTATTCCATTACTACAATGGAATTATTTATATATGATTATATTTCTTCCACAATTCCATGTCTTATTCCTATATTATTATTTTAGGAATTATGTTATTTTTTTAATTAATATTAATGACTTATGAAAATCTATGATTTAATACACGATTCATGAATATAATCTTTGATATGCAAGGTGTGGTATTATATTTTCATGACCATGTTCTCATACCATTAAACTCATCATTATGCCTATATTTTACCCTTTTACCCTTATTTATAATTTTATCTCTCCTCGTTTTAGGGTTCTTTCCCCCTGTTATAAATAGATTTTTTATTTTTGATGTGTCTAAGAAGGGTACTAGTAAAGAAGAACCTATTCATAGATAATGTATCTCATTTACGAACTAGTTTATATTTTTTCATGCTTCTAAAGGAACTATACTATTAGGGACTTTGGTCATATATTTTTATATCATTTTAAGTATTATTCCAAAGTTATGTAAAGTCTATGTGTGAAAAGTGAGGTTCCCTATAGTTGGTATTAGGAAAAAAGATTATTTATAATTTTGATGATTTAATGATAAAAAATTAGTTATATCCCTAAAGATATATCTAATGATATATTTAAGGATAAAGATATGCATAGAAACATTTCCTAGAATTTTGGTAAAGGATAGAGTGAGAAGTTTCCTAGAAATAATTACACGACTTGATACTAAAAGTGGATGTGGATTTGGAATATATGTACTAAGGAGTAACAAATCATACAAGAATTAATGGGCTTATCTCTAGGTAATATGGTACATATAATAGTCCTGGTTGGACACATTGTATAACACTCCCTAGGGATATGCATTGGGAGTTCAAAAACTCTTCATGAACCAACATGAAGAATTTAAATATAAGTTAGATATGAATAACCTATGTTGAACCTAGGGTGTTATAGATTAAGTAATGTTTCATTATTTAGGAATATTATAAGTAATTATTTTCATGACTATTTTGTTTTCTAATATGATGAGTAATTATAACACAATGATTCTAGTAATGGTCAATGATGGTAATTAGAAGGAACTCGATTAAAGATGAATGTGATGGCCAATTTTATAATGGGAATTCATGTGGGATGATCACTATAGTTAAAGATGATGTGATCATACCTAATCTATTTTAAGGTATCATGATTAACATAGTTTCCCTTAACCAACTCTCAGACTCACCAAGGAAGATAAAGAAAGAGTTTTTTAAGAGTTCGCGCAATGGAGACCACGAAGGAAAGAGAATTCAGCTTCTGTTGTGTCAAAAATATGGATAGAATCTCATAATTGAATGTTATAGAGGAATAAAAATATTTTTTACTATTTAATGAAAAGTAACCTAGAAACTTGTTGCAAGGTAAAAATGATGAGTTCTATTAAAAAAATGGATGAGAATATTAACACCCCTCAAACACCATTGAAGGTTAATAGTTTTTAGACTGGAATAAACAGACATTATGATACTTAACGTCCCCAGTGGAATGATCCTAAAGTGGATCAACGAGGTGGTACGAGTAATGGTTACATTTTGGATGATTAAGAGACAACATATGAAATGTAAAATGAAATAGTTCTTGTGTAAAAGGATGAGGTAGCCTTGATAATGGAAAAAATGGGGTGTAATAATAAAAGATTTTATGTATTTAGAGTTAATAATTATGTTACATGAAACGTGAGATATATAAGGATTGTTCAATTTATGTTATTCCCTAAAGATTTAAAATAACACTTTTAATGGTTATGATGGAATAGAAAAGTGATATAATGAAAGGAGATGTCCTTGGAAAACAAATGATTAAGGGAACGATAAACCATAACATATTCCTTGAGTTATAATAATATTATTTGAATAATGATATTTTGGATGTGAATAAGTTAATTAGATGATAAAGATTACCTATGAACTAATTAAGGACCATTTGATAAGTTGTTAATGCTATCGTGCATGAATTTTACAACTTCATGGATTTCTGGAATATATCCAATAATCTATGGAATAAGGAAGTATTCATTTTTTCTGAAAGGATTTATGGTAATTAAGGTTATTACTATCTTCCAAGAGAATTTACAATAAGGGTATTCACATGTTTGGAATGGGACCACCAAGAGCTACTTTGTGATATAAGGGGGATCAATGTTTAGATGATTTCATGACTTTTTTCTAATGTTTTGTATTTTCAAATATCAAAAGGGTTTTAAAGTTAACAATACATGAGAATATTAAGTTAAACCTTAAAGGAAGTATTTATGTATTAAGATTGAATTGAAACCATTTGTTAATCAGTTATTTAGGAATTAACCTTATTTAAAGGATGTTCAACATCTATTGGAAATACTATATCCATGTTTTTAGAACAGGACATCAAATATTTCAGGTGGAAACAAATCATGTCTGGAGAGGCTGGGGGTCTTCAACCCATGAATGAAGGATGATAAAGGTTATTCACCTACCACTAGCCTACACGATGTCCTAGTTAATGTATAATTATTTTTAATGAATAACAATTTATAATGAAATAGTAGTGTTAATTTTCATATATAAGATTAAGGAATTAAACATATTGATTTTTGAGAAAATTTATAACTAAACAGTTATACATTTCACCCTTTTATGGGCCTTAAGATCTGCTAAAACTGTGTTTTAGAACAATAGACATCAAAGTTAATTTATGGATGTTGATTACATGAAGTAATAGATGAATTATAAATTGATAAAGGGTCAAATAAAAGAATGAAAATTTGTTTATATAAATATATAATATAAGTTTATTTCCTAATATTATTGTTCAATAAAATAATTTCTCAAAGATTGGATAAGGATAAAAATAATCTTTCCTAATACCTTAATTGTTTTTCAATAAATGGCCTTATAAATCATTATAGATTTATGACTTTTAGGCCCTTAACATTTCATTTTCCATTCAATTATTTGTGATTAATGACCTCAACCACTCCCTATAAATATTTATGATTTTACTCAATGTCCAATATACACTCCCAAACTATGTTATCCTATGTAGACACCTAGTCATATGTTACATTGGGTTACCATTATTGTTCCAACTTTCCCTTTTAATGGATCTTTTTGTATCCATTTTTTTCGATTGTTTTCTATGAATAATGCTTTAAAACATTAAAACATTGATAACCTAGACTAATTACAAGGAAATAATTGGGGGGGGGGGGTGGTAGAATGTAACAACCTATGATTTTGGGAATTATTATTATTTTATTTAATTTATCCTTTTCTTTATTTTTCAATTCACGTAAGACTGAAAATTGTTTTTTTATAATAAAGAACTATGTTTGGCTTGCATTATACACAACATCATGTTAATCATGCAGTACATCCATCAAAATTTTTAGTTTTATCTACATTGTACAACAAATTAATCTTTATTATTAGTGTACATTACATGAAAAAATTTCTTGGTGTATGTGAAATGCCATACCGACTTGGGATACAATACACATAACACTGAGTTTCTACAAAATATATTCTTGTTGTTATAATTATTTAAATGTGATAATTATAACATATCCATTAAACATAGTAATATAAATAGTAATAAGTACTTATAAATATTTTTTAATGGTTTTATATAAATTTAAAATTTTTATAATGAATGATATACATTTTGGTAAGTCCCTTATATGTTTTAAAACTATTTTCTCAAATAAAATACTTTTCAATTCATTCTGTGAAAAAAATATAATAAATTTTAGACACATTCATAAATTAAATTTGATAAAATAAAAATAATTTTCAGTTTTAGGATCTTTTAAATATCTTAGGTGATGTTTTGGGTTTTTATCCGAGGAAATTCATTTTTTGGATGAATAGTGAAAAATACCAAATTTTAATTCAAAACATCATTTTTATCTAATGTATTTATAAGTTTAAATTACATATTTTAAAGTTTAATTTGATCATATTTTTATCAATATAATCCAATTTAGGTTATTTTAATATTTTCAGTTTGAAATTGGGTATAAAAACATTGCAGTAGTTTGAAATGTTTACTTTAAAACCCCTCAATGTCATCCCGTAAACGAGATTAATTTTAAATTTATTTCTGACACTGATTTGATTATAATTTGGGAAAATGTAATTCATATTTGGAGTAAAAATACTTTATAATTTCTAATACGCTTAAAATATATATTTACCGAAAATAATAGTGAATTCAATTAAAATTAATTACATCAAATTAGGTAAAATTAAGATTAACTAAGGACTAAACCATAAATTTAAGATTCAAAATGAATTTTACATATGTAAAAAACCCATTTGTTTTCCATTATTAATCCATCAACATTAATTTTTTGTGTTTGTTTTTTTAATGACATTTTAGGTAAAAACATTGGTACACCTTACTTGTTTTAAAAAATTCATGTGTTTCCTTTTCCTTCCCAATAAAATGCCACCACCTCTTCCTCTTCTTCATACCACTCAATCCTCCTAGGTGATCCCAATATCAGCCAATAAACTTACCAACATCTATAAATTACTCCTAGAATCATTCCCTTTGACTGAAATATATCAAATTAATCTTTTTGTCACAAAAGAAAAGGAGTTACCCGATTAATAGGTAACATATTCTTTCAATATCAATTATTTTAATTTCTTTTTCCACCTCCTCCACTCTCTTTATTCGCTGAAGTTATTAAAAAACTAGTATCCTCTATATACATGGATTTTTAATGATATTTTTTCTACCAACAATTATACATACCTCCATATAATGGGCAATGAAAATACTCATTATCTGTACAACGAACTACCTTCTCATGAAATGATGATTGTTCATTTTTCCTTCACCTCCTCTCATGGTGGACATATTGAGGAAAAATATATTTTAAAATATTAAATATTATATTTATTATATCTTTAAGCTTTTTTTTCCTTTTAAAACAAATTTTTTTTTTACTTTCTATTTTTTGTGAATCCATTAATTTAGTTTGAGGAAGTGTGGACTACTGCCCCCCCCCCCTCAAAAGCGACACGATTTATTCCACACTACAAGGAATGTATTAAGGATGGATTTAGTGAACCGATATGATATATATCATATAATTATGAAACTATAATTAATATATGTATACATATATCTTTATATACATATATAATTTACCTTCTTTATATTAATACGACAAAAAAACGGAAACAATGTTCATGCGTACGTACGGCTTAACGTCTACCTAAATAGTGTATTCCATTTCATAATTATATATTTTATAATTTATTTTAATAAATATATATTGAATATTCCTGATATTTATATCATGGTTACATTCTATTTTCTTGATATAAGTAGAAGTTTCATTGATAAACAAATTAAGACACACGAGAAGAACATAGCGAATAATACCCAAAGTGAATTATTAACATTAGATTGTAAAAAAGTGGGTAATATAAGTTCATGATGAAACCATATATTTTATTATATATAAGAATATTATTATATAAAATATGTATAATATACTAACATTAATTAATCAAGAAGCATGTATGAGTATGATGATAATCGAGGCACAAGGCATGTTGATTACATATCACTTTTTATTTCTGTGAGATACATGCTTTATTCGCAACCCATTCATTTTTTATGATCTGTATACATACCATGGATTTATTCAGTTATTATTATAAATAAATTTATGTGTATTTAAATACCCATTTTATGATATTTACATCATGGGTTTTAGGTTTCAAAAGATACCTATCATTAAAATAGTTTTGTCTCAATTTAGTTTCTTTGAGACTCATGTTTTGTTATGTACCTAAATTATTTTTGAGGTGTATATAAATAAATTTTATATGTTATATAATGAATACACTTAGTTTCATGATATTTTATGATTCATGTAATTTATTTTTCTTACATGGATAGTACAGACTCTTATAACCAAACGGTATGTGTTTACTAAAACAATCTCATCGCTTTTTTAGACTGTTAATGATTATGATTCATTGATGAAGTATTATCATCCGTCCCTCAAGAAAGCTCATGAATTTTATTCTCCTATGATTATTCATGATATAATCATATATTGGTACCTTTTGTTCAACTCTTTGGTTTATATGAAAGTTAAGAAATTATTTTTAAGAATCCATGAATTTACCCCCTCTTTGGTCGGAAATCTATATCCCTTCAAAACCATGTTCTGTAAAATGATTTTAAAACAACATTGTACCATTATAAAATAAATTTTAAAATAAATTTTTAGCTTTTTTATTTTATAATTCACTTCAACGTAATATTCTTTTCACTTTCTGATCAATGTATTTTTTCTAAACATTTTACTATACAAAAGGACTATTATTTTTAGCTCATACAACATGTATGGATTTACCCACCATCATTTCTTTGATGATTACCTTTAATTTTTAAAAGGTAAATTTTTAAGAATATATTTTTAAAATTAATGTTAATTACAAATTTTTTGAAAATGTTTTCATCATATAATTACATGTTTTCAATGTATTTTTAAATAAATGTTTTTCCATATAAATTCAAGATTCATTCAAATGTCTTCAAGTAAATTCATTTTCAAAATGTTTTCAAGAGTAATTTATATGTTTTTAAATTTTATTCAAATAAATTATTTTCATATCGTTTTCATATTTTTGATACAAGTTTTCATTGTGTTTTCAAATAAAAAAAGGTTTTTAAAATGTTTTGATGTTTATTTTCTAAGTTTTCACGGGAAAAGGATTTCAAAATGATTTAAATTCCACTTTATAAGTATAAGGTATTTTGTAAAAAAATAATTTTTAAATGGCGTAATTCATTAGAAAAACTATTCTAAAGAAGAAATGATATTTTACTGAAGATATTTTATCAAATGAAATTTCAAAATTAGTTTCCAAATAAGATGGAATCTGTTAATATTACTCATGATTATATAGGAAATGATATAATGGTTGAATTCATATTAATTCTATGAATGGGTTATGATTAATGTCATAGTATTTATGAAAATTTCTTCCCTTTCATGGGTTATATGTTAATAATATCATTTTCTCTATCATGTGTTGTTATTATTTTGATGAAATGATTATAAAACCCAAATATTTTTTCCATAGGTTAGGATATATTTACTTGTTTTTTATATCCATTTCATTGCCTAGGTTATGATATGATTTTTTATGATTCTATGGTCAATGTATGTATGATTTCATTATGAGATGTGTGGGAATAATATCTCTCTCCAATGCATCAGGTAATCTTTTATATATCATGAGAAGCCCATGGGTGGAATGAGAAATGAAATAATATCATTGTTACAGTGCTAGAAGGGGAGATGAAATCAGTTTAGTATAATAGGGTCGGAATAGGAAATGAACATGATTCAGTATTTTAGGGCTAGAACAATGAGGGAACTTGATTCATTAATATAGGGTGGGAATTGTGTGTGAAAATGATTTATTAAAATATTTTTCCACTAAGATCATCTTGGTAGTAATTCCATGACTACTATGGAGATCATTATATATGGTTATTTTTCATCC
The DNA here is from genome assembly GCA_963277665.1 of Viscum album. Lineage (NCBI taxonomy): Eukaryota > Viridiplantae > Streptophyta > Magnoliopsida > Santalales > Viscaceae > Viscum > Viscum album. The sequence continues at coordinate 36,628,819 of OY728131.1, forward strand.
ACAATTCCATGTTTTATTCATATGTTATTGTTATCGATTATGGTCTTTACGTTCTTATGATTTTTGTCTTATGAACTTCCAATATATATAACATGACTCATGTATATAATCTTTAATATGCAGAGTGTTTTATTATATATTCATGATCATGTTCTCATACCATTATGTTGATGATTATGCATACATATATGTTACGAATCAACCCTCGTTAACCCTAAACCGTTAACCCTAGTCAATCTTGGGCATGGCCCAAGGGGCGTTCACAATCCCCATAGGCCGGAAAATTGTGCCGGACAATAATAGACTATATTAGGGAATGATTTTCCCAATAATTTATAATGAAACGAAATAGAGGAATGTTGAATGAAGCAGTTCAATATGATTAAAACTGAACTGAACATCATATATAAAAAATCAAAAAAAACACCAACCCATACAACAAGACCAAAAAAACCACCACATGATATCTATGTGACCCCATAGGTCACTCTAAAAAAATGATCCAGTGTCTCCCATGGAGATCAGACTCAAGATAAAACCATCACCAAAGGATAAAAATTGAAAAGAACTATATGCATGAGAATTAGGACTCATTAGGATAACCCACTAATCTATTATGAATTCAAATTATTTAAAATAAAAGATACAAAAACATCATGTTTGAACTAAAATATATAACAATAATATTTTCTACACATTTTACCAAAGAAATATGGCCCATTTATCTCATTTATTTCAAAACAAGGTTCATTATTAGTAGTGAAACATTATCATTTTGAATGGGAAAGTGATTCTGACATTTTCAACATTCACCAAAATGGAGGAAAGAAATTTCATTTAAAAACATTTCACATATACCCTTTTTAAACAAACACATCACATTCTAGGAAAAACAAAACACTAGATGTCCCCATAATGATCATATAACAAGGGTAATGGAAATAAGACACATGTATCTCAATCAGCACTATAAGAAACTATGTTCTAATAGACCTGGGGGAACCTATGAGAACTTGAATAATCGAGAACATACTAATACATGAGGCCACTCTTTAGTAGTATGCCACACACGATGAAATAAAAAACTCTCTAACACTCCCATCCACCCTAACTCATGACATACAAATAGGAATATCCCATAATAATAATCCCATATATATCCACCTACTATAGCCCCAGGCTAGTGCGTAAACTAGAATGTGCAAGAATCATTCTCCAAAAATTCTCTCACTCTTCCAGGTTGCAATTTATAATATCTAATGGGGGTGATCCGACCAATACCATCCAATCATCTAATCACAAGAATATATAATAATAATTATTCACCAACATGCCTCAAAACGAGTCACCCCATACGATCGAATCTCATTCCATAGAAAGAATACAGATAAAGGATTACCTACTAAGGATCTCCAATATCTATAATGGATCATAAGGTATCAACAATGAGGGCATAATATCCAATAAATATGAAGAAATCATGAGAATTTTCCAAAGGAGGTTTTCAAAAAAAAACATCATGTGTTTCATGATGTTTCAAAACGGGGATAAACACATTTATCTCAGAATAATCATTTATCAAAGATACTAATAAAAATTTCATAAAGTTTGTAAACTTACCATTATTAATTTAAAAATTCATTTACAAAATCCCCTAAAAATATACATATTACAGTTTCATGTAATGTTTTTTATAGAAACGTCAAACTTTCTATTCACCAACAACTCATGCCCAACAATAATAAAATCCCACACCGATTACTTGATAAAAACCAAAACAAAGTGGGAAATTCAAAAAAGGAAACCCAAAAATCATTTCAAAAGTTTCCAATATATTTAAAAATCCAATACATGCATTTTATATCATAAATATCCCATAATGGAAAAATAATCATTAAATCAGACACTTCATGGGAATTGTTTAACACATAAATCTATTTATAACAGAATAAGGCATAGAACACCACTTTTCAAATATAAAAATCCAAACCAAGTATCAGAAATCAATATTTATTAATCACAGGAAGTTAAAAAAAATAATGAATCTAGTATTAAAAAAGGCATGCACATTGGGAAACCTTCTTTGAATCCATGGTGCATCAACAACACACGCAAGAGATCACTCCACGAGGGTTCCAAAACCCTAGTTTTCTAAAGAGGGACCCAAAAAGAACAAAATAAAAAACATAAAACAAGGGAGAATCAAATCCTAGGAAGACATGGAAATGGGGTATTATAAAGTCTAGAAGAAATGGGAGGATAAGAATGAGCAAGATGAATTAAATATATTACATTGAGATATTTTCCCAAAATCTCAAAGAAATCTATATATCAACACTGAAGGAGGAAGAAGGAATCTTGGAGAAATAAGGAGAGGCCCCATAGGAATGTAAAAACAAGGAAGATGATGAAATGGGTGGATTCATTGTTAATATAATATAAGGGTATAATTAGAGTTTCACACTTTTTAAGAAATGGGTAGTCATACGGTTAGGCCACATGGTTTACCAAACTGTGCGCCAACCATACGGTAGACACTACTTGCAAGAAAATCAATGGCATGACCAACCTGCATGGTTTCACATAATGTACATAGACCATGTGATAGTTTCTTCCTAAAACGACCACCAGACACATGACTACCTGGGTTTGGCTGCACGGTTTACAAATATATGTGTTGACTATACACAGGTCACTCCCAAGACAAATTTTCTATATTTTCTCAAAAACTCCCAAAAAAACTAATGGAATTCCAAAGCAAAAATGAAATACAAATAAACACTTAATAATCGAACCCCCATAATATCCTGAACATTAGATAAGGAACAAGATTACCAATGAACCAGAACATACGATATGAAATGAAAACTCAGGTGTGACAATTCCCCCCCACCACTAATGCTTTCCCCCCAGAAAGCCACACCATTCTCCAGTTTATTGACAAATGAATAAATATTCTATATCCACACAATCAAACCGCTTATGTAATAGAAATTTCATCCACTACCATGGAAACCTATGTCTCTCTCTTGAAATAGGACAATAACTCTAAACCATCCTGAAGTAACATCTCAAAAAAGAATGGGGAAGATCAATCACCACATCCACAAACATACCTATAATAAGACTGTTGGGTCTCCTATCGGTAATTTTAATGCCTACCGAAACTGAAGTGGGGATGAGAAACCAATGACTTCAATAGAAATCTTCTTCAACTAGTCTAACACAAAAACCAAACTAGAAGTAAATCACCAATTGAGGTGAGGCCAGAATGGTCTCCCCACCATTAGAAAACATCTAGTACCCAATATATTATTGGGAGAAAACTCAATGAGACCCATGGTGTGTCTCCCCACCATTAATAACCTACTAGAACTAACCAATCAAGAATTAAACATGAACTAAAATCAGGCCTTTCCAACACCAAAAAACCCAAAACTATTTCACAACAACATACAAACCAAGGCTAAGAAGAACACAACAAGAACATGTTAACCAACCAATCCTAAATGGAGGGGACAAAAACAAATCCATTACTTCATGTAACCTCGTGATTTACGAATACACACCATCTTCATTATGACACCTATGAATAGAGTTCTTGTAGTTGAAGAATATCCAACATTTTAGTATGGAATTTATAATCTCAACAAGGAACATGCATCACTTGATTAGACAAAATAAAGACCGATATTATGAAATAGATATCACAAATTCATTTTAAACAATAGTTATCAATAGACTCAGAACAGTAATTTCATTTCAAACACCGAAACACCACAAAAAAACCACCACAAAAAAAATAACATCTTCCCTAAATGAAATATATATCAAGGAAAATTTAAATGAGTTATTAAAAGCACATCACTTATGAAAGATGTATCAATGAATATTTATAGAAACTCCATGAAAAAAACGATTCAAATCACCCAATTATCCAAAAACATGGATTGGTTTTATAATATTTAGTAATTATTTCTTCTTGTGACCCAGATTTCCACACTAATAACAATCTAAAATCACTTTCGGAGAAGAGTATGATGGAAGATCTAGAGGCCTCTTGATTCTACACCCTCCTCCAACAACATTCAATTGCTTTATCATATACTTATTGGAATTATACCAACTAATACCAATTTTTGATGGAGGGAGGAAAACCTAGAGAAATCCTACAATCACATATTCAATATGAATAGCTTACCTTAACAAATAAGTAGAAGATGTTTGGTTGAAATTTGATACCTTCAACTGTAGATTCTGACAAATACCTAACACAAAATGTCAATCCTTCATGGAATCATCTCCAACATACTCCATAACTTGAGGAACTAGGTCCATAAAACAAGGGAAATTATCCATAACTGATAACTATACCTAATAAAAACACATATTTATCATGTTTCTCATCCTTTATTTCTCAGAGAAATAGTGGGAGATGAGAAAAACCCTGAAGAACACCAATGTATGTTCTTCACAAGGCTTGTTCTGAGATATTGACTTCCACCACTTCCAATGTTAACCTTCAATCTTGAATTCCACCAGATTAATCACCAAAACTCATAAAATTCAATGAGGATAAAGTCCCTTCAATATTTTCCATCCACTCTTCCACTTCAAGAGGATATTCTAGTCAATAAAAGAGACGTGTATCTAGTTTCTGAAACTCAAGAAAAGAAACCTTAGGTTTATCAATTGATAAACCCAGTAATAGGTAATCACAAGTTTTCACACTATGACAATCCTACAAAATATCCATGGGAAAAAATACTAGAAAAAAGAAAATACAAGAACAAAATCAAGACCAACTCAATAATCAGGATGATCAAGGGAAAACACAATGTTGGAATCAAAATATTAACATTAGAAAAAAACCACTGTTAATGTCAAAACATTACCTTTGAAATGTTTTAAATAATAAAAACTAAATCTGTTAGTTGAATATTCACCGATGGATTTCGTTAGTGTCTCACTCACATTCACGTTTCTATTCCACCCTAGGTACCCATCCACCATGAAATATTGGGAATCTTTCCATATTTACAAATACCAACATGCATGTGGGAACCCATGAGAACACCAAGGCTAAATAAATATCCTCATTTTGTGAGATAATAATTCAACCCAATTAAAAAACCATGATCCTTAAAAAAGAACACTAACCACTGAGTCAGAAACCATTTTCAGTTTCTACACATCAATCCATTTTACCATGCTCAAAAAAAAACCACAGATAATTCCATAAAAAATCCTTTTCCTTTCATTCAAAACATAGTTACCGCAATTAAAAATACCTAATTTCATCAATTACTATTTTTTTAAAAACACAGTCTTTTTCATTTGAAAAGGAAATCCATATAAAATCCATTTTACATAAACTCCAAATCTTGTTTATAAAATCCCAATTTCATTAAATCCATTCAATTTTACCCCCGATTGTAATTTTAAAAAGTTCATATTTATAAAGTCTTACACAAATTCAATTATAAAAATACCATTTCCCACTTTCCAAAATACCATCAACTACCATTAAAAACTAATTTTCACAAATCCAACGTAACGTCTTTCAAAATAATTTCCATAATTCAATGAAGACTAAATGAGACTCATAATATGGAACAAGTGTTGGTGGGTGACTTGACTATATGGTTGTAAAACATATGCCAAACCCACCTCCAACACTGAGATACTTCTATCGCAATGACTCTATCTCCACATGGTATTGAAGAACCTATAATACCATAGAGGACTATATCGAAACTCCCTTTTTCATAAAGGAATCACTAAAAAAATATTTATAAACCAAAAATATTAACAAAAATGGACTTCCCATGGAAAACCCATGGATTAGAATGAGCAAGATCTCAGGATGCTATTCTGGAACCTACCTGTCGAATCCCAATAATCCTACTCCATCAGCCTAGACATCCCTATTTAAAAATTTTAATATAAAAAGAAAGGTCCTCTATGAGATAACATAGATATGATACCATTTTATCACAAACCAACCTGTGTCATCCCTGAACTGGTCAGTAAATCCAGTATGTGGTATGGCTCAGGCGGCATTCCCAATCTCCAAGCGGTGGGAACTCATTCTGGGAATCAACAGAGTACAAAAGAGAATGATTTATCCCAATAAATAATATTGAAACTAAAATGTGAAAATATCAACATATCAAATCAATATTAATTAAACATAATTGAACATATTATATAAAAAATATGAAAATTCAACCAACTCCTACAACAATACCAAACAACTAAACAAAAAGAATTTCTCCATGTGAACCCGTAGGTCACTCTCTAACAAAAAGATCCATTGTCACCCAAGGTGATTGAACTCAAGCTAAAACTTTCACCAATGACTAAAAGAAGAAAAGAACTATAGGTGTGAGTATTAAAACTCATTAGGGTATCCTTATAATCTACTCCCAATTGACTTTCTCTAAAATAAAAGATAGATCAACTTCATGTTCATTCTACAATATAGAAAAATAATATTTTCTACCCATTTTACTTAAAAATAATCTATAATCCATTTCTCTATTTAATATCAAAACCATGTTTATTACAAATAGTGAAACATTAACATTATCAAGGGTAAAGTGACACATACATTTCCAAGTTTCATAAAATAGGATAAAACCCTTTTCTTTAGAAACATTTTTCATAAACCCTTTTTAATCCAAAACATCACTTTCCATGAAAATGCACCACACGATAAGGCACTATAATGATCATATGACTTGGGAAATGGAAATAATAACACATGTATGTCAGTCATCATGATAAGAATCTAAGTGCTAATAGAAATGGGTGAACCTAAGAGATCATTAATAATCCATAAGATACCAAAACACGATACCCATACCTGGTAGCATGCCACACATGATGAAATCAAAAACTCCATAACACTCTCATCCACAATTACTTAGGACAGATAGAGGGGAAAATACCAGAGTAATAAACCCAAATATTTGCACCTACAATGGGCCACCATATAATGTGTAAGATAAAAAATGAAACTATAATTATATGAAAATTATCTCACTATTCAAGACTCCTATATGCCATCTATAAAGGTGCTGGTATAACCAATTCATTCTGAGAATTCAATCACAAGCATATAAAATAATAATTATTTAATAATATGCATCACCCTGAGTCACCCCATTGGATCGACTCACATAGAATAGAAGGAATATAACTCAAGGAGTCCCTACCGATGACCTCCAATTACCATAATGAATCACAAGGACTCTATAATGAAGAAACACTATCCATTAAATATTAATAAATAATGAGAATCATACAATGGATGTATTTAAAATAAATACCTTCACCATTTTCACTAAGATTCCAAACCAGCCTTTCAGCATTTTTATCAAAACCAATATTTATCAAATATACAAATCCACCTTTTATAAAGGGTGTAAAAACACCATTTACCATTTAAAAATCATTTAGAAAATTCCTTTAAAAAATTCACAATACACTTTCCAGGAAAAACCATTTATATAAAAATGCTATAGGGGAAATTCTTTCGAATTTCATGCCCAAAACATTAAAAATCCATCAACAATTCCTTCATTAAAACCAAAACCACTTGGGAAACCCATAAAAGGAACCAAACATCATTTATCATGTTTCAAATATATTTACAAGTCCAAAACATACATTTAAATCATAAATCGCCAATAAAGTCCACCCATGAATTTAATAAAACACATGGTTTCCATTGTTTAACAAAACAACTGTATCTTTCACACAACAAAGAATAAGAAACCCCATTTCACAAAAAAAAACTAACCCCAAGATCATACATCAATATTTATTAATCAAAATAGGTGAGTTGATAATGAAACAAATTAATATTAAATTAAAAAGGAAAGCACCAAGGTTAACTTACCTTTGATCCATGGTGCATCAGCAACGCATGCCCGAGATCACTCCACGAGGGTTCTAAAACCCTAGATATATGAATAGAGAACTTAAAAGAACAAAAACCCAACATAAAATATGGTAAAATCATAAACTAGGTCTTCATGACTATGAGAGAAGATAAAATCAAGAATAAATGGAAGGAGAAGGAAGAGGGAGATGGAAGGATGAGATTACCTTGAGAGATTTTCCAAAAATCATAATGAAATAATTAGATCCACACCCAAGGATGAAGAAGGAAGCATGGAAAAAATGATTTGACTCCATAGGGTTGTAAAAACTATGTATAGGATTAAATGGGAAGATATTTGGTTAATATTCAATTAGTAAATAATTGAAATTTCAAACTTTTTACGATTTGGGAAACTCACACGGTTAGGATGCATGATTTACCACACCGTTATCCAACTGGGTGGTATCCAAAAAAATGAGAATATCAACCGCATGGACAAACTAAAGGGGTTCAAATAATATGCGTAGACCATGATTTAGGTTTTGGCCCAACCCACCACCTACCGCACAGTTACCTGGGTTCAGACGCATGGTTTACCAAACTAGGCACCGACCGTGCGTAGGTCACTACTAAGCCAAAATTTTAATATTTTCTAAAAAAACTCCCAAATTTATTAAATTAACTCCATAGGAAACAAAAATACAGATAACACTTTAAAATTAAACTCCGGCCACTCCTGGAAGATGATTTAAGGACCATGATTCGCAACACGCAGAAAATTAAGATACGAAATAAAAAACTGGGTTAGACAATATCTACCTTTTTTATCCTCAATAAAAAATTTAGTTTGTCCCTTATTATGTGTTTTCCCTAATTAATGAAGATATATATTAATTATTATGTTCCTATGAATGGTTCTAGTTAATAAGATCATAGTGAGAGATAGTTTTGCTCATTTGGGTACATGTTTTTATGTTTCCATGTTTCTGACAGCACAAGACTAGTACAATTTTTTGGAATATATTTTTATATGATTTTAGATATTCCTCAAAATTTATGTAATGTATATGTATAAAAATAGAGGGTCACTATAATTGGTATCAGAGAAAAGTTTTAGTTAACCATTGGAAGGTATGATGAGAAAACCATAGTCAAAACCGTTAGGACATGTTTAAGGATAAGTCTAAGGATAAGAAAAAACATATTAATTTTGGTAAATGATTGATTGAATGGTTTCTAAGAAATACATCCTTGTCTGGATAATAAAAGTGGATTTAGATCTTTTATAGATGTACCTAAGGGTAACAATTCCAACAAGATGTTCCAAACCTGACATGTGTAATAATACAGACAAAAATGAGGCTTTCTACACACATTGTTTAACAATCCCAGGGGATATGCTTTAGGAATTCACAAACTCTTTACAATCAAATATGAAGGATTTAAATATTAGTTGGCTACAGATAACCTAGGTTGAACCTAGTGTGTTATAGATTAAGGAAGATGTCATGATTTATAAATCCTATAGGTAATACTTTTTATGACTATTTGATTTTCTACTATGATAATTGATTATCATGCAATGATTTTGGTTTTAGTCAATGGAGGGAACCATAAGGAATTGGGTACACATTAAATGTGATGGAAAATAAGATTATCAGTAGTCAAGTGGGATGGTCAAATGAGTGAAATATCATGTGATCCTTTCAAATCAGTTTTCATGGATCATCATTAACAATGTGCCCATAACTAACTCTGAGACTCACCAAGGAAAAGGAAGGAGGATTTTTCTGAGAGTTAGGGTAATTAAGACCATGGATAAAAGATGATTCACTTTCCTTTATGTCAAGAATGTGGAAAAAATAATCCAAGTGAATGTATTAGATGAACATGAAGATGTTTGATTTGTAGAAAAGAAGGACACAAAGCAAGTAGGTATAGTAGAAATGTAGTCTTTGACCAATGAAATTGATTAGAATATTTATGATGAAGCCGGAGGTCGTCACGAACCTCAAAATTAAATTTATAAACCTACACTAGCATAGTGGTGTTGGGTCGATCCACATAGAAGGTAGGTGAGTGAATTCTAAGGGTTTTGAATTTTAAACCCCCACTATTGTCCGCTGTGGGGAAATATATTCTTATTTTGTTATTATTTTTTTTTTATTGTTATTTATATAATTAAGTAAACACCGGATGATGGAACAAGTATTATTATTTTAAAAAAATTAACACTGAGTATGATAAACTTGAGAAATACAGTATACTAGTATTAAGATGCAAGACAAGAAGTGAGATCAAAAAAGTACTTGGGGATTTTAAACTACTGGTATGAATCAATTTTCTCTCAATAGCCTACAATTGAATCACACATCAAGAAAGACTGATTAATTTCCCTCACTAGGAAACTCAACAAGCAGAGGATTAAGTCTTGGAGTTCACCACCCCAAAACATAGTTGAACTGCAAAAAGTTTTTAAAAGTTAACATTTGGAAAGGAACTCACCATATATTTCCAAAGTATATGTTGTTAAAGATATAAAAACTTCATTCAAGACCAAACTCACCAATCTATATTGATCTTCGAAATTGAAAACATTGAAGTGTAAATGATAAAATATTAGAAACAGAATCAGTCTCGCCAACTGAATCTATTTTCGTAATATGATAAGCAAATGATGATTTAATGATCATAACGAGAGGGTTTTAAAATTCACGTGTAGATAATGTTCAACATATGATCAAATTCATTAAATAAGTGATAAAATCCAAGAATAGAGTACATAAATTCATTATAGAGGGAAGGAGTACTCCCCAAATACTGCTCTGCGGTCAGGCTCCTTGGTCTCCTCCTCATCTCCGGTGCTGCTCCAGGAAGTCCGAATGAGAGTCATGATCTACTCTCAGATGGATGTCTTCATGGAATTAATGAGCCTCTTCACCCTTTAATTCCCTATGCCTTCCTACATTTAACATCATCTTTCATCTCCCACATGTCACCGCTCGCGTCCACCGACTCTAAAAAGTCACTTAATTGTGCACCGCACAAGTCTGTTTATACGCGACAAGCACGTCCCGCTATCTTTTCTCACATAACTATCTTCCGGTGAGTCTATTAAATGAATATGGATAGGAACTCACTTCTTGTATGAACCAAAACAAGGATACACAATGAATAATTAAAAACGAGATGAAAATAATTTTTTTTTAAAATTATTAGTTTATAAAAAGTATTAAAAGAAGGAATTATAAAGTTATTGATTTTTATTAATTAAATTTATTAATATTTATTTAAAAGATTATTATTATTTATACATTAAATTATTTACTACTTTTATATTATTATATTATCTTATTTATGATCTAAATAAATTATTATTATGTATTTAATTTTATTAACAAATAACAATTTATTATGACACATTAAATTAATTTAAAATTAATTTTGAAATTATCATTAATTAGATTCATTTAATTAAAGTTTAATTGAAGTTATATAATTTATTAATATTATTTTTTATGTTAATAATTCTATATTTATTATTTACTTACAATTGATATTGTTTTATATTAGGTTATTTTTAATTTAGGTTTTTTAATTTAGGTTTTATTTTATTGTTAGTTTGTTTTTTTTAAATCATTAAATCATCCACCAAAATCAGAAATACAGAGGAGGAGGGTTTCTTATCCATTTATTCTCATGGATTGCAGCCCTGAAGCTCCCTACTACTCCTTTAGAGACATGGCTCAGACTCCACAGTGGTTGGTTCAACTCTTACATAGTGGCTCGGTTCTTCCTCCCAGCTCGGGCCCACTCCAAAACCTTCCTATTTCAGGTAGAATGAACCGACTTATATCCCTGACGTCATCCTTAGCCGACACCCTATCCACATACATGGTGATGCAATTATTACCAGGTTCTAGCGATGATGATTACAGATTTGGTGAGTTGTGATCTCCTCTTAAAACCTCATCTGTAGTTGCGCACCACCTTCGGAGATTAAAATATCTCCCATCTTCAAATCTGTAAATGACAGGATTAATCTTGTGTTCTGAACATAATAAGGTGGTTGAGATCTATAATTCTCCTCTAAAGGGTGCGAAAAGCCTTCTGTTCAACAAACTATCTTCTATAGTGGTAGTGGCATAGGTTTCCCCAGACGACGCATTGTGACTCAGCCCTCTTGCATCCCTACTTTATTTCCAGTTCTACGGTTGAATCAGTGGTTGGTATTGAATCTAGTTTTTCAAAAGATGTATTAATGGAGTCTTGTATGAAAATTCTTGTCTAAGTCTGTGTATGTGGTGGAGAATGATGTTTGAGTCTAGAATTGAAGATGATGTAGAGAAACAGGGGCATAAAAAGGTTGTAGAAAAGAGGATTCGGTGTCTAGGATCAAAGGGTGTGAGAAATAACGGTGAAATACGGGATGAAATGGAAACATGATAGAAGGGTGAAGCGGTTCAAGGAGGGCATTGGTAGGAGACTGTCAGTGGATGTAAAGTCTGGAGTAATGAAACCGATGTTGTATCGGTAGCTGATGATATGAGTTGTTAGATAGAAAAAGGGAAGGCATCGGTGAGTGTGTGACTCACCGATAGAAGAAAAATGATCAGCATGTGAGATTGAGGATAGAGGAGGGACCCATAAAATAAATAAAATTATTGTTGAGAAAAAGTCACCGATAATTTCAATAAAACAACTTACCAATAAAAATAATACCTAGAAGGAATACAAATAAGAATAACGACCCACCGATAATTAAAATAATAAATGCTAATCGGCGCGACGTGACACCGATGATGATTCAAGATATCGATGAGTCACTGACTCACCAATAGATGAAAATAAAATAAGACGCTGAAGAAATGAGAGACTGAAACCGATGAAAAGGATCGGTGCATCGTATCATCATTGCATCCCAACAGACCAATGGTGTTTCAAAGTAATTGGTGAGTCACGAATCCCCGATAAAATAAAAAACATCAGAATGACAAAAGATCAAGGAGAAAAACAATTGGTGTGGCAATGAATCGGTGCCTTACTCACTGATGGTACAAATTAATATTTTATTAATAAGAATTAATTTAATACAAATAATAAAATGTTAGAACATTAATTATTTAACAGAAAATAAAAACTAAGTAAATTGTTGAAAATTAGATAATTAACTTTAACTAAAAACTATCTAAATTAAAAAGCAAACTAAAAAAATATAAAATAGACTCATTATTTATTAAAAAAATAAATTTTATTTTTAATTAAATTTATGTCTAAATAAATGAAGAAAACCTAAAAATAATTAAATACAAACATAAAATTAAAATATTTACAATTAACTAAAGATATTAAAAGAAATATTTAATTATTTAAATGAAAAAATGAAACATAACATTAAAATACTATTATTTTATTAAACATTGACTTAATTTCTCTGCTTATTTAAAAAATAGAGTTACTAGATCAATAAATAAAAGAAAAATGTAATTTCTTTTAACAATACTGTTTTAAATAGTAATGTTTTAAAATAAAAAACTAAACTAGACTATTACAAAAAACTTGAACAACTAATTAATTAATAAACATCTAAAAATAATAAAAAAACCAGATTAATATTTTAGAAATAAAAAGTAATTTAATATAATTTAAATAATTATAATTACTATATAAAAGGACAAAAAATACATATTTAATTATAAAAAATGATTAATTAAAAAAAGGAGTGATAAAATTACAAAAATGCCATTATTTATTAAAAAGTGTCATAATAATTATTTAAACGAATAAAATTAAATAAAAAATGTGGACAAACTATGTAAAAATAGAGCCACATCAACTTCCCCCACACTTATGCATCGTTTTTCCTAAAAAAATCTCATGCCTTTTTTCTGTGAAAAAAATGAAGTGTATTTATTATGATCACACATTAACATGCTCAGAACTCAAAAACAGAGGAAAAAACATAATAGCAAGCTTTAAGAAAATGAATTACTCATATGATTCATTCCTAAAAACAAATACTAAAGTGTAATTATGGAAACAAAGAACATCCATCAATGAAGATGTCATGCCTCTTATGTGATATAACTTATTGAATAACTTCAATCCGGGCTTATGTCAAAAGTATGAGAGTGAAAAAAGGTAAAATATCAATGGAATTAAGACATTAAACAAAGAACTTTGTACTTTTACTGAATCCAAGTATCCAAAACTAAACAATATTATTGTGAATTACCTTAATGATACAACCTAAATGCCTCCCATATAAACCAATTGACTCCTTCTTTATCCGACGTTCATCATTCCCCTCACCCTAATGAACTAGTTTTTGACCCTAGACACTTTATTTAATTTTTTCCAATACATGTTTCATTGTGCTGAGAACTGTGCAATGCCCTTATTCAACATGTAGATAGGGCTTATAGTAAACAGAAACACACCCAACATCTAGGGTCTCAAAGACTCACCGTGGGATCCAGATGCCCAGACTACTCCAGTTCAGAATCAGAATCAAAATTACAGATCCAAGGGTTATAATCATAATACCTTTAAAAGGAAACCCATATCACTTTCAGACGTATTTCCTAAACAAAATTTACATCAAACCACTAAGAAAGATCACTCGGAAAAAATCTGTTATCATTAATTTCAGGTTTAGAGCATTTCTTAACTACCTGCAAGGAACATGTCCTGTGGAAAGACCCAATTGAGGACAGTGTAATGTCTAAAATTGTGCAATAATTTTGATAAAAATAAACCATTTTCTTACAAAAATTTGATTGATGTGAAGTGGGAATTGATGGGCTTTCAATTCAACATAGTTGAGCACAATCAAGAATTGACCCCCTCTCCCACACTTAAAACCCATCTTTGTCCCGAAAGTTGGCTTCTAAAGTGGAGAAGAACAATTAATCAATTAATGTTCAAAATATAATTTGAATTTAGCATATTAATGACATGTATAAAGGTCAAATTAATGTTAAAAAATATTGTTCACTACAAGGAATAAATTAACATCGGGTTCATATCTAGACACACACATTAAAATTTAAGTCCAGTGACTTAAATTTTGCATTAATGTTCAAACAAGGCATGAAACTAATGGGAAAATCATGGATAGAGTGTAGCAATCTGAAATTGTTGGTTCGAAATAATGTTTAATATAATATAAAAATTTATGATAACACCCTATAGACTAATCAGTTCCAATGAAAAACACAACTACAAGCAAGAATGTACTCCAACACACTTTATTTCTTACAATGAGAGATTAATTCAATATTTGTAAATAAATTGGAATTTCTAGCAAGAGGACCATGAAATTTTTTTAAGCACAACATAGTGACATGCATAAAAAGTTTATTATGAAATATATGTGGAAGATTTTCAATACACATGTAGCAGAATTTCTAAAACAGGAAGAATTTTTTCATTGACCAGAATTTTATTAGAAAAATCAAGACCAGAAATACCTGAAAAAAGTGGAATTACTTCCCTGACTTGGTTCGTTTTCTGGGATGATCATGGGTATTCCACTCCTTAGATTACACAATAGCAGCATCCTGTGACAGAACTAGGAAAGAAAGAACATGTGGTAACATGTATTTCACAAAAAAGGAGCACATAAGCATCATTTTATTCGTTGTAAAAAAACAAAAAATGAACAAAAATAACCATGGGTTGCCTCTCATGATAAATTGAATTTAAAATATTCAGTTAGACTTTATTTAATTATAAATTTTTTATTTATTAACACAACAAATACCATGGGTTTCCCCCCATGAAGCACTAGGTTTAAAGACCCCAGACAGACTTACCTAGAAACTAACCGAAATCACTATGTGGTTGTGGTTACCTTAATAGGTACCACCACATGTGTATTTAACAATTATTTTTAACCAAACAATGAAAATGTGTGGTCTCCAAAATTTTACATAACACAAACTAAACTCCTATAGCCTAAAATAACCCCTAAGAAGCACCCTTTTACAGTTGTGAACATGGTGCTGTCATCTTCCATAATTGCTTCATATTTTTCACATTTAGTTTTTTTAAGAAGGGAAAACATAGATCTAGGTGATATAAAGGGTGTAGCATAGACCTCATAAGTCTCTCTCTTTACCTAAACAATAATAGATTCAAATTCAAGGGTGAAAATGGGTGAATACTGAATAGTAGGTTAATGAATAGATTTAATAGAGTGCTGAACAGACTCATGTACAATGAAAATCAAGTCTAATTATTCCTCTAGACTACTACCAGAATCATGAGAAGGCTCATAACCCTTCACAGTTGATGAAGTAAGTGATATATAGGGAAGAGAATTTATTTTATCACAGAAAGGATCAGGTCTAACAATATTGTAAATCTCTTCCAAAATATCCTCATCTTTTAATGAACACTCAACATCTACTGCTTCTATCAAATCAGTTCTACCTAATTCAAGTGTATGTTCAACAACTATTTCATGTTAAAATTCAAAAATATCACTTTCGAAAGACATTCCATTTGAGTGTTGCAATTCAATTTATGTAGATGAATTTTACAATTCAGTTTTAATAAATTCAGTTTCGAGAATGTTCAAATTAAGACAATTCTCCTCAAGTTGGCCAATACTGATTTCGAATTCATTTTACAATGATTCTAAAAAGTGATTACTATGATAATAGGGAAAATAAAACTCATCAGTTAGTTTTTCTTCAAATATCATTCCCTCATCCTCATCATCCAAGAAAATTTCAGAAATGATTGGGTTTACTGTTTCAAAACATGGAAGAGAAGTTTTTAATTGAGGTTCAAATATCTCAGATTTTTTAACTTCTATTTTAATTTTATCATCAAAAGTGTACCCAATATCAAGTTCCAACTCATTGTTTGCAAATTTTGAAAATTTGGGTGAATATTTTTTACCATTCAAACATTTATTCTCAAAAATCTCTTCTACCTCAGTGACTTCTTTTTCATAACTTCTTAAACAATGATTTTTCTCAAATGTAGGAATTATGTGGAGAACTAGACATTACATTTCAATCTGTTTCAATTCATCTTCAAAATTATCCAACTCAACAGCATTAAAGTTCTTTATTGGATTTTTAATGTTATTCTCTTTTGGTTTTTAGTTGGTTATTTCTAGATTTAGTTAAACAGAATCAGAGTTTTCAAAGGGAATGGTTTTTGTCTAGTTTCAATATCACTCTCTTCTTCAATTTGATTTTAAAATCATTATATACATTTTTGTTTTCAATTACTTAATATTATTCTTGTTCTTTAACCCTTTATTGTAATTCCAAAAGCATGTTTTCTAATCATTTCATTCATTGATATTGCTTTAGAGAATATCTACGTTGAATTTTACGGGTTTGGTTAAAAAAATTTTCTAATTATTCTCCCTTGAATCCGGTTTGGTTTCTATTAAATTATGATTATCTAGGAATTCAGGATTAGATTCAAAATTTTCATGTTCTTCAATGTAAATTATCTATTGTGGTTGATCACAGACACACTACAAGCCAGTGTTCCCATAATAACCACAACCCACACAATTCGGACCCGGTTGATCCGAGGTTTCATTAAATTCCATTTTTAAACTAAAAGAAGCTGATATTAAACACAAAATAGTTCATAGTGAAGCAAATTTTTCAAAAAAAATCACAAATAGTAGGTTCCAGTTCAAAGTAGTTTTTTTAAAACAGATTTTATATATGAATTTTTATATTCTTTTTGTAATTTTTAAGATTTTATAAACATATAACACTCAGTGTATTCCTTCCTTGGCAACAACGTCAAATTTTGATGAAACAGGAGGTCATCACGGACCTCAAAATTGAATTTATTAACCTACACTAGCACAATGGTGCTGGGTCGATCCATAGAGAAGGCAGCTGAGTGAATTCAAAGGGTTTTGAATTTTAAACCCCCACTATTGATAGCAGTGGGGAAAACATAATCTTATTATTTTATTATTTTATTATTATTATTTGTTTAATGATGTGGAATCATGCTTATGAAACAAGTATTTTTATATAAAAAAACTAAAATTAGCACTATGTATGATACACTAGATAAATATAGTATACTAGTATTAAGCAGTAAGCCAAGAAGCGAGATCAACAAAGTACTCGAAAATATTAAACTACTAGTACGAATGAATGTTCTCTCTACAACATACAATTGAATCAAACATCATGAAAGTCTGAAGAATTTCCCTAACCAGGAAACACAACAAGCAAAGGATTAAGTCTTGGATTTTTTCACACCAAAAAATAGTTGAACTGAAAAATGTTTTTAAATGATAACATTTGGAAAAGAACTTTCCATAAATTTCCAAATATTATGTTGTAAATTATTTGAAAAATTTATTCAATATCAACCTCTCCAGTCGATATTGATGACTGAAATTGAAAACATTGAAGTGTGAACAATCAAAATATTAGAAATAGAATCAGTCTCACTAAGTGATTCTAATTTCATAAAAAGAAAAAAAATGAATATTTAATGATCATAACAAGAGGGTTTTAAAATTCCTAAGCTGATAAAGTTAAACCTATGATTATATTAATTAAATAAGTGAAAAGAATCCAAGAAAAGAGTACAAAAATTAAGGATATAGGGACCGAGTACTCCCCAAATACTGCTCTGCTCTCTGGATCCTTGGTCTCCTGCTCTTCTCTAGTGCTGCTCCTGGGAGTTCGAATGAGAGTCGTGATCTGCTCTCGGATGGATGTGTTTGTGGAATGAATAATCCTCCTCCCCCTTTAATTACTGTTGCAACTCTACTTTTCATATCATCTGTCATCTACCTCATTTCACCGCTCGCGTCCACCGACTCCAAAAGTCCCTCAGTTGTGCACCGTACACGTGTGTTTTTCGTGACAAGTAGTTCAAATTATCTTCTCTCACATAACTAACTCCTGGTGAGTTAGTTAAGTGAATCTGGATGGGAACTCACTTCCCGTATGAACCTACACAAGGAAACACACAGAATAATTAAAAATGAGAAGGAAATAATTTCTTTTAATATTATTAGTTTATTAAAAGTATTAAAAGATTTAATTATAAAGTTATTGAATTTTATTAAGTAATGTTAATAATGATTATTTAAATATTTATTATTTTTTATAAATTAAATTATTTACTAATTTTAGTATATTAGATTAGCTTATTTAAGTTCGAAATTTTTTATTATTATGTATTTAAGTTTATTAACAAATAACTATTTAGTATGCCACATTAAATTAATAAAAATTTAATTTACATATTAATATTAATTAGTTTAATTTAGTTAAAGATTTATTTAAGTTAAATAATTTATTAATTCTATTTTATCAATTAATTATTCTATATTGATTATTTACTTATAATTGATATTGTTTTACATTATGTTATTTTCAATTTAGGTATTTTACATTATGTTTTTTTATTAGTTTTAGTTTTTTTAAAAAAATCATTAACTCCTCCCCCAAAATTGGTCCCACAGGGGTTTAGGGATTCTTCCCCTTTTATTATTCTACATTGCAGCAATGCAGCTCCCTACTACTCCTCTACAACATGGCTCAGACTCGACAGTGGTTGGTTCAACTCCTGCATAGCGGTGCGGTTCTTTCTCCCATCTCAGGCCGACTCCAACAGCTTTAGATTTCTGGTAGCATAAACCAAATTATATCAATGTCGTCATTCTAAGATTAAACCCTATCTAAATCCATGTTGATTCTATTTTCACTAGGTTCCAGCGATGATGAATGCGGATTTGGTGAGTTGTGGTCTCCTCCTAAAACTGCAGTTGTCATGGCGCAACACCTTCAGAGACCACAATTATTTCCATATTCAATTCTGTAAATGACAGGATTACTCCAACACTCTGTTTATAAACAGGTGGTTCAGATCCTTAATTCTCCTTTTCAGGGTGCAGAAAGACTTCGGTTCCGCAATATCTCCTCCATTGTGGTAGTGGCACAGCTTTCCACTAACGGTGCCTTGCGACTTAGCCCTATGGAATCCCTGCTTCAGTTCCAGTTCTACGGTTGAATCGTTGGTTGGTTTTGAATATGGATTTTAAAAATAAATCTTAATTGTTTCTTATATGAAAACTATGGTCCGAGTCTATCTTTGTGGTGGTGAATGATGTTTGAGTCTGGAATTGAAGATGATGCAGAGAAACAGTGATAGAGAAAGGATGGAGAAAAAGGGATTCGGTGTGAAGGATCAAAGGGTGTGCAAAATAATGATGAAATAATGGATAAAATGGAAACATGATGGAAGGTTGAAGTGGTTCCAGGAGTGTAGTGGAAAGAGACTGTCAGTGGATGGAAAGGCTGGAGTAATAAAACTGATGTTGTATCGGTAGCTGAACAGAGGAGTTGTGAGACCAAAAAAGGGATGGCATCGGTGAGTGTGTGACTCACCGATAGAAGAAAAATGATTGGCATGTGCGCGTGATGAAAGATGATGGACTGATAAAATAAATAAAATATAGGTGACAAAATTTCACCGATAATTATAATAAAATGACTTATTGATATAAATAAGACCCCAAAAGAAGAAAATTAAAAATAACAACCCACCGATAATTAAAATAATAAAAGATAATTGATGGAACATGACACCAATGATGATTTAAGATATCAATGAGTCATTGACTCACAGATAGATGAAAATAAAATAACATGTCGATGAAATGAGAGACGGAAACCGATGAAAAGGATCTATGCATCACAACATCAGTGTGTTGCGACAGTCAAATGGTGTTTCGATGTAATCGGTGAGTCATAGATCACCGATAAAATAAAAAACTTTGATGTGACAATAGATCAGTGAGACAAAGAATCATTGTGGCAAAGAATCGGTGCCTTAGTCACCAATAGTACAAATTGAGATGCTAGAAATAAAAATCAATTTATAACAAATAATAAAATTTTAAAACATTAATTAATTATCAGAAAAGAAAAACAATCTAAATTGTTTAAAATTAAATAATTAACTCTATCTAAAAAGTAACTAAATTATTTAACAAAATAAAAAATATAAAAGAGAATAATTATTAACTATGAAAATAAATGTTAATTTAATTAAATTTATGAATAAATTAATGCAGAACACCTACAAATAATTAACCGCAAAAAACAAATTAAAATAAATAGAATTAACTAAATATATTAAAATAAAAAAGTTATTAGTTAAATGAAAAAATGAAACTTAACATAAAAAACTCATTATTTTACTAAACATTAACTTAATTTCTTAAATTATTTAATAAACAGAGTAACTAGATCAATAAATAAAAGAAAAAGTTAATTTATTTTAATAATTCTATTTTAAATAGTAATGTTTTAATATAAAAACTAAACTAGGATATTTTAAAAAACATTAACAACTAATTAATTAATAAACATCTAAAATTATTAAAAAGTAAACATTATTAGGATTTTAAAAATAAAAATTAATTGAATATATTTAAAATAATTAAAAAGACTATATAAAACGACTAAAAACATATATTTAATTATAAAAATGATTAATTCAGAAAAGTACTGATGAAATTACAAAAAGTGCCATTATTTATTAAAAACTGTCCAAATAATTAATTAAATTGATAAAAATTAAATAAAAGATGTGGAAAAACTATGTAAAAATAGAGCCACATCACTTGGCCTCCCAGAGACATCATTAAAGGGTAATTGTTTTATGAATGGAATAAACAATCATTATGCAACTCAATGTACCAAGATGACAACTTCTAAAGGGTATCAAAATAGTGGTATAAGAACTTGTTACATTTGCTGGTGATGAATAGATTGCACATGAAAAGTGAAAGGAAATATGTCTTTTGTAATAGGATGAGGTATCCAAGATAATGGCATAAGGATGATGTGGAATAAGTAAAGATTTTATTTATTTGGATTCAGCAATCATGGTATATGAAATCTAAAATATGTATGCGTTTTTTAGTTTATGATACTTTCCACATATTTCCAATAACACGTTGAATGGTTATGATTGAATAAATATGTGGTAAAATGGAAAGTAGAAGTCTATAGAAATCATATGATTAAGGGAAAGATAAAAATTTATATCTTACTTATGTTATGATAATGTTGGTTTGATAAAGATATTTGGGATATAATTAAGTAAATTTAATGGTACTGATTACCTTGGAACTAATTAAGGAACTGTTGACATCTAGTTCATGATAACATTATAGAAGTTTAAAACTTCTTGGATTTATGGAATATATCATGTAATAGACGGAATAAGGAAGAAATAATGTTTTACAAAAGGATTTATGGTAATCTAGATTGTTTCCAGGTTCAAAGATAATTTACCTTGAGAGTATTCCCGTGTTTGGAATTTGACAACCATGGGAACCTTTTTGATATATGGGAGGATTAATGTAAAGCTCATTTTTTTAATTTCTTTATAAATTTTTGGATTTTCTTCTTTTGGAAGTGTTATAAGGTAACCATACATGAGATGTTTATGTTAGAAATAAAAGTAAGTATTTATATATTGAGATTGTATTGAAAACCTTGGTAAAAAGGTTGTTTATAAATTAACCATATTTCTTAGTTGTCCATAATATTGTGAGAATTATATTAGCATGGTTTTAGAAAAGGAAATCATATATGTTTGGGGAAAACTAATCATGTATCACGAGGATGGGGGTCTTGAATTCATGACCAAATTACAATAATGGTTTCAGACCTACCACTAGCCTACATTATTTCTTGATTAATGTATAATTATTTTTGACGAATAATAATTTATGATGAAACAATAGTGTTAATTTTTTTATTAGTGATTAATTTATTAACCTTATTGATTTTTTATAATAGTTTTAGATAAATCGGTATATTTTAAATTATTTTTTGGGCCTTATTATCTATTAAAATATTCTTTTAGTACTTTAGGAATCACATTTAATTTTTGTACATCCACTAAATTATGTAATGGATGAATTACAAATTGTTAAGAGAACAAATTAAGGAATGATTTTTTAAATTAATATATGAAGGATGTATATTTCCTTATATTATTGGTGAATGCAATAATTACTCAAATATAGTATAATGATAATTTTTTTCATAATTCCTACATTTCTATTGAACCAATTGTATTATAAATCATCACATACTTGTGACTTTGAGGCCCTCAACATTTCTTGGATCATTATATTTTTGTGATGGATTACCTCAATCACTCTCTATAAATATTTATTCTTTTCCTCCAGATACAATCATTACTCCCACCCCATGTTCTCCTATGTGGAAACCTAGTTATATATTACCGTGGGTAACAATTTGGGTTCTAACTTTCCCCTTTTATGGGAAGTTTTAGTATCTATTTTTATGATGTGGGTATCTATGAATATATATTTAATTTATTAAACCATTTATAACATAGAAGAATTTTTAGGGTGAAATTCATCTTAAGGTGGGTAAAATGCGACACAATGAGATTTGTTGAATTATTTTTTTCGAATTAAATTTTCCTTTGTGATATTTTTTATTTCATGGGACACTGAATATAGTCTATTTTTTATTAAATAAAGTTGTATGACATGAATTATACACAACACCAAATTAATAGTGCACTACAAACAATATAAAATTTAGATTGATCAATAGGGAACACCGAGGTTAGCTAGTGATTTGGCATACATTACACACAGACTAACAATCTGTATGAGCCATTCTACAGATACATGGCATATGTTACATGCAATAGTGAGTTTCTATGAAATATATTCTTATTGTTATAATCATTTAAAAGTGATAATTATAACCTATCTATTAAACATAACAATATTAGTATTAATAAATAATTTTAAAATATTATTTATAATGGTTTAAAATTAAAAAAACATATTTATGATGATATATAAAATTTTTTCTAAGCCTTGCAAATTTAAAAATACTATTTTCTCAAACAAACTACTTCTCGTATAAATATTTGAGAAAATATAATTAATTTTAATAAATTTAGAAATTTAATTTGATAAAAAAACATTATTTTTTATTTTAAGAGGTTTAAATCATCTTAGGGTTAAATTTTTAGATTTTTCAGATAAATTTCATTTTTGAATGAATAGTGAAAAATATCGTATTTTAATTCAAAAATACGTTTTCATATAATTTATTTATAGGGTAAAATATTATTTTACCTTGAGTTAAATATTTTAATTAGATCATATTTTTATTAATTAAACCAATTTAGGTCATTATAATCAATTTCTGTTGGAAATTGGGTATATCAAATTCACCAAAGATTGGATGTTTTTTAAAATAAAAACACTTAGTGTCATTTTATCATCTGGATTAATTTTAAATTAATTTCGACCACTTATGTGATTAGAATTTATAAAAATGTATAAAATATTTGGAATCAAAATAATTTATAATGTTTAATAATATAAATTTAGTTTTTTTCAAAAATTACTTTACAATGTAATTAAAAATAATTATATCGATTAAAGTAAAATATTTCTTAACTAAGGAAAAATCCTTAAATTTAAGACCAAAAAATGGCTTAAAAACTTTTAAAACACCCATTATATTGTAATTATTTGACCATTAACATTACATTATATATTGTTGAGGTTTTATGACATTTTTATGTCAAAAAATGGTTAAACCAAACATGATTAAAAATACAAATTTAGTCCTTTCCCTTTCCCTCAAAAGGCCACTACATATACCTTATCGACACACCATTAAAACCAGTTAGGTATTCCCAATATCTTACCAACACACTTTAAAAAATCCCAACCTTCCTTTTAAAATCCATTCCTTATAAGTAAATCTATCCAATGATGTCTTTTGTCACAAACCAAATAGAGATACCAAATTATGAGGTAACATATTCCCTCAAGAACCTCTATTTTATTTTCTTTATCCACGCCCCCTATCTCTTTATTACAAGATTGTCTAATAACACAAGTATCCTAAATATAATAGTATTATTACACAATTTTTTCTAAACAAACTTGCAGAAATCACAAATGATTTTCTCCTATAAAATGTTAAAGGTTCCTATGCTCTGCTAATGTGTATAGCATCACTCAGGTCAAATCCTCGATGATGAGACTTTTTAATTGTCATTTGTTTGTAGATGATTGTATTTTTTTTAGGGGGAGGGTTGTTTACAAAGCATGAATAATGTGATTAATTGTTAGGATTTGATTTAACAATTTTATAAATATTAGGTTGAGTTCATTATTAGAGAGTTAATCTTGTGATATCTTTGTGCTTTTATTTATATTTCATTTAAATTTACACCCACATCACAAGATAACGTTGATTGAAGTTCCTAAGAGTTACAATTTTATTCTAATCCTTAACATAAATTAGAGTTTTAATCTCAATTATAAATTGTTTATGGTAGTGTATTTATGGTTCTAATAATCCATGGAAACCACACGTTAAACAAAACAAGTCATTAATCCATTACATGTTATGTCCAACAAACACACTGTTAATTTGAAGAATATTAATCGAGAAAAACACCCAATCAATTAACATCCCCAAATTATAACTCACCCCAATGATAGATTTACTCAGCCATTTATATTAATATGAATCTATTTTATTATATTAATAATGATTAAATAAGAATAGAAGAAAAAAAAATGGGTAAGAAAGGGGTTGTGCGTCAAACACACACACACACAAATGATAATGATATTTAAAAACAGGATTTCAATTGAATGAGGAAGAAAAATAAAAAATTGATTTTAACATGGTTTAAAATATTTTAATAAAATTAATATTATAAAACATGGTTGAGTTATTAAAATTGAATATGAAGAAGAATCATTAATTAAAATTCAATCAAAATTGAAAACAAATTACACAATTAAAAATGAAAGGAACGAAAAAGTAAATGAAAAAAATGATTGGAGGAAGGGTATCTCAAGTAAGAAATTGAGTATAAAAGGTTCCGAACATGATGTTGGAAAATATTACTTCATTCTAAGGTGTTATGCAATATTATGAAATTCCAACCCTTTTGAAAGTAAAAGAGGGAATGTATTTATAACACAAGGTGGTGGTCTGTTTGAATTCCAAAACTACCCCTCCACTTGGATAGATGATTTGGAAATCCATATGGCTTAATCTAAAGACATCTGATTCTAAAAGGTTATATATAATAATGTTCTATGTCTACTATCAATGTTTTCAGGCATTTAGAATTATTGAGAAAAGGTTATGGTCGGTATAGTAAACAACTAGAATCTATCCATTTCAATCCATACTTTTTAAAAGGATTAAATGGGAATGGGTTTACCAATAGAAAGTTTCCTTAATATCCGAACAATTTATTAAACAATGTTTTCCACCCATATAATTAAATTCACAACGAAATATCTTATATATATTTGATGTCTAGATCCGGATAAGTGTGGTGAATACTGTACTGATTTTAATTCACGTCCAGAATGGTGTTCTGAGTTTAAATTCCTCAGTTAGGCCCCTTGTCTTTGGAGTTGGGACATGAAATTTTTTTCCAAGATGAATTGAATTGTTCCCCATTATTCTGAGGATAATTAAAGGATTTAGATATCTAGAGTGAGCCCAATAGTTCTATCTTCATTAATTGTCTAGTTTCTTCACATATTATTTTGGCCTTTTGCGTGGACCATATAAACCGACAAATGGATGAATGGTACTAAGATCCATTAGAATGAAATGTTTCATATTTAATTAGGAATCCTAAAAATAGAAACCATTCCATTTGTATAATTAGGGTGAGATTTTTAATTAAAATAGTAAACTGACTAGAATCTGGATGAATTCAATTAGTGCTCAAAAATTATATTTAATATTTAAACATTCATATTTCACACAAATTATGCACATTTCATGTAAAATAAGTAATTGGAGTATATAAAAATATATGAAAATATTAATAACATCAACTCTCCCAAACATATTATTGTGCGTGTTCTCATGTGTGAAAAATATAAAAACATGAAATAATCATTTTCACCTACCCACAAATATTAAAATTTTGGTTTCCCCAATAAGGGGAGGTTTAGTAAATTTCACTCATCCTTATAGATTTCCACCATAAGTTGTTATAGAAACAATGTTCCAAAAACAATTTATTTTTTCATGCTCAAATTTAGAAATGGATAATGGTGGCACACAAAACATACTCTTCTCAAGATGATAAAAATTAATTTATGGAGCTTCACGAATTCACCAACCAAAAGTTAAAATCTCAGAGTTCGTAAAAGATATCATCTTCTACTCCCTATCCTAATGTGTTAAAAAATCAAGTGGTATTTTTAGGGTTTTATCTGTGGCTATGGGACGGTGGGAAGATGATATCCACAAGATATGAAAAAAGGGGGTAAAACACCAACATTGAAAAATCAATGCACAATTTTTTTGAAATGATACATGAAAGGAAATGGGAACACATATTTATGAGGGAATGGAAATGTTAAATAAGACACAAAATTAGAAGGATATTTTAAGTGGATGAGAAGATGAAATATTTACAAACCACAAATCTTCTCCCAATGATATAAGTATTCATTCTATCCTTTTTTGGTATCTTTTCTAAATTTTAACTTGACCAAATATCATACTAATCTACCATCCCATTTTTTATCTCGTCACGATACAAATTTTAAAGCTTATAACAAGATCAAAGTTTGAGTAAGATTGATTTTTGGCCCACCAAATACACAACCAATTTTTATTTTCATTTTTTTGAATTTTTTGTTTTTTTGGACACTTTTCAATATATTTGTACAAGATAAACATATATATATTCCCAACCCCCACTGAAGGAAAACCACTCCACCACACTTAATGTGATGCTTTCCCTAAAGCGTATGATAACGTTGTTAAAATCAACCAAAGGGTACCCAAAATGAAATCGACTCCCAACACAAAAATTTCAAAAAATTATTCAATGAAAATCCATGTTGATATTGGGTGGGATAAGGTATTGGGCTCATAATGTGGATATCTATGAAAAGGTTTTCATAGGATCAAATGGAATTTCAAAAGGAGTATTAATGTAAGGTTAATGAGAGGCTATTGGATATTATATTTATCATGTGGTTCAGGAAATCTCTATATCATATTAATGCACACCAAAGTAACAAATTCAGCTTGAAGGTCTAGAAACTGAAGATACAAAAATTGGCGTGAAAAACATAGAATTTTAAAATATTCCCATAGGTGGACTTGGCATCAGAGAAAATCTTATTCCTCATGGGTGGGGAAAATAGTTTTCCAAATAAAAAACTGATAATTCAAAATTTTATGGTTCAAACACAATACACTTTATCCATATTTATAAGGAAACCACAACATTTTGTAGATGAAACCATGTCTATTGACTTTCAAAAATGGTTGGACAAAATTTGAAAATTGGAATGTGTATACGCATGATTCTTTATTTTTCATTTTATTAAATCATTTTTTAGTGTTTTAGGATTTTTTTAGTTTTTTATAAAGACACACCCACCCAAAAGTGGAAGAATTAATAAAAAAATGTGATTAGGAAAGCGGTAAATACATATTGATAATGATGGAGGAATAAGAATAAATAAAGAGAGAGTGAGGGGTGTTAAAGGGAAAGAGGTTCCCCTGGTTTGGATTCAGTGGGTTTCCATCTCAATCCATTAGGGGGCCAACTGTAGAAGTTGGGGATCAAATGGAATTCTATGTGGTTCTAGGATAATGTGTACTCTCATTGTGATTATTTAACCGATGTCCATTAATTGTGAATGACCTTTTTGAAGAGGGATCTTGTACTTTCACAACACCAAATGGGTTAACATTAGTAATTACAAAAGAACCATCCCAGTGATAATTAATATTACCTGGGTGATGCCAAAATCATGAATTGAAGAGAAATACCTTTCTCCTTCATGGAAGAAGTTTTTCATGATGTGATTGTCATGGAGTACCATAGCCTTTTCTTATTACAGATTGGAATTCTCATAGAAATCAAGTCAAAGATCTTCCAGTTCATTTAATTGCAACATTCTTTCTTCAGTAGATTTTACAAAATCAATATTACATGTTTTTACAGCCCAAAAAAATTATTTTGGATTTCCACTAGAAATTTACATGCTTTATGAAAAAACTAGCTTAAAAGGAGACCTCCCAATGGGTGTTTTATAGGAAGTTTGAAAAGCCCAAAGTGTTTCACTGAGTCTTTCAGGCCAATCTTTTCTAGGGGGTTTTACAATTATCTCAAGAAGTTTTTTTACTTCTCCATTAGAATGTTCAGCCATTCAATTTGTTTGGGGGTGATATTCATTGTAATATTTATGTAAAAAACCATTCTTTTAAAAAAGTTAATCCATAGTTCTATTACCAAAATGGGTTCCCAAGTCACTTATCAAAGAAAGTGGTGTGCCAAATTGGTGGAAAATGTGTCTCTTTAACAACTCACTAATATTATGTGAATCCTTCTTTTCTATCATGTTTGGCCTTAACTCACCTATAAACATAATCGAATTTGAGAAGAATGTATGAAAATTCATTATAAGGGGAGAATGGTCCCATGAAATCGATGCCCCAAAAATTTAAGATCTCACATAAAATCAAATGATTTGGGGCCATTTCATTTCTCTTTGAAAATTTTACTATTTTTTGGAAAGTGGTACATGATTGATAAAACTCACGTGAGTCCTTAAATAGTTAATTCCAGATGAATCAAGTTTCTAGGACCTTTTGGGAGGTAATTTGTGGTCTAGAGTGTCCCCCACCAGGCATTGTGTGACATAATTCTATGACGAAGGAATGTTCATCTTCATCAACACATATCTTAAATAACATGTCATCCCTAGTTTTCAAAAGTTTATTATCTTAAAAATAATAAAATTGTGAATCTATTTGTATCTTCTTTTTTTATTGTTTTGAAATATTTTTCGGAAAAATATCGGCTACCATGTAGTTTATAATTGGGGCATACCATAGTAACATTGGAGAGAGAGATGAAATGTGATCAATGGAGAATTCAAGATCCATAATTATTGAATGAGAAGAATTAGAAATTTTTCTTAGGTGATCAGCCACATGGATTTTTTTCTAGGTCTATATTCAAAGTCAAACTCTTGTAGAATTAGGATCCATCCTATTTCCTTATTTTTGGAATCAATTTTTTTGACTAATAACTTTATAGTAGAATGGTATGTGAAGATAAAGATTTTGGGATCTAACAGATTGGGCCATAATTTATCTAAGGAAAAAACCATTGCTAAACGTAAATTTTCAGTGATAGTGTACTAAGATTGAGTTACGTAAAATGTATTTGAGGCATAATAGATGACATGAAGAATATTTTCTCTTCATTGACTAAGAAAAGCCCCAAATGCTCTATCAAAAGTGTCACACACTAACTCAAAGTGTCAGGACCAATCCAGGGGTTGAGTTATTGGGGTAAATGTAAGAGAAGTTTTGAGATCAATGAATTCACTCATCAAAATATTATCTAAATGGAATGTGACATAATTTTGGAGAAACCATATTAGTGGGATGGAAATCCTATGGAAGTTTTTGATGATTCGCTGATAGAAACTGGCATGAACAAGGAATGAATGGATGTCTCGAATAGGGGTGGGTTCAGGAAGTGATTGGATCATATTGATTTTGGCAGGATCAACATTAATACCCTCATGTGAAACTATGTTACGCCGAGCAATCCCATTTTCAACCATGATGTGAAATTTTTAAAAATTTAACAGAAGGATACACATGACATAATTTTGAAGGCCTAGTGAGAGTGAATTCAAGAAAAATTCAAATTAATCACCATAAATTGTAAATTCATCCATGAATACTTCCATGAAGTGTTAAAAGAATTCCAAAAAGATACTCATCATAAACCTCTAGAATGCTGCAAAAGCATTGAAAATGCCAAACTGCATTATTGTATATGCATATGATATCATGGGGTATGCGAAGGTAGTATTTTCATGGTCCTGAGGTGTGATTTGATTTTAAAAGTATCCACTGTATCCATTAAGAAATCAATAATGTGACTTTTTGACTAATTTTTATATCATTTGATCATAGAATGGAAGATATTAGTGATGTTTTCTTGTTTCAACATTCAATTTCCTATATTCAATGCACACATGCCATTTGTTCTTCACTCGTGTTGTGACAACCTCCCCATATTCATTTGTGAAAACAGTTATCGCAGCCTTCATAGGTACCGCTTGAATTGGACTAACCCATTCATTATCATTAATTGGTTAGATAATACTGTCTTGAAGAATCTTGGTTATTTCTTCCCTAACTACCTCATGTATGAGTGTATTGAGTCTTTTTTGTGGTTGTCTAATTGGTTTGGATGATTCCTTACGATGGATGTGATGCCTGCCAATAGAAAGGTTTACTCCTGTAATGTCATCTAGGGTCCATCCTAAGGTCTTTTTGTTTTCATCTTACACCTGAACAAGTTTGGACTCTTCATTTTTAGTATGTGTAGTAGAGACAATAATATGATAAGAGGGATCATGGAAAAGGAATCATATTTCAGTTGTATTGGAAGAGGTTTCTTGATTAGTCTCATCTTTCATTTATGGGTTAGACAACTCAAGAATGGGGAAAGGGATTCCACTTTCTTCATATACATTTAACTGAATATTTTCCAAGTTGGATTAGTAGAGATCATTGTTGATGTGGGATCCAAAATAGTTTTCATGTTCCTCTATATTGATGGATTCTATGAGTGAAAGGCCCAAATCAACATCACAATTTATTAAAATTAAGGAATGTGGTTCAATTGACTCTCAGAAGTGTCCTAAGAAGCATGGAATGAGAATGCAGAGTGATCCTTAGATAGGTATCGCATGGCTTTGAAAATTTTGATCTTGAATAGTTGGTCAGCAATTTCAATGGATAAGATGCCTGAATGGACATCAATCATTAATCTAGAAGTCATGAGATATGGTATTCCTAGAATAGGGTAGATTGAGAAGCTGTTGTCTCACCTTCCTTGTTTAGGACATAGAAATCGACTGGAAAATAAGATCATTAACTTTAACAAGGACATCCTAATTTATTCTCTCAGGATAGGTTGTTCGTCGATTGGCTAACTGAATGACAACACATGTTGGGTTAAATGGACCTAGAAATAGTTTGGATAAGATTTATTTAGGCATGAAGTTTATTAAGGCCCCTATGTATATGAGCACATCATCAAAGTTTGAACTTCTTATTTGTATTAGAACTATAAAATTCTCAGGATCATTGTGGAAGCATTTTCTAAGGTACAATGTTGCCTCTTATGGGTTCAGAATTCCTTAATAAAATTGGAAAACATAGGGATTTTTTATGGCATTTAAGAGGGAAATTTTTACTTCAACATGTCTAACAATGTTGAGCATTTCAAGATCGGGTTTAGAGGACTTATTTATCATAGAAATGGCTTGAGGAAAATAAATTAAGTTTCTATGTGGAATGGAAGGAGGCGAGGAAATGGATTCAGATTCCTTTTCATGTTTCTTTTTCATTTCATTTTTCAGGTCATAATTTCAAGGAGAGTGGGAGGACTCATCATGGGGCATATAAATTTTTTTTTTCCGATATAGGTTCGATTGCACTTACATTACCCTTGGGGTTGGGTAATGGTTGACCAGGGAGATGGGATGAATTTGATAGTTGCTTCTGACTAAGGTGGGATGCAAGTTGACTGATTTGGGTTTCAATATTTTTAAGGCTGGAATGGGTGAAGAAGAAAATTCCATCCACTACACATTCCCATGGGTTTTAAGAAGAAGTCACTTTTCTCGAATTGGGATTTCCTTGATTTTGGTTCCTGGGAAACCGATTTAATTGGTTTGAGAATTGGGAATCCTCACTAGTATATTGGAAGCCCGGAGGAGCATGAAGAGGATTTCTCATTTTATTTAAGAGGAACTAAAGGATAAGCTTGATGGAAGTTACCAACACCTTGACCAAATTAAAAATAGTTTGGGTTTTGAGGTTGGAATTGAGGGGGATGAGATATGGGATTACCATACCTCAGGCCTTGGTTATTGGACGAAGCGAATGGATCAATGTGAGGTTGTTTGATGTTTCTAACAAATTGACCTGATAGTTCATGGTTTTTGTTCTACTATGCATAAGCTTCATTGATCTCTATAGGTCAAGTTGAATCAGATAGTGCATCATGAAGTTGTGGACATGTGTCTGTTGGATAAGTTGATGAGTTGGATATTCCATAGTTTTTGATAGGTCTAGGAATCATTGATTACAGAGAAGATGAGGTCGTAGATTTGGATTCCACAACTAGTTGTCACACAAGATTTTTAAGTTCACTGGTCCACTCTGCCATCTTGTTCGACTCTTTCAATTGACTAACATGGGCTTGTTTTGAATTGATCATGTGCTCTATTATGTTATACATGGGTTTTTGTAGCCGTGTTTCTTATAAGATCTCTTTTAGTTGTAGGAGTTTTCTCAAAAAGAGCACCACCACTTGCGGCATCAATGAGAGTTCTCTCCATATCCAATAACCCCTCATAAAAGGATTGGATCAAGAGATGGTCTAGGATTTGGTGATGTGGATAGGCTGCCACATGCTTTTTGAACCTCTCCTAATACTCATGGAGTAATTTATTTTTGAATTGATGGATACCACTTATATCGTTCCGGGTAAAAGCATTATGGGAGGCAAGAAAGAAGTTTTCAAAGAAGAGTTGCTTCCTGTCATACCACGTGGATATGGAATTACGAGGGAGGTATTAAATATATTAATTGGCGGAGTCCCCTACGGAAATAGGTAATGCTCGATGTTTGATTTTTTCCATAGAAATTCCGTGAGACTTCATGGTAGAGCACCCCACATGGAACTTTTTAATGTGGAGAAGTGGATCCTCACTCGCTAGGCCTTGAAAATTAAGTAGAAGATGAATCAAACCCGATATGAGTTTGAACATAGACTCTATGTTTGGGTTATGAAAACCAAGGGGTTATTAATTCATATCAGGTATATCAAGTTATTTAAGGGTCTATTCCCTAGGATTATCCATATCTAATTCAATAGGTTGGAAAATGTTTTGATTATCCCCAATGGTACTCCTTAGTTGGCGAAGTGCTCACTGATTTTCATGGTCAAAAAAATCTGATGAATTGTTTTGGAGGCTACAATGAATCTAGAGATTTTTTATAAAGGATGCGGACGACAGTTTTTTCTTTTTGTCTTTTTCAGTTTTTTTAAATTTTTTATTTGTTTTTTTAATAAACAGAAACTAAAAACTACATAATTACATCATCCATGGCAACGATTCCATTTGAAAGCATCGACAATTATGCTTATCGACCGACCATGGTTCTAGTGCTCGGATATTGTGTATAGCTTCACTTAGTTCAAATCCTCGACAATGATAATTCTTAATATTTGTTTGTTGTTAGTTGATTGTATTTTGATTGTTGGGGTTGATTGACGAGTTTAAATAAAGTGATTAATAGATGGTGTTTGATTTAAAAATATGATTAAGTTTGGGGTGAGTTCATTATTAGGGAGTTAATATGGTGACATCCATGAGCTTTTCTTTATATTGCATTTAAATTAACAATCACTTCACAATATAACATTGATTGGAATTCCAAAGTGTTAAGGCTTTAATGGAAGCCTTAATATAACTTAGGGATCTAATATAAATCAGATCATGATGATGGTAGTGTATTTATGGTTCTAATAATCCAAGGAAACCATATGATAAACAAAAAATCTCATAAATCCTTGACATGTTAAATCCAACATACAGAATGTTAATTTGAAAAATATTCATCCAGCAAAAGCACTATATCACCTAACATCCCCAAATTATAACTCACCCCATTGATAGATTTACTCATAAATTGAGATAAATAGATATATATTTTATTATATTAATGATGCTGAATTAATATGAGAAGAAAAAATAAATGGCTAATAAAGTAGTTGTGCATCTAACAAACACACATGAATGATGATGTTAATTAAAAACAGAATTTTGACTGAATGAGGAAGAAAAATAGAAAATGTATTTTAACATGGTTTAAAATATTTTAAGAACATTAATATTACATAACTGAGGGTTGATTATTTATTTATAATATGAATAAGAAACTTACATTAAAATTCAAACAAAATTGAAAAAATATTATGCAATTACAAATGAATGGAACACAAAATTAAACGAAAACAAAGAGAGGAGGATGGGTATATCAAGGGAAAACTTAGTATGGAATGTCCCACAAGCCTTTGGAAATGATTTGGCCATGACAATGTGTGCTTCTAAATTATTAAATGCTAATCCTTTTGAAAGGAGAGTAGTTAATATATTTATAGCCCAAGGTGGTGGACTGTTTGCATTCCAAAACTACCCCTCCAATTGGATCGACGTTATGGACATCCATAAATCTGAATCATGAGATATATTATTTTTCAAGAATGGATATAATAATGTTTTAATTACACTCTCAAAGGTTGGAGGCATTTGGTGTTAGTTAGTAAATTTTATGGTAGAATTTATAAACAATTATAATCTCTATATTTCAAACTAGACTTTTGAGAAGGCCAAAATGTGAATGGGTTTATCAATAAGATGATGCATTCAAATCCAAAAAATTTTGTTCAAAAAAGTTGTCTTCCCATATCGTGGAATTCACACTGAAAAATATTCATTATATTTGATATTTAGATAAGGATAAAAGTCATGAATACTATACAGAGTTTAATTTACAGCCAGAATTGTGTGCTACATTTAAATACACTAGTTGGGACCTTTTTATTTGTATTTGGGCCTTGAAAGTATTAGCCAAGAAGAATTGAATTTTCCCCCAACTTATTTAGTTGAATTAACTGATTGTTACTTTGGGAGTGAGCACATTAATTCTCTCTTCATGGATTGTCCAATTTCTTCATAGATTATTTGTGCCTTTTTGTGTGGGCCATATGACACTTGATGTAGAATAATTGGTCCAGGATAAATTCTAATGAAATGTTGTATATTTAATGGGGAATCCTAAAAAAACAAAAACCATGAATTTGGATAAGTTGGGTGAGAGTTATAATTAAAATAGTAAACTGACTTGAATCTGGATGAATTTAAATAGTGCTCAAAAATTATATTTAATATTCGAACAATCATATTTCAAAAAAATTATGCACATTTCATAGAAAATAAATAAATAGAAGTATATAAAAGGTTTATAAAATATTAATAACATCACTTACACAAACCTCTATTTAAAGGGTAACGGACATACTATTTCTGTGAATGGGAATCTACCTCCTCACAAAATGATTATTGTTCATTTTCCTTTTACCACCTATCATAGTGGAAATTATGATTGACAAGATATTTTAATATATTATATATTATATTTATTATATATGTAATATTAATTATTCATTTTATAAAACATATATTTTTTACTTTACATTTTTTGTAAATACCAAAATTTCATTTGAGGATGTGTGGACTATCGGGCCATCAAAGTGATGTTCTTCATTCACACACTGCATGTGATGCATTAATGGTGAGTATAGTGAACCTATATGATATATATGATATTATAAATCATGTTTAATAATTATATAAATACACACATATATATATACATATGAAAATTTACTTATTTCATTCGATATAAGAATAAAAACTGAAACAATGTTTATGCACACATACAACTTACAGTTTCCAGGAATGGTGTATTATGTCTCATAATTCTATATAATATAGATTTTTATAATATACATATAAGGATTATATATGATATTTATATAATTTTTTAGACTATTGAATCATGATATATGTATAATGACTAATGATATAAAATATTATGAAACACGCGAAGAACAACATGAATATTACATGATGTGAAACTTTAACATAGGATTATTAAAAATAGGGAAATATGTGCTTATGATAAAACAAAATATTGAATTAGATATAAGAATATTTTTATGAAAAATATGTATAAAAACCATAAATTTATTATTTAGTAACCTCTTATGAGTACGCAGAGAGTCAAGATACAAGGTAAAGGGATTTCATCTCACATTTTAGTTCTCTGAGATACGTTATGTATTTGCCACCCATTCCTTTTATATACCATGTATACTACTCGTGGATGTATTGAATGATTCATATACTTAAGTTTATTTATATTTACATTACAATTTTAGGATCTTTATTTCATGGATTTTTTGTTTCAAAAGTTTCCAAATGGATAAATTAGTTTTGTCTCAATTTTTCTTCTGTGAAACTCATGTTTTTCCTACACCTAATGTATTTATCTAAGGTGTATATACTTCCATTTTAAATTTTATTAATTGATTATAATTTTTATAATGATATTTATAGATTCATGTAATTTAATTCTATTACATAGAGATTGTGATCCCAATTAACCAAGTGGTACGAGTTTGTTGAAACAATCTCACCAAATTTCGATATTTTTATTGAGTATACTTAATTGATGAAATATTATCATATATATCTAAATAAATCTCATGAATTTTATTATGATATGGTTATTCATGATATACTGGTATATTGGTACCATATTTTCAATCTTTGGTACAAAATATAGTAAAGAAAGTGTTTTTGAGAAATCCAAACATTACCCAATCATTGGTCAGACATCTATGTTCGTTCAATACAATGTAATTTAAAACAGGTTTCGAAGAAAATTGTACCATTATCTGATAACCTATAAAAGAAATTTTTACCATTTTTTCTTTTAACAATCTCTTAAAGGGAATCATCATTTCATATTTAGCAAAATATATTATTTCTGACCTTTTTACCATGGGAAATAAATTTTATTTTTACCTCGTATGACTTGTATAGATTTAACAGCCGTAATTAATTTGAAACAACCTTTGTATTTATAAAAGGTAAATTTTTATGAAAATATTTTCAAAATTAATATTCAAGGAAAATTGTTTTGAATTTTTTTTCAACCCTTATTTATATATTTTCAATGTATTTTAAATGAAATTATTTTAAAAATATTTCCAGAATTCTTTCTCATGTTTTCAGGTAAAATGATTTTGAAATGTTTCTCAAGATTTATTTAAATGTTTTAAAAATTTTCTGATAGTAATGGTTTTAATAATATTTTCAATATTTCATAATAAAATTTCAATGTGTTTGCAAGTATTTTTTTTAAATTGTTTGAAGCATATTTTATAAGCTTTTGAGGGAAACGTTTTTCAAAATGATTTCAAGTATTATTAATCATTTTCCATGGAATTTTATAAAAAATTTATTTTAAAATGGTTTTCTGAATTAATAAAAAAAAATTAATAAGAAATGATATTTTTCTCATGAAATGTTTTTGATGTAAATTTCAAAATTATTTTCCATGTAACATGACATCTGTTGATGTTACTCATTATTTTATTGGAAAAAATATAAAGGCTAAATTAATATTATTTCTATGAATTTTTTATTCATAATTTCATGGTCTCCATGAAGCCAATTTCTCTTTCAGGGGTTATATGTTTATGAAATCTATTTCTCTTTCACTAGTTTTTCTTTTTATGAAATTATTATGAATGATGTATATTTTTCCTCAAGTTATAA
Source organism: Viscum album (assembly GCA_963277665.1). Taxonomy (NCBI): domain Eukaryota; kingdom Viridiplantae; phylum Streptophyta; class Magnoliopsida; order Santalales; family Viscaceae; genus Viscum; species Viscum album. Next base: position 36,667,266 of record OY728131.1, read on the forward strand.
TTTGTTTACATTTTTATAATATCCATTTAATTTAATGGGTAATGATATTATTGTTTATGATTTTAGGCCCATGTATGAATGATTTAATATTGAGATTTTTGGGACCTATATCTTCATCCAGTGCATTGGTTAAAGATATATATCTCATGAGAAAGCCACATCTAGAACGTGAAATTTTCTCATTTCAGTATTACTAGACTAAAAAGAGAAATGAACTCAATTCAATATTACAGTGATATAACAGGAAAGGAAGTCAGTTCAGTATTATAGGGATGTAATTAGGAGTGAACATTGTATATTAATAAAGGTCAGGAATGGGGTGTCAACCTGATTTAGTAATGGACTTTGTCTACTAAGACGACCATGGTTGTGATGGTTTGAAAACTATAGAAACCATTATATATGCTTATTTATCATAAAAAATTCCATTTTTTATTCATATGTTATGCTTTCATGGATTATTTTATTTATATAACAACCCAAGATTCCATGGTACACTTCTCTTTGAATAGTAAAGTAGCATGTGTTGTATGCAACTTCGAGTTCTAACACACAACACAAGCAATCAAACTAGCCGTTATGAATAAAAATATACTCTTTTTAAAATTTTATACATTTTATCTTTCAAAATGGACTTCATTTTTGGATTCAGAATATCGAAATTTTCTTAGGGTTAATTTTTTGTACATTTCTATTAACTTTCATATTTTGATGAATAATGAAAATTACTAAATTTTAATTAAAGATACTTTTTTAATAGAAATAATTAATAGTGATAAATTATGAATTTGAGTGGTTTTAAAGTAAATTTAGAATATATCTTTACCATTTAATAAAATTTTGTTTATTGGACGTAATTTCACATTTAAACCGAACATAAACAAGTGTCAATATTTTGATAGTTATTATTTCTTAAAAACACTCTTTTTGTTTTGACAGCATGATTTAATTTTAAATTAATTAATGCGACATCTGTGTTTTGAATTTTGAAAAATGGATTCCATATTTAGAATCAGTAGGTATAAATCATGTAAATAGGTAACTTTTTTTATACATTTTGAATTATTACGTCGGTATATATTTTATTTACCACGGTTAAAGGGTAAATCCGGTAAATAAGGGTAAAAAATTATATTATTATAATAATAAATTTCCCTAAAACATGTCATAACTCTATTGGTTGATACATGTCCGACCATGGGCATCATTGTGTCGATTTTGGGACCACAAGGATCCACTTATAAGTGATAATGACACTTTATATTAATTATGTTAAAGTAAATAATAAAATGACATAAGCATATATCTTTTAGAAAAATTTTTTGACATAGGGTTATATATGTTATATTTTCAACTATAACTATTCATTAGAAAGATAAAAATATTTCCTACATAATGGTATTTTATTTATAATTTTTTGACATTGACTAATTAAATTTATTTATGACCCAATAATGATACAGTATTTTCCTTATTAATGAGAGAAACAAATAATTGGTATTATAAAAGCTAAAATAAATATAATTTGATTGTTTTGATGACATACACGAATTTTATTGGAAAATATTACATGTTATTATTGATTAAATTAATTTTATTAGAATTTATAATGTTTTTAAGACTTTAAACAAAATCAATTATTAAATAGTGTCAAAATTGACATAAATAAGTTTTTAAAACAAATATTATATAAATAATTGATATTCTATTCCTAATAATATATGGTTCCTCAAAAATACTTATATAATGATAGGTGTATTATTAATGGACCACATGGGGGTCTCTTGGAAGTTTATAGTATGTTTATTGACTATATAATTAAAAATACAAAGAGACTTGGTAACTGTCAAACTATTTAACTAAGTGTTAAATCAAAACGATAAAGTTAATATAGTGACACAAAATTGTTTAAAACCTATTAGTTTAGTGTTTTTAGAGCTCTCCCAAACATAAAGATTATATAATCCACTTTGGGGCCATTAGAAACTAGATATGAATTTATAATAAAATTATATTTCTAGCTTTTCCTAAGGTGCCCTTCACCCCTGTTATAAAAGGGAACTCCCCCTTATCTCTAATTAATTCCTTCAAAGCCTTTTGGATAATCCAAATCCTGCCCAAATATTCTCTAAACTTCCCTAAATTTATCAAAGAGGCTTTAGTTTGATCAGAAAGCCAACATAAGGATCCCTTTTGATCAAATCAAAAGTAAGAACCCAAAGAAGAGGTAATGTTTTCACCACCCTCTTTCATGTTCCTTTCTTCTTCGACTTCTTCTTTGATTGTTATTTACATTCTATAATAATAACTCAAGTATCTTCTATATACTGTGATTTTATTATAAATATTTTACAACCATATTCAGTATTCTATCCAACCTTTGAATGACATGTCACCATACGTGCGTACGTACGGCTTACCGTCTCCACGTCGTGGTGTAATTGTTATTTAAAACATTATTATTTGGATGGGTGTGATAATGTAGTGTAATTGAAGTAAATAATAAATATAACATTATAATTATTCTTTATATGTGATATAACATCTAATTATATACAATTTTAATATCATAAGAATGATATTGTCGCTCTTGCGTACGTACGGACTACCGTCTCCACGAACACGATGAGATTAATTTCTCATCGTATTCATTCAATAATAATTCTCATTTTATGATTAAAAGTGATGTTTAAGTACTTTATATCATTATGGATATGAATAAGATACAACCTATCCATAAAAACACGGCTTATATAACAAATCATATAAAGTAAAACGAATCTGTTAACACCACAAACAATGATAATACTAAGATATTATGAACAAAGAAATGTTAAAAGATCATATATGATATCATATTAATATATATGATTCATTTATAATTTAATGAAAAATATTTCACCATTATATAGGAGGTAAACCAACCTTCGATCAAGGAAAAGTACAAGGTAAGGGTTTTTTTTAAAATCTCTTCATTATCTAAGGCTGTTTATACGCAATTATCTACTGGGACCTCTTTATCATCCACATAAATGTTTCTTAAAAATCTATTTCAAAACATCCTTATTATTTTATAGAATATGGGTTAAGTTCAGTAATACACTTTTTTTACTTTTTATAAGATGTTTATAAAGTAATCTTTCCGTCATTTTCTAAACAAGGTCCTTTTTAACCTTTTCGACAAAATAAAGGTAAGAATGACTTTTTTTTAACATATACGGCGGGTGTAGCTATTTTCAGCCATTATAAAATCATTGATTCTTCCCTTAAAAGCTTATAAGAATATTTTCAATGTAATGTATTTATTTTATAATTAGGTGACCTTTAAATGATTTCAAAAAAGAGATATTTCTCTCAAATAGTTTTCATTTCATCTATGTCAAAATCTTTTTATGGATTTTATGTTTATTTGAAGTTGATTTATTATGATACATAAATTCAATATTGTATTAATGGTTTTCTGATATGTTTTACTGTGGATGTGTTATTTTTATACCATTCATGGTTTTTGTAGAAAGTATTGACATTTCGTATGCTAGTTTTAATACGAATGTTTATGTTAGGTTTAAACCTATTCATATGAGGAATGCATTGGACATAGTAAGTGACGGTTGGAGCCCGCTATAGTTCCTCGATGAATCGGTTTGTCTCATGAGACACAGTAGTGTGTTGACACAAGGCCTTGAAAAAATCGTATTTTTAGTCTTGGAACAAGGCCTTGACTATGTGGTTATGATAGTCTGACCTTCTGCATTCCATCATTATAAAAGTGGTTATTGATATTGAATTTCATTATGAAACTAGTGGAATATCCATGTGAATAAGTAAATGGAATTATTTCAATTTATTTATTCCATATTATTATCATGTTCATGTTTAAAAGTTTTTTGTTTTAGTTATACATCGCCTTAAATGTTTATGCTTATTTATGAATGTTTCCGCTATATTGTTATCCTCATTGAGCATTTGAGATCACCCCTTTCTATGTTTTATTATTCCCAGGATGTGAAGAAGTATTTTATGAATGACCTACATGGATAGTATGAGGATATTAGTGTGGAATATGGAGACTATGTTGTTTTATTTCTTCACTTTATGATGTAATGTAAGACTTATGAATGCATGTAGTGTTTCCAAGGACACTAAACTAATCGGTCTTTCAAGACATGATCTTTTGTGATCCTACCGAGGTTATATAATAATGCACCGACTCTGGGTATCTGGGGTCAGGGCGTTTCATTTTTTATCAGATAAATTTTAGTAAAAAACTTTGAAGCTAGATTTAGATAAACTCTGATTAGAGGACATAGATCTAAGATGGAATTTGAGGATTAATGTAGATGAACATCCAAGAATTTTGGTATTGTAGAGATTTTATGAGTATTACAAGAAATAAATCCCTGTATGGATATGAGCAGGAAGAGGCGGCTCTGGAAAAGATGTACCTAGCGGTAAATCCCAAAAACACCGCTTTGAGCTAGACTCGAACGGGAACTGTTGCATGACAACGGGCCTTACTGCACTATTGGTTACAACACTCCTGGGGGATATTCTTAGGATAATTCCCATTTTATTTACAAAACATTATAAAGGGTTTAGGAGTATATACTTCCCCAAAGAAAACATTTTTATTATTATGGATTATATCCATAAATATTTCAATTTATGCTAAGTGTTTTACATGTATGGAATTATGTATATTGATTCATAAACTGATCTAGTTTATTCCATTGTTTAGAAATGGCACATAGTGGAAGGAATAGAAACCGTATCAAGGCATACACTCCATGTAGGGATTTCCCTCCTACTCAAGATAATTATGGTGGAGCTAGTGATGCAACTGGTGCTGATCAGCTAATCACCATTTTGGGACAACTCACATAGGTTATGAATAATAACCTTACCCGTATGGTGCACCCTGATCCGCAACGTGGAGGATCAATGTTAGATCACTTCATGAGGTAACAACTACCAACATTAAATGGGGGTAAAAATCCAATAGTAACTGAGAAATGGATAAATTCCATAGATAAAATATTCCATGCCTTGGTGAGTATCGAAAGGGAAAAAGTTTTCATGGCAGTTTACCTCCTCACGGGAGATGCTGATCAATGGTGGTCATTGATTCCAAACACGAAGGAAGATAATGAAGTTTCAAATACTGAATGGAGGGAGTTTAAAGATATTTTCTTAGAAAAATACATTCCACATGACCATCGAGAGGATATGGAAATACAATTTATGAGTCTGAGGAAAAAAGAGGATGAGAATGTTGTAGAGTATGAGTCTAAATTTACAAGGATAGTAAGGAATGTTTTAGATTATATGCATAACCCTAGAAGTACAATTGATCATTTATTATATGGGTAAAAACCATTTATTCGTCGAGAATTAGACTCATAATCATTTTTGTCTTACAAAAATATTATCTCATGAGCTATCAAGACAGAAAAGGAATTCCATATGTCTTAAGACATTAAAGAAAAGCAAGAGAAGAAGAGATCTGCCGATCACTCTGGGAATGGAAATAAGGGGAAGAAGATAAAATTTTCATATCCATCCTATAGTAAATGTGGGAAGAAACACCCCGGTACTTGCTAAAAAGCAATGAGAGTCTATTATAAGTGTGGTGAAAAAGGCCACCAAGCTCGTGATTTCAAGGGGAAGAAAGAAGTTACCGATGTTCAATGCTACAATTGCAGGGAGATGGGGCATTATGGAAATTAATGTACTAAGAATCAGGTAAACATGCCTCCGAAAAGGCCAAGGGACCAAGGCCAAGCTTAGGCGATCACTACTATTGAGGTTGAAGCTTCAAAAGACGTGGTGGCATGTAATTTAATGGTTTCCTCAAGTTTCTCAAATTCATTATTTGATTCTAGATCATTACATTAGTTCATATCATCCTAGTTTTCTATGAAAATTAGATATTTCCAATTTGATTTAACAAAGTAGTTGTCAGTTAAAACTCCAAAGGGAAGTATCATTGAAACAATATTTTGTGAATCAGTCCCCATTAGAGCATATAAATGTTCTTTATCTTCTAATCTCGTCATCATACCTTTGATTTAGTTTGATATAATCCTCGGTATGGATTGGATTTCATACCATGATACAAATATTTATTGTAAGAAGAAGGAGGGTATGATTTTTGATGACGATGATAAGGAACACCTTATCTTTAGAGCAGAATCACCACTGCCTAATTCTTATATAGATCCACCCCCAATAACACAACTAAATTCAATTATTGGGGAGGAATTTAATGAAATGACTATGGGTGAGGAAAGGAATGTTAAAATAGAGTATGTACCTATTGTGAGATAATATGTAGATGTGTTTCTGGAAGATTTACCTGGACATCCTCCCGAAAGAGAAATTGAGTTTTCCATTGATTTAATTCCTAGTTCAAGGCCTATATCGAAGACAACTTATAGAATAACCACTGTGGAATTAGTTGAACTAAAGAAACTACTATAGGAATTGAGTAATAATGGATTTATTCTCCCTAGGGTTTCTCCATGGGGCACCCCTATCCTTTTTGATAAAAAGAAAGATGGTTCTATGAGGTTATGTATCGATTATAGGGAAATTAATGCTATAATAATAAAGAATGTGTATCCCCTACCTCGCATTAATTATTTATTTTACCAACTGAATGGAGCTCAATACTTTTCAAAGATTGAACTTCGATCTGGATACCATCAGTTGTGTGTGAAGACGGAAGACATTCCAACGACAACATTTTGTTCCAGGTACGGGCAGTACGAGTTTATAGTAATGCCTTTTGGATTGACTAATGCACCCTCTGTATTCATGGACATATTGAATAGAGTTTTCATGGAATATCTCAATGATTATTTGTTGGTATTTATTAATGATATCTTGGTATATTCCAAAAGATACAGATATCATGAAAATCACTTGCGCATTATCCTAAAGACTACGAGAAGACATGAATTATATGGGAATTTTAAAAAGTGTGAATTATGGCTTCAGGAGATTTCATTCCTTGGCCATATTTTCTCTAAATATGTAATATTTGTTGATCCATCTAAGAAAAGATCAATCCAAGAATGGCCAGCACCCACGAGTATAACCGAGGTATGCCGTTTTATTGGTTTAGCAGGTTATTACCGGCGTTTCGTCCAGAATATCGCCAGATTGGATAACCCATTAACAAAGCTCACACGTAAAGTGGTTAAATTTGTTTGGACAAAAGAGTCTGAAGAATGTTTTGAAGAACTCAAGAGGAGATTAGTCAATGATCCTATATTGACTTTACCTTCGGGGAATGATGGGTTCATTTTTTATAGTGATGCATCGAAGTAATGACTTGGTTGTGTCCTTATGCAGAATGATAGAGTTATTGCCTATGCATCACGACAGATAAAAATTCATGAGAAAAACTATCCTACTCATGATATTTGGTTAGCCGCTGTAATATTTTCTTTGAAGATTTGGGGACACTATCTCTATGGTGAATAATGTGATATTTTTACTGATCACAAGTGTTTGAAGAATATTTTCTCACAGAAAGAACTCAACATGAGGCAAAGGAGACAGCTTGAAGTACTCAAGGATTATGATTTCACGATACACAACCACCCAGTGAAGGCAAATAATGTGGCAGATTCATTGAGGAGAAAGAATCATGGAGTTTTGAACAAAATGAGAGTTGAAATGGATCCAATTTTCATGGATCTAGTAATGCTAGATTTGTGAATAACAATGGAAGGTGAAACATCGATAATTTTTAAAATGGTTTCGAAACCATCTTTACTATAACGGATAAGGAGATCTCAGACCGAAGATGAAGAGTTTAAATAGGAAATATAGCTATGAATGATTGGATATTGAGTGACTTTGTGTATAAAGATGGAATTTCTAAATTTTGGAGGCGACATTGTGTTCCTAATATACCAGATCTAAAAAGGGAATTTTTGGATGATACTCATAGTTCAAATTTCTCCATACACCATGGGAGAACCAATATGTATAGAGATTTGAAGGAACATTTTTGGTGGGACAACATGAAGGGGGAGATTGCTGATTTTGTGTCAAGATGTATGGTTTTTCAACATGTAAAAGATGGTAGGAAACAACCTGGTGGAGTATTGCAACCTCATCCGATACCTTAATAGAAATGGGATAATATCATGATAGACATTGTCATGGGGCTACCAAAGACTCCTAGAAGGAATGATGCAATATGGGTAATTGATGATCGTCTTACCAAGTCTGCAGATTTTCTTGGTATAAAGAAATATTTACCACTTGAACATCTAGGAAGACTATATATTAATGAATTTGTAAGACTTCATGGAGTATGACTATCGATTGTTTCTGATCAAGATCCACATTTTATATCAAGATTCTGTAAAAGTCTTCAGAAAGACCTGGATACTAAACTTTTTTAGAGCACTGCTTACCGCTACCAAACTGATGGAAAATCAGAAATGACTATTCAAACCTTAAGAAGGCATGTTGAGATCAAGATCACTTGACATTAAGGGTATGTGGGATCAATATTTATCTCTGGTAGAATTTTCCTATAACAATAGATTCCATTAGAGTATTCAGATGGAACCATATGAAGCATTATACGGTAAGAGATGTCGCACACCAACATGTTGGGATGATGTTGGTGAAAGAAATCTCATAGGCCCCGAACTGGTGGAGGAAACGATGGAAAAGGTGAAGGTAATCCAAAACAACATCAAAGATGCTCAATGTAGGCAGAAGAGGTATACTGACAACCGAAGGATGGATTTGGAATTTCAGGTAGGAGATCATGTTTTCTTGAAGGTATCTCTATGGAATGGTGTTATACATTTCGGTAAGAAGGGAAAATTGAGTCCCAGATACATCGGACCATTCGAAATTCTTGAATGAAATGGTGGCTTTAGATTACTATTTGGAAATGCCTCCAAGTCTCTCCAAAGATCATGATGTGTTCCTGGTATCACTGTTGAGAAAATACATGCCTGACCCAAAACATGTAATCACTTATGAGGAATTAGAACTCGAACTTGATCTGTCCTAATGTAAAGAGCTTGTCAAGATTCTTGATACGAGAGAACAAGTGCTGAGAAACTGGACGAATCGTCTGGTAAAAGTTCTATGGAGAAACCAAAAGATTGTAGTGGCAATGTGGGAACCCGAGGAACTTATGATAAAGAACCACCTGAGTCTATTCATGCAATAGTATTCGAGAAATTTCGAGGATGAAATTATTTGAAGGAGTGGAGAATGAAACAACCCAAGCTTCCATGGTATGCTTCTCTTTGAATAATATAGTTGCATGTGTTGTACACAACTTCAAGTTCTAACACACACCACAACCAATCAAACTAGCTGTTTTGAATAGTAATACCCACTTTTTGAAGTGTTATAAATTTTATCTTTCAAAATGGACTTCATTTTTGGATTCAGAATATCGAAATTATCTTCGGTTAAATCTTCGGTACATTTCTGATAACTTTCATAATTTAATGAATAGTGAAAATTACTATATTTTAATTAAAAACAACTTTTTTAGTCGAAATAATTAATAGTGATAAAGTATGAATTCCAGTGGTTTTAAATTACATTTATAATATATTTTTTTCCATTTAACACAATTTTGGTCATTGGACGTAATTTCAAATTTAAACCGGACATAAACAAGTGTCAATCTTTTGATATTTATTATTTCTTAAAAACACGATTTTTTATTTTGACAGTGGGAATTAATTTTAAATTAATTTCTTCCACTTCTGTGTTTTGAATTTAGAAAAATTGATTCCATATTTAGAATCAGGAGGTCCAAATTTTGTAAAAAGGTAACTTTTATTTCTAGAAATTTTGAATAATTACTTCAGTAAATATTTTATTTACCATGGTTAAAGGGTAAATCTGGTAAATAAGGGTAGAAAAATAATATTATAATAATAAAAAATTACCCTAAAATGTTTTCTAACTCTATTGGATGATACCTGTCCAACCATGGGTATCTTTGGGTTGATTTTGGGACCCCATCGATCCACATGCAAGTGGTAATTTCACTTTATATTAATTATGTTAAAGTAAATAAGAAAATGACATAAGCATATATATTTTAGAAAAACAATTTGTACATAGGGTTATATATGTTATATTTTATACTATAAATATTCATTAGAAATCTAGGAATATTTCCTACATTATGGTTTTTTATATAGTATTTTTATACATTGAATAATTAAATTTATTTATGACACAATAATGATGCAGTATTTTCTTTATTAATGAAAGAATCAAATAATTTGTATTATAATAGTTATAATTAATATAATATGAATGTTTTGATGACATACACAAATTTTTCAGGTTAATATTTCATGTTTTTATTTCTTAAATTAATTTTATTTGAATTAATAAAGTTGTGAAGACTTTAACAAAAATCAATTATTAAATAGTGTCAAAATTGTCAGAAATAAGTTTTTAAAACAGATATTATATAATTAATTGATATTATATTCCTTAAAATCTAAGGATTGTCTAAAAAACATATATAATGATAGGTGTATTATTAATGGGCCACTTGGGGGTCTCTTGGAAGTTTATAGTAAATGTATTGACTATATAATATAAAAATACAAAGAGACTTGCTAACTGTCAAACTATTTAACTAAGAGTTAAATCAAAAAGATAAAGTTAATATAGTGACACAAACTGGTCTAAAACATATTGGTTGAGTGGTTATCGACCTAGCCCCACCTTAAAATTTTAATAATCTATTGTGGTGCCATTATAAACCGAATATGAATTTATTATAAAATAATATTTCAGGCTTTTCCTATGGTGACCCTCGCCCCTCTTATAAAAGGTCACTCCACCTTCTCTCAAATTCATACCATCAAAGCCTTTTGGACCGGACAACCCCTACAAAATAGTTCTCAAAACATCCCTCACTTCAACCTAGAGGCATTATTTTGATCATAAAACCAAACTATGGATCCCTTTTGATCAAATCAAAAGGAAGAACCCGAATAAGAGGTATTGTTTTCACCACCCTCTTTCAAGATCCTTTCTTCTTCCACTTCTTCTTTCTTTGTTGTCTCCATTGTAAAATAAAACTCCAGTATCTTCTATATACTATGATGTTATTATAAATTTGTTACAACCATATTCAGTATTCTATCCATCCTTTGAATGACATGACACCATACGTGCGTACGCACGACTTACCGTCACCACATCGTGGTGTAATTGTAATTCAAAACATTATTATTTGGATGGGTATGGTAATGATATGTAATTGAAGTAAATAATAAATATAACATTAGAATTATTCTGAATATATGATATACCATCCAATTATATATGATTTTAATATCAAAAAAATGATATTTTCGCTCATGCGTACGTACGGACTACTGTCTCCAGGAACGCGATAAGATTCATCCCCCATAGTATCCATTCAAGAATAATTGTCATTTTATGACTAAAAGTAATGTTTAAGGACTTGATATCATTCTAGATGTGAATAAGATACATCCTTACCATAACAAACATGACTTACGTAACAAATCATATAAAGGAAAATTAATCATTTAACACCCGAAACAACGATAATACTAAGATATTATTAATAAAGAATCATTAAAAGATCATATATGATATCATATTAATGTATATGATTATTATAATTTAATAATTATTATTTCAACATTATACAGGAGGTAAACCAACCTCGTCCAAGGAAAAGTACAAGCTAAGGGATTATTTCACAATCATTTCATTATCTGAGGTTGTTTATACGTAATTATTTTCTGGGACCTCCTTATCATCCATATCCATGTTTCTTAAAAATGTATTTCAAAACATCCATACTATTTTATAGACTACAGGTTAAATTAAATTATAACCTATTTTGACTTTTTATAAGATATTTATAATGGAATATTTCTGTCTTTTTCCAAATAAGGTCCCTTTTAACATTTTAGACAAAATTAAGGTAAGAATGTATTTTTTAACTTATATGGCGGGTGAGACTATTTTATGCCTTTATAAAATCGGTGAAACTTCCCTTAAAATCATATAATAATATTTTCAATGTAAATGTTTTATTTTATAATTATGTGACCTGTAAATTATTTCTAAAAATGATATTTTTCTCTCCAATAGTTTTGATTTCATCTATGTCAACATCCTTTTATGGATTTTAAGTTTATTTGAAGTTGATTTATTATGATATAAAACTTCTTATTTTATTGAAGGTTTTATGATATGTTTGACTGTGGATGTGTTATTTTTATAACATTCATGGTTTATGGATAAATTATTGACATTTCTTATGATAGTTTTAATACAAATGTTTATGTTATGTTAAAACCTGTTTATATGAGGAATGCATTGGACTTTATAAGTGACAGGTGGAGACCACTATAGCTCCTTGATACATCGGTAGGTCTCATGAGAAGAAATAGTGTCTTTGCACAAGGACTTGAAAAAATATTATTTGTAGTCTTGGAATAAGGCCTAGACTATGTGGTTATGATAGTCTAACATTATGCACTCAATCATTATCAAAGTGGTTATTGAAATTGCATGTGATTATTCGACTAGAAGAATATCCATGTGAATAAGTAAATAATATTATTTCAATTTATTTCTTCAATATTATGCTCATGATCAAGTATAAAAGCCTTTTATTTAGTCATAAAATGCTTTAAATTTTTATGCTTATTTACAAATGTTTCCGTTATATTGTTATCCTAACTCAGTATCTGAGCTCTCCCCTTTCTATGTTTTATTTTTCCCAGGATGTGAAGAAGTATTTTATGAATGACTTGAAGGGATAATACGAGGATATGAGTGTGGACTATGGATACTATGTTGTTGTATCTTTTCACTTTATGATGTAATGTAAGACTTATGAATGTATCTACTGTTTCCAAGGTTACTAAAATAATTGGTCTTTCGAGACATGATATTTTGTGATCATGCCAATGTTATGTAATAATGAAATGACTCTGGATAACTGGGGTCAGGGAGTTACAATTTATTTACTTATGATTTATTTATAATGAGATGAAAATATTAATACCATGATTATTGTATATGATCTTTGATATGCTAGGTGTGATATTATATTTTCATGTTCATGTTCTCGTATCCTTATGATCATCATTATGATTACATATCTCTCTCTTTTATCATTACTAAGAGTTTTAGCTCAACCAATTTTATTTTTTCTTTACCATGGTTATTAAGATATGTATTATTTATTTCGTGTTTAAAATGGTTGCTAGTCAATAATAACCTAGTGGGATATCATGTAGAAAATTTATGTAGTAGTGTTTATGTTTCTGTGTTTTCAACGGAACTAGATTAAAATTGACTTTTGGTGTATATATTTATAATGTATTAAGTATTCAAAAAAAGATATATAATTCATATGGATGAAAATATAGGGTCAATATACTAGGTAATAGAGAGAAGGTTTACTTAACCTATGGAATCTAGGATTAGAAAACATTAGTGATAACCTTAAGAAATGTCTAAGAATATGTCTATGGATAATAAAAAGCATATGGAATCATCATGGAATTTTGGTAAATGATTGATTGAGTAATTTCCTATAAATACACACTAATATATATTATAAAAGTGGATGTGTATCTATAAAAGATTTACCTAGTAGTAAAAACAATGGTAATATGTTTTAGGCTTGAATTAGGTTAATTGCGTACATGAAAACAGGCCATACTCTGCACTTGGTTTGAAAATACCGTGGGATATTCTTTGGGAATTCACAAAATCATCAAGAACCATCATTTATGATTTAAATATAAGTTGTATAGGGATAAACTAGGATGAACCAAGGGTGTAAAATTATATTGATGGATTCATTATTTAGAAATCCTATAAGTGATTATTTTCATTACTATGTGGTTTTCTACTATAATAAGTAATTATCATTCATGCTTGTTGTAATATTAAATGGTTGGAACTTGAATTAATTTGATTAACGTTTAATGTGATGGATAATTTTCTAATGAGCAGTCAAGTGGGAAGATAATTGGATTGAAAGATGTTGTGATCCTGCCTAATCGGTTTTCTGTAATTATGATTATGATTTCATACCATAACCAACTCTAGACTCATAGATGAAGAAAACAATAGAAAGAGTTCATTGAGATTTCAGGTAATATAGAACATATATAAAATAATACATGGTTTCTTTAATTTCAATAATATTGAAATAATCACTAAATAAAATGACTTAGAGGAACAAGAAGATGTTTTAACTATTGTAAAGATAGATACAAAGCAAGTGACTAAAATTGAAAAATGATGAGTTTGGTTAACTTAATGAATGAGAATATTGTACTCCCTAATAAATCATTTAAGGTTAAGTGTATTAAGTGTGTAATAACCGATAATTATAAATCTCAATGTCCCATGAGGAAGGCTCCTGAAGAGAATCTGCAAGGTGCTACGAGTAATGGTTACATTGGTGATGATAAAGAGACTACATATGAAATATGAAGGGAAAGAGGTATTATGTAATAGGATGCGATATCCTAGATAATGGAATATGGATTAAGTGGAATAATAAAAGTTTTTATGTATTTGGACTCATGAATTATGTTATTTTAATGGTGAAATATGTAAGGATTTTTGAGATTATGTTTCTTGATACATATTTACAAGAACACGTTGAATGGTTATGAAGGAATAAAAAAGTGATATAATGGAAAGGATATGTATTTGGAAAACACATGACTAAGGAAAATATAAAACATTGTATGTTTCATATGTTATGATAATGTTTCTTATATAATGATATGTGGGACATGAATTAGTAGATTGGACGTAATTGATTACCTTGGAACTAATTATTAACCTATTGAGAAGTAGTTCATGAAATAATGGATGAAGTTTAAAACATCTAATATTTATGGAATTTATCTAGTAATCTATTGAATAATGAATAATGAATGTCTTAAAAAATAATTTTTGGTGATTTATGTTTTTAACTTGTTATAAGAGAATGTACGATGATGTATCCACATGTTTAGAATGTTACAACCAAGAGATATTTTGTGATATATGGAGGATCAATGTTACGCTAATTTTGTGAATTTATTTATAATGTTTTGAAATTACATATTTCATAAGTTTTATATGGTTAACTATACTTGAGATGTTTAAGTTGAACTTTAGAGGAATTATTTTTGTATTTATATTGTTTTAAAAACAATGGTTATAAATGTATTTATTGATTGATCATATTACCAAGATTTCTATCATATTTTGAAAATTATATTAGTGTGGTTTTAGAAAATCAGATCATGTATGTCATTTGAAAAACAATCAAGTTTGAAATGGTCATGGGTCTTCAAACAATAACCAAAAGATTATAAGTGTTTCACTCCTACAACTGGACTATATGATGTATGGTTTCATGTTCAATTATTTTTTAAAAATAAATTATAATGAAACATTAATGTAACTTTTTATTTTTATTGATTAATGTGACTGAGAATTAACAATATTTATTATAAAAAAACCTTTTAGGGTAATGTGAGAGACCACACGATCCAACATTACAATCAAATAAAACCATTAAGAAGCTAAACTAGGATCATTATTACAGAATATTCCCCTGCCTAGTGATTAAACCTTGATGACAAGCCTCCACCATCACTTGACCGCTTGGCTAGCTATCCCATGTAGAGTTTCTTGGGCCTGGTACCGATGGAGGAACCGTACCCTCTCAAACATCCAAATCCAAATAGAATGCGCAAGTGAAAGATTTGTTTCTCTGAACCTCCTTTAAAGATAGAACTTGTAGAATGACGGTTCAAAAACATCAAAACTCACAACATATTCAAAGAGAATCTTCCACAAAAAGAGTCTCCAAACCAACAGTCAACCAACACAAAATCCTCAATGAGCTCTCATATTTATCCAACACCCTGCAGAAATGTAAATGGTATAATAGGGCATCACAAAAGTGGTAAGGTTATCATTTGGTGTGCCCAAAAAACATTCATAAAAAATTCAACATGAAATAAATTAGATCTTTATATCCAATCTCACATCAACCAATATTAACTACTTCTCCATTTCACAATCACCGCAATGCTCACAGCCGGACGCCATTCACAAAAACCCAAAACCTAATATCAATATGCAACAATCTGAACATATTCCTCATCCCATGGAGAAACACAAACCCAAATCAAATAACTGGTCTCCCAATCCAACCAAAAAACCTTAGTCATAACATGAACCATCAAATCATGCCTACATAAGAACACAGATGCACCCCAACCCAACAATGTCAAACTAAAAAGAGAAAAAAGAAAAAACTTCACCAGCACGACAAATGAGACATGCGGCTAGAAAATTCCTGGCGCCGCCATCCCATTCGCAGGCAGGGAACCTGAAAAACCACCCATCACACACGTCGAAGATGAGGTGTTACCCTCATGCCGCTGAAGCTGGACACAACCACAGACCGACACCGCGCCCCATTGAGACCCTATCCAGCTGATTTGGATGAGGAAAGACAGCTGCGGTGGAAAAGAACGAGGCGGCCTAGAGAAGATGTCGATTCCACCAGAATAGAGGATCCTACACCACAAAATCGCCAAGCACGAGGAAGGAGGCTCCACATGCAACCAAGACGACTGAGGCGGTGCTGAGGGGATGCCCTCTTTCACAGAGCCCCTTACAAGCACATCCTTTTTTAGAGATTAATGTATTAATCATATTAATTTTTAAGAATTTTTTTTTATAAATTTTTATACTTTTCAATAATTTATGGGACTTATGATCTACTAAAATATATTTTATCACTTCATGAATCAAAGATAATTTCTGGATATCCATTACACGAAGGAAGGGATGAATCATTAATTGATAAAATCACATCTAAATGAATGAATTTTCTTTATATAAATATATCAAGTAGGTATATTTCCTTACTCTAATATGGGATAATGATTAAAAAAATGTTATTTTAATACATTAATTTGTATTGATTCAATGGCCTTATAAATCATAACTTATTTATGAATTTGAGGAACTCAACTTTCCTTTAACCATTCAATTATTTGTGATTGATGACCTCAATCAATACCTATAAATATTTATTCATTTTATCCATGTCCAATATTCACTCCTAACCTTTATTCTCCTATGTTGAAACCCAGTTATATGTTACTCTGGGTAACCATTACGGTTCCAAAATTATCATTTTAAGGTAATGTTGTACTATCCATTTTTATGATGGGGGTTTTTATGAATGAAACATTCGAGTATTAAACCTTTGGTAACCAAATTAATTTCGATGGAAAAATTCATTCTAAGGTGGGTATAATGTTACACCCCATGATTTTGTGAATTATTATTTTTGGAATTAATTTAACCATTGTGATATTTTGTATTCCACATAACACTAAAAATAGTTTTTGTTATACTAAAGAACTCTGTTTGGATTGAATTATATGAAACACCAAGTTAATAATTCACTACATACAACATAAATGATATATTTATTAACATATAATATCATGTTTATCTTGCAACTTGGAATATATTACACAAAAAACTGACTTTGTAAATGAAACATGCCATACTGACTTGGCATACATTACAGACAACACTGAGTTTCTACAAAATGTCTTTTTATTGTAATAATTATTTAAATGATATAATTATAAAATGGAAATTAATATAATTCATATTAATTTAATAAATAATTTTGAAATATTTTTTATAATGTTTTTATAAAAATAAAACATATTGATAATGAATGATATATGTTTGGGAAAAGTCCTTACATTTTTTAAAATAATTTTTATTAAACAAACATCTTTTCATGTCATTATATAAAAAATATTATTTATTTTATACATATTTATGAAATTAATTTGAAAAAATAAACTTCATTTTTGATTTTAGGATGTTGAAATATAATAGAGTTAAATTTTGGGATTTTTTGAGAAACATCATTTTTGGAAGAATATTAAAAAACAACGGATTTGAAATAAAAACTACCATTTCTTATAATTTATTTATAATGTTTAATAATTTTTTCATTTGTTTTAAAATTGTAAATAGTTCAAATTTCTATCAATTAATATAATTTAGGTTATTGGAATTAATTTTCCTTTGAAACTGGGTATAGAAAATTTTCCATTTTTTGGATGTATTTACTTAAAAGACCCCCAGTATCATCCCATTTTCCAGATTAAATTTAAATTAATTTCTGCGACATATGATATTAGAATTTAGAAAATTTTATTCTAGATTTTAATCAGAATAATTTATGATTTATAGTATTTTCATATAATTTTTTTACCAAAACTATTATGGAAAGTAATTAAAATTAATTATATCTATTAATGTAAAATTAAGCTTAACTAAGGACTAAACCAAAAATTGAAGACCCAAAAAGAGTTAAAAACATTTAAAAACCCATTTTCTATACATTTTTAATCCATGAACCCTAATGTTTTTATTTAGGTTGGTTTACTGTTAATTTTTTAGGTAAAATCATGGGTTCACCTAATTTTTTGTTTTAAAATGCTAAGGGTGTCATTTTCCTTCTTTATAAAATCCCACCACCTCTTCGTCTTCTTCTCACCTCTCGAACCACTTAGGTTCAGAAAGGATATTCCAAATAAACTCCCTAAACCCTGTAATCCCTCCTTTAATTATCCCACTAGGAATAAATCTATCCATGTAATCCTTTTGTCACAAACAAAAAGGAGTTACCCGATTAAGAGGTAACTTCTTCTCTCCAGATCTATTCTTTTATTTTCTTTCACCACCCCAAAACTCCCATTATTCCATGATTTTATATAAAAATCAGTATCATTAATATACTAAGATGTTTTTATGATAAGTTTTGTACAAAAAATTATTCAAAAAACCCATATAATGAGTAATAAACATACAATTTATAAATACGGTGAATTACCGCCTTTTGAAACGATGATTATTCATTTTTCCTTTACCGCCTCTCATGGTGGACATTATAATTGAAATATATTTTATATTTTATATTTTATATTTATTATATATTTAATAGTATTTATTCCTTTTACAACACATATCTTTTTACCTTCAATTTGATGTAAATATGATAATTTCGTTTGAGGAACTGTGGACTACTCCCCCTCAAAGCGATGTGATTCGTTCACACACTACATAGAATGTATTAAGGATGGTTTTATGAAACCTATATGATATACATGATATAATAATTATAATTTAACAATTATATACTTATATATTTATATATATATACATATTTCATTTACCTTCTTTGTTTCAATATGAAAATAAAAACAGAAACAACATTCATGCCTACATACAGCTTACCGTCACCATGAATGGTGTGTTTTAGTTCATAATTATATATTATATAGATTATTATAATTCCAATATAATGAATATAAATGATATTTATATCATTTTTTAAAATTTGGAATCATGATATAAGTAAAAGGACCAAGGATATAAGAAATTAAGACACATGCTAATAACAAAGAGATTATTAGCCAAAGTAAAACTTTAACATAGGATTGTTCACAAAACGGTAACATAAGTTCATGAAAAAACCATATATGGTATTATATATAAGAATATGTTTCTATAAAATATGTATAATAAACATAAATTCATTATACAAGAAGCTTTTATCTGTACGAAGAGTGTTAGGACACAATGTAATGGTATTTTATCTCACATTTTATTTCTCTGAGATAGAAGCTTTATTCACCACCCAATCCTTTTATGTTGAGTGTATACTAGCCATAGATATATTAAATGATTATTATAATAAAATTTATGGTTATTTAAATATTAATTTTATGATCATATTTTCATGTGGTTTAGGTTTCAAAAGTTACCAAATTGGTAAAATAGTTTTGTCTCAATTTTCCTTCAATAAGACTCATGTTTTGTATGGCACCTGAATTCTATTTCGATATGTCTATACACTCATTTTACAAGTTATATAATGAATATAATTATTTTATTTATATTTTAAGATTCATGTAATTTCCATTTTTTACATGGAGAGAATGATCCCAAGAAACCAAGTGGAATCAGTTTACTGAAGCACTCTCATTGCCTTTTGATATTGTTATTGGTTATGATCATTTAATGAAATATTATAATCCATAACTCAAAAACACTAATTATTTTTTATAGCCTGTAGTTATTCATGATTTATTCTTATATTGGTTCCATTTTTTCACTCTTTGTTACAAAATATAGAGATGAAATTATTTTTAACAAATCTTGACTTTACCCTCTCTTCAGTGAGAAATCCGTTTTCCATTAAAACCCAGTTTTCTAAATAGGGTTTCCAAGAATATTATACCATTATAAAATAATATTTAAAAGAAAATTGAACCCTTTTTTCTTTAACCAATATCATTAACAGAATATTTCTTTCAATTTTTTAACCTGAAATTTTTTCTAGCCTTTCAACCGTGAAAAAAGAAATGTTCTTTTTTACCTCATATGACATGTATTGATGTAATAAACATAAATTTTTAAGATTAAATGGAATATTTAATAGGATAATGTTTTTAGAAATAATTTTAAAATCTCTTTTCAAGGAGAAACGAATTCAATATGTTTTCAAGCCTTATTTATATGTTTTAAAATTATTTTCAATGAAATGGTTTTCAAAATAATTTCTTAGTTATTTCATATATTTTAAAGTAAAATTATTTTCAAAATTCCTTAAATTTTTAATCATATGTTATCAAATGGTTTTAAAAGAAATGTTTTTCATAATTTCATCAAGCACTCTTTACAATATTTCATAGATTTTTCAAATAAAAATTGTTTTCAAATTTTCTGAAGCTTATTTTAAAAGTTCTCCAGGAAAATGATTTTAAAATTATTTCAAGAATTCATTATATGATTTAATTGTATTTTCTTATAATATTATTTTCAAATGGTTTTATTTATGAAAAACCATTTTAAAAAAGAAATAATATCTACTATCTATACTAAACGTGGCTTCTCCAAGCTTATGTGTCACCAAATTAGAAGGCCATGTCAACTACAAAATTGCCCTCCACCCATCCATTTTATGTTTAACTTCATCCAAGCCCCTACCCCGCTTGGGTTTCACCTCCACAACATTTATGTTTCCTCGACTACTTCCTCAGCTCCATCGCCGAAAAACCCTACTTCCACTAATCAGGACATATCATCGCTCCTTTCACCCCTCCCTGATTCTCCTCTACCTGGTTTAGTGTTCCTGATCCGCTCCTCAGAATTTCCCCTCCTTGAATCCCCTCTCTCGCTCCCCTATTCAAATCTCATCTCCAGCCGCAACTCCACATTCGGATCATACACCTTTGGCTCCTCCGCCTTCGTCTCCTCCATCTCTGGCTCCTCCATCGTCGACACCTCCGATTCATGATTTTCGGCATGTCTTGATACGTTACCCACTGAATTTTTACTATTGTATCCTCCATGTCCTACTTATGAATCTCTGACTTGCGATTTCCATCAGGTGTTTCTACGACACCCACTTCATTTTTACTCCTGCTCCACCCCACATGTGTAGTAGCCATCAATTTCAGGTAGTTCGACTTTAGTCCAACCTGCTGCTCCACGCCCTCCTACACTACCATCATAAATGTTTTAATTCTATTTTTTTTTCATAGTGAGTATGGATTATGTAATTTACATAAGCTTTCTTCCATACATGTTTCATACAAGCACCACCACAAGCGCCCGAAGCCTGTTTCTACACTTCTTTAGCTCACCTGTTTAGTAGGATCTATCTCAGATTTTTGTCTACCTTATTTAAAATGATCCATGTAAGTGTCTTTAACCAGTAAATTTGGGTTTGTATATTAGTGTGGATTAATTATTTGATGCAGGTTGTGACAAATTCTATTTTATTAACAATTTTTACAATGATTCGACATTGCATAATCATTATAATGCTGCCCATTGAGCTTACATTTCTTCTTCTACTCGGGTTTATTTATCATCATCTCCAATTTTTGAATGCAATGGTAACAAAGATTCAAGGTAATTTTTCATTGATTCAATTATTTCATTTCTATTACATTTTTTATAAATTGATGAGGTTTCTTTTATCACAAATAGTATTAATATTTCAAACCATTCTTTTAATAGGGATAAACCTACCACTATTTTGGATTTATTATTTGATGCAGGTTGTGGCATATGCTATTTTATTAATGATATGTACAATGATTCAAAATTGAATTATCATTATAATGATGCCCATTGAGCTTACATTTCTTCTTCTATTCAGGTTTATTTATCATCATCTCCAATTTTTGAATGCAATGGTAACAAATATTTAAGGTATTTTTTCATTGATGCAATTATTTCATTTCTATTTCATTTTTTATAAATTGATGAGGTTTCTTTGATCAGAAATAGTATTAATATTTCAAACCATTTTTTTGACAGGGATAAGCATACCACTATTTTGGTTTTCTCTTCTGCAAACCATTTATAGTTATTTTTTCTATGCTCTTACTTTTTCAATATTTATCTTTGGATTAGAATTTTTCTTATGTCACCATTTTTTCCATTCACCAATAAGAACATATATTTCAATTTTTGGATAGTAGTTACCAATATTCCATAATGGAGATATTCATGTTGTTTTCAGAAGCATTGAATGAGGATAACATTGATATTTTATTCAGAAGACTTTTATCTAGAATGATCAATAAGCCATCATATTTACCCCAGATTAATGTTACAAGAAGATCATTTAAATTTTATACACAGAAAAGGGCATGAAAAGATAGAAATAGAGGATAGAGGTGTGGTATTGTAACTACTGGCATGAAATGATGGAATGAAGACCACTATTTCATGCAGGTTCAATGTCATGAATTTCTGGTGATGCTCAAATTCAAAACTATGAGAACATAAGAACTGTTACAGGAATGGTGTTATTTTTGCATAATGTTATAATTGCCTACAAAAACACCACTAATTTTTTATTGTACATCATTTATTTCACTTTAAAATATTATTAGTTGTTGTAAAACTCAGGAGATCTTGGGAGTTCTCTTGGGGAATTCATGCCTGGATATGGAATTTGAGCTATTTGGATTTTCAACTATCAAGACTCGGTCATATTCTCCAAGTATTCCTCAACATCAAATAATTAAGCGGGATCTGCCACATTTGATCTTCTTTATGGGACTGAGTCTTCTTATTTTCATGAAATCTATTATCTATTATATATAAAGTACTAGAGTCAGCTTTTTCCCGCTTATGTGTCACCTTAATAGACAACTATGTCATCCTTAAAAAAATTAACCTATCCAAAACTGGGAATCTGTCGTCTGATTTACCATTTCCCCCATGCATCCTCGAATATTCCCTCCATCTTTGGGTTTTATTACATCTGTCGCAACCAATTCTCCTCCACCTTCATTCATGTTCTCATTTTCCTGACGCATCCTCCACTCCTACCTCCATCTTGGTATATACTCTCTTATTTTTCATTGGGTTTCATCGGGTCTAATTAGGTCTCAACCCCCTACTTTTCTTGAGGAAATCATTGAAATCTATCCACTATTTCATAGGTATCTCAACCCCCATGTACAGTTCCTATTTCATTTTTATATAATGGATTTATCATACAAATGGTTTTAATTTTCATTTATTGAACTGTTTTTTGTGCTTTTTAGTTACAATTAGTTTCTTCTTGGTTGATCACAAAGTTTCAGATAAGAAATTCTCATAGTTTTAGATCAAATATAAATAATTTGGCTTAAAAAAATTTAATCTTGTATATTTACTTCCCATATGATTATTATGTATCTCATGGGTGATGTTTTTGTACTTCTTACATGAAAACATGATATTGATGTTTCAGTCCAGTTGCTAAGTGAAAATCTCAAAACACTTGAAGTAGGTCTTTGAGTGCGTTTGTCATTTATTTTACATAATTATATAAATATTTGGACAGTTCAACTACCATTATATACAATCTTTTTTATCAGGTTTCATCTAGTCTTAACCCACTATTTGTCTTCAGGTAATCATTTATGGCCAGCCAGTCTTCCACAGGAATCTCAACCACCATGTACAATGGCTATTTCATTTTTTATCAATTATTTATTCTATGAATGGTTTTGATTTTCATTTATTGATAAGTTTTTTTGTCTTCAGGAAATCATTGATGGCCAGCCACTCTTCCATAAGAATCTCAACCCCCATGTACAGTGGCTATTTCATTTTTTAATCAATGATTTATCGTATGAATGGTTTTCATTTGAATTTATTGATTTGTTTTTGTGCTTTTAAGTTACACATACGTTGTTGTGGGTCTCATGGTTTCAGATCATACATATATATCTATATACACACTAAAGAAGGCTTGTTTCGGACTTGTGTCACTCCCACAACGCACTGCTCCTCACCCGATTACCCAGGTTCATTCCCACGACCTAATTTCCATACACCCGAATTGTAATTTATCTCCGCACCTCAACCTTCTGAAACCCCTCCACTGCCCCCTTATTCATCTGACGAGGCCTCCACTGCTTCCTTCTTTGTCCAAGGGTTTCACAAAGATCTTTCTCCAAAATCTAAGGTCAGGTCTTCTTGTCGGAACTCCTTCATTGCCTATTCGGATATTTGCAATATAGGGTTTAGAAAGCTACTCCCTTCGGTCTATAAAATCTAGGGGTTAATGTTCTTTGTACATTGCTACTAGGCCTACATCGTTGTCGACCACCTTCAATTCCTTCATACACCTCTGATACTGTAACTCCATAATCATCCACCAACAACTTATCATCTATTTTTCTCTAAAATATGTACTATTCTACTCTTTAGGTTATATCAAGTTCTCCTTGGTTTGGCTCCCATAATCCCTTCCGTAACAAGTATATTATCCTACTAGATTTCAACACTTATTCCTTCTGTTCTTCTTTATATTATTTTCATGTTCACACAAGGTAATGAAACTTTCATAATACATTATCCTATTTCAATAGTCCAATTATTATTTGTCTTCAGCATTTACCTTCTTCTGATTATTGTAAATAAACAACATCATAGCGAACCATAGAAGTAACTGATCTTATATTTTCATTGATTAGTGGATCATGTTTTATATTTTGGTAATGAACTATTTTTTAGGGTAGTGGAAATTTTTTTTTTCATTGAGCATATGGGACATTAATTTTGTTTGGGTAGTGGATCATGTAATTCATTAGAGTAGTGGACCATATGATTCATTTGATTAGCGGATCAAGTGTTTAATTAGATCAATTGCCCATTTTTAAATTATTTTCATGTTCACACAAGGTAATGAAACTTTCCAAAAACATTATCCTACAGTGGATGGTACATTAATAATCTTGAATGTTAATGAGATGAGTATATTTTCATAAAAGTTTTTTCCATTAGTCTTTTCCTTCATATGTCACGACATTATCCCATCCATCATCATTATTTTTTTAAGGTACAGAAATTTTGGCGGGGTCATGCATCATATTCATGTTGAAGGTTTGGAATCCCATAATAGATCAAATGAGAAGAATAGAGACCTGAGATAGAATATGATTTGACCTCCAGAAGACAGTCATGGGCAGTGTAGGGCAGCTACAAAGGTGCGTCATTCACTGAATTCTTGATTTCAAGTGATGCAAAATAAATAGGTTATGTGTTCTGGTTATTTTAATCTTTGTGCCAACAATGTGAATTTCTTTCTTTTTTTAGGGTTCATTTTTTAATAAGAGTTATATTCTTTACCTGTATTTTATGATTTCATTATAGTCAATGTAATAAATATTAATTTAGAGTTTCATTCTGTGAAGTGATTATTGATATTGATCCCTTACAAGTATTCTTACTGTCAGAATCCTTCTTAACTTCTATATCAGCAGCACTAGTAGTATCAAAATCATGGCTGAATGGATCTTTATACAAAGTCTTTTTGCAGTTCCCTTAATCCTGTAAAAAATACACCTTGAAAGCCTATATATTTTTTGAGTTAAGATCCACACCGGATATCATAGGGAGTGAATGAGAGGTCTGTCCATGGTCAGAAAAAGACACCAACTCCAACTTATTTGTACTGTCCTTTTCAGCCTGTAATTTACCAGGAGGTAGATCCAATCCTGACAGATTGAAGGTTTCTATAGCCCCAATCCCAAGATATGTTTCTTTGAGTTCGATTCTACAATGATTAGGAGCTGAAGAAACATTGGTACTACCTAGAGAAGTCTCTACCTCACCATGCTGGACAACACTTCCCCCTTATAACTATTCATGGTCTTCTCAGTCTGAATAATCTTCTACATTCCCCCTTTTTTCCATCTATTGTATAGGATGTCGGTGTCGGACCATCTGTATTAGCCACTGAGAGTTTGATCTACGCCTAAGAGAACCCAGTTTTTTCATTATTTATCCCTTGGTATCCAGTCTGTTACCACTTTGTTTCTATCTTATACACAAATGGTTATTCATTAGAAGTATTCCCTTGAGTTCCAGCTCTATGTTTGGTGACTACACTTTTTCAAGCCTTGATATTCTGAGAGGCCTCACTAATAGTTGTATTTTTTCTCCCTGAGATAGACCCCCTTTCCTTATTAGTAGGGGCATTCATACATCCTATGCACCACTGGAATTATTTAACTTACCTTAAAAAAGTGTGAAAGTCGAGATCAATGTCGAGATTCTCTTGTAATTGTTATTACTAGATTGTATGGAATCTTCCTCGTGATGATCTGCATAGTCTTGACCCCCCCATGCTCACATAGAATCACTTCTACCCCTTTCCTTATAGCCCCTCTGATGTCCTATTGAAATGGGTATTTAATAGTTCATTCCCAGCATCCATTCCATTTCTCTATATATGAACAACTACAATTTCCACATAGGAATCATCAATATGATTTCCCCAAAAAATAGGTTCTCTAAAAGTTGACACAGGAGGTTTTCCTCCATCCCTCCCCTTTAAAGCATATGGATTTAGTGTCATGTCAGGGTCATCCATAATAATAGCTGGAACCATTGTATTTGAAGCAACAATCCCATTCTTCAAAAAATTATAATTAACCATGGGTGCAACATCTTCTGTTCCAACAACCAACCATGCCATCCCATGTTCCATGACCTCCTTCCACATCATTAGAACAAATCAGTCCTTGATGCCTTTGGAGTAATCGTTAGATGGAAATTTGAAATTACAGTTTCACCTTGTCTTAATACCTTTAAATGTGTTCAAATAAATTATTATCTTTGTGCACCATTTTATTCAGGTATAGGTGGCCAATTCCAAACTCATGGTGCATTATTCTTGGAAGATGTAATGATTCGTACCAATACAATCAATAATTATAAATATTGCAGATGATTTGACATATGGTATGTGAATTATTTATAATATCCATTGTTCATATGAATATTGTTTGACCCATCCTTTTTTATTGTATCATTATTTTGAGTGGAAGAGGTACCAATGTACTCTCTTGCTTGTCTCCAATTATTAAAGAATCCTATTGCTGCTGATCATCTTCCCAACTACATTTTCAGTAGTATCTGATTTTACTATACATAAATACTGGTTCAATATGAGTTGGATAAGAATTTTTTTCTTCCTTCTTCTTTTCATGCAAGGATCTGAACGTTTTGAAGCAGATTTGAATTGCAAGTATCATTAATGAAAAAAACTATTTTTAAATGCCTCATGTATTCTTGTCACTATATATGTTCAACATAATTTTCTTCATATTAGAAGATTCTATAAACATGAACCGTTTAATACATTAATTCTTACAACTACTAAATTTTTTTTCTCTGTTTTAAAAATTGAAATATTTATAAAGAATACTGAATACTAATTAATTTCCTGTGTAAATTACAATAGTATGATCGAAACAAATATATTTTAAAAATATTCAGTATATATAATATCCAAGCACAGTTTCTATCAACCATAGATAGTTGCATAGATAACTAAAAGTCTAAATTAGAGACACAAACTTTCATGGATGGCTTGTCCAATGCAGAAATTTCAATCAGTGAGTAAAATTATTTTGTTTCACTACATACTAACTCTTGTATTTACTGTGAGTTTTCATTCAATTTTTTAAACTACTTTTTATGTATCCCAATTACCCTTATGGACTTTTCTATCAAGGTGAAGTACCATACCAAGATCGGGTCTGCAATAGGAATGGAATGAAAAAAAGCATGCCTCTATACAAAGATACAAACATTAGAAATAATAAGGGTTCCAGAATTGAATGTTACGATGGAAAAAACATTTGACGGAGCTACATGTTTAGCACCAATGTACACAAACTCTTAAACCATTACCATTTTTTAATGTTGAAAATCTTATTCCAAAGAAATAATTATCTATTGACAAGTTCTTATTTGTCATTGGTTACAAAAAAGTTTTTAATATGTTTCCATCACAATTTAATATTTAATGAATCAATGTTGATTTTTAATATTTCTTATTTCAAATTTCTGATACATCATTTTTCTTATTTCTCAATGGTGAAAATAATGTCTCATTCCATTTGATATATAAATAATGATGTATCTTCTTCTTTTTGTATCTTTTTACATCATGTTATTTCATTTTATTCATTTTCATATATATTTTTTGATACAAGTTCTTATATTTAATTTTTTTCATTATTATTTGTCAATAAAGGTGCAATTTTATCATATTCTAACTAATTTAATTATTAACTACTCAAACTATTAATACATTTTTGAAAATAATATTTGAATAACAGCGTCGTTCGTATGCATGGGCAAGGTACTGGTTTTCCTTAAGAAATATTTTTTTAATAAATTTCAAAATTATTTTACATCTAAGTTGATATCCATTGATGTTACTCATACATTTATAAGAAATGAACTAAATGTTACATTCATATTATTTATATGAATGGGTGATGCTTAATGTCATGGTATTAATGAAAACTATTTATCCTTCATGGGTTATATATTTCTGAAATCTATTTTTATATCATGGGTTATGATTTTTATGAATTGATTATAAAACCTCTATCTTTTTCCACGGGTTATGAAATGTTTAAATGTTTATGATACCCATTTAATTTCATGGTTATTATATTATTGGTCATGATTTTTTTTCACATGTATGTAATATTTCTTTATGACAGGTATGTGACCTATATATCCCCCCAATTAATTGGTTAATGATTTATACCTCATGATAAATACATGTATATAATGAGAAATGAACTCAATTCATTATTACTGGGCTGTAACAAGAAATGAAATATGTTCAGTATTATAGGGATGGAATGGGAAAAGATCTCAATTCAGTATTATACAGATGGAAAGAGGAGTGAAATCAGTTCAGTAATACAGGGTTGGAACTATGTGTGAACCTAGTTTAGAAAAGCACTTTTCCCACTAAGATGTCCTTAGCAGAAATGCCTTGACTACAATAGAAATCATTATATATGATTTAATGTATTTCATAATATCATGTTTTATCCATTTGTTATGATTTTATGAATTATGTTAATAATTTCATCTTATTAATGATATATAAAATTCCAAGATTTATTCCATAATTCATGTATATGATCTTTGATATACATGGTGTGATATTTTATTTTAATGATATTATTCTTGTAACCTTATGCTCATGATTATTCTTATATATCTCCATAATTTACCATTACTGAGCATTTGAGCCCAACCCTTTTTATGTTTCCTTCCATAGGTTATGAAGATATATATTATTTTTATGTGTCAAGGAAGGGTTCTATTTGAGAAGAACATAATGGGAGATAATGTCGATTATTTATGTACTAGTGTGTATGATTCAATGATTTCAGAGGCACTAAACTAATAAGGTCTTCAGTATCATTATTTTCATGTGTTAATTATTACACAAAAGGTATATAATTTCTCTGTATGAAAAATGAAGGGTAAGTATAATTCTTGATAATATTCCACCATTGATCGTACTCACCATCCAAATTTTATACAACCAAAATGACATTCTCATGTTGTGATCATTGGAGAACCAAAAATATATTTTTAGTGGTACTAATCCATTGCTCATCCACTGGTGGATCAAAATACCAACTAAATTAAGGTGGATTTTTCCTAATGAAGGAATCAATAGAATATTGTTACATAATTTACTCTTTTTGTAATTCATGAATTATTCATAGCAAGATAAAGTTGTCAGATCATTGAAACAAGATTTTTCTTTCCTTCTCCCATGAATCTTGGATCCTTATGAGGAAAATCAATGTGCTACCCATCACACTCGGTGTTAACACATTCCATCAGGTTCCATCCATTGAATGAAACAAAATATCATTGTTTTAGAAACAAAAATCATAGTTTTAAAACCACATAATTATTGAAAAATAATTATAAATTTGAATCAATGATATATTAGGTTTAATAATAGGTTATTTATGATTGTTAACGAAATTATGGTTTTGAATCCAATATTTAGACTTATCCTTAGAGACATTCCTAAAAATGTCATTATATATATATATATCTAGGGATATCACAAAATAATTATCATCCCTATTTCCAAATGATGACTAAAACTTTTCTATGATACCAACTATAACGACTCCTACTTCTCAAACATGGATATTACACCATATTTATCAATCATTTCATACATTATAAAA
Source organism: Viscum album (assembly GCA_963277665.1). Classification (NCBI taxonomy): domain Eukaryota; kingdom Viridiplantae; phylum Streptophyta; class Magnoliopsida; order Santalales; family Viscaceae; genus Viscum; species Viscum album. The sequence goes on from OY728131.1 coordinate 36,697,949, forward strand.
ATACATTTCCAAAGACTTTGTTATTTTAATTCCATTAGAATCTTATAATAAAAAATTCTTGTGTGGTGAATCATATTCAATGTTTCCCATAATGATCTTTCCATTTTGTATGCCTAAAAAACCCCATTCTTTATAACCTAGTGAATTGAAATCATAAAAATGGTTATCTTATATGCTTAAAAAGGGTGATACATTGGAATAGTAATAAAGACATGGGTCTGATAACAAGATCCCAACATTATAAAATCATACACAACATATCAAATATCATATAAATAGGAAACTTAATTAATAATAAATAAGTTTATTGGACATGAATCAAGAGTAAGTATAAATCATAAGCCATGAAATCATAAAAAATAAATAAGACATGGAATAATTGGAAGATATTTAAACATTTAATATAATTGACTATAATACAAGGTGTATTTCCAAAATATAATAGCGAGATTCATGTGGAGTAAAACAACATGGTAGGACAAACCACCATACCCACTCACAGTCCCTTCCATGAAAGGGATTGTGTTTACCCATCTTCCAAGAGTGTATCAGTTCTTCCCATCTTCCCATAGTAGCTCATGTTTCCCCATCTTCCCAATTAGGATCATTCCCATTGAATTATTTCTAAAAATATCTCATTATGTATAAATCATTACACATTTCATTTGAGCGAGATAAATGACCCACCAATCAAATAATGAAAACTATAGATATATTCGACATAAAAAAATATATCATTCACCATAAAAATAATAATAATATTGATAGTATCCTGTAATTATATTCATATTAAATCATATATAACCCCAAATAATTAAATCATAGTTGGAAAATAGTTTTTTTGAATGGTCATTTGAAATAATTATTGATGAAAATATCATTTCCATATTTGAAATCAAACACTTTTTTTGTCATAATATATTTAGAAAACCTTGTTCTCTAAAGATAACCTTGAAATTTTTTCAAGGATGATTTTGAAATCATTTTAAAATTCATTGAATTCATTTTCTTGGAAAATTCATAAAAGATCATCAAAAAGACCTTAAAAACAATTTTAGAAAACATTGTTTTCAATGAACAACGATTTACAACTAAAGGGAGAATAACATTATATGAAATTTATAATAGCCTGAAAATAAGGATATTCAAGAAACAACATGTAAAATGGTAGTATATACACCTAAAAAAAGAATATGTGGCCAATATATAACATGTTTCCTAAATAAGTAAAATTAAAACCAAATTACATTATCGATTTTGCAACATTTTAACCATAATCCCCATGAAGGATAGATCATAAAATGGATATGAAAATAACTATAAATTTTTAGGATTAAACTCATTATATAAATTCATGGGCTGTATATACACCATAAAACGAAAAGATTAGTGCATAAGGCAAGTGTCCCATAGAAATAAAAGTGAGACAAAACGACCTTACATTATATATTAGCTCTCAGAGTCATCATGAAAACCTCATTTGAAATAAATATATGTATATTACGCATCTATTATAGAACTATATTCATTTATACAGCACCATATATGATTTATTTATGAAATCATATTACCTATTATTTTATAATTCCGTGTTTGAGTAATGTTTTAGGTAACGACCGCTTCGTTTCTCATACATGTATTGACCTTTTATTCTTGATCCTTATATTTAGATCATGATTTAAATATAACCATGATATAAATATAAAATATACTCATTATATATTTATTTTTATTTATCTACAATATATATATATATATATATATAATTAAATACACCATTAATGGGGAGGGTAGGCTGTAGGTACGCATTAAAGCTACTTCAATTTCATGTCATATTGAAATAATGAAATTAAATGATATATATATTTATATATATAATTTAATGCTAGTATAATTATAACTTCATATATATCATATAATTATACTAAATTGATCCTTAATACATTCCACGTATAGTGTGAACGAATCACACCGCTTTGAGGATGGAGTAGTCCACACGATCCAAAAAAAAGTTATCCTAATTCGACAAAATAAAAATTATAAAGGAATGAGTTTTATAATATCTAAAGAATCATAAATACATCATAAATATCATATATATCATATAATAATATAAATTAAATAATTATTTGAAACATTTATAGGTATAAATGGATAAATGGATGGCATCGGTTCGTGAGGCAGTTTTCCACCATACTCATGAATGATGATTGTGTATAACAATTGATGGAAGTGTGTGTGACTGTAGGATGAACCCTTAATATAAGAAAACACTGTATTTTGAGGATACTGATGGATTTTTTAACGGATTGAACTATATACACTATTGAATGTGATATTTCTACTATTGTGGTTGGATACTTTTAAAGGTCATATGCTCAGGATGGAATTGACTACACATCCAAGTTGATTGATAATGTAACCCTACTCATTAAGGAGAATAAAAATTAGGATATTTTAATAGATCATACAAATTATTATGTGAATATTTCTCTCCTTTATCTCAATATGGAGATGGTATATAGTTTTAATGGTTTCAGTTACTAATATTTCATATTTTATAAGGAAATTCTTGTTGGAGAACCTTACAAATTAAATCTTGGATTTCATTCCTTCATGAAAATATTCTATATGGGATAAACTCTCACTATATTGAATTACAACCCAAGAAGGATAATTCTATGGATATAAATAATTAAAAGATAGTTTCTCTTTGAAATATTATCCCCAATATAATAAATATGATTACCATGTTCAGGTTGGGAGAATTGAGAAAAAGACATCCACCCCCAAACTAATATGGGTTTGTTCTTTGGAGGATATTCGATATTGTTTATTCACTACCTTAGAAATCAAAAACTATATTAAGATGAAATCAATATAATGAAATTTTTCATTCAATAGTGATATATCTAGTGCATTTTACATAATAAATTGGATCTTTATTTATACTATCCTTAGGAAATTTTGATTTTCAATTGATTTAATCAAACTTATTTTCACCATAAATTTAAATAAAAGATTATCCATTCTTATAAATGGATCTACAATAGGATTGTTTTAGATAACTGGATGTGTTAGTTGATAATATCCTCCCTTCGGAATCCCTTTTCCACTATTAAAAATTATGTGAGTAAATTCATCATTGATCGTTCACAAATTGGTCTTTTTAAACAATGAAAATCTGGTATAGATGTGTTTTCTCATTCCCATATTTTGTATGCTGATGAGATCATCATTATTGGATAATATTCAAATTCAAATGTAAAGACCCGTAAATTTCAATGAATTTTTTTTTCTTAATTTTCATTGGAATTTTACAAGAGCGCAGTTTCTGACGACACCTGATTCCAAGGCCCGGTGTGCTCAGAATCATTTTCCGAAGATTGGATCGGGTACGTTCAGTGAACGGACGAGCGGGTTTTTCTAACTTTTGAACCAGTGCCCGGAATCGAATTCTGAGGGCACCGATGAAATCGCAGCGCCGGTATTCGCTTAGAAATGCCTCTTCCGGAGTTGCGTTTTCTCGGGTGTGGTTTTTAATTTTCGGGCTTAAAGTTAAGAAATAAAATAATTTTGCGACAACTTTATTTTATTTCACTTAAGCCACTTGGAAGCCACTTGAAGCCACTTGTTGACGTCTTGAACTGAGTTAAACTAGATAGGATGCTATCCAGAAATATCATACCCCCTTGGTAGGATGTTTGTGAGGTGGGGCCCGCACGAGCCCCGCCGTTTCTTTCCGCTACGAAACACACCCGCGAAAACCCGTCTTTATGAAAGTCAACTGACGCGTTTCATAAAATCATAACAGACCATTTAATTGGGCGGTTTATTTCGTGAATTAAATGGGTTGTTTCTTTCGTTGAATTAATTCAACGAAATAATTCAATCGTTTCTTAACTTGTTTTCGTGTGTTGCCATATTAATAAAATAAGACCAACCAAAATCTTTTGGGGGATTACTCTTTGAGACAGAATCCTTGTTTCATCTTCCTCCTTCGTGAAGAACGCGAAGAATGCGAAGAACGCGAAGAACGCGAAGAACGTGAAGAACGCCGTACCCAGAAATCGACGACGCGACGCCGTGATCCTCAACGCCGACAATGTTCTTCTACGACGTCTCTTCCTCCGCGACGGATCTTCGATCGGCTGCTTGTGGTAAGAGTCTCAGACCTTCCTGTTTATCTCCTTCGTGGTTCTTAACCAAAAACACGGATTTAATTAATTAAATTAAATCTGATGTTTCATGGTGCGTTGAGTTCGCCGACTCAATGCCGGATTCCGCAACGACGCGACGCCTACCCGCGACGACACGACACTCCCTCTCTTCCGCGATGAGCTTTTCCGCGAAGAACGCCCGCGCGCGACGATCATCGAGGTAGGGATTTATTTATGGGAATTACCCCTTTTTATTATTCCCTTCAATGTTCTTTAATGAAATTGAAGAACCGATTTGTGAACAATTTTAATCTTATTAAAATTTTTGTTTCCAGTGTGGAATAAAATTCTCCGTTTGTTTATCTCTAACGCGGAGGGTGTGGGCCAAACGAACACGGCCCGACGACCCTCCACCGTTCTTCATTTTGTGCGAATTTGACGGGCGACGAAGGAACGTGCCGCAATGGATGTTTGATGATCCCACAGTGAAGAACGAGTCCCGGGAGGAGCAATGGCGCAGATAGGAAGAGAATCGGACCACCGAAACGATCCCGGTGGCCCGCGGAACTCGCCGGCGGCGCCCCAGCGCGCCCCCGGACAGGCCACCGCAGCTGATGCTGCGGCGGCGGCGGCGCCCTCGGACCCGCGGCCGCGCGGGTCTGGGGCCGTCGGGCGCGGCTGAAGCCGCGTCCCGACTCAACGCGGCCCCGCGGGGGGGGGGGGGCACCACCAGGCCGCGGGGGCGGCGCCCCGCGTGCCTCGGCCGCTCGGTCGAACCGGGCGAGGCCGGTCCGACCGGCCGGGCCATGCCCCTGGCCGGACCGGACCGGGTCGACCCGGTGTGGCCGACTCCCGAGGGGGTCGGGCCGGGTCGGCCCGGGCCCGTACCCCCGTCTTCGGACGGTCTTTGTTCAAATGGTCGTATCTTGAGGTAAGGGCCTCCAAACGACCCGCCGTAAGCGGCAGCGCGATCCTTGAATCAAGACGGTCGTTTCGGTATATCACACTCAAGGTTTCAGAATACTTTGAGTTTGGTCGGGTTGGTTCGTACACGAAACCAACCGGGCCCTCGGAGCGGAAACGCTCATATCTTGAGCTACGGACATCCGATTGACATGCCGTCAGCTTTGTTTAGTTCCTCTTTGTGAGACGAATCTTTTCGCATACTCCGCCCGAGGTTTGGACGCAGGTGGAGTACGGTCAAGTTGGTTTTGCCTTAAAAACCAACCGGGCCCCTGGGACGAAACAGCCAATAACTCTCAGACCGGGCGTCCGATCGACGCGTCGTCTGCGACATTGAGTTCCTGTTAGCGATACGGTGCTTTTGGATACATCAACTTCGGACTTTGTCTCAGTTGAAATGTCAGCCTCTCGGCTCATGGAGAGGACCCTCCCGAACGAGCTTGCTGTGTGCGGGAACCCTAGTGCTGGCTGCGACTGCTTCTTCGACAGCGACGACCGTGCAGAGATCCTCAGTGGACTGCGGCGACGACTGTGCAGAGATCCTCCGTGGACTCCGACGACGACCGTGCAGAGATCATCCATGGACTCCGACGACGACCGTGCAGAGATCCTCAGTGGACTGCGGCGACGACTGTGCAGAGATCCTCGGTGGACTACGGCGACTACTGCACTCAGCGATCCTACGTGGATCAGTGCTACAGGTCCTTCGTGGGCCCGATCCTGTGTGGGTCCGATCCTGTGTGGTTCAGCGCTCAGCGGTTCTGTGTGAGCCAGCGCCTACATGTCATGCGTGGGCCTGGTACTGTGTGGGCCCGATCCTGTGTGGGTCCGATCCTGTGTGGGTCATTGTGGGGGTTAGTTACCTATCAATACTTTGTGGGTCCGATGACTTAGATGGATCAGTGATCATCTTTATCGTCATCCGAAAAAGTATACCTGTGTGAGCTGAATCTTGTGTCACTCTCCTTTGTGGATTGTGTTGAGCTATCCTATGTGGATTTACTGTTTACTCTCCTTTTTGAATTGTGTTGAGCTATCCTGTGTGGATTTACTGTTTACTCTCCTTTGTGGATTTTGTTGAGCTATCCTGTGTGGGTATACGTTTTTCTTTCCTATGTGGACTGGGTTGTGCTTGGGCTCGGACGTTGGAGCCAGGCGGGAATTGATGACTTAGGTATATGTATGGGCATATACCTAAGCCGTGTCAGATGTTATTTCGGTATTGTATCTTTCCTTTTCGGATTATCCTTTGTGGATTTCAGGGGTCTCGGGGTCCCTACTGAGTAGCTTATACTCACCCCTGCACGGGCTTTGCCCGCACTACGTTGTGTTGGTTGCAGACGACGGACATCGCTGATCGTGGTCGAGGCGTGTGGAGCAGGACAGTACCCGGAGGCGGACCACTGGGCGGGACGTACTCGGAGCGGTCAGGTGGACCCGAGGAGCAGTGGAGGCTATCTGTACCCACCCTTCAGGTGTGATTTCTAGAGGACGGATCAACGCTGCAGTTTTCCCTTTCAGTTACTATTTTTCCTGTCAGTTGTACTTTACTGTTGGGCTTGTATTTCCGGCCCCTTTTACTTTCAGCACAGCTTGTATAGTTTTTACTTAGTGTTTACTTTTCCGCTTGCTTACTCTGTGGTGCTTGTTTACTTTTCAAAGGCAATGCCTTCCCTTTTTGTTGGAATTTACACCTTGGTGCTAGTCTCCAGCCCCTGGCCTATGGAAGGCGGGCTTGGGGTTAGTCACGGCACGGGCCTCGAGGGCGGGTCGTGACAAATTGGTATCAGAGCTGGTTGGTTCTACCGCAGACTCTGATCTTTCTTCTATGTGAAGCAATAGTGTTTAGCGTATTAAGTGTGGTTATCAGTCCAGGGAGTCCAGTGTTGGTGCGGCGGCCGACGTATCCATACACCAGGACTCTGACTTCTGATTTCTGACTTAATACTCGAAAACATTGATTGGATGTGTGTTTCATGTTTTCTCTGTGATTACTTGTGTCAGCTCACAAGGTATACTGTTCTGACTGTGGCATACTTGTTTCCTTTTCAGGATGGTACGACGACAGTAGCCAGCTAGTTTTCCTAGAGTAGAGCGCGACGACAGCCCACCGAGCGACGAGGCCTCGGTACAGGGCCCGTTGACAGCAGAGGCACCGACAGTACCTTTACCCGCCGAGCCCCTGATGCTTCCAGCACTGGCAGCTGACGACGCACGACGCCTCGGAGCTCTGCACGAGTTCTAGCGCCAGTGACCACCCAGGTTCCGTGGGGAGTCGGACCCCCAGGCAGCCGAGGAATGGCTGGAGGCGGTCGTCCGAGTTTTCAGGCTAGTGAGGACACCAGCAGACCTCATGGTGATCCTCGCGGCGAGCCTACAACACGCAGCAGCAGGACGATGGTGGAGCCTGATGCTCCAGGTACACGATGAGGCCACCCTCATCTGGACGGACTTCGAGAGCCTCTTTCGCTCAGAGTTCGTCCCGGCCACCCTCCGTGCGGTACGCATCCAGGAGCTTCTTCAGCTGCGGCAGGGCAGCTTGACGGTCGCTCAGTACGCGGCGAGGTTCACCGACCTTTCTCAGTACTCGACTGACATGGTACGAGACCCCTTATTCCGGGCCCGAACCTTCGAGCAGAGATTGAGACACGAGATCCGGGCATCGCTGATCTCCCTCAGCATCCCGACCCAGGCAGGAGTAATGGAGCGAGCCCTCCTGATCGAGAGCTTCCTGGCTGAGTCCACAGCGGGACCTACCGCAGGGCGGCAGATAGCGGAGTCTTCGGTAGCAGGTAGCCGACAGATGACTCAGGGTTCCTGGCAGACCAGACCTTCCGGCAGACGACCTCGGGACACTGGCTCAGCGGTGCGGGGCACACAGCGTGGACCCAGCCTTCTGAGAGGCAGGCAGTGCTACGAGTGTGGCGGGCAGGGCCACATGGCTCGTGACTGCCCGACCCGCCGTACCGAGGGACAGCAGACGGTGGAGGGGCCACCCAAGTAGAGGCAGAGGGTCGACCGTGGCGGTCCGCAGGGAGGAGGCAGACGAGGCAGAGGAGCTGGCCGAGCAGCAGGTGGTGGGCGACGCTTTGAGGCTCTGCCACCACCACCACCAGAAGGCCCGCCCCGACCACAGTGAGCTGGCGGGCAGAGACAGGCGCAGCTCCAGGCAGTAGAGGCCTACGACCACGGCGCGCCAGAGATGATTCGAGGTACGATCTGTGTCTATTCCACCCTTAATGAAGTTCTGATAGACACAGGAGCGAGTCACTCTTTCATAGCCACTTCCCTTGTTCGGAGCTCGTAGATTCCGACCGAGCCGTTGGCTCGATCCTTACGGCTAGAGACTCCTACGGGAGCAGACTCGACGATTACGCACTGGTTCCGGCAGTGTGAGCTTACTCTAGGAGGCGAGAGCTTCGGCTGGGATCTTCTTGTAGCGGCGTCGAGGCCTTACGACGTCATCTTGGGCATGGATTGGTTATCTACGGTCCATTCTCAGATTGACTGCATTAGGCGCAAGGTGCGATGTGTGCGCACCGACGGGAGCAGGTTCACCTTCACCGGCGAGAAGGGAGCCTTAGCAGCATAGGATGGACTCATGCAGAGGAGAGGTCAGCCCATCACTCATCAGTTGGCTAACCTCATCCTGGGAGCAGTTGACGTGCGGAGTCCCAGTTTTCCTGCAGTGGTGGATCAGTACGCGGACGTCTTTCCCGACGACGTTCCAGGACTACCTCCTCGCAGAGAGGTAGACTTTTATATTGACCTGTACCCCGGGACAGCCCCGATATCCACTCCAGCATATCAGATGGCCCCCGCTGAGCTTCGAGAGCTGCAGGTACAGTTGGAGGACTTGCAGGGCAAGGGGTTCATCTGACCCAGTGTTTCACCCTGGGCTTCCCCAATTTTGATCGCCAAGAAGGCAGACGGGAGCTTGCGACTGTGTGTCGATTATCGTCGCCTGAACCAGGTGACAGTGAGGAACAAGTATCTGCTACCCAGGATTGATGACCTCTTCGATCAGCTCATGGGAGCACGGTGATTCTCAAAGATAGACCTTAGGTCAGGCTATCATCAGCTCAGAGTTCGAGATGAGGATGTGTAGAAGACAACCTTCAGATGTCGGTATGGCCACTATGAGTTCTTGGTTATGCCTTTTGGTGTGACCAACACTCTAGCAGTGTTCATGAGCCTCATGAACAGGATCTTCCAGCCATACCTCGATCTTTTTGTCGTAGTCTTCATCGACGACATCTTGGTGTACTCGACCACCGAGGAAGAGCACGCATACCACTGCGTGTTGTACTAGACACACTCTGAGAGCACCAGCTTTAAGGCAAGATCTCGAAGTGCCAGTTCTTGTTATGTGAGGTCCACTTCTTGGGGCACGTCATTTCTGAGGTGGGAGTTGAAGTGGATCCCACGAAGATCGAGGCAGTGCTAGCTTGGGAGCCACTCAAGAGCGTGACAGAGGTGCGAAGTTTCTTGGGCCTAGCCGGATACTATCAGAGATTTGTGCCGGACTTCTCCAGAGTTGCGGCCCCACTATCAGCGTTGACGAAGAAGGGGAAACCCTTCGTGTGGTTAGACAGATGTCAGCAGAGCTTTCAGGAGCTGAGACAGAGATTGACCAGCGCACCTATCTTGAGGTTGCCTGAGGAGGGAGTTGGATACGTAGTCTACTGCGATGCATCAAGGACCGGACTCGGGTGTGTCCTAATGCAGGAGCGGGCCGTGATTGCCTACAGATCACGTCATTTGAGGCCGCATGAGCAGAACTATGCTACCCATGACTTGGAGTTGGCAGCAGTGGTCTTTGCCCTAAAGACATGGCGGCACTATCTGATGGGCGAGCGCTTTACAGTCTTTTCTGACCACCAGATTATCAGGTACATCTTCTCTCAGAAGGACCTGAACCTGAGACAGCGGTGACGGCTCGAGTTCCTCCAGGACTATGACTTTGAGATAGTCTATACTCCTGGGAAGGGGAACGTGGTAGCCGACGCCCTCAGCAGGAGGATGGGCATCCAGCTACTTGAGGAGGCGACAGAGCATCTAGCCGCCTTGAAGATATCCTTAATGGATAGAGACAGAGCAGCCTTCCTTCAGTCTCTCACAGTCTCTCCTCCACTTCTACAGCGGGTCAGAGAGGCACATCATGGGGACGCTGACTGTGAGACATGGAGTGCACAGATATCCTCGGAACAGGCACCTGATGGTTTCTCCCTTGGAGCAGAGCACGACGTCCTTTTCAGAGTACGTACCTTGGTACCAGTCTTTTTTCGAGAGGAGGTGCTGAGAGAGTTTCACAATTCTCCTTTGGCGGTACATCCTGGAGTGGCAAAGATGTACCAGGATCTCAGGCGACAACATTGGTGGCCGGGCATGAAGAAGGATGTGGCAGAGTTCGTTTCACGGTGCCTCACCTGCCAGCAGGTGAAGGTAGAGCATCATGTACCAGCAGGCTTGGTACAACCCTTGGAGGTCCCGGAGTGGAAGTGGGACGGGATATCTATGGACTTCATGACTGGACTTCCACGCACTTCCAGAGGTCACGACTCTATTTGGGTGATTGTTGACCGACTCACCACGTCGACACACTTCTTACCCATTCGAGATCAGGGCTGAGTGGAGAGCATGGGGCGTCTCTACGTCCAGGAGATTGTACGGCTTCACGGTGTGCCATCAACTATCGTCTCCGATCGGGACGCTCTCTTTACTTCCCGGCTTTGGAAGGGGTTGCAGGAGGCATTCGGGATGCGACTATGTCTGAGCACCGCGTTTCACCCTCAGACGGATGGTCAGATGGAGAGGACCAGTCAGACCCTCTAGGACATGCTCCGTGCATGTGTCCTCGACTTTGGCCGCAGCTGGGAGGACCACCTACCCTTGGTGGAGTTCACATAAAACAACAGCTACCACTCTACCATCGGGATGGAACCCTACGAGGCGTTGTACGGCAGGCCTTGCAGATCTCCTTTGTGCTGGAAAGACTCTGGGGAGTCAGCACTTGTGGGACCAGAGATGGTCCGGGCCATGACAGAGAAGGTCCAGGTCATCCAGGAGCGGATGAGGACAGCACAGAGCCGGCAGAAGTCATATGCTGACAGGAGGCGGAGGCCACTAGAGTTCGAGGATGGTTACCACGTCTTTTTGCGTGTCTCACCTCGACGTGGTTTGCGGAGATTTGGCCGAGGTGGCAAGTTGTCTCCACGCTTCATCGGGCCCTTCCAGGTCCTCAGCAGGATTGGCGAGGTGGCTTATCACCTGGCTCTACCACCTAAGTTTCACCGAGTGCACGACGTCTTCCACGTATCCCAGCTGAGGAGATATGTGCACGACCCGACACACATCATTGACTATGGGGAGCTAGACGTGGATGATGGGGAGACTTTTGCGGAGGTCCTAGTGGAGATAGAGGATCGACAGGAGCGAGTCCTATGTGGGCGATCGATTCCTCTCGTGCGCATCAGATGGCAGCACGGGAACCTCCAGGAGAGCACTTGGGAGCGGGAGGCTCAGATGCGTGCTCAGTACCCACATTTGTTTCCCTAGTTTTTTATGTATCATTACGGGGACGTAAAGTCCTGAGGTGGGAGTAATGTAAAGACCAGTAAATTTCAAGGAATTTTTTTTTATTAATTTTCATTGGAATTTTACAAGAGTGCAGTTTCTGACGGCACCTGATTCCGAGGCCCGGTGTGCTCGGAATCATTTTCCGAAGTTTGGCTCGGGTATGTTCAGTGAACGGACGAGCGGGTTTTTCTAACTTTTGAACCAGTGCCCGGAATTGAATTCTGAGGGCACCGATGAAATCGCAGTGCCGGTATTCTCTTATAAACTCCTCTTCCGGAGTTGCGTTTGCTCGGGTGTGGTTTTTAATTTTCGGGCTTAAAGTTAAGAAATAAAATAATTTTGCGACAACTTTATTTTATTTCACTTAAGCCACTTGGAAGACACTTGAAGCCACTTGTTGACGTCTTGAACTGAGTTAAACAGGATATGATGCTATCCAGAAATATCCTACCCCCTTTGTAGGATATTTGTGAGGTGGGGCCCGCACGAGCCCCGCCGTTTCTTTCCGCTAAGAAACGCACCCGTGAAAACCCGTCTTTATGAAAGTCAACTGACGCGTTTCTTAAAATCTTAACAGACCATTTAATTGGGCGGTTTATTTCATGAATTAAATGGGATGTTTCTTTCGTTGAATTAATTCAACGAATTAATTCAATCGTTTCTACACCTGTTTTCGTGTGTTGGCATATTAATAAAATAAGACCGACCAAAATCTTTTGGGGGATTACTCTTTGAGACAGAATCCTTGTTTCTTATTCCTCCTTCGTGAAGAACGCGAAGAACACGAAGAACGCGAAAAGCACCGAACCCAGAAATCGACGACGCGATGCCATGATCCGCAACGCTGACAACGTTCTTCTACGACGTCTCCTCCTCCGCGACGGATCTTCGATCGGCTGCTTGAGGTAAGAGTCTCGGACCTTCCTTTTTATCTCCTTCGTGGTTCTTAACCAAAAACAAGGATTTAATTAATTAAATTAAATCTTCTATTTCATGGTGCGTTGAGTTCGCCGACTCAATGTCGGATTCCGCGACGACGCGACGCCTCCCCGTGACGACGCGACGCTCCCTCTCTTCCGCGACGAGCTTCTCCGCGAAGAACGCCCGCGCGCGACAATCATAGAGGTAGGGATTTATTTATGGGAATTACCCCTTTTTAATATTCCCGTCAATGTTCTTTAAAGAAATTGAAGAACCGATTTGTGAACAATTTTAATCTTATTAAAATTGTTGTTTCCGGTGTGGAATAAAATTCTCCGTTTGTTTATCTCTAACGCGGAGGGTGCGGGCCAAACGAACACGGACCGACGACCCTCCGCCGTTCTTCATTTTGTGCGGATTTGACGGGCGACGACGGAACGTGCCGCAACGGATGTTTGACAATCCTGCAGTGAAGAACGAGTCCCGGGAGGAGCAATGGCGCAGACGGGAAGAGAATCAGACCACCGGAACGATCCCGGTGGCCCGTGGAACTCGCCGGCGGCGCGGGTCGCTGGCGCGGCGGCGCCGGCAGCCGGGAGCGGCAGCGCCCCGGCGCGCCGCCGGAGAGGCCGTCGCGGCTGAAGCCGCGGCGGCGGCGGCACCCGCGGACGCGCGACCGCGCGGTTTCGGTGCCCTCGGACGCGGCTAGAGCCGCGTCCCGTCTCAACGCGGCCCCACGCGGGGGGGGGGGGGGGGGGGTGGGGGGGGGGTGGGGGGGGGGGGTGGGGTGCGCGGCACCACCAGGCCGCGGGGGCGGCGCCCCGCCTGCCTCGGCCGTCCGGCCGCTCGGCCGAACCGGGCGAGGCCGGTCCGACCGGCCGGGCCATGCCCTAGCCGGACCAGACCGGGTCGACCCGGTTCGGCCGACTCCCGGGGGGGGGGGGGGTCGGGCCGGGTCGGCCCGGGCCCGTACCCCCGTCTTCGGACGGTCTTTGTTCAAATGGTCGTATCTGGAGCTACGGGCCTCCAAACGACCCGCCGTCAGTGGCAGCGCGATCCTTGGATCAAGATGGTCGTTTCGATATATCACACTCAAGGTTTCGGAATTCTTTGAGTTTGGCTGGGTTGATTCTTACACGAAACCAACCGGGCCCTCGGAGCGGAAATGCTCATATCTTGAGCTATGGACGTCCGATTGACGTGCCGTCAGCTTTGTTGAGTTCCTCTTTATGAGACATATATTTTGGCATACTCCGCCCGAGGTTTGGACGCAGGTGGAGTACGTTCAGGTAGGTTTTGCCTTAAAACCAACCGGGCCCCTGGGACGAAAAAGCCAATAACTCTCAGACCGGGCGTCCGATCGACGCGCCGTCTGCGACGTTGCATTCCTGTTAGCGATACAGAGCATTTGGAGACATCAACTTCGGAATTTGTGTCAGTTGATGTATCAGCCTCTCGGCTTGTGGAGCAGACCCTCCCGAACGAGCTTGCTGTGTGTGGGAACCCTAGTGCTGGCTGCGACTGCTTCTTCGACAGCGACGACCGTGCAGAGATCCTCAGTGGACTGCGGCGACGACTGTGCAGAGATCCTCCGTGGAATCCGACGATGACCATGCAGAGATCCTCAGTGGACTGCGGCGAAGACTGTGCAGAGATCCTCGGTAGACTACGACGACTACTGCACTCAACGATCCTACGTGGATCAGTGCTACAGGTCCTGCGTGGGCCCGATCCTGTGTGGGTCCGATCCTGTGTGGGTCAGCGCTCAGCGGTTCTGTGTGAGCCAGCGCCTACAGGTCCTGCGTGGGCCCGGTCCTATGTGGGCCCGATCCTATGTGGGTCCGATCCTGTGTGGGTCATTGAGAGGGTTAGTTACCTATCGATCCTTCGTGGGTCCGACGACTTAGATGGATCAGTGATCATCTTTATTGTCATCCAAAGAAGTATACCTGTGTGAGCTGAATCTTGTGTTACTCTCCTTTGTGGATTGTGTTGAGCTATCCTGTGTGGATTTACTGTTTACTCTCCTTTGTGGATTGTGTTGAGGTATCCTGTGTAGATTTACTTTTTACTCTCCTTTGTGGATTGTGTTGAGCTATCCTGTGTGGGTATACGTTTTACTTTCCTGTGTGGACTGGGTTGTTCTTGGGCTCGGACGTTGGAGCCGGGCAGGAATTGATGACTTAGGTATATGTATGGGAATATACCTAAGACGTGTCAGATGTTACTTCATGATTGTATCTTCCCTTTGAAGATTATCCTTTGTGGATTTCGGGGGACCTTCGGGGGTCTCGGGGTTCCTACTGAGTAGCTTATACTCACCCCTGCACGGGCTTTTCCCGTACTACGTTGTGTTGGTTGCAAACGACGGACATCGCTGATCGTGGTGGAGGCGTGTGGAGCAGGACAGTACCCGGAGGCGGACCACTGGGCGGGACGTACTCGGAGCGGTCAGGTGGACCCGAGGAGCAGTGGAGGCTATTTGTACCCAACCTTCAGGTGGGATTTCCAGAGGACGGCTCAACGCTACAGTTTTCCCTTTCAGTTGCTGTTTTTCCTTTCAGTTGTACTTTACTGTTGGGCTTGTATTTCCGGCCCATTTTACTTTCAGCACAACTTTATAGTTTTTACTTAGTGTTTACTTTTCCGCTTTCTTACTCTGTGGTGCTTGTTTACTTTTCAAAGGCAATGCCTTCCCTTTTTGTTGGGATTTATGCCATGGTGCTAGTCGCCAGCCCCTGGCCTATGGAAGGCGGGCTTGGGGTTAGTCACGACACGGGCCCCGAGGGCGGGTCGTGACAGCAAATGTATCTAATTTTAAAGCCACGTTGTTACATTATGAAGAATTTTATTGAAAATTCACAAGCTGGAAGAAGTCGTACAATATTTTGGGTGGTAGAGTACCTATTGAAAAATAAATCAAAATCATTAGATCACATGGATTATAAAGGGTAACCTTTCAATTTAACTACCTTGGGACCACCTTATTCTATTTAAATATAAGAAAAAAATATCTTAATGGAATATTACTATGTATCATTAATCACATGGCTCGATGGAAGGGTAAGAGAATTTAATAATCCGAAAGGGTATGAATTGTCAACTCGGTGATTACCTTGAAATTTGTATGCTCATTCTCTTTATACATATAGTCTATAGGCCTCATAAAATAACATTACTAAATGATGAAAAACATAATATGGAATGGGTTGGTTCATGTATGGAAGAATATTTCTTTTTTTGGATGGAATGTATCAAGACAATTAAGATGTGATGTATTAGGATCAAAGATCTCATAATCATTAATGATGGCCTACTTAAAAAATATACATGGCCTCTCTTGAATGTAGTTGACTCTTCCCTTGACTTTTAAAGAAGAAGGTTCAAAAGGAGGATTCATTATGAGTACTCTAAATAACATTCTTTTTCTATATGTTCCTCTATAAAACAATATTATTTTGAGATTATGTAAAATTTTAAAAGGAAGGTATGTAAATAGTCTAATCTAAACCACTGAAAGATGACCTGGATGTACATGCCCCTCTATGAAATGATGGTTGTTCAATTAGGAAGTTCTCAAATGACAAATAATTATCTATTTTCATGAAATAAAAGAGTTGATGATATTGTGAACTATTAGGATGATATGGAAATTAATATGTATACCTTCACTAATTCAAACACACTTATATGAAAATATAATAGAAATGGTCAGTTTAATGAAAGTATTATAGGATAGATTATGACTTCTACATTATTCCACGATCATGGTTGATAAAATTTATGGTACCCATCATAAGTCTTTATACATTCGTTTTGATATTGAAAATCTAGAAATACATGTCATCCACCAATGATAAGTTAAATATGTTAGGGAAACAACATTCATTATCATGTCACATAAACTTATTAGCTGGGAAGATCATGAAAACCCTATTTTTTGGTTGTGTCTTTTCTAAAAAAGTTTTTTATTTTTTTTTCGGTATGTTTAACATCAATATATTCACAAACATGAATATGTAAAATCTCATGGAAGATATTGATAAAACAGATTTGAGTTGGCAGGCTTATAACATGTTGTTATGAAAAATTATCTCTATTTTATTCTTGTATGGAAAAAAGGAAACACTTGAATTTTCAACAAAAAGGTACATACAAATTATGAGGGATTCTATACACTTCATAAAATGATACTTTTTCTAGCAAGTGTATAGGTTAGGAAACAGGAAATACCATAAATGATCTTAATATTCATATACTATTGGGTGTACATGGTAGGACATAAAAACCACTCGCATTTAAATATGTTTGACGGAGTCCCTCAATCTTATCATGTATCAATGTAAATGTTGATGGTATAACAACTATAGTGGAAAGACCATTAGGTTTTATATGTGTTTTTCTCAAAATACTTGGTTTCAAGAAAGGATGGTTTAAACATTTTATAGGTATTAGTGTGGCATATGAGGGTGAATTATGGGATATAATTCAGGCCATCAAGCATGCCATTTACCATAACTGGAATTCATTATTGGATGAATAGGACTCTGAATTTCCTATCAAGGTCATGAAGGAGAGAACTTATAATTTTCCTTGGTGAATCCTACCCCCATTAGATTGAATTTAACAATCAAGTAAAAGTCATCAATTGGACCGTCTCGTATGTCTATAGATAAGGAAATACGGTGGCAGATGCACAATCAAAGAGAGTGATCCGGGAGATGGGAACAAAGTGGTCCTTAAGGACCCATTTTTTTTTGGAAACACTAGTGGATATAGAGATAAGCAGTGTAATTCTCTCATATATTTGTGATGCTCTTTTTAGTGCATAACATTTTACTATTTTATTTTTTCTAATTAATTATAAGGGTTAGGGACCCCATATCTTTTGGTATAAATTTTGATACCCTTCTTTTATTGAAGAAGTTTACTTTTTCAGGTATGATTTATAGATTTGTTAAAAACTATTTAAAAAACATGTGTTCCATAAAAAGGTGAAAAAAATGAATTTTTTTATATACTTGTCTTGTGTGTAAAATTGGATTCGTTCTTATATCATGTCTGAAAAAAAAATAAGATGAATTTTGAAAATTATACTAAATATGTTATATATATATATTTATTTATTTAACATAATTCAACAATATTTATTTTCTTATTTAATTGTATAATAACACTTGTGCAGATTTTGATAAATTTTAATAGATACATATACTATTATTTTAAAAAGGGTTTTACATTAATTTTTATGTTATTGGTCATATAATTATCTGTAGACCATAATTTCATAATTTAGTAAATC
Organism: Viscum album; assembly: GCA_963277665.1. Taxonomy (NCBI): domain Eukaryota; kingdom Viridiplantae; phylum Streptophyta; class Magnoliopsida; order Santalales; family Viscaceae; genus Viscum; species Viscum album. The sequence goes on from OY728131.1 coordinate 36,715,874, forward strand.
TTTATTATACCTTCCATTATAAGGGATAGGTCGTAATTATATTTTTTAAAATTAGTATAATAACAAAATGATTTTTCATAGAAACTCAATGTTCCAAGTAACGAAAGATAAGACGGTACAATGTGAAACACAAATATAACATGGTGTAGAGTATAAAAAATACATCAATAGAATTTAATATATTTTAAAGAATATTTTAATAAAAAATTATGGTGTTACATTTACCAACTAATTGATCCATATATACCTTAATTTTTCACATGGACCCATATTGAGGTATACGATTCCATGGAGATTTCCCAATAATTCTTGAATAAATATTTATTCATTATTTTATTCCTTATTTGAAATATTCTTTATTTATTTATATAAATAATATAATATATATGCATAGGGATTCGATCAACATGAATAATCATATCAAATTTTGAATTCACTTGATTCCAGTAACCCGAACCTAGTACATTTTTTAAATTGGTATAGATATATAGAATACAATCCTAAAGGACTGATCAGTTAAACAATTTTGGAGAAAAAGGTACATTCATGATACCCATTTTACATTAAGAATATGAAAAATGTAATACATAACAAAAAAATGAACTTCATCCTTGAATAATATTTCCAAAAAATCTTCTATATATATCTGTGATAAGGAAAAAATAATTTTAGATTTAAGTGCTCAGTAAGGTTTAAGTACAAAAGAAGCTTTTGTGAACCAAAAAGCATAATAAACATTGAACGCTAAATAACATAGCACACATGGAATTTTAATAACTTTACTATCATGATAATATAATTCAAAATCAATAAATCAAGGTAAATAACTTTTAAAAACATTTCATTTAACCAATTACTAATTATAAATAAATCTAGAGATACTATATCAATGAAAATATCATGGATAATAATAATAAATAAATTATTGATTAAGGAAAGGAATAAGTATTGTATTTCATTAATTATGGCCCTGATACCTTTTCCCTAAATTTATATACTCAAAAGAGAATAAATGTACTGGTTGAAAACTGATCTCATTTGGCCAAATATTCTTATACTGTCAATGCCTTTCATAGAAAAGTTTAAAACTACTGAGTGAAAGCCCATTAGGTTTAGACAACTGATTTTCCTCCTAAGACATATCAATTCATCAAGGGGATATTATTAATATTCCCTTTATCCATTTTTTTAATTTTCAAATAATTCCACATATATTATGTTATCTCTTCAATTCATGTATAATATTTATTTATAATAAATATCCATATTGAGTAAGGATACATATTTATCAATATATCCCTTGTTAATCATATTACATACAAATTATACAGCATCTATAAAAATGTTTTAATTACTAGAAAATAATAATTTCCACCACACAGGAAAATACAAATTTAATATAAATTAAATGTCTAACAAAAATCATTAAAGTAAATTGATTATTTAAATAGGGAGTAAACAATCATAAATGAAATTGAGATTGTACAATACATTTTACAATAGTGTAATTTTTAAACAAAATAACCTTGGATGCAATAAGAAAAATAAATACAATGTATTATTACTGATTCATTATATTACATGTCAATGAGGAAGTATATACACCATATATATAAAATTATATGCATAACATTTCAATATGCATCAATGAAGGGAAATTGAGACGAAGTCCCTTACCACATGATTCCTTCAATTAAACATTCATTGCAATTATGTATAGTTGTTTTAAACATGTAATTTACATATAAATGTACTATATCAATATTTATAATATCATATATAATCAATTAATAACATCTTATCAAACATTTATCAACAATAATTCTTTATTTTCATTGTTTTGGGAGTTAATTGCTTATTTTCCCATACATGTTTTTTATTAATGATCCAGTTATTTCACATACAATATAGTATCATCTTATGAATAAAAATAATCATGAAATAATTATCATATTTATAGATTAGTTATACTTGTATTACCAACCATGAAATGTTTTTTTGAGAAATGAATTGTGTTATGATCATATAGATGGTAGGTTGTATGTACACAATAGTAACATTCCATTTTTCAATGATCACTATGGAATTGAGGTAAGTAATATTTTACCATTATTAATATATAATAATATTTTAAAACCTAATTATTTATTTTAAAAAAAATATATATAAATTTCATTTCTGTGTTGTTTTAATTAACTTAGTCACACCGTTTCATGAAGCCAATAGTTCACATGTACACGAATGATGTTATTAACTCTCATTAACTTAAGAGTTAATAGATATAATTTCAAATATTATATTACATGAATTATAATAATTAAATGAATATAATAATAATTTCACTTATATCACATATAATCCTCAAATTTATCCTTATCACCATTCATGTATGTAGTTTGTGGAAGATGAACCACATCATTTTGCGATGCAGTAGTCCACTGTACACACAAGATAGACTATCATTTCTCCTACAGAATGAAAATTAATAAAGTTATATATATATATATGATATAATGTCTATATATGTATAATAATTTTGTAAATATCATATATATATATATATTAAATCCATCATCATACCCAACCTTGAGAGGTAGAAATGAAAAAACGAATGACATCGGTTCATGTGGCGATAGTTCGTCGTACCCATGAATGATGATTTCATTACCCATATATTGAAGGTGGATATATTTTTCAGTAATTAAATTAACATTAAAAAATCTATCTATATGTAATATACTGTGTTTTTTATATCATAATGGTTAATTAATAATCGATCGGGTTCGTGAATTAAATAAAATAAATATGCTCGTTGAAGAACATTTCCACTTCTTCAGGTAACTTCCTAAGGTTATCTTAAAAAGATTTATATGTTAGATTTAGTTAAAAATTAATTATTCTATGATGATATTATTTAATTTTTTAAGTGATTTTATTAGGTATTGGATGAACGAAAATAGAGTGAAGGATTGAAGAATTGATGATAGTGGGTAGCCTTTTATAAGTGATGTGAGTGACACACTTTAAATTATTTGGAGAGAAGGAGGTGTAAATAGGCTTATCCAAAGAAAAAATCATAAAAATTGAGTATTGTAGATCCTTACACATTATACTACTTAAATATGGAAAACATTATTTTATATGGGTTTTTAGTTCAATTTAACTTTTATCTTTCTAGTTTAACCATTAATAAATCCATTTTTTACTTTAACTATAGTAATTAATTTTATGTTTATCAGAATTCATTTTGGACATGAATTAAACTGACCATATGAGAAAATATATATTATTCCAATTAAAAATATAGTATCTATTTTTACAAATTCAATTAATAGAAGTGGAAGATTTTAGGTTAAAATAAATATTACCGACATGATGAGAAAGTAGTGTCTTAAAGTGAAAATGTTCAAATTCATATGATGTTTTTATATAAATAATAAATAGTAACATTATTCCAATGAAATTAATTATATTAATAGATATAAAATTAAAACAATTTTTTTTCAATTCAATTAAATGTTAAATTAAACCTCATAAATAATTTAAATGAAAAATATTTTTTCAACTAAAATTAAATATTCTTCAATATTCATGCAAAAAATTAAACATTTCAGAAAATATAAGAAATTCACCCAAAGATAATTTTGATATTTTAATTTTAATTTTTTTAAAAAAACATTCAAAAATAGGTAAAATATAATTTTAAATTATACATGTGAAGCATGGATAAATAATATTATATAAAAATACGATTTTCATCTGAAAACATTTTATTTTATTTTAAATTATTATTATTATTATTTTCAATCAATAGATAAAAAATTCAATTTTGAAAATAAATATTGATCATAATATAATAATATATATTCATTCTTACTAACTTAATAGATTTGTTATAGTGGTAATGTTTATATAATATTACAATAGTCTTTCACATTTTCTTGAAACCTAATGCTGTGTGAATCCCAAGAAATCAATGAAATGGAATTTATTATAAAAGAAATATCTTTTAATATATTGGAGTGTTACATTATTTCCTCCTAAAAATAATTCATCCTCAAAATTTCATGGATATTTCCTTCAAAATATATGTGGGTAGTTTGTCTTTATAATATCGCCTCATTACAACAATGCTTCCTCAATTTTTGGATTTGTCCAATGTACCTTTACTTAGAGAGTCTTCTAATTCCTCAATAGTCTCTCTAAAGTATCAATAATCTAGATATATTTTTTTAGTAAGACAGATCATGTTATAATTTTATTTCATTATAGGTGAACACATGTGTTGGTTCTCGAATTTACATTCTTAATAATGATATGTGGAACAGATCATGTAATTTTGAGAGATCATGAAGCATTTAAAAATAAAAGAGATAAATTTAATTCATTCAAGGATACCAAAGTGTTTTATGTACTAAGGGACTATTCTCAATTTCTTAAATAACACTATAATATCCTTTTGTTGAAATAATTTCAAGAAAACATGATAACAACATGGAATTCCAAATCCTCCCTCCAATTATCAACATAAAACTTTTTCATAAACTGAAATACGTTAATTTGATCCGAAATAACCTTTACCTATTTTTTGTATCTTTAACAAGTTTTAGGCCAAGAAGATTCCTTTTACAAACTTTATCCTAACTTGTTATTGTACGACCTGTCTTCCCATATAATGCTATATATGATGCCATTAGAATAGATGAATGGAAATTATTGTTATAAGAAAACTATAATAAAGGTATTTAGTGATCCAAAATACATTTGAAGTAAAGTGATAATCACCACAACATGTCTTTAGTAGTTTGAATAGTTCTTTTGGACTATCAATATGTTTGGTGATGGTAGGTAGTGGTCAATCAGAGCTAAATATAAAGATTTTTTGGAAGATCCTTATAGAATATTGATGTTAAATGGGTATGAGATGCAAAAAAATTAATTATGGTACATCATGATGTGTTACAAACTTATTAATATAGATAATTTTGAGGTACTAAAGTGGTAAATTTTCAGTTATAGTGATGAGGTTTATATATTTGGTTAATAAATCAATGAAAACCTATATTTCATCACATTTTCTATAAGTCTTTGTTAGTCTATAATCAAAGTACATCGTATTTTCATCCCATTTCCACAATGTAATTAAAATATGTTTCATGAATCCATTATGATGTTGTCTCACCAAATTCAGTTGTGGAAAAATTAAATATGTTCACACATAATCAGTAATTTAATGCTTCGTTTTATCCCACAAAATATATTCACCCAAATCCCAATATATATTAGTGCTATCAGGGAGTAATGTGAAACATGATATATGGGAATCATCATACAATTCCCTTTTTACCTCAGGTATATACAGACCAAAAAATATCTATCCAAATTTTGGATGACCATCTTCAAAAATCGAGCCTACTAAATTCCAATCCATTACAGATTTAATAATCTTATGAAAGTTATCATCCTTAGATTGAGAAATTTTTATCTTTATTAATAAATATGGGTTTTAAATTTTTTGATAAATTAGTGATGTTTCTCCGTATTTAATTATTTCCATATCCTTATTTACTAAATCCCTGAACATTTTACCAATATCAATCTGTATTGGGGATACAATTCCATGACATTTCCTATATAATGAATCTGATACTTTATTTTATTTCCATGGGTGGTAGTGTATTGAGAAATAATAATCCTTGAGCAGCTCAAGCCATATCATTTTCAACATGTTAAGTTATTTATATGTAAATATGTATTCTATACTTTTATGATCAATGCATACTTCATATATTTCACCATAGAGGTAATTTTGATATATTTTCAATGAAAATATTACAACTACCAAACCATGATCATAGGATGTAGGGTTCTGTTCACGAGTATTTAATTGGGTTGATGTATATAAAAAATTATTTAATCTTGAATTTGGACACAACCTGGTCGATTGATGGAATGTGAATTTTATTATTATTATTCAAATAGGTAATAACACCCCTCCTAGAAATAGTAAACAACCAACTCACTTCTTTGATGGCTCACTATATATCAGAATCTAATCATTTTTATGTAGTAGAGTTCAAATAAGTGCAAAAAATTTACAATTTTTAATCAAAACATTCTTCACATCCATTTATTAAAATAGACATTAACCCTTTTTGTGTATGCTTTTTTAATATTTTATACAATTATAAAACATCTAGGAAAAATTACAGATAGTAATTCTCTAGATCGGTGACTCTATATACATGAGCTATTTTTTTGGTATATTTAATTCTATGACTTCCTTTTTCATCATTGGATCAACTGAGATTCCATCAATGGGACAATATACCCAAAAAAAGTATCTTCGTAAAGCTATAAATCACATTTAATAAAATTTAAATATAATTTTTTCCATCAAAGAGTATCAATAATGATAAAAAATTCATTCTCATGGTCAATATAGATTATAGAATTCACCAAAATATCATCAATGAATACCACAAAAAAATAATTAATATATTCTATGTATACTCTATTAATTAGATCCCGGATAAAATATGGTGGATTATTCAATACAAATGGAATTAATATGAACTAAAAATGGTTATACATCATTTGAATATCTGTCTTCAGAATTTTTTTCTTCTTAACTCGCAATTGCTGAGACCCATAAACAAGGTCAATCATTGAAGTTTATTTTTCTCAGTGAAGTTGATCGAACAAGTATTAAATTCAAGGAAGGTAATTCTTTTTCTTTATCAAATTCTGGTTTTTCCCCTATAATCAATGAACAATCAGATGGATACATATTTCACATTAACAATGAGAACATAATCTCCAAATTGTGAAATAATATGTTGAATAAATCCTTTATCACGCAACATTGTCATTCCTTTGTTAAACTCCACTTGTTCAAATGTTTCCATTGTAAAGGGATTCATTGATATTAATCAGAAATAATGGATTAAATCAATAAAAAACTCAACATCATGCACTAGGGGGTGTCCGTGTACATAGGAAACACAACAATGTATTTATATACAATTAGTTAATCCACTATTTTATTATTTCCATATTCATACATAGAAATTTTTTATATTTTTTCCATGAATCACAATTAGAATATCTACTGAGGTTTGATCTAGATACAAATCAAATGATGAAATATCTTTTCTAAATATATGGAATTTTATATCCTCTTAACATATTGTAATTTACTTAAATTTTTTATAAGTATTTTCATTATATTATAAAATAAAATCCATACTAGGGATTATAAAGAAGTCAACCATAGTTATGATAATAAGGTCACTAAACAAATAATATTTTTTCTATCATAATGTGGACTTATTGACACATCCTTGTTGCAATGATTCTTCCATTAGGAGTTTTGACAGATTTCTCATTCTTACATTAAAATGGAAATGTTTAATTTTCATAGAAAAATGGATAGATTTAAGAGAGTGTGATGATACAGTATCAAATTAATCATTAACTACATGTTATTATTAGATTAAATTATACTCTACCACATCATTGGGTGCTTACACAACAACCATTTTGATTATGTTGGCTTGGACTTCTCCCCTTATCCTATTACTATGTAGATTCCCTTGATTCCGTGGGAAATCATTTTCAGAGTTTCCAATATCCGTATAGTTGAATAAATGAATAACAATGTTTTATTTCACCTTGTTTCATTGTTTAGCCTAGTAAATTTTTTATCTTCCATTATTAAAGGCTAAAAATTTATCAAATAATTTTCATGGGTGATTCTCTCCATAGTTTTCACAAGGCCGAAATTGAAATATTATTTTATTATTAATTGACGTATTCCCTTTTCTTCATATACTGAGAATTCATTATTTGTTTGGATGGTGCAAAAAACTATTTCATTATATGTGGACGATTTTTGAGATCCAAGAGGCCTTCAAATAATTTTTTTAATCCCTTTAAATAAATGGTCAATATTGTGCTTCATGTTGCATATGTAATCTATATAATACCTAGCAGTCCTTGTAATGGAAGCATCATACTTTTTTACACTTTACTATTTCTTTTTATTAATGATAATGAAAATTATCTTCATCTCGGTTTGTTTATCATGAGGGAAATGTTTTTCAAAGAATTTATACATAAAATCATTCCATTCCATGAGCTCTATTTTATATTACTCTATAGTATTCTTGGTCAACCACAGTCATTAATTAATATATAATTTGAGAGAGAGAAATGAAAGTTTAACCAATTCCATTTCACAATATCTCAACATCATAAGTGTCTTCTCCATTTCTGAGATCCATTTATTAGCTAAGCTACGATTAATAGTCCCACTAAATGATTAGGGATTCTGCACATAAAGTGATCAAACATTGGAGAACATCACTGTGGAACAATTTGATCCATCTGAGAATGTTTATTTGTCATAACCTGATTAAGCTTCCCTAATATATAAATAATAATCTCACTCCTCATACTAGTGGTATTGGGTTACTTAGTAGAGATATATCTACATTGAACATGAGTATGTATAACCTTCTTCATTACCAGAGCCATTACTAAATAATGGAATATACTAAATTACTCTTTAAATTATGAATTCTAAATAATGTTGTATAATTCTAAATATGATGTAACATATAATAGAAAAAAATTATGCATTGATAATCTCATAATTATAAAAATGGATTCATTTGGAATATATTTCTTTTCTAATACATTATAATGGTTTCTACATAAAATTTCTATTATCCTATCAATATCACCTAAAATTGTCAAACCAGGCTCAGTGTAAGACCTATTTTCATGAACCAGTTGATGATTGGGTCTATCCCAATGCACTATTTTAAAAATTATTAGACCTAGGAACCAGTATACCAGAACCTAGTCCTGTTGTGATATCTTTACAAGGACTTATTTCTAGGGAAAACCACATAATCTATTCCTTACCAAAACATTATGATGTTCTTTTATAAATATCACAAATTCCTATCACAGGGTAATGTTCCCTAATATTGGTTTTCCTTAGCCTAGTTTCCATGGTTTTTTATAATATTCCTTTAAAATAAACTATAACGAACCCACACCAATAAACAATATATGATGTCTTAGATTATTACATTATAATCTATATAAATAATAAAATACCAATAGATAGTTGTTTTCGTGAACCAAATATATATATGATACCCATTTTACTTTGGGGATAGAAAGTAAAACTTATTACATGAAAAAATAAAATGAATCAAATCCTTAAAAAATAATTCCATGAATTATTATTCATATCATGGGGAAAGTAATTAGAATATTTGTGATCTCAAATATTCATTATGTGTTCGTTATAGTTGAATCTATCATGAATCAATATGAATAATCAACATGGAAATATAAATAAATAAATACACATTATATTTATATAACATGACTATAATTATAATATAAGGAATAATATATATTTAATGGTAAATAACAGAAAAAATAATCAACTCAAAAAAACTCAGAATGTGTTGAATCTAGATATAATATCAGAGCAACAATATCATGAAAATTAATAATAACTAAATTATCGATGAGGGAAATGCTTAGTTATTGGATGTAATGTATATGTAACATGATAAATCTTCCTTAATGATATATCCTCAATAAAATTTAAAACAACTATGTACATATTTATCCGATTTGGCCAATTATACTTTTATAATTGAGACCTTCACAATATAGTTTTAAACTACTTGCTATAAACCCATTAGGATTTCCCAACAGATTTGTCTCAGGAGACCTATCGATGAATCGATGGGCTATCATTAATTATTAATATAGTGGTTTTTATATCGAATTCATTCCACATATATTTAATGACCTATTTATCTCATGAATAATATTAATTGTTATCAAATATCCATATTGATTAAGGATATGAATTTATAAATATTTTCTCAGTTAATGAAATAACATTAAAAGAATACATCATATGTATAAAAATTATATGGTTTAGAAAATAGAAAAATCCATAATAAAATAATTTGGGCATTTAAAATAAATGTATTATCCATTTAAAAATGATCACAATAATGTAATTGTTTCAATATAGTGTTAATAACCACAAAAGAAAGTGAGATTGTGCCAAATCATTTACCTCATTGTAAATCAAGTCAAGTACCCTTGGATGATATAACTATATTTTAAACATAAAATAACATTAATTATTAAACAATCATGATATTTCGTCTAAAAGTATTAGTGTATACACAATATAAACTAAATTAGTTGCCTAATATTACAATATGCCACAAAGAAGGGTAATTGAGATGAAGTCCCCTATATCACAATTATGTTGATTGTAAAATATTAAAATCATTTATAATGGATTTAAACAAGTAATTAACTAATAAAATTAAAATATTAATATTTATAATATCATATATTGTCCTTTTGTAACATCCTACCACCCATTAGTTAAAAATCAGTCATTATTTTTATCGTTTTGAGTGTTAATTACCTTGTTTTCTCATGCTTATTTTGTTATTAATGATCTGGTTCTTTTTTATATTACATGTAATGTAATATCCAGATTATTGATTATTATATAATAATAATATTTATTGATTAATTATAATTTTATGAAAATATAATAAAATATGGTTTTGAGTAATGAATTAAGTTATGATTATTCAAACAGTTCTTGATGAAGTAGTCCACCATATGGATGAGTGATGATTTCATAACCCATTTGATAAAAGTGGAGAATTCTTTTGGATAATACCATATCATAATAAAATATATTTATATTTAATATACTTAGGTTATTATATCACCATTTTTTAATAATAACATTATTATAAGGAGAATGAAATAAAATAAATACTCTTATTGAAGAACATTACATATTCATTGGTTAACATCCTAATGTATGCATCTAAATCCTTCCTATATGAGCTTTATAAAAAACTAAGGATTGTAGTATTAGAATAATAATTTTAAAATTTAATTGGATAAGTATTTGTAGAACTAAAATGTGTGAAGGTGTGAAGAAGAGAGGAGTGGGGTGGCCTTTTATAAGTTAGGTGAGTGACACACTTGTAATGTTTTGACATGAAAAATAGTTCCAACATTTTTTCACAAGGAAAAATGGCTATAATGGATTATTATATAGAATTATACATGTAAGGTCAAAATATTTACAAAAAATATATTATAAATAGGATTTTAGGTCAATTTAAATTTTGTATTTCTTGTTTAACCCCCAATAAATCAATTTATTCCATAACCACATTAATTATTTTTTAATATTTTAACTATTCGTTTTGGGAAAAAAATAATTTTAATGTATATGTGAATAAGAAATTATTCTTATTAAAAATAGAGAATTATTTTTTCAAAATACAATTCACCGAACTGGAAAATTTGAATTCAAAATTAGTCCCGTATATGCATTGAGAAATAAGAATTTTAAAGAGAAATTGATCAATAGTTTATGATGTTTTTATATCAAAACACAAGATTAAAATAATTTCAATGAACTATATTTTATTAATAAATATATATACATATATATATATATTTGAACAATTTTTCCTTTAAGAATAATTAAGTGTAAAATTCAACATTATAAATAATTTAATAGAATGTACATTCTTAATTAAATTTATGTATTTTAAATTATTCAATGAAAAATGAAATATTTCTAAAAAATCATAAAAATAAATCCTATGTTAATTTTGAAATGAATATTTCCAAAATATTTTCTTTTTAAAAAATTATTTTTCTAAAATGGGTAATACTTATTTTCAAATTCTGTGCATGGAGAGTGACTAGACCATCTTATTGAAAAATATTCTTTTTCAGAAGGCAATTATTTTTGGATGAATCTATAATAAGAATGAAATTGAATTATTTATTTTGATGGCCAATAACTACCCAAATCTTTTTCCATACCTAGGATATATGAGGTAATGCAATAATAAACACCCTTGTGACCTCATAAAACATTATTATAGGAATTGGAAATGGTTGAAGTAAAATGGAGGGCATATGGTGCACTTTTTAACCTACAGAAACATATAACACAAGAATACGAGGTCTGATATATCACGTCTAATACATGGCCACCAGAAATTATTTCACACATCATAAAAAATATTGGTGGTTCTGAGATGAATGGAATATCGGTACTGGTGGATTTCCTACAGCACCACCTTCCACAACCTCAATGGAACCACAATGAAACCCTTAAAATAGATAACTCCATCAGGAGATAGATTCAACCCACAAAGAAACTTCCCACGATTTTGAAACCACATATAATGTTGTTACAACTCATTACTCGAATTCTATTACTAAATCGACTCTATAAGGGAAGGTTCTAGCTGAACATCATACATGAATGAATCTATAATATTCTCCAAGTATTATAGCATAAAATAGGGGGAAATGCCCAAAAATCTCATTCATCATCAGAATCCTTCGACGCATGCAGTGGAATATTCCTTCTAATGGAATTTTCTCACACATTAACTTTTATCTGGATGTAGATGACAAGAAAATAAAACCCTAGAAGGTACTCAACCATTAAATTATTCCTTTTATTCATATCTTTCTAGGATGAAATATAATCGATCATATTATAAGCTGAGTAGACTACAAACGCCTCCCCAAAAAGATAAGGATCACACAAGCTCAAGGAACACATCTCTCCCACAAACTCAAAGTCATGGGTTGTGTAATTATTTTCTTGTGTTCAGAGTTTATGAGATACATATACAACCACATGGTTATCCCGTATTACCACCCACCCATTACCCATACCTGTGTTTTCATAGTACACCACATATTACTTTCATTAGTCTAGAAAAATCAAAATAGGGGATGTGGTAAACCACCACTTAATCCCATAAAAAGACACATAACAGTCTGGAATCCATTCCAACATTACCCCTTTATGGGTAAGCACCATCATGGGTGATGAATGATTTGTGAAACTCCAATAAACTGGATGTAACACCCCTGTAGGCCCATAAATCTCATGATCTCAAGAAAATTCATTTTATTTTCCCATAACATCACTGAACTAATCTTATTGATGTCTACTAAAACCCAATATTATATGGTCTCATGGAAAATAAACTTCATCTCCCTAATCCAAAAGGTATAATTGGAGATATTTCAAAGGTGATGACCCTGATGGGTTCTTAAAAAATCCTTACATGCCAATAAACATACTCCTTAGTCCTAGAATATTCCAAGAAGTCATCCAAAAATACCATGAAATATGGGTCATGATACTGGTGAAACAATCAGTTCAAAAGATCCATAAATATTGAAGAAGAATTTATTTATCCAAATGGAATAAAAAAATAATCAATGGGGTTACACCTATTTTGAAATACTATTTTTATAATATCTTCCACTATAACACTGACTTGGTGATACCTCGAACGAGCATAGATATTGGAAAACCACCTCAACCCCATTAGAAAATAAAAATGATCATAAATATAAGGGAAATTACATGTATTATTGATCAACATCTTATTTACATTTCAGTAGCCAACACAAAAATTTAGAGATCTAGTTGCCTTTATAGAAAACAAGATTGGTGTGGCCAAATGTGAAATTCTTGGGTGAATAATTTTTTTTAAATTTCACATTTTATAGTTATATCATTAATTCCACCAACTAATTGGGGGATATATGGTACCAGGAAAGAGTTATAAACTATGTTTTCACAGAAATCTTTTTGGTGAACCACAGTTATATCTCTAGATTCAAACACGAGAAGTTATTAGGAAACACCCTGAAGAAGTAATCCATCAAAATAGGTAATCAAATCTCTTGACTACTATAATTATACCACAGTTTGAGTGATGTTATCTAAAAATGATATTTCTTAACTTTGAAAGAACCAGTATAGTGTTTTGAGACTAATGATCCCATTCCCCCGAAAACACCCGCAAGCTCCCATCAGTTGCCACAAAACATTCTCAACATCAATAAAAAATATTGTGCACCTGGAAACACCCCATAAAATCCATAATGAGGATTACATCAATAGAGTATATTCCCAAAACCAAGAAATCCCATTCCCTCTCAACTCCTAACTCTGTGAGTGCAAATTAAGAATGCCTAAAACCTTAGTCATGGTTCATACCATGCTCTGTCACCAACTCCAGCGCATATGTCAAAATCTCAGTTAATAAATTCCTGAACACAATGTGATGGGAATAAATATAAAAATAAAGGAATAAATATCAAATAGATTAGGAACCATGGATGAGGCAATAATAATAATACATAAAACAATCACAGTTCTTGTATACGGTTCCATGGTTGTTCAGTCCACAACAAGAAGATGCCCCATCTTTTCCTGATCTTGAGACTGACGACTGACATACGTATATGAGTAAAGATGACTATATCCAAAATATTATCCATCCCTATTGTCGTGAACACTATACAATGATACTACTATCCTTGATGGATATAAATGAAATGACATCCCTCTAGAGGCCACAAAACCTACTCCTCCCTGATATAGATGTGCAACGATACCACGTCGCTACAAGTTACTCACATTTTAGTACCGACGACATGGTATGGATGGAGTTGGACACATTGACTGCATGTTCATATCCTTCCCACACTGATGTAATAGGACTTTCCCAACCTATGAATCCACAAATGAAGATAGTCTGGATGGATGGCCTGAAATATATCCTATTTTTTACTATTTCTCTTCCTGCATCCAATTCTTCTCAGATGAACCACCACTGCCTTAGGATAATACATTCACTGATCTGGAGAAACAAAAAAATTCTAATATGATCGATCTCCACTAGAAAAACATGATAAAAAACCTCAATATAAGTCGTCAAATTTAATAAGAAGACATGGGATAAAATTTTAGGATTGAAATAATGAATTTAGATGCTCAATATTCAAGAGTGGGGGTGAATTGTATACTTTAAAATTACTTTGGAACCATTAATGTTATGTTTAACAATGTTGAAAAAACATTCATAAAACATCTTAAAGAATTTTTTTTATTTTCTTAATCGAAATATTCTTCTTTAAAGCCTATAGAATCAGTAATATAATCAATGTAAAAGAATTAGAATGTATAAGAAAGTTATTCTTTCTATCCTTAAAAAAGTTATTATTATAGTGGAAATAAAACAAAATGGAATAGAAAACTAGTAACAACAAGACTCCTCTTACACAAAGAGAAGGTTATCGAACAAACTCTAATAATGTTTCCTTTATTTATACATTCTATAATGCTTGTCTTAACCAAACCCAGGTAAACCCTAAATCTAATGATCGGTATCTGTCTTTCTATCCTTATAAGACCATGATTTAGAAGGAAATCAGAACCTCTGTCTTCCACACCCGGAAGCCCATGATCAGCATGATCAGACTCCACCCAAACAAGTCTAAAAAAGTTTTCCACGCCTGAACAAGTTTTTCATGTTACCCGCATGAGTCACTAAGTGTTATAAGAGACTCTCTCTCTCTCTCTCTCAAGAATTCACTTCACAAATTTTTCACATACGTCATGTTCATTCACTCACTAAAATGTAGTCGACGTACCTTGCTCATTCAAATGAACTTGTATTTATAGAAAAAGCTTCCCAATGGTTGGCTCCACTCCAACGATGAAAATTTCCTTAAATTTTCGAAGGGACCTAGAAACGTGTCAAACATACAATGGTTAGTTTGTAATAGATTGTACGACATCGTTTCAAGTATGAAAGGATGTTAATTTAATGATAAATGTTATGTATAATAAATAATTTAATCTGATAATATTTGAATGTTACATTATACAACTAAAACATTATTATGAAAAACATATTGATAAAAAAACATTATCACAAAAATGGATTCAAAAAGAAATGTAAATCAGATTGAGAAACTGGTTTCACATTTGTTCTGTAATCAGAATCATTAAACAGAATCACATTGGCACCAGATTTGAAATCAAAAAATTGGATCACATTTGCAGCAGATCCAGAATCACAAAATAGAATCACATTTGCACCAGATTTGGAATCAAAAAACAGAATCACATTTGTACCATGTTCATAATCACAAAACAGGATCACATTTGTACATGTATTCAGAATCAAAAAGAAGATTCAAATTTTCACCAGAAACATTGTCACAAAGGTGGTATCACATATACATCATATTTGTTATCACAAAGATGGTATCACATATACACCAGATTTAGTATCAAGAAGATGGTATGAAATATATGTAAATATGAAAGAATGAAAAAACATAATGATACATTTGTAAGTATAATGGAATGACAAATCGTAATGACACATTAGTAAGTATAAGGTAATTAAAAATTGTAATGATACATTTTTAAGTATAATGGAATGGAAAATCATAATGATACATTTATATGTATAACGAAATGAAAAATCGTAATGATACATCTTTAAGTATATCGGAATGAAAATTCCGGATCTTAAGAAAAAAATGAACTTATGAAAAAGTAAGAACTTATGAAAAAGTTATTGTGATTTTTAAAACACAAAACCATAAGGAATGGAGATGTCATAAGATAACCTTATTAACTCAAACATTCTCACCCTTTTTGGAAAGCACAAAAAACATTGCTAAGGAAGAATATATTTTCTTCGATAAACAAGAATGAAAAACTTATCTCCCCCTTTGAATGAGATTTTTTATGAATATGACTAACTCCCCCTTAGGTTAGGTTTCCCACGGATCATATTCTAAATCGTTATTTTTTTTATTAAAGAAATATCTCACCCTTAGATAATGATCTCTTTTTAATAGAAAACACCCCCTTACACGAACATTATCCTTTATTACCACACTCTCCCTTAATAGATTCTCCTATTTTGAAATCATTATTAAATTCCCCCTTTGAATAAATTATCCCCCATTTTGATTTTCAAAAAAAGGTAAAGGAATGGTGATGTCTACGATTTACCTGTAAGGTTAAGCAAGCATACATTTGGAAACAAAATAATGATATGCAAGTAGCTTCTTAAAGAATGTTTGTAAAAAAATTAGATTTCACAAAACATTTGAATGTATGTAAATATCATCCATAATTGTTTATCTGAGACAACATATTCTATATCAAGGATTTGAGTTTCTACACTCCCTTATGATCTTATTTGAACTTCTTCTACAAGATCTCCAGATCGTGATTCTTATTTTCTAATGACAAGATCCTTTTTTCTCAAGCATCCACATTTTTCTCTAATTTGGAGATTAATTCATTCTCACTACTAATAGATCATGCAACCGAATTGATTTGACTAGATTCCTCAGATATTGATGCCTTGACCTTGTTGAACTCGGTTTCACAGGTGTTTAAAGATCCATTTGTTGAGACCATAAAGTCACTGAACTGTCTTAGCTCTTTATTGATAGTATTGGTTTGGTTAAATACTTTCTTACCAATCACATTCTGAGATTTGTAATCAATCCAAAGATTACTAAAGTCTAATTCTTGATTGAACACTATGTACATAAGCATATTGGTCGATCTCGTCTTTTGATTTATGGTTTCTTGCAACATTTGACTCTAGGAATCTATATTTTCAAGAACTAGAATGGTGCTGTCCAACTTTCATAAATATATCTTGATAAAGTAATGTTCAAAAGATGAAGGGGATTCAGAACTTGAAAAAACATTTCATATTTGAGCACCTCTTGGAGTTAAGGAAACAAATTTTTTTTCTCTTGAAAGACATATGAGGAATTTCTTTTTTAGATGAGTCAACCAAAACACTTTTGCCTTTGGCTGGATTTCGAACTGGAGATTGTTCATCTGAAACATGGATAACATTTATATATGCATGTTCATATTCTTTATATTGAAACTCTTCTTCTTCACTAACTTTATGATCAAACTCTTATTTCTATTCTTCTTCTACTTCAGTTTCTACTTGTTCTTCTTCTTCAACTTCAACTTCTTCCTAAACTTCTTCATTAACTTGTTCTTCTATTTGTTCCTCGGAAATAGACATAGATACTAAACTTGAAGAATTTCCAATGTATTCTTCCACCTCCCTTAAAACATCATCATCATCTTCTTGAACATATCTAATTTTATTCATCTTGAACAGGTTTGGATAAAGATTGAACTATGTTGGAATTCTGGATTTCCAAAGTGGCAACCAGTTTCTTATGAATAACTTGAGGTCCATACACTTATTGAGAATTATTTTCTATAGATTTTAGTAAATATTGACAAACTTGGGCTTCCAAGGATTTATTCATTAACTTCTTCTCCTTCTATTATTTCTCAATATTTTTATCTTGATGATGTTTTAAGGATTTTTCCTTTGCAAGATTTAAGGCAAAGGAAGGATATATTTCCTTTCAGGTAGCTTCCATATCACTCCACTTTTCCACTGTTGCACCAGAATAGGCTTTTAGTTTCTTTGCAGGAGGAGGTGCTGATACTGGGACATCAGGAACTGTTATAGGCATGCTAGATTCTTCCTATTTTCTTTTTCTTGGGTAATGATTTTGAAGAATTTGGAACATAACCTTTGTTCAGGATTACTATTTATTCAATATTATTGGATTCCTGTAAGAACTAAACCTTCAACCTTCGTATAGTGTGATAACTGAGTAAAAAAATCTTAAAAGGCTTTGAGACTGATCAGCATTGACCATTCAACACTTGAAGGCAGGTGACAATTATCCTGGTGATAGTGGTCGGATACATAAGTATCTGAGATCTGATGGATCCACCTTTTATAGGTTGGATTGTAAGAAAGATCTACTTCAAAAAGTTGATGACAAAGTCTAACAGAAAGATATCACATATCTTTAAAGAGTCCTTATATACTTTTCTTGGTATAATAAATCCTTGAATCTTGAGAGCTACCTTATTTTGGATTGTTGCGAGATTTTTAATCTTCAGGTTCTTAACATATTTTAGACCAAGATAATCCAGAGCATTGACCTTCTCAAACGAACCTTCTTTCTCAGGGAGTTTTGGGGAACACAGAATAAATTCTCCTTCATATGGAATGTTAAGAACATTTGATGACTTATTATATGGGACTATATATGTCTTATCATAACACTTGAAATTAAAAATATCCTTACCATCATTTTGGAAGAAAGTGACAGATTCAAAAAATTGTATAACAAGGTTAGGATAAACAGGATCCGAACTTTTCTCCTTAGCCACACAAACACTTTCCCATCCATTTTTTCTTATCACCTTAGAGATAAGGGAGTCGTTTTTTCAAAGAGGTTAGGGAAATACATCCATTCCCTAATGATTCACCAATAATTTAATTTCTTGCTAGACGGCATAAGATCTGCTGAGGATTCAAGAGTCATTCAGTGTAAAAAATAAACGGAACAAAATCTTTGATGGAAACAGAGCTTCAGCACAGAGATCAGTAAGGATGGTGTGGTTCTTATAAACAAAGCACCCCATATATAGGCAAGGATATGACCTTTAAAATTACATAAGATAATAAAACCTCTGAACATAACCTGATCTGATCTGACGGTTGAGGATGGATATAGGAAATACGAATTCAGATCTTTTGATTTAATGTAAACTGAAATTGAAAATTTTGATATACAAATATTGAATCTTTAGATAAGAAAATAAAGGGTATGAAAATTTAAATTTAGGAATACTCTGAGGAGTTTATCGGTGTTATAAGAGTTTTTTTGGAAGATTTAGAATCTTGTATTTCAATACCAAAATTTCCAATACCAACAATTTCAAATATCGAAATTTCAAATACTGAAATTTCTAATATCGAAATTTCCAAAAAAACATTAATAAAGATATAAATGTAAATAATTCCTTAATAAAAGAATAAGAACAAGAAATAATATGTACTCCCCCTAAAATTAATAGTAATTTAATGTTTGGAAATGATTTAAATAAGATGTAGACATAAATTATTACCTTACAGAGATCTTTCCAAGCTTCTGTTTAATGTATTCAAATCTATCGGAATATAACGACTTTATTAAAATATCAGCAATATGTTCTTGCATTCCAATGAATTGAAGAATAATATCCCCTTTAATATTGTGATCCCTAATAATGTGATGTCAAATATCTATTTTCTTTTCACAAGAATGATTTGATGGATTTTTTATTAGGGAAATGGAACTTGTGTAATCACACATTATTTGAGTCATAGAAAAATTCAGGCCATAGTCTGTGAGTCTGTGCTGCATCCACAACACTTGAGCACAACATCTTCCAGCTGCTAGATATTCAACTTCAGTAGTGGAAAGTTCTATAGAATGTTATTTTTTGCATGACCAAAAAACAAAGGAATCTCATAATAAATGAAAAGTTCAAGACACACTTTTTCTATCCATTTTACAACCACTAAAGTCAACATCTGAAAAACTTTTAAGTTTAAAATTATTTCTAGAGGAAGAAAAAATTCCCAAATCTAATGTTCCCTTTCTGTAGTGACAAATTCAATTCACTACCTTTAAATGAGATTATTTTTTATATTCTTGGAATCTTGAATATAAGTATACAAAGAACATTAAGTCATGTCCACTAGCTGTTATGTAAAGTAAACTTCCTATAATCCCTCTATAAGATGTCTGATCCACTGGTTTCCCTACTTCATCAATATAAAGTGAATTAGAGGATCCAATAGGAGTACTAATTCATTTAGAATTATCAAACCCAAACATATTTAGAAGATATTTGATATACTTATGTTTATATTTGTATGTTCCCTCTAGTTTTAGACAAATTTGAAAACCATGAAAAAGGTCATCTCACCCATCATACTCATTTCAAACTAAAATATCATATGATTCGAAAATGAATCAGTTATGGATTTCTGAGCGGATCCAAAAATGATGTCGTCAACATATATTTGGACAATCAAAACAAGTTTATTATTTTTCATAATAAAAAGGGTTGGATCAATAGTTCCCTTAACATAGTTATTTTGAAGCATTATCCTAAAAGTCTGTCATACCAGGGTCGAGGGGCTTGTTTATGTCCATACAAAGCTTTTTTAAGTTTATAAACATGATTAGTATATTTTGGATCTTCAAAACCAAGGGTTTGATCTACCTTGACATCCTCTTGTACATAACCATTAAGAAAAGCACACTTTACATCCATTTTATAATGTTTGAAATTAATGAATGCTTCATAGGATAGAAGAATAAGAATAGATTCAAGTCTTGTTAAAACAGCATAGGATTCTTCATTTTCTATGAATTATTGTTGGTTATAGCCTTTGGAAACTAATATTGATTTATTTCTAACAATAACTAAATTTTCATCGCATTGGTTTCTAAAAACCCATTTTATTCCAATAGTAGAATATTCCTTAGATTTTACAGCCAAGGGCCAAACCTGATTCCTTACGAATTCATTGAGTTCATCTTGCAAAGCCTTTAACCAATATTTATTACACAAGGCCTCTTTTGGAGTCTTTGGTTCAAATTGTGAAAGGAAAGAAAATATTCAACTTCATTTTTTAAATAACTTCTACCACCTACTATGTCAATAACATTTCTAATGATTTTATGAATATGATGATTCCTAAGTAACAACTGATTTGGGTTTTGAAAAAAATGATCAATAGTATTGGGTAGAAAGTCTTCCGGGGTAACTATTTCAGAAAAGTTTTCTTGATAATTATCCTTGTCTGAAAGACCATATATTAAAGGTTGGTGATCAGTTTCAGAAAATAAGTTCAGGTTGTTTTAAAACAAAAGGATCAATTTCATCAAAACTTACATGTATAGTTTCTTCCACAATGCAAGTGTTTTTATTTAAAACTCTATGTTCCTTAGAGCTAATAGAATATCCTAATAAGATTCCTTCAACAGATTTAGGAGAAAATTTATGTAAGTTATCCTTGGTATTCATGATAAATACATTGCAATAAAAAAACATTGAATTAAGAAACTTTCGGTTTTTGGTCAGTCTATAAATCATAAGGTGTTCTGTTGAGAAAAGGTCTAATTAAAACTGGATTTAATGTATAATAGGTAGTAACTACTGCTTCATATAGAAGATTCATAGCTATAGAATATTCACTCAACATGGTTCTAGTCATGTCTTGAATAATACATTTTCTTCTTGAAACAACACCATTCTGTTGAGGAGCTCATGCGACTGAGAAGTTGCGAGTAATTACTTTTTTACAACAAAAGGTTCAAAATTAGAATTTTTAAATTATCCTCCATGATCACTATGAATAGTTATCAAAGGAAGGTTTTTCACATTTTTAATTTCATCTCTGAAAATTTGGAAATAAGAAAAATCTTCAGATATCTTTGTGAGAAAATAGACCCATGTAAATCTAGTGTAGTTATCAACTAAGACAAACACATAGTATTTTCCTACAATACACTCAATTTGTGTTGGACCAAATAATTCCATGTTCACTAACTGTAAGGCATTAGAAGTTGTAACTTCACTAAAATATTTAAAGCTAGATTTATATTTCTTTCCCTATTGACAAGGATCGTATATTTTTTAAGAATCAATCCTAAGATCTGATAGATCATTAACAAGTTCATTCATAGAAAGTTTACTAAGATTACTTAAGATAATGATTCATAGTATTCTATTCCAAATCCAATGTTGATCATCAACTACACTTAGGTAAGGAATATCTTGGCTTCTAAGGTCTTATAGGTTTAGTGTGTATACATTCTCTTGCCTATGTGCCAAGATAATGAATTCATCCTTGTAATTGTGTACTAAGCACTTGTCATTCATAAAATTCACAAGGTATCCTTCATCACATAACCAACTCATGCGCATGAGGTTGTGCTTAAGACATTTAACAAACAAAACATTTGAAATTAAATATTTTCTAAGAAGAATAATGTTAAATATACCAAAAATTTCTCCTTGAGAGTTATCTCCAAAGGTTACTTTTCCACCTTTAGTATCTATAATCATTATTAAATAGACTTTGTTTCCATTCATGTGTTGGGAACATCCACTATCCATGAACCATATGTTGTTGGTACTTCCTTCATTATAATGAAAAATAGAAGTTAGGATTTCGGAATAAAAACTTTCTTTGATCCAGAATTGTTAGATAATAAAATTTTGGGTATCCACATTTGTAATGAAAAGTGAGCTTTATGAATCCCAAGAGATTGAAAATTATTTAATGAATAGATATTCATCTAATGCCCACCACTTTGAAATTTAGTACAAAAAAGGGGCTCTTAGTGGAACAAAATAATTGTTTCTAAAAATAGGATTTTCATGTGAATAGCCTAATCCTTGATTATTACCATGCGGTCAGATCTGAGAAAACATCTTGTCAACATATTCCTTACCAGATGTAAAATTTTCAAGAAGATTCTTTAATGAAAAAATTACTAACACTAGTCTTAGGAGTAAATTCCCATCCTCTGGAATAATAGGCTTAGAGTTGTGTTTATCCTCTAAAACATATTTTTCAAAAAAAAAATTTATGATATATAGAAAGATTATTATTTTCATAATTAGCTTCCTCATGTTTCTTATAACGATTTTCTAAAACATCATTTTTCATATCATGATCGTTGGTAAGATCTGAAATTTATTTTGTTAAAATAAATTCTCTAGAATTTTCATTTTCATGTTTCATACAAACATTACAATTTCTACTCTCTAGCAACATAGAAAATGAAGAAAATTTTTAAAAGGAAGTAAAATCATTATTATTATCTGATGAAGAAGATTATTTATCTAGAAAAAAATCATTATCAGAAAAAATTTTCCCTCAAAGAGAGATTGGTCAAGGATTCCGCAGTTCATACCTTAGCCATAAGAAATTGATTTTGAAATGGAGATCGGGATATTGAAGTAATATTATTTTTCTTAGAAGATTCATAATCTCATGAATCGTTAGAAGAATCTCCACCAGTGGCACTCTAAGTGTCATTGTCTTTTAGGAAATTCTTATTTTTTGATCTTTAGAACATTATCCTGCTTCTCTCAGAATTATTGTCCTTATCGTCTCTTTTCTTAGGTAAGGGACAATAATTTCTGATATGACATGTTCCTCTACATTTATAGTATGTCAATTCTCCATCTTTCTTATCTTTTACATCTGTCTTCTTGTATATATATAGATTGTTCTTCCTCCCAACAATCTTGTTCATCCTCTGATCAAGATTGGCTAACTCATTTTTTGAAGATTCCCTTTCACTAGATTACGATTGTACAACAACATTCTTAGATTTAGATCTTGTAACTCTCTCAGGAGTCTTGGATTTCGTATGATTAGAAGTAGTTGTAAAAGCAACACCTCCATTCCCATTCTTATTTTTAATGTTACCAGCATCTATATTCATTATGATTTCTTGTTGAAGAATGGTTCCAAACAGTTCATCAAGAGAAATATGAGAAGATTTTCTATTTTCATCTATAGTAGTTCTCTTGGATTCCAATTCATTAGGGATGATGTCTATAATATTGTCTACAAGATATTCATCATGTAAACCTTTCTCACCCATTGATTGTAAGTTTTTGACAATTGTCATGATTCTTTGTTGTTACTTACAAATGAGTTCTCCATAAAGAAATTAGAAACCATGATACTCAGCTCTAAGCATAGCTCTTATAGTTTCGATAACTTAGGATGTTCCAAAGTGAGTAACTTCAAGCTTCATCCATATACTATTCTCAGCTTCAAGGGATGAAATTTGTCTATATATATTTTTAGTCACGGAACAAATCCAAGTATTTCGTACCTTAAAGCTCAGCTGCTATTCCACAATTTCCAGATTGGTAAAGGTTCTATGTACCTTATCATGAATCGTATAATCACCAGTTAACATAATGCAGTTTTATACTCATGTGATTATCACAAAGGTCTTCATTCTGTCTCTCTAGTACACATAGTCATTTCCATCAAAGATTGGTGGTCTATTAGGATTGATATTATCTAGAGATCCAACATGAAAGCCTTCCATACTAATAGGAATTTCATTCCACATAACGTGTTAGAATTAAAAGTTTAAAAACAAATATGAAAAAGAAAACCTGATCAAAAAAAAATATACGTCAATATAAGTATTTCAGATTCCTCCTACGATACCAAATTTGGGATCGAATTGATGAATGTAGATGATCAATTTAAAGGGGGGGTGAATTGTATTCTTTAAAAATTAATTTGGAATCTTTAAAGTATATTTTAACAATGTTAAACCAACATTCACAAAACCTCATAAGGAAACTTTTCTGTTTTCTTAAAAGAACTATTCTACCTTAAAGCATATAAAATCAATAATATAATCAGAGTTACTGAATTTAAATGTATAAGAAATGCATGATTTCTATCTTAACGAATTTAAGATTACAACAGAAATAAAAAAACATGAAATAGAAAACATGTAACAACAAGACTCTTTTAACCCAAAGAGAAGGGTATCCAACAACCTTGGATAAAGGTTCCTTGATTTATACTTTCAAGAAAGTATGTCTTTCCCAAACCTAAGTAAGTAATCAATCCGAAGATCGGTATCTATCTTGATATCTCATACAATCCCTCGATTTAAAAGGAAATCATAACCTTTGTCTTCCAAACCTAGAATCCCATGATTAGCATGATTGTTTTCTACACAAAGAAATTTTGAACCTATTGTTCACACTCGAACAATTTGTTCTCTACATCCAGATGAAGCACTGAGAGTTGTAAGAGACCCCCTATATAGAAATCACTTCACAAAACATTTTCACATGCATCAAGATTATCCACTCTCTACAATGTAGTCGAAGTACTTTTCTTATTCAAATGAACTTTTATTTATAGAAAAAGCATCCCAACTATTATCTCCACTCGAGCAGTCATATTTTCCATAAATTTTGGAGGGACCTAGACATGTGTCCAACATACAACTGTTATTTTGTATCATATTGTATGACATAGTTTCAAGTAAGATTCTATGTTAAGGTAATGATAAATGTTATGTATAAGAAAACATGAAATCTGATAATATTGGAATGATACATTAAGAAACTCTAGTATTATTTAGAAAAATATATTTATAAGAACAACATCATAAAGAAAACAAATTCAAAAAGAAAAGTAAATCAGATTGAGAAACCGGTATCACATTTTTTCTAGAATCTGAATCATAAAATAGAATCACATTTGCATCGGATTCGGAATCACAAAACCAGATCACATTTGCACCAGATTCAGAATCACAAAACAGAATCACATTTTCCTGGGATTTGGAATCACAAAACAAAATCAAATTTTCACATGATTCTGAATGACAAAATAGAATCACATTTGCACCTGGATTCGGAATCACAAAACAGAATCAAATTTTCACTGGATCTGGTGTCACAAAGGTTGTATCACATATACACCGGATTTGGTCTCACAAAGACGGCATCACATATACATTAGCTTCGGTATCAAGAAGATGGTATTAAATATTCTATAAATGCGATAGAATGGAAAAACGTAATGATACACCTGTATGTATAACATAATGACTAATCATAATTATACATTTGTAAATATAATGGTTTGAAAAGCCATAATGATACATCTATAAGTATAACAAAATGAAAAATCGAAATGATACTTCTATAAGTGTAATGAAATTAAAAATCATAATGACACATCTGTAAGTACAACGGAATGACAATTACTGATCTAATAAAAAAACAGTACTTAAGAAAATAACATGAGAAAAAGTGTTTGTGATTTTCAAAACATAAAACCATAATGAATAAAGAAGTCATAATATAACCTTATTGACTCAACAAAAATATCCATCCAAACCCTGTTCCGAAACATTGAGCCTTTAGCTTCTCATTGGAAACTACCTCTGGTATGAATGAAACTAACATAGAAAAACTATTAACATAATCCAATAAGGTATTATCCCAATGGTAAATATTGCCATGAACCGCCCATATGGAATGTGATGTGACTACCCCAATCCCGCCTTACATAAGCTAGGGGTTGTAGAGTGGCACTGAAAATATGTACACCTATAACAGGAATGCATTGGCTTTAAACCTATACAAACACACAATCCAATAACACAACAAGAAGTAACCAAGAAGTAAACTGCTATAGTTAAAAGTGTACTCAATGTAAAGGGTCCAGAATATAAGACACACTGAAAAGTACAAGTAAAACTGGAACACGAAAACATCTCTTGGATCATCCACCGAGGATCCTACCTAAAGGGTAGGTACAGATCATCTCCATATCACTCCCTGACAGCCCATATCCTTCATGTACCACCTAGTCCTAGCTGTTTATCAAGTTTTTTTTTTCAACAATACTCCATACTATTATGATTAGGGGAGATTTTTGAGCATGTATTTTTTCAAAAATACTCTATATTATTATGACAATTTTTATGCTCACAAATACCCTTGTTTGTTATTATAATTATTTTACTATTGATTATATTTCAGTAAATTAATATTCTTTATGTTTCTTTTTTATGAAAAATATTAAAGCTTTTAATCCCCATGGAATATTTGAAAAAGTGTTAGGAAATTATTTTATTTTTTTAGAAACAATGTTCATAACCTACATTGAAGAGCATAGAGTAAGGATAAAGTTCAACATTTTCATTACACAGGTTCAGAAAATTATTTTTAATTCACCATAAGTTATCAGAAATGTATGGTAAAAGAACCTTATGTTTGTAATATCAGAAATGTATGGAAGAAAAACCATACGTAAGTATGGAACCTTACATTTTATTCACAAAAGTATAGATCGTCAACCTTACTTTTATATTGACCCTTGTGTTCTATCGAAAAGCATGGATCTTGTATTTTATTTTTTTTACTAAAGAGTAATGTATGGATAATATACAATATGTTTGAAAGTTGATGAGAAAAGTATGGATGATCAAGATTACATTTGAGATCAAGCTTATTTTTGAGATCAAACTTATGTTTGAGATCAACATTATGTTTGAGATCAACCTTACGTTTGGATAATATACCATCAACCCTACCTTTAGCATCAAAGATTTAAAATATGACATTATCAAGGAATGATCCTTATAGAGAATATCAGGCTGATTTTGAGCCAGATTCAAAGCCTGATATTTAAGCACATCATTGACCAATATAAAGCTGTTTATTTGTGATTAGAAGTATTTATTTAAGAGGGTGATTTCAGGCTGATTATTAAGGGATGTTATGACAACTCTGTTATTCTAACATTTGAATATCATGATTCTTATAGAGACATTTTTGGATCTAAAATTAAAAGGAAAATGCATGTCTTTATTATTTATATATCTGTGTTATTTTGAATTACATATTGAGTGACAAATCATTGTGAAAAAGGATTTCTTTTGAAGAACAAGTTATCATGTTTTTCGACTACAATTTTTACAAAGTTATATGAGTCAGACAGATCTGCTACTACCAAGATCTATCAGACTCTATTTTTCTTAATAAAAGGAAAATATTTAAATATTCTTATTCTACATAAAATACATGTCATGAATCTATTGTTTATATCATTTATAATTTTATTTCAAGATATTTTTGCGACTAGATAAAATTAAAATAGCTCTTTCCTAAAAACATCATTTCTGAAGATGACTATCCATCTAATATCAGTTTTCTGGTTCTGCAACAGTGAAGAAGACTTGGAAATTATTTTTAGACAAATATTATTTCTATTTTGAGTAACCAGATTCGTTTACTAAGATATTTATTCATTTCTATTCATGAAGTGGAATGATCTATTTTAGCCATATCTTGAAAAGGTGTTTACTGCCTGCACTTAGTTGTGGAATGTTTGTTGATAAGAGGACCAGAGAGTGAAAATCACCAACCTCATGGAGCAGAGTGTTGGTGGAGTGTATTAGGTGGTTTCTATTGCTGGAACCACTATAAATATGTGCATCCTTTAATCTATTTATTTTCCGCAATATAAACATTCTAATAATTTTAATGGATAGATTTGGAAATCATCATGATTCTCGAAGAATTTTTAAAAGTCACAATTCACCCCCCTATAGTGATTATATGGTATAAAATGATCCAATAATTGGTATCATTGGATGAGATTTCTTTTGATAAATCTATAACAACGTAAATGTTTCAAAGGATTATACTCAAAGATCTCAATGAAAGATACATGAGAGGGAATGTCAACTGTTCGAGCCCCGTACATCAATGGTGAAGTCTAAGGATTTTGGAAGTCGAGGATGATCACCTATCTAAATAATCTTGGATACAGAGTCTACTAAAGAAATTATTACTCCTTAGGAAATTTCTAAGAAACCTGAAACATGAAGTGCAGCTACTGAAGTACACTATGACATAAATTCGAAATCTATAAATGTGATCATATGTGGACTAGGACCTTAAAAATTCAATTGAGTATCTCAATTTCTTACTGCATATGAGATGTGGAATACAATTGTAGCTTCCTATGAAGTAACTGAAAATGTCAGATAAATGAGGTATGTGAAAACAAAAATAAAATTTGATACTTTTAGAATAATTTATGGTGAATGTATCATTCAGATGAATGGAAGGGTCACAAATATTTTCAACAACATCACTACCTTTGGTGAATCTATCAAACAATCAGAACAAGCCTTGAATGTACTGAGAGTAATACCACCCATATAGAATTGAAGTTCGGATACCATTAGGCAATCATCACCAGTCAAAGATCTAACTATGATAGAATTAATTAGATCCTTGATGCTTTATAAAGCTGAGATGGAAGATAAAGATAATGATTATAAATCATAATAAAAAGATGAAATATCCTTCTGAAAGACACATCCCAAAAGAAGAGTAGAAAAATGAATTAAGAAATCAAAAATGAAGAAATATCTCACTCATATGATTTAGAAATAGAACTAGCACAGAGGGCTAGAAAATTTAGAAAATTCAATAAGAAAAAGAAAGGATTTATAAAATCCATAAAAAATATGAGAAAGAACCAAAGGAATCAGATGCTATGAATGCAAAAAAATGGGACACATAAGAGCTGATTGCCCTCGATTAAAAGGAGAAAAATAAAATAAAATTTTCCAAAACAATGCTTTCGAGCAAAAAGAAAAAAGAGAAATGAAAGCTACCTGGACTATTTCTGAAGACTCTAGCAGCACATCAATGTCTAACTTGGAAAATTAAGAATCATATCTAAAAGCAAATATGTGCTTCATGGAAGAAGCTAATGAGGTACAATCTTATTACTCATCATAATTCATGAATTAGTATATATATTGATTTTTTTATTTAACCTCTTTAAGAAAAAATAAAACTATTCCCAATAGAAAGAACATCATACCTTGGTCATGGTGTCCACCTGGTTTAATCACCATTTTCTTCATGAATATTGATGATCCATGCATTGTAATAATTATTTAGGGATTCTTCTAAACCATTTTCTTCTTTAATCCAAATACACCTTGTATAACTTCGGTCATATGGGTTTTCATAGAAAAATTTATTCAGAAAAAAGCATGGATGGAATATAGGTTGAAAACATATGATAAAACATTCTTTTAAAAAACATTCAGACCTAGTATGAGTTGAATATTTAAATAAATGGGTTTTTAAAATATCATAAGTATGTGATGATAAGAAATATTTTAAAAGAAAATATAAACTGGTTGTGCAAGGGTCTCCTTCATCAGCACCATTTTTAAAATCATAATATGCTCTAAAGTATTGTGATAAGGTAAAATGTTAGAAAATGACTTCATAAAATTTATGTTTCTTGAAAATATGAGAATATTGAAAAAATAATATTCTATTAAATACAACCCATGATCCATGATAGTATCAAGGTATAGTGGAGGTGTTTAATATCTCTAAAAACTTCTTCCAGATGAGTTGTATGTTAAAAAAAATTTCACAATCATCCAAAAATGAAATTTCAATAATTATTACAAGCAAGTCATTTGGACGAGATACGAATATATTTTTATATCCTCCTCATTAAATTTTTAACTTAATTTCCTTGATATGAAAAAGATATAAATTAATCATTTAACTGAAATAATAAACAAAAGGCTTACAATGAGGTTATCCAAAACTCTTAATCCCAAAGATTGTATAATCCTTAGTTTTGATACCAACTATAAGGACCCTACCTTAATTCTTGATTTAAATCTATAATATAACTTTAAATAACATGGATATATTTTCAGGTTTAAAGCTTTAGATAATTAGGCCATAACGTATTCATAAAAAATTAATTATAAAGTAGACAGTTGTACTCATTATCCATTTTTTTAAAAAACAAAAAAAGCATTTAAAAAGAACATAGTTTTAATTCAATATTGTTCTTAAAATACTTTCATCAAAGAAAAATATTTTTCATTACCAATTTTACGACCTATGAAAAACATTTAATAACATGGGATGAGCACAAAAATCTCGGCAATGGAAAACAATGGAATACAGTTTAAATGTGATCTTGAGACATATAAATAAGAACATGAGGACTTTTATAAAGGTAAGAGAAATAGGAATACCATAATAATAAGAACATGGAACATAGCAAGAAAATTTGGACCCAAAATTTAATTTATACATTAATAAGTATATCACCATAGTCCATTCCCAATGTTTGATATCACCAAGGACCATCCCCAAGGTGATATAAAAGTTACCAGGGTTATTCACCAAGGTTTCGAAAAAAAATTTATATCTAGAGATTAATTTTTTTCCCAATTCATTAGATCTCAATAGGGATCAACCTTAAGATGTATTTATTTTCATCTTATTCAAACAGACCGTAATAAAAAATTTCTTTAATAACACAAATAAAATAAAAGAAATGGGATTCATATCAAAATAATGATGTTTTAAAAAGTGCATAAAAACATTATCATTATGTCATTAATAACCCAGAGAAAGGAAATGAAGGTTTTATGTATGTCTATTAAATAATAAAATAATTTTTTTATGTCATGGTGAATTTCCATGTAATTGAAAGATGTTTTGGTATTCATGTAAGTAGATTAAATAATTACTTGATAAAAAGTTAGAGATTGTTAGATGAAAATTATGCAGCATAATGGCTATGAGACATGGTTTTAGAAAACATTAAAATGACATGTTACAAGTGTCACCCATTAATAAAAGACACTTAATATCATATAGGTAAATAATAAAATGAAAATATGAATATGGTAAGAAAATATGAAATACATACCACATAAAAGAGAACTTTAAAGGATAATAGATGTTTGTGAATTCTCACCCCACATACGAAACACTTTAATAAAAATCATTAAAGAATTACATTAAAAAAAATCCTTAAATATCATAGGAATATAATAATTCAGGATATTATGATTTGAAATGGTTATATATACACCTTATATGAAAATAATGTTTCCTAACATCCAGATATCCACCAAAGAGAGGAGATTGAGATGAAGTCACTTACCTTGAGTCTGACTTGTCCCTTTCTTTCTTTTTCTTCTAACATATTAATAAAAAGATAATTTATACTTTTTTGGAACTTTTTCATCTATTTTAGTCATTTTTATCACTTATTACCATGTTATGAAAATTACTTAATTCCTGAAGTTCATATCCGTGTTTAGTCGATATTTGATACATGAGTTATGAAAAAAATAATTTTCCATATGGTCATAAGTTCATCATATCTAGAATGTAATTAATGATTTTAACAACATAAAAATATTATATATATATATATATATATTATTTTTTAGAATAATCCATACTATCTGGATATATGAAATGAAATTCACCATTTAGGGAGACGGTAGGTCGTACATACACATGAATGCTACATTCATTTCATTATCATATTAAAATAATGAAAACTAATTGATAAATATGTATATTATAAAACATGTATAATATATATGTTATATATGTTACACAGTTTGATTAATTCCATCCTTTTTACATAAATTTATAGACTGAATGAGTCATATCACTTGGAGGGGGTAGTCCACACTTCCTCAACTGAAATTATCATATTTAAATAACAAGAAATGCATAAATGTATGTTATAAATGAAAAATAAATAATAATAGGTATAGTTCAGGTATCATATATATCATACATAGAATTAGTTCCATCATAATGTCCACCATGAGAGGTGGTAGGAGAAAATTGAACAATCATCGTTTCATGAGGCGGTAGTTTGCCGTACACAGAAATAGTAAATTCTAAATCCATTAGATGAAGTTGTGTATAAGTGCAGGTCAAAATATTATCATAAAAAATAAAAATATATTTATAATACTGGTGGTGTTATGAAATAATTTAATAAAGATAGGCTATGGGGTTGGGTAATAAAAATAAAGGAATAAAGCTTCAGAGTAGACGTTACCTCAAAATTAGTTAACTCCTTTTGATTTTAGCCAAAAGGATTATTTAAGATGCATTGTTCCAAAGGTAAGGATTCTGGGAGTTAGTTAGGGAATTTTTGAACCTTATTTGAGCTGAATTTTGATTATCCAAGGTATTTAGATTTGTGATTATGTGGGTAGAGGTGGTGGCCTTTTATAAGAGGGAGAAGGGGATCTTTAAGAACGTCTTGAAATATTAACTTTTTATATATTTATTGTTGAATTATAGTAGTTATAATGCGATAAAGTTATAGGATAAAACTAGTGTGCATGATATCCTCTCAACCAATATCTTTTTTTATTTTATGGCCACAAATTTAGCCTTATCTTTTAGGTTTAACCCTTAGTTAAACACATTAACTCTTACCTTGTCTTCTTGTATTTTCGTAATATATAGTTACTGTAGATAAAATAAAATGACTATAGAACCATAGGTGGATCATTAATGACATTATTAACATTATATAGGTTAGTTGGCAGAATATTATATTTCTAGGACTATAATATCATTTAATTAAATAGTAATTTTTTTAAAACTCATTTATGTCAATTATTTAACATTTTTTGAAATTGATTTTTGTTAAAGTCATAACAACATGTTTCTTTCTAACAAAATGAATTAACTCATTCCTAACTAGTCAATTTCTCCCAAAAATTTCTTTTATTGGATAAAAATTTTCAAATTATATTTTATTTTAATATTTATAATAACATTTATTTGAATCTTTCATTAATAAGGTCATCACTACATCATCATTGTGTCATAAATAAATTAATTTATTTAGTGTCTAAAAATTATAAATAAAATAACATTATGTTAGAAATAATTTCTTATTTATAATTAATATTTATAGTGTAATATATCATTTATATAAATAAAATTAAAATTTTTTTAGAGAGGAGATACATGTTTTTGTTACATTTCCATTTTCTTTAAAATAAATATTATAAAAGGTCATTATCACGCCCAAGTGGCTCCATGGGGTCCTAAAATCGACCCAAGGATACCCATGGTCAGCTATATCTCATCCAATTGGATTAGTATACCTTCAATGGTAGATTTATATTATTATAATATTATTCTGTTACCCTTATTTACAATTTTAACTTTTAACCATGTAATACAAAAAATAATTAGTGATGTTACTATTAAAAATTACTAAAAATAAAAGGTACTTATTTAAAAAAATTTTACCTTATAATTTAAAATAGGTTATTAATATTTTATAAATAATAAATAAATAATGTTTAGTAATTAATGAAAAATTAATTCAACTTATCAAAACTAGAAAGTGGGTTTTTAATAAGTAAAAACTATAAAAAGATGGACATGTGTTCTTCTCCAATTTATAAGTAAAATTACTTACAGTGACCATCATTGGATTAAATGATAAAAAATTAATCCAATTATACATTAAATACAAATAAAATATAATCTATCTATATAAATAAATTAGATGAAATAGTTTCATTGAATTTAAATGTAGTATTTTTCAGTATTCATAAAAATATACATTTTATCTGAAAAATAGCACAATTTTAACTGAAGTTAATATTGATGTCCCACATCTAAATAAGAATTTTATTTTATAAAAAATTATATATAAATGTGAAAAACCTATTTTTTAATAGAGTTCTCTATCAAATGGTAGTATAATGACATCTTAAAAAAATTTGAGTATTTAATGCATAAAATTGGATTCATTATAATTTTATGCCTCTAAAATTCATTGGATAAATGTAATTTTTTAATGAAATATGTAAAATCATAATATAGTTAATTATGTTCATTCCCTCAAATACAACGACTAAGTGTTAACTATTATTTAATATAATAATATTATTGTTTTAGTATTTTTCAATATTACTTAGTGTTGTGGGCAACATAAGATTTTAGAAAAACATATTATTTACATATTGTGTACTCTATCATACATAGTGTCCCATTTAAACTAAAATTAATATTAAATTCAAAAATATTAATAGATATTAAGATATATTAATCTATATATACTTAGGATGTTGCATATTTCCTCCCTTTTGGAAATTAGATCCTCGCAATTTTAAAATTGGGCTCAAAATCGTCATTGAAAATCCAACATCCAAAAAAGAGTCCATAAAACTATCACATTAAAAGAAATAATGATAAGTAAAAGGGTTATTTGAGATAAACCATACAAGGATTATATGTAGGAAAATATTTTATGGAAGGAATACTATCCATCTTGTTCTGATGAGAGTGATAGAAAACATGATCAGGAGAAGTTAACAACCTAAAAACCATAATCCTATGATGGGTTAAATGGTCATTGATTTCCCATTAGGAAAAGTAAAAGAAAAACATTTTTTATAATATCATTTTCATAAAGATAATGAATTTATTTAGAAGATTCAATAAGAACATATTGAAACATACTTACTCATCAAGTCGAGATTCATCTACAAAAATCTCATATATTCTCCAAATGATGAATATTCAAGATGACATGGTGAAACCTGATGTTATAGAATAAACATATGGAGAATAATATAATCTATAAAAGATGTAATATATCTTTCCAAAATCTTTAGACAATAACTAAAACCTAAATGGTAAGTAAAAGATAAGATAATCCCCAGAAATAATAATCCTTAAAATAAATACTACTCTTTATCTCCAAAATTCAACAAACAATACCCAAAGATTGACGAAGAAAATTCAAAAAAAATTCCCATAAAATTATACAAAATAATCCAAACGTAGATTCCAACCCAAATTTCATAATTATTTGATCACCTAGTCTTCCATAATCAATATTAACCATTATCTCTAAAAAACATCAATTACTCTAAAAGTATCATACTAAAAATTAGTTAACGTAATCACATAGTCTCCATGATAGGTTAATCATTTCTATAAATAAACCAAACCGACATATGTAATCAATAAAAATATAGATTATTCAAAAAAAAATCACCCATTTTCCATCAAATAAAATACCATAGTATTCTATTTTCCTTAGGTATATAGTGTTCCGAAAAGAGTGAATGTCTTCCAACAAAACATTATCAATTAATCATCAAATCAATTTCGGATACTAATTATGTCCATATAATAAAATATAAGTTCCCAAAATCAAAATATTCCTGATCCAAAAAATAATTTTACTAAAAATAGTAAGTTATACTAACTAGGGACATCAAGTAGGCCAATGGTAGGTGATGCTCCCTTATCTCCCTTTGTTGTCTGTTTGATTTCTGTGGCCTTTCTAGACATAACAGTTTGTCAGCCATCTTGTGGTTTGTCCCTTTTTATAAGACTCAAAAAATACCCCTAACCCATTATAACCTCAATGGTTGTATAATACCTCTCATTTTCATTCAAACTCATAATGACATCAAATTATTAATTCATGATGTCTTATAAATATGGAAATTTGTTTTATTTCACATCCATATGATAAAGTAAAACTATTCTCAATAGAAAGTACATCATACCATGATAATGGAGTCCACATTATTTCAACATTATCTTGTTCACATGGATAGATATTCCATGTGCTGTAATAATGATTTAGATATTCTTAAAATTCATTTGTTTCCATTATACCAATACACCTTGTACAACTTCAATCATAATGGGTGTTCCCAAAAAACTAGGTTAAGAAAATAATCACAGATTACATAATTTCAATACATCTAATAAAACATGGTCTGTATAAAATATTAGGACATAGTTTGAGTTGAAAATTTCAATCAATGTTCCTTTTAAAATAACATAAGTTAGTGATGAAAGGATATATTTTAAAATAAAATATAAATATATTGTGCAAGAATCATTTTCTTCAGCACCATTTTCAAAATGACATTATGCTTCAAAATCACGTGATAAGGAAATATATTAGAAAATTCAATGAAAAAATTTATCTATCTTGAAAATATGAGAATATTAAAAAAAATTATTTGATTAAATAAATCCCATGATCCACACTAGTATCTAGGTATAGTGGAGGTGTTTGATTTCTCAAAAAACTAATTTCAATGGATTTGAATGTTAGAAAAATATTCAAAATCATCCGAACATGAATTTGTAATAATTATTGAAATAATGTTATTAGGAATAGTTAGGAATGTTGATTGATATCATCCTCATTACATTTATATCCAACATTAATTGATTTAATAATGTTATAAGATAAGTATTTAACTCAATGAATAGACAAAGATACTTATAATGAAGTTAACCAAACCTCAAAATCCCTACTGTTTTCAAAACCATTCCTTTGATACCAACTATAAGAACCAGACCTTAAATATTGATTTGTGTTAATAATTTTAGGTAGATTTCGGGATTTAGATAATTAATCAATAAATTATACAAAACAAATTTATTATTATAATTTATACACTTCTACTCATTATACATTTTTTTAAAACAAAAAAAATTAAAATGAATATGGTTTAATTTCAGTATTGATCATTAAATAATTTCTTCAATGCATTTTCTTTTTCCTAACAAATCTTAAGACATGTGAAATAAATTTAAAAACATTGCATGAGAAAAACAATATCAGTAATGCAAAATAAGGTAAAGAGGTTACATGTGATCTTGAGAGATATAAATAAGAATATGATGACATTCATAAAGGCATTAGAAATAGTTATATCATAAAAATTAAAACATGTGTAACTATATGAAATTTTTTTTACAACATTAAATCGTGGAATTCATATTCATATCACCATGGTCCATCCCCAGGGGTTCATATCACCATGGTCCATCCCCTCAGGTGTCATAAAAATTAAACGGTTATTAACAAAGGTATCCTAAAACATTTCATCTCTAGAGATTAATTTCATTACCAAATGAATTGGAGCGCTATTAGGGTGAAAAATTAATACGTATTTATTTTAATGTGATCCATATAGATCATGATAAAAAATTTCATCAATTACTCAAATAGAATAAAACAAATGGATTTTATATCACAATTGTGATGTTTTAAAATGTTCATAAAAACAAGATCATTATTTCATTTAAAACCTACTGATAAAAGAGGGGTTTTTATTTCAATTATAGAACCAAATAAATATTTTTTATGTCATTATGAATACATCTAGAAATTAAATACATTTTGGTATTCATATAAATAAAATATAAATTTTGTTTATAAAAAGAGAGGGATTTTGAGATGAAATTTCAATATCAAAACGAATGTGAAACACTGTTTTAGAATGAATTTAAAGAGAGGGGAAAGGGGTCTCCATTAATAAAAGAATCATAATATAGTATATTGAAATAATAAAATGAAAATAAGAACATGGCATGGTAACATAAAATACATACCATATAAAAGAGAACACATAAGGAAATGAGAAGTTTGAGAATTCATTTACCACATAAGAAACACATGAATACATATCATTAAGGAATTACAATATACAAATCATTAAATATAATTATAATATTATAATTAATTATATAATGATTAAAAGGGTTTTATATACATCTTATAGGAAAATAAAGCTGCATAATATCATGAAATGCCCGAATGAAAAGAGATTGAGATGAAGTCCCTAATCTTGAGTCTGATTTGTCTCCA
The DNA here is from genome assembly GCA_963277665.1 of Viscum album. Taxonomy (NCBI): domain Eukaryota; kingdom Viridiplantae; phylum Streptophyta; class Magnoliopsida; order Santalales; family Viscaceae; genus Viscum; species Viscum album. Next base: position 36,754,768 of record OY728131.1, read on the forward strand.
TTTATATATATATTTTTTAATAATAAAATTATGTTAATTTATAATTACTTGAGAGCCCATTTCATTTTTATTATTCCTTTTATATCACATATAACCATGTTATAACAATTAGGTTATGATTTAAGTTCATATCGGACGTTTAGTCAATATCCGGTAATGAGTTATGATTACAACTTGATCATACGGTCCGAAGTCCATCATCTAATGACTGATATTCATGATATAAATAAATTATAAATATCATATATATATATATATATATATATATCTTTAGAATAATCCATAATATTTGGAGATAAGAATTGAAATGCGATGTTCATGGAGATGGTAGGTCATACGTACGAATGAACACTATTTTCATTTCATTGTCATATTAAAAGATTGATAAATAATTTATCAATATGTGTATTATTAGTCAATTATAATATATGTGTCATATATGTTACCTAGGATCATTAAATCCACCCTTTACACATTACAAGTATAGCATGAAGGAGTCATATAACTTTGAAGGAGAGGTAGTTTACACTTCTAAAAATTAAATTATCGTATTTATACAACATGAAAACCCGAAAGGAATGTTATAAATGAAAATTACATAATCATATAAATAATAAAAATTTAATATATATCATACATATATAAATTTACAACATAATGGCCACTATGAGAGGTGGTAGCCTAAAATTGAACATTCATTATTTCATGTAGCACTTGTTTTCCAAACACAGAAAAAATATGTTCTAAATCCATATGATGGAGGTATGTATAATTTATTGTCAAAATATTAGCATAAAATCAACCTATTATATTTATAATACACGTTTTTAATAAAATAATTGAATATTGACATTTTAGGGGGATGGATAACGGAAATATAGGAAAGGATATTAAAAGAAGAAATTGCCTTATAATTTGGTAAGTTCATTGGATATGATCCAAAGGCTTATATGATTTTCCTTATAAATAAGGTATGTCTTCTAGGGGTAAGGGATGGATTTTTAGAGATTATTTGAGAAGAATTTTTACAATCCAAGTGGCTAGCGTGTTGTGAGTATGTGTGTAGAGGTGGTGACACTTTATAAGAGGGAGGAGTGGCACTTTAAGAATGTCTTGAAATATTATTTTATTATACTTTTTTTGAAATATAATAGTTCCAAAGTGTTATATGTTGAATATAAGATGATAATAGGTCTAAATACTATCAACCAATTGGTTTTAGACAAGTTTAGGTCTCAAAAGTAACCTTATTTTTTGGAATTAACCCTTAATTTAAAACATTAACTCTTACCATGCCTTCTAGTATTTTCCTAATATATGTCTCTTATACATACTATAAAAGAAATGTAGAACCAAAATTTGATCATTAATAGCATTTTTAACATCGTATAAGTTATTAAGACGAATCATTGATTTTTAGGAATATTATATCATTTAATAAAATAGTATTTGTTTTAAAAACACATTTATGGAAATTTTCAGACGAATTAGTAATTGATTTTTGTTAAAGTCATAATGACATTATTACATCAAAAAAGGAATTATATCCTCACTAACATGTCAATGTTATCTAAAATTTTTATTTCTGATCTCAAAATATTAAAATTACACTTATTTTAATATTTATAATATCATTTATTTGAATATTTCATTATTAAGTGAATCACTACATCATCATTTTGACATAAATAAATAAATAAATTTATTTTCTATAAATTAATAAAAAAAATTCAATTAATTAAGATATATTTTAATATTTCTAATTAATATTTATAGTCAAATAGATCATTTATATAAACCAAAATAATAATTTTTGTTAGGACATAAATGGTTGTGTTATCTTTCCCACATCTTTAAAATAAATATTACAAAATGTCATTATCACCCACATGTGGCTCCATGGGGTCATAAAATCATCCCTAGGAATAACATGGTCAGAAATACCTCATTAAATAGGATTAGGTCATGTGTAATGGTTATTTATATTATTATATTATTATTTTTTTTCCTTATTTAACTGATTGACCCTTTAACAATTATAAATAAAAAATAATTACTAAGGTTACAATTCATAGTGTCAAAAACATAAAAGGTACCTATTTACACAATTTGGACCATATGATAGAAAAATATATAATTATTTTTTCCAAATTCAAATCATAGTTGTTTCAGTAATTACTTGAAAATTAATGACCACTGTAAGACTAGAAAGCACGTTTTTGAGAAGTAAAAACTATCAAAATATTGACATGTGTTTATGTCCAATTTAAATGATAAATTACTTAAAATGACCATTATTTGATTAAATAATAAAATATTAATCCAATTACTTATTAAAACTAATTAAAAGGGAAAAATAACTATTTAAATAAATTAGATGAATAGACAATTTTGAATTAAAATACAATATTTTTCACTATTCATAAAATATAGATTTTATTAGAAAAATAAAAAAAATCAACTTAATTAAATATTTATGTCTCTTATATAAATATGAAGGTTATATTATCATACAGAACATATAAAAGTGAAAAAAAATATTTTTTAAAAGGATTTTATAACAAACGGTGGTAAACACAACCTTTTAAAAATATCAAATTATTTTTTGCTTAAAATTATATTATTTCTCATTTTAAACCTCTAAAAGTAATTGGATAAATGTAAAAATGTTTTAATTTTTTTTAAATTAAAATATAATTAATTCTATTCATTCTCTCCAATACAACACCTAGACGTTAACTACCACTTAAAGTAATATTATTATTGTTGTTTTATTTTTTCGTATTACTCCATATTGTGGGAAACATAAGATTTCTAAGAAAAAAGTTGTTGCGTGTCGAGTACACTATCATACATAGTGTCCCCTTTAAACTAAAATTAATATTAAATTAAATAATATTAATACATATGAAAATGTATTATCTTATAAATACCAACAATGTTAATGTATTATAGAAAATGAATTATAATATATATATAAAAGTATTTATTTTATGAATATCATATATATTTAATTTATGTATGTTATTTATAATTAATAAAATCATTAATTATTTACATTTATAGCTTCAATGAATCACATCGCTTAGAAGAGGAGGTAGTCAACACTTCCATGAACTAAGTTATCATATTCCCATAAAAAGAAGTGAATAAATTTAAGAGTTAAAAAAAATTAAAGATAAATAAATAAGTTATAAATATATATAATAAAAATAATGTGTCCATTATAATTCCAACCAAGAGATATGGTGTTGAAAAATGAACAATTATCGTTTCAAGAGATGGTAGTTCATCATACAAGAATGGTTTGTTCTTTAACCAGTAGATAAATGTATGTGTAAGTGGAGGTATAATCCTTACAATAAATAAAATATCAGTATATATATGATTATTAATTTTTATATAATTATTATATATATATATATATATATTAATTTAAGGGGTGGAGAAGTAAATGAATGAAAAGTGATCATTTGAATATGTTGCCTCTTAATTGGGTAACTCTTTTCGGTTTTCAACAAAGGGATTCCATGGTTTGATTTATAACCAAAGGGAGGCCAATATAATTAAGGTAGGGGTTTTAGAAGCTTATTTTAGTAGATTTTGGTCAATCCAGGGTACATCATAGGTGTGAATAAATTGGAGGGGGTGTTCTTTTTTAAGGTTGAGGAGTGATATTCTTGTAAATTTATGAAAGTTGAATGGAACCCATGTTTTTACTATGAAAATCGTGTCCAATAATTATAAAAATCAGATGAAATGGAGGATAAGTTCAAAATAATTCTATAAAATGGATATTGGATAAGTTTATATGGCTTTTTTTCTTAAGTATATGGTTTTGTAACTTGTTAAACTAACTTGTCTCATTATCACTGTAATTTATTTTAATAAATTTTGCAACTAATTTTAGAAAAAATTAATTGATCATTATTATAAATTAATAATTATTATTATTCCAAATATTGAATTATTTTTTCTAAATTACAATCACAGAAGTGAAAAAACATAGTTTAAATTTAATCCCTTAGATAAGAAAATAATGCGGGTTTTTAATGTGAAATGTTTTAGAATTTTGTTATGTTTTTATATCTAATTTCAAAGTAAAATTCACTAAAATGACGTAAAATGTAAAAATTTATTTAAAATTTAAATAATTAAACTTTATAACTTAATTTAAAAAATAATTTAACCATATAAATAAATTAGATGAAAATGAAGTTTTGAATTAAAATTTTGTATTTTAAATTATTCATTAAAAAATGAATAATATAATAAAAATACTAAAAATTCACCCAACAAGAATATTTATATTACTATTTCAAGTATAATATTTATTTTTTACTTTTAGAATAAATAATTATTCCCAAAATTTGTTTTCAAATAGGCTCACCATAAAAAATTGCCCAAATACCTTTGTAAAAATATTTTTTTATGCATAAATTTGTGTTGGTTCTTATCCTATTCCATTAATATATATTGGATGAGTTTAAAATATATTTGAATAGATATATAATTTATAAATTTAATTAATTTCATTCAATAATAGTAATTAATTTAATTTAATTGGATGAAACACCTTTGGATAATAGATTTAAAAATATTTCTTATATATTAAATTGGTTTATATTTTTGATATTAATTCAATAGAAAAAAATGAATTCATATCATATTTGGGAAAACAATATATTTTCATAAGTTCTTCATTACTATTAATAACCTATAATTTAATGACTAGGGTATACATTATTATATTAAATATTAATATTTTTAACAATATATTATTTTTCTCTAAAACTCGGTCTTGTGTGTTACAAAGGTCATCGAGGAATGTGAGTTTTGTGAGTAACACAATATAACCATAGTGTTTCATATATATAAATCTAGACATTATATTTTTTGTAAAAAAATATTATCTTTCAGTTTCATATGTATCAATCTTGGAATAGAAATTAAATTTATTCTAACAGGAAAATATTATAAATTCTTGGGGCATCATATTCTACCCACGTTAAATAAATTGCATCATCACAATTTAAAATTGATTTTGGAAATCAAGGGATTGATATTTGAAAATAAAATGTTTTTGAAAAACCCTTATCATGAATATTGTTAATGAAACATATTCTTAATTATTGATAATGATAAGCACAATGGTTACGTAACTAGGTTCCCTTTTTGGAGAATATACAAGGGAAATGGTTATACTGATATAGTATAAAAATCAAAAAATCAAGTTGTAATGTCCCATTTTTCAATGTAAATTTATTGAAAATTATTTGAGATTATTTTGAGGCTAGGTGCTAAGAGAACATGTAATCCTTAGGCCCGAGGTTCCCTGGATAAAATTTTGAACTATGTTTTAATTTTAATAAAAAATAGCACGCATTTACAGTTTTAGTAACTTCTAAATGAGTTCCCGGATCATAAATTTGAGGGAAATATTGAGCTTAGAATAACGATTTTAACTTACTTGGGGCCTAACATCGGCCAATGTGGGTCAGTTACAGAAGTTAATATATATATGTTTTAAGAGAAAAGGAAAATATAATTATAATATTTTTTTATTTCTTCAATGTTACGCAGTGACTCTTTAGCACCACTATGCGACGACTCAACAATGTTGCTACACAAAGTTGTGTCAATGCTTAAATGAATCAACATGTTTCATTTATTAAAAAGAGGCAGGGACTAGTGTAAGAATTCATAATGTTATAAAATTTTACATCGAGCCTGGAACATTCCCATAGGCAAGGAGAAGGATGAACTCTATCCAGTGACAATAGTTTGGAGATTGGAGGATGAATCTAGAATTTACTAATGCTGAATGATTAGTAATGATGGATCGTGGATGTTCGTGGATGGATCATAATTGACAAATAATTCTCTCCTATGACTGATCCCCTTTTCAACTAGGGTGTTAGTTTTATTTTTATTCTCTTTCCACTCACTCTTAATATTCTATAATGAACATAGAACAATCCAAACACTGATTAGCCAATTGATTAGTCATTGTTGCAAGATGGGATTTACCTATTTATGGGGTATTTCCAGATCGATCTTTAATTTTTTATTTGTTTATAAACATTCATTCTAACAAAAACGAACCACAATCGATATGAACATTGATTGAGGTATTTTTATCCTTGTTGTATAATTATTTCTGTCAATATCCTTGTGTTCTTTGCTAATGGACACACGTGGTTGTATCTGGATTTTTTAGGAGGTTCTGAGTGTTACTGGACACTCAGAGTCATGATAAGATGATCATGATTCCAAGGAAGTGATGGTGACGACCAAGGGTTTACAATGGCATTCTTGGATTGAAGAACGGACCACCACATCGATGGTGATGGCCCGTAGAAGAGGTGCCACTGATGGTGGCATACAACGACCTGGCCACCCTGCTGCATGAACCCATGGCACAGAGGCCGTGAGCGGTTGACAGGGCTGATGACCCGACGATCGACGACCGAACTCAGGAGGATGCAATATGAGGCTACATCACATGGTAGAATGTTGCGGTCCAACTGCACTGCTGCAGGGCGGGTCATGTGACAACTGATCGCTTTTGAACATGGCGGTCGACCGCATTGACAAGGAAGGGATGTGGTTCCCACCGTATCCAGGGCAAATAAAAAGGCCCCCTCAAGCAGGTCGTGACAGAATCATAGGGTCGAACTATAACGTGTTGGGTCGGGCCCTACATGGGTGGGATGGTCCCAGTAGGCCATTTCAGACCCAACATGAATATCAGAACAAGTGGGTCGAGTTCGGTGGGGCCCGGGTCATGTCAAGTCAGGTCGGTCCAACCAGAACCAAACCCTACCTACCCCATTTTACTTAAATGCCCATAAATTTCAAATTTTAAGTAAGTTTGATGATCTGTTGGCAGAGTTGGGACCCTTACAATGAGGCAGTCCATTAAAATACTATAAATATACTTTTTGGAGATTGGAATAAATCCTACTTCCTTGAAGAGTATGTTCTCTTTGAGTGAGTGTACTTCGAACAGAATCATATGACTGGAAATGGAAAGGAACATTAGTAGGTCTCCAAAGACGAAAGAAGTTGGTATCCTATGAAGACATAGAGTTGGTATCATGCGAATATGAAGAGTTTGACTCTTATAAAGATGCATAGTTGGACTCCTAAGAAGATGTAGATTTAGTCTCCTATGAGGTTGTGGAGTTGGTCTCCTATGTGGGTACAGAGTTGGTCTACTTTAAATGGAATAGAGTTAGTCTCCGGTGAGGTGATGGAGGAGATCTACTTTGAAGACTGTTTGTCTAGTTGGATTTGTATATTCTTGGAATTTCATAGTATATATATAATGTGTGATCTGAATTTAGTTTCATTCTTTAATGTAATTCCTAGAGTTATCACTTCATGTATCTTTTTGGTTGTCTTCCTTGTGTCTTTCATTGTGGTTTACCTTTGAGATTTGGGGTCACGATTGGGTATTATTTTACGCACCATTGAGTGGGAATCATCTACACATGTCATGTATTATAAAGATGATCAATAGGTTTTATGTAATCCTTGGTGGGAAAGTGATAGTCGGTACTTTAGGGTGACCGTATGGATGCAGTAAGATTTAGCAACATTCAGAAAACTAACTAGACCTAATCTTCAGGTAATTTTTCATGCAGATGAGGTTCAAGATATTTTAATTTTCTGTCTTAGTTGGGCTTATATTATATCTTTTTTACTTTATTGTTTTTTATTGTTTCTCTCGGTGGGTGTTTTAGTGGCGTGCATACATGTTTACTTGGTATTTTCAGCTCCATACATTTTCATGGATATGGGTGTGGGTCTACAAGTACTTATAAAAATACCTCCCCATTGCAGGATATACCTATTCAGTGCTAGTCAGAATCACCTAGCTTATGGTTGGAGGACGTGGGGTAGTCACAACACAAGCACTGGGGGACGGGTCATGATAAAAAATATGATGAAGAGTGCAAGAGAATATGTTCAACTGGATGTTGATTTCTACAAATCCTTAAACACATGCAATGAGAAAGTTACTGATATCATCCTAGATGATGAAAATAAGACACCATTATTTTCAAGACCATTTTTCCTATAGTTGAGTAATTCATTCAATATATATGAATATAATTAAATATATTTTTATATTTCATAAACACAATATTTTCCTTTAATCATACCATGAACTGTTTCTACTTCATTTTTGTAGCACATGTTTCATCATATAGTGATGTAATATATTAACCTCTACAAATGCATCCAAAGGCCATCTTAAACCTTTTTAAAAAGGGTTAAATTTTCCAAAATATTATGATCCAAAACATTGGAATGATGGTAAATGAATTTCCAAATTGAACTTATCATTAGCCATTAATAAACATGATGTATCTCTTTAATCAACACATAACGAAAATGTTTACATCTTTATCAATTATTCTCAAGATATATGTTAATAAATTAAATTATCATAATTCCTTATTAGATAATTATATTATTCCTTATTTATTATGTAAAAAACATGTTATTGTATATATTCCATAAATACAAAAATTGTTGAAAACTCCATCAATGATAGCATAAATCACATTGTCAACAAATCAGTAATCAATTCCATGGAAGTCCGAACATATATAAATCAATCATTTATTTATCCAAAAAACATTGTCTCAACATTAATAACATATTAATTGTTACCTTTCCCCCAAACATGTGTGTTAAAAAAAACTAATTTCTTCTAAATAACTTTTCTCTGTAGCATTCATAATATGATATCGAATCCTTAAAACAAATTTTTATCACACAATCCTCATATGTTCTTTAATTATTATGACCAATAAATCATTAATAATATAAAAATATGATATAATTCATGAGTCCAATCATTTTTGGATTAATCCTTCATCTTAATATAAGGTATTAGTATAATATGAACCATGATCCATTATCCTCTTTGAGGGTATATTCATTTTATGCATGATATATTGATATGTGCAGTGTCCCATCTCCTTGTTGTGGAAGTATTGAACATTGTAATTTTCATTATTTACCTTTAAATCATGAATTTGGTGGCCTTTCTCATTGTAACTGTTACTACCTCACATTGCCTTCATGTTAGTATAAAGGCATTTCTCTCTACAATTATCACATGTTGGAAAATGATTATTTCCCATGTTCCCTTTATACATTCTTTGACCTTCCATCATTTTCTTTGCATTCATTACTTATAATCATTAGGACATTTAGAATTAATTATGCTTCATTTTATCATATGACACTATGTCCTCAAATGAAAGGACTTCATGGGAGTGTATTTCCTTTCAAAATATTGGACTAAGTATAGAAAATATATAACCCTTATTACACATTTGATCATGTACACTGGTGAGGTTCATTTTACATTCTCTATGTTCCATTTGTAAAAGAAAATATACATTAAATTAATTTATCTAATTACAAAACATTATATATTATATGAAGACTATTAAAAACATAACATGAATTGGAAACGTTATCCGTAGCTAATCTAATAATCATAAACAAGTTTTATGTGCTGAAATTTTTACTTTTACATCATTTTTAATGGTTTGTAATGAAAATGTTAATTATCCTAAAGAATATCCCCCAAGAGTGTGAAACCAAGTGCGCCATAAAGGCCATTTTCGTATACCATGTTATGCATGAGCGAGTCCTGATTCACCTTGTCATAGTCGTTACCCTTATGTACCTATGTACCATAACTATATCAACTTGTAGTATCCAGACATGGATTCCTTACTAGAATGACCCACATAATCTATAACATAAAAAAAATTTAGAATGTTCATCCATACCAATCCTTAATGTATATCATAGGGTTATTATTCCCAATAAAGGTTTTCTAAATCTAGTTTCTATGGTTTCTATTAAAAATACTCTAATACCAACTGTAATAATGTCACCCTAGAATCCTAGAGCCAAATTACATAATTACATTGGAATAGATATAAAATTAAAATCACAAAGGACTACACAATCAAAAAGTTTTGAAAAACCTGAATTAAAAAATGATAACCATAATACATTGGGAAAATAAAATAATGAAAAATACATGTAAAATCATAGCTTCCTTGAAAATAATTCAAAGGGTTCCTCTATATAACATGGGGAATGTAATCATAATAATGGTAACTTTAAATTCCTATAAAGGGTATTCATTGAAAATTAATTAATGAATCAACATTGATAATGTCATTGCTAATAACAAATAACACATGCCACTCGATAACTAGATAAGACATAATCAATATGGAAATGTAGGAAACAGAAAATAGATTCCATTCAATCAATAAATTGATAATTAAACTTATAAATATATTTTTTCATAGTAATAATATCATGTAAAATAAAAACTAAATATAAATTATTGATATAATTAATTATTGGAAGTCATTTTTTGAGCACATGAAAACCACTACTATCAAAATATTTCCTTCAGACATTTTAAAACAATAGGTAAAAATCAGTTTAATTTGGCCAACTTATTTGTCTCATGAGAACATGTTGATGAGTTGAGGGGTTGTATAATGTATAGGAACAACCTATAATTTCTTTTAGAAAACATCCCCCATATATAGTATTCGATTTAAATAATAAAAATATGCATGATTAAATATCTATATTGAATAAAAAATATATATTTAAGAATATTTCACCAGATAATCAAATAAATGTCAAAGTGAACCATGTATGAAAAAATGATACAGAGTATTGGAAATAATAATATCCAACACAAAAGAAAATTCATATTTAATGAAATTTAGGATAATGTTTTTATTTCAATATAATGTTATTAAAAACAAAATTAAGTTAGATTGTAATAATAACCAATAAAAAATCTCGAGAAAAATAATTTTTAAACATTCCAAAGTGTCTCATACCACCATGATACATTTGAATAATAATTATACATGAAGAAATAACATTATATAGTAATTTTAATATCATGATAAAAAGTATATTCATGATACAATAACTCAATGTATCAGTATATTCACCTCACAAGAAAATAAGTGGTGAAAATAGTTTATGATTCATGGAAGAAAAAGTGAGACAAGAATCCCTTACCTTGAGTTTTAATTGCAACATGTCTCTTTAAATTATGGAATATTAATATTATGTTAGTTTTTAAAGAAATTTTCATGTTTATTATTAAATTAAATCACTTATTGAATGTTTTATATTACTACATGAAAATTTAATATTGTTTCGGGTGTTTTTGGCCAAAATTGGTTAATGTGACAAAAATGACATTGGTAGCACTACTGAAAATAAGGCCATTAGAGACCGCCATTGGCGGTCGCTAAAGGACTTTATCGGCCGCTCGGCGACCGCCACTGGCGGTCGCTGTTGCCTCGTCGCTAGAGGCTTTTAGCGACCGCCAATGGCGGTCGCTATAGAAGGCCAGCAGATCGGCCTTCAGCGACCGCTTGGCAGTCGCGGAAGCCCCCTGCCGGGCACCCTATAGCGACCGCCATAGGCGGTCGCTATTCAAAAAAAAAAATTAAATTTTTTTTTATTGAATTGAATATATAAATATATATATATATAAATATATATATATATAAATATATATATATATTATTTTAAATGTTTTAATATATATTTAATATATATATATAATATCAAATCATTGTGCTATAATAATTTAAAAACTTCGATTCAAGAAATAATCGCATTTCAGGTCTTTCGGAGCACGTTTGCTCCGAATGGGACCGCCGCACGCCGTTTTGGTGTTTTATGGCGCCGAAAACGCGTTTCCGGCCGCCGCGGTCACACGGCACATCCGAATGAGGTGCCGTCTGGCCGAACATTTCACAATTCACGCCCCGGATGTTGTCGTACGGTTTCGTGGCATTCGGAGGTCGTTCGGGTGGTTTTGACCCCCCAACGCGCCATTTCAGCGTGCGCCGCGCTGCTGAAAACGACACAATCAGACGTGCCACGGGCACTGCACGTCCGATGGACGTGCGGCCTCCTCCTGCATGTCAGGAATAAAATTTCTATCATTCCCGTGCGGTTTCAGGTCATTCGGAGCACGTTAGCTCCGAATTGGACCGCCGCACGCCGTTTTGGTGTTTTAGGGCGCCAGAAACGCGTTTCCGGCCGCCGCGGTCAAACAGAACCTCCGAATAAGGTGTCGTCTGGCCGACCATTTCACAATTCACGCCCCGGATGTTGTCGTACGGTTTCGTGGCATTCGGAGGTCGTTCGGGTGGTTTTGACCCCCCAACGCGCCATTTCATCGCGCGCCGCGCTGCAGAAAAGGACATAATCAGACGTGCAGCGCGCACCGCACGTCCGATGGACGTGCGGCCTCCTCCTGCATCTCAGGAATAATATTTCTATCGTTCCCGTGCGGTTTCAGGTCGTTCGGAGAACGTTTGCTCCGAATTGGACCGCCGCACGCCGTTTTGGTGTTTAATGGCGCCGGAAACGCGTTTTTGGCCGCTGCGGTCACACGGCACCTCCGAATGAGGTTCCGTCTGACCGACCATTTCACAATTCACGCCCCGGATGTTTTCGTATGGTTTCGTGGCATTAGGAGGTCGTTCGGGTGGTTTTGACCCCCCAACGCGCCATTTCAGCGCGCGCCACGCTGCTTAAAAGGACACAATCGGACGTGCCGCGCGCACCGCACGTCCGATGGACGTGCGGCCTCCTCCTGCATCTCAGGAATAATATTTCTATCGTTCCCATGCGGTTTCAGGTCGTTCGGAGCACGTTTTCTCCGAATTGGACCGCCGCACGCCATTTTGGTGTTTAATGGCGCCGGAAACGCGTTTCCGGCCGCCGTGGTCACACGGCCCCTCCGAATGAGGTGCCCTTTGGCCGACCATTTCACAAGTCATGCCCCGGATGTTGTCGTATGGTTTCGTGGCATTCGGAGGTCGTTCGGGTGGTTTTGACCCCCCAACGCGCCATTTCAGCGCGCGCCGCGCTGCTAAAAAGGACACAATCGGACGTGCCGCGCGCACCGCATGTCCGATGGACATGCGGCCTTCTCCTGCATCTCAGGAATAATATTTTTATTGTTCCCGTGCGGTTTCAGGTCATTCGGAGCATGTTTGCTCTGAATGGGACCGCCGCACGCCGTTTTGGTGTTTAATGGCGCCGGAAACGCGTTTCCGGCCGCCGCGGTCACACGACACCCCCGAATGAGGTGCCGTCTGGCCGACCATTTCACAATTCACGCCCCGGATGTTGTCGTACGGTTTCATGGCATTTGAAGGTCGTTCGGGTGGTTTTGACCCCCCAACGCGCCATTTCAGCGCGCGCCGCGCTGCTGAAAAAGACACAATCGGACGTGCCGCGCGCACCGCACGTCCGATGGACGTGCGGCCTCGTCCTGCAGCTCAGGAATAATATTTCTATCATTCCCGTGCGGTTTCAGGTCGTTCGGAGCACGTTTTTTCCGAATTAGACCGCCGCACGCCGTCTTGGTGTTTAATGGTGCCGGAAACGCGTTTCCGGCAGCCGCGGTCACACGACACCTCTGAATGAGGTGCCGTCTGGCCGACCATTTCACAATTCACGCCCCGGATGTTGTCGTACGGTTTCGTGGCAATCGGAGGTCATTCGGGTGGTTTTGACCCCCCAAGGCGCCATTTCAGCGCGCGCCGCGCTGCTGAAAAGGACACAATCGGACGTGCCGCATGCACCGCACGTCCGATGGATGTGCGGCCTCCTCCTGCATCTCAGGAATAATATTTCTATCGTTCTCGTGCGGTTTCAGGTCGTTCGGAGCATGTTTGATCCGAATGGGACCGCCACACGCCGTTTTGGTGTTTAATGGTGACGGAAACGTGTTTCCGGCCGCCGCAGTCACACGGCACCTCCGAATGAGGTGACGTCTGGCCGACCATTTCACAATTCACGCCCTGGATGCTGTCATATGGTTTCGTGGCATTCGGAGGTCGTTCGGGTGGTTTTGACCCCCCAACGCGCCATTTCAGCGCGCGCCGCGCTGCTGAAAAGGACACAATCGGACGTGCCGCGCGCACCGCACGTCCGATGGAGGTGTGGCCTCCTCCTTAATCTCAGGAATAATATTTCTATCGTTCCCGTGCGGTTTCAGGTCGTTCGGAGCACGTTTTCTCCGAATGGGACCGCCGCACGCCGTTTTGGTGTTTAATGGCGCCGGAAACGCGTTTCCGGCCGCCGCGGTCACACGGCACCTCCGAATGAGATTCCGTCTGGCCAACCATTTCACAATTCACACCCCGGATGTTGTCATACGGTTTCGTGGCATTCGGAGGTCGTTCGGGTGGTTTTGACCCCCCAACGCGTCATTTCAGCGCGCGCCGCGTTGCTGAAAAGCACACAATCGGACGTGCCGCGCGCACCGCACGTCCGATGGACGTGCAGCCTCCTTCTGCATCTCAGGAATAATATTTCTATCGTTCTCGTGCGGTTTCAGGTCGTTAGAAGCACATTTGCTCCGAATTGGACCGCCGCACGCCGTTTTGGTGTTTAATGGCGCCGGAAACGCGTTTCCGGCCGCCGCGGTCACACGGAACCTCTGAATGAGGTGCCGTCTAGCCGACCATTTCACAATTCACGCCCCAGATGTTGTTGTACGGTTTCGTGGCATTCGGAGGTCGTTCGGGTGGTTTTGACCCCCCAACAAGCCATTACAGCGCGCGCCGCGCTGCTGAAAAGGACACAATCGGACGTGCCCCGCGCACCGCACGTCCGATGGACGTGCGGCCTCCTCCTACATCTCAGGAATAATATTTCTATCGTTCCCATGCGGTTTCAGGTCGTTCGAAGCACGTTTTTTCCGAATTGGACCGCTGCACGCCGTTTTGGTGTTTAATGGCGCCAGAAACGCGTTTCCGGCCGCCGCGGTCACACGGCACCTCCGAATGAGGTGCCGTCTGACCAACCATTTCACAATTCACGCCCCGGATGTTGTCGTACGGTTTTGTGGCATTCGAAGGTCGTTCGGGTGGTTTTGACCCCCCAACGCGCCATTTTAGCGCGCGCCGCGCTGCTGAAAAAGAAACAATCGGACGTGCCGCGCACACCGCACGTCCGATGGACGTGCGGCCTCCTCCTGCATCTCAGGAATAATATTTCTATCGTTCCCGTGCATCCTCCTCCTGCATCTCAGGAATAATATTTCTATCGTTCCCGTGTGGTTCCTTCTCCAACTAGACTATCATGAATCTGAGAGGGCTTATCTAATTTTGTTTCAACATCCGTAAGATATTCTGCACAAAAGGTAGTACACTCATCCATCAAATAACCATTGGCTATTGATGCCTCTGGACGAGCTCTGTTGCGTACAAATATTTTCAATGTACTCAAATACCGTTCAATAGGATACATCCACATGAATTTCACTGGACCAGCAGCCATTACTTCATCAGTTAGGTGCACTGTCAAGTGGACCATAACATCGAAAAATGAGGGGGGGAAAAGTTTCTCAAAGTGAAAAAGCGTAAGTACAATTCGGTCCTACAAACTTTTTAAATCACTCATTCGTTTATTTCTTAAAAAAAGATGTCTAAAAAAATTACTCATCTCAATCAAGGGCTGAACAACATTGGGGGATAAACAATCACAAATTGCGATTGGAATCAACTGCTGAAGTAATATGTTATTGTCATGACTTTTCAACCCTTACAATGTCTTGCTCGTCAGATTCACACACTTTAAAATATTAGAAGAGTAACCATCAGGCACCTTGACCATCTTCAAAATGGAAATAAATGTCTCTTTCTCCTCTGTAGTCATCGAATACTGTGCAGCAGGCATATATGCCTTGTTTCCCTCAGCTAACTATAAATGCAACTGTTTCCTTAAACCCATTTCTTCTAAATCACGGCATGCATTAACATGGTCCTTTGACTTTCCACTGACACCTAAAATGGTCCACAATATGTTATCACAAACATTTTTTTCAATGTGCATGACATCCAAATTATGCCTCAACATGTTAGTTTTCCAATACGGAAGACTATAAAAAATACTTTTCTTTTTCCAATTGTGACTGCGCTGCCTACCCGCAGCACGAATATTACGTACTGGAGGAGCCACCAAATCCTAAATTTCATATATCGTGCCGATGTTTTCTTCCTCAATCTGCGATAACATTTCGACTCCTGTCATGATCTTTGGTGCTGGGCTGAACTCTCTAGAATCATCAAATGCCACTCTGTCCTTTCTGAACCTGTGCTGGGGAGGGAGAAAACGCATGTGACCCATGTATGCCCATTGTTTGGAATGTTTAAGCAATACAGATTTTTTACTTTTATTGCAACAAGGGCAAGCAAATTCCCCTTTCGTACTCCAGCCTGATAAATTTGCATAAGCTGGGATGTCATTGATTGTCCACAATAAAGCAGCATGCAGTTTGAACATTTCATTCGTTTCGCAGTCATAAGTCATCACACCATCTCCCCAAAATTCATTCAACTCATCAATCAATGGATGAAGGTAAACATCAATCTTATCCCCCAGACTTTTAGGTCCATCTATAAGAGTGGAAAGTAATATAAATTGTTGCTTCATACAAATCCACAGAGGAAGATTATATGGAACCAACACCACGGGCCATGTGCTATGAGTTGCACCAACCATAGACTTGAATGGATTGAAACCATCTGCTGCGAATCCCAATCGGACATTACGAACATCTTTAGCAAAGTCGAGATGTCTCTTATCAAAATCCTTCCATGCATGAGAGTCTGCCGGGTGGGTTAACATGTCACTTTCATGAACTCTTTCTGCATGCCATCTCATTAAATTAGAAACTTTAGATGACATAAAAAATCTTTTCAACCTCGGTTTAAGGGGAAAGTAACGCATTTGCTTTACGACAATCAGTTTCCCCTGTATCGCAATCTGACTTTGATGAGTCTTATTTCCCATGTTCTCTTTCCACCTGGAAGCGCCACAAACCGTACAAATATCCAAATGAGAAGTTTCATTTCTAAACAACATACAGTTGTTTTCACATGCATCTATAGTCTCATATGTAAAACCTAAGTTCTCTATCAACTTACGAGCATAGTAATACGACTCAGGAATCTTAGCGTCGACAGGAAGAACTTTTTTCAATAAAACCAAAAGCATGTCGAATGATGTGCCTGACCAATTATTCAAAGTCTTCAAATGAAACAACTCCACGATAAACGACAGTTTATTTTAAGAAGTACATCCAGGATATAATTCTATTTTCGCATCATCAAGTACTTCATAAAACCTCCTCGAATCACGATCTGCACCAGAGTGAAGATTTATCTCACCGGTCTCAAGATTCTGGATGTCAATGCCTTCAGGATCAAACCAACGTACCATTTCAGTAAGCATTTCATGCATTGGATCAGTCATCCTTGCATCAACATCCATCTGAGCTGCATCTGTATTTTGACAACGAACATATTCTTCTCCATGACGAGTCCAACTCTTATAATTTTTCAGAAATCCATTAAAGAAAAGGTTTTCCCTCACAGTATCTCGTGTGAATTGATATCTGTTAGCACATTTTCTATATGGACAACTAATATAGTCACTTTCAAATCCTCTCGTGAAGTCAATAAACTGCATAATGCCATTGAAATATTTTCTAGACGTTCGATTTGGAAGATCAATCCAACTCTTATCCATAATAACATCTGTATAACAAACATTTACACAATACTTATTACATTTACATTTTTCAAATCAACTATATTCAAAATAAATAATAACAATTTGTTTATGAACCATTGATAAAATAATAATGTAACTGAAATCTCATGTTACCTGATTGAGCTACAAACCTGAAAGGGAGGGGAGCCGAAGGCGGTGCTGCGAGGGAGAGGAGGCAGCGAAGGGGAGCCGGAGCCAAAGGCGGTGCGGCAAGGGAGGGGACGGGCGGCGGCGGCGGCGGGGAGCTGGAGGAGAGGAGGCGGTGAGGGGACGGGGGACGGGCAGCGAGGGGGGGGGGGTCCGGGGTCGGGGGGGGGGGGGGGGGGGGGGGGGCTGTCTGAGGTGCGGGGAGGGGTGTCCGGGGTGTCGGGGGCCTGTCAGGGGTGCGGGCAGGGGTGTTCGGGGTGAGGGGGTGTCCGGGGTGCGGGGGAGGGCGGGCTGTCTGGGGTGCAGGGGGGCTGTCGGGGGTGCGGGGTGGGGTGTCCGGGGTGCAGGGGGCCTATCCGGGGTGCAGGGGGGGGGGGGCTGTCCGGGTTCGGAGGGGGGGGGGTGTCCGAGTGCGGGGGGGGGGGGGGGCTGTCCGAGTTCGGAGGGGGTGTCCGAGTGCAGGGGGGGATGTCCGGGGTGCGGGAAGGCGTCCGAGGTGCGGGGGGGTGGTCCAGAGTGCACGAGGGGGGGGGGGGGCTGTCCGGGGTGCGGGGAGGCGTCCGGGGTGCGGGGGGCGGTCCGGAGTGTGCGGGGGGGGGGGGGGGGGGGTGCTGTCCGGGGTGCGGGGAGGCGTCCGGGGTGCGGCGGGCGGTCCGGAGTTCGCGGGGGGGGGGGGGGGGGGGTGCTGTCCGGGGTGCGGGGAGGCGTCCGGGGTCCGGGGGGCGGTCCGGAGTGCGCGGCGGGGGCTGTCCGGGGTGCGGGTGCCGTCCAGGGTGGGGGGGAGGGCCGAGAGGCCGGAGGGCGGCGGCCAGAGGCTGGAGGCTGGCGGCCAGAGGCCCGAGGGCGGAGGGCGGCGGCCGGAGGCCGGAGGGCAGGCGGCGAGGGAGGGCGGGCGGCGGGGGGAGGGCGGGCGGCGAGGGAGGGCGGGCGGCGGGGGAGGGCGGGCGGCGGGGGAGGCCGGGCGGCGGGGGAGGGGAGGGCGGCGAGGGAGGGCGGCGAGGGAGGGAGGGGGTTAGGGCACCGATGGAGGGGGCGCGGGGGGGGGGGGGGGGGGGGCGCAGAACCCCCCCGTTTTTTTTATGTAGGTTAGCGACCGCCATTGGCGGTCGCTATTGGTTAGCTTTAGCGACCGCCAATGGCGGTCGCCCGAGTCTGGGGTCTCCAATTCCCCCTTTTCTAGTAGTGTAGGGCGACAATGGTCAAGGGAATCATTATAGAAACATATAGATAAAGATATTAATGATATAATTATCTATACATAAATTATAATTTTTAAATAAATTATGAAATATATTTATGTTAAATGAACCAACATTTCAATCATTGTGACTGTAGGCCATTCATACGCATGAGTAACGTTCCTATTTTCAATGATCGTTATAGAAATAAGATATGTAAGATTTAATCACATAATAATGATAATTATATCATAAATAACAGGTTATTTAATCCTATATACTTATATATATAATTTTTGTGATGAAAAAAGAGTCGCATCGCATCAAGGAGGAAGTATTCCATACATCCAAGAAAGACATTGTCAATTTTTTTGAAGTGGGAAATGCATAATGAAGAAAAAGATATATCACATTTAAAAAAGCTAATTATTCCATTAATAAAATATATATTTAATTTATATAACATATTATTAGCTTAAAAATCCTTATTATATTCCATTTATATCGTGTTAAAATAATATTGCTTTGGGAGGTGGTAGTTCATACTTACACAAACGATGTTATCATATTACCACAAACTGTAGTACATAATGTAATGTGTTAAATAATAATTTCATAAGAATATATAAATTATTAATATCATATATCTCATATAAAAATATAGTATACACATCATTACAAACATGAGAGGTGGTAAAGTAAAAACATTGTTTTGCGAGGTGATAGTTCACCTTACACGAAAGGTAAGTTAGTTACCCATAATTTGGAAGTGTGTGAAAGTGTACATATTAAAAGTTATAAGAAAAAGATCTTACTATATTAAGGATACCTATTTTACTATATAATCTTGATAAAAAATAATTATAGGGGAGGATATGTAAATTAATGAAAAGTGAACCATGGTAAATATTACATCTTAATCAAGTAAGTCATTTTTGAAAGCATAAAAGGGATTCCTTGTTTTGTTTTATTCCCAAGGGGAGGATTATAAAATTAATTGTATGGGTTTTGGGACACTTATTTATCATATTTAGTGTGATATAAAGGTTTTGAGAGGTGTGAATATGGGAGGGATGAGTTCCTTTTTTATTATGGATAAGGAGTGGCATTCTTGTAAATTTATGAAAGGGGAATATCGCTAAGAATATTTTATATGAAAAGTTGATATAATAGTGTTCCTAATTATATATAATTTATTATAGGGTCTAAATACTTATAGATAATGGATTTTGGACAAATTTATAGGTCATTATAACTCTTTTGTTTATGGTTTAGTCTTTTGTCAAACTAATTTGTCTCTTAATCACTATAATTATTATTAATTACATTAAAAAATATGTTTTATAAAAAACATATTTAAAATTATTATAAATTATAAATTATTATGAATAGAATATTGAATATATTTTAAAAATTAAAATAACATAATATGTAGAAATTTATTTAAATTTAATCATGGAGTTGAGAGGACAAAGCTGGTTTTTCAAATATAAATCATCAAACGTTCGCAATGTTTTTATATACATTTTAAAATTTAATTTTATTCAAATGCAATAAATTTGATTAATTAAATTAAAATTTAAATAAATAAAATTTTAATACCATTAAATATTTAATTTAACCATATAAAAAATTAAAATAAAAATGTGTTTTGAATTAAAATTCATTATTTTTAACTATTCCTAAAAAATTGAAACATCTCATTAAAAGAAAACAAATTCAACCTCTGAAAATTGATATGATACAATTCCAAATATATTTTTTTATTTTGAATACAAAATCAATAAAAGTTCCAAAAATGGAATTTAAAATTGGTTCACCAGTAAAAGGGGGTAAAACTACCTTCATTAATATATATGTTTTCTGTATAAAATTTGGTATGTTATAATATTATTCCTAACAAATATATTGTATGAGTTTAAAATAAATCTAAATGGATATATAATTTATATATTTAATTAATATATTTCACTATTTTTAATTAATTAATTTATTTATGATAAAACACATTATAGAGCATAAAAATAAAAATATTTAATTTATATTCAATCGGATTATATTTTCGTTTAAATTATATTAGAAACCGATGAATTCATATTTTATTTTTTTATGGAATATATTTTAATAAATTTCAAAATAATATTCATAAGAGAAAATTTCACTACTAAGTGATATCTTATTATATTAAATACTAATATTGTTAATAATATATTATTATTTTATAAAACATGGTGTTGCGTGTTATGAAAGAAATCGAGGAAAGTCAATCGTTCTTGTAATGAAAGATAACCTTAGTGTTTTGTATATAGAATGATAAACACTTTTTTGCATGTAATATATTAAATAAAATTTGTTTCATATAAATCAATATACGAATAAAAACTATATTTATTTTAAATGGATAGTGTTGTAATATCATAGGGGTGTTACACTATATTTTAAAGAGGTCTAGTGGGACACTAGGGAAATTTTTTCATCTAGGAAGGAATTTCAAATTTTAAAGATGTAATTACATCCATGAATAATGATTCATATGGATATATATGAAAGGAATTAGAGAAATGTTGTTATTTCCCTTTAATGGGAGTTGGTATTCCTTTTAAGATCATGTAAATTGTGATTCATTTTTAGGTCATAAAACCATGATCAATGATGTTAAAATTATTGAATTGTTATAGAATATAAGGGTCTTGAAATTTATTGTCACATGATTATTATAAAATTCATATTTTTTTATGTCATACAGAATGAAACTCTAAGTGTGGATTCCTAGAAATTATTGGTGTGGGAATTACACATTAGAGTCCCTTTATGATTAACCTGATAGATGGGGAATGTGAAAGAAATTATGGTCATAGAACATGTTGGAGATCCATTTAAATCCATATCTCATTCAATAGATTAGAAGTATGAATGTGTAGGCCAATCCAACATTTAGTGGATATGGTGGAGATTCTAAACATCCATGTCGGGTGAGTTGGACGATCTTTGATATGGATGAATCCATTTTTTGGTAATAAAATCTAACCATGTTATCAATGGAACACATACCATTTGTAACACCCCAACCTTAGTTACCCAGAGTCGATGCATAATTTTAATACATTGGCATGATTACAAGGAATCAAGTCCCGAAGGACTGATCAGTTTTGCAGTCTTGGAAAATAGATTACATACATGAATGTTTCATTACACTTTATAACATACAAAACAACATAAATAATCCTTTATGAACTCCATTATTCCCTTATCTTAACCCTTCATATCAATCATAATACACTTATTGGAATCTTTGGAAAAATAAAACATTGAAAGGGGTGAGCTCAGACGCTCAGTAAGGATAACAATATAGCGTAAGCTTTCATTGATAAGCGTAAACATTTAAGGCAATTTATAACTAAAACAAAAGCCTTTTAAACTTGAAATTCAGCATAATATGGCAAATATAAAATGAAATAATGCCATTTACTTCTTCACATGGATATTCTAATAGTCTAATAATCTCATTAAATATCAATAACTTCTTTGATAATGATGGAATGCATATTACCGAACTTTAATTTCTGTGTCAAGGCCTTGTGCCAAGACCTAAGGGATAACTGTTACTAAAACCCAACCTGGAGAGCCTCTAGAACCGGACTCCAACCCGGAGTGCCTCTAATAACAGGACAACAACCCGGAGTGCCTCTAAAAACTGGAAACCAACTCGGAGTGCCTCTAATAACCGGACACCAAACCGGAGGGTCTGCTATAACTGGACCCCAACCCAGAGGGCTTACTTTTACCGGTCCCAAAGCCAGAACATACTAGTCCAACAAATTCATCTTAAGAAGAGGATGAAATATAACATAAACATTCATATTAAAACTAGCCAATGAAATGCCAAAACATTAATCATAACCCATTAATGGCATAAAAATAACTCATCCATAGTCAAACATATCACAACACCTATAACACCATATGGAAGATTTGTATCATGATAAATCAACTTCAAAACATGTTTAAAATCCATTAAAGGATTTTGACGTTGATGAAAATTATTTGTAAAACTCTTTGAGAGAAATACCCATTTTTCATGAAAACATTTAAAAGTCACACAATTTGGAAAAGAACCCATTTAAAGACATTTTTGAATCAAAGTGTCACTAACCACTTTGAAACTTTTTAAAGGAATTAACATTTAAAAAAAATTCATGTCCATATAAAAAAAATCCTTAAAAACCATTTTGAAAACACGGACATTAATGAAAATGATTTAGAAGAATAAATATTTAAAACATTTGAATTGATGTTTTAGTAAAAAAGTTCCTTAAAATAATCTCTTTGAAATCTATTTCATAAAACATGGACATGGATAATAAATATGTCCCAGTAGATACTTACGTAAAAACAATCTCGGATAATAAAGAGATTGTGAAATTAACACTCACCAATTTGGTCACTTACGAAACACACACCCCAAGAAAGCGGTATCATAAAATGAATATTTAAATACACATAAATTAATTTCTATTACATAAATAATACATTTATGGTCAATAAATACACCACACAAATGGTAATAATGACAATATGGCATGAATCTCACTGGAATAAGGGGTGAGATGAAAACCCCATACCATGCACTTTCCTTTAGTCGAGGGTACGTTTAGCCTCTTGTATGAAAACTATAGTATGTTATTAAATTATACCAGAACCATATTTGTATTTATGATATCATTATTATTCATTTATGATTGTATAATTTCCATTTAATAATAATTTCCATGTTATATTAATATTTCGGGTAATAATCGCTTTCTTTATGGTACGTGTTTTAGCTTGTTACACTTGATTGTATCAGTTAGATCATGATTTAAATACTTCCAGAATATAAAACATGATTAATTTATCATATATATTAGAATATAAAAATTTATAATAGATGTATATATGAAATGGAAAACACCATTTATGGAGACGGTAGTCCGTACGTACGCATAAACGCTGTTTCCGTTTTCATATAGTACTGAACGGAAGTAAGTGAATAAGATATATGTAAGTAGATAAATACATATATACATTAATATATATATATATCTCCAGTAGAATTATTATTTCATATATTACCTACTTATTAGTAATATATATTTTTATAATCATTGATGAATGGCGAACATGGAATTGAATGTCATCGCGTCGTGGAGACAGTAATCTGTACGTACGGATGAGAAAAAGAATCATTATTTTGATATTAATATAATATATAATTGGAAGGTATATAATATATACAGAATCATTCTCATGTTATATTTATTATTTTTATCAAATACACATAATTATTATACCCATCCAAATAAAAATGTGCTGAATAACAATTACACCACGGCGTGGAGATGGTAAGCCGTATATACGCACATATGGTGACATGTCATTCAAAGGGTAGATAGAATAATGAATTTTGTTGTACCATAATTATAACAACATCACAGTATATAGAATATACTAGAGTTATTATTTTATAATAGAAACAAAATAGAAAAAGGAAGTGGATGAAGAAAGGAACTTGAAAGAGAGTAGTGAAATCATTACCTCTTCTTCGGATTCTTCCTTTTTATTTGATCAAAATGGATCATTAGGTTGTCTTTCTGATCAAACTAGGGCCTCTAGGATGAAGGGAGTATATTTTAGTGGGTATTTGGGCAGGGGTTGGCCAAGAAAAATGGCATAGAAGTGTGAATTAGAGTGAAGGTGGAGTGACCTTTTATAAGAGGGGTGAGGGGCACCTCATGAAAAACTAAAAATATTATTTTATAATAAATTCATATTCAGTTTCTAATGGATCCAATGTTGAATATTTAAATTCTATGTTTGGTATAGGTTTAAAAAAACTCAACCAATAGGTTTTATACAAGTTTAGGTTAACATTTTAACCTTATCATTTATATTTAACTCTAGTTAAATAATTTATCTTCTACCGTGTCTTCTTGTATTCTTACACTATACGGTTAATAAACATACTATATACTGCGAATTGAACCCCAATTAGTTAATTAATGTCATATATATTATTATATAAGTCTTTTGGGAGAACCTTTGATTTTTAAGGCCATTATATCAAATAATAATATAATATTTGTTGTAAAAAAAAATTTATGTCAATTTTGACACTATTTAGAATTTGTTTTTTTGTTATAATAATAACAACATGTTTACTTCACAAAAAATGCAAGGAATCAATTCTAACATGTGATATTTACCTAGAAAATTCGTGGATGTCATAAAAACATTGAAATTATATTTATTTTAATATTTATAATACCATTTATTTGATTCATTCATGAATAAGTTAATTACTGCATCATCATTGTGTCATAAATAAATTTATTTATTTAATGTTCAAAAATTATAAATAAAATACCATGATGTTGGAAATATTATTATATTTCTAATGAATATTTATAATCTAATTTAGCTTATGCAGAACCCTATATTAAAAATGTTGTAGTTATTAATCATTGATTTTACTTCTTTTAACTCTTCTTTGAATTAAATAATAATAAATGTCCTAATCTAATCCAAGTGGAACTAAATGATAATATTTTATTTCTATGTTTGTTTTTGGCCGAGATAAACTTATCCAATAGAATTAGGACATGTGTGAGGATAATATTAATATCATTTTTACCTTTAATTACCCTATTAACTTTTAACCGTGGTAAATAAAAGTAAAAAGTTACTATTCAAAAAAAATATTTTAATCTCATTGAACCACATTTTAATCCTTGATATTTACTATGTCTCTCGTATATTCTAAATTCACCTCACAGATGTGGTAAAATTATGTTTTATGTGAATTTGCAAAAGCTCCTAGGAGGTGGGTAAAAGATAGTGAAAAGTTCACTGAAATTTTTATATATCTAAAATTATAATAAACCGACTCCAATGAATTACATTTAACATATATAGGTATTATGTATCTATTTTTTCATTAAATAATTTAAATAAAATAAATAATTATTTAAAAAAAATTCGGTTTTAAACTATAACTCAGTGTTTTTCACTATTCATAAAAAAATAAAAGTTTTCAGAAAAATAACAAAAATTTACCCAAAGATAATTTTTATATTCTGAATGCAATAATGAAGTCTATTTTAAAAAATTCAAAACATATAAATTACATTTATTAATTTAAAATTAATTCCCGCTGTCAAAACAAAAATCATGTTTTAAAGAAACAATAACCATCAAAAGATTGACACTTGTTTATATCCGGTTTAACTGTGAAATTATGTCTAATGACCAAAATTGGATTAAATTGTAAAAACATATTCTAAATATAATTTTTGAACACACAAATTCATAATTTATCACTATTAATTATTTCTATTAAAATGTTGTTTTTAATTAAAATTTATTAATTTTCACTATTCATCAAAATATGAATGTTATCAGAAAAGTACCAAAAATTCACCCTAAGGTAATTTCGATATTCCGAATCCAAAAATGAAGTTCATTTTGAAAGATAAAATTTATACAATTTCAAAAAGTTGGTAATACTATTCACAATGGCTAGTTTGATTGGTTGTGGTGTGTGTTAGAACATGAAGTTACGTAAAACACATGCTACTATACTATTCAAAGAGAAGCGTACCATGAAAGAATGTGGTGTTACTTTATCAACTCCTTCAATAAATTGCATCCTCACAATTTATGCTCGGTATTGGAAACATGGGGTTGACTTTTCATAATATTTTAGTTGAAATATTACATTGAAAAATGGATTAATGAGGCCTCTATTTAAAATAAAGAGTGGTAAGTATGAAGGTTACTGAAAATAAGACCTACTAGGGTTCCATGTAGGAAAATATGGATATTTAAGGGAAATTTAGCCATCAATATTTGATGGAGAGTGGTAGAGAACATGGCTATGAAAAGGCCAACAATCACAAAGAAATAAATTTATGATTATCTAAGGTGCCATCTAGGACAACATTTTTGTTCTAAGTTCCTTATATTAATGTTGAGGAATTTATTTATGAGATTGACTAAGATCATAAGGAGATATAATTACCTTATAATTATAGTTTTATCCATTAATAAATTTCTACCACAATATAATCTTTCACCCCAAAACATAATAAAACTAAAAAATACTCTATTTATCCTAAACGTATTGGGTTCCAAATATAATGAATTTATAATTCACAAAGCAGACCCTTTAATAAAAGAAACTACATTATACCTTCCAAGAACTTCACATAGTCCAGTGGTAGGCGATAATACCCAATCACACCATGGTTGTGGGTTCAATTCCCCCAGCTTGTCCGACGTGATGGGTTGTCACACGGTCTGTGTCTTTTCCTTTTATAAAAATACAAAAATAACCTTTCAAACATAATCTATTCAAACCTTTATACTTATCGAAATTATTACTATCCAAACTCACAGTCCAAAATTTATAAGGAAGTTAAACACAATGAAGATCCTTTTTTCCATGTAATAACATTTGAAAACCATGTATTATTTTGAAACACGGTAACATCATGAATTACCATAAAACCTTATTGATTACATTCATGCTCCCTTATTATTTATAGAATACTAGATATACTCCTTCTATCCAAAAATGTTTTAAAATACAATGATGAAAAATCATTAATCAGTTTCAAGGTAGTCAAGAATATCCAATATAATTTATCCAAATAAATCATGTATTATTCCAAAATCACTACCTTGGTATCAGAACCATATTATGGTTTATCTTTCTCTCAGCCATATATTTCCAAAAAATCTAACCTACTATTGAGTCCGTTTTCTTGGTTCCACACAATCTCAAGTCCTTAATAAAATAGTACTGCATTACAATCCTTATATACTCAATAATTATTATAACCAGTACTTTTTTGATAAAACACTGAAATGAAATAATCATATAATAACAACATAAGAACACTAGTCATTCTTCTTCACTTGAGTTAGTATCATAACTTTATTATTATCTAATAGCATCATTTGGGGCATACTCTAATGATTTTTGACATTTGTTCGCGTAGTGTTCCAACTCCTTACAGATGTAGCATTGTACATTTGAAACCTTTTTCTTACACTTGTAGTCATGTACTTGGTGTCCTTTTTCTCTATACATATAACATACTCTCATTCCCTTCAAGAATTTTCCAAGGTGATTCTTTCCATATTTATCACATATGGGAAAAATCCTTTTTTACCTTCTTCCCTTTATCTGTATTTCTCTCTACCATCCTTTTCTTCGATTGATTCCCTTTAAGGGCATATGACTCCAAGAATTCTTTACTTATCTTATCAACATATGATACTATTTATTCGTATGATGATAATACATGGGAGACTATTTCCCTTCCAAATTCCGGCTTAGGACCATGAAAGATATGATATTTCTTACTCTTTGGATCATGTGTATTGCTGGAGTTCTCATTCCTTATACTAGGCACCATTTCTAAAGAATGGAATGCAATAGATTAGTTTACGAATAACAATACCTAATCCTGAACTTTTAAAACACTTATCATAAATTAAACAGTTTATGGATATAATCCATAATCATAAAAATGTTTTCTTTGAGAAATTATATATTTATAACCCATTCATAATGGTTTGTAAAAAAATGAGATTTATACTAAGCATATCCCCCGGGAGTGTCGTAACCAAGAGTGCAGCAAATCCCATTGTCATGCATGATTTCCCGTTCGAGTCTATCTCAAAGTGGTGTTTTCGGGTTTTACCTCGAGGTACATCTGTGCCAGAGCCCCCTCTACCTACTCGTATCCAGACAGGGATGTATTTGCTTGGAAAAATCACAAAATCTCAACATTACCAAAATTCTAGGAAGTTCTTCTTTACTAATCCTCAATGTCTATCTTAGGGTAATGTTCTCTAATCAGAGTTTATCTAAATCTAGTTTCCAAGGTTTTTGGTAAACATCCTCTAATACCAACTGTAACGCCCCAACCCGAGTTACCTAGAGTCAGTGCATTAATTTAATACACTTGCATGATTAGAAGGAATCAAGTCCCGAAGGACCGATCAGTTTAGCAGTCTTGGAAAATATATTAAAAACATGAATGTTACATTACACTTTATAACATACAAAACAACTTAAATAATCCTTTATGAACACCATTATTTTCTTTGCTTAACCCTGTATATCAATCACAAAACACTTCTTGGAATCCTGGGAAAAATAAAACATTTAAAGGGGTGAGCTCAGATGCTCAGTAAGGATAACAATATAGCGGAACCATTCATTAATAAGTATAATCATTTAAGGAATTTTATAACTAAAACAAAATCCTTTTAAAAAGGAAATTCAGCATAATATGGAAAAGATAAAATGAAATAATCTCATTTACTTATTCACATTGATATTCTACTAGTCGAATAATCTCATGCAATATCAATAACCACTTTCATAATGATATAATGCATAATGCCGAACTTTAATTTCTGTTCCAAGGTCTCGTGCCAAGACCTAAGGGATAACTGTAACCGGAACCCAACCTAGAGAGCCTATGTAATCGGACTCCAACCCGGAGTGCCTCTAATAATCGGACACCAACCCAGAGTGCCTCTAATAACCAATCACTAATCCGGAGTGCCTTTAATAACCGGACACCAACCCGGAGGGTCTTCTATAACCAGACCCCAACTCGGAGGGATTACTTTTATTGTTCCCCAACCCGGAACATACTAGTCCAACACATTCAACTTAAGAATAGGATGAAATATAACATAAATATTCATATTAAAACTAGTAAACGAAATGACAAAACATTAATCATAAACCATGAATGGCATAAAAATAACTCAGTCATAGTCAAACATATCACAAAACCTACAACACTATATGGAAGATTTGTATCATGATAAATCAACTTCAAAACAAGTTTAAAATCCATGAAAGTATTTTGACATTGATGAAAATGGTTTACAAAACTCTTTGAGAGAAATACCCCTTTTTCATGAAATATATTAAAACTCACACAATTTGGAAAAGAAGTCATTTAAAGATAATTTTGAATCAATGTGTCCCATAACACTTTGAAACTTTTGAAAGGAAATAACTTTTTAAAAGCATTCATGTCCATATAAAAAATCCTTAAAAACCATTTTGAAGACATGGACATTAATGAGAAAGATTTAGAAGAATAAATATTTAAAACATTTGAAATGATGTTTTAGTAAAAAATTCCCTTAAAATAATACATTTTAAAACTATTTCATAAAACATGGACATGGATAATAAATATGTCCCAGCAGATTCTTACGTAAAAACAATCTCAGATAATAAAGAGATTCTGAAATTAACCCTTGCCAATTTGGTCACTTACGAAACATACAACCCATAAAAGAGGTATCATAAAATGAATATGAAAATACACATAAATTAAATTGTATTACATAAAGAATAAAATTAGGGTGAGTACATACACCATACAAAAGGTAATAGTGGCAATATGGCATGAATCTCACGGGAATATGGAGTGAAATGAAAACCCCCTACCTTGCACTTTCCTTTAGTTGAGGATATGTTTAGCCTCCTAAATGGAGACTATAGTATGTTATTAAATTATAAAAGATCCATATTAATATTTATGATATCATACATTATTCATTTATTACTTTATACTACCCATTTAATAATAATTTCCATGTTATATTAATATTTTGGGTAATAATCGCTTTCATTATCGTATGTTTTTTAACTTGTTACTCATGATTGTATCTCTTGAATCAAGATGTAAATACATCCAGAGTATAAAACATGATTTATTTATCATATATTTTAGAATATAAAAATTTATAATAGATTTATATATGAAATGGAAAACACTGTTTATGGAGACGATAGTCCGTACGTACGCATAAACTCTGTTTCCATTTTCATATAGTATTGAATGGAAGTAAGTGAATACGATATATGTAAGGACATAAATAATAATTTATATAAATATATATCTCCAGTATCATTATTATTTAATATATTAAATAATTATTAGTAATATATATTTTTATAATCGTCGATGATTGGTGAACATGGAAATGAATCTCATCGCGTCGTGGAGACAGTAATCCGTATGTACGTAGGAGCGAAAGTAAGATTAATTTGATATTAATATAACATATAATTGCATGGTATATAATATATAAAGAATCCTTATCATGTTATATTTATTATTTACATCAAATACACATCATTTTTATACCCATGCAAATAATCATGTGTTGAATAACAATTACACCACGACGTGGAGACGGTAAGCCGTATGTACGCACGTATGGTGACATGTCTTTCAATGGGTGGATAGAATAATGAATTTGGTTATACCATAATTATAATAACATCAAAATATATAGAATATATTTTAGTTATTATTTTATAATGGAAACAACAAAGAAAAAGGACGTGGAAGAAGAAAGGAACTTGAAAGAGAGTGGTGAAATCATTACCTCTTCTTCTGGTTCTTCCTTTTGATTTGATCAAAAGGGATCATTAGGTTAGATTTCTTATCAAAAAGGCCTCTAGTATGAAGGGAGGATATTTTAGAGGGTATTTGGGCAGGGTTTGGCCGAGAAAAATGGCTTAGAAGGTGTGAATTAGAGAGAAGGGGGAGTGCCCTTTTATAAGAGGGGTGAGGGGCACCTTAGGGAAAACTTAAAATATTATTTTATAATAAATTCATATTCGATTTATAATGGCTCAAAAGTTTATTATTTAAATTATAAGGTGGTTATAAGTCTAAAACAACTCAACCAATAGGTTTGAGACAAGTTTAGGTTACCATTTTAACATTATCGTTTTGATTTAAATCTAAGTTTAATAATTTAACTTTTACCGTGTCTTCATGTATTCTTACACTATATGGTTAATTAACATACTATATACTACCAATAGAACTTCAATTGGTTCATTAATGTCATATATATTATTATATAAATAATGTGGCCGAACCTTAGATTTTTAGGACGATTATATCAATTAATAATATAATATTTGTTTTAAAAACTATTTAATGTCAATTTTGACACTATTTGGAATTTGTTTTTTTGTTAAAAAAATAACAACATGATTACTTCAAAAAAAATAAATTGAATACATCCTAACAAAACATATTCACCTAGAAAAATCGTGAATGTCATAAAAACATTGAAATTATATTTAGTTTAATATTTATAATACCATTTATTTGATTCTTTCATGAATAAGGTAATTACTGCATCATCATTGTGTCATAAATAAATTAATTTATATCATGTCTAAAAATTATAAATAAAATACCATGATTTAAGAAATATTTTTAGATTTCTAATTAATATTTATAATCGAATTTATCTTATGTAAAACCCTATATTAAAAATGTTTTAGTTATTAAACATTGATTTTAACTCTTTTAACTCTTCTTTGAATTAAATAATAATAAATGTCCCAATATAATCCATGTTGACCTAAATGGTAATATATTATTCCTATGGTTGTTTTGGGTCGAGATAAACTTATCCAATAGAATTATGACATGTGTGAGGGTAATATAAATATCATGTTTCCCTTAATTAACCAATTTACTTTTAACCGTGGTAAATAAAAGTAAAAAGTTACTATTCACAAAAAATTATTTTCATCTCATTGAACCAGATATCACTCCTTGATATTAACCGTGTCTATTGGATTTTCTAAATTAAGATGAAAGAAGTGGTAAAATTATGTTTTATGTGAATTTTCAAAAGCTCATAAGAGGTGAGTAAAAGACGGTGAAAAGTTCAATGAAATTTTTATATATCTACAATTATTATAAACTTACTTCAATGAATTAAATTGAACTTATATAGGTATTATGTATCTATTTTTACATTAAACAATTTAAACAAAATAAAAAATTATTTAAATAAAAATTTGGTTTTAAACTATAACTCAGTGTTTATCACTATTCATCAAAAATTAAATGTTTTGAGAAAAATATCGAAAATTTACCCAAAGATAATTTTGATATTCTGAATGCAATAATGAAGTATATTTTACCAAATTCAAAACATAGAAGTTGAATTTATTAATTTAAAATTATTTCCCGTTGTCAAAACAAAAAGCGTGTTTTTAAGAAACAATAACTATGAAAAGATTGACACTTGTTTATGTCCGGTTTAAATGTGAAATTATGTCCAATGACCAACATTGGATTAAATTGTAAAAATATATTCTAAATATATTTTAAAACCACTGAAATTCATAATTTATCAATATTAATTATTTCGATTATAAAAGTTGTTTTAAATTAAAATTTAGTAATTTTCACTGTTCATCCAAATATGAATGTTATCAGAAAAGTACCAAATATTCACCCGATGATAATTTAGATATTTCGAATCCAAAAATAAAGTCCATTTTGAAAAATAAAATGTATAAAATTTCAAAAATTTTGTGTTACTATTCGTAATGGCTAGTTTGATTGGTTGTTGTGTGTGTTAGAACTCGAAGTTGCATACAACACACAATATTGTATTATTCAAATAGAAGCGTATAGTGAAAGCTTGGGGTGTTACACCATTCCATACTCTAAGTACATTATTGGTTATAGAGGATAATCAAGGAGAGATCTCTCCATAGACATGAGCCTTCAATTATCAAAGAAATACACAATAGAGGGAACCAAAGTAACATGGAAGAATATGTTACTATTTAAATTTAGAAGCCATAGAGGAGGACTGTGTCATAGATTTTATGGGCTTTACCATACCATGAGGGATTTAATAATTAAAATTTAGGGGTTTGACATAGGTTCTAGGGTTTGTAAAAGGTAATATGATTCACTTTGTGGAAATGATTGTTTTTTCATAAGGTAATTACCATGCTTGGTTTGGTGCCCAGTGTGAAAAAATGTCTAAATTAGGTACCCTAATGGGGTCCTTAGATACGAGAATGACATCATTCAATGATATCTTGATTTTCATGGGTGATAATATATGTGTTTCTCTAAATAAAAGGAACATAATAATCTGTGACCCAATAACTCCTTTCTAGAGGGGAACATATATGATAAACACAAGGAGGGATATAATCAAAAAATTGATTCACCAAATATTCCATTAAATTTCTCAAACATTATTCAATTTTTCTCCCTATATAATTTTTAGTACCATGAAACAGGACCTTGAAAATTTGATTCAATTAGGATAAAGATGATCAAATATATAGGAAATCGAAACATTGGGTTAGTGGTGTCTTTGATATGGTCACACACAGATGCTGAATATGATGGGTGCACATATTAATTGAAATGATGAGTATATATATTGATATTGATGCTATGAAGACACACTTATAAGGGCTTCCATACTAATATGGTATATTGAGGTGGTGTAACCCACACATATAAATATATGGACACAAAACATAGTAAAGGTTATCCTCTTCGTAGGTGAATGTATTTTAGATTTATGATCTCCCTTCTCACTCAATTTTACATATTTTTCATCCTACTCCAACTAATTCAAATCACATCAAACTCAATTTAGGTTCAGTGAATAAACCTTAGGTGCTAATTTTTTTCTGTTATTTTGGGTATTCCATTCTCAGTTCAGCATTTTCTAGCACTAAATTTATATTCAAGGATACTAAGGTTAATTAACCTTGACATAAATTGACATGTGTAATTTTTTTTACTTATATTAAATTTTTATACCAATCATTTTTGCGTCTTAGTAAATGCTTTAGATATTCTATTGCTATTTTTCATTCAACCATATTATAAATTTGGTAACCCTATAATGAATTATTCTATTAAAAATGGTCCTCCACTAAAGAATTAGTACCCATGTACAAGATGATACCCACATTAAACAAATGGTTGATGATATTGATATTAGTTTAAGATGCTTTAGTTTTCTACATTATAGATTACTCTGAAAT
This sequence comes from Viscum album, assembly GCA_963277665.1. NCBI lineage: Eukaryota > Viridiplantae > Streptophyta > Magnoliopsida > Santalales > Viscaceae > Viscum > Viscum album. The sequence goes on from OY728131.1 coordinate 36,789,682, forward strand.
TTATTGGAAGATGAATCTTCTCCATTATCCATGATCAAATTAGATTATTATCAATTAATTTTTATCCCTATTTAAACTAAAATTATATATTTAGATAAAAATATATATTATAAATTGGTTTTATCATCACTAACCATCATATGAACAAAAATATCGTTTGAAAAAAATATCATTTTTGAGAGTGATAGAAATTATTATTTTTCAATATTAACTCGTAATGATTCATAATAATATTTTGATACATGAATGAATCACACTAGATTACTCATCCAGAAATATATCCCCTCAAAATTAATAAAGGATAAGGGGGGGTATTTAAATAGATCATCTCTTTTTGGTTTATTTCTCCAACGATTTGTCATGGACATATTTGTTAAATAAAAAAATTTCAATGTTCTAAAACTAGTATAGAGATATTATGATATATGGTACTATAAATTATTAGTTTAAACTAATCTTGATCTTCTCATAGAGTTAATTAGTCATTTCTTCCTAAACCTATACTTTTCTTTAATTACATTGGATATTGAGAATATTTAATTGAGACATATGTAATATTTGATGTGTTCTCATCTTTGTGAAATGTATGGTGAGTTTCTACTAGTTCACAGTTCTTGGGTTAACACTAAACAAACAATTAACCTGACACAAGAGATGTAAAAAATTGGATCAGATGGAACAAGATAGGAAGGTTCATTGCACTCTTAATATCCCTTTTGGAAGATAAATTAAAATATCTTTATTATCTTGATAAAAAAATTGTAAGGTGAATATGATGAAAACCAGTCCCACAGAACTTGGTGGTAGGACCCAAAATACTTACTAGTTTGTAATATATGGTGATTAATATGTTATGTGGAGTCGTGAAGTTAAATATATGATAAAACCGAATCTTCAATAGGTTGTCCTTTTGGTTATTTTTCTCTATGGGAAATTATAATAGTCTCAAGATGTTCATATTGGTCTGATGTTTACCAACTTCTTAATAGGTGCATCACTGGCATCAAGATGGAAAATAAACCTTTTTATACCAATAATACCAATATTTTAGCAACATCTCAGTCAAATTCAATGGTGTGAATACCCCATAGTTTCTATAAACCAATCTGTTTCTGGAATGATTGGATCGTGATGTGAAATAATGATTATTATCGAAGAAATATCATGATAGCTATGCATTTTATTCTCATATATTAATTTTTGGATATTTAAGTGTTTAGCCACTAACTAAGGATCCATAAGATCTACCTAATATTATGGTTCATCATTCCAAATATATATTCAATAATTATTAATCCCATAATTAAGAAATGTTTAAAAATGATTCTAGTAACGTATGACATTATTCGTATATTATCCCACTATGTGTTTCGGTGCTCATAGCCTTATTTAAATTTTTTATCTATTTGTTCACCATTCAATAAAAATTATTTTTGGGGACAATTATCATGTTAAAAAATTGTTAACCCATAACTTCATTATGGATTTCCATAAGAGAAACCTCACATAATTACTTGGAAATTTTGGATGAAATATATGTCTTAAGTCACATATGATAAAATCACCTTAACTCAACATGAATCCCAAATAAACTTTTCTAAAATTTATTCCCAAATCTAAGACATGTTCTACTAGGGTAAAATGATTTGATGGGAAATAAATTTAACTCATGGACCACCTTTTAAGGTTAAAAAAACACACATAATGAGCCAATTGAGAATCAAGACAAAGAGGATGGACATATGAAACATGATCCTTCAACTGAGGAAGAAGAGGCCCTACCTGTAAGGATTGATTAGTAATCCAATTCCCATATACAATGTATTAGATTGTAATCCTTCACATATATTCCAAATCCTGTAATTCAGACTCCTTGGCTTAATTATGATGGAACATGTCATAAATCCCAAGCTAGTAGATCCCACATGACATAACCTATTGACTCAAATCCAAAAAAAAGGAATTTATCCCAAAAATCATGTAAAATCATCTCAAGTGAGGCTCTACCAACATAGAAGATTATTCTTGAATATAAATATATTTATTATTTGTGGTTCATAATTCCATATCAGTAAAAAAATTATTCTATGGAACATCCTTGTTCTATAAATCTAAGTGGAAAAATAATTTTAAATAATTAATAAAAAATAAGTAATACATTTTAGGGAATGACTGAACATTAATACAACAATTACTCAAACAGCAATAAATTATATGATTAGAAAAGAAGATTTTTTCATTAAATATTATATATTAGTTTTGATTTTTTATATTTTCCCAACATCATCAAAATTTTATTTTTTTTCCAATAGAAACTAACTATCCATGAAAGACATATCCACACTACCAAGAAGTTGGAGCAATAGAACAAAGTTTTCAAGCATGCCACATGGGAATTGCCCCAAAAAATGACATATAAATTAATTTCATATTATTAGGTTGTCATCAAAATATCAAATATAGATAATGAATAGTATTTATTGGAATCTTGGAATGAAAATATAGAACAAATTATAGTGATGGATGAAAATATATAGAAGGTATATAATGAATCCACAATGAGACTTCAGAGGTTCCATCCATTGGAATAATCATTTATTATTAGAGATGATGACCTTCAATGGTTAGTTACGGAATCAACAAACACTATAAAAAATATATAGTATTCTACCCAAAGAATACTTTATGGTTTGATTTTATATTTTTCTGAATGAAATTCACTCATGTTTTGGAAAATATAATCAGGGATGTCTATACTCGTTGAATTTTTTTACCCAATATGTTTTTTCATTTAAGGATATTCCTATTACGAAAATGTTATTATCTTCTAAAACCTATGTCATCCTCAAACATTAATTAATGATTAATTGTAAGAATCTATAACATATAATGTGTTGGTAACTGAATCCATATGAATATTAAATGAATATATATTTACTAAATAAAAAATGAAAATATATGGGTCAATTTATAAATGTTTAAATCAATCGATTAACCATCACAAGTACTGATCCCATTCATTTTCATGGAATAATAAATTAATTAAAAACTAAAAAACTAACAATCATAATTTAAATTTGTAAAAATATGTTGACACATGAAAGAGAATGAAATGGATGAATAAATAATAATTCAAAAAAATAATTGTTTAGAAAATAAATATTTAATAATGGAATAAAATTTTGATTGGTCCATTCAATTTTTCTTTTCATTCTGCACTTTTCTTTATAGTACTTCTTTTTATGATAATCTGATGTTTATGTGTCTTTGCTATATATATTGGTGTCTTTATCTCTTGTATAAAATATTTCTTGATCAAATTAATGTTCTCAATGTATCTACTTATAATATTATAAGTATAATGAGAGACAAACATCATGGAATAAAATGACATATAATTGAAATCACAAAAAAATTAATAGTAATTATAGCAAGGAAGGGACATATTAGATGATTACACTGAATAATTGAATGTCGATGAATTTTGAATATAGTCAAAAAATAAGATTCAAATAACCTTATTAATTCCAATTTGACACATTTGGTTCCCTATATTAAAAACATGCATTTGTGAAGGACTGTTCAGGATCTTGTTACTGTACCATTAATTTTTAGTGGGAAAACCAGAATGGTTCAAATGATAATTATATGCCAATTTTGAAGAGAAAGGTGACTAGTGAAGTTAAAAGAACCCATATTTATGTATTTAACACAAATGATGAAACATTTTTTAATTTCAATATTGATTTTCACACATAGATATTGGTTACACACAATGCAGTCATACACAATTTCTCGTCAGAAATAATAAATTGTGAAATGTTTTTTATTTTAATGACATTGATTCTAGTCATATAGTGGCTGGTCACATAGAGTGTAGTGCATATAGTGTAGCTACATGTAGTGCATTATCATGTATAACAGTCACACACTATCAATCACACAATGGATCTTTCTATATTTTTTCAGTCACAGAACATATCTTATATTCATTATACAAGGAATTTAAGAGGTTGTATCCAGATTTTTTTGGTCTCATACAATGAATTAACACTGTTTTTTTCCCCAACATTCATAAATATATTATGTGTCTATGAAATAGTCCATTTGAAGATGAAAATATGATATTTGAAAATGTTTAAGATACTTTGTGTGTGGTACTACATTAATACTAATATGTAAACCGAGTCATTAGGTATGGATATTATCATATCCAAAAAGTGAATCCCCAAAGGAGATCCAACATTCTTTTCACATATACTCAAAAAAGAGATATCCACAAGCTATAGATTCTAGAGAGACATTGGCGCATGCCTGTTGTAGGGCACGGGGAAAGAATTATTTTCTAAGTTAAAATATTGTAATGTGGTTGACCTAGGATGTATCCTGAAGAGGAGTGCAGACAAAACGGTTCGTGACTTTTAAACGGGGGTAAAAATGTTGTGCTTTTGAAAAGAAATTTGAAATTCATATGATTAAAAATCTATGATATTAAAAAAGTGATTAGGTCAGGGTCAGTTTCCTAATTGTAATGCTATCCTTGTTAAATTTAATTCAAACCTCTTATTCTTAGGTCATTAAAGTGAGTTTCCATAATCGTTTCCTCTCACTTCCTTGGTGAAATTATTATTGTGAGAGAAAACCTTACCAAGATCTCAATTTGGTCAACTATCCTTCCATGTGTAAAATAGTTGTATTGAATATCCTTAATTGAAATGGGAAATACCCAATCAGGTTTTTTATCCCAAACAATCATGAACATTCAATAGGCCTTTTACACATACTGACGATCATCGAGTACTTCACCGCTGATTCTTGGTTTATTTCATCGTATATAAACAAGAAATTAGTGGAGGGAGATTATGATTATTTTAACAAGGCAAAAAGGATAACAGAATTAATATTCAAGAACAATCACACTTAGATATGAAATACTATATAAAAAATTTACAAAAAATTTGAAGAAGAAAGAAATTTCTTCAATTGCATCCAAGAACTCAAGCATTACAATGTGGAAAACCAACCCTTCCCCAATCACTCCAAATGTTTACCCCACCATGCTAAGGGTAATCGAGATGATTGGGGAAGAAGATTGCATTACAAAACTATGAAAAAGAATAGAAATAAAATAGAAAGCAGAAAAGTTCTCATTCTTGGTGTCCCGGATGGAATGGGATAGAGAATAGGATGGTTTGATTGGGTGGAGCACTCCTCCTTTTATAGCCAGAATTTGTATCCCGTATGTCAATGAGTTGTATCCCCATTAAATGACATATTCACGCCTTGATCCCTTCTTGAATGTTGTTTATAATTATCCTGTACGTGTCCCCTCAAAATATCAGCGTATTTAGACTTGTATTCCGAGAGTTATGGGTTTTTTACTCTGAGTATTTATTATGTCCAGTCAGACTCGCCAAATCGCAAACCTCTGGATTAGAGTGACTAAATTTCCCTTTAAAATTCCAATTCTCATGGCCCTTACTTCGTTATAGATGCTCCAAAATGCCTTGATCATCCACCCAAAGAATATCATGACATATGGGCCCACCATGAATGCGTTATAAAGCCCACACCGAAACTAGGAAGAAGTGGAAAACAGTTTTCTTTCTCCCACTTGTGAGCTTCTTTTGAGCTTCCATAGGGCCGATTCCTCTTTTTGTCCAAAAATAGTAAATAAATACCTGGAAGTTTATAATCTGGAAAAAACAAAATTTTGCAATTTATATCAGTTTAGATTATGTTATGGAAAAACTACAGAAATAATGTAAAACTGTTAAAAATCCAAAATGACCAATTTTTACTATTCAGCTCAAAATAACACTAATATCATAAAAATGAAACAAATCATCTCAGAGGAACACTTTTGGGGGTTTAAAAAGATGATATTAAATATAAATTAATTGAAAATATATTCTCTATAAATTCCCCCACACTTAGCACTAGGACTCCTGGACAAGTAAAAATCAAATAAAATCAAATCCAAAACACATATTAATGAGATCTACCAAATCAATTCCAAGAAAAAAAAAAGATATCTTGTCTCATCAAAAAAAATTATTTGAAGTTATCCATTTTTTATTTTAATATATTTCCACTTAATTTCTTATCCCATGCACACAAAACACCTACCTCACATGAATTTTCTCTCATCTCACAAATATAAATGCAGAACATGGCTTTTCTCATCCAAAATCACAAAAGAGTCACCATATTCTTGATAAATTCCTACTTCTCCACCCGATGTGAGTCAAGGACATGTGGTTCTCATGAAGAATTTTCAGGGTTGTTCTGTGGCTTCTGGTTGGTAGGATTTAGATGTTAAAGATTATGAGGACGAAAAAGGACGGCTTGACTCTTATTGAAGAAAAATATAAAAATTATAGTTTTCACTCAAATATTGTCTCCTTCACTTCCCCTTTGTAGAAAATAGGCTCCATCGTCATTCAATCAGCTCAGTAGAAAAAATTTCAATATTTTAAAACACTATTTTTTTTGAATTCTCCAGATAGGCACAACATTCTTTTATTACATCGCAAGCTCCAGAAAGGCACATCTTCTCTTATAATGAAAGCTGCAGAAAAGGCACAGATTTTAACTGAATAATTTTTTAGCACCACACACATATCTTCAACAATTTATTTTCCACCCAAAGAATCATAGAACGAGGTAGTACACCACAATACATCTTCCCACAAACTTATGTTCAACTAGATCATGCAATTTTACTTCAAGAGGAGGTAGGGTAGGGAAATTTGTTTTGTGATGTGGCTAACCAAAAAGGAAATTCAAGGATACTAGGGGCTAAAATGAAGGATAAATGTAAAGGTGGGCCATAATTAAAATGATTATTTTGAAAAGGGGGTCTTCAAATCAAATAAATACCTCAATCATTTATAACACACGTACCCCAAACCCTCATGTTTTAAAAGGAATAAATCAAATTCTAGTTAAAGAAAGCATGGTCCGGTTCTCTCATGAAATGAGTTGAATGAAATGAATATGAAAAAAATGGTTCAGAATCCTCACAGGAATGTGAATTCAAAGATATAGATAGCGAAATATGGCATGGGTTTCAAAAATCATTGTACTTTTCATGAACGTCCAAAAGATTTGAACTTGAAACATAGTCATTTCAACATTCATTTAAGCTCAGTTTCATGAAATAGATTAGTTGAATCATTGAAATGGGTTTCAAAAATGGTGTTGATAATCATTTCAGCTCAAAACAATAGAAACACACCAACAATTGAAAAATAAAGACACAAAAATTTGAAAATGCATAATTTTTTTTAATTTTTTTATGAAAAGAATCATCAATTGAAAATCCTATACTACAAAGGTTCCCTCCTCCACACATAAATGATGAAGTTACCTAAAATAATAGAAGTGGTTTTAACATGTAATCCAATTTTCAAATTAATCACAACATCAAGCAAGTGTGAAGGAGAGGTACAAACTGATTTATTCACAGTGCAACATTGAATTAACCTCCTAAGTGTTGCACTCTGAAAACCTACAAATAAACGAACAAAAGAAAACATAAGATATTTATTGAATGAAATTAAAATAGAAATTGGATGAGAATAGAAGGATAAAACTTGGTTTAATCCCCCAAGTGGGCCATGGGTTTTTACTACATCCAGATGGGAAGTTCTAATCAGTTATCCCCAATTTCAAGGTGGGTGAGGTTTCTTTCTCATGAACCAACATAATTTTTTTTTTCCAAGATTAACTTATTCCTTTTTCTTGAGGGCTCCATAGATAAAATTCACCAAGTCCACCCCCATTGTAATAAGATATAAAATGCATGGTGGGGTTAAGACAATGAATGAGTCCACCTTTTTCTTGGGTTCTGTATGAACATCAACTTCTTTATTCTCCAATGGTTGTGGTAGGTATGATAAATCTGTGGAAAAATCAAATGGAATGTCAGAGTTTAATTCTATTTGAAAAAAATTAAAGCATAAATAAACAATATCAAATTTTTCCCTTTTAAAATTAGTATATTGTGTATAATTTTACTAAAAAAAATCACTTTGATCTTCTCATGTACTCCCTCCATTAATTGTTCATCCGTTTTGGGGAGCTCTAGATTTTCTTCCATGGATGACTCTTCCTTTTCATCATCTTTCTCCAAGGAAATACATGCCTTGGATGAATCTAAAAAATTAAAATAAGGGGAGGAAATAATCAATTTAGTTTCAAAAAATCAAAAGATAATTATTTCATGAAAAGATTAACTCCTTGAGCTTATTTGGCCTCAATTTCTTCTTCAATGGGAGGTTCCTCTTGGATTTGAATTTCCCTAGATAAAGGTAGGTATCCAAAATCATCTATCTTCTCTTCAAATTCCACTTCCTGGTTGGTTACTTCCGTCAATGATGCTGAATCTTCTACATTATGAGGAATAGTTAGATCCAGAAGTACCTCACACTCATTCCCAATGTTATCCAGATCATTTTGATCTCCCATATGTATTTCAATAGTTTAATCTTTTTCATCAATCTCCTCCAAAATTGATTGAGCTGGGATTAATGGATCTTCTTTTAATTTCCTCAAGGCTTCCATGGGTTCTAAAACATGAAGGATGTTTGGGGATACTTTTTCCATCAATTTATCGAGTTCTGGTTCTTAAACTGGCTCCATTTGTTGATCGTGGGATGCATGTACTTGTTTATCTATCCACTATGTTGAGGTTTCTAGGTTTTGAATTGTTTGGCTAATTCTTTCTAATTGGGCTTTAAGATCCTTGTGATCTTCGTCTTCTTGATGTTTCACATTAACAATTTCTTGAAAAAATTCTGTATAATACAATTGAAGTTCAATTAATTCTCTATCCAATCCCTCTAACACTGGGTATTCAATGTTGTATTTAAGGATTTCAATGAGATCCTTGAATTCATCCTCTGTGATGATTTGGATTCGAGCTCCCCGAATTTGTTTTGCCATTAAATTTTTTCTATACTCTATAGATCAAGGTGATTCAATAATTGGTTCCTGCACGGGTGGGTAATTGTTCCATGAATTAAAAAAATCATTATTTGAAAAAAACATGGGAACTATTTTTTTTAGTTTTTTAAATTAAAAATGTCAAATATTTACAATTAGTTTGTGGCACAACCTCACCAACAACGACGCCATGTTTGAACCACGCCTGTCATAGGGCGTCAAAAAAAATTATTTCCTAAGTTAAAATATAGTAATTTGGTTGACCTAGGATGTATCCCGAATAGGAGTGCACACAAAATGGTTTGTAACTTTAAAAAAGGGGTAAAAATGTTGTGCTTTTGAAATGAAATTTGTGTAAAGACCCAAAAATTTCAAAGGAAAATATTTTATTAAATTATTTGGGATTTTTCAAGGACGCAGTTTCTAACGGCACTTGATTCCGAGGCCCAGTGTTCCCGGAATCAATTTCCAATGTTTAGCTCGGGTACGTTCAGTGAACGAACAAGCGAGTTTGCCTATCTTTTGAACCGGTGCTCGGAATTGAAATCCGAGGGCACCGATGAACTTGCAGTGCTGGAATTTTCTTAAGATGACTTTTACCATTGATGCGTTTGCTCGGGAGAAGAAGTTAATTTTTGGGCGGTTAAGTGAGAAGTAAATAAAATTGTGTACAATTTTATTTTATTATCCTTGGAAGTTAAACTCTCTCATGGGATGTTGTTGGTGGGGTCCACACCCACCCAACTTTTCCTGTGTGGTTATGAGGGAGGTGGGGCCCACACGAGCACCCATCATTTCACATTCCATAACCCTTAACCCCTTTGATCTTCCATGATAAATACATGGCAACTCCCCATTAAATTTTGGTATCCTTTTAGTGTTGATATTCATAGTGGCTTGAAACGAAGGCGACGCGGTGCAATTGCACCGCGCGGGGACAACAAGGACCGCACCCGGAGTGGGCCGCGACAGAGGTGCGTGGTGCCGTCGTGTGGCGCTGGAGAGGCTGAAGGAGGTCATGGAAAAGAGTGGGCCATGTCAGAGTTGTGCAGTGCTGTCACACCTCAACGGAGCTCCAAGGGGGGGCCCGGCAGGGGGGGCCGCGGCGGATGGGCGCGACGCTGTCACGCCAGCTGGTCAGACAGGAGTCGCGGCCTTAGGCCACAGTGGTCTTTAAAGGGGCGGTGGGCTGAGCCGGCCGCCAGTGCCACCTGGAGGTGGGACCCCCTTGGGTCCCGCGGTTATAGAAGGCCGGCCTTAATGGACGACCGTTTCAGCAATAGGGGGTGGCACCCCCCCCCCCATTCGCACCCTACTCGACCGAGTGTCGAGCCGCGGCTGTCTTCCGAGCCGGGCCGCAGGCCGCACACACCAGGCTGCCAACGCCAGGCTGGGCCACGCCATTTGGGCCAGACCCAGACCCGGGTCGGGTCGACCTGGTTCGGCCGACCCAGGGGGTATTGGGTCGGGTCGGACAGGGCCCAAACACCCTATTTTCGGACAGATTTGTTCAAACACCAATATTTTGGGCTACGGACCTCCGATTGACTCACCGTCAATTGTGTTGGTATCCTTGGATCGAGATAGAAATTTCAATATATTACACTAAAACATTTGGTAATGTTTGTGTATGGATGGGTTGGTTCGAACTCGAAACCAACAGGGCCCTTGGACGAGAAACGCTTATAACTTCATGACCGGACGTCCGAATGACGTGACATAAGTTATGTTGAATTCCTATTAGTGAGAAAATTCTTTTGGATTACTCCACTAAAGGTTTTGAAGCATATGGAGTACTATCTGGTTTGTTTTATCCTAATAACCAATCGGGCCCCTTGAACGGAAAAACCAATATCTCTCAGATCGGGCATCTGTTTGACACGCCGTCAGTCGCATTGAGTTCCTATTGAAGAGAAAGAACACTGTGAAAAATAAAAAATGGATTTCGTGATAGTTGATGTATCAAACCCTTGGCTCTTGGATCAGACCCTTACAGAATCAAGCATGATGTGTGCGGGAACCGTAGACCTGGCTGCGACTGTGACGACGATGGTGACTGTACATTAATCTTATATGGGTTTGGTAGTGAGGACAAATATACTTGGATCCTCTATGGGTTTGGAAATGATGACAACTGTACTTGGATCCTACATGGTTTTTGAAGATAAGGTTATTGTACTTGGATCCTATGTGGGTTCGGTAGCGACAACTTCTGTACATGGATCCTACGTGGGTTCGACAGAGGAGATCATTCAGAGGGTAAATCTAATCATATCCACACCTCTTCATGAATAGTATACCTATGTGAGCTGATTCTTGACTTTCCATCATTATCTTCGATATTATTCACTTGCTTTCCTATGTGGATTGGGTTGTGATTTCCTTTGTGGATTGGGTTGTACTTTTTCTATGGACTGCGTTGAACTTGGGCTCGGAAGTTGGAGTCGAACTGGAAATGATGACTTAGGTATATGTATGGCCATATACCTATGTATTGTTAGTTGATACTTCATATTTGTATCTTTCTTTTTCAGTTTATCCATTGTGGATTCTGGGAGGCCTTCGGGGACCTCAGGGTCCCTACTGAGGATCGTATACTCACCCCTACACGGGCTATGCCTGCACTACGTTGTGTTGGTTGCAGAAAACGCACAATGTTGATTGTGGTTGAGGCCTGAGGAGTGAGACGGTATACGGTGGTGGACTATCATGTGGGATGTACACGGAGTGGACGGCCGGACTCGAGGAGCTAACGAGACTATCTGTATTCACCCTTCAGGTGGGAGTTCCGAAGGACGTCTTGGTGTTTGCTGCTATACTTTTCAGCTATTGTAATCTTCCAATGGCCCGAAGGCCTTCATTTTTTATTGATTTTGATAATATACCTTTCAAGGGGTGAGTTGGAAACCTTACAAGGCCTTTTGGCTAATGTATTACATGGCCCGTAGTCCTTAGAGGAATTCATTGCCCGTAGGCTTCAAACATTACATTCAACCCAGACTAACTACTCGTAAATTCGCCTCCCCAGCATCTTCATCGTGAAATCATCTCTCCACCTTCACATGGCTATTTTTCTAGGAATTCCCATGCATGAACAGGCTTGTCCTGATGGCAGGTGACATACCCTCTAATTCTTGCAATATATTTAGCTTCTACTATGGTGAAAGCTCCTTTCTCAACCTCCTTGTAGAGTTTGTCCCTTGTAGATTGTCTGGTTTTCATCTGCACTTAAAGGTGACCAGAAGGCCTTGAGGTGACCCTAAGGCCTTACTGAGTTGAAGGCCTAGGTGGCCTGAAGGCCTTACAAGACTCAAATACCAAATTGGTGGCCTGATTGCCTAAACGAGGGCATATCCCCGGCTGCTATAGTGCCAAACAGTGACTGCTACAATTCCTTCTACAGTACCTGCTACAGTAACTGCTATAGTACCCCCGGAAATTCTGGCTCCGCCTTGATTTGATCTCCGGTCACTTGGATGCACTTAATGAGTCCTTACCAACTGGTCTAAGGCTCATGTGCTCAGCTATTGTACTGTACTTTCAGTTGGGTTTGTATACTATCCCATTTACTTTCCAACACTTACTTTTTTACTTAGTTTACTAAGTGTTTAATTCATCTTGTGAACTATGTGGTGTTAGTTTTCTTATATAAAGGCAATACCTTAAATTTTATCTGGATTTACGCTTGTGGTGCTAGTCACCAGCCCCTGGCCTATGGAATACGGGTTTGGGGTAGTCACGGCACGGGCCCTAAAGACGGGTTGTGAAAAATTGGTATCAGAGGAGTTGGTTCTACCACACCACTCAGGACTCTGATAATTTCTTCTATGTGAAGTAATAGTGTTAAGGGTATTGAATGTGGTTATCAGTCCAGGGAGTCCAGTTTTAGTGCGGTGGCTGACGTATCCATACACCAGGACCCTGACTACTGATCTTTGACTCAATGCACGAAAACACTGATTTCATGTGTGTTTCAAATGTTTTCTTTGTGATTACATTGTGTCAGCTCACCAGGAGTATTGTATTAACCGTGATGCAGCTGTTTCTTTTAAGGATGGCCCCATGATAGCAGCCAGCTAGGGTTCTGAACTTTGTGCAAGATGGAAGCCCACCGAGCGATGAGGCCTTGGTGTAGGGCCCCATTACAATGGAGGCACCGGTGGTACCTCTACCTGCCGAGCCACTGATGCCACCAACCCCAGTAGCTGAGAGTGCACATCGCCTGAGTACACTGCATGAGTTTCAGTGTTAGAGACCACCCATGTTCAACTGGGAGACGGACCCTCAGGCATCCAAGGATTGGCTGGAGGCTTTTTTCGACTTTTCAGATTAGTAGGGACACCATCAGATCTTATGGTGATCCTTGTGGCAAGTCTCCTGCACACAGAAGCAGGTAAATGGTAGAGCGTGATGCTCTAGGTTCACGATGAGACATCACTGCATTTGAAAGATTTAGAGAGGCTTTTCCACTCGAATTTCGTTCTAGCCACCCTCTGTGAGGTGCACATTCAATAGTTACAATAGCTGCATCAGGGAAGCATGACAGTAGCCCAGTACTCGTTAAGATTTACCGACCTCTAGAACTATTCCACTGACATGGTACAAGGACCCATTCTTCCATGCTCAGGCCTTCAAGCTAGGACTGAGTCATGAGATTAGGGATTCGAGGATCTCCCTCAGTATTCCGACGCAGGATGGAGTACCTGAGAGAGCCCTTTTTATTGAGAGCTTTGTTGCTGAGCCTACACCAGCAGCGAGACCTACCGCAAGACGGCACCTAGCGGACTCTTCTGCAGCTGGTAGTCGACAAATGTCACAGGGGTACAAGAAGACCAGACCATTCGGAGGGCCACCTTAGGTTGCAGGTTTGGAGGTGCGGGGAACACAATGTAGAGTCAGTCATACGAGAGGCAGACAATGCTATGCATGCGGCAAGCAGGGCCACATGGCTCGTGACTGCCCGACCCACCATGAAGAGGAGCAGCAGACTGTTGAGGGACCACCCAAGAAAGAGCATAGATTCGACCGTGGCGGTCCGTAGGGAGCATGTGGATGATGTAGAGGAGCTGGACGAGCAGCAGTTGGTGGACGACACTTTGGGGATCTACCACCACCACCACCAGGAGGTCCATCTCGACCAAAGGGAGCTGGCAGGAAGAGGCAGGCTCAACTTCTGGCAGAGGAGTCTTACAACCATGGCACACCTGAGATGATTCAAATTTATATCTATGTCAACTCCACCCTAGCTACAGTACTTATAGACATAGGAGCGAGTAATTATTTCATTGCTGCTGCCCTTGTTCGGAGCTCGGAGATTCCGACGGAGCTGTTGGCTCGATCCTTTCGGCTAGAGACTCCTATAGGAGAAGACTCGACGATTATACACTGGCGCCGGCAGTGTGAGCATACTATAGATGGTGAGATCTTCAGTTCGAATCTTCTTCTAATGGCGTCGAGGCCTTACGACGTCATCTTGATCATGGATTGGTTATCTACGGTCCATGCTCAGATCCAATGTATTAGGCGCCAGGTGCGGTGTGTCTGCACCGATGGGAGTAGGTTCACCTTCACTGGCGAGAAGGGAGACATTGCAGCGCAGGATGGAATCATACAGAGTAGAGGACAGCTGTTCACCCATCAGTTGGCTAGCCTCATCCTAGGAGTAGTTGATGTGAGGAGTCCAAGTTTTCCTGTTGTGGTGGATCAGTATGCAGACATTTTCCCTGACGACATTCCAGGAATACCTCCTCACAGATAGGTAGACTTCAATATTGTCCTATACCTTGGGATATCCCCGATATCGACTCCAGCATATCGGATGGATCCCGCTGATCTTCGAGGGCTACAGGTACAGTTTTAGGACTTGTAGAGCAAGAGATTCATTCGACCCAGTGTTTCACCATAGGCATCCCCAATTTTGTTCGTCAAGAAGGCGGACGAGAGATTGCGACTGTGTGTTGACTACCGTCTCCTAAACCTGGTGACTGTGATGAAAAAGTATCCACTTCTGAGGATTGAAGACCTCCTCGATAAGCTCAAGGGAGCATGATGGTTCTCAATGATAGAACTCAGGTCAGGCTATTATCAGCTCAGAGATCGAGACGAGGATGTGCAGATGACGACCTTCAGGTGTCGGTATGGCCACTATGTGTTCTTGGATATGCCTTTTGGCATAACCAATGCTCCAATAGTGTTCATGAGTCTCATTAACAGTATATTCCAGCCTTACCTCGATCGATTAGTCATAGACTTCATCGACGAAATATTGATTTACTCGTCTACTGAGGAGGAGCACGCCTACCACTTGCGGGTTTTACTGGACACACTCTGAGAGCACCAACTTTATGGTAAGCTCTCGAAGTGTCAGTTTTGGAAATGAGAGGTCCACTTCCTGGGTCATGTCATCTCTGAGGTGGGAGTTGCAGTGGATCCTGTGAAGATTGAGGCAGTGCTAGCTTGGGAGCCACCCAGGATCATGACGGAGGTGCGGAGATTCCTAGGTCTGGCTAGGTACTATCAGAGATTTGTGGCAAACTTCTCCAGAGTTGCAGCCCCACTTTCAGCTTTGAAAAATAAGGGGAAACCCTTCGTGTGGTCAGATAGTTGTTAGTATAGATTCTAGGAGATGAGACATAGATTTACTAGTGCACCCATCTTGAGGCTACCAGAGGAGGGAGTAGGGTTCGTAGTTTACTGCGATGCATCAGGGACTAGACTCGGGTGTGTCCTGATGCAGGAGCGGATAGTGATCGCCAATAGATCACGATAGTTGAGGCTGCATGAGCAGAACTACGCTACCCATGTCCTAGACATAGTAGGAGTGGTCTTCGTCCTGAAGATATGGTAGCACTATCTGATGGGTGAATGCTTTAAAATCTACTCTGACCACTAGAGTCTCAGGTACATCTTCTCACAGAAGGACCTGAACCTCAGACAGTGGCGATGACTCAAGTTCCTCTAGGACTA
This sequence comes from Viscum album, assembly GCA_963277665.1. Taxonomy (NCBI): domain Eukaryota; kingdom Viridiplantae; phylum Streptophyta; class Magnoliopsida; order Santalales; family Viscaceae; genus Viscum; species Viscum album. Next base: position 36,805,597 of record OY728131.1, read on the forward strand.
TTACATTGAGATAGTCTATACTCCTGGGATGGGGAACATAGTAGCTGATGCTCTCAGCAGGAGGTCGGGCATCCAGCTACTTGGAGAGGCGACGAATCAGCTATCCACGTTGAATATATCCTTCGTGGATAGAGATGGGGTAGCCGTTACACAGTCTCTCACAGTAACTCAACCATTACTTCAGCGGGTCTGATAGGTACATTGTGGGGGCGTTGACTGTGAGAGGCGACGTGCACAAATATCCACAGGACAAGCACCTTATGGATTTTCTGTAGTAGGAGAGAACGTCATCCTTTTCATAGGACATACCATGGTACCAATTGCATTACAAGAGGAGTTCCTGAGAGAGTTTCACACATCCTCATTGGTGGTACATCCAAGAGTATCGAAGTTGTACTAGGATCTCAGATGACAACACTGGTGGCCCGGTATGATGAAGGTTGTGGCAGAGTTCGTTTCACGATGCCTCACCTGCCAGTAGGTGAAGGCAGTGCACTAGGTACCAGCAGGCTTGGTACAACCCTTAGAGGTCTCGGAGTGGAAGTGGGATGGGAAATATATGGATTTCCTGACAGGGCGTCCATGTACATCTAGAGGTCACGACTCCATTTGGGTGATTGTTGACTGACACAACACGTTGGCCCACTTCCTACCTACCAGAGAGCTGGGCTCAGTGGAGAGCTTGGGACGCCTCAACATTCATGAAATCGTATGGCTTCATGTTGTGCCATCGACTATCGTCTCCGATCGAGATGCTCGCCTTACTTCCTGGCTTTGGAAGGGGTTGCAAGAGGCATTTGGGGAGTCAGCACTTGTAGGACAAGAGATGGTCCATGCCAGGACGGAGAAGGTACATATGATCCCGGAGCGGATGAGGACTGCTCAGAGTTGACAGAAGTCACATGCTGATAGAAGGCGGAGACCACTAGAGTTCAAGGATGCCGACCATGTTTTCTTACGGGTCTCACCTCGACGTGGATTACGGAGATTTGGCCAGGGCAGTAGGTTATCCCCACACTTCATCGGACCATTCCAGGTTCTCAGCAGGATAGGAGTTGTGGCTTATCGCTTGGCTCTTCTACCTCAGTTGCACCGGGTGCACGACGTTTTCCATGTATCTCAGCTGATGAGATACATGAATGACCTGACACATACCATTGATCACGGGGTGCTGGACATCGATGATGGGGTGACTATTTCAGAGGACCCGGTGGAGATCGAGGATTGACAGGATTGGGTCCTAAGTGGACGGTCAATTCCTCTAATGCGCATCATGTGGCAGCATGGGAACCTCCAGGAGAGAATATGAGAGCGGGAGGCTCATATGCATTCTCAGTACCCTCATTTTCCCCTAATTTGTGATGTATATTTACGGGGATGTAAATCCCTATGGTGGGAGTAATGTAATGACCCGTGAATTTGAAGGGAATTTCTTTTCTTAAATTCTTTGTGATTTTACAAGTACTCAGTTTCTAACAGCACTTGATTCCAAGGCCCGGTGTGCCCAGAATCAATTTCCAATGTTTAGCTCAGATACTTTCAGTGAACAAACGGGCGGGCTTTCCTATCTTTTGAACCGGTGCTCGGAATTGAAATATGAGGGCACCGATGAACTCACAACACTGGTATTTTCATAAGATGACTTTTACCGTTGATGCGTTTTCTTGGGAGAAAAAGTTAATTTTTTGGGGTTTAAGTGAGAAGTAAATAAAATTATGTACAATTTTATTTTATTACCCTTGAAATTTATACTCTCTCATGGGAAGTTGTTGGTGGGGTCCACAACCACCCAACATCCCATGTGTGGTTAAGAGGGAGGTGGTTCCCTCACGAGAATCCATATTTTCACATTTCATAACCCTTAACCCCTTTGAACTCCCCTGATAAATACATGGAAACTCCCCCATTAAATTTTGGTATCGTTTTACTGTTGATCTTCAGAGTGTCTTGAAACGAAGGAGATGTGGTGCCAGTGCACCACGCGGGGACGATAAGGACCGTGGTCGGAGCGGCCCGCGGCGGAGGTGCACGGTGCTGTCACACTGTGCCAGAGAGGCTGAAGGAGGCTGCGGCTAGGAGCGGGCCGCGGCGGAGGGGTGCGGCGCTGTCGTGCCATGCCGGTTGAATAGGAGCCGCGGTGGTCATTAAAGGGTCGGGCGGCAAAGCCGGCCGCCGGGGCCTCCTATAAGCGGGACCCCTCGGGTCCCGCTGTTACACAAGGCCAGCCTTAATGGTAGGCCGTTTCAGAAATATGGCCCCCCCTTCACACCCTCCCCGGCCGAGAGTTAAGTTGCGGCCAGCATCCAAGCCGGGCCACAGGCCGCGCTGGTCGGGCCGCCCTCGCTGGGCCGGGCTAACCGCGCGGGGCCGATCCACCAGTGTTGGGCCTGGCCGGCCCGCGCCCAATCGGGCTGGACCCGTACCCGGGTCGGGTAGACCCATTTCGGCCGACCCAGGGGGTATTGGGTTGGGTCGGACCAGGACCAAACCCCCTATTTTCGGACAGATTCGTTCAAACACACATATCATGGTATACGAACCTCTGATCGATGCACAGTCAGCTGCGTTGGGATCCTTGGATCAAGATGGTAGTTTCGGAATATTACACTCAAGATTTTGGTAAAATTTGGGTACATCCAGTTTGGTTCAAACCTGAAACCAACCGGGCCCTTGGAGCGGAAACGCTTATAACTTAACGACCGGACGTCCGAATGACGTGCTGTTAGTTACGTTGAATTCCTATTAGTGAGACGGTGCATTTGGATTACTCTACTCTAGTTTTGGACGCAGCTGGAGTATGGTCGGGTTGGTTTTAGCCTAAAAACCAACTGGGCCCCTAGAACGGAAAAGCCAATATCTCTCTGACCGGGCATCCGTTTGACGTGAAGTCCATCGTGTTGAGTTCCTATTGATGAGATGGAACATTTTGATACATCAACATTGGACTTTGTGACACTTGATGTATCGACCCCTAAGCTCGTGGAGCAGACCCTCCCAGAATCGAGAATGTTGTGTGCGGGAACCCTAGAGGTGGCTGTGACTGTGATGACGATGGCGATTATACTTGGATCCTACATGGGTTCGGCAGCGAGGACGACTATACTTGGATCCTCCGTGGGTTCAGCAGCGATGCCGAATGTACTTGGATCCTACGTTGGTTTGGCAGTGAAGATTACTGTACTTGGATCCTATGTGGGTTCGGCAGTGAAGACTTCTGTACTTGGATCCTACGTGGGTTTGGCAGAGGAGATGATTCAGAAGCTACATCTAATCATCTCCACCCCTATTTGTGAATAGTGTACCCATGTGAGCTGAGACTTGACATTCAATCCTTATCTTCGATATGATGGACTTGCATTCCTATGTGGATTGAGTTGTGTTTTCTTGTGTGGATTGGGTTTTACGTTCCTGTGTGGACTGGGTTGAACTTGGGCTCGGAAGTTGGAGCAGAACTTGAATTGATGACTTAGGTATATGTATGGGAATATACCAAATTAGTGTTGGTTGATACTTTATATTTGTATCTTTCCTTTTTGGTTTATCATTTAAGAATTCTGGGAGGCCTTTAGAGGTCTTGGGCTCCCTGCTGAGTATCATATACTCACCCATGCACGGGCTATGCCTGCACTACGTTGTGTTGGTTGCAGATGATGGACAGAACTGATCGTGGTTGAGGCCTGAGGAGCGGGACAATATACGGTGGTGGACTATCAGGTGGGATGTACATGGAGTGAATGACCGGACTCGAGGAGCCGATGAGACTTTCTGTACTCATCCTTCAGGTGGGAGTTCCGAAGGACGTATTGGTGGTTGCTGCTCTACTTTTTAGCTATTGTACTGTACTTTCAGTTGGGTTTGTATATTGGCCCATTTACTTTCCAGCCCTTACTTTTGTACTCAGTTTATGTGGTTGTGTCATCATGAAGAATGATAATTTTATTGCATATGCATCACGACAGCTAAAAATTATTAAACAAAACATTCCCACTCATGATCTTGAGTTAGAAGCAGTAAGATTTTCACTAGAGATATGGAGACACAATATATATGGTAAAAAATGTGAGGATTATACAGATCAGAAGAGTTTAAAGTATATTTTCTCACAAAAATAACTCAACATGAGGAAAAGGTGATATCTTGAACTAATCAAGGATTATGATTTCAATATAATATACAACCCAGGAAAAGAAAATAAGTTGGCAGATGCTTTGAGTAGTATGTATCATTTATTTTTGAACAAGATGAGACTTGAAAGGGACCCTATATTCATGGATCTAGTAAACATGGATTTTGAATTAACCATGGTAGGTGAAACATCAATAATTTTTAAAATGGTTTCCAAACAATATTTACTAGAAAGGATAATGAATTCTCAGACCGATGATGTGGATTTTCAAAAGAAGATTAAAGCCACGAATGATGGGAGATTGAGTGACATTGTGTACGAAGATAGAATTTTGAAATTCGGAAACATTTTTTGTGTTCTCGATATACCTGATATAAAAATGGAATTCTTGAATGATGTTAAAAGCTCCAATTTATCTATACACCCTGGTAGCATAATTATGTATAGAGATTTGAAGGACTATTTTGGGTGGGACAACATGAAGAGAGATATTGCTTATTCTATGTCTATATGTATGGTTTTTCAATAAGTGAAAGCTCGGAGACAACATCCTAGAGGAGTCACACAACCATTTCCAATACCTGAGTGGAAATCAGATGATATTACAATGGAATTTGTCATGGGATTTCAAAATACTTCTAGAATAAATGATGCAATATGGGTCATTGTCAATCATCTATCCAATTCATCACATTTTTGTGCAATAAGAGAAGATTTACCACTTGAACGTTTAGAAATAATATATATTAAATAATTTTTAAGACTTCATGGAGTACCCTTATTGATTGTTTCTGATCATGATTCCCATTTTACATCAATATTCTAGAAATTTATTAAGATGTACATGGATACTAAACTTCGTTTGAGCACTACCTACAACCCTCAAACCAATGGACAATCAGAACAGAATATCAATACTTAGAAGACATGTTTAGATCTTTTTCACTTGACTATAAAGGTATGTGGGATCAATATTTATATCTGGTATAATATTCCATTAACAATGGATTCTATTCAATTATTCTAATGACACTATATGTAGCGTTATATGAAAAGAGATGTTTCCCACCAACTCTATGGGATTATATTGATGGAAGAAAACTCATAGGCCCATAACTTTTTGAGGAAACAATGGAAAATGTGAAGGTTATACAAACCCACCTAAATGCAGATAAATGTAGGTAAAAGAGTTATGCCGATAACTGAAGGAAGGATTTGGAATTTCATCTAGGAGATCATGGTTTTTTGAAGGTATCTATATGGGAGGTAGTTATATGATTCCATAATAAGGGTTAATTAAGTCCTAGCTACATCATCCCTTTTGAAATTCTTGAACAAATTTGGTTTATAGCTTACTGTTTGGAAATGCCACCAAGCCTCTCTAATGTTCATGATGTGTTCCCCAAATCACTATTGAGAAAATACATGCATGACCGAATGCATGTACTCATCTGTAAAGAAATAGAACTGGAACCCAATATGTATTATTTCCTAGAGCTTAACAGAATTCTGGATACCAAAGAACAAGTGTTGAGAAACCAGAAGACTCATCTAGTTAATGTTCTATGGAGAAACCATATGATGGAAGAGGGGACATGGGAACCCGAAGAACTTTTGACAAAGAACCACCCAAGTCTTTTTATGTATCTATATTCTAGAAATTTTGATGATGGAACAATTTTAAGGAGGTAATAATGTAACACCCCATGCTTCCATATCACACTTCTCCTGGAATAATACAATAGCTTGTGTTGTATGCAACTTCGAGTTCTAACACACCACAACCAATCGAACTAGCTGTTATGAATAGTAATATAGAATTATTGAAATTTTATATATTTTATCATTCAAAATGGACTTCATTTTGGGATTTTGATTATCAAAATTTTCTTTGGGTGAATTTTTGGTATTTTTCTGAAAAATATCAATGTTTGAGGAATAGTGAAAAACACTACGTTATTGTTTAAAACCAACTTTTTTTTAAATAATAATTTATTTTTTTTAAATTTATTTTTGGTTAAAATAGGTACATAAAACTTATATAGCTTAAATGTAATTCACTGGAGTTATTTTATAGTATGTTTAGATATATAAAATTTTATCGAACTTTTTTACATTCTTTTACACACATCCTTGGAGCATTTGAATACTTGCATATAATATAATTTTACTACTTTTGTGGGTTTAATTTCAAAAATCAAAGCAACACGGTTGATATCAGTAAGTAAAATTTGGTTTAACAAGATGAAAATGTTTTTTGGTGAATAGTAACATTTTAATTTTATTTACTACGGTTAAAAGTAATAGGGTAATTAATGGTAAAACAGATATTATAATTACCCAAACACAAATCCTAATTCTATTGGATAAGTTTATTTATACTAAAATAAAACTCAGGAATAATAGATAATTATTTTTGGTCCACTTGGATTAGATTAGGATATCTATTATTATTTAATTTAATAAAAAGTTAAAAGTGTTAAATTCATGTTTTAATAACTAAATCATTTTTAATATAGGGATATATGTAAGATAAATTAGAATATAAATATTCTTTAGTAATATAATATTATTTCCTACATAATTGTATTTTATTTATAATTTTTAAGAATTAAATAATTAAATTTATTTATGACATAATGATGATGCATTAAATACCTTATTAATAAAAAATTAAAAAAATTGATATTAGAAATATCCAAATAAATTTAATTTTCAACTTTTTATGAATTAAACTAATTTTCTATGTTACTGTGACATTTTAGGGTTGATTAGATGAATTTTTTTATGTAATCATGCTGTTATGACATTTACAAAAACAATATACCAAATAGTGTCAAAATTGTGATATATGAGTTTTAAAAAAATATTTTATTATTAATTCATATATTATTTCTAAAAATATATTGATTGTATAAAGGTATTATATAATAATATATATATAATTAATGAACCACTTTAGGTTCACTTTTCATTTCATAGTATGTTCATTAACCAATTATTAAAATAATACAAGAATACCTGGAAAAAGTTAAACTATTTAACTAAGAGTTATATATATAAGATTAGGTTAATATGGTGACCCAAATCTATCTAAAACCAATTTGATGGAGGTTTTCGACCCATACCCACCTTATTCTAGAAATAAATCATATTTTATCCATTAGAAACTGTAAATGATTTTATTATTAAATAATATTTCATGCTTTTCATAATGTGACCCTCTCCTCTCTTATAAATGGGAAAATACCCTTCTCTCAAATTCACATCTCAAAAGACATTTTTATCAGACATAAACTGACCAAATATCCCCTCAACATCCCTCAATTCATATTAGAGGCATTCCTTTGGTCATAAAGTCAACCTATGAAGCCCTTTTCATCAAATCAAAAGGAAGAACCTGATGAAGTGGTAAATATTTCATCACCTCTTCCAAGTTATTTTTTTCTCCTACAAAATCTTTCATTGGTGTTTCCATTATAAAATAATAAATTCAGTATATTATAAATATTTTTATGTTATTATAATAATGTTAAAACCATATTCATTATTCTATCCATCATATGAATGACAAAGTAACAATATGTGCATATGTATGGCTTACCGTCTCCACATCATGGTGTACTTGTTATTCAATAGAATATTATTTGGATGTGTATAATAATGATTTATAATTGATGTAAATAATAAATATAAAATGTTAATGATTCTTTATATATGACGTACCGTCCATTTACATATGATTTTAATATCAAAAGAATGACATTGTCGGTCGTGCATACGTACGGATTACCGTCTCCACGAACACGATGAGATTCATTTCCCATCTTAATCATTAAAAATAATTTTCATTTTATGATTGAAAATAATTTTTAAGAACATAATATCATTCTAGATATTAATAAAATATATAAAATCCATAACAAACATGGCTAACATAACCAACCATTTAAAGGAAATCGAATCTGTTGACTACTGGAACAATGATACTACTAAAATATTATAAACAATGAAATATTAGATTATCATATATGATATAATATTTATGTATATAGTTCTTGTATAATTTAATAACAATGATTTTATTATTATACATGAGGCTAACATACTATTGACTAAGGAAAAGTACAAGGTAAGGGTTAATTTCACAATCTCTTTATTATCCGGGGTTGTTTTTACGTATGTATCTTCAAGGGATTCATTATAATCCATCTCCACGTTTTTAAAGAATTTATTTCATTTAATTTTTACTATTTCCCTATGCCATGGGTCAATGTAATTTATACCCTTGTTTCACTTTTCATAAAAATAATTATTAATGAATATTTCTGTTATTTTCCAAACAAGGTACTTTATGACCATTCCAACAGAATTAAGGAAAGAATGTTTTTTAACTCATACAATGGGTGCAGCTATTTTACATATTTATAACACTTTAAATTCTTCCCTTTCAAGATTATAATAATATTTTCAATGAAATTGTATTTTTAATACAATATTTTTAAATTATTTCAAAACAGATAGAGATATTTAGTTAGATCATATAGTTTTTATTTTATTTATGTAAACATCCGTTAATGTATTTTATACTCGTTTGAAGTTGGTTTATTATGATACAAATATTCCAAATGATACTGAAGGTTTTGTGATATGTTTTACTATAGATGTGTTATTTTTATACCATTATTAGTTTATGGTTAATGTGTTAAAATTTTATATGATATTTTTAATATGAATGTTTTTGTTATATTTCAATATTTTCAACTGAGTAATGCATTGGACATCATAAGTGATGTGTGGAGCCTACTATAGCTCCAAGATGCATCGGTTGGTCTCATGAGACAAACTAGAGTCCTAGAAAAAGGCCTTGACAAAATATTATTTTTAGTCTTGTAATGAGGCCTTGAATATGTGGTTATGATGTTTGACATTATGCATTCCATCATGATGAAATTGGCAATTAATATTTCTTATGATTATTCGATGAGTGGAAAATCCATGTGAATATGTAAATGGAATTATTTTGATTTATATTTTCCATATTATGATGAATTTTATGTTTAAAAGTATTTGGTTTTAGTTTTATACGTAGCCTAAATGTTTATGATTATTTTTGAGTTTCCACTATATTTTTATCCTTACTGAGCATCTGAACTCACCCCTTTCTATGTTTTATTTTTCCCAGGTTATGAAGAATTATATTATGAATGACCTGTAGGGATAGTCTAAGGGATACAAGTGTGGTCAATGGAGACAATGTTGTTGTTGTTTTTAGTTTTATAATGTAATGTAAAACTTATTAAAGTACATATTACTCCCATAGCTACTAAACTAATTGGTCTTTTGAGAGTGGATCTTTTGTGATCATGCCAATGTTATGTAATAATGGACCTACATTGGGTAACTAGGGTCAGGGTGTTACAATATTGCAAATTTTCCTGCAGTTTAAATAGAGTATTACACTACATACCAACCATTAAAATGATTCTAAACTGACCTTTTGTTTCTAGGAAATTAATTTTTCTATACATTTCAAACCACAATCAATTTAGAAATACCGAAGTACCCCATAAGGTAATAAGAACAATCACAATTATGTTGGTCTAACACTATTTTATTTCAATTCCCTGCAACAGTAGTCACACCATAAACACATACCTTCATGTAGATATGATACATTCATAGATGTGAAATTTATATAATAAAAATCACAACTTCTCAAATAATATATATACATATACACCCATATTCCATAATTGTTCACATAAATAAAAAGGAAGACCTACAAGCGTATTTTCCTAAGAAAATGTAATTGATGGGTTTTCAATAGGGAAACACTCACACTAAAACTAACATACAACATGACTCCAATATAATATATCTCATTTAGCAATATAAAAAATAAAATGGTACAAAAATAATTAATACCTTTACGGTGACATAGAGACGACATTTAGAGTGGACTCTTTTCTGATCCACTTATTTCAACTAACAATATCTAACCACTATTGGATTAATAAATCATTAGGATAAAACCAGATGCGGTGAAATGGAGTGTATGAAGGTGGAAATGGTCAAATAAATTGTAACTAAATTGAAATAAGAATGGATTTTTTTGTACTATAAGTATGTGGGAGTCTGGAATAATGAACTGGTGTGGGGGATTCTGGCATCAAGACTGTTTTGGATTAGAAGGAGTGGTTTACATAGAGGCAAATACTGGGGTGGAAGAGGAGGTGGAGGAGGAGGTGGATGAAAAAGTGGAGGTGTAGGAGGATACGTGTAAGAGGAATCGGCAGAGGCAAAGGAGATGTCATAGGCAGTAGAGGAAAATGTTAAGATGTAGATCGAGGAAGAGGCACAGTCAAAGGCCGAGACAGAGGCATAGTCAAGGATTGAGGACAAGGCTTAGTTGGAGGTAGTGAGTGATGTGGAGGAGATGAAGGAATGGTTGTAATGGAGGACAATTATTCAATAATTGTTTTTGTATGAAGAGAGGCAATTACATAGGAATTATTTGGGTGAATATCAACAAATGTGAGGGGATAGACATGGTAGGAGAATTAACACAGTGGAGACATGCGGATAGAGAAGGCACATCATTTATTACAAATAATATATTAATGTATTATTAGATAGATATTATATATATATATATATATTATCATTAGAATAAATATATGTTATAATGTTAGATTAGATATCATGAAGAATTATTTTCTCATTATCATGTTCTCATGAATGGGTATAGAGTAAATTGATATGAGGCACATTAACCATCACCAATATAAAACGTTTTCACACTAAGATTCAATAAATTTATTGAATAATTATAATTAAAATAATAAAATAGGTTTGATAAAAATGATTTATTTTATGTTTTTTCTAGAATATGAGGTCCAAGAAAATATTATATAAAAGTAAGAATCATGTAATATAACGTTGTTTTATATTATTTATACCTAGATTTATGTCATACACTTGACATGGATAGTGTTATGAATCAAACCAAATGACGGGACAACGGAAGAGATAAAATATGTGTTGTTGAGGGCTTGTGAACCATGATAAAGTGGTACATGAAAATCATTGGATGACCTAATGCATGAGGAATGGAATAAACTCAATGATAATAGATAAGGTTTCATCATTGAGGGAAAATAAGAGATCCATTTAGTAATGGATTATGTCATGGTCCTGGACTTGCGTTACATGAATCCCAAAGTAGTCATAGAAATAAATAAATGGGAAAATTTTAGTCATCGTGGAAGGGAAATTTTTATCCAAGAAGAATTTCAAGGTTGGATAACATTTTACTTGGAACTCTTAGAAGGAATGATCTCTATTTTATGAAAGCTGAGAATTAGAAACATACAACTCAATAAATTTTTAGGGGCATTTAGGATTAACATTAGAAGATGTTGTTTTTACTTCATTTTATAATGACCTTCACATCATGTAATTTAATATCTCATTACTAGGTCTTTCAGATCATATAGTTTAGGTCCACATTTTGATAAATTGGTACCATTCTACTTAATGTATTTTAAGACTAAAATTTAGATCATGTAGCTTAGGGTCATTTGATGAGGATGCGTTTCCATAATGTTTAAATCTATACATTCTAAAATTCAATAAATCCCTATGATTTTATGTTATTAACATCCTGATAAACCATTAATTAATAAAAAGTATGATATAATCTCCATAAATTGTGATAAAAGAATCTTCTTAATTTGAGTATACCATATATTTAATTCAAGGTCCATGCAATTAATATTATTTATTTGTGGTTTTCATTATATATATAAATGGTATTTTTTAGGAAAATAGTAACTACCCTTGGATAAAGAAGTGGCAGTGGATCCTCTTATTGAATGAATGTGTGATTCAGTTTTGGTAGACTTTGAGAATTTTGATTATGTGTAACATTTTATCATAGAGTTGATATAATTATCAGATATGATAAAGTGTTTTTATTAATCAACTAATTGATCGTAGATAAATAATATATTTTATTTAAATGCAAAATTTATTTATATGAATTTTTTTATAATGTACCCTAGTGAAATGTGTGTTTCCTATTTATGAGTACACGTCATGGTACAATAAGATTAATATTTTTGAAAACCATTATTGGGTGATTCATTTTTCCCATATCCTCCATATTTAAATGGGGTTTTAGAAATTTATTCTTAAATTCGTCCATTTATTCATTGTATACAACAATATTGGGGGTTTAGTTATTAAAACGAATATTGTACTCTAGATACAACATATTCATCTAAGATGCATAGTAATTTGTGATAATTACAATTAGGATAATATAAAAGACTCTAAATCGTGTAATGATTAGACTTCACAATATTGACATCTAATGTTTTCATAACCTCCAATATTGTTATAAAATCTTTCTATTAATAGAAGAAGTTTCTAGTAGTAATGATGAAGTCAAGAAGTCTAATTGTGATCGAAGGGTACAAACCCATGCCATTTACCCTTAAAGGACAAAGTGACATGTTTTTTTAGAAGTACTCAGAAACATTTGGTTATAATGAATGATATTAACATGTGTTTGAAATATTGAATATTTTTCCAACATTACATAAACACACATTATTGATGACTTCATGTATCGATGTATTCAAATATTTTATATGTGAATGGATAAAATATGATGAGTGATGCATAAACCGGTGTGGATTTCATGAATAATAGTGAGGGAATATCTATATTCTATAAATATAAGGTGGTACTCACTAAATAATCATTTATAGATCAATTAATTTAAATATGGGTCAACATAAAAGGAATAAATCTATCCATATCAATAATCTTATACTATAAGACATGATCTAACATAAGAGCTCTATTTTAGTGATACAACATTATGGGAGAAACCAAACCTGTTTTTCTGTTATTTGGTGACGATGATGAGTCATTTTTACAAAATGTATAATTAACTTCATTGAAATACATTACACCAATACTAATAATATAAAATATAACCTATGCAGTTAAATAAAATTCATTCTAAGCCTCACCTATATCTTCTTGGTCGATAGTTTCATTTTATAAAGCATCCATGGTATTATTTTTGTGAATATGAATTATAGAGATGCATAACATCTAATAGAAACCATGGAATAAAATCCCAGAAATATTTATAGATGGATATCAGTTATTCTTTAATTATGTTGAAATTATAATTTCTGTACATGATTAGCATATCTAGAATACCATTAATGTTCTATCAGGATATTAGTACCCATAGATCCTACTAAAAACCTATCATAAGAGCATAATATTCATCCTTGATGTCAATATAACCATATTATAGATTTATATTATATGGGTATGTACCATTATAATTTAAATTAACACAATCCCTATTCTAACTCAGTTGAGTCTCAGTACATCTATCCAATTATTAGTTTGACTTTGTAAAAAAAAAGATAAATTTCCCATGGAAAATAATTTTCATGGATAAATAAGAATTATTTACTAAAGAATTGTGCTTATTTTGGGGATTCCTCTAAGGAAGTGTACACTCTGATGAAATATCATAACCAGTGTCCCATTATAACCTTATAGGATATAAATTAGATTTTGACCTATTAAAGGATGACCAAAAATATTATAATTTTTTCCATTAACATATGAAGTCTATAGATTAATTGGACAAGATCCCCAAAAGAAATCATGGGGAGGACGTGTTAATGAAGACAATTAAAATTAATTTTACTACACATACTATTGTGAGTCTTTTATTATCAATACGAATGTATTGGGATCTTGTAACCATCATTTTTTGGCTGTGATAGTAAACGCTATTATCCTCCTCCACATTATTATTCCATAAATGATGGGAAATAATTTATCAATCCATGGTTTCGAAATATTGGATAATGGGTTTTTTTCTTCATGTGGCATCAAGAATAAAGGATATTAGAGACACTAGATGGCTCATTAAATTTATTTTGAAAATCATTATCAAACTGAGATGTTATTCATTCATCCGATTGGTATGGGGAAGTCATGTACTAGTTAGTTTTTATATGAAGTTCCTTGTATATCTAGGAATCCATAAATTCCATTTATCACTAGGTGGTTTCATAATGGAGAAATATAATGTATTTCTCATGTTTTATTGGGGTCATCTTCTATACCATTATGGTAAAAAAATGCCAAGTAATTTTTATGATATCACTAAAAACAAGGAAACAAGGGTGTTCATATTAAATGTATAATGATATATATTTCTGAAAAATACCTCAAGACAAGGAAGATAAAAGAAAATTTATAGAATTTTATTATCAGATTACCCACAATGAATTCCACATTGGTTTCATGAAAATATTATAAAATAAGGGGTTATGGAGTGTTTTCATATAGCCTTAGAATTATCAAAGATAAAGGGAATTAATCGGTAGTGATATACCCCTTAGAGTTCCTTGAAATAATGTATTATTTATCCTTAGGGGGTATTTATACCATTATCATTATAAAATACCCATACTTAAATGAGAGGGAATGAAAATAAATCACTTTATTTATTAATAACTCTATTACGGGCACCAAGAATTCAATATTTTGGATTGTGATGATTCAAATCCATAAATTCAATACATATAATCATATATAATTTATTATTGTTAATAGAAATAATACTAGAATGAGAATTTGGATATTAAACCACCTGAATGGAAATTGAATAAATCAACATATTAACATTAATTTTCAAATTGGTTTAATTATTTGTATGAATTTTTCATTCTATTCCTTTATTACTATCGTAGTTTCCATGTACTCTCAATTGGTTAATTTATACTTGTCCACCCAACTGAGGCAAAACCCTGTAATTTCGAATAAACACTTATTAGTGTTTCTTGATGAAATATATTTATTCTTCTTCTTCCTCAATATATATGTTTCAACAAAAAAATTATGTATCTTGAGTCTTTTTATGAATGAAAATTGACATTTATGATCTCCTTAATAGTGATTTAAGAACCCTATTCAAATTATAGAGAATTGATATTGATATTTTTCTCTTCTACATTATCAATAGAAAAATATTCACTCGATCTAATAGATTTGGGGGACATAATAGTAGTTGCAACATCATTACTAAGGTAACAAACTTTATCAGAGTAAGAGTTATTATTAGGCCGAAATAAAACAATGGGAATGGATATGAGAGAAAAAATTTTCTATGATACTTTTTTAATTGATTTTCAATTGATAAAAGAGTCTCATTTAACTTCAAAAAATTATATTCAATCACACATTCAAGTAAATATACTTTAACTAAAGACTAATTTCAATATATTTCCTTATAATGTCTTCCTATATTGATATTGGACATACAATCACAACATTTTATTACCATCCTAATTGAGATAGGATATTGGAGGGCCCATGTTAGTGGATAAAAAATTCTATAAATCCTCATTTTTGGAGTCATTAATTTAAACTGATTTATAGTAAATAAAAATCCATCCTTTAATAGAATGTGTGGATTTATTAGAGTAGCTTCCACTCTAGTAGGGTTAGATATTTGTGAATCATAATTTAGTAACAACAACTTCCACTCCATTTTTGTTAATATGTTATTATATATTAAGACATGTAATACTTTAAATTAAAGTTATCAACATAGTGAACCAAGATTCATCCATTGACAAAATATTTCATGCATATGTTATAAAAAGATATCCCGAAAACATGAAATTGATACCATAATCACCCCAAAACGAATTAAAGATAGTGTCTTCGTATTTATTATTGAACTATAATTCATAAAAAAATATCTATGAATTCAGTTATTATCATCATCCTACCATTGGGATTATTCTAAATATTTTCATTACTTTAGATAATAAAGATATAAGTATCTAAATTTTCCTCATGGAAGACTAAAAAGTGGAGAGTCTGAATATCATTGTTTTTACTATGAAATCATTTTATACAAAAGATGAGAACCAAAAATTACATACAGTAATATTAAATCAATGTAGATGAATATTAAACATATCTCATAACAATGAATTCCTAAAAAACAAAACATGTTTTGTTTCTTTGGATACATGACACAAAATAATATTATTTAATGAATGATATTCAACATATCCTATAAGTTACAACTCACATAGAGACTTATTTGACAGACCATATATAGAACATTTCTTCATAACCTGGTCAAATAAATCATTATAATTAGTGATCTGGGATGATTAGTATATGTAATTATTGGACATATTAGTCATTGTTCACAAGAGAGAATAAGAAAATTATATGAGTCAAATAAAATGATCATAACCTATGAATGTAACAACCAATTACAAGAATATATTTAATCCTAAATAATGACATAATCCTTTGTCATATCAAAATATATAACTTCAAAAAGTGAAAAATTATTAATAATCAATCATTACTTATAAGGATATATCGTAAGCACAAGACATTGGGTTTTCACCAAAATATAATCTTAAAATTATATTTCCTTACTCAAGGATATCTTGTAATATTATCATAGAGTACTTGATCCAAAATCTGTTAAATCATTTCATCAGTCAAGAATCACTCCAATAATATCTTAGAAGACATATTTCCTTTTTGAAATAGGTTCAATCCCAAATCATGTCTATATTTTCCCATGATATATTAATCTTTATCCAATTCATTATAGTGTAATATAATTTTATTCCCACCCATAAAACAATAAAAAAAATATATATTTGGTCCAACATAGAATAGAATAATTCGTTATTTCATCATAGAATAACCCATGTAATGGAAATGGGATTCACAAACATGTCATCATTTTATGGCAGCATAACCAATGTAAAATAAATGGACTTCATAGATATATCAACATCACTTAATTAACCCTTGGGAATGAAATTGGTTTCTTAAAATAATCCTTAAATCATGATCATCATAATCCATATGGTTAAATAATGTGGATATAATCATGATATTATATGTATAATAAAGCATAAAAATGGAAAAAAAATGTTAATATTATTGAAAAATTACTTTAAAATACATGTTAACATTTCTGTGAAAATATGTTAAATTAAAAATAAACATTATTTTGAATGCTAAAAATTACGAGAGAATTTAAGAGAAATATTTTAATACTTGATAAAATTTTAAAAATGTAATTCAAAATTCATTTAAAATAATATTAATTATGGAGGTAAAAAATTTTCTTATAGAAAACATTTAAAATCGATTTTTCCATGATTTTTTGATGCGTTCATCAACCGGATTGTAAATATAGTCAGTTTGTTTTAAACAAAATCTCAAAACTTTTCAGATAAAAATATTTTAAAATGATTCTAATAAATAAAATTTTTATGAATAACTAAATTATAAAAAATATTTTTATAAAGTAAAAGATTCATATAATTCTACTCAGTATAAATTTATGATTTAATATCATGAAATGAAATGTTATTAATACATAAAGTCTTTCCTCAAGTCCCATATTGATTAATATGTGTTCAAACCGCTTATAAAATAAATATATATTTATTATACATATATGAAAATAAATATTCATATATAACTTACTATGTATCATTCCATTCTATTTGAAATGATCCTTTTACTAAAAAATCTTTATTAAAATGAATGTTTAAGAGAAAACTTGATTGTTTTCCACGCATGTTTTTGTTTGATGGGTCTGGTTATTTCTTATTGGACATGGTTTAATCATCTAAAATATATTTACCATTTACTAAGTATGGTATTTATTCATTATTTAATCTTTTATAACCATTCATAAAAATCAATGATGAAAAATTAATTACACCATTTGATGGAGATAGTAGCGGATACATACCCATAGGTGATGCTTCCATTTTTTGATGGATGGAAAGATATAAATTGAAATTATAATTAACCTACATAGAATCATAATTTTTTTCATAAATATTATATATATTCATTAAATATATCTCTATGACAAAAGATGCAATGATAAAATGAATATTTAATCACATCGCTTCGTTTTAGTGGTAGTCCTAGTAAGTATGAGAAACTTTACCATTTTCCAATGAAAGAGATGGAGATATAATATTGATATATAATTAATATATAT
Source organism: Viscum album (assembly GCA_963277665.1). Classification (NCBI taxonomy): domain Eukaryota; kingdom Viridiplantae; phylum Streptophyta; class Magnoliopsida; order Santalales; family Viscaceae; genus Viscum; species Viscum album. The sequence continues at coordinate 36,823,836 of OY728131.1, forward strand.
TAATATAATTATATAAATAATTTTAATTCCATCAATTTAATATGGTTTTAAAACATATTGAAGAGGTTTATGAATAAATAAACTTGAAAAATAATAGTAAGAACACATACATCTTCTCCAGATATGCTCCTTTAAGAAGGACCATAAGGGTTTTGGGGAAGTTATTATGGGAAGGAAATAATTTATAGGTAATGAATATGAATTTTTGTTGATTATTAGGCTAGATAATAGTTAAGATAAATACTCATGTGGTATAGAGATCAGATGAGAGGAGGTTCCCTTTTATAAGGGAGTGGAGTGACACAATTATAATTATTATAAATATTAAAATATTATAAATCCACCATATCAGAAATTGGATACCAATTTCATCTAGTTTCAATAATAGATGGGACGTTATATAAATAAATTCATGATATTGTATTAATATATGTTTTTAGTTCGTTCTAACCCTTATATATTTTGTCAACCCTCTCATTTACCCTTATACTGTACTAATGAATTTTTTTTACTTCAGTTACATTTCATAATGACCAAAAAAGAAATTATCCATAAGATTAAACGTGTGTATGATGATTGTCAACTTGAAAATAAATTTATAAGAATAAATTTATATAATTTTTAAAACTTTCTATTAAAAATAATTCCCAAAATGTAATGAAAATCATTTTTATGAAAAGGAATTTTGAAAAATAGAATTATATTTATTCTTATTTATTAATTTATAATACCCATTAAGTTAATGCTAAAATATTTTATGGAAAATATCTTATAAAAATTTTACAAAAATAATTCATGAAAAGATACTAATTTTATTTACAGAGATAAAAACACTTTTTATGCATGAATACAATATTTTTGAAAAAAAATATATTTTTATATTTTTTAGATTTTTTTTATTTTTATCCAATTTTTAACAAATGAATTATATTTCGATATGGGTAAATAATAAATTTTTATAATTTAGTTTGTCGCATTTCTACCCACCAATCCAATGGATATGTATAACAATCACATTTAATAATAACATTTCAATATTACAATACATTTGGCTTAAGCACGATGTTGCATACTTGGAAATATATCAAAGTCCTAAAAATTATTTAAAGAGTTATATATCACAAAATATTGCGGTGCTAAATTAGAAAACCATATAAGAATATGTCCCATGAAAATACATCAGTTTGATACAAATAACCGAGGATACTTCTACCTCATCACATCCCTAGGTTCTGTTGTAGCTTCCTTAAATACATGATTTTACTAAAAAGAAATTGGCAATGTGAGTGCACTAAATGCCAAAACAAATTCTCTCATTTATCAATAATTTCTACCAGGTTTCCCTAATATGATAGATCATGATCTATTGAAACAAACTCTATATTAATTACTTTTTAAGGAGCAGGTATATAATTCCTCTTGATATGTACATAGAACTGATCTTGTACTTGAGAGAGATTTGGTAGAAGTCCCAAGCGATAAGAATCTATCCTATTATGATTAATAATACCAAATGCACTAGAATGTATAGAACATATAATTCCTCTATTTTTTAAATACCATAAAACTATTGGATGAAGATATTCATAGTAATAACTATTCACCAACATCGAAATCAAGATATTGTCTATAGTTGTCATTATATCATTTTGGTAGACTCTGAGCTACATATATGTGCAATTGAATACATATGATATTAACTTTCATTACCACAAATTTTTTAGGTCCCAATATCATTTATTTTCAAACTTTTTTCTATAACATTAGATTTCAATACATTCTACCATAGTGGTATTCATATAGGTTTATCTGAATACTTTTGTGAAAGATATTGTTTTATTAAAACTAAACATGATAATGCTGTTGATCCAAAAAACATTTTAAATCCATAGAACAACAGGTCAACATATCTTCTAGGGTTTGAGTGGTGCTCCTAGACTGACCATATTTACAAAAATGATATTCAATGATATATTTCAACACTGTATTTAAATATTATTGAATAATTATTCATTTCTTCGAGGTAAAACTCAAATCCCAATTTGATTCAATTGAATTTTGTACTCCTAGAAAACATACCAACTCCATAATTAATTTCCTATAAATTATCACAAGTGGGAAATATTATCTTATCTTAACTAAATGTAATGAATTTTTATGGATATTGACAACAACCTAAATAATATTATTCCCACTTGATGTTTTATGAATTATAATGGTGAAATCCATTGTGTTTTTTTATCATGATCACTGTGGTATGGGTAATGAATGTAACATCCATTTAGAAATTCTTCACTCAGCCTTAACATGATAATATACTAGGCATCAAGATACATAATCTACATTACCCAAATTCATGATGTCTAACAAAAATACTCAATCATATCTCTACACATATTCATAATTATATGAAAAATAGGGAATTATGAACTATACGATTCAACCAAGACATCCTTATTTAAATCCTATGTTTAAGGGACACATAATTTGTTCCTAATCCTTATCATTTCATTGCAAACCTAGTGGAACTCATGAACATTCATCACATTCTTATATATTTCTACATCATTATATAATGACTATTTAATCATCACATGGATTTATTTTTGAAAAGTCATTTGAGAATGTTATGATCTCCCTACAATTCCACATGATTCAAAAATCTATATTCAGAAAATTCCTCAGTGCTGAATCATTTTCAATCCTCCTCCTGTATAATATAAAAAAGTATTTATAAATTAAAGAATAAACTACCGTATTATCCTTCTCATAGTGGTAATGGATTGATAATTCAAAATTTTAAATTAACTATAAGCATTTTATGTGTTGCATTGACCCATGTTTCATATGATCAAAAAGAAAAGGTTCATCGTATGATGAGTCACTCATTCATATGAAACCCTTTTATTAATTTTCATAGATTTTATTCTTCAGTAACTACAATTTAATCAGTGCCATTTGATATTTAATCATTAATATATGTGTATCACCATTTATTAATTCTATTGAAAACTAAAATTCAATATTTAAAGGATGAATATGAATATATTTGGGAAATACATTTGTATATTTTCAAATAATTGGAATATATTCAATTTTTTGTTTATCCACAATAATCTGAGATAAAAATTCATCATGAATAAGTAATATAACCAATAAATTTTAAGTAATTTATATCAGAAGTTTATATTCTTCATTTTAATTAAATATTATCATATGTAGATTTATAATATAAAATGTGACTTACCTTCCTTGTAAATTGTATATAGGTTTAATATAAAGAGATATAACCAATAATCAAAATAACATTAAATTACCCTAATGGATGAGTAATAATATTTGAATAGGTAAAATTATTACAAATATTAACAAGATATCCCAAACTCTAAAGTAGAGGATAACTTTTCCATAACCCAAATGACCCACTTCCGTGATGGACATAGCATAGGCCCCTCCATAGTCCAAGAGTTAGACATTTTATTAGGGAATTGAATTGGATAATTACCATGTTCTACATAGATAAGTAATTGAACTATTAATGGTACCATTAGATGAGATTTATTTATCTACTTGAAAATATTTATTTTTATTCAGCGAGTTGTTTTTAAATAACCTTATTTTCCAGAAAAAAATATATTCCAATTTAATTGATTGATTTACCTAGGTGGTAATTCCCACATTATTAATTAGTAGGAAGATGGATATTATTTCCTCCATGGTATTTATTATATTAATTTTCCTAAAATTATGTTCTTTTATTCTTTGGTGAATTTAATAATTCATTTATATTCATCTCCTTAATAAAATTAAACATAACGTATTTGTCATGTTCAAAAGCTATGTCCCTCTTGATACCATTTCATTATATTTATTATGATGATAGATTTTTTATTAAAAATAAAATTCATTATTTTAACACACCAATCTTCCACGTTGCATTTCCCTTTGAATAATCCAATAGCTTGCGTTGTACGCAACTTCACGATTCTAACACATCGTGACCAATCAAACTAGCAGTTATGAATAGTAAAACCCAGTTTATGAAATTTTATAAATTTTATCATTATATATGGACTTCATTTATGTTTTCATAATTTCAAAATTTGTATTGGGTTAATTTTTGGTATTTTTCTAAAAACATTCCTTTTTTGATGAATAGATAAAAATACTATGTTTCAATTAAAAAGAACATTTTTACTCAGTATAATTTATAGTGGTAAATTATAATATTGGGTTTTTTAAGTATAATTAGATTATATTTTTACCATTTAATCCAATATTGGTCATTGGACATAATTTCACATATGAATTGTACATAAGCAAGTGTCAATCTTTTGATAGTTATTATTTCTTAAAAACACGCTTTTGGTTTTGACAATGGTAATTAATTCTAAATTAATTTCTTCCACTTCCGTGATTTGAATTTAGATAAATGGATTCCATATTTAGAATTAGGTGGTCCAAATTGTGTAAATAGTTACCTTTTTTTATAAATTTTGAATAATTACTTCTTTAAATGTTTTATTTACCATGGTTAAAGGGGAAATCGAGTAAATAAGGGTAAAAAATTAAAATTATAATAATGTTAAATTAACCTAACACGTGTTCTAACCCCATTTTAAAATACATGTCCGACCAATGGCATCCTGGGGTCGATTTTGGGACCCCAGGGAGGCACTTGTAAGTGATAATGACACTTTATATTAATTAAGATAATGTAAATAGAAAAATGACATAAGCATATTACTTTTAGTAGAACAATTTTTTTACATAGGATTTTATATGTTATCTCTTAAACTATAAATATTTATTAGAAATATAAAATGTTTTCCTACATAATTTTATTTTATTTATTATTTTTATACATTGAATAATTAAATTTATTTATGACACAATGATGATACATCATTTTCCTTATTAATGAATGAATCAAATAAATGGTATTATATATGATAAAATAAATACAGTTTGAAATTTTGTATACCATCCACGAATTTTCATGGTTAACGTGACATGTTATGATTGATTAAATGAATTTTTTTGTATGTAATAATGCTGTTAGGAATTTACCAAAAACAAAATATAAAATATTGTCAAATTGACCTAAAAGAGTTTTTAAAACAAATATTATATTATTAATTGATATTCTATTTCTAAAAAACAATAGTTCAGACAAAGGTAATAAAGAATTTTATATATGTCATTAATGAACCACTTTAGGTTTGATTGGAAGGTTATAGTATGATTATTAAATATATAATATAAAAATACAAAGAGACATGGTAAATGTCCAACTAATTAACTAATAATAAAATCTAGAATATAATGTTAATATAGTTACCCAATCCTGTCTAAAACCTATAGGTTGAGTGGCCTTCAACCCAGACCAACCATATCCTCGAAATAAATCATTTTAGAACGACTTGAAACTGAAAATGATTTTATTATAAAATAATCTTTCAATCTTTTCTTAAGTTGCCTCTCACCCCTCTTATAAAACGTCACTTCCACTTCTCTCTAATTCACAACTTCAAAGCCATTTTTCTCTGCCAAACCCAGACCAGATATCCTCTAGATAATCCTCAAATCATCATAGAGGACTTAAATTAGCTTGAAAGCCAAGTTATGGAGTTTTTTAACAATAAAAAGGAAGAACCCGAAGAAGAGGTAAATATTTCATCACCTCTTTCATGTTCTTTTCTTTATCCACATCCTATTTCCTAGTTGTTTACACTGTAAAATAATAAATCCAGTATCATCTATATATTGTTATGTTATTATAAATATTTTATAACCACATTCATTATTCTATCCATCCTTTGTATGACATTTCACTATACATGCGTACGTACGACATACCGTCTCCACGTCGTCGTGTAGTTGTTATTCAATACATTATTATTTGGATGGGTATAATAATGCGGTATTATTTTGATAAATAATAAATAAAACATGTTAAGTATTGTGTATATATGATATAATATCTAATTATATATTATTTTAATATCAAAAAAATGACATTTTCTCTTGTGCGTACGTACAGATTACCGTCTCCACAAACGCGATGTGATTCATTCCCCATCATAATCATTCAAGAATAATTTTAATTTGACAATTAAAATTAATGTTTAAAGACTTAATATCATTATGAATATGAATAGGATACATCATATCCACAACAAACATTACATAAGTAAGAAAGCATATAAAGGAAAGCAAATCTGTTAACACCCGAAACGATGATACAACTGAAATATCATTAACAAAGAAATATTATAAGATCATATATGATATAATATTAATTTATATGGTTCTTTAATTATTTAATAAAATTAATTTCACCATAATAAAGGATGTTAACCTACCCTATACCTAGTAAAAGAATAAGGTAAATGGTTTCTTATCTCACTTTTAAATTCTTTGAGATTTCTATTGTTCACCGCTAATTGCATCTGGTGTATTGTGTACTTCCATTTGATATAAATTATCATTATTATCATTATATTAATGGTATTATGTGATGTATTTGGTGGTTATTAACTTTTTTTCATAATACTCGATTTATTTCAATGTGGTAAGGGTTAATTCTACAATCTCTTCATTATTCGAGGTTGTTTATACGTAATTATCTACTCGGTCCTCTTTATCATTCACATCCATTCTTCTTAAAAATTTATTTCAAAACATTATTAATATTTACTAGACAGTGGGTTAAAGTCAATTATACCATTATTTTACCTTATATTTTATGAAAGGAATCTTGCTATTGTTTTCTAAACAAGGTAATTTATTACCTTTTCGAAAAAATAAATGTAAGAATGTTTATTTAACTTATACGACAGGTGCATATATTTTTCGCCGTTATTATATCATCAAAGTTTCCATTACAATCTTATAAGAATATTTACAAAATAAATTTATTCTTACATAATTATATGAAATTTATATTATTTCAAAATAGAAAGAGATATTTCACTAAAAAAATGTTTTGATTTCATCTATGTCAACATCCTTTGATGGATTTTAAGCTTATTTGAAGTTGATTTTTTATGATACAAAACTTCCATATTGTATTGTGTGTTTTGTGATATGTTTGAATATGGATGTGTTATTTTTACACCATTCATGGTTTAGGAATAAATTATTGTCATTTCGTATGATAGTTTTAATAAAAATGTTTATGTTATGTTTAAACCTTTTCATATGAATAATGAATTGGACTTAGTATGTGTCTTTTGGATCCCACTATAGCTCCTTGATGCATCGGTAGGTCTCTGGTGAGAAACTAATTTCTTGGAATAATGATTTGAAAAAAAATTTATTTGTAGTCATGGCACAAGGCCTTGACTATGTGGTTTTAATTCTTGCATTATGCATTCTATCATTATGAATGTGGCTATTGATATTTCATGTGATTATTAGACGAGTAGAATATCAATGCGAATAAGTAAATAGTATTATTTGATTTTATCTTTTCCATATTATGATGAAGTTGAATTTTAAAAGGATTTTTTAGCCTTATACATTGCCTTAAATGTTTATTCTTATTTACAAAAGTTTCCGCTATATTTTTATCCTTACTGAGCATCTGAGCCCACCCCTTTCTATGTAATATTTTTCCCAGGATGTGTAGAAGTATTTTATGACTATCCTACAGGGTTAGTCTGAGGGTATATGAGTGTGGTATATGGGAGAAACGTTGATGTAGTTTTTCATTTTATAATGTAATCTAAAACATATGAATGTATCAAGTATTTCCATGGATACTAAACTTATTGACCTTCCATGACATGATTTCCTTGTATCCAGCCAATGTTATGTAATAATGCACTGAATCTAGGTAACTGGGGTTAGGGTGTTACAATTTTTCATATGATTCCTCCTGGGTCCATCTATTAACTAAAACTAAAATGACTAGTGTGAGTAACAAGAATTAGTGAAAAATATTATATGATTACAAAAATCATTATCAAGATATCTTAAATTATGAACCCTTATTTAAACTAATTAAAGATTAGTTCATTTACTATCCCGTTGGTTTAACATAATATGTCATATATTCTATCCTCTCAATCTTCATAATGGTTTAAAATGAGAATATGAATAAAAAAAAATCATATCTTCAAGGAGTGTATAGCTAGGTACACTATCTTAGGCCCACTCATCATGCATCGAGTGAAGATAATGTTAATACTCAAACAACCTTTTTAATGGTGTTTATCTTAAGGTGAACATGTTCTATAACCATATACACATTTCAGTATCATGATTGGGATTTTATTTATTGGAAACCACATAATTAATATTTTTCAAAAACATCACAATATTATCCAATAACTAGAGTTATCGCCATGTATTTCACCAAATTTATATAATCCCAATCTCTTAAAATAATTAAAACATTATCTAATAGGATATTAGTTGACCCAATAATTAAAAATATAATATCATATTATATTAATATTCAATACATCTCATAATAATACACTCTTTAAGACCATAATTGTTTACTGTCTTCAGATATGAGATATATAATCTTCTAATTTTATGAATAATACTCAACATCAGCAAAAAGTACTTCTAACATAGTAAACTTCTCATAGATACAATATATTAAAGTTTTACTTATTACCTATGTAAGGAAGCATAATAAATGGTGTTATAGATACATAGAGAGTGCAAAAATATGTGACTTTGACATGTGGACATATGTGAGAACAAAATATGCATAATTGTTTTATAACATAACAATAAATTATGAAAGTTCTACCTAATAATTTAATGTCATTTAATCATAAATCATGGAATAATGGTTTTTCATAACAGAATACATTATTAAAAAGAGTATAGAATCATTGATATTATATCACCATTCACAAGGATATATCATAATTCAATGATTAAGGTTTTTATCATGCAAATAATCCTATAAAATTATTTTATTATACAAGGAACATTCCCTACACTATCATATTGGAATGGGTTAACTCCCCATTCTATCATTTCTATAGTCAAGGTCCACTCCAGAGACAATAGTAATTAACAAAGGAAAATAATGAATGGGGATCACTCTATATTCTAGTAAATATTATCTAATGAGATATCAATCTTTACCGATGGCATTTGAGGGATATATAATTCTCATCCAACACATCACATAATGAATACAATCCATACATGTTTTATGAGATCATAAAAACCATCATAATTTAATCTTATTGTCACGACCCATCCCAGTGGGCCCCGCACCGTGACTCCCCAAGCCCGTCTCCAATAGGCCAGGGGCTGGTGACTAGCACTGAGTAGGCATATTACTAACATGAGAGGCATTGACTATGTACTTGTACACATGAACACATCTCTAAGGCCACAAAAAGATGAACTGTAAAAACCACTAAGGAAAAAAGAATGCATGCATACAACTAAACCCAACCCACAGAGTATGACAAAAGGTAGAGTACTGTAAAAGTATTCTTGGCCAGAATACAAACCCACCGAAAACAAGAGTCTAAAAACTGCAAATTTCAACTTGTAAGAACAAATGGTACTGGGATTGTCGCTTGTAGTCATAGGATCGCCTTAGCCTATAGAGATCTTAGAAATCACTTTCATGTCTTGGTCCTCCCTGGACTCTGTCAAAAGGCTGCATGTCTTCACAAGACACCAGACACGTGGGAAAAGCCCGTGCATGGGTGAGTATAACAATACTCAGTAGAGGACCCCAAAAACCCCAAAGCAGTACACAAATTAAAGGTATAGTTATCTATGCACAATATATGTCTATAGAACCTATAGATCAAACCAGATATACTCAAAACCCAGAGCCGTGGTCTTGAGATAAATCTCACAACCGCATACCCCCATTAGAGATTCTGTTCGAAGATTCTATTATGCACTCGTTCCAGGAGGACAAACTCCATGAGTCTTATAGCTCTGATGACGTCTGTCCGAGAAGTGCCATTCGTCGAGAATCTTCACGAGAGTTAGCTAAACTCATTACGAGCGACACACTCGTGAGTGGAAAGGCTATGGTAGATAGAAACACTCATTATGGAGACACTCTCCTGCTTGGGAAATTCCACGATACACAGATGAGGATCACTACATGGGCCATGGAGGATACCACGACTCATCTGGATTCACCAGTTAGGTGATACAACATCTAGGTATAGAATCAACTCCTGATAAGGTTGGTCATGTCGATACCTGACTATACCTAGGTTCAGGAATGGATAGAGGATCTCGATCCGGGCATCTCGGATGGATTCCTGACTCTATCACAGAAGTCCTGCTAAAGGGATCATAATACTGCATGAGGGAATGATGGATGAACTTCAGGAGAACAATAAGAAGGGGCACTAACCAAAATGAAATATGTCCAAGGCACGGTGAACAAGAGGACCTAGATGTTTTCCAAAAAGTACACGATGTGTAGAAAGGATACACCCTATGTTGTCTGACCCCGGGTACTGCCCGTGTACAACAGCCCCTATCGTGAGGCTGGTCGTGTAGGAAAAACTATGTACATGGAGTTTAGTATGGTGTACATGCCATGTCTGGGTAACTGGGGTTGGCTTCGTGTACTATGGCCATGTGCCCGTACACGGTCAACAACCAGTGTACTCCAACCCATGTAATCTGCACATGGGGTTACCTGCGTTACTGGCCTCGCCTAGCCGTGTGATGGACTACACGTTCATGTACTCCATCCTGTGTCCATGTATCCTCGAGAAACATGCCGAGCTCTTCGTAGCCACATATGTCACGCTGTACATGCCGTGTTGCCGGAAGCTGTGTAGCTCATCCCGTGTCTGTGTACTACCCAAAGTACACGCCGAGCTTCGGGGAAATTCCAACACGCCATGGGACCGGGGTCACACACTGTGTCATTCCGCTCTGACCCTGAAACCCTAGCCGCTGCAGCCAGTACTACACGACATGTTCTTTGTAAGTAGATGTCATGTATTCTGGAAATTTCCAGAAACAACGCCCTTCGCCGGCGCGCCTCCCGTGTTGCTCTGATCATCGATCCGGTCATCCGATTGCCACAAAACATCCTGGTTTTGGTCTCCCCAACACCACGACGCCGCTTCCGTCGTTTTCGGGCCTCCGATCGGCTCCAAAAACATGATTTGATCTTCCCACATGAAGAACGCTCGAAGAACTCCCCTTTCTGATCCAGTCTGATTCGTTGTCCGCCATCGTTGTCGCACCTCTACAAGGTCACTGCAGTGCCAAACCCTCGATTTGGGATCGTCGCATCGTGGAACGAATGCGCAATGATCCATTGTTCGTCGCCCCATGAAGAATGTGAAGAACACACGAGGAAAGAAGGGGGAAGAAATCCAAATAAATAGATTGAGGAATGAACCTCCTCCTTTTTTCGTAACAGCGTTGATCCGCTCCCGTTAATAGGCTTAAACGGAGCAATAATCAACAACATAATGCATGTATCAATTCCCCCTAATCTGCCCAAAGAAAAATCCCTCCCACAAGAACATACGAATCCGCGGATCAAATTATTCGTTGTTGATCCGCGTTTGTCCTTTAAAGTAAGAAACGGGGAAAAGAAACTGAAATAACAAACACCTACCTTTCGAAAGGACTGATTGTTGACGAAGGTGTCGCGCTACCATTTTCGTTGAGATCGTTCAACGTCGGCGCATCGATTCTCTATTTCGATCCGTTGTCGTTCGCCAACGCGTCCTCCTCCACCCAAACTCCAAGTGAAATCTCTCTCTCCCTCTCTCAACTCGCAGGGTTATGAGGCTAACCCTGCATATTTTCCATAAGGATGCATTTATAGGGGTGTATTAGGTCGTTCTCAAAAAAAGGAAATGTTTTAAAAAAATAATAATATCAATCATTAATTTATTTTATTCCTTCTAAAGTGATTCCCTTTTTTAAAAGCCCAAAATTAAACTTTGCATCCGACCTGCGCTGGTCAAGGTTAGAATCATTCTTAGGAAAATTCGTCATCCCAGATGCAATGGTGCCCTCATATTTTTAATTTGGGCATCCGTTTGGAAACTACCACAACCGCACGCGAGCGCCGACTCACTTAACTTAAAAAGAAGTTCAAACCACCATTCCGGGCTCACTAGACCTCAGAATGATGTTCCGTCTTCGCGTCCAGTCTCGAAATAATCCCATATAATATTTAAAAATAATAAATGTAAAATCTGAGACATTACAGTTATCGTAAAACTTGAAAAGTAAATTTTTTTCACACACATTTAATCATTTAATCATAGCATAACCCATAGAAAAGAAATTAGTTTTATAAAGATTTCATAATAACACAATTGAACATTGGAAAAGAAAATAGTTTATGAGAATCATAATAAAATTATCATCATCATATGAATTATATAGATATAAATTAAATGATATCATAATATCATATCCCCTATAAAACATAAAAATCCATAAAGTATGATATCATAGATGAAGAATTACATTATAAGTTCATTTTTATATTTCTTTCAAAACAATGAGAATTTCCTTTTAATTCAATAAATTTAAAAACTAAAAATTCATATAATAAAATAACCATGTAAATTTCTGGACTAACGATAAAATAAATGAATATTCCTTAATATAATAAAATCCATTAGTCCGTTAAACATTATAACACATATTCTTTCCACACTTTTTGAAAAATTTAAAAACTAAATCTTCAAAAAAGATTATGAAATATAATTTATAAATTATTTTCAATAAATTAAAATATGATATTAATTTATTTTAAATAACAGTTTCATTATATAAAATAATATTCATGAAATTATATTATAGGTTATAGGTTTAGAATAAAAAGTTCACTACTGAAAAATGAAATAATGTATGTCTCTCATAAAACCATATTCCCATTATTTTTGTGTAACAAAGAGAAATTAATGATACTAATAATAAAAAATGCATATAATAAAAATTTTATTATAATATATATATGGATTAACGGTTAAGTAGCATATAATTACACTCAATGGAAACATAATATATGTAATCATGAAAATAAATTTTATTACATCATAAACCCTTACCTCAAGTCCAATCTTAATTTTTATGCATTGATATTTATTTTTTAAAAATATATATTTAGTTTAAATATATTCAAAAAGCAAATAAATAAGTAACATATGATTTATCATTACTTTATAATTTTTAAATATCCAATTATTAATAATTTTTCATTAAAATGATCATTTTGGTGAAAATTACTCAATTTTCCATGTATGTTTTTCTTAGATAGTTCTATTACACTCACTATGGTAATTGTATGATAATTTAATGTATTTTTATATTGTAATTTGTATTATTTTTATTAATTATTTTTACATTTATAACTATTTTTTACATAGTGGTGTTGAAAAATGATTTGCATCACTTCATGAAGATAGTTGTTCATATGTACGCGTGGGGGATATTTCAATTTATTATTGATGGAATGATATAATGGTAAAAAATAATTCAATTTTTTGTATCATAATTATATCATATATATATATATATATTTAATATCATTTAAATCCTTCCCTAGGACCATCCACAGAAATAGGCGATGAAAAATGAATCACATTACTTATTAGAGGCGGTAGTCCACATGTATTCATGGGAAATGATACCACATTCCTACAGATTTGAAGGATATATAAAATATTTATACCATAAACATAACAATATTTATGTATATTAATATACCAATTAAATCATTTTTACATTGTAAAAGAAAAATTGGATGAGGTTTATTAAGAAATAAACATGAAAATATCACTAAGAACATATACCTCTTCTTCGATAATCCTTCTTTGAGAAAAACTTTATAGATTATTGTATGAGTCTTTTAGGATGAAAAAACCTTGAGGTCCTGGATAAGGTTGTTTGGGGAGTATTTGATTATATCTTGTTTGAGATAAATGTATAAATTTTTTGGAATAATAGAGGATAGGTGGTTCCTTTTTCAAGTGAGGGTACCAACACACTTTTATTGAATAAGAATACTAAAATATAATAAAGTATCCATCATGTGAAATTGTATCCAAATAGGATAAATTTCAATGATAAATTGATAAATGATCTAAATAAATTCATTTAATAGGTTTTATAGACGTTTTCCTTGATATTTAATGCTTCTATTTAGTTTAACCCATGTTAATGATTTTAACCTTTACCATAGTGAATAATTGTTTCCTCCGTTTATATATATAATAAAGAAAAGTGAAATATATCCCATTAATAAATTTTTAATTTATTATTCCAAACAATGAAACCAATTTATCATATTCAATTTCTATAATTGGGGGAAACTAATTTCAAATATTTGTACAAAACAAAACAAAAAATGTTTTTAGAAATATCTACATTTATGAAGAAAAGTATATTTATTATTTTTTACCTTTATATTAATTATAGTTAGATAAATATTATAAATTATCATTAAATATAATTTCTATATATCTAATTAAAATAATTCACCTATACTGATTATTTTATATTTTTAATAGAAAGGAATATTGTGTGTATAAAAACTAGATTTCAATAAAACCACTCCTATTTATTTTCAGATATTTTTATTTTTATTTCTAAAAAAATTATAAATAATGAATTCATGTTATATATAAGAAATAAAATAATTTTTTTATTTCAGTCAATAATATTCATACCCTTCAATCGAATGGCTTGGTGGTAACTATGAAATTTTATAATAATATTTCAATAGTATAACGTGGTACATTTAAACTCAGTATTTCTTGTAGTAAAATCTACAAAAATCATTAAACTAATTTAAATAGAAATATATCATTAAATATTAGGGTGTTATGAATAATTCTTTGAAATTTTGACATTAATTAGATTTCTGAATACATATTAGGGATTGATGTGTCCTTGTATGATAGCATCATGATCAGTCTTCATAATGAAGATTATTAATTGACACTTTGTGGAACCATTTTGTATGAGTAATTTCTAAACTATTTGTTCATTAGTATAAAAAACAATGACGATTGAGATAGATTACATATGAGTTCACTTAATTTCTATTTATAGAATAAATATATCAATGATTGATATTACGAGTGTAGATGATGATGATATGCTTTAACACATCATACTTTTGAGAAAGGGGGATATTATTCCAACCATAAGGATATTATTATACATGAGGCCTAGGGGTTAGAGTTTATTCCAATGATGACCCACACATTTAGTAATCAATTTCTGGTGGCTTACTTTTTTTCATTTTAGGATATTATTGAATTCCTATACTAAAATATTGACCATTTGACTACACATCATCTAATCGGTTAATCAATTTTATTAGGTGAAGACAATACCTAGAATATTAAATATCAAATTGATGTTCTAATTAAGTTCATTGAAAAACATATATTCACCTCTCAACATCTTGTAGTATCTTAGTGAGAGGGTTTTCTAAACAATAGATCTCACTCCGACCAAACCTTCCCAAACCACTATATCCTTCAATATGACTATTAGTATGGGACACTATTTTATAAGAATCTATTTTCCAATAAATATGTATAATATGTGGGAAAAACTCATTGAACCATATCATGTTTAATTATCACATATAAATTATATTTTATGGGGTGTTTGACATCATTTTAAGGATGGAGAATAAAATCCATTAGATTAAATATTTATTTGGTCACCTATGGGGGAACCTATTCCTATTTATTGCATAATCGATGATGCTTTCATTAACATTGAGTTAACTATGAATTTAAATATTCTTACTCAGTTATTTTAGGGGTAATTAGGGTCACAGATTTCTAATTCTATCATTTAATGATGATTACATGTGTGTGGTTAACCAACTATTTTGACTTCCAATCATCAAAATTCTATGCATACCTATCCATGACTTATTTCCTTTATTTATCTTACAATGTTGGAGTATATGAGAGATATATCCCATGGGATGGTGAATTTCACAACCATAATCACCCATTATCTATCATCATCCAGAGAAACTTTTTAATGATAAATAAGCCCTAGATAATTCTCCCTATCATGTAATAATAAGTTACTTATTCATTGATATTTCTTCGCACTTCAATATTAGGTTTAATGATACTCAAAACGTGAAAAATATTATCCTAGAAATAGGTAATAAGTTGACCTGATATGTTAACTTTTCTAATAATATACACTTTATTCGTTTAATTTAAGATTTTTCAAGTGGTTATTTTCTATTCTTTCATCAAAAATGTGGAATTAGTTTTCGTAGGAGGTGGTAATTGATTTTATTTTCTCGATTTAATAGATAGAGTAAGCTCTAATACATGTATGATAATGATCATCATAGTTCTCATATTTCAATATTTATTTCCCTTTGTTGTTGACAGTGGAAAATATATTCCATTGAAATTATAATGTGAATAATACAACAACATTTATTCCACAAGGAACTACTATAATATTTATATACATTTCAATATAATTCCATAATTCACCTTCTAGAATCTTCATATAGTTTTGTATTTTTTTGTTTTAGGAGATGGGTTTTAAAGTAATACTTTATACGTTTCAATTTGTAAATAAAACAGTAACACTGCCATTTTTACACTATCATTATATCATCACTCAAGTTTGTTGGTTTTCCAAAACATTGATCTGAATTTATAGTGAATCTTCCATCATATATCTTCTAAAAAAGTAATATATCTTGCAATGAAAATATTATACCAAAAAATAGACAATGTTGTATGGTCTATACAAAACATCAATAATTCACCACTTTCTACTACTCTAGTGTTCCATACATCACACCAAATCAATATATGTAATGTATGAAATTATGTTTCAGAACACTTATGTTATTTATTATCTATAATGTGGGATTCCTATGTGGGGTGGATGATGAGTAAATTTTACTAACATAGGATATAAATTCATCTTTGTGTGAAATATTGATTTTACCCATTTTTGGATTCCATAGGATAAATAATAGACTCTATGGATTCATGAAATTATTTTAATACTACCACTTCAGTGAATTATTGAGTTAGTATAGTTAGTTTAAACTGATGCAATAAGTTTTTCTTTTCATGCATATAGTTGATGGCCTTAGTTATCCATCGATGGATTATTTTAATTTAAATTGGGGTTTTACCCAATATGTTAAATTCATTATAAACCATGACAAATAGAATCAACAATACATTTTGATTCAATATTTATTGACTCGGATTGTTCAACAAAAACCATGTTGTTTAGTCAATACATAGTTTTTTTTAAATTTCATTCGATGGATGTACGGATAACTCAGCCTTAGAATTATACTAAATTGGAATGTTCTTTCTCTGTGGTTTAGTATTCAATGATTTTAAAATTTCTATTTTTGAATTATAATAAAAATTTTATTCATTTGAGATGAATATTAAACCTTCCATTGGTGGTTCGTGGTATATTTGTAAAGATACATCCTTCTCCTCAAATTTCAAACTAGATTTCTGAGTATGAGATAATGGGATGTTCTAGGGTGACCCCTGATCATGTGTTTTCAATTGATATTGGGAATGATAACCCAATTATATCAAAATTTCTATATTTATGGATTATCAAACATATCCCTCCTCATTTACATATCCCATATCTTTTGGGTCATGTTTTTTAACCATCGATAGGTTTGTATCAACATTACTTATTGAATTTAATTATTATATGAGAATCATAAATTTTTATTTATGAAATTATAATGAAATAACTATGACCCCTTACGATCCATTAATGGTTTGATTGTGTTACACATACACTTTCTCTATTTTTAGGGAACATTTTTATTTTTGGTACTTATGAGGATTCAAGATAACTTTTCAGTATTCTTAATATGATAAGTGAAAATTTATGTTATGGATCTGAAATAATCTCTTATGATTTACACTACTCACAATACCAATGAAAGGGATATTCATGAATTTCCAATGGATCTCAGGAAAAGGGTAATTCATTTTGGGATTCCCCTAGTATAGAGGTATTTAAATTCTACAAGGGAAGTGAAAATACTACCTCTATCCATATAATAATTGTTTATTCCTTGGTTTTTTAGTTATAATTTCATTCCATTTAATTTTTCTACAACACTTGTGGTAACGAACGAAGTAAAAATTCCCTCATCCATATTAGTTGGGGTTTCCATTATGTCATGGAAACTATAGCCACATTTAACTTGCCTATTAGGATCATAAATTGAATATCCCAGGTGTGTGACATCTTCTACATTATATTAGAAGAGAATTACCCACAATTGATATTTTGTAAATATTTACAAAATTTTACTTTCTAAAGTTGTTAGTATTATTTACATTCCAAGTGGACTAGTCTTTTTTTGATATTCTATCACCCATTACCATCATGTTTTTCTATTTTTTTCTACCATGTTAATGTTGTATATTTCATAATAAATGTACACATATCCTTAATAAGAGGCTTAAATATCATTAGTAAATTCATTTCCTGATGAACCTTTGTGGTCAATGAGGGGAGTGAAGTTTATGGATGCTTACAAACAAAATCTTATAATAGATACATTATATAGACTATCCTTGATTTTTTGGTATACTATCCAATAAACCATTTGTATAGGTATATAAATATTCCATAGTTGTCTTTCAATGTTGGGGATCCAATACAGTGGAATTGTGTCCAATTTAACATAATGAAAACCTTCATCAACATTATTGAGAAGGATAACATATCCCTCATAATGTATATGTCAATATTTTAGGTGATAGAAATGCACACACATATTTACACATTGATATGATTATCATTTCTCTAAAAAAACATATCAATTGTAAACTGAATAATGTAACTGGGATATAACATCATCATAATAAAATTTCCATTATTTTATATAGTGGAGTAGAATATTTTTTTAAAACATTTAGCAATTGATATAATTTCATGATTTAGTGGATGCACTAATGATGATTGCGTCATCAACCTACCTTTTATCTGTGATGAAACACCAACGGTTGGTGGCTGAGTTTATAGAATTGATGTATAAGTAATATTATATGAGTATAATTATGAGGAAAACACTAGAATTCATATGACATAGGATGATCGTTTATACTGATAAAATGTATCATTGAATGATGATATTTTCCATGGTAACCATGGATATGTGTCTAATAAATTTGATTATTTTTATATGTATTTGGGAGGAGCTTTAAATTTGTTATTATCCTAATCAACATATGTAGGAACATTATGGATTCTAATTTTATTATTATTATCATATAGAGAACCTACACATTCATTGTTATCTTGACCACGAAGGGGAGGTGTAGGAAAAAAATCTCAATGAAACATTGCAGTGTTTTGGGGTTGATTATGTTTCTTAAAAAAATAGCACCTGAAGATCAATTCTAGAGTTTAATGATTCTCGAATATGAAAAATTCCCTAGAGCATCATCATTATAGGTAGGTTCATGAATAATAAAGGGTACCTCCTTGAAAAGTCAGAGGTGAGAATGAATGAATTTTAGAAGGGAAAAAATACCTTTAAATAGTCCTCTACCCCCCTCATTTGGAAGATAAATCCTTAATAAAAATTTAAATGCACTGAATTTGTGAAGGTGATCAGCAATGGTTTTTCTTATTAAAAATTTCATGAAGGATGTTTGTGAAGGATAGGTAAGTTATCAAAATATTTTAAAAATCATGGAGGTATTGATATTTATAAAGGATAAGTGAGATTCATGAAATTATATAGCTTCATTAAGGTGGTGTTAGATTTATGAAAGGTGTGCGCTTCATGAAGGCTATTTTATCTTTTAAAAAGTAGATGAATTTCAAAAATTTTTAGGAATGATCAAAATATTTTTTTCCCAAAAAAGGTAATTTTCAAAAAGTATAAGTGATCTTTGTGAAGGTAGTTAGCATCATTAATGCGTTTAAATGTTATTTCTGAGAAAATATGTGGTAAATTCATACTCATGAAGTGGATGAAAGTGAAAATTAATAGTTCCCCAAATATGGTGTAAAACATATTTAGTCAAGTGATCAATATAAGAATCATATAAAGGATTAGTGATCAATAATTTGTTTGG
Source organism: Viscum album (assembly GCA_963277665.1). Lineage (NCBI taxonomy): Eukaryota > Viridiplantae > Streptophyta > Magnoliopsida > Santalales > Viscaceae > Viscum > Viscum album. Next base: position 36,843,920 of record OY728131.1, read on the forward strand.
AGAAAAATGATATTTTAAATTGTGATTGGTTGTAAAAAATGTGGGAAAATGAGTATAATATGAACTTTCTAGAAGTAGTTCCATTAGTGTATATGGTATATAGAAACATTTCCTTTTTTATTTTACATAGATTAATCCCATTATAGTAAACAATGTAATATTTTTGTCTCTCATGCATGATTTCATTTCTATTTATATAATTTTATGACAATGGTAGAGAGGAGTGGATTGTTTAATGATGAAACAAGAACCAAATGGGTATTGTTTTTATCTATCATACCAAAATTCACCCTGTATCTGGTTATTTAACATAGTTTTGCTAATAGTTAGACATCTATACTTGTTTACACATTTATTTTTATCAACGGGAGGGACTAAAATTGGTTCTGAACTTGATCCCCATTGGGAGGACATCATGGATTTTAATTTATTGTTTATTCTCAGGTGGATGACCTCTATGTTTTTTAATTTCTTGATAACCATAACGATGACAATTTTTATTGTTGACAAGTTTATTTTTGTCCTGATAAGGACTTGTAATACAACGATATTCAGGATAAATATATAAAGGGCCTCCATTTTTGCTAATTTTTTTATTGGCGGAGTGGTGGGTGCCTCTATGTTGCATAATTAATTGATCATTATAGTGATAATCATCATGGTTGTTAATTTATTGATTAATGGCATAGAAGAAACCTCTACTTTGGTAGTTTACTTTTTCATGAGGAGGAGCACTGTGGTGGGACATACCAATATGTCTATTTCTAATAGATTGATAATGGAATACACACCCTTTATATTGATCATTGTATTGTTAGGAGGACCACCACAACTTGTATCTTAAAGAGAATGATTTTTATTAAATAGCAATTATTCCTTTTGGGGAATACCATTATGGATGGTTGTTGTATTTTTAAAAGGAAGACCTCCACAATTAGGGTACTAGGAATGACAATTAGGGATGTCTTTTTTTAAAGGGAGAACATCAATGGTTAAGGATTAAATATTAATTACAATGTTCTTATTCTTTATGCTTGTCATCCATGTTATTATGAGATGTACCTCCCATAATGGGAACTCTATAAAACGATTCCATAGATTTGTAAGGGGAAAAAGGGGGAGGACCTTCAAAATGATTATGGTTTTCTATTTCTCATAATTAGTTCCCTAGGTTACTCACTAGCCGCTATATAAACAATATCTGAGGCTTATTTTTCAAAATTTATTATATTCTACCTCATGTCACCATCAGGATATGTAAATGGGAATCTAGGATATGGGAAACTATAGGAGTAAGGTGTTGCTCTCAGGTCTGGGAAATTTCAATCCCTGGTGATAATTTTTCAATGGTTCAATAGTTTGTACAACCAAAACATTGATGACCCCATCTTCATATTACTGAAGATATTATATTAGGCAGTTATAATGGTAGGTATTTTGGTTGGATAATACCCTACATATAATTTTTATAGGATTCTGAATGTTCTATAAAACCCCCTACACCTACCTTGGAAAAAGAAGGTAATACCTTCCCCATTCAAGGGTTAGGTTGTTGAAATGGTTTTATAGGATGATGGTGACAACTACCCTTTACTAGAATACCATTAACATGCCAACTATGAGGATTTATCTCCATTCAAATTTTTAGAGTTCATATAGATTTGGATAATAAATTCTATGCTTATACTCTAGAATTTTTTTTAATAACAATGTTTTGAGTCCTTGGGTTAAAAATAAACTTCATCGAGGCTCATATGCAATTGTAATCTTTGCAGCTAAGGCATATATCTGAGGGACCATTAGTTGGCTATGAATAGTGACCATAGTTCTTTATAAAATACTTGTCTCTTAACTAGATAATTCAATGATTATATTTTCAATGACTAAGTAATATATTTATATTTTATTAGAGAATATGTGATAGAAAACATAAAGAGGAAACTCATCAGTGGAACATCATAAATTATAGTGCATTACTAGTATTTCTCTTAAACAAGTAAATGATCTCACTCTGGATAACACATTTTTTATTTCCATCATTTTTACATCAATTTTTTTTTTACTTTTTATACTATTTGATCACATTTTGAAGTAAAATCACTATTATAATTAGCTAGTGATACTTCCAATGTCACACATTGAAACTAGGTGCATGATTAGTTGAATCATCACATGAAGGGGCTTATTGTGTTATTTGGGGTTTTATTATAGATTTAAAGCATGCTATTGAAATACTATCTAGTAAATATTTTATTATCCCTTATTAATAATTTTATTGAAAGACACATTTAGTCATTATGGAGACAATATATATCATAGGTTCTATATATTTCCCTTTATTGATTGGTTAATTACACAATATTTTAAATCCATACATTTTTGAACTATAGATTTAATTTATATCCTTAGTGGTAGGGTGATACATGGATTTTTGGATTTCACCCATGTAGAGATATAATTAGATATAATTATAAAGAAAAACACAACCCATGTAGTTCAGTAACACGTATGAATGCATGAAATATCATTGATGGTCATTTTACAGGGACCATTATTGTGAATCTTAATGTCTTACATCTAGGATTGTTTTAAATTATAGTTTTAGGTCATTTGACTAAGATAACTTCCAATAATTTCCAAGTCACGAGTAATGAAATAATAGGTAAAGGTGATTATAAATTTTTGATGTGGGATTTACTTATAAGAATCTATTTTGGATTTAACCTAAGACATGGGTTAGGTGATTGTATACTGGGGCTCACAATAAGTTATAGTCTCCCCGATTTTTGTGTCCCACTGACCGGATTTGGAGTATCAATAAAGAGATAAAACAATTATTTTGTAGAAATAGTTTCAAATCAAAACATCCATGTTTAGTGTAAAATATAGGATGGGGAGAAAGGGATCAACCGGTTGGATAAATTTAAAAATCCCCATTATCATGTGAATTCATGATTGACACTAATAATAAGATCGATTAGTTATGGAGTAAAAATAGTTTATATCTTTCAAATTTTGACAGACTACAATTATTAATGGACTATGTTATAGGGGGAACCACAAGAATGTGGAAATTGTTATGGCCATGTATATGAGGCTTCCATGGAGGAGGCCAAAGTGATATGTATTATTATTATTGTAAACCATGTATGAGGGTATCCATAATGCATTTTTTTGGGTTTGAAACATAGCATGTGGGTTTTTATAATGTTTCTTTCTTCACATGGATGGAAATAATGATTTCAAATGAGGTATAGGAACAAGGTAGGTTTGGATATCAGGTTTACTAACAAGATGAATAGGGAAACTATGTGTAGACTATACTACTAGGAAAGCCTTCATTCCATGGTTTCTTGATTTCCATTGGTGACTAAACAGGCTGAAAATATGAATTGGATGCCTAGAAAAATTTATTTCTAACTATTTTTATCCTACTAAAGTAGAACCTTAATGGAATCCCATTTGGTTTTAGGTGATTAAAAACTATAGTGGAGCATAGTTGGATTTGGAGTGAGGTCGCATCCTTGAAATCTTATCCTGGTAGCTTGGGAGAAATTGAAACATAATAGAACCCCTAGATGGTCTAGGTGAAATAGTTCCCCAAATGGATAATCCAGTTTGTATTAGAGAAATGAGTCCCTAGTATAACAATTTTATGAGAGAATAAATAAACCATGGAATATTGAGTCAAGATTAAAGTGGTCCTTTAGAATGGATCTGAGTGTCAAAAACCATTGTTTGAAAAACAATACCCCGATTTCAAATTATTTTTCATAGGTATAACATATAAATTCACCAAAATGTGAAATTATAGTGGTTGGGAATGGAAATAATAATTATTGGTTTTTTGTTTTCACTCTCTTTCCCTTTGGTACATTCATTTATAGGTTCATCATGATTCATGAGAAAAACAAGCATCTAGGTCTTTTATAGGAAAAATAAACCTTTCCACCCATGTTGGAAAGCCAACCACTCATAACAACTTTGGTCACCATAGTTATCCTATCAAAATTCATTGGACTTTTATGAGGTGTTCAGGTGTAAGTTCACATAGGTTGGCTTATAAGGAAAATTATAGGTTGGGTACTATAAGTACGGGTGTGAAAAAGTCTTGTGGGTGTGACATAGGCTTAGTATACATGGGTAGAGAGTCAAAGGTTCATGAAGTCTACGAAAGCTATAATATAATATTTTTATACAAATGGTTAAAAATAGATATAGGTTCCACACCATTGGCCACTGGTAGTTCCATTGAACATTTTTTTACTTTATTCACTATTCAAGCTTTGAAAAATATCAAACAGAAAAATTTAAATTAAAAAATTACATAGTTGGTCTATGTTTTATTTTTTAATTAATAAAACTTATATCGTCATATAAAATCATTAACCAATGAATTATATGGAAATATAATTTTCATCCCACCAGTAACATCATAATATTTTCAATGTAAAATGTTCCAAAAAGTGAAAAAAAATTAACATTATTATACATAAATCAATAAATATATCATGGATAACCTATGTTAAAATGAAACCATTTTTATATAAATTACATATATCATATCATAAAATAAATCACTGAGAAGTTTCTTGAAATATAGTTCAATGGTCTTTAAAAGGGGATATTTTTAAGGTTATTAAATTTTTAAATAATAAATAATGTATTGACTATAATAAAATAATGTGATTTAAATGCTTAAGGGAGATGATATTGGTGGGGGATCTTGGAAAAAACCTATAAAAAACAATAATTTTATAAGTGGGCATAAATAAAGTTGAAAGTTGGAGAAAGACAAGTAAATACTCATAAAATAATTAAAATAAACCAAAAGGAGAATGAATATAAATTTTATGAAAATCTTCATAAAAATATATGGAAAGTGAATGAGTTTTAAATATATTTTGAAATCACGTTTTCATATCATATAATAATCAATAAAAATGAGATATTAAAATCATAATATCCAAAAAAATATATAACATTTTTAATAAAAATACAGAAGTCAAAAAAATATGAAATAAAAGATAAATGGGAAAAAACAAATACTTCAACCCCATAAGAGATATAATCATTATAGGATAATTTTATATTTTAATGAGTATTTATTTTTCAATAAGAAAACTACAAAATAACCGACCTATATTTATTAAATCGATATTCTCCATGTTTTCACAGCTATTTATGTTTTTTTCTTTTATTACTATTCAAAATTATTTATTAATGTACCATCAAATTTAATGAATTGTGAGGATATATAGTTCAAATTACTTCTTTTTCATTTCAATTTCATTATATTGATCAATTTTATTTATTCATTATTTATATTACGAATATATTCTTATAAATTCAAAATATTATTCAAACAAACATATGAAATAAAAAATATACTCATATTAATAGATTTTAATTTTAATTTTTTTTTTCATTTTCATATTGTAGTTTGACATATTTGTTATGTGAATATCGGTATAGTAGGTTTATGATGGAAATACAAGGATGTTGATTGGGTGTGAAACCCATCCAGGGAATATAATTTATACTGACAACCTTGAAAATGCCACTATAGTTCTATTAGACTATGAATGAGAGACTCCCCCAACACCAGGAGTTCAATGGTTTCAATATAGACCTAAATGTCCCAATTTATTTTTCATGGTGATCTAAGCACCCAATTCTAAGTGGATATGTCTGTAAAAAAATCATTTTTTGTTATTTATACTTACCCATTCTCATTTCGAGTTTCATGACCATCCCATCATTTATTGAAAAGTTAAACATAATATTCCTTGTTTCTCAATCAATTGATGTTATATATATTTAGATAGATCACTATAGACAAGGATAATTATCATCATCCATCAATTTTAGTTTTTCATCACTACATCACTGTTATCAAATTTAAATCCATCAATTGGGGTTATTTTATATCTATTTCCTTCTTATTTTTATTATTGAGTTGATCCATCAATATTGGAAATGTTAATGTCAACTATTATTAGGTTGGTGGATATTATTTTTAATAAAAATTTCTTATATTTTATATTGAATGATTATAAAAAATATTGTAATCAAAATGGATAGAAACCAAAATATCTCCCTTACATCTTGAGTGATGGATAAAGGCTATCTGGCCCCTGAAATATCCCCTAATACATGAAATATTTTCAATCAATCATCATTAGCCATTTAAAAATTGTATAATTATGATTAAATATAAAGGTTATAGATTTTAGGATATTTCCATGCTTATTATATGTTTTAGGGAGTCTTAAATACACCTTTTGTCTTTTCATGATGATAGAAAGCTCTCATATAGTTTAAGATTCAAGTGAAATTGACTTGGTATTGGACTTTGGTGTGACTAGTACACACATTTGTATGAAAATAGATATTTTTGGTATTGTTTGGGATTTAAATACTTTCTAATAATAGTAATAACAAGATAATTTTATTCAATGTGTAAAACACCATGGTTGTGGTTATCCACATGGGCATTTTGGATTTTTGAGACCAATCCATATGGTGATCATTCGTTAACCAATGATTTTGTTTATGATTACAGTGACTATTCATTCACCTCATTTATATTATAATTTTATTGATAATCTTGTAACTCTAAATTATGTTTTATTTATGGTGATTATCCTTTACATTTTGATTTGATTATGATTATGATGAATTTTCAATCACCATTGGTTATGTTTATATTCATAGTGAAAATTCAGACACCTTTCTTATATAATAACTTATATAGAAAATCCTTTCACCATATTCATTGATTATGACTATGGAGATAGAAAATTCACTAGGTTTTTATTTCTTTTTGTAGTGATAACCTATTCACTAATTATATTTCTCATGTTTCAAGTTACAACCTGCTCACTGATGGATGTCATTAGAGTAGTGATCAATCATTCACCAATACTTATTATTTTACAGTGATGACCCATTCACCATTATAGTATGTCAGATATTGAAAATATGTTATAAATTCTATTTATAGTTTCAATAATCCATCCAACTTATTATGAAAAGTCTTGATAAAATATTCACTCTTTTATTGATTATAGAGATAACCCATTCAAAAAAATATTTTTGAGATGGTACTAATTCATTTTTATTTTCATATGATATGATGTGATATGTTAATTACCTATTCAGTTAATTATGAGTTAGGATTTCTAGATAAACCATACTCATTATTTCCGGTGGCACTCTATTAAGTCATAACATTACTACAAGCGACTTCAGGCAATCTATATTTTTTTTATGATTACAAGGTTATAGTACTCATCCAATTTTAATACTAACCAAGAGAGTTATATATGTTTTTCTATATTGATTTATAGTATCCATATGACAGTTGAGATTACATTTCTGAATATTTTATCAATACATCATATTATGTATTCATACATATATCATTATGGGTACTTAGGAACACTGTTGATGGTGACATGTTGAGCATTATTTGTCACATCATATACATTTACCATGGTGGGATGGAAGAACTCATAATCAGAAAAACAAGTAAGGGTAATGGTCCTGGATTAGTTTTTATAGTTGAATGGGTATCAGAAATTTGATAAAATACCAGGAAAAGGATAAGAAAAAATAATTATTTTATATGTAAATTTGATTTTTTTTTTAAATTCAAATTATATGATAAACCCATGAAGCTATCCTAAACATTATGTATTCGTTGAATAAAATTAAACTTATTTTATATTTTTATGATATAAAATTATGTATTTTATTATGGTTTTCTTATCACTATAATATCTATATTATATTTCTGGGTTGTAGTTTAGGTTTAGGTTAATTATATTTTTGATTAGAGTAATTGTATGTTGCATATATTATCCCCAAAACATCGATAGAACCACAATATTAGACAGAAAAATATATATTATGAATAGGTACACAGATGGATATGTGGTTTTCCAGGCCATGACAATGATAGTTGCTGATAAAAGTTGGCTAAACTTTTGATAAACCATATGCTTGTGTATTGCTCACACAATTATAGGTAAACTTTTTTTATCTGGTATGGTATTACTGTTATTTTTTGTAATGTCCTAATTTTTTTGTTATAAAATAATATCGTGCATAATTTAAATTTTAATTCCATACTCATAGACTCAGGTGGATAAAGGTTGTGATTTCTTTCATTATATTAATCAAATGGGATTTAAGTGACATCTATTAACTGATATCTTAATGAATCCTGAATATTTAAATGGTTTAGTTACCAAATGTATCAGTAATAAGTTGTTCACTATTTTCATTTATATGATATTAGTTACACTTTAATTGACGGAACAACAACTAATAATTTTTTTTACAATTATTGATGAATTATTATATGAATATGAGGTGTACTATTTACCTAATTCTTATACATTATTGGATAATGAGGGAACATCCCAATTTGGTTGATACCTTCATTTATCGGGCATTCATAGAGTGTAATGATGTGTTTTTGGAACATATTTACATAGAATATTTTTTGAAGAAAAACAATAGAGACATTATTATTCATAGATTTGGTATTTTAAAGATATTTCATTGTGCATACATCTAATGAGTCATTTGTAGGTGGCTATGAGCATTAACTGTCAACTCGAGAACTAAATCCTCTTATACATAAGTACCTCATATGGAAGAGGGGATCCAGGTGAGCATATTATAATGAGTATAGTTGATGAGAAAGGGGGCTCTATGAGATAGTATATCCATATCAAACCATATGTATGAGATTCAATTACAGAATCCACTATTATTTCTAAGTGAGGGGGGACCACATTCTTATCGGTTTAGGATTGATTACCTCTAGGTTATCTTTAATTAAATCAATACTCCTCTTGATAAGAGTTTTAACATTAATATGTAACTACTATAGAGTCCTATGAAGTGATGTTATAAGGTTCAATCCAATGTTGATAGTTATATGAGCATACCCAATAATGAATTTCTTGATATTTATTTCAATGAGTCATTTGTACATACCTTGAAGAGGGGTATAACACAAAATTTTATGCATTTGGAAAAGAGATATAAACCTATGATCAACTACATGGATTTACTTATAGAGTTAATTAATTTTCGTTAATTATTGATAGTTAAAGGGCTATGGGATTTTAGTTAAATTAAGTGGTAATAATAATTGTTATTAGAGTTCATGTGAATAATATTCACTTGACATATTTTTTAGATATCATTAACATATCTCACAAATATAAGAGGATCTTGGTTGAGGATGGTGTTTTAGGACTGGTTTATCATTCAAATAGGTAATGTGAATATTTCTTGAGCGGAAGGAAGTAAAGATTATATAGTTACACTTGGGAATATATAATTATGAGAGGTAGGGATAGGGTGAATCAATTCCCTTTTCAGGTAGGATTACTATGGAGTGTTGTTAATGCGGTCATCTATGGAATATTCTTCTCAGTTATGGTAGTCCACCAGAGGAGTTTAATTCAAATAGATATAGGGGAACCTATTCATATTTTCTAGTAATATAAGTTTTCTTTGTAGTTTATGTAGTACTATTAATAACAAGGGATATAGAATTATGCTTGAATCATTCGATCAGAGCTGTAGCCATGGTTTATGTGGGTGTTATAAACATAGAGAAGGTGGTGGTGACTAGGGAAAGTATTTTTAATATTTGAAAGGTGGTAATATGTAGTATATCCAACTATCATGGGTGTAGAAAATGGTATTTTATCTTGTATGATTCAATAAATTTAGAAGACTCCTTACAATATTATAGTGTGGATATCAAAAATATGAATAATGACTATACTGACATCTATCCTAGAATATATTTATTTGATTTGTATATGGAACACTCATTTTTTATAATTTATTTTATAGTGATTTAGTATTGATTTTGGATCATCTAATAGGGGTGTTAACTTTTTGTGCACTCCTAACTGCGTAAATCATTATTTTTTAAAGGTTTATAAAATTTTAATCTATAATTTGTACATACAGGTATCTTTGGTATTTCATAATATCATAAATTTTCCATTTGAATTTGATCCTTTGGGTGTATTGGAAGAATCATTATTGATAATACATCTACTGTTATTAGGCATTATTTTTTTCCTCTTCCAATGTAGGAAATTACAAATCATTTAATTTGAAGTGGGATTAATAATATGGTTATTCTATGTATGACCATTAACATTTGGTATGATCATGACCTTGTTTTCAATCATCTATTTTCAAGAGGAGAAAATATAATATGCCTTTCTATTATCATTGAAAAGTTTTAGTATGTATTTTTAGTGTAATTAAAGCGTGATTCATTCAAGAGAGTGGTTGAGTTTACTAAAAAAAATTTGGGTGAAATTTTCATATCCATTTCTATATAGAGGATAACTCAAGATGACCTCAGGAGAATTAATTTAATATTAAATTATTCTGTAGTATATATATTTATTCATCCAATCACTTCATATTGGGATACAATTATGTTTTTATCCTATTAGGGTGGTAGTACTTTTCATTTATGTATAGTCAATCAGGTATTAAATTTGGTTATCCCTAAGAATCAGTATCCTCTTCATCACATAGATGGATTATTAAATCCATTTAGGGGAGCTAGCTAGTTCTTCAGGATTTAAGTATGTTTTGGATATCACCAATTGTATGTGAGGATAGAAGTTATTCACTATTATTTTTTAGTAGAATAAATGTATCATATGATGTTTTGGTTTTATTAACTTGTTTGTTGAATTTGTTAGGAATATTAATTCTCTTTATTGATATGATTTTTCAATAGTATTCCAACTTTTTTTTGATTTTTTTCCTTCATCTTTGTATTATCTTATATATGGAAGGATCAAATATGATATCTATATATTGTCTTGAGTGCACTAAGAGGTTATTTTATTTAAACCAATCTTTGAATTTGTCATTTCTCTATTATAATCTTATTCTTATTAAGAAACTTGTTATTAGAGGATGGTATATTTGTAATCCCCAAGAAGGGGGATGTCATGGTTTTTTGGCAGTAGACACATAATTTATTTGGGATCCATATCGTCATTTGATTAGATAGCTAATATTATATATATATTCCATATTTTTCTATATCTTCTAATTTTATGACATCCCTGAATAAGAAGGGAGTGATGTTTGAGTGCTATGATAATAATGATAGATCCTTCTAGGAGATGAGTGTATCATTGATCACAATATTAATAAGAGAATTAATTGTTTTTGTAATAACTATATCTTATATTTTATAGCCTAAATAGAAAGGATAATAGTTTCTTTAATAAAATATTGATGATTTTTCACTTACATGTCCTATATATTGAGTTCTCATGAGAAGAAAAACATAATAAATGATTTATATTTATTGTTGGTTGTGTATTCAATAAATATTTTAACAACCATCTACTTCGAAATTTATTAATGTCATTCAACCACTATATGTAGTTAAAATATCAATTTTTACACTGTTACATGAAACATTGATAGAGAATGTGGTTCAAGTACCGTCGATAATTAGAAAATAATATGGTTTACAACCTAATTTTTTTTATTTTTTTTATAATATGATATGTAGGATGATTTAGTCCATGGTAGTTCAGGAGGATAAAAATGATTACCTATTAATAATAGTATTATTTTAGTAGTTACTTGATATATAATAGATTCTTGAAAAGTGATTACCTCATAGATATGATTATCATTGCATCACATTTTGTTCGATTGAAAAATAGATTGATGGAAGTATTTTAATTTTGGTTGACACAGGAAAACAAATATATACACACACAATCACATTTATGGGGGATACATCACTAGAATAGAATAAGAAATATTATGGGATCTTATATGTCTATATACAAGTTGTATCCATAATTATAATGTCTGAGGAAATAATGTTGGATTCTCACACATAAGGATTGGGTTTTCACCTTATGTTGAAACATATTTAAAATGATATTAAGTAATAGTTTTGGTGGACCTAGATAACAATGTACATCACTTGGTTTATTTCAGGGTGCATCACAAATAAATAGTTGAATGATATTATCCAAAGACCCATATAAATTATTCACCTATACCACATTCACTTTTAGGAATGGAATGATTTTAAAATATATATCATTACTCGGATGTTAATGTTCACTAAGGATACTGATTTTTCTCTGGTGATCATTGATCATTTGAACTAAATAGTTCATTTATTTCTAATAAGGGAACCCTAGAATATAAATTATATTCCATAATATATGTGTACTAAATTGTATTATTTCATTGTTTAATGGGTATAATTGTATTTGATCATGATACTTAATTTTATTTTCCTTTATAGGATTTATTTTTGAAACCCTTAGACATTCAAGTCATTATGAGTATGTTATAAAATCATCAAATCAATGGGATGTTTGAGAATATAATTCTAGAATTAAATTACTTAATTAAAGAAGATATCCTAGATATTAATTGTTTATTATATATTTATCTAATATTTTTTATGTTTTATGAAAAACATTATTGTCAACAATATATTTATATTTCCCCATTGAAGGAGTTATATGGAAGGGGTTTTTGATCATCAATATTTTGGATAGAGGTGGGTGAATCAACTATTCATGGAATAAGTCCCATGCTGTGTATATTGGATCATATTCAATTAATTTGAATATATTTATATTTATCCACTTGAGTAGGAAGCTATCACATATAATCTAGAAATTCCAACCATTATAATTTGGGGTGGGAGTCCATGTTTTCTAGATTGTGTCACATATATAAGGCAACATGTGTCTTCAAAGTAAAGTGATGTTTTTAACCAAATTCCTAAGACTATTTAAGAATATAAGAAGGATTACAAATGTGGTATATCTATTATCACTTCCTAAATGATATACTATGTTGAAAAATTTATTCTACATATAATAAATATATATATATTATCCATATCTCTCTTATGTGATCAATATCAATGTTGATGATATATGGGGTAACACATTATATGAGAAATTACATTTATTCATAGTGCATTGGAGTAATAATATATATCAAAGTGAATACATGTAATAGGTACATGATTTTTGGAATAATTGATGTATATTGTAGGATACATAGTATATGGGATTATATAGGAGTAAAGTGGACAAAATGTTTCACCAAACAAGGCTCGATGACACATCTCAAGGATGAGATGTTTAATGGAAGGATTTATGTAAAAACCCACATACCTCAAGATGTATGTTTTATTAATATTTAGGTAAATAAATTTGAATTATGATCTATTTGGGAAATGGAATTTTGTGGGGGTGGGGGGGAAATTGAAATTCATGAAACTATTATAGGAAAAAACATTATTCTGATGATATAAATTAGAACAAAAGTCTATTTATCTTACAATAACATTATGGTGGCCATGGTAGGGGAAACATACAATTCAACAGAGGTTTGGTAGTGTACAGAAGGACCCCAGTGGCCCACCATAGTTCTAATGAGAATCATTAAACCTAATTCTAAGTGAGTTATTTTAGTTATTTTAGGGGTCCCTCTCCACTATTAAAACATAGATGGATGCCCCCATTAACCGCACAAAAATTCAATTCCCTAACTTGGATCTTACGATATTTTGTCTCCTTATTTTAAAAGATTAAATTGAATTAAGTTCGTTTCATTGTGTATGATCACTATAGTTAAATCAACGTTACCTCATGTCACTATTATGGTTTTTGGACAATGTGTCACTATTATCTATTTTAAATCATTAATTATATGGTTTTTATACAGTTTAGGAATTTTTATTAATTTCAATGGATTCATCTACTAATATTCAATGATTTTATTTTTCTGGTCAAGAATTAGGTGGTACCAACATTCTTCAACGTTTTTATATGAATTTAATGTATGATATGATGTAGGGGTAAAAATGTTATTATGTCCTCAACATTTAAAGGAACCAAATATATTTCAATAATATCTTATATATTGGATATAATATAATTCATGCTATATCCTATGATTTGTGTTATATGTCCTTGTGGATACAAATAAATATGATTCTTTGGGTAGGTTGTGAGAAACCATTTAAATTAGAACTCTTAAGGGATTATCTCTCTCTTATAAAATGATGTAAGTAATATTTTAGGCTTACTTGAGAGTTTTAGGATGATGTGACCTCTTATATGTTTCAATATTGTCATGAATTATCCACAATACTAGACTTTTGAAAGACTAGTTCCAATTTTAGTGTGAACCTTGTAGGATTGATGACTATTTAGTCTCAAAATTTATGAAAATATATTTTTGGGTTGATATTTATATTCTAGGTGTGAAACAAAATGGGTGTCGGTATATTAGTTGGTATTTTTGATTAGTTAGAAAAATTCCAATAATGACAATTTATTCACTCGTGATTAAATCTATGACTGTGGTGATTACTCATTCACCTTGTTAAGGTTATGATTATTGTTTAAATTCATTCATCCATGATTATAATTGAAATAAGGCGTTGTTTGTTCACCCTTTTTTTATTATTATCATGATTTCACATTCTCTCTAGCGTGTGTTTATGTTTTTTTAACAATATATTCAGTCTTATTATTTCTATAATTAATCTTGTAAGTCATTTACCATGTTCATTTATTTTTCATCTCATGTTAGCACATTCCCTTTTTTATTATTTGTTACTACAATCATAACCTATTCAATATGTTTATTAACTGTGTTTATATTGATATCCCATTTTAACTTCAATGTTAATAGAGGTGTAATAACCCAGTCTTCCTCTTTATTTTTTATGTTTCTAGTGAAAAATAATTCACTGATGGATGTAATTGGAGTTGTGATAAATCATTAAACCATACTCATTATTTTATATTGAAGAACCATTCACCTTTATGGTTTATATTTTGGTGCTAAATCATTCAACTTACTATAGAAAAAGGAGATAACTCATTCAACATAATATAGATAGTTGTTAGGACATGTTCATCCCTTTATTGGTTCTGATGGTAATGTGTTTTATATTATATTTGTGGTATATTGATCAACCATTCACATTATCTTCTAATATTATATGGTGATAAGTCAGTCACCTAGTAATTATAAGAGTGGTTATTATATATTCAAACATATATATTATTTTTTAAAGTTCCCCATTAAACCAAGATATTAGTTATAGAGATTATATGATTTGAATTTTATTTCTTATGATCCAATTATGTGAGTACTCAACCCATTATTCAATTTGACAAGGCATTTGTAGTTTTACATCTATATGTCTTTCCAATATCCCATGATATTATATGAGTTATATTTCAATTTTTTACTTTTTATATCATATTTTTCATGAATCCACATAATAATAATTTAATCAAGTGATGATGTTAGTGGGTTTTTAATGAGTTTTATTTCTCACACAATATAGGTGAACTGTAGTAAAAATACATAATTCATGATCAAGGATAGAGGTAAGTTAAAAGGATATGATGTTCATGAGTCTGTTAGATTGATAGATTCATTGGGATATAATAAAAATCATTAAGACATATTGAAACTTATTACCTATAACCATTATTTTATATATATATTTTCTGGTAATTTATAATATTAAACCAAAAATTGATTATAAAATTTTTATATTACTTTTATTATATTTCCAAAAAGTAATAATTTTTTATAGAATTGATGATATTTGTAATGGATTGTTTCTTTTTTTTATTATAATATTATTTTTTTGGGTTGGGTTAGATTGTTTATGTTACTTATACTTTTCTAAATAGTCACCTCACATAGGTTGTTCTCCTCATAATATTGCTAAATCCTTCCAACCATCATCCTCATGTCGTATTCAAAAATCCTTGTTTGAGGACATGTGGATTAATATATATATGTATATATATATATATTTGTGTGTTTGTGTGTATAAATTTTTAAATTTACTAGAAATGAATGTGGAGAAAAATAAAGAAAATTCATCATTATTGTAGGCAGTATGACTGAACATGTATAGACGTGTCGAGGGGTGAATAGATAAAAGATACAAAATAATATTTTATAATAATAAACAGTTCATAATAACATTAATTACTTGTTTATATAAATAATAATTAGTGGGTACTGATTGTTTTAACAATATAAATTATAATAGAAAAATAGAAGATCATAAAATAAAATTAAGTAAAAGATAAATTGACACTTTATTGTGATTACACCAATGTTTTTTGTACCATCGAAAACTCAATAGGGGGAGAATTATGATGTTAATTAAAATTTCAGTTAAAAATTTTTATACATTAAAACACCAAAATTATAAAATATTACTAGTTAACTAAAATATTAGAGTTAAATAATTTAATAATTTATATGACCTTCTAGTATGTTCAATATTAACTTGGTTAAAATAATTTTAACAGTCTTTCTTACCTTTAGAACAGAATTACAAAAATAAAATAAGGTATACAAAACAAATGTATATTTAACTATAAACATAATGTTTTTTAATAGAAATTTAAAAATAGATTTAGATTTGTTTTGAAAAAATGAGTGAAACAAAATAGATGAGAACATACCATGGAATTAACAATATTTATGTTCTCAATCCATCACCCAGTGCTCTCCAAGTATAAATTGACCATTTTCAAGTAGGATATTTTAAATAAAATGATCCATATCTTGGATGCAGTATTATAGAAAAAATCACTTTCAAAATCCATGAAACACATAGATATTTCCAAAGATCTACGTGGGAATATATAAGAAATGAAATTAGATAGTTATAGAGATAATATCAAGCACTATATAGTTCTATAAAGAGGGTATTGATAACTATTATACAAAGTAAATCACACAATTCTCAAAAGTAAGAAGAATATTGTATGTGTGTGGAATGAAATTAGTGCAGTCGAGATTGTTTTTATATACGTTGATAATAGTTTCTTTTTTTCTCATTATTATATTTTTATTTCAATTTAATTCCAAAATATGTTCATATGTTTTATTGATATGTTTTTAAATTTCATTTAAGAATAGTTGCATTGATGTTCAAAAACCAAGAACACATGTTCATTATTTTTATTCATGAGTAATTCCATGTTGTTTTTCAATTTAATTTATATTTTATATAATTTTTTAATTTATTATATTCTCTTATGACATCCATTCTGAAATAATTTTTCTCTGACTATATAGATTTAAAAATCCTTGTTGAAGATCCTGAATCATTGGAAGGAAATCATGGTTTAATAAATTCTTCTAACTGAGAATTTAGTTTGCAAATAAAAGTGGTTGGATTAATATATTAAATAATATAATAGTATAATACCAACATTATTCATGGGGTATTAATGGTTACACACCACCACCCATTATCACTTCTATACATTGTGGTTTCATTGATAGGATGCATTGCTAATCACCTATACCTACATTCGATAATTTGTTCTTATAATCAATTACATTATAATTATAGCCGATCACCTTGCCCTTTCATCCAATTACATTTCACTTGAAGTCTATCATTATGTAATTATGTTTAATAACCTTTTACATTCGGTCGATCACCTTGAACTTATGATTGGTCCAATATGTTATAAAATTTGACACTGTTAACCATAGTTGGTTCATTTGGTCATAGAGTGGCGAGGTTTTTTGGGTGTTTGATCCATTTAGTCTTGTAATCAATCCAATAGTTTATGATGAGGCATCTATAGTCGATCTATACTGTTGATAATTCTACAATTTCTTGAATATTATTTTACATTCATAAAACAATGAATATATTAACTATAACATACAAATGTTTTGTTCTTGTCGAAAGAAGGACTTGTTGTACTAAGATAAAACATTTAAAATGGAATAATTCCATAAAGGATAGGGGTGTGGTGAGACCAGAATACAATTAATATACCTAGTATGATTAAGAGGAGGAATGTCTGTAGATATTAGAAAATAAAATGAATATATATTAGTTATTTTTAAATGTGCCGGAATGGTGTATTTATACTTGGAATGAATGGGTATTTTTGGATAACATATTAAATAAAAAATAAATTAATGACTAAGACTATAAATATTGTTCTTTTATATAATAAATAGTATTATTCATACTTCTTTGAGACCTAGTTCTTACATTAAACATGGAAATTAGTTTATTTTAATAATGAGAGCATGGAAAAATTATTACACCGTATTTACCCATTTATTGATTTATTTTATTTTATTGTTAAAAATTATAAAAATTATAAAAATTACTATTTATAATAATTTATAAATCCTAATTACATATATATAAATTTATTTATGAAAATAAAATTCTAAATACAAGAATATTATTTTTAGAGAATGTCATGACATTCTAATATTTTTGTTTTTATAGTATAAAACCTTTATTAGCATCATAAAAATACTTTTTAGGTTAAATAAATATATTCATTTATTTTATAAATAAAATGTAATATTTACAAATAAATATATATAAAAAATAAATAATATTTTAATATTTAGAATATATTATAACATATAACACATATTGTACTTCAAAAGTCATCTAAAAATATGACATTTTTTTGAAAATTGTTAAAAATTATATATTTGAGAATTTTGATGTGTTGAATCAAAAATTTAATCTATATTATCAAATTATTGTTTATATTTAGACAATAAAATACATAAATTGATGTGAATATAAAAATATTCAACTAATAATAAAATATATTTAATATCTTGATTTATTTATGTTAACTAAATCATGAGATCTATTACCTTAATACTTTTTTATAGTGTTTCTATTTATATATATAATTATATAGTTAGTATAATATTATTAAACAATTATCTATGTTGGTTATTTTAATAATTCCATTGGATGGGTTTTTATTCTAACAGACATGTTATTATTCTTATATCCTCTTTCTAATGGATATAACTCCTTTTGTGTCCCTATAAAAACCTCGTTACTAATATATATTTCATTATTTTAGTTTCATCTCTATGTTATATAATTAATATTTCATTAAATACATAATTTTTTTATAAAATAATTCTTTTATAATATATTGTTTTTCACTACAATGGTATTTATTGGAGTCCAAAAGCCTCTAAATATTAAATTTTAATCTTGTTTATCACTTTTATTTATTTTCTTATTGTATATTATTTTATTTTATAAAATGTATTTTTACTTCAAACTTATTGTTCTATTTTGAAAAAATAATTTAGATTTAATTTTTTTAAATGTTTTTTATAATATTTAAATATTATACATTATATTATAAACTTAAGTAAGACATATATTTTTTAATAAGGAAAATTTCATTAAAAAATTATGTTCATTAAAATATTTCCACTTTTTAAATTTCACCAAAGAAATTTCAAGGTGAACCTTCAATCAAGGTTATATAGGGCTTCATATGTTTTATTTCTCAATCAATTTCCCATATTTCCTATCAATTTTATGGATTCACTAATGTACTCAAGTAGGGTAAGTTAACTTCTTACATAGATTTTGTTTCTAATAATCCAATATCATTTTCCATTTTTCCTTCTAAGAGTAGTTAAAAATAAATTTTACCCATCTACATTTATCATAAGTGAGGTATCTGATATATGTTTAATCCATAGCAATATATATAACATATTTTTGAATTGTTCCATGTTTACTTCTAGTGAAAATGAATTTTCCAAAACTCTAAAAAAATAAAAAATATTGAAGTTTAAAATATAAGTTGGACTATGATCTTTCTTATATAGAAACTTTATAACACCAATCATGCAAAATATCATAAGGAATACTATTTACCTAACATGAAACTCTACATCTCATCAATGAGTGTCAACAGAGCTCTTTTATCGACAATGTGTGACATTAATGTGTCACTTTTGATGCCCTCAAAATGAGAACAATCAATTTTAGGATTGAATAAATATGTGAAGAATATTTATTATTTTGTTTTAAAAAGCAATGGAGGAGATGAAATGATGTATAAAAATTGATTGAATAGAACATGTGAATCCACTTCGTGTAATCATGAAACAATAATTAGAATCCCTTTTGGGGAGTTATCCAGATCATAAAAATCCCCCTAAAATTACCACCCTCTTACAAAGGCTTCCAAGGAACCACCAATGATCAGGTGAAGGCTATCAGATGAGTTCCTCCTATTATGTGTCATAAAAACTGATTGATGTATGAAAATCACCCAAAGTCCTTTAGAATATAGAATCTAAAAAAGGTGGAGGCTTTATGTGATAAAAGTTACATGGTTATTCATGATAATAATGCATATGACTCACACGATCAGTTTACCCACCATGTGAGGTCCCTAGATACATGTAATAATTGTCATGTGAATGCCTTTGTGTGATGAAACGAACGGTTATAAATAATATGTCCACTTTGATTTAATTAAATGTATTATTATGTAATATAGCTATTGAAAATAGATGCACTTATTTTGTTGTGAAATATCCAATGGGATTTATATGAATTGTATGTATCATTATAGTTTATAATATAGTCATTGAATAGAGATCTCATGATTATTTTAAATATATGGTTCTAAAAATCCAATTGACACAAAAATAGGAAGTGATGGCCTAAACCAGTGGGATCATACACTATAAAGACCATTTATCCGAGATTGTGAGTGATATAACACCACTAGGTTTTCCCTTGACCAAGCTCCAAATAATATGTTATAAATTACGAATTAGAGGAACCATTTATAGGATATGTTTATGCTCATCAATATCACGTCCCAAACTATGTATGCCAAACCACCCCATGAATGTCTCACCATCATACACATTACTCTTCGGGATTGTGCTGGTGTATTCATGGAATATGAATCAAGAACATATTATTATGAGTATATACCTTATTTTTTATTTAATGTTTAATATATTTTCATCCTACTATCGATACTTTATAAATGATATTTATTTCAATATAATACAAGAAAAATTATATTTTTGGGTATATTTAAATCCAATTAAGGAATATATTTTTAATAATTAAAGGAATTTTTTGAAATAAATATTTTTTTTAACAAAATAAATTTTTAAAATAATTTTCATTATTTATAAATTATCATATAATTTTAATGATGCTAAATGTAATTCATGAAATATTATTGTTAAAAAAACCCCAATATTTCCAAATAAATGTGAGTTACTATTTTAAAAGTAAAAATGATCATATATTTAAAAATATATATATATATAATAAAAAATTATTTTGGAATCATAACTTTGAAATTAACCATTGGTGATGTTTTCATAATTTTATGATAAATTTAAATTTTTTGGTAAAAATTAAATACCATATATATACATTGTTTATTAAGACATCATAATAACAAAGAACTGATGTAAAAAATTATAAAAATGTACCCCCAATAAATCTATTTTTTCTATTCAGAATAATGATATTTTACCATCATTTGGTTAATTTTATAAATCCAGTAAGAATACTCCAAAACCATTAATATATTTTAATGTTTCAAGATCATTCTATTAAGAGTGTGACTCACCTCCACATTAGAAAGATAATTATTTTATTAAATTTCCCCTTGAACTTATTAAATTAGGAGAACCAAACCAATTTGGATGAAACCATTAGAAAAAACATGGTATTGTTTAGAGTTTTGGTTATTTTATCATATAGAGTCCAAAAATAATATAATAAATAAATTCCATACATTTTCAATATAACCCCACATAATATCTCGTTTCTCCCAACTCCAAATCTTTATAGAATGTCCATACCTTTCCATCCACTCTCTATAGTCTTCCTAATATACTCCTTGCTCTCATGAACCCCATACCATGTAGTTTACATTCCCCCTGGATGAAATGTTGGCCTAATCTTTGGTGGGATAAAATCTAGTGTATTGAAATCCCAGAAGATCCGTGACTTTGATATATATGGGGAAATTTTATGATGTGACTTCAAAGTTTAATTGTAAATTGGTTAATCCTAATTATATCATGGGGATAAGAAGTAGAAATTAGAGTTTGATTCGGGAAGTCAGGGGGAGAAATCTAACAACGCAAAAAAATTTCAACATACCACTTATCAAATGAGGGGAAAGAAGAACCCAAAAAAATGACTAGGTGGTATGGGGAAATATTTTAGGTGTTGGATGTAAGGTAACCTCCCTAGATATTTTCATTAGAAGAAACCCACTAATGTGATGAAGGAGAGGAATTCTACAGTCAATCCTTAGTTCATTTTTCATTTAATCAAATAAAAGAAACCATTATATTTTTCAAATCAATTCACTAAGACAAAAGTTTTCAGAGATAACCCACAACCTCCATGGTAGTAAAGTTTATCTTTTTCCATCATAACTACTAAGTATGATCATGAAAATGATGTTTTGAATGGAAAACTTGTTATTCATTAAAGGACAATGAATATCCTTTTTTATTATAGTTCTACACATTCCATCATATAATGAATTTTTAGTTTAACTATTCTAACACCACCATAAAGAATAGAAGTGGAGTTATAAGTGTAAATGATAATTTTGAAAATTATTTCTTCCCAAGTATATCACTCCTCTCCTATCACAATTTACAGGATGAACTTTTAAGCGAACCACGTCATACTCCCTTTAGTGGAATTTGATTCAATTCTTGGAATCAATTGGATTTCCCTATATAGTTCCATCATAAATATCCATGTTAATTAAATCACTCTATCTATTGAAAATCATCCCCCAATTATATAAAATATCATGTAGGAGGATGAATATTATTTAAACCCAACATCTCAAGAACTAATATTATTTCCCTATGAGAATGTGTATCTGGCTCCAGTGATTGTGTCTTTTGAATGAACCATCATCAATGACATGAATATTGTGAGGGAATATGTTGATGTGTTTCCTGATTAATTTCCAGGTCTTCCACTTAGATGAGTGGCTGAATTTTAAATTATGATTATATCATGGGAGTATAAATTATCCAACACACCATATAGAATAGATGTTTTGGAATATGATGAGATAATGAAATGACTATAGGAGAATTTGGATAAAGGGTTCATACAGCCAAGTGGTTTACCATGGGGGAACCAGTACTCTTCATCTTGCTGAAGGATTGGTCAATGCGCATTTTCATTGATTTTGGTGAGATAAACCATATCATGACATAGAACAAGAATCATATTCCATGAATTGATGACATGTCAAATCAACTACATGGAACCCAATACCTCACCAAGGTGGATCTTCATTTGGGATAATATCATGTAAAGGTTAAATTGGTAGATCTCTGGATGACCGATTTTTTGACAATGTACATGCATTGTGAGTACACATTAATTCCATTTACACTCCATAATGATCCAAAAATATTCGTGTACTTGATGAATAGAGCCCGTATAAATTACCTTGAATGATTTTGTATAGTACTAATAGATGATATTATAATATAATCCAAAATCAAGGAGGGGAACTGATGAGCATCTGAGCACTATTCTAAAGACCTTGTGGAAAGAAAAATCATTCTGTAATGTACAGAAAAAGTGACTTCTAGTTGAAAGAAATTTCATTATTGGGACATATCATAAAATTAAATGAGATATCTATCGATATTTCAAAAGTATAACCGATTTGAGGAATTAAAATTCCATCATTTGTGATAAATATTCATAGCTCCCTTGGATTGTGTGGGTATTGGTGTCATTTTTTAGAAACAAGTAGTGAATTTCAAACCTTCTAAATGAGTTTACCTATAAGGGATTCGAATTATATAGGAATGATTAATGTGAATGGAGAATTTAATAGCTAAGAAATAAGATTATCACTACCCATGTCCTCATATTACCCATAATTGGAAAACTTTTCCTAGTATTCAATGTCACATCGAAAAAGGGTTTGGAATGTTTTCTAATGGAGAATGAAAAATTCATAGCCTATGCTTCAAGGAATTTGAATGTTCATTAATAGAACTCCTGAACACATGATCTAGATTTGGATGAAGTGATCTTTACATGAAAAAATTCGTGTCATTATCTTTTTGGGGAGAATATTGAAATATATATTGATCAAAAAATTATAAAATATATATTCACATTGAAATAGATTAATATGTTCCAGCAATGATGGTTTGAGCATTTAAGGACACTGACTGCTCAATCCACTACCATCCTGGTAATGAAAATAATGTGGATGATTATATCTGTTTAAATAACATATAACTTCTATCATTTATGAGTATAGAGAGGGTTATGATCTTCTTAAACTTGTTAAGTATGGAAATGTTATTCTTAAATAAGGAGTGTTATCAAGACATTCAAAAATAAATTCTCAACCGCCACTTCTGGAGTGGTTAAGGGATTCTCAAATAGATGATGTGGGAATTCCAAAGAAATTTAAAACTAGTGTAAAAAATAAATCTTTAGGGTTCGGTGTTAGTGAAGAATGTATTTTAATAATTGGTTCAAGACTTTTTGTACCACCAAATACCAAGTTAAAGATGGAGATGTTGGATGACACACATAGATTAACCATCACTATCCATCGTTGAATCACAAATATGTATCAATATCCATGAGAACACTTTTATTGGGACAATATGAAGAAGTAGATTATAGAATATTTATCTAGATGTATAGTATGTAAGCAAGTGAAGGAGAAAATGAAAAAAAAACTAAGAGGATGATATAACCATTACGCATAACAATAGGAAAATGAGAGAGATCAAAATGGACTACGTCATCAGACATTCAATGATATCTAGATGAAAAAATTATAGTTTTGTTGTGGTGGATCTTCTTAGAAAGACTTGACACTTTACTGTGATTTGAGTGGAATTGTCACTGGATCAAATTTCATTAATATACATCATAGAAGTGGTGAGGGTACATGGAGAACCAAAATCGATTGTATCTGATCGATATATGAGATTCCCCTCTTTGTTTTAGAAGAGTCTCGAACATGCATTGAATATAATGTTGACCTTCTTCCTGACAAATAACCCTCAAACTATCGGCCAATATAAGAATACTATCCAAAACATGGGGAAATGTGTAGAGAATGATATGTTGACAGAAATGTAGGACATAATAAACATATTCTTTTGGCTGAGTTCTCTTACAACAATCATGGTATGATCCAGACCCTTGATTCTTTATGTGCATGTATCTAGATTCTAAATCTATCATGTCCATCTCATTGAGTTAAAGCTGCAATAAAAAAAGTTTCACCTACCACCAACAATAATCAATTTGAAAGACTATCCCTAGAGTTTAGAAATCATCACATAACATATATCGTGAAGGTGGATCAAATAGTAGACTATGACTCCGTGTTGGTTTTAGTGCTTCATAGGATGGATCCCTTCAACCATCATCACCAGTGTTATCACATCAGTTCCCCTCAGTCAACTAATAAGGGAACCAAATAACAAATTAGTACCATGAACATGCATTCACAGGTACCAGGGAGGTATCATTAGGCACATTAAGTTGTGGATGAGTTGGAGTGGGATCATACCTTCACTTATGCTGAGAAATTCCACTGGTATATTTTGGTAGTATTCAGTATTATGGAGCATATCCCTACTCACCTAAATCAACCCCAAAATCATATTCTTATAGCATGCTAGGGGTAGGCACATATCCCTTCCCCCATGTATGAGTATCATTGGAATATTAAGATTTAACAACGAGGAATGGATTAAGATTTTGTACCAATTTTAATCGAAGAAGTCTTCTAAAATATTAGGGAGAATGGAAATGTGTAGGTCTACATTCCATCACACACTTTTATAAAGTGTCACTGAATTATAAAATCAGCTAAATATATTATTCTAAATATTCCAATACTGGTAATGATACACAAACACTAATATATTACTATCCCATCAGCCATAATATAATATCACTTTGATCAGTCAAAAATGTGATAATTCCAAAGAATTAACATATTCTTAATCCTATCCAGGAGGATTATCATTATATTTCAATAATATATGAGGCACATTCCCAGGATAATATCCCCATTACAACAAATTATCTCAAACTCGGTTTGGTAAAACCTCAAGGAAGGCACAAAATCAAATAAGAATGACTACCAACATAGTCCAAAGGCACATGACTAGGCTTATATCCCCATTACAGTTTGGGCATACATACTTATTTAGACACATTCTTCAGGATATGTGTATATTACAATCGACAAATAATCTCTTATTACTCTAATGGAACAAAAGAAGCCTCTTTTCCATGCTAAAAAAGGTACATAGAATATTATAGAAGCTCATGGAAGGTAGGATCATATCTCTATTTCCACTAATGAATGATTACAACAGAATCCTTCAAATGGAATATAGAAGGAGGCTCATATCATATATCCCATCCCATTTTTTTCAACCTATTCTAACGGGGAATGCATATTTTAAAAGGGATCATTCCCTCAATTCAGCCGGAAATAACTAGTATATTTTAGAAACCACCCACAAACATGATCATATTTATTCCAGTAATATAATATCACAAAAGAATATATTGTTGTTTTAACCCAATGATCTCATATTCCCACAACATAATATGTTTATCAGTTTATTCTACAAAACTCATGATGTAGACTAATATCCCTACTGATCCCCAAAATTTTGGCCAACATATTCTTTAAATGACATAGATTGAGGCTCATATACCTTATTTTATCAATTCTAGTGTCTTTGAGGCTATTAAACAAATATCTAAAAAAACTCCTAGGTTCACTGACTCTAAAATTGATGTAGAAGTTGAAGAGTACCTTGATATTCCTTTATATAGTAACGTAGAGATGGAGCAAAAGCACTCTACTCCTGACATCCTCTATGGTCAACCTCCCAAAGATGATATCTCTCTTAGACATAGAAATCCTACACTTTTAAATATAACTTCATATATAGATGTGATGAAAACAAAAAAAATCAAATATATTAGTTATTGAAACTCCAACGTTAGCCATATATTGTTCCCCATTAATTATCAGTATCACTTCATGAGAGTCCGTAGGAAATATAGGGATGTAACCTATATGGTCTGACCTGGTGGATGCATATAATTCTGTTGAAGAAGGGTTAGATATGGATATAAATATATATTTAGATTTAAATATCCTCCCAAACATGTTATTTCTAATCTCAACATTAGACTATGATATCATTGTTGATCTCGAGAAGGAGTGAATGCCTTACTAAGGCCAGAACATGTGGGTGACACATCAATTTTTAGAGCCTAGACACCTCTTCTATCCAAGATATGAAGATAAAATTCATACCATACATATAAATTGGTTTAAAATAGACACAAATTATATCTCTATGTATCAAGACCCAATATCAGAAATACAAATTTGAAATCTGCAACAAGAATTCCACCATTTCACCATAACTATTTGGATGTAGATCACTAATTCCTAATCAGATATCTATATCGATGGTAGAGAAAGAATAAAGTGTTAAACATGACTACATCCTAAGAATATTATATCTCCAAATATATGGAATCTTATAATTTCATATCTTAATGGGAAATCATAGGGTATGGTAATGCATGGTAATATTGTTCAATAAAACAATGCACCTCTTCTATAAATATGCAAAGACATCATGAGTGAATGGTGTGGGATTCCAACAAATTCTAATTCCATTACCGTCAAAAGAATGGAAAAACATATTAGATATTGGAAAAATGATTTTATTACACGAAACATCTCATTGATGATGAATACCATTATAGAAAACCATTTCACCCAGCTTATACATGATATAACATGAACTAAATCAAATAGATTTCTATAGCATCCTATATAAAATTTATCTAGGAGAAAACCTAGTGGACATGGTTGGGGGAATTTTCACAACCAACTCCACCCTTCAGGTTATCAAACGATGATAGGATCTATGAAATATCAGTACTAACAGAAAAACAACCCTTTCTCCTAGGGTCAAGGGTATTTCAATATGAATATCCATTACATTGTTCATGACACTCCAAGAGGTTATAAGAGAAATCACTATTGGTTCTAAATAAACACTATTTAGTATCGTTTTATGATTTTATATCTTAATTTATCTTATATAATCCATCAAATCATCAAATAGAATCATTATATTCTCAACAAAATGGTCCAATAGTTCCAATATTGTCCACAAAATATCCCCAAACCATAGGGTCTGGTCAATTTTCATCATTATTATCACCCTATAATGAATGATTATTTTATAGGTTTGGAGTAAAATATTTATTTTTGGAGTAAATATTGGATTCAAATTCCCTTGAATACATTATTCATAGACCATGATAAGAGGAAAAAATTATAAAGAAAATTAAACCCTCTAAGGGTCATATGCCAAAATGGACCAATATGGCCAGGGGTTAGAAAAATGATCATGATGAAACCCTTGAGGGTGGAAGAACAAATGAATAATAACCATATTTCATCAAAATTAATGTAATGATGTCCATTTACTGAAAAAACTATTTGATGTCATCACCATTAACATAAAAGACATTGTGTACCAAGACACAAACATATAGGGATGTCGTACGAAACAATACATCAAGAGGATGGTAACCTGGATGAAATAATTGGGGATGTAAATATGAATAATAAAAGAATTTTTAGAATCCTTTGACTTCTAAATAATGAATGTCTAACTATAAAAAATATAACTACCAATGATAAAGGGAAATGTGTTGCTAAATACCCCTCACCACCATAATGATCTAGAATTCCTCTTCTAGCTGAACTGCTGGTAAAATACCATAATGGGATACAAAATTTCCAACTAGTCAACATTCCAATTGGGTATTTTACTTAGATAGATATGAATACCCCCACATATTAGGAGAGACCTAATATAACTTTAATAGAATTATCTATGATTTTTATTGTCTTTGTATCTTGGAAACCTATCTATATAAAAGAGAATGTTGAGGGTGAAATTGAATTTTATCCCTAACAGTAACAACCTCTTCCACATAAAGGAAATCATTCAGGCCTAGGATTGGTCATGAATCATAATAAATTCAAAATGGTGAAATCGCATATTGAATTCTCCACTCCCTATAGATGGGAGTTGGTCCAGACAATGTTACCTCTACAACTCCTCAACACCATTGAATCTAAAGCTACTCTGATCTATCACTGTGATCGGCGGCATTAACCCATGAAGCCCACAAGGATTACATATCCTAAATGGGAGGTTGAAACATTATCCCTTTCAATTTTTGGAAATCCAACCTTATTAAAAATTTATGGTGCAAGAGATCCAGAAAATTGTATCACACAACTTATGTCTAGATGCATCTAGATGATAGCCCCTCAAATATTTTCTATGAAGTATCCAGAAAAAATCCTTGACTTTTTAGATACATTTCAATGACACGAATATTCCATTCAATGGACCTAGGATAAATATGTCCCATGCCCTCATCATATGGAGAATTTCTTAGCAAGGAATATATTTCGATTGTAACCGTCAAACTAGTAACCATGCCAGATCAAGAACCCATGTAGGGCTTGAATCGTCCAATGACTCCCAGCAAGTGGAAACCATAATAAAATTCCATTTGAACAAATGAAATAAGTGATCATGGTTTTATAATGATTTGGGGAATGGATTAATAAATAATATTACCACTAAAATACAAGGTCATAAATTATTTCCTTGTATCCATAGAGAATAACTTGCTCATGCTACTGATGCCCAAGACACTTAATAATGTAAACATCACCAAATGGCCTAAACATTCTCTTTTTCATAGGAGGATGGGTCACATCATAAAATACTAATCTTTCTTCAAATAAATCCTTCAGAATGTGGCTATTTCAAGACACGTGATACTGGTGAAGGCCCTGATAGGGTAACATAAGTAACCACCACTGTACGAGAGGAAGAGTGTGAGTGGAAAGACGTTACATCTAGGCATGGACATATGTTTGATAACTAGAAGAGTAGAATGATAGTATATGAAGAACATTCCACCATGGGAACCTAGATTCAAAAACCCTTTAATATCCTAGTACATATAGATTATAAATTTGATTCTCCTCTCAAAGGTGGATGAAATCATCAGACACCGGAAAAGACACAAGATAAAGTGTCATATATGGCTCAAGAATAAGCTACAACTATTGAGGACTCCATTCATTCAATAACCAAATAATGAGAATTATGACATCAAAAAAATCCCAATAGTAAAAATATATCTTTATTGGTTCTGTTTCATATTTCACTTAACTAGTCGCCTATTCAAAAATGAATATTCATCAAAGAATGACCTCCCCATAGTAAACTAGGGAACTGGAGGCTAATGAAAGAGAATCCAAGGATATATGGGAAATAATAGGCAGTGTTGAATAAAATATTTCATTATCATCATAGTGGAATCCAAATATGTTTCTGAGACCCTTGAGAACGAATTCCAGAAAATCCAACCGAAGAATGGAGATGCTTCTGATCCATCTAGTGGTTGTTCAAGCCCAATAATTTTACATGGTCGTCCTAAAGGGGTTGGATTATCTAACAATCCTAGAAGAAGGGGAGGGTTGATGTGAAAGATGATAACTATCGAAGATTTACATTCACAGTATGATTAGAACCATGCATGTCCACCTCAAACACATCAAATCCTAATCTATATAATTGGGTGAAACCCCCACTTTTGGAGGTGGAGACATCTTGAAAAAAAATATTCTAAAATAGTTGGCGATTATCCCAAAAAAACATTAAATTATCGATTCTGTATATATTTAAATATAACTTATGTAGGAGATTATTGAGTTCATATAAAGCCCAATTCAAATTAAGATAGGTTTTTTTACCATTGATGTTTATATAGTGATGATTGATCCATCAGAATTCAAGGTCACCATCTCGGTCCTAGAGTATGATTATGAATAATTTAACATGGGACATATCAAACCACTGTATGATTTAGGATAAATTTATAATGTTGACATCTGAAAGGGTTTGGTTGAAAATGGTTCTGGGAACCAACACATCCCAATTCAAAACTTATAATGTTGGAGATACAACGATAGTGATTTATCTCATAAAATTCTTACCATTCAAGGGTATGTTAAGAATGAGTTAAGGTACCTCATGAATAACAAAAGGATTAGTTTAGGGGTATCACATATAAACTTTAGTTCATAGTTATCCAGTAGGACTCATCAAATAATGTCTTTCTTTGAATACATTACCTTTATAGCCATGTATTGGTACTTTGAACATTTCATCAATGCATAAAATACCCCATCAATGAGAAGGTTGAAAAAAACACGGTTGAATTTCCACATTCAAGTATTGAAAAAACATATAGGATGGGAATTTTTCTATAATAAAGAAGGGAAACTACCAATAGTTGATAATGATGTGTATGTTAGAACCCCCTATGTTTTGGGTACCACTCCCATGAATCCATAGAGTATTCTTGATATTAAGTTTGTTCTACCTATAAAAATGATGGACGTAATAGATTTTGTCTCAAAAAGAAGTTTTGAACTACACAAATGATTGGATCCTGTACGGGAGGGGGAATTCACATCAATAGAAGTGGATGTTTCTAAAGATGATGAGGATAATGTTATAATGGTATCAGATAATTACCTCATGCCATCAACAAAAATTAATAACACCCACAAAAAATTATCTAGAACTCAATATGTCAAGGATCCTCATGACCTTGGTGGAATTTTAAAATCATCCAATAATCCCCATAATCTATCTGTAGAAATACCAACTATTTTGGATGAAATTTTTTCTTCCAATGGACTATCTTACCCTAAAATTTATAGTGATTCTGTATGATTACCTACCATTTATGTAAATAACTTCATAGAATCAGAGATGGAATAAGAAGAGGATGACCTCAAGAACAACCATCCCACATATGAGTAAGGAATCTCCACCACCATTTATGAGATTAGGAAGTGGAACATAGGAACATAGGAAGACTCATAAAATATGTTGATTAGTGCTACCACACCTCTAAAAGAGAAGAAGATTCATATTTCATTTCTAAGGAAGATATGTTACATGAGCATTAAAATTATACATAAATTAATATGATGACCCATAGTGTACCTATGAGCCACCTCGGATTACCTAATGTCCTTCTAGGTTTCATGTAGGCATATATAAGGACACACACCTCTCATGATACTAATGTAGAAACAATTTTTTAAAAACTGATAAAACCCAATTTTTTATGGGATGTTTAGAACCTAAGTTGGATAAAAAATTATCTTCCCCATCATGAAGAATAACTTTCATATTATAGACTTCATAAACATTAGATAACTTAATATACCCTTCCCAAAAGAAAAATTCCCATTTCATAGAACAAATTTTTGATCAATGAAACTACTAGATTCATAGACCTTTCCTATATGGATTTATTTTAAATTTTTTATTAGATAAATATGTCCCCTGAAGATGAGGAATCCAACAGATTTAGTGAATCTATTGGAATATTTTTCTATCAGTTCATTCCCTCTGGATTAAATAAGACTACATATACATAAAAATTCTCCATGCATCATATCATTAATACTTTATTATGAAAAATTGTTGAATTTTAGGTTGATGACATGTTAGTTGAATATTTGTTGAGATGTGATCACCTAATGAATCTCAAAAAATATTTAGAATTTTTTGGAAGTATAGTATGAATATGTATCCTATAAATTGTGATTTTATAGAAAAATTTGTTAAATTCTTTGGATTTATGGTACACCACCCAGTCATCATGTTCATAATAGAAAATAATTGTCATATCATTGTAATTTAACTTCTTCAGAATCATAAATAAATGAAGAGGATTTAAGGAAAAATTGCTTCTGTTCAACGATTCAATGATAAAATGGATAGAAAATTTCTCCCCTTAACATAGTTAATAATGTATGGGGTTGCCTATGACTGGGATAAGGACCTCTAAGAAGCCTATGAAAATATAAAATTGTACATTTTGAACTCACTGCTCATGATGTTGCTAGTAGAAGAAAGGTAACTTATATTATATATGGATTTCAAGTTGAAAAATGGTATAGTTAATGAAAATACCCTCTACCACCTCATTTTAACATACTATGTATTGTGACAATGTAATCTAATATCGATAATAACTTCCTCACAAACATATTTGTCATGAAACAGATGAGCGATTATTGCATCATCACAAAGACCACATGGTATCTTATATTGACCTAATCAAGTAAATCCTTGGAATACCTATGTTTACTATTCCTCATTTGTGATGGGTAGTAATTCTATAATAATTTTGAATCAATTTTGTGTAATAAAATATAGTTAAAATTATGGACCTGGATAATTTTTTTATAGAACATCCTATTATTTAAATCACAAAAGAGGATAATAGAATAAGATAAAAAAGGGTTTTTTATTCCCAAATCATTCCATGAACAAGAGAGATATAATTTTATAGTGAATCAAAAATTCTTAATGAAATTTTGATGTAAAACCTACAACATAATAGGGTTGGTGTAGGTATTGTATTTGAGTATCTGAACAATGAAATTCATCCCTTATCTTTGTCACTATTTCAATGATGCACTAATAACGAGGAAAAGTACAAAGCCCCAATTAATTGTTTTGAAGTATAACTATAAAACTATATCCTATATGAACATAAAATGGTATTCAAATATACTGTTAAAAAAATATTCTTTCAATATGAAAGTAAGAAGGTAGAATTGTCCCCTCTCATCTATCATGTTATAGGAAGAATAGAATAATTCCATTTTTAACTAACATTGCATCACATACCTCAATCATAATCTTTTCATGCAAAAGCACTGGATATTGGAGCAACAATCCTAGAGGAATGAAATTTTTTTTATGTGGGTTTTTACATCATGCACCAAAGGATAGTCTCTTCAGTCATTGTTTGGGACATGGAGGAAGTCAATCAAGTCTCCACAGCCTCAAAGCATGATGAGATGATATCCATCACTAGATAGTTGGATCCCATAGTTAGTTACATAAAAAATGGAACACTGCATTTATATTGATCTAAAATGGTATGTATGTGATTTCAAGCATCAAACATGCCTTCAATATTGGAAAAAAGAGAAAACATGAAATTAAAATCAGGATTCTATGAAATCCATATAAAATAATTAGAAAAATGATTGATTCCCAATATCATGGAAGAAGTACATGTTGGTACCTTTGACAATCATCAATATATGATTAGACTCTCCCCCCAAAGTTGGAGGGTTGTTTAAAATTAGAAAACAATGAAACAAGTCTATGTGATTCACTATAAAATGTCATAAATTCCTGATTCAAGAGAACTTCATTATAAAACCATAGATTTTTTTTCATACATATAAATGTTTGTATTCGTTCTATGTATGGGGGAGGGGAATTGCAGAGCCATATACCCCATCCAAAACTAATAAATCTTATTAAATCTATACAATTACCAACTTCAATTCAAAATGGGATAAGTAAATAACCCTCATGGAATTTAGGATGATGGATTTCATCAAATTTGGGAAGTCTAATATCATCATTAGATTGAAAATTCTTTAAAATATATTGAAAATAAAACAAAACAATAATATATTTAATTGAATAAAATATAAAAGGAGTACAACCTCAAATAAAACCATTAAACCCACTTTCATGAGGGATAAACAAGTAAAATAGAGTCATTTAATATGATTATGTCAAATATAATCAAAAAATGGTTGAAAAGGAGAATATGACTTTTTCAGAGAAGCATCATCTTATTTTATGGGACTATTATACCACCACAAAAAAATACCACATAAGTGGCTCCATATTCTTTTTAATATGAGAAAAAAGAAGTGTTTCCCATAGAACTCCATTTTCCCTCTCTCTGAATAAGTTTCTAAAGAAAAATCATAGATGATGAGAAATAAAAAAACACTATATGAGTTGTAACATCTCTATCATAAAATCTTGAATACTATACACAACTTTTATTTCCATAAGATTCAATTTATGAGTCCATTAAATAAAATGGTTTTCCCATTATAGTTTCCTCAAGGAGAATTTTAATTGTCTATCAAAAACCCAATGATACTATGGATGAAACTTCGGAAGCTGGAACCCATGTGATAAGGACCTTGCATTTTATATAAGTACTAGTATGGTAGATAAT
This sequence comes from Viscum album, assembly GCA_963277665.1. NCBI lineage: Eukaryota > Viridiplantae > Streptophyta > Magnoliopsida > Santalales > Viscaceae > Viscum > Viscum album. The sequence continues at coordinate 36,879,081 of OY728131.1, forward strand.
ACTCATTTTCTTCAATGGATATAGAATTTGTTACTCCCCCCCCCCCAATGAAATGGATTTTAAGAATCACTTTCCATAGATAATGTAAATCATGTTTCTTTCCTATGACATGATATTAAACTAAATAGAATAGGTATTAATAGAATGAATTTTAATGTAACAGAACCATTATTTATAAGATAAAATTATTTAAACAATATAGAACCATAAGTAAAAGCATCAATAACGTAAAAACAAAGAATATTTTATCCTCAACGCATTACATTAAAATAAATGGATGATTTATTTTCCAAATTCTTTTAAAATTTACAAAGAACATTTCATTACAGACAGTTCATTGCACATGATCTAGACCTACATGAAAGAAAAAATAAATTAATTTAGTCCCTTTTTTGTGACATACTTACATGTATAGTCTCTCTATTAAATATCTATGGGTGTATTGATTCTTTATATGACATGAAAAACAGTTACACATAGATCTCAAATCCTTATTCCTATAAAAATAAAAATGCTGAAACATCCTACCCTCTACGTCTATGTGAGACCTGTGTGGAGTGTTTTCATTTCATGAACTAAATGTAGCTTGATTAATGACATCACATGATACATATTGATGCCAAAATCACAAATCATCTGTCCAAATGTAATATAAATGGATAAAATTCCACCATCGACATATCGTTCATATTTTCTTGTAGGTTTTTACATTCAGGAAATATATGTGCTTTGATTCCTACTATAAAAATTTATATAGTGACCCTTGAACATAAATTATAGGACCATCCATTATATTATTGACCCCTACTAAATATTGGTTAAACCTATGTGGATATTTTTTCATTACATAATTATGTATGGTTTGATTCATGTAATCATAGGATATATTGTGATTATGAGATCTCAAATTACAGGTAAAGTGCCAATATAAGTGGAATAAATACTACCTCTAAATATGTATCAACCATAAAAGGATTATTTTACCTTCAAGAACAATGAATGGATTGATTCTATCTACCACATGATACACAATGATTCCTAGATCTCAAATCCTTGGTCTGTACACAATAATTATAAAAATGAACCCCACAATGTATGATATGGATCTATGTAGAGAACTATATGATAACTAAATTCTACATGATTACTACCATCATGTGATAAATATTGATGCAAGTATTCATCATTTTAGTCACAACCATAGGGTTACATAACCCCCAATCATGTTTTTCTAGGGGATTCAAATCTATATGGAGACTCTAATACACAAGAAAGTGAATGAAATTCCACATGTTCCTCATCACTTACCCTTACATAGCTAAACCAACTACCCATTTATCCTTTCTTTCTCTTTCTAAGCATTAATAATGTCATCTTAGAGAATTCAGAAATCCCCATTGGATAGTGAAATCCAGAAACTTATTAGATAGGTGATGTATACCTTATCAAATGATGTTTAATGACATGAAAATTTCATAGTCACATGATGCTTAACTACTCATCAAGGGGGATTCATGCCAAAATTAAATTCCACCCTCTACACTATGCATTCATATATTTAATTTATTATTCATTCTCAATCAAGATGTGTTCAACTCACATTGTTATATCAAATAAGGTGATTGAACCCTTCATGAATCTTATGTTCTCAATAAACCAACATCATATATTCGATATATGATGTGATACCAACAAATTACTTGTGTTTTTGTTATTATATTGGAACCCAAAGGACCGTTGGCTCCTTCACTCTGGGTCCATACCTATATAAAATTTGTATTATCTACTGAATAATACAATTGGAACTTTTTATGATCTATTATATAATTTAATATCTTCTAATGATATTATTCCTAGTGGATGTTTAGCCTTGTAGGAGAGGCCCCCTTTAAATCTTGAAGTTAATATCCTCATAGTGTTAATTATGGGCATTTTCCATTATTAGTGGTTTACCTTTACCCATTTTATTCCACCTCATATTGACTTAGATATTATTTTGTTATGCTTTCCACTCATAATAACACAACTATGTAAGAAGATTCAAATACTCTCAATGTTACATATCTATCCATCATACCTAGTTTTAAAAATGTATAAAATCATATTCTAATACCCATCCATTTTTAGTATGAATCATCTGGAAAGAACCAATTGCTTTGATATTTTCATTGATCTCTGAAATACGTCCTACTCACATGACTTTAAACTTCACGAAAACATCCTCTTTGAATGACATTAAACAACATGATATATGATCCATCCCAGAAAACATAAAATTTATTAGGGTTGGCTATCCCATTAATGATTCTATTATAAATATGAAATTTACACCTCAATACTAGAATAATGAATGTAAATTCTATATCGCTATATATGATATCGATCTATATTGGGTAAACCAAAGCCGACCATGGTGTCGAGGCTCACTAATGGATGAATTAAAAATTCACATGTCCCTACGTACAAGTTAGATCTACATATAAGGGAATCTAAAAATGGATTTTCATGACATGATCAATACACTTAAAATATTCAAAGGTAAATCTAGGAAATTGTTTTAATAAAATTAATTTTTTCACTTATTTGAATACGGTTTTTTCATAAATACGTGTTCTTCAAATGTATGAGTAAATTATATATATTTATTTATTATGTTTGAGATAAATATCAACAGCAATGGAAGTGACATATGGATACACATCAATAATATTGTACATGAATAAACAGTTTTTATTAATTCAAAATTTCTGTTACTGGTGAAAAATGACCCCAAGGATATCATGGAAAATTTTACAGTGCTTCATATTTTCTTACCAAACAATGTTAAGGTACGAGGGAAACTACCGTATCACATGATGTCAAATAACACAAAAAGTGCATCCCAACTACCCGACAGTAAAATATATAGAGTAGACCCATTATAGTTTTTATTAGAGGACCACAATAGCCTAACACTAGTCAACCAAACATTATGGTGCATCTATAGTATTTTAATGAACCTTAATTTATAAACCGAACTTCATTTCCTAAGAACCTCATGTTTCTATAAACATTCAATGTACTTTGGAATTAAAAATAGATCTCACTATTTGATAATGAAAGAGGTGGATATGAATAAGGAAATTAAAACCATTGACCAGAGGCCTGTTGGCCCTACAATAATAGCCATATTTTCCTTATGATCCTTGACCTCAACACAGTAGATATCGTCACCTTAGATTGATTCATGATTATTTTCTCCACGATTATAATATATCATTACTCATGATCACACAACATGAGCCAGGATTAACATCATTTTCATCATCTACTAAATTAGATGTTGGAGTAATCTTAAACCTCATGAAAATAATTATGTTTTTGTGTGACACATCTCTCATACTATGTCCACATGTATCATGAATTGTAATTGCATACACAGTAGTCTATTTTGTGTGACCTTAAAGAGTGGCCTTTTATGGTCCATATCACAAGACACATAACTGTTATTGAAAAATACATATAAAACTTTCATCATGAAAACCTGAAAATATATGTGTGAGAAACACTCACATCTCTATCTACTAAACACTTCATCTCTAGTTTGTGTAAAGTACGTAGAGTGCAAATAAATAAGACATAAAGATCATATGTCCCACCTTGTTTTCCTAGTAAAATCTGATCAATTCTCACTCGACCACTTGTTCTAAGAAAAAGTAATATTAGTTATTTTTTCCACATGTCATCACCCTAACTATGTGTTCACTAGGAGGAAACAAAACATTTGGTGAACCCAAACCATTCTCTAATATTAATGTTTCCATTAAAAACCTTTATTTCATTGAATTATATGCTTATACCAACTAAATACATAACTTGATGTTCTTATCTTAAAACTCTATATACCTGGGGACCCCTCTCCCATGGTTCTTTCCTGTAGTGAACTCGTATAAGGGGTTATATAATCAAAAATGACCCTCATAGGATTAACTAGAGAATTGTAACACTACCAAACATCTTGTACTGATTGAATGATTGGTCCTGGAGGAGAACCCCCCCTCCCCCAATCTAGGAGTTACTATGTTGAACACATGGAATATGGTATTACAAAATTACTAATAGTTTTCTAATACTTATGTAATCCCGCCTCCAGTTAACTTATAAATTCATATTCAATGATTTTCAATCCCTATAAGTTTATTATTGAATAATATTTTATATCCTTGAAGTTGGGACCACATTTATTTAAGGGTTGTATTTGTTGTTAATAATGGTCAATGATTTCCAAATACTATCCAAGGATATCAAATATTGATCAATATGAATAAAGAGATACAAATATAATTTATATTGGTTGATGTTATGATTCTAGGATAATTATTATGGATATAGAGTCGGATAAAACACATGATCAATTCTCCATGTTGTTAAATCAGATGATAATTTACTGATTGGTATTTCACATATATCATAAGTGGCTTGTAGAACATGGTATGCCATCATTATAAAGGAAATGGAAAATAATGTGCTTACAATATAATTTCGGTTCGATTCTAATGAATGATTTTTCTAAAATACAGGTAACTTATAATACATTCTATTGAAAATAGGATGATTCTAGAAGTTCTCGATCAAAGTGGATATATTAATATAGATATGTATTGTGATTAAAATACCTGATATATGAATAGTCTTGATAATGACGAAGAAACATTGGTCTTATTTACGAAGCATATATTTAAGGTTGTATTGTTTCCTGGTGTTTGCCAAATTTTCTAGCCTCGAAATCAAGATTTTTTTTGGAAAAGAGGATTTTTTCCTCAAAGGAGTCAGAAAAGTCTAGTTTTCATACCAGGAAGGACACTACAAAAAATGCATTAGAGTTGCACAGATGATACATGGAAAATGATTGAAAATTCATGGAATGCATAGGAGTGCCTATGGTATGTGTGAGGAAATTAATATGCCGAAGTAATTTCATTTTCATAATAATGATGGAGATCAGTTTGCGGGGGCCACGGTACATGGAACGAAAATGATACCGATATGTCATGTCATTTACGGAATGGAGATGGAAATCTGTTTAGGGGAGGATTTTGGTTTGTGGGAGGTCAAAATTTTGATGTGATGGATTGTAATTGGTGGAATAAAGATGGTGATTTTGGCCACCATAGAGGAAGAACTGTTGTATATTGACAACATAGTGAAAAATGTTTACAGGATGCACAAAGTACACAATGAAGGTTCACAGTTTGCCGGAGGATCACAGTATGTGAGAGGCTTACAGTATGTGGGAGGAGCATAGTCCATGGTTAAGGTTTTACCACATTGAAAATTTGTTTAAAATGGATCAGTTGAATTTTTTTTGTATTTTCCTATAAAAGGATTCTAATCCCTTCATTAATAGAGCAATGTTCAATAGTAAATTTAATCAATGGTGGAAAAAATTGGCTATGTCTGAAAGAGTTCGCGAGGGATAATTCTGGGAAGGGATGTAGTTAGTGAATGAGAGGTCCCATTTCAGACAATGTTATCTATGAAACATAAATTAGATAACCGATTTGGAAAAAGAAGAATGATTAAGAGATAAATTGTTCATAAAATAGGATGAAGGAATTCCATTGAAGCCAAACTAGTAAATGGTGATTCAGTGGTACATGAGTATATTTGAATCTATGAAGAAGAGACAGTTTGCAGAAGAATAATTTTTCCCTTGAAGCATTGACTCTACATTTTACGTGGACAATATAGACAGTACATGGTGTAAGACATACCACATAGAAAGAAATTGTTTGCAAAGAACCCACAATATGGGGTGTGAGATAGTTTTGAGAGGAATAAGAAATAATATGTGGTATCAGGGATAGTTCATGGAATTAGAAATTGTACAGGGAAGCAGGGACATGGGACAGTATGTGAAAGAGATGACAATATGTGAAAGTGGTGAAAATTCTCAAAAACATTCCTTGTACTTGGAAAGATTAATAGTACGCAGAAGAAATTAAAGTACGATGATGCACTTATAATATGCAGAATCATTTATAGTATAGAGAATCATTGATAGTATGTGGAATAATTTACATTACACAAAAGCATTTACAGTATGAAAAATCATTTATATTATGTGGAGAATTTGCAGTACATGAGCGCATTTCTAGTACATGGGAACATTGACAGTATGTGGATCATTAGAAGGTCATAGAGGTCAATACACTACTATACTCTTCCATATTAATGTGTTTCCAAGATAAATAGAGTGTTCCCACTCAACCATTATTTAATATTCATGGAATATAAATTTTGGAGATGCTAAGTTGGGTTGATCCTCGTTTATTTAATAAAAACCTAAAAAGTTTGTGATTCCAATAAGAAGATGAACATATCTCAGTGCGGTTGATTTGGCTTTGAGAAGAATGATAAAAAGAGGCTAAGATGAAGTGAATGGAAAATTGATATCAGTTAATTATAAGGTCTGTTAGGGAGAATTATTTTTGTAAATATACATCATTAAAATTATTATTATGGATAAAATTGGATGATTCTGAAACTATCAAGTTTGCGGCCAGGAATAGATAAGATGAGTTTGTTGTATTATGCTCGATGAGTAATAAAGTGAATAAGAAGCTTGTGGATGAATAAAGAAAAACAATAACATTGGACCAGAATCAACTAATTGAGGAATTTCATGGTGTTACATACCCTTATCAGTAAGAAGATCACTTTCATGGATAGAAACAGAAATATCCATACATGAGCTACAAAATTGCCACAATTGGATTGTTTATAAAGTTCATCATGAGTGTAAAGGTATATCGTACTTGTTTTAACAAAAAAATGTTTTAATTTTTTTGTGTGGTGAAGATTATTTATAACCATTCCAAATATTTAGCTTCTCATATTGAGTGGAGAACCTTGTAAAAATATTTTTTTTCTATTTTTACTTCATTCATATTATTGAATGAAATATAGAAAATAGATCAAGAAAATAAGGATACTAAAAAGTCATGTGGTATAGATATAAAAATTTGGAATTGAGTTAAAAAGTACCCAACACTAATTCAGCCCCTCTATTATTGTTAGGAATATCCTAAACTGGTCCTTTCACATGACATTACACCACCATGTCTTGTATGCTTTCTAAAAGTAGGACTATGATATTCCATTCCTAAAAAATTTTATGATATTTACCACATAACTAAAAATGGCATGGAATATGATGCAAGATCCCAAAACATAAACTAAACCACCCTAGGGTGCCATAACACGTATGAGATAGCCTTTTTCATACTTCCATCTTCACCATTTGGATATTTTAATCATCAAAATTATTTTATTGTCCTTGGAAATATTGGGGGTCCTTTGGTTGACCATTAACCTAATACATATAGAATAATTTATAAGGGCATCTAACCCATGAACTATAGATGAATCCTCCTTGAAAAAAAGGACCACTAATATTTATGAGCATTGTTACCACAATATAGAAACTCATCACCTAGTGGTGTTTTATGGACATCCTTGGCATGTATGACCGATCCAAATTCATATTTATAATTTTTTTGTTATGGCTTACAAGGCCCATATTCCAACTATTTATGTAGCCTTATAATTGAAATTTTTCACCATATAATCAAACTACAACAATGATATAGGGTGTCAAAACCCATCAATGACATTCATTCATCATATTTTCTATAAGAGTACATGATTTTATAACACATCACGAACATTCATACTTAAAAATATCAACTATGAATGTGGGTTGTCCAAACCCTTCATAGAAACACATTATTCAAAATTCCATCAAGGAATCAGGGTCCTTAAAACCTTGATGAATACCCATCCTTAAATACAAACAACAAATTGTTGAATATAAATGATTTTAAAATAAAAAATAATGGTTCTAAGAAGAATTACCCTATAATAAAAAAAATTGATATTCTGAGTAAAATGACACTAAACCACAACTATAGATATTTTGAGCTAAAAGACCACAAAAATTTATAACATATGGTTTAGGCCATAAGACCTTACACTACAATAATTTTAGGTTAGAGATAAAATTCATTAAACTACAACCATAGATAGTCTGATCTGAAAGACCCTAATCTAATATAAGAGAAAGTCCATGCTTGAATAACCTAAACTACTAAGGTATATAGTTTGATATAGAAAACCCAAAACTATATCATTGAACTAGTATGGTTTTCAAGACCTTGAATTTCCATCTAATAAATAAACAATGCCCATAATGTTGAAAAACAATTGTGGGAACCCTTAAAAAAATTCATGCCTTTTCACCTTGGGAATGTACTTTGTGTGATCCAATAAATACTGGGAACTCAAAAAATTAATAAGGGATAAAAAATTCTTTGATTGAAACTGCTAACAGAGAATCCATTCAAAAATAATAGTCTACACCCACTAATAAATCCCCATACGAATCTTAAGAGAATGTTAGGGAAATATAAAAAAACTAAAATATTTTTTGGGATCATTATCATACCTATCGAAATTAAGGATATGGTCCCTATATCCACTAAACTATGAAAAAATTAGAGTGATCTCCCTGTGGGAAATTTATTTCAATCAAATTATCCTTTTCAACCTAGTGAACCTTTTACAAATAGATAAAATATATAAATGAGGAAATTCTTGTTGATAGGCATTCAAAAGAAATTGTCAAGAAAAATATGCAGTTATTAAAGAATTAAAATTATAGTGTTTGTGTTTACGTGGTATTATAAAAAGGATGTGTATTATTGATGATATATATTATATCATGTGAAAAAAATACTATAAACATCATGAAATACATACTGATTGTAGTTTTCCATGATTGAAATGATTTGATTCATTAATATTCAAAAAAATAGGGGGGAATATCTATATTACAGAGTCTCTCCCATGACATCATGGGGAGAACCAGAAAACATATATGTTTATAATAAGATCATAACAATATATGGGTAGGGATGTTAGATAAGTTAGCAAGAGTTTTCAATGGTGCATCGATTGAGTGTTGATGTTTTTTATGCTCCATTTATTTAGTCGATGCTTGAGGGAAAATATTATTTATTAGAGATGAAAATTGTTTACTTCCTATTTGAAAAGTCACTAATAAGGATTATAAAACCAAAACATGGGACCCTTCATGAGCTTTGAATGCCACATGTACTGTAGTCTCTTTTGTAAGATCCCGTGTTTTGAATTTTTTTTGAACATTGATAGATATTTTGATGTAAAAAGGGTAAGTCAGACGGGCGGCACATGGTTTGCCTAACAGTGTGGAAAAACCATTCGTAGTTGGTCTTGGAGGTAGTAGATTCCACATGGGTGGTGCACGGTTTGTCTAACCATGCAGCCAAACCGTGCGAGAAAGGTGGCCGAGGCAGTAACTAACACATGGTTAGCGCACGGTTTGTCAAACCATGCGGGCACATAAACAAGATCATTAAATTGTGCATCTCGCTAATTTTGGCATTTAGATGAATCATTTTCCCTCCAAAGTGGCCATAACTCGGGATTACTCTTCCTTGAAGGTAGGAGAACCACTCCCAAGCATTTTAGAGGTGATCTGAAGTCTTCCCATGGAAAATTGAAGCCGAATTCATGAGGCAGGTAGATGTTCGCCTTCGTTCTTGTTAGGTTTCATACATCTAATTAGATCTACCCCTCATATTCTCAATGTTTCTAAGATCTACACCCATTACTAGAAGATCAAAGTGTTTGGATTCCAATTTTTATGAGTTTTGGTGGTGGTCATGCTAGGAGAAGTGATCTATGGAAGGTTCTTGAAGAATCAACCCGTTTCTCTTGAGGGTTCTTCATTCGTTATGGTTTTCGTCAATACACCGAGGTAGGGTCCCAAATCTTTAACACATTATTTTTGAATTATATATTCTTTAAATAAATTGAGAATGTAAATTTCGTTGATTTTGATATGTCGATGAATGACACTTGATGTCATTAAATAATTCCACCCACATGAGATAAATGGGGACATGAACATGTGTTTATTTTAAGAAAGGTTTTCTATATTATTTAAAGTGATATGATTAAATAATTGAATGATTTGAATTGGAAGAATGCAAAATAGTATAATTAATAGTGGAATTATTCATCAAGTCATGAGTTGGAATGAGATTATGGCTTTTACAGATTACTGGAAATATTGAATATTTGACATGTTCAGGAGATGATTTGAAAACTGGTAATAATTAATGGAGGGATAAATGATAACATGTTAAATGGTAAATGGTTAACTAATTGATGATTGGTTAAATCAATATGAATTATTTTATTTATTTTTGAATTATTTAATTATCAAACATTAAGTTAAGATTGTGTTCTGATTGCCTGTTACGATTGTTGGCCTGGAGTACCTTTTGATGCGTACTAGTTTTCCATGCCTTATGTTGTCTAATATGGAGTTGTTTGAAAATATGAAATGTTGTGTGAGATGTTCACTAAATATCTCATCTTTTTTCAACATGTTTTTTTATGATTATGGGGTTTATGTAGATTGTTAAAGTCCTAGACGAATCACAGTTTGAGTGGATGGGTTCCGGATTGTTATGGAATTTGGTTAATTAAGTGTTGACTTATCCGAAGAGTGTTTTGTGTTGTTAATTAGTTTTTGATTTAATTAACAGGTTAGTTTTATGATGTTGTTGACGCTCCTTTCGTCACGGAATCTAAAGTTCGGAAAAGGGAATATCTGAGCTCAAAGTGATTAATCCTTTGAAGAAACATCAAAAATCGACAAAGGGATGAAAAAGGAGAACATTGCCCATAGGTCGCGCATGTTCCCTCTTGGTCGCGCAAGTACACTTGCGCGCCGCCTCAACACTTGCGCGACCCCTCATGGTCGTGCAAGGGACTTGCGCGACAGATCTGGTAACCGCCCAGTAACCGCCCGGGGTCTTCATTTGCCTATAAATAGACCCTGTGGGCCCCCCATTCGGGAGGATCTCTTTCCAGAAACTCGGATCAAAGCTCCCAACGCTCAAGTCTCTTCTCAAAGCTTCCGGAACACTTCTAAGGTAATTTCTTACCTAGAATGGAAGATCTAAAGAGAAGAAGGAAGGCCCAAGTGTTGAAACTTATCAAACACTTGCGCACCAACTTAATTCCTTCAATATAACTTGCGCGTCCCTTCTTTGGAAGAACCTCAAGAGGATGGGAAAGGGTTTAATAAAGAGTCGCTCAAGTAATTCAACTCTGGTTGAAAATCGCGCAAGTATCCCTCATGTCGCGCAAGTATACTTGCGCGACCAACACTTGCGCGCCGACGCAGGACTTGCGCGACCTACAAGACTTGTGCGCCCCTAGCTTTTTGGGTGCCCATCTTGCCCATTTTTACCCCTCTTAAGCCATTTCACCCTTCCTATTCAAGATTCAGTCTTCAAGATACTCTTCAAAAGCCATTTATGGCATGATTTCTTGATTTGACATCCTTATCTGAAAGGAATTCTGTGAAATACCTCTCAAACACCCAGTGATCTAAACGTCTTTATGTCACCAAAGATTGAGAGTTCATTCATTTCAACCTCATCCTTTAAGATGAGAGAATCCTAACCTGGGTCTCCTTTTCAGGAATAAGACTCAGTCATAACCTTGGGCTTCCTTTTCAGGAGTAAGCCCCAAGTCCCCTAACCTAGGTTTCCTTCTCAGGAATAAGTCCTAGTCATAAATCTTGGGCATCTTTCTTAAGAATAAGCCCCAATCAAGTCCTTTAATCTTGGGCATCCTCCTCAGGAGTAAGCCCCAAACCATAATCCCTAACCTGGGTCTCCTTTTCAGGAATAAAGACTCAGTCATAACCTTGGGCTTCCTTTTCAGGAGTAAGCCCCAAATCCCCTAACCTAGGCTTCCTTCTCAGGAATAAGTCCTAGTCATAAATCTTGGGCATCCTTCTTAAGAGTAAGCCCCAAGTCTCTTAAAATTTCTCTTAACCAGTCACAAATTTTCTTTGATTTGGGTTTCCTTTTCAGGAATAAAACCCAATCATAAATCCCCTCCTAACTTGGGCATCCTCCTTAGGAGTAAGCCCCAAGATTAGAGTATTCAAATCTCCATGAAGCACATATAACTTTGTGGACCCTGTTCTTGGATTTTCTCCCTAAAAGTAAATCCTAAACCTTCGCCTATCTGGGCAGTCATCTATACATAAGCCCCAAAACAAAATTCTTATGATTGCATCTTTTACGGCTCAATGGTCTAAATCTTACCAATACCTCTTGTTTCTCACACCGAGCATGACTCACGTGAGCTTAGAGTGTAAAAGTAATTATGACATTCATCTTTGAGCCATCAATCATAAAACATCATATCCCATTCCTCGAACTACGTGGGTTCTGATTCCTTTTTTCAAAACAAAGGATACGTAGGTAGCCCATTCATGGGTTCGATCCCAACATTGAAATAATCTCTGTCCTTCTGAATGACGATAAACTTCAAGTGCCCCACTGAGTGGCTTTAAAACCAGCCTGGTCATCAAAATGACCAAGAGACTTTTATATAAATGTTTTGAAGGATACCATTGACCAAGAATCTCTAAACAAATATAGATGATTCTATATTGATGAAGAACCTCGAATACATATAAAAGATTCTCTAAATTTCTTGCATATTTAATCATTGATTGTTAAAACTAAAGGAAAGCTCATTTTATACTTGGTAATGTAATAAGGATTCACGAACTTAACTTAAATCTATAAAGAGAGTCCCGGAGTAGACAATAATTCCCCTCAAAAAAGGTGTGATGAGTCCGACCTCCCATCCTCTCGACCAATGAAAATTCCTAAGCCTCATTAGCCTACAAGCTAATGAGCGCCTGCCTTTGGAAAGTAGGTCCAAACGGATGTGGAATCATTGGATGTTTCCGGTTCTACGAACAAACCCGTTAGAAACCGATCGGAACGTTTGAATCTCCCGTCCAGGAGGTCATCCCCGAATTCCGCGCGAAACAAAAATGGTGAACCCGACGTGAATCCTTAACCAAGTTAAAGTGATGTTCTTCTTATCTATTAGGCCCTTTGGGCCAACAAGGCAATCATTGACATGTGCTCATCCAAAAGATGCAGTGGCAGGATTCATCTTGATTATGTCTGTTACATGGAACAGGCACTCTTTTTTTCAAGATCTTCTACAAAAATGGCTTTCCTAAAATTCACCCCTGTGAATACTGCTGCTGGGAACACCTCTACTGTGAGGTCTACTGCTGTGAAAACCAATGCTGCTACTCCTGCTGGAACGTCATCCGCTCTGAGGATGACATCACCAACTTAGCGTCTTCAACGCTGTGTTTCTAATGCACTGGTTAAGGAGTACCGTCGCAACGGTACTATCCCAACTCTGGAGGCCGCTCGTCAAGCCCTCCAAGTTAACAATTCTACCTGGTCGTCCGGACAACGGTGACCAGCAATCAAGAAGCAGACGGTGCTGACTACCGTCTCCAACCGTTTCGGGTCGTTATCCCCGGAACGCAATTTCCATTCACTCCCTTATTCCGAGGAAGTGAATGAGCTGGTCCCGCAGGACCTTAATTCAAAAAGACAGGAGTCCTTCTCAAGGGCTCCCATCAACAATCGCCGCCAGACTCGTGCGGTAGTGCGCCCTCAACATGATGAGGGTACCGTCTCCAGGCATTCAGCTCAGGTTCCTCGAACCCGAGCAGGCAAGATGAATCGCCAGAGACGGAACCCGGTTAACAATAGGCAGGTTGTCATCCCTGTCATCTCCGGAGAAGTCCACCAACCTAACTTGGTGGCAAATAACGAGCAGGCATACACACCTGTTCGTTTTAATCCCGCTGTCCAGCAGACTCGTCTGGCAGCATCAAGCCGATCCCGCTAGGCAATTCCGGCGGAGTACCATAGGCAGGAACATACACCTGCTTATACATCAGCAGTTAGTCAGCAGGCTCGTCTGACTACATATGGTGGATCTCGTCAACCGCGTTTGGCGAAGTGTAATCAGCAGGCACATACACCTGCTAATACTAATCAAGCCTACCAACAGTCTCGTTTGGTAGCGCACGGAGAAGTCAGTTGGAAAGCCCCGACGACAAACAGGAGACAGACTAAACTCTCTGCCTCCACACTTGAGTACTGTCAGGATTCACTGACAGGAAAAGGAGGACAGGAGCAGGCACATACACCTACTCCAAGCCCGGAATGGACGTATATCCCTGTTCCGGCGGCTGAAGTCACCAAACATATTTTGTCAATGGTGAAAGAGAAGAAGCAAATTCATGCTCATATTCTGGATGCTTGCCAGGATATCATAACAGCTTCAGCATCATCTCAGGAACAGACACATAAATCTATCCCTAGCAGTGGAGTGACACATCAACAATTCACTCCGGAACAGACACACACATCTGTTCCAGTCCAAGAGGGTTGTGGGGCCTACTCCCCCATATCATACGGACAACCAAGTCAGGCACATACACCTGATTTGAGCGATGATCGTCAGCCTAACCTGACCATCTTTCCTGATCAGGCACATACACCTGCTCAGAGCAATCACTTTCGTCATCAAGTGATTTCTAAAGCGAGTAAGAAGGCATCTAAGAAAAAGATCCGCCCAGCACAGTCAGGAGATCAAAGGCCAATCTGCAACAAGGCCTTGCTCGATGCTGGAGTTCTTGAAGCCCTCAGACATTTATCTATCGGAATTCAAGATTCTACTCCCTCAGTTCCCAATTACAGGAACATTAATCCCAAAGGTCTTCAACAGACACTTCCTTATGAAGACTTGCTTCATGAAAATTCGGTCAATCTTGAAGTTTCATCTTCAGATGAGAACCACAGGAACCCTCTGTGTGGTCAGAAGACCAAGGAGCAAGAGATTTCATCTTTTGCTGTAACCCATCATGAAGGTCCTCCTCATGGTGATGAACTTCGCTGCGAAAGTCCTCTCCGCAGTAGTGATTCACATTGTCTCAAAAATTCTTCAGAAGGCAATGTAGTGACGAGAAAGCCCTCCTATCTCGAGGCACTTGCAAACGTAAAACCAGTCATTTCTGATGCTTTACTATCGGCAGGTGAAACTCTTTCTCCATCAGAAGATAGCTTGGGGTTCAGGTTGTTCTCCGAACCTTCCCTGGGTCATTCATCTTCCAGCATGAATAGTGATTCCTCTACCAATCTTGTTGAATCCGATGAAGCAACAAGGAAACACCAACTCTGGTCCAAACAGGTAGAATAATCTTCATTTAATGATAAAGAGGAAATGCTGAACATGAGAAAAAAACTGGAAAAAGGTGAAGTACCAGTCATGTTTTGGCCTTTGGCTGATTCACAGTATGACATTCCAAAGATGTTGACGGATGATGGAATCCATGATATTCGTCTTAACATATGGAAAACTCTGTCAATTAAAGAAGAAGGTATTATCTTATGATGAATATGAAAATCATCTTAAGATAATAGAAGGGTTACAATGCCAGATTGATTTGGCATCTCTATCAGTCTCTCGGTATCCGAAGGCTGAAAAGCAACAGAGAACCCTTCAACGTTCATGCCTTGGCGCACTAAGAAGATTGCGTCAGTTAATATCCAATGCTCCATCTAATGTTCATATCAGAGGATGGGGTGTTCACGGAGCACTACATTTCACAGTGCTTTCCGGTCAGCAGAGCCCGCCGAAAATGGTCTCATGCAATGTTATTGCCCATGGCCGGCCACAGTCAATGGGCTTTGTTCATAATCAAAATCTTGCTCGAGATCAAGCTTCAACTAGTTCCTCTCAAAGTCAAGTATATAGAGAACAGGTTGTTGAATTTCTCCTACATCAAGCAGGCGAGAATATTGCGCAAGCCTCTCGTCTGGAGCAAACACGTCATCAAATGACAGAAGTTTCGGAAATCATCCAACGGTCTGTTGAACCAGGTGATAAAAGTGGATACAGGTTAATGCATCCAGCTAATTTCCGAACTAAGATCCGCAAGATCAACAGAGATTTCAAGAAGATCTCAGACATAGCATGTCAAGAGACACCCCAGCTTGCCAGACTGGGGACTTCTCTAACCCTACCCTCAGAATCAACGAATGGGATTCGAGGAGTTGAGCAGAAGCAACAGGAACACCCCCAGTCCACCGGGCTGGGGACTTTTTCAAATCTTCAATCCCTCCCTCAGAGAAAGTCAGTATTCTCTCGATTAGGGAATAAGCCTCAAGAGGAACGAAGAGCCAAGCTATCAGGAGATTCTCTCCAAGTGACGGTTCACAAAGAAATTCCTGAGGGGTCAAGTCAACGGAATTCCATGTTTCATCATGAACATGGAAGAAGACAATATCACAGAAATGTTGATAGAAAGGATTCTATGAAATACGCATCCATTAATGTCATCACTGCCGTTGCTGCTGATTCACCAGATGAGGCTCAATCAGAGGGATCAGATGAAGAGGTTCCTACTCAAGAAGTTGCGCACACAGACATAAATGAAGAAGGTGTGCGCACACGTAATCAAAGGCTTACCCAAAATCTGGGTATTCCTTCAAGTAACCCACTTCCCCCTCTCCGAAAAGGATCCAATAAGGGGAAAGGAAAGAATCAGGTTACTTATCACCCTTCCTCTGAAGGAGGTCAATCGCTCTCATTAGAGCAAAGGTTTGCACAACAGGAGGAATAAATGAAAGAATTAAGAAGGTTGAATGCAGAACTACTTCAGAGTAGTCTTCTTCTTAAGAATACTGAAGTCCGACAGCCGAAGGAATTTGTTGTAACTACTGAGATGGATCAGGAATATCCTCCTTTATCAGTACACCCACAGAGGTCTAATCCTACGGGTCAAACGCAACAACGGTTGGCAGCACTACCATTAGTTGCAGCACCAACCTCCACGGCTGTCCAAGCTCCATTCATTGCACCTACCCAAAACCAAGTTCAACCTGACGTTTCTCAAAAGTTAATAACTACTATTGAGTCATTAACAGCTCGGTTAGAAACTATGGAAGGGAAACGGGCGCAAGTTCAACCTGAAAAGAAAGTTTACCCTGAATGGGTAGATTCAATTTCTCCTCCATCCAGTTTTGGAAACCCTATTTTCCCTACTTTCAATGGATCAGGCGACCCTGAACAACATTTGACGCATTACGTGTCTTGTTGTGATCCTATGATGGGAACTCCAGAACAACAAGAAGCAGTGAAACTCAGATGCTTCGTGCGAACCTTGCAAGGACCAGCTTTTGTCTGGTATACAAGCTTGCAATCCCGGTCAGTCATCGGATGGGAGGATCTTCGTCAAAAATTCCTTCTTCAGTTCAGCTCAACTTTGCCAAAAACGACAGTTTTCGATCTTACAAACTGCAAGCAAAGGGAGAATGAAAGAGTCTCTGATTTCATTGCTCGTTGGAAGGGATTAACGTATTCCTTGAGTTTATCACTCCCTCAGGAGGAATTATTGCCAATCTGTGTGGCAAATTTGCGTGACGAATTACGCACGCCATTGATCCCTGTGAAATACACAGGAGGGTTTCGAGACCTTACTTCAATCTCTCAACAGATTGAAGATTCCCTTATGCAGGCTAAGGTTAAATCTCGTGTAATTCCATCAGATCCAGGAAGAAGAATGGGTAAAGCAGAAACTGCTACAGTTATGCTTAAACAGGCACCTATACCTATTTCTACTTCAAAACCTTCATCTTCTCGAAGGGCTCCACCTCCTGAGCGCAAACAACAAAGGCTGTTTCGTCCAAATGATCAAAAAGATCAACGACGAAAACAATTTGAGGATATGAAGATTAAAACATACTCTTCCCGAAGTGAGCAAGTTCCTGGTTACTTCATTTCAGCTCTGGAAAATAATTTGGTTCAATTACCAGTGCCGAAGAGACCAAACAAGGAAGGAGATGAAGACCGTCCCAATTATTGTCCCTTTCATCAAATGTTGGGGCATCCCATCCAGGAGTGTTTTGTCTTTAAAGACCTCCTACAAAAGATGGTCGACTTGGGACAAGTCAAATTGAAGGGTTTTTCAGCTCATGTAGCGTGTATTACCGCTACAGATCCAGAGGAAGGAGGCGAGTGGCAGGAAGTCAAAAGCAAAACTGTGAAAAAATATGATGATTGGATGGTCAGAAAGACAATCAATCGGACCCATTCCATTTTGCGAACACAATTGAAGAAGCCAATTGTGTCTCCTACAAAAGCTGCAGTAAAGCCTCCGTCAAAAGACAAATCCTCAAAAGGGCAGAGCAATTCAAAGAAGAAAGAGGAATCAGAAGAAGATGAGTATGTATCAAAGCCTAAATTGTCTTTGACTCTGGCAGATTTCATGCCATCTACTTCAAAGCAACGGGCACCGTCCCACCAAACGGCACAGCCTAAACAGGCTAATTTGGCAGAGTCTTTATCAGACGAAGAATTGATCTTTGGTTCTGTTAATATGATTCAATTAACAGATTCATATTCCAGTCTTGATGAGCCTGAATTCCCTGTATCAAATAAAGGAACCCGAGGAAGTTCTAGAGGTTCAGGATATAGGGGAAGACGTGGATATTTCCGAAGCCACTACTCTAATTCTACCCCTGCTAGCACGGTATATGCAGCAGAAACCCGTGGTAGAGCCCTTCAGCGAGCTCAAAATGAACAAGCAAGTTCTTCTGCCAATGGCCAACTCAGCTTCGGCACAGTTATTTTGGAAGACCGATTAAATGTTCCATCTTCTTTATCTCAGCAAGTAAATGGATCTAATCAGTCTAATTTTCCAAAACCAAAGATGTTGCCAACTTCAATACAAGAGGCATCAGCTTCCAAAGCATCTGCTTCCAAGGTACCTGCTAAACCGCATATTCCTATTGGGAAACGCAGGCCTCTAGATCAAAAGTATGATATATTGAAACACTTGGCCCAAGTACCAGCCAAATTATCAATTTTGGATGCTTTGAATCTATCAAAAGATCTTCGGGAAGCACTCATCGAAGCTTTGTCAAGTCCTCAGGAGTTTGAAGCTGAAATTGCTGCAGCTGAAATTTATCACATAAAGAATAATCCTGCAGAATGCCATGCAGTGATATCTTTTACTTATAAAGACGAAGATGATGTTGTGCATGGGCACATAAAACCTTTGTACCTATCTGGCAAAGTCAATGGTATAGATGTTCGAAGAGCTTTTATTGACAATGGTTCAGGAGTCAACCTCATGCCCATTCGCACACTTCGTCGATTGGGCCTCACGGAATCCGATTTATCTCCTTCTACCATGATGTTGCAAGGATATGATAAAAATGAACAAGAACCACTGGGAGAAGTTACGCTCAGAACTCAGTTTGGAGATCTTGTTTCCAATTCAGATTTCATGATTGTTGATCAAGACTCAGCTTTCAATATCTTGCTTGAAAGACCCTGGTTACATCAGCATGCAGCTATTCCGTCATCATACCATCAATGTCTCAAATACTGTTTCGATGGTCAAGTTGGAACATTGTATGGTGATAAGGCCCCGTTCAAAATATGTGAGTCTCAATACATTGAGGCGGAATTTTATCACATGAAGGGAAGAGAAAAATCTACAATGAAGGAAATTACCAAAGTTAATGCTCCATATGGTTTGGAAAAAATTCCAATAAATCCATTTTCACATGTGAGTATAGATTATGTGTTACCTATCAGTCAAATTGACAAAATAGGCCCAAATCAAAATACTCTTATGGAAAGATCCATAATGTCAATTACGGCAATCGAGCCAGACAACATGGGAGAAATTGGTAACTTACCAAGCAGTGATGAAAGCATAAGTGGTGACGTTTTCATTTCGTCTGCTGAAATCCAACAAGTCTATACTTCGCTAATCAGGCCAGAAGAAGTTATAGCAACACCAGAGGTGAATGTTGATGTCGATTCTCAATCCATCATCTCCTCTTTATTTCCCAAAGAAGACCCTTTTTCATCAATAGGGTCGGAAATGGAAGCTTCTTCTTCAAAATGTGAAAATTTTGACATCTCTTATGATCATGAGAATTTCGTTTTTTCATCTACTTTGCAAGTAGAAACGGAAGATATAACACATGATGAAGAGGAAGAGGAAGATCTTAGAGATGCTCCTCCAGCATTTGAAGAGGGTATCTCTACCACTGTGGATGAACTCAGAGAAGTAAATCTGGGTACAGAGAAAGATCCACGCCCCACTTTAATTAGTGCGGCCATGACCCTTGAAGAACAAGAGATGTATATTTCTTTTCTAAAGCAAAATAAAGATATTTTTGCTTGGAATTATACAGAGATTCCTGGCCTTGATCCTGATGTTGCCACCCATCATTTGGGTTTGCCAAAAGAACATCGAGGATTCAAGCAAGCCGCGAGAAGAACACACCCAACCTATGCTTCCAAAATCGAGGCTGAAGTGGATAAGCTTATCAAAGCTAACTTCGTCAGAGAAGTTCAATATCCCAAGTGGTTGGCTAATATTGTCCCAGTAAAGAAAAAGAACGGACAAATTAGGGTTTGCATTGATTTCAGAGATCTTAATCGGTATTGTCCCAAAGATGATTTTCCAGTTCCGATTACAGAACTCTTAATTGATGCGACGGCTGGCTATGAAGTACTTTCTTTCATGGATGGATATTCTGGATATAATCAGATCTGAATGGCCCCAGAAGATGAGGAATATACAGCCTTCAGAGCTCCTCAAGGTGTGTTTTGTTACCGGGTGATGCCCATTGGTTTAAAGAATGCAGGTGCAACATATCAACGCGCCATGCATCGTATCTTCAAACCTTTTCTAGGGAAATTTGTTGAATGCTATGTAGATGATTTGGTGGTTAAATCCAAACAACGTTTTGATCACTTGGCTGATTTGGAAATCATATTCCACAAGCTTCGACAACATAATTTGAAGATGAACCCCTTAAAATGTGCTTTTGGGGTAACCTCAGGAAAATTCCTCGGCTTTGTTGTACGCCATCGTGGTATTGAAGTCGATCCTGAGAAGACCAAATCAATCCTTGGTATGTCACCTCCTCAGAATTTGAAAGAATTAAGAGGACTTCAAGGACACTTAGCCTATATTCGGCGTTTCATCGCCAATTTGGCAGGCAAAAGTTTACCTTTTACCAAATTATTGAAGAAAGGAGTCACTTACCAGTGGACTAAAGAATGTCAAGAAGCATTTGATGTTCTCAAGAAATACCTCTTAAGTCCACCAGTACTCATGCCACCTGTTGAGGGTAGACCTCTTATCCTCTATGTGACAGCTTTAGAGCGATCATTGGGTGCCTTTCTCGCTCAAAATAATGATGCTGGGAATGAAAATAGTCTCTACTATCTCAGTAGAACTATGCTTGAAGCAGAAACCCAGTATTCGAGTATTGAAAAATGCTGCCTAGCATTAATCTTTGCAGTTCAGAAACTGAGACACTACCTGCAACATCACGAGGTCCAATTGGTATCTCGTAATAATCCACTCAAATTCATCCTTAGTCGTCCAATGCTTACAGGACATCTGGCAAGGTGGGCGGTTATTTTACAGCAGTTCGACATCCAGTATGTGTCTCAAAAGGAAATTAAGGGCCAAGCTCTGGCTGATTTCCTGGCTGAACACCCTTCAGTGGAAGACACGTATTCAGATATCGAACTCCCTGATGAGGAAGTTTTTTCTATTCAAGAGAATCCTCAAACATGGGAAATGTATTTTGATGGTGCTTCTAGAAGTCCAACAGGGAAGAAAATGGAAAATCCTAAATTTAACAAAGTTGGTTTAGGAATTGTGCTCATTTCTCCAGATAAGGCAGTGTTACCTTATTCCTTTTTGTTGTGGGAAGGTGGTACCAATAATGAAGCTGAATACCAAGCTCTCATTGCAGGCTTGGAGTTAGCACTTCAAGCACAAGTGAATCACTTAAAGGTGAAAGGTGATTCAGACCTGGTAATCAAACAAGTCAATGGGGATTATGCCATCAGAAAAGAAGAATTAATCCCTTTGTATGATTACGTCAGAGAGTTAATGTCGGAATTCCCTTCAGAACTGACATTTTCTTATGTCCCAAGATCACAAAATGCTCAAGCTGATGCACTGGCTAATATAGCCACAACTTTAGCAGATCCAAATCGGGACGAGACAACCATCGGTATTGCCCACCGTCGTGCAATTTCACCTTATGTTCAAGTCAGAACAGAGGAAATTAATGAAATTAGTCCCATTCCTGAACCATATGGTCATACTACAGGATGGATGTCACCTATCAGGGAATACCTTCAAAATGGAACACTTCCACCTGATAGAGCCGAGAGAGAACAAATTCGGCGACGTGTGGTCAATTTTACTCTTTATGATGGTCCAAACCACCTCGAGAAAATTCTCTACAAACGTGGTTTTGATGGAGTTCTCTTCAGATGTATTGATGGTGAAGAGACAATGGCTGTCATAAAAGAAGTGCATGCAGGAGTCTGTGGTGCCCACCAGTCTGGACATAGACTGTCTGATCAAATTCGAAGGCTTGGATACTTTTGGCCTTCAATGATACAAGATTGTGTTAATTTCACAAAGAAGTGTCATTCATGCCAAGTATATGCCAATTTCATTCATCAACCTCCAGAGTTGCTTCATACGGCTAAATACTCATGGCCATTTGCCACATGGGGAATGGATGTGGTAGGACCTTACCCTTCAGCTACGGCCAAGCAGTTTAAGTACATTCTTACTGCTACTGATTTCTTTTCCAAATGGGCAGAGGCAGTACCTCTCAAAGAAGTCAGTTCTAAATGCATTGTTAGCTTCATCAAGTCTAACATCCTTACTAGATTTGGTGTCCCTCATACCATATTGACAGACAACGACACCAACTTCTGTTCTTCTGAGGTAAAGAGATTGTATCAAGAATACAACATTAAGTCCAACCATTCATCTCGATATCATGCAGCGGCTAATGGCCAGATAGAGGCCTTCAACAAGACTCTTTCAAATATACTGCAAAAGATGGTGGATAAAGATAAGAGGTCATGGCCTGATAAACTCTTTCATGCTTTATGGGCTTATCGGACTACCACTCGCAATGCAATGCGGTCTACTCCATATTCATTAGTATATGGAACAGAAGCAGTCTTGCCAATTGAAGTTCAATTACCCTCACTCAGAATAGCCATTTGTGATCAGTTATCGACAGATGAGCAATCCCAAAAGCGTTTGAATGAATTGGAACAGTTAGATGAGAAGAGATTGTGCACTTTGCACCACTTGGAAATCTATCAGAATCGAATAGCACGAGCTTTTAACAAAAAAGTTCGTCTTCGTTCATTCATTCAGGGAGAATTGGTATTGGTTCTCAGAACACCAATGATACCAGGAAAGAAACCTCCCAAGCTTGAACCAAAATGGGAAGGACCTTATTCAGTACATAAGGTCTACTCCAATGGAGCGTATTCTCTGATTTCAATGGATGGAGAACACATCACGACTCCAACTAATGCCAGATTTCTGAAGAAGTATTTTGTATAAACACAAAATATTGTTCCCAGAACCAAGACTTACAATTGGTTCATACACCAAGGTCCGGTATGACCTTAAACTACACCAAGGTCCGGTATGACCTTAAACTACACCAAGGTCCGGTATGACCTTAAACTACACCAAGGTCCGGTATGACCTTAAACTACACCAAGGTCCGGTATGACCTTAAACTACACCAAGGTCCGGTATGACCTTAAACTACACCAAGGTCCGGTATGACCTTAAACTACACCAAGGTCCGGTATGACCTTAAACTACACCAAGGTCCGGTATGACCTTAAACTACACCAAGGTCCGGTATGACCTTAAACTACACCAAGGTCCGGTATGACCTTAAACTACACCAAGGTCTGGTATGACCTTAAACTACACCAAGGTCCGGTATGACCTTAAACTACACCAAGGTCCGGTATGACCTTAAACTACACCAAGGTCCGGTATGACCTTAAACTACACCAAGGTCCGGTATGACCTTAAACTACACCAAGGTCCGGTATGACCTTAAACTACACCAAGGTCCGGTATGACCTTAAACTACACCATGGTCCAGTATGACCTTAAACTACAACTTCGTCCAACATGACATTAAACTGTGTCACCTTCAATGTCCGAGATGACATTAAACTAAATTTTGTCCCTGCAACATGACATTAAACTGTGCAGCACCAATAGTCCTAACTGCAAGACTTTAAACTGCATAGTCCCTGATTTTGTCCTACATGACAATAAACTGTATAGAAGTTCCTATATTTTGTCCGAGATGACATTAAACTATATTTTGTCCTAGCGACATGACATTAAACTGTGTGGCACTTTCATCGTCCAGCATGACGTTAAACTGTGTTAAGTCCCTTATTGTCCTACATGACACTAAACTGTATTCTGTCCGAGATGACATTAAACTATATTGTGTCCTAGCGACATGACATTAAACTGTGTGGCACTTCCAACGTCCAGCATGACGATAAACTGTAAAAAGATCAGAACTGATATCCTCATATTGATTCACCTTAGTCTTAGCTACATGACTTTAAACTGTACAGCATCAGTTCGTCCTTGCTATATGACGCTAAAAATATACAGCAATGGTCCAGTATGACTTTAAACTGCAACTTCGTCCCACACGACATTAAAACTGTGAAAAAGTTCCATAAACAGTCCAGCATGACCTTAAAACTGCATCATTCCTGGTCCATGTATACGACCATAAACTATTTGCAAATATGTCCAGCAAGACGTTAAATTGTGACGTCCTAACTACATGACGCTAAACTGTATAAAAGTCTCTCACGTCCGGAAAGACGTTAAACTATATAATCATCAAAAGTCCAGCATGACATTAAAACTGCACAATCCCCCTTTCGTCCAATATGACGTTAAACTGTATTGTCCCCATCGTCCTAACTACATGACGCTAAACTGTACAGAAAATCCTTGATATGTCCTACATGACATTAAACTGTGCATCGTTAAGGTTGTTATTACCTCTTGTTTCTCACACCGAGTATGACTCACGTGAGCTTAGAGCGAACATCAACCATAACACTCCCTTTGGGCCACTAACCATGTGTAAGTCCCAACAACATTTCTTTTTAGATCATTGTCCACAAGAACAACTTGATCATTAATTCATTCTTTAATTGAACTACACAGACTTTGATCCTTGCCCTCCAGGCTGGGTATGTAGGCAACCTCCCAAAGGTTCAAGCCCAAAAACAATCTTTTCACATTGGTTCACCACAATCTCATATGATGATGATTTGTGAAACCACCCTTGGAATCAATATCTTTACATTGATTCACTTTCGTCCTTGTTATATGACGTTAAACTATACAACACTTTTGTCCAGTACGACAATAAACTACAATATTCTTTGATTTCCTCAATTGAGAAGGAACCATTATTAACATTGATTCTTTTTCAATCATGGTTTTCATTTTCAAAAAGACTACGTACATACATGGTAATGCCTAAACTTTTTATCTTAGGTTAAAACCATCATTGCACTAAAGTCCCTTTTCACCCTTCACATTTATGAACCAAATTTGTACAAAGGGTAGTTTCTAGAACTACGTGGACTTGATTCCCATCTTTATGGGATACGTAGGAACATTCGAGTGTCCCTCGAATCCAGTCCCAAGTCTTTTGGGCCTAACCCCAAATTTCACTTTCAGTCCCTTGGCTGAAAATTCCTCATGAAAACACACACTGTGTATTCATTATTATGGTCCGAATTCTATGACCCCAAAAACTAAGATCACTCATCCTTTCGTCCTGCACGACGTTAAACTGCATTTCAAGAACTACGTATGGCTTGATTCTCATTCTTATGAGATACGTAGTGAAGTCCAAGTTTCAATTCAGGACCCATCCACAACATGATTATGGTTTTAATTGACCTATGTATCTCTATATACATTGGAAAATACCCATCTTTATGTATTATAATCCTAACCTTAAATATTTTCAGATCTTCATAACCCTTTTCATGACTTATGGTCACAAAAATGTCAAACTTCTGAGAATTCTTTTGCCTGACTATGCAGCACGTGCCCATAGGTGGCCTTGCATAAACAGTCCACATAACAGACTTGTCAGCCAAGAGATGCTATTTATTTGACCATGCAGCCAATGCCCATAGGTGGCCCTGCATGTTTTCAACCCCCTAACGGGTTTGTTAAATAATAGTAACTTCATTATTGGGAAGAATGCCTCTTTTGTCCTTATTTTTCTTAAACGACAGTATGTAGGGATCCGCAAAAATAGCCATCCTTAACATATTTGTCCCATATCCTTTTTCATGATCTGAAAGTATTCAAGTCTATGGTTTATTCTTCTTCCCTACGTTTGGGTCAGACCTTCGTAGGAGTGATATTCATCCAGTTCTTCGATATTCTTGTTTGGAAATATCTTCTCCATATTCAAGTACCTCTTTCCATACAACAAACTCTATGCTTTAGAAAATTTGAATCTCCATAAACTTTCACTGGCTTTTAGCACTAGGAATGTAAATTTCTGAGAGTTCTTTTGCCTAACTATGCAGCACGTGCCCATAGGTGGCCTTGCATAAACAGTCCACATAACAGACTTGTCAGCCAAAAGATGCTATTTTATTTGACTATGCAGCCAATGCCCATAGGTGGCCCTGCATATTTCAACCCCCTAACGGGTTTTGTTAAATAATAGTAACTTCATTCTTGGAAACTACTTCTTCTAATGCTATTTAGCTCTTTTTCATATCATTCCTCAGATTCAAATATTCTTAAGTCATAGTTTACATATTTTCTCTCATACTTGAGTATGGTAATTTGTTTTCAGATAAATTATCAAGGAATTGAATCCATTTTAATCCATTTTTCGGTCAAAGCTATTTCGACCTTAAACATTAGCCTCTTTTTGTCCGGCATGCATGACTTTAAACTGCCCACACAAAAGACAAAGGAACTCTGAATAAAAGTCAAGTTCCAGCTCACTAAATATACATTTTTTGTATGATTTAGGTAATATTGAGCAGTTAAAAGATTCAAAGTTTGTAGGGTTATTTGTAAATAATCCTAGTAAAAATCAAACTATGATTACTAGGCCCATTGGCTTAAGTAAATTTGAAGCAGGTAATGAAAGAATGCAGGTACAAATGATTGGAGACGAAAGTGTTTTTCATTGATACACAAGAGTTAGAAGGACATCCACAGATTGGAGTCTCTTATCTTTTTCAAGAATTACAAGAGGCTTTCAACATAACACTTCATTTGATTTACGGCATCCCGAGCTTCATCAGCAACCACCTGGAATTCATTCATTCAACTGGAAACAAAAAGGAGATGCAGTGATACCAGCTCTTCTTGGAACAATTTTAAAAGGATGTTCTTGAGTGCGGTTTGAGAAAATTTTCTGCTGATCAAACAGTGACTCTGTTTCTGTCCAAGAGACTTGGAAGTTGGATACATGGATTTGAGAATGGAGCATTGGAAGTAAAGAGCCATTTGAAGAGAGTACTCTTTTCAGATATTGCTCTAATACCATGTTTGTCTTCTCTCCACCAACTGGTAGTGGAAAACATTTCAGCCCATGGGTTTGCCATTTTCATATCTGCAAGGAAATGGCATGCAAGGAGAATTTGAAAGTTCACACCATTGTTGTTGCTTTTAATGCACAGCATAACCGAAATGAAGGAGTAGCAGCGCAGCTGCATTTCAGGTGTATAGTTGTTTGCATTTGGAACATTGACTCTTTGCAAGTGACCATGACCACATAGAGACAGGTAGATGCTCTGTGGGAAATTAAGATGATATTTATTCAAGTACTTAGCCAAATCTGGAAGAGTGCTGTCGCAGATGTCATAGTAATCAGGGCCAATGATGTTCATCATGTCATCAATCCGCTTGCTAGCCAGTTCATAAGTCGTTCCAATTCCCTTGGGAACCACTGAATCTGCACAAAAGATGAATAAACTAACTCTTAAATGGGTTTATTTTTCATAAATTTTGTGAAGAAATTTGAAAAAATGGCTAAGGCATTAAGGCGCGCAAGTCTACAAAATGGAGCGCAAGTGATCACGTGTCGCGCTAGTTTTCGTCGCGCAAGTATAAACCACGCAAGTACGAATACCTTTACAGGAGCGCGACATCAAGGAAAAACAGAGCAGACTTGCGCGGCTTAGGTGACCTGCGCGGCGAGAGCTCGAGAAGGTATGAAGTCCGGAAATCCGGATACTTGTACGGAGGTGAAGCCGTATATTTATAGGCCATGAGGCCTACCTGCGCGCCATACCAGAGGGTTTAAGGCCTGCGCGACGCAGACTTGCGCGCCGCCCTCTGCGCACTGAAGACTTGCGCGCCTCCCTTTTCCTTTAGAGGGATTCGATTTCCTCAGAGTGAAATACTCATTTTCTCTCCGGATCCAACTCTGAGGGGGGACTTTTGTTGACGCTCCTTTCGTCACGGAATCTAAAGTTCGGAAAAGGGAATATCTGAGCTCAAAGTGATTAATCCTTTGAAGAAACATCAAAAATCGACAAAGGGATGAAAAAGGAGAACATTGCCCATAGGTCGCGCAAGTTCCCTCTTGGTCGCGCAAGTACACTTGCGCGCCGCCTCAACACTTGCGCGACCCCTCATGGTCGTGCAAGGGACTTGCGCGACAGATCTGGTAACCGCCCAGTAACCGCCCGGGGTCTTCATTTGCCTATAAATAGACCCTGTGGGCCCCCCATTCGGGAGGATCTCTTTCCAGAAACTCGGATCAAAGCTCCCGACGCTCAAGTCTCTTCTCAAAGCTTCCGGAACACTTCTAAGGTAATTTCTTACCTAGAATGGAAGATCTAAAGAGAAGAAGGAAGGCCCAAGTGTTGAAACTTATCAAACACTTGTGCGCCAACTTAATTCCTTCAATATAACTTGCGCGTCCCTTCTCTGGAAGAACCTCAAGAGGATGGGAAAGGGTTTAATAAAGAGTCGCTCAAGTAATTCAACTCTGGTTGAAAATCGCGCAAGTATCCCTCATGTCGCGCAAGTATACTTGCGCGACCAACACTTGCGCGCCGACGCAGGACTTGCGCGACCTACAAGACTTGCGCGCCCCTAGCTTTTTGGGTGCCCATCTTGCCCATTTTTACCCCTCTTAAGCCATTTCACCCTTCCTATTCAAGATTCAGTCTTCAAGATACTCTTCAAAAGCCATTTATGGCATGATTTCTTGATTTGACATCCTTATCTGAAAGGAATTCTATGAAATACCTCTCAAACACCCAGTGATTTAAACGTCTTTATGTCACCAAAGATTGAGAGTTCATTCATTTCAACCTCATCCTTTAAGATGAGAGAATCCTAACCTGGGTCTCCTTTTCAGGAATAAGACTCAGTCATAACCTTGGGCTTCCTTTTCAGGAGTAAGCCCCAAGTCCCCTAACCTAGGCTTCCTTCTCAGGAATAAGTCCTAGTCATAAATCTTGGGCATCTTTCTTAAGAATAAGCCCCAATCAAGTCCTTTAATCTTGGGCATCCTCCTCAGGAGTAAGCCCCAAACCTTAATCCCTAACCTGGGTCTCCTTTTCAGGAATAAAGACTCAGTCATAACCTTGGGCTTCCTTTTCAGGAGTAAGCCCCAAATCCCCTAACCTAGGCTTCCTTCTCAGGAATAAGTCCTAGTCATAAATCTTGGGCATCCTTCTTAAGAGTAAGCCCCAAGTCTCTTAAAATTTCTCTTAACCAGTCACAAATTTTCTTTGATTTGGGTTTCCTTTTCAGGAATAAAACCCAATCATAAATCCCCTCCTAACTTGGGCATCCTCCTTAGGAGTAAGCCCCAAGATTAGAGTATTCAAATCTCCATGAAGCACATATAACTTTGTGGACCATGTTCTTGGATTTTCTCCCTAAAAGTAAATCCTAAACCTTTGCCTATCTGGGCAGTCATCTATACATAAGCCCCAAAACAAAATTCTTATGATTGCATCTTTTACGGCTCAATGGTCTAAATCTTACCAATACCTCTTGTTTCTCACACCGAGCATGACTCACGTGAGCTTAGAGTGTAAAAGTAATTATGACATTCATCTTTGAGCCATCAATCATAAAACATCATATCCCATTCCTCGAACTACGTGGGTTCTGATTCCTTTTTTCAAAAAAAAGGATACGTAGGTAGCCCATTCATGGGTTCGATCCCAACATTGAAATAATATCTGTCCTTCTGAATGACGATAAACTTCAAGTGCCCCACTGAGTGGATTTAAAACTAGCCTGGTCATCAAAATGACCAAGAGACTTTTATATAAATGTTTTGAAGGATACCATTGACCAAGAATCTCTAAACAAATATAGATGATTCTATATTGATGAAGAACCTCGAATACATATAAAAGATTCTCTAAATTTCTTGCATATTTAATCATTGATTGTTAAAACTAAAGGAAAGCTCATTTTATACTTGGTAATGTAATAAGGATTCACGAACTTAACTTAAATCTATAAAGAGAGTCCCGGAGTAGACAATAATTCCCCTCAAAAAAGGTGTGATGAGTCCGACCTCCCATCCTCTCGACCAATGCAAATTCCTAAGACTCATTAGCCCACAAGCTAATGAGCGCCTGCCTTTGGAAAGTAGGTCCAAACGGATGTGGAATCATTGGATGTTTCCGGTTCTACGAACAAACCCGTTAGAAACCGATCGGAACGTTTGAATCTCCCGTCCAGGAGGTCATCCCCGGATTCCGCGCGAAACAGATGTTAGACCTGGTATTCTACACCAATGAAAAATATATATGTATGATTGATGATTGGGTTGTGAGAAACGGACTGATGCTCCAAATACACATGGGGTGTTAGGCATAGCATTCTACACCAGTGATAGATGTATATGTATGATTGATAAATGGGTTGTGAGACATGGACTGATTCTACGAATTCTCATGGGGTGCTAGACATGGAGTTCTACACCCATCTTGTAAAAAAATATTCTTCTATGGGATAGGGATTGTTGCTCCAAATACCCATGGGTTGTGAGACATGGACAGATGCTCCGAATACTCACGAGGGTGCTAGACATGAGGTCCTACACAAATTAATTAAAATTGGAATGTGGGTCCAATTTTTTCATGCGTGAAATAAGTTAATGGTTAATGAAGGATGTTGTGACATGTTGATTTTGTGAATTGATTATGAGAAAGGGTTCAGAATTATTAATG
Source organism: Viscum album (assembly GCA_963277665.1). NCBI lineage: Eukaryota > Viridiplantae > Streptophyta > Magnoliopsida > Santalales > Viscaceae > Viscum > Viscum album. Next base: position 36,910,200 of record OY728131.1, read on the forward strand.
AATTGGGTGAACCACTGTTAGTGGACAGTCCCAGGAGCGAATCACTATTTTAGTGTACAGGCTTAGACATAATATATGAAATATTTAATTGAATAAATTATGACGCATTATCCAAGCCAATGCACAAGCTTGGATTTAGTCTTTACATTTATTACATAGATGGTCCTTAGAGACATCTTTGGTGAGTGACTTATACGGGAATGTCAGGCATATGCCGAATCTCAAGACATTCATAATAATATTTTAGTAGTTGATAAATGAAAATGATTATATAATGATTGTTGAGTATGCATGACAAATGAATACTATAGGTTCAAACACCAGCTGTGGGATAAAGCAGGTACTTGAGTATATAGTTACTTTGAACTGCTTACTTTATTTTATGCATGCCTTCACATGATTTAAAATATTTATTAAATGTATTGATTTGGGGTAGAAACCGGTGGTCCCGGGCTATAGAGATTTATATATCACTCCCTACTCGGGCCACTATTGCACTGGGTACCGGAGTAGATTCTATTTGGTTGCAGGACTATGATGTTTACATTTACTAGTGAGTTAGGAGTAGAGGACCAATCGGAGGATCGAAATGCTTGATGAGATCTCCCTTGGGGATTTGAGTCATTATTTAATTATTTATGCATTGAAATGTAAATCATGCTACTTTGTTCACTGTTTTCTACTTTTTTATCATTATCATGTCATGCATGCATCTGTTGTATAATTTGGTGTTGGCCACTTTTATAAAATGAGTATCATTTGTCTACTGCAGTTTAAAATTATGAGTTATAACTTCATCTATTTTTTTATCTACACTTATATGCCGTTGCGCAATTCTTATAGTCTCTCCAATGAATATCATTAGACCCTCGATGCTATTCAGAAACCTCTCGCATAGGGGGAACGCTCTTGAGGTCATGTGACGAGCGGTTCGGCAACCAGTTTTGTGGTGAGCCGGGTTAGGACGTTACAATGTGGTATCAGAGTTTTTGGTTTCTTTCTTTTCCTTTGTCTTACTATTTTGGGGTTGGTAGATAGGATATTAAGAATGTGTCGGTGCTTGGGTTAATAGTTGTGCTTGGGACTGATCACCTCATGTACGGGAAATGACTATGTCACCCGGGATGGGATTTGATGTATGTACTATTAGAGGTTACAGTTGATATGATTTCACCTTGTGTGAGTTGTGTATTTTCCACTATTTATTTATTTTGAGAATTTAGAAAATAATAATTTTTCTTTCCCCGATATGGCAATGAAGTTTCATACATGCATCATCTTAGGCACTTAGATATTCACATGGCATGCATATAACATTCCATGTAGTTTCATTAGTAGGATGCCTGCAAATTTGGATTTTCGTCCTTCTGTGAAATGCCATGTTTGATCTGGTTTAGCATGAATCTCTAGATAACATGTTACGGTGATAGTTTTAACATGCTTGAGTGATTATTTTTCATACTACCTTGGTTATTAGCATGTTTTGTTTTTATGACATGCTTCTGTGTTATAACATGTTATCATGTTACCGCTTATGCTAACATGTTATAAATTTTTTGATATGTGAACTTGGTTATAAAGATAAAATGTTAAATAAATGTTGATTGTGTTACATGGGATCCAAAATCCTGTGATAAGGTGTATTGGCGCCTTATCAATTGGTAGGTGGTCACCCATATAATTTGGACTGTTAGGTTGATCATGTTAATTTTTGAATTTACATTGGTATTGATTAATGAGAACCAATTTTTAATCCATGGAGTGTATGGGCGCTTCATCAATTGGGAAATGAAGACTCATATTAAATGTGATGTCTAGATGTCGGGTGAAATGCTTATAAATGTGAAAGATGTTTAATGTTGATCTGAAATAAAATTGATAGCGTCCAAAATGCAACTGGACCCATGTAGAACAACTGGAGAGTGTTTATTTGAGATAACATGTCTGGGTGTTTAAATTTTTAATATCTATGTGTTTTCTATTGGGTTGCTTTATAGAGAACCCAGGGATCTCAAATAACGTAAATGTTTTAAAAAGGGTGTTTTATAAAACTTGCTTGTTTTTCATTGGGATGTTTTCAAAATGGTAGTTGATGTTTTGATTAAATCGTTTGATGATTAAATATTCAATGTGATTATATATAAGAGTCTAGGAAATAGAACCTATTGTGGTGTCCACTATTTAAAATCATCATGTAATGGGTATTTTTGACTTCTCTTGAGTTGCCTTGGAACGGAAGAGTGAGTACGTTATATAGGAGTTCTTCTCATTAGCAATGGCCTTATGTTCGGATTTTGAGCCTAGTGACTTGTTTGAAGTGACCCACTTTAGGGTTGACAGTTTTTCTTTGTAAGGGGCTAACCTGTGGTGAGTAGAGCCCTCATAACATAAATGCCTTTCTAGAGCTATAGATTTTCTCACTCTTTTGGAGTTGTCGGGTGTCATTGTCCCAGTTAGGACGTCCAATTTAATATGGAACCTTGTTTGAATGGGTGTTAATGTGTTTCTTGACCTTGTTGTGGGCTTGATCATCGAGTAATGCTCTTTGTCAGTTGGTTAGACGTGCCTCGGGAATAGTCGAATGTTTGTGGGTCGTTTGACCCTTTCTTATTTGTATTGGATGACTGATTATGGCGTCATCTAGGAAAATGGTCGTATGAGGCAAATTGACTCCGTAATAAGTCTTTTTTTACAGTTTAGTACAGTCTCGGGTCAACTCCATGTAGTGTAACTTGAGCATTAATGAATCAGTTTCATATCAATACATAGAATGGTTTTTGAAAGACTCGGGTGTTTTGACACGCCGATCTTTTTTTTAACCTAGCACGCAGGTGAGTGGCTGATATTTTCTTGATACGTCATGGTAAATATTAAGGTGGGTATTGCCACTTTGTTCATGATGAATGTGTTGGCAGGTGATACTAAACTTTTAGAACAGTGTAGTCTGGTAATGGTTTGACTGATCATCTTCATTACCTCAGTTTTTTCTCAGTGTGCTCTTCTGGACACGGCCAGCATGTCCCCTATATTGACCTCGTCATGGAGACACTAAGATAGTGCCGGTCTTGTGCCATGCCACAGTTTAAATTTTGTCGGGCTTGATGAGTATTTGTTGTCTCGGTAGTACGTGGGATGCGTTGATTCTTTTGAGTACTTCTTTATTTGTGTTTGGGCACAGTTGTTTTTAAAATAGCCTTGCGATGCCTTAACATGGAAAAGATTATCAGATGTTGGGTAAGTACATCATTATACAGGCAGATGGTTTTGGATAGTTTTAAAGGCATGTCATCAGATAAAGGGAGAAAGTGTCTTTTGGGTCCATGATGTCTTTTGAGGGTAGCAAGTGAAACCTCTTCTGTTGTTTGATCGAGGTTGAACCTTTTATTTTGACAAGGTCCTCTTAATGACCTATGATATAAGATCTGTTTCGATGTTTGATCTTTAGAGTAATCTTTTTATCTAGTTAAAAAGGCTTATCCATCAGTTTTGAGATGTGTTAATGGTTTTTTTGGTGTTGGGAATGCAACACGTCACTTATAATGAGATTAAATGACCTTGGTAGGTTGGTTGTTTTAGTAGTTGTTCCCGATGGATTCTCGGGAATGAAAATTTTTTAAGGTGGGTATAATGTAAGATCCCATGTTTTGAGTTTATTCAAACATTGATAAAATTTTTGAGGTATAGGGGAAGTCACATGGGCGGTGCACGGTTTGTCTAACCGTGCGGCCAAATCGTGCGAGAAGGGTGGTCGGGGCAGTAGCTAACACATGGTTAGGGCATAGGTTGTCAAACCGTGTGAACTAACCATGCGGGCACTTAAACTAGATCTTTAAATTGTGGATCTCACTTGTTTTTTCCTTTAGATGGATCGTTTTTCCTCCTATGTAGCCATAACTCGGGATTAATCTTCCATGAAGGTAGAAGAACCTCTCCCAAGTGTTTTTGAAGTGATCTGAAGGCTTCCCTTGGCGAATCGAAGTCGAATTCTTGAGGTAGGTAGATGTTCTTTTTCGTTCATGTTCGGTTTCATAGATCTACTTAGATATACACCTCCTCTTCTCATGGTTTCTTATATCTACGCCCATTATGTGTATATCTACGTGTGTGGATACCATGATTGATGAGTTTTAGACTTGGTCTTACTATGGGAAGTGATCTAAGGAGGGTTCTTTAAGAATAAACCTGTTTCTCTTGAGGGTTATTCATTCATTGTGGTTTTCGTCAAAACCCTAAGGTAGGGTACCAAATCATTAACACATTATTTAATAATTTTAGATTCTTTAAATAAATTGAGAATGTGAATTTATTTGATTTTGATATATCGATGAATGACATTTGACGTTATTAAATAATGCCACCCTCCTGAGATAAATGAGTTCTTGAACATGTGTTGATTTTATGCATGGTTTTATATTGTAGTTAAAGTGATATGATTTAAACTATTTAATAATATTAATGGGAAGAATGAGTAATAGGATAATTAATTTTATAATTATTCATCAAGTCATGAATTGGAATGAGATTATGGATTTTACTAATTATTGAGAATATTGAATATTTGACATGTTCGGGAGATGATTTGGAAAGTTGTAATAATTAATGGAGGGATTAATTATTACATGTTAAATTGTAAATGGTTAACTAATTGATGATTGGTTAAAGATATATGGTTTAATTAATTAATTTCTTAATTAATTAATTTTCAAACATTAAGATTAGATTGTGTTTTTATTGTCTGTTATGATTGTTAGCCATGAGTACCTTTTGATGCGTATTAGTTTTCCATGCATTAAGTTGTCTAGGTTGGAGTTGTTTGAAAATATGATATGTTGTGTGAGTTTTTCACTAAATATCTTGGCTTTGTTAATCTTTTTTTTGTGATGATTATGGGGTGCTTGTAGAATGTTAAAGTCCTGGACGAATCACTGTTTGAGTGGACGGGTTCAGGCTTGTTAAAAAATTTGGCTAATTAAGTGTTTACATATCTAAAAAGTGTTTTGTGTTGTTAATTAGTTGTTGAATTAATTAACGGGTTAGTTTTATGGTGTTAGACATGGTATTCTACCCCAATTATAAATGTACATTTATGATTGAAGATTATGTTGTGAGAGATGGACTGATGCTCCAAATACTAACGGGGTGTTAGATATGGTATTCTATATCAATGATAGATGTATATGTATGATTGATAAATGGGTTGTGAGACAGGGATTGATGCTCCAAATAATCACGGGGTGCTAGACATTGCGTTCTACACCCAGCTTGCAAGCAAATATTCTTTTATGGGATAGGGACGGATTCTCCAAATACCCATGGGTTGTGAGACATGGACTGATGCTAGGAATACTCATGAGGGTGCTATAAATTATGTTCTATACACATTAATTACCATTAGACTGTGAGTCCAATTGATCATGAATGAAATGTGTTAATGGTTAGTGAAGGCTGTTGTGACATGATGATTTTGTGAATTCATTATGAGAAAGGGTTTAGACTTATTAATGGATTGGGTGAACCACTATTAGTGGACGAACCCAGGAGAGAATCACTATTTTCGTGGACGGGCTTAGAAATAATATATGAACGATTTAATTGAATAATTTAGGACACGTTATCCAAGACAAAGTGCAAGCTTGGATTCGGTATTTACATTGATTATTAGATAGTCTTTAGAGACATCTTTGGTGAGTGACTTATACGGGGAATATCAGGCGTAGGCCGAATCTCAAGACTCTATTAATATGATTTGATTACTTGATAAATGAAAATTATTATTTAATGATTATTGATTATGCATGACAAATGAATACTTTAGGTTCAGACACCAGTTGAGGGTTGAAGCAGGTACTTGAGTATATAGTTACTTTGTACTACTTACTTTATTTTATGCATGCCTTCGCTTGTTTAAAATTATTTATTAAATGTATGGATTTGGGGTAGACACCAGTGGTCCCGACCTAATAAGATTTATATATCACACCCTACTTGGGCCGCCATTGCACTGGGTACCCGAGTAGATTATATTTGGTTGCAGGACTATGTTATTTGCATTTTCTTGGGAGTTAGGAGTAGAGGACCGAGCGGAGTCTCAGGATGATCGAGGAGATCGCCCTTTGGGAATTGAGTCATTCTTTATTTATTTATGCATTGGAATATAAATCCTACTATTTTTTTCACCATTTTCTACTTTTGTATCATTAGCATGTCATGCAAGCATCTGCTATATAATTTGGTGTTGTCCACTTTTATAAAATGAGTATTATCTATCTTCTGTTGTTTGTCATTATGAGTTATTGCTTATGCTATTGTTTTTTATCTACACTGATATACAGCTGTGCATCTATGATAAGAGGGTATAGTCTCCCCACAGACTATCCTTAGACCCTCTCTCCTAGTCGGCAACCGCTGGCTTACGAGGAGACGCGCTTGAGGTTATGTGACGACTGGTCCGGCCATCGGTTTAGTGGTTAGCTGGGTCAGGACGTTACATCTTTTGTATATTCAACTATCTGAGCATGAAATTGTGAAACATTATTATTCCATTTCCAAAAATTCATTGAGGATTCCTTTATTAATTGGACAAGGGAACTTTGGTCATCAAATATGGATGATCCACCTCACTATTGGATATCTTTCTTTGAGTTTGGGAAATCTGAAGCATGATTTCATGTAACTAACAATACATAATGCCACATACTCCAAAATCATGAAATAGTAAGTGAAGTTGTTTATATTGTATAAGAATATTCTTTATTTGAGTCTTGAGAATCGGAGAATAGATTAATTTTCTAACCATCCTTTGTGATACATGATCCCTAATGATGATTGGAGTCAGTTCCCTAGATTGAGGAAAGGTTGATAAGGTAAAATTATTATTATGTCTAGCTGAGTTAATGAGGAATCCATATAAAAATTATCTTATACAACACCTTTAGTTTGAACTTCATTTTTAATTAATATAGATGTTCCATGTACGTCAATAAATCTTATAGTTATAGTTAGAGACTCATTACTAGGGAGAGAGTGCTTCCCTGGAGGTTTTCCTAAGTACATATTGAACTCCCTTACTAATTGATATAAGAGGTTTAATGAAGCACTTGGATTTTCCCCAATAAATGCTAGTCAATTAAATTGACCACCAAGATAAGAATCCACCCAAGCATGGGAATAGGCATAAGAGAGGTGGGTCGGGGTATCAGTATGTGGATGATAGATTTTGACTTTTATATCTTCATGCATCATCATAATCCCTAAATTGAGAATGATATTAATATTTTGTTCCCCTTGTGTACAAAATCTTGGAAGAGTGTAAATTATATGAATACAACAAAACTATTGAATGAATTTTAATGAGGTATATTTCTCATAGATAATCCTCCCATCTATGCGAACTAAATAAAACCCATCAAAAATAGAGGTTATATGAAACCGATCTTTGAATGAACCACTTATAATATCAGTAATTAGCACATTAGGAGTATGATTGGGCTAGAAATTGAAATTTTTATGATAAATCAATATATTAACCACATCATTATGATCTAAGGGAATTTCCTTTCCCTTAAAAACCATCGAAAACCTAGGATATAATGAATCATGATGGATATCAGGTGTGTTATTATATTTTTAATACTAATATGGCCATCTATACTACCTATTATGAATTGGAACGGTCCTCCACCATGGTAAGGGATGTTTCCTTGTTGGATATGGACAAGGAGTTGATATAGGTGAGAACTAGTTATCACAACTCGATTAAAGGACTTGCACACTACCAATCGGGTTGCCACCATTAAATTTCTTACTCGAATGACCAAGCCTAAATCCTCCATAAGGAAAATAAAACCATTAAAAATCATAAATAAAACCCACTATAACTGAATGATTGGGGATACCTCCAATATCACCTTGTATTCCCATGTTTCAGACTCCATAGCTTCATATATTTCCTAATAAGAGAATACACTATTATTAATTCTTTGAGAAAGGAATTGATGATGGAATAAAGTGATCGGCTGATCCCACTACATTAATTTAATATATTGATCCATTAATTGAAGGAAACTAGTGATGCTATATTCAAATCCAACATTAATTTATACTTCCCAATAACGTACATGTTTTTTTATTGAGGTTGGTTTTTACATTGGGTCATCCCAAATATACACAACAGAAAGGGATTCATAGTTCATCACCTCAAATGGTTTTATTTGAAACAAATTATTAAAAACACAGAAGTTGACCTCTACTAAATCATGAAAAACATAAATGGAGTTAGTTATAATACAATAATGGAAAATCATATCATTGAGGACTTCCAGTTTCTAGTACACGAACAACTGATAAGACCATGTCACCTCAAAAAATGGGAAAATATTAAATACAATTGAATATTATGATAAACACATAATAATGATGAACAATCATTCTCATTCAACATAGAAGTCACTGGTTGGTTGGATAGATCATTTCCATCTAGGCCCATAGGGGAGTTAACTAACCGAAAGTACAACCTTTATAGTAGTTCCATGATCATTTGATTTTATTTAAAAATTCACATTTAAATATAACAGATAGAACATAACAACTAGTGGGATGGAATATTATAGTCACATGGAAGAATGATAATAACATTAAAAAGGTAGAATCCATACTAAGGAGAAGCTATAATAATGATGTTTGTGCGATATTGGGGAGTTTTGGAGTTTAGTTGGAAGAAACCCAATAAGAACATTTCCCCCTAAGATACCTTGTACTAAGAGTCAATTTTGTAATTCACAACCATTATATCCCGCTATAAATATGTGTATGGAAACATATATAAATTGGTAGGCAATTAATAATATCATGAATCACTAATGAGTAGTACTGATATCTCAATGGGGGATCAGTTAAACAAATCATGGAAAGTGGGAGACATCACCAGAATCTTAGAACCAATACAAGGATTCACGACTACATGACCTTTCACATGTCTCATGAATCCCATGAACCATGTACCATCCTATGATCACATGACCATATAGAGGACATGTGAGTCCCCCAATGATCAATATATCGAGTGATAAAGAACTATTGTACCACAAAAATCATATGAGACAACACCAAAGTCAATTATGAATAGTAAACCCTAATGAAATTACCTCGTATTAAGTCGCAATCCTATCTAGAAGGTCATTCAGATGAGGATACAATAAGACGAGATTATGTGATCAGGTCACATGAATGGTTCATGAGAAGTATTATTGAAAATAAAAAAAATGATATATGAGGTCACAATAGATATGGAAGTATGATTTTATACTAGATTGACTGTCAATCTCATTCCCTAATTTAAAGGTCTCCCGGAGGAATACCAAAGGACACTCAGAATAACAATATCTTGTCAGGTAATCGATCAGTGGAAGCCTCAATGACCTAGGTGGTCATTTACCCTCCTCCAAACTAAAGCATTTTCCCAAAGGAACTCAGGCATCGGTAGTGGGGGAATTTAAAGACACCCTCTTATGGAACATATATAATTTTAGGATTAATGAAATACTCAAAGAATATTTATTATCTTCTCTTAATAAGGAATGGAGGAGAAACATTGTTACATGAAGAAAATTTGATTGGATCATGGAATATAAATAACCACAAATAGTGCATGAAATTCAATACACATTGAATGTCATGTGGATATATTATTCACTCCACATGATCTGAAAATGATCATGTGGATCCCCTTTGGTGAGTTATTATGATCATACAAACCCCCATAAAAATACCTTATTCTCTTACGAAGGCTTCTAGAGAACTGCCAAATTTCATGAAAAGGAATCCAAAAATTTCCTCCAATTATGGTCCATGACATCTGGAAGGCTTTTGAAAATTATCAAAAAATCCTATAAAAAAGATTCTAAAATCTAGAATTTTCATTCGATGGAAGTATCAATGAATTTCACACAAATACCTCCTATGATTCTCGTGATTACTTGACCAATCACCTGAGGTCCCTATTGAGATATCATCCATGAGTCATTAAATCCTTTTGGTATGTAACGTTTATCATTTGTGGCCCCACAGACACATTCATTCGATCATGCAACACCCCTTCAGATCCACATTCAAAGAGAAAAACCATCCAAGAAAATTTTTTCACACCATCATGAGATCCATTATTGAGAAGGATTTTCCCTGATAGAAAACCACTGTGAAAAAGGCAAACATTATTTTAAAATAATTAATAAAAGAGGAAAAAGGATGCACCCTCATGCAATGAAAATTGACATTTTTTTCACATGAAGGGTTTTATACTCCAGATTTCATTACCTAATTGATCATGTGATGTCCAATTGACATGGAAACATTGTCTCAAATATTTACATGATAGGAAAACATGATCTTTTGAAGGGGCCCAAAAAAGTCTCCCTTTATCATGTTGAATCCTATTTGTTAGAATCAATCATCTTATGACCCCAAAACATGTCTTCCTAATATTGATAATGATTTATAACATTTAAATTCAATTATAAAAAATAAACTTGATAAGATATATATCCAAAATAAATTTGGAAGATGGATTGATTTATAAGTAACTATTTATCATTTATCAAAAACATGATTTCGTAAATGAACCACTATAGTTTTATGTTAAGAACATAATGTGATGTCCCCTCCATTAACATGATGTCATATATAAAATATATGTACCAAGAATGGTGGAAGATATCTGAGGTGTATTGGATTATAAATTCCTGCATCTCTACATAAAAATGTAATGTGGGACACATCATACATAAAAGGTACAAACATGGGAACATAGTAGTGATAGTAGACTTCTCGGTGTAGAAATACACAAAATAAAATTTGTTTCCACTAGATAATCTTATAGAATTACTTAAGGGATTAAGTGGAATGCATATATGGTTCACGTGATCACCCTATTGATCATGCAACAGAATTTTGGTGCACTTTCTAGATAATGTGAAATAGTTTCCATGTGTCAAATTCCTCACATAATGTTCCAAAAGACCAATAACTAAATTATTGTGAGGCATTTATATAAAATGTATTAAAATGGTACAATTTTTACATGATGTTGATGGATTCAAATATTTTCATGAAAATAAAACATGTTGTTTTTTATGTCTTATCTAGGACAGCTTACAACACCTAAGCATGTCCACCATGTAATGTGAGGTCCTTCAAACATGTAATCCAAGTCACATGAAGTCCTCTATTTTGGTTGGCAATGACACATGAAATTCTATAGATATTTCAAAAAAACCATGTGTTAGTCCTCCAACATGTAAAACCTAATCATGTGACCCCCTTGGACGTGTCTACATTGATCGAGAGAATGATGCCTCAAAAATCTATTTGAACCATTTTTCATCCGTATTTTATGTCAACTACAATCATCAGAAGTGTTTGAACATTTCATATGAGTAATGTGGTGACCTAGATTACTATAAGTTCATTTACTATAAATTTCAAAAATGTTCATTAGGAATATTCAAATATGTCAAGTAGCCAACTATGATGTGTAAAAACATTTCCAGACATGTTAGGTAGAAAACCAGGATGTGTACAGATGTCCTATGACATGTCAGGAAGACAACCTGGAAATGTAATTTAGAAATCCCATGCTTGACAAGGGTGTTAGGAATGCTCCCTCTGACACAATAATCTTGTTTAGAAGAAACTCATGGACATACTTTTATCGAACATTTCTAACTCTAATTCCTATCAAAATAAGATACATAAGATTATTTCTTATGGGCTAATCTCCAACTATCCATCCACCTTGTTTATTCATATATATATATAATTCACTTAAATAATGGTAAACAACCACTAATATTGGATTATCATTTTTCCTCATCTATCAGTGTATTGTGAAGCTCATTATAATATGAGGACATTAATTCTAGGTATAATAATGTTACACATGATGTTTTCATAAAGACCAAGATCTATATCAAATACCCTAGTGTGGTCACCCCAGTGCATAATTCCAATTTCTATATGTAGTGAGTATGATCCCATTCTATCCCTAGTTTACCACCTCAATCAGGACTTCGGTGGGATTAGGCATTTTCAACCATTATATCACTAGAATGATGAATTTATACCAGCCCATAAAACCTCAATGTGTAATCATAGTTCAATGAAATTATATGATTTCCACCAGATAAGGGAACTATCTTCAGTGTAAGACCCAATGGAATTAGCATATCAGTATACCCTATAGAAATAAACCTCAAGGGAATTAATTATTAGTTATCTCCCATTAGTGGGTTGAGGGTGGATAATGATATGAAGAATATGATTTATACTATAAAAAGGATACATAGGACACCTTCCAAAGGAGTGAGGTCTACTGTTAATGCCTATGTTCCCCCATATATGTTCATTCATCCTGATATTAAACTATTGGACTTGGAACCCAATGAACTAAAGGTATTTGATTATTTTTATAAACATGACCTTTAGGATGCCTCATAATGGTTAAATCAGATTCTCAAAACACCAATTGCATCCCAAAATGATAATGAACTCTATAGTTCATGGTTATACAAATTCAAAATATAAGAAAATTTCTGTTTATTAGAATAGAATAATCATGATGTGGCGGGAGATATATTAAAATATATTTTAATATTTCTAATATATAAACCAAGAGAGAGGATCATTCATGTCATATTTATTATTAATTTATTTAACATCGGATAAAACCATGTCCTTGGATTGCGAACCGTTCTATGATGATGATTTTGATCATTTGAATATGACCCTATTATATTTTATTCATTGCACTATTAGTATATAGGGGCAGAGTCACTCTAGAAATTATCCACACATTCTCCTTTCATTAGAAATAAATTCCAGTCAATCTATGGGTGATAGTTTGGTGAATCGATTGTCTTGCATCATTAATATTGATTGATTTTACAATGGCCATGAAGGAATAAATATTGTGTTTATTATTATTAAGATGTAGAGAGAAGGAGGATATGTGATGAGAGATAATTCATTTTTTGAAACAATTCTCTATTCTCCTTTTCATACAGATACCCTACACAGTAGACAAAACTAACTATTATAGAGTTAGGGTTTTGGTTAAAGTATTATTTAATTGAATTTCTATAACTAAATAAATATTATAACCATTAATAACATCCTTACTGATAATAATAAAAATAATATGATTTGTTTTTTGTTTCAAACCAACTTGTACAATATGAAATTAAATTTAATTGGCTTTTTAATTAATATTTTTTTAGCAGACACTGTTTTTGTAGATTCAAACTCCTCTTTAATTTATTGAACACCAGAATAAATACATAATTTAAATATATTATTCATAAAAAATGATCTGTGTGTGAAAAATAAAATAAACTTATCCCTCGATATTCAGTATAATATTTATTTAATTAATTATCTTCAACTATAATATAATCAATATCACCATAAATACTTAGTGGGTGGCCCTTTAGGATTAGTTGACATTTTTATAATGAAATAATTCCTAAATATTTATACTATACTCTAAAATTGGTCATTGAACCTAAGATAATAAACTTAAAAACAAAATGATGACAACCCCATGCGAACACTCACAGTGAAATAAAATCCCTATGTATTAATATCTCACCAAGAAGGTTACACATATGTGTCACCAACCTATATGAATGATATACCTTTCTATAAATATTTAAAATAAACACATTATAACACAATGACCATGGATTTTAGGGTAAAAGTTATATTCTAATTAATGGGACAAGTTATCAGCTTCCATAAGTATCGAACAAGAAATACTTCATCGACTTATCCATTAATGAAAAATCACACAAGACACACACAATGTATCCAACTTCTTAGTAATATGTTATCATAATGGATAATGAAATAGATAAATTAATTTAGTCATAACATGAATTAATAATAGTCATAATGTCTGAGGACCATTACGCACGCTCGTAGATAGAAATATCTGATGACATCAAAACATGTGGATTTATTAGTGGAGATTTTTTTATCATAATATCCTATATTAAAGATTACCAAGAATGATATTTATGAGATTAATACTCACATGATTTCAAATAATCACACATTACAATATATGTACAATATTTTCCATAGTAGAACGTTATGAAACCATAACAAATAATTGAGGAATATCTTTATAGAATTTCAAGGATCTCATTATAGCGAGGAACTACCGTGATCTTACCAATCCGAAGAATACTCTAAGAAATTATTACATTAGAGTCACAAATAATAGAGAAAATATGTAATAATAAGGTCATTATTAATATTAATTACATAATATATATATATATTTTAGGTATATGTGATTGTCAAGGAAACCAACTCCAAATGCTCCCACTTGTATGAGAAATAACTACATATTATTTTCTGTATTCTAGGTCTAACATAATAAAAATGTTTTATCTAAATATATTATTTATTAAAGGGGTCATATAGGTTGTATTCCATGTAAATAATTCTCACTATAACCTCACCTCTCAGAGTAAAATCCCTTAAGAGATTAAACTTATGAATCTTGTGTTTCCTCTGATGATGTGACCTTGTCTCTTTTATGGGATCCACCATAGTAGTATAATCATTATAGACTGTGATATGGTATATACTTCTTATTTCCAAAAATAGAATCATCGATGAATATTTACATACATACTACTAATTTTTAATCCTCATAATCTACAATATACTCTGATTATATTATAGAATCTCTTAGAATAAGTTGTATTTAGATATTCCATCTCAAAGAACCTCCTTTCAAATTGAATATGTATCACGTTCATGACTTCCTATCATCTTGATCACTTTTGAAGGTAGAATATTCAAATCCTATGATGAATAATTTCTCATATCCTCTATAATACAAGAACAGATCCATAGTTATTCAATGGTACTTTAGGATAATCTTGATGTCCATCGAATAGAGATCACATGGATCAGCTTGATATCTTCTCACCAGACATAATTCATTGGAGAAATGGAGCCTAGATTATGACATAACATACATGACTATCCCAATATCTAAAGAATATATAATCATTTCTATTATATTTATTTCATCATGTGTCTAGAGACACATTTTACTAGAATGATGAATTCCAAGTGATGCAAGAAAAAATCCCCTATTGGGTTGTTTCATGCTAAATATCTTCAATATCATGTCATTATATATACTTTGACTAATGCTAGACATCCTCTTGGATCATTTATGATGAGTCTCGATCCCAAGATTATATCATAACTCACCCAATTGTTTCTTAGATATGAATTTACTCATCCTTTCCTTAATTGATTATGAGACTCGTATTTTTTTCTAAGGATTAATATATCGTAGAAATATACTAATATGAAAATATATGAAATCCTAGTAAAATATTTGTATAAATAAGGATCACACTCATTATTTATTGAACCAAATTCTATTATGTCTCGTCAAAAAAAATATTACATGGCCAACATGAATTATTAAATATATAAATGTTTTTTTAATTTCAATATCTAATTGGTATCCTTTAAAGTCGCAAACCCAATGGATTTTATCAGATAGAAATCTTCCTGATGGTTTCTAGTAAGGAAAGTTATTCTGAAATAAATTTTCCAAATATTGTATTCATGTTAAGCAGTAACGGGAAGTATAATTTAGATCGATTAAATTATTGGAACCAGTAAAAATGTTTTTTATTGGTTAAAAAATTGATGTTTTTAAACTATTTTTCAACTAGTAAATTCTTTTAGGAAGTAAATTTTCATTCCCATTATAGATTCATTACTAATACGGATTGAAACCAAAAATCTTTACTTACACTAGAGGATCTACCAATCCCTATAATTTATTTTTTTATATAGAACCCAATTCACAATTCCTAGATTTTTTCCACTTGGAATGATCTAAGACACTTATTGATTCTTTATGAGTTATAGGATCATTATTATCAAATAATAATGATTCATTACACTCGATGTCAGGAAAACTGATATCTCATGGTTCAATAAGAATTTTTTAATCCAAAGAAGAGATTCAAAACTAGTTCCGACCATTATTATGTTGTGTATCTGATTACAAGGCGTCTGTTTGGGGAAAAAATATTCTACCACCCAATGAAAGTCATGACGATTACACGCATTGAAAATACATTTCATGTCATGTAGAGAATTAAAAAACATGAAAGTTCAAAAAAAAAGATACAAAAAGATGATATTGACATATATTTTTTTAATGTGTAAGACATTACACATCATGACAACGGTAGTAAATAGAAAAATTAATGAGATGTGGCTAAGGGTTTGATGGTAAGTATTTAAAATAAACTACATGGCCACCCCTTACATGGTATCAGTGACCAGAAGGAGTATAGGACACCAACTTACATGTGACACACATTGAGTGACAATCTGAATCCCTACTTTTACACTGTTAGTCCTCGTATATCTTATTCGCGTACCCATTCTACTCATTCTCATCATGACTAGAATGATCGAGTAGTTTTTTATGATTCAATTGATGTGATTTAGAGAGATGTTCTGATATGATTTAGTTATACTTTCTATTCATGTATTGGAATACTACATCATTTATTATCAATTCTAAATCTCTTTATTTTCAAATTACATGAACATTATTTCATTATGACTAGTATCATTTCATTTATTCAATTAATTGGACTATTTTTTGTATGACAATTATGGAATCTAGGTTATTTATGGTTAAATATGTTTTTGGGTTTCTTAGTTTGGTTATAGTGTTTATTAGATGACCATTATAATTGTTCAATCATAGAATTACTATAGGGTACCAAGACCAGGGATCCCTACTCACACCATTGTAACACCAAACCTAAAGAAATACATTATCAAGTGAATCCCTACCACATGTACCTGAAAATGAATCAATGTAGAATTCTTCTCTATTGGTGTTTAAATAAATCATTACTAATGTATTTAAATTTTCTATGACCAATAAATAAATTTCAATTTATGTTTAATTAATTAATTTATAATATACGAATCATCCTTGAGGTTTTTATACTTGGTCATCCCCAGTACTACCTTTTTAGTTAGATTGTCTAATTGTAATAAATTAATAAATTTTTGTAGCCCCATAGTAAATTAATGATTCCCTATAGGATATCAATAACTATATCATTCATGTTCTATAACCACACTAGTAGTCCCACACAGTAGGTGTGTCTCTAGAAAAAAATCTTCTTATATGGGGATTTGTTTAATTTATCCCTATTTCGAATCTTTTATATCATGATCTTGGACATAATATATGTTTATCTCACTCACACTATCTCTTTTAGAGATAAGGTCCTTCTCTAGAAATTTGGTATTCTTGTTATCCACAACCTTTTTGTTTGAAAGATTTTATAGGTAGGATCCATTTTTTCTTTGGGATATCCTATAAATATAAATTTATTAACTTTGGGGGAAATATTGTTACATGAAGTGGAATTAGAAAATTCTTCTGTACCCCACACATGTATTTAAGGAAAAATGGGTTTCTTTATATTACATAAATTGTATATTAAAACAACTATCCATTTTTTTGGAAATCAATATTTTAAATAAACAAGTTTTTGTATCATTAATCCAATAATTATAATGGAAGAATCACATGTATCATCATTGATCTTACCATGTCCAATAAGGTGGTCTGATTTTATCCACATACACAATTCCCCTAAGTCTTATAAGGATTAGTGAATTGTGAAATTATCCCATAATTTTATAAAAATCAATGATGTATTGATTAACATATTATACACCGTGATCTGAATGGACTTTTTTAATCTTCTTAATAATGTGATTTTCTACATCATGCTTTCATTCCTTAAAAGTATCATAATAATCTAACATATTTATCATTTAGTAGAAATACCCATATAAACTAAAATCATCATTAAATTCTATGAATTATGAGTACCCACCCCTTTATTCAATAGTAAATGAACCACACATATTAGTATGAGATAATTCAATATTCTCGTATAGCCCTTTCACAATCCCACTAAATGGGACTATGTACATTTTTCATTTTAAACATGCATAACATACACCCAGTGTTTTTCGTTGAAAAAAATTATAAATATCTATATCGATGATATTTTTCGGTGAATTTTTCATTTACATAACATAGTTGGTGATATCAAATTTTGTTGTGGTATGATTTATCTGAAGTAACATTTTTATCTATTTTCATTACTTGCTTCATGCAATCTAACACATAATGTCCACTAAATGGATGTTTGTTTCCATAAAAAATCTATATTTATAAAATAAGAAATATTTCTTCACAACATCAAAATTCAATCCTTCTATATAATGTATGGATACATAAATAATGTTTTTGTTAAATGATAAATCATAATAAAAATCCTTTAAAAAAATAATAATTATAATTAGTAACGTTTTTTGACATTCCATTATAGCTATACTAGTAATTTTAGCTCCATAGGCTTCTTGTAGATCTACCACTACTTGGTTAATCATCTTAAGTCTAAATGTTAATAGTTTTTAATAAATATTTTAGAAAAATAAGATATATCATATATAAAATTTAATGAAATCGTTAAATGGAAATCAATTACAAAAACACATGAAGCATCCCCTTATTAATTTGTCTTAGTGTAGTTTTTTTTTTCTAGTTTTCCTTTTTCCAAATAAAATACCCATATAATCCCATTCATGAGATTTCCATTGATATTTTTCTTCCAAGAAGGGTGTGATAAATCCTAAGACTTAAATATTATATCTTTCACCTTCCATTTTTCCACCATAAGTAAATATGGGTTTTCATGTTTTGAATCCATATATACTTGGATAAGGAGAATAAGATCATCTGGAAGAGACTTCAAAATGTTTTTATTATTGAAATTAATATAAAATCTAATTAAAAAAATGAGGGAATTATTCTAGAATGAAATCAGTTTCTAGTTCCTTTGGGAGTTTAAATCATAGAACCTCTAGTTGCATAATGTAGAAAATGATCCTGGTTACCTAAGGCCTAACTGGGAACCCTCTCTAGTATTTCAATGAAATATCCCATTATAAATATCAAACACTTATAGTCTATCTATCTCATTTAAAAGTCCATCGTTGTTATCAATCATGATTTGAACATCAGTGTTTCAATTAGAGTTCATGATCTAACTCTCCGTAGATGAATTCACCAAGCATTGAATTTCGAATTCTTATAAATTTTACATAGACTAGTTAAACTTAAATATTAACTAACTTATTATGTATATAAATAATTTATGATTCTAGTATGTAAGATTTCCATTCATGGTGTATCATAATCTGATGTCTTATAAAGCACTCCTGAAAGTTTCATCATATTATGATGTTCTTTTTATCCAATATTGAGCATATAGATAATGTGGATGATGAGATTACCATTTTTACTATACATTTAATAGAGTAGAATATTGTTCATTTTCATGATTATAAATAGATTGGGAAATTATAAATAAATTTATTTATTAATTTTCCAACCACATTTTCATGTCATAGTAGATGATACATTTGAACTCCTAATGTCTAGTTGTAATAAAATTCTAATGGAAGGGATTTCTATTACTTTTCATAATGAACCAGTCATTTCTCATGAAAACGAAAATAATATAATTTGGTAGATTCTCATTCCAACTATGGTCTTACAGCTTGATGATCCATTTATTGGATTCCCTTATCATGAAATCATGACTTGAATAAACTCAACACTCGCATCGAAGTATGGATTTAATAAATAGTGAAAATTAAAATCAATATTTTTTTTATAATTTAGCCCAAAACCCACATGTGAAATCTCTAATTAATGTACGTGACTAGGATTTTTCAATGTACTACACTTAGATCAATGGTTTTATTCCCAGTAATATAATGGAAGGCTTAGTCTAACATTATACTAGGTTGATAAGTTTTAATTAATTATGCATAAATTTAATCTTCTTTAATAATTTGCACGGATTGTTCATATTAAATGGATATTACAAAATTAATTTAAAATACATGATAAAAAATTTATGAATAATATATTTATTTAAATCATATCATTTAATATTAATTTGTTCATTCGTCTGATCATTTTCATGAATCCATAAATAAATAATTTCATATAAATAAAAATTAAATAAATAAATTAACAATTTATGAAATTTTTCTCAAAATTTACTTGATGAGAGGATATTAAATCATCCTTTAACCAAGGGGAACTAAATTTTGTTTCTATTCTTAGAAATATTTACAACATTCCACCTATGAACCTATGTAACACATGTGATTGAATCACTACAGTTATTCCCTAAACTACCTCCACATGCAATAAGAAACTCAATTATTTACAAATATTTATAACTCACACATAGGTGAGGGGAACCAAAATATTATTGAATGTGGGATTACATAAATATAAATGTACATGATGGTCTTACATAATAATGAGGGGGATGACTCAGAGGCAATAATATTTAATATTATAATAAATAATTACAAACACATGAATCAAATTAATTATAATAAATTAAAACACACATTTTTTCATTGGTAATGCTTATGAACAGTTATACTTACAACATATATAAAAATGTAAAAGAAAAACTTTCTTTTCCTTATTTTATTTTTATTATTAAGTTAATTTTTCTTTCATTTACAAAATAATTAATTAATTCCCTTCCATCTTAATGAACATAAAAATCATATTGAACATTAACACCATTAATGTATTAATGAAAAATATATGGAAACCCCAATATTTTTATATTTATTAAAATAAAATAGTTGAACATTTAAATTTATCTGAAACCCTGATTAAATTATAAAACAAAAAATGTTTCAAATGAACATATAATTTTTTTGACGATGAAAATTTTAATTTAATTTAATTTAATTCTACTAGTAATTGGGTAAAAAATAATATGTACTATCTAGATATACAAATTTCCCATCTACTATAATGTATTTGGGTTACATGCCTAGGGATTCGGTGTGTTGACTAGGTGGGGAAACACAATGTGCACATGACAACTACATGTTGTGAATCCATGTTCTGTTTTCTCAAGATACATGACTGGGTATTCAGTGTGTATCTCAGTGGATTATATTGTGTGTACAGGCTAGTTATACACCCTATAGTCTAAATTCTACATGACCTTGTAACCCACTAAAAACTCTGAATGTTCTAAGCCGAGAGACTACATAATATGTGGATTCCAGCAACATGTCATGTATCTCTAATTCGAATTTCTGAATAAATTATTGTGTATCTCAGGCATAATAATTCATTAACAATAAAATGTTTCCACCTCATACATGTCATTTATATTATTATTTATATGGGTTTTTAGTCTAATAAATTTTTCATTATGTATAATGGCCAGATGAATTTTTGGATTTATGCCATGAACTAGTGTAGAATACACAATGAGTACACCGATACATGTCGTCTTACTTAACAACTATGTGCTATATTTACAATCTGACTTGTAGAGTATACCATATATAATTAACTATGTTTCATTTTATGTATCCTATGGTAAAACAAGGTGATTCTCACTAGGGTAAATGATGTGTACATTTGTGTAGACGATATATAACCATATATCACCAACTAAAAATTTTCTATTCCCAATGGAATCCTGATCTATTATTTATCTATTCTAAGAACATTAAGAAAATGAAACATTGTAAAACAAAATTTATTTATATATAACATGTTCATTTAAATAGGATTATAAAATGGATAATATGAAATTAAAATAAAACTAGCAATGTGTATAGATTTACAATAAAATAAATAATATAAATTTAATCATGATCTCTCTGACTAGACATTATTATTGCAGGAAAAGTGGAATCTTTTGGTGGTGGGATATATATTAGTGTCTGTAAGATTTATATCCTCGAAACTAATAGGGAGGATAATGAATGTTAAATTTATAATTAATTTAGTAAATATCAGCTTAAATGATTACCTTATATTTGAAATGTTTAATCATTGATGATGTTGTTAATCCAAAAAAGACCCATTTGGAATGACATAGTTTTGATACTGGGAACCTAGGATGTAATCCCTGTTAGAGTGTTCAAAAGATTCATTATTGATCACAAGCAGTGTTAATCGATCTCCTGGTGTAAGTGCAATAAATGTACTATCCAAGATTGTTTCTGTTTATCACTCTCCCTTTAGACATAATGGTACATATAATGAATTTATCATTATTAAGAGGGATAAATAAGGATTAGATGAGTTGATAGTGAGTTAATTGTGTGCAATAGTTCACTATTCCAAATTGAACAATAATACCCTACACAATGGACATAATGATCTATTTATAGAGTATGAGTTTTTGTTAAAATATTATTTCAATACATTTCATACATTATACAATATTATAAACATTAGAAACCAATTTCTACATAATAAAAAAATAGAAATTTGTTATTTTTTTGGTGTGTGAAAACATGTGTGACAACAAATTTTTTTAGTAGTTTGTTAATTTATATTTTTCATAAAAAAATTTATTGTATGTTTGAACTTCTCATTCATTTATTGAAAATGAGAATAAATATTTAGTTTACATATTTCATTCATAAATACATATTTTTTATCAACAAAACATGAATAAAACTATCTGTTACTCTTGAGAATATTTTTATTGAATTAATAAAATTAAAATATAATTTTATTGAGATAATCAGAACCACTATGTGTGTGACCCTTTTGTATTTTTTCTCATTGTAATTATGAAAAAATTCTTAAAGTCCGAGATTACTCTATAGAAAATATTCACGTATCCTAAGAGAAATAACTCTAGGGTATAAAGATAAAAACCACATATGAATGATCACTATGTAATATAATCCATTTCTCACAATATATCATCAAACTGTTTTCAAATTTCTTTCCCGAACATATTTTTTCATACACATTTCTTTTAGTATCTGAAAGAAAGAACATCCTTACACCATGGAAATGTAAATCAAGGTAAAAATTCTATTTTAATCAAATGGATGAGATATCAGAATTTATAAATATGGATATAACAAACCATACTTTACATACATTGTTAATACTTCAAAATTGAAGGACACTTATTACAACATATGACAAAACCACAAAGGACCGTATAGGTATAGTGTCTTTAGAAACTGGGAAACATAAACAACTGGTTCATAAATCTTCTACAGTGTCTCCCATTTATCATATCATATTCTACTTAATATCCATCTTCCTGACCTGGGGAAAAGAAAACATAAAAGGGTGAGCTCAAATGCTCAGCAAGGGCAAATAAAGGAAATAAAAATCATATCATATCTTTTTGAAAATCAAAACCTACAAAAGAGATCATAATATCTTAACATGGAATAAATCATAGAAGTGAAAATGAGATCCCCATAATCATAACATAAAACTTGAAACTTTTTGGCATGCACACATAATCATGGAAAATCATTTCTTGTTAGTCATGACTCATTACCAAGACTATCTTAGTGGACAAAGTCCCTTTCTGAACCGAGTTCACTCCTCGTTTCAGTCCTGTATTACTGAACCGAAATAACCTTCCGTTCCAGCCATGTCTATCTCATGAGATATAAAATCTTTACCCAATGCATTGGAGGGAGATATAGGTCCCACCCATCTTATAATGAATCCTTTCTTATGTGTGCCACATAATCATAAATCTTACATCATCACATAACCCATGTAATAAAAATGGGATTCTTAAACAACATGACATCATAAAACAATTCATACAAGATAAAGGAATTCATAAAAATAATTCCATCACAACATGATCAAATTAATTTAATAATTGGGATAAAAACAGAACCCTTTATTATCTTAGATGGAAAATAATTTTGATAAAACACTTGAACTCCATTCTTGAGGAAAATATCCTATCTTCTTCAAAAACATTTTTCCTTTCATAACATGTCATACAACTTTAAAATAAAAGAAGTTGATTAAAAATAAACTTGAAAACTTGTAAAGGAAGCTTCTTGGAAATGATGTTTTAAAAATCCATTCATGCCGTATAAGTTAAAAAAAACATTCTTCGTACTTTTGTCGGAAAAGTCAAAAAGTACCTCGTACGAAAAACGACAAAAGATTCCTTTCATACATATTACTAAAAACTCACCGAAGGGTAAAAATGGATTTAAACAATTGTATGTGGATGGAAATAATATTACATATTGATGAAACATGGATGCAGATGATAAAATACACCCCAGTAAATACTTACGAATAAACAATCTCGGATAAAAATGAGATTGTGATATTTCCCTTACCTTAGGTCCAATTTGCCTTGTATGTGTCCGAAGCTCCTGTATAATGGTTTAAATAATGTTATTGACTTATTCCAGAATCATACATATTGATATGATATCATATATGGTCATATTCTTAGCTTCTTGTTAGTAATATTTCATTGTAACTTGTTACTCGGGTCTTTATTGCCTTTTGTTCTTACGCGTGTTTTGCCGAATAAATTCTTATTCTTATTTCAAGGTTATAGATACCTCATATCCATAATGGTATTAGTGTAACATATATCATATTTATTCATTCAATTCATTTATATAATTACTATGTAATGATGATCATGTAGAACGAGTCGCATCACATCGTGGAGACGGTATTCCGTACGTACGCACGAGTGATGATATCGTTCCTATGATCGTGGAAATGTATTGGAGTATATATATATTATTTAAATATCAATATTACTTTATAATAATTATAAATAGTTACTCATTACACCATTATACCCATCCTTGTAAAGTGATGGTGGAAAAATAGATTACACCACGGCGTGGAGACGGTATTCCGTACGTACGCACGCGCGGTGATTTCATTTTTACGTAGGATGGATAGAAGGTGAATTAGGGTTGTTTCATATTTATAATAACATATAAGTATGTAAGTAATACTGATGTTATTACTTCATCATGAAACAACTAAAGAAGAAGAAGTTGAAGAAGAAAGAAATTGAAAAGATCGGTAATGGATATTACCTCTTCTTTGGAACGCCTCTTTGAATCCTCCACTTAAGGAACTAAGAGTGGTCTTTGGAGAAGAACAGGACCTCTAGGACTATTCTAGGGAAGTGTAGAGGAGAAAATGGCAGGGGTTGGCCGAGCTTGAGTGCTCAATTTGGTGTGAGGAGGAGGGGGAGGAGGTGCCCTTTTATAAGGGAGGAGAGGGGCACCTTAGGAATATCTCAAAATATTATTTTATATTAAAGTCAAAATCGGTTTATAATGGTTCCAAAGGGTCTTATTTCGAAGATAAAGTGGGGAAGGGTCGAAATCCTATCAACCAATAGGATTTAGACAAGTTTAGGGTATTATTTTAACCTTATCAATTAGATTTAACTCTAAGTTAAATAATTTAACTTTTACCATGTCTTTTTGTTTTCTTTCACTATATGGTTAATACACTTACTATAACATGCCAAACGAACCCCAAATTGTTTATTATTAAAATATATATCCTTATCTAAGTCATTTGGCCGAACCTTAGATTTTTAGGAATACAATAACAATTAATAATATAATATTTGATTTAAAAACTATTTTGTGTCAATTTTGACACTATTTGATATATGATTGTTGTGAAAGTCATAACAGAATTATATGTTCTAACCAAGTTGATTAAAGCAACACTAATATATCATAGTAACCTAGAAAATTAGTGTAATTTATAAAAAATCTTAAATTACATTTATTTTGGTGTTTATAACATCAATTATGTCAATATTTCATTAATAAGATAATTACTGCATCATCATTGTGTCATAAATAAATTAAATTATTTAAAGTCTAAAAATTACTAATAAAATACCATTATGTAGGAAATCTTTTTATCTTTCTAATGAATATTTATAATCTAATATACAACATATATAACCCTATGTAACAATTGTTTTTCTAAAAGATATATGCTTGTGTCATTTTTGTATTCATTTTAACTTAATTAAAATAAAGTGTCATTATCACTTACAAGTGGATCAATGGGGTCCCAAAATCGACCCAAAGATGCCCATGGTCGACCATGTATCAACCAATAGGGTTAAGACACGTTTTAGGGTAATTTAATATTATTATAATATTATTTTTTAACCCTTATTTACCGGATTTACCCTTAACCATGGTAAATAAAATATTTACCGCAGTAATTATTCAAAATGTCTAAAAATAAAAGTTACCTATTTACACAATTTGAACATACTGATTCCAAATATGGAATCCATTTTTCTAAATTCAAAACACAGAAGTGGCAGAAATTAATTTAAAATTAATTCCCGCTGTCAAAACAAAAAGCATGTTTTTAAGAGATAATAACTATCAAAAGATTGACACTTGTTTATGTTCGGTTTAATTGTAACATTGTGTCCAATGACCAACATTATATTAAGTGGTAAAAATATATTCTAAATATACTTTAAAACCACTCAAATTCATAATTTATCACTATTAAATGTTTTGATTAAAAAAGTTGTTTTTTAATTATAATTTAGTAATTTTCACTATTCATCAAAATATTAAAGTTATCCGAAAAGTACCAAAATTTCACCTTAGGCTAAATTTGATATTCTGAGTCCAAAAATGAAGTCCATTTTGAAAAATAAAATTTATAAAATTTCAAAAAGTGGTTATTACTATTCATAACGGCTAGTTTTAATAGCATATTGTTATTTAGTGAAACTCGGTATTGCGTACGACGAAAGCTATCGAGGAAGGTCGCGATTGCGTGTAAAGCAAGCCAAGCAAGTGTTGTGTAGAAAAAGATTCCTTTGATGATTTATATAACATAAAAGTCTCGGGTGTTACATTCTACCCCCCTTAAAAAGAATTTCTCCCTCGAAATTCGTCACTTTGTAACAAACAGATGAGGATACTTCTCCCTCATCATATCCTCAAGCTCCCAAGTAGCTTCTTCAAGTTGGTGGTTACTCCATAAAACTTTCACCAATCGAGTGGTCTTGTTTCGTAGAACTTTTTCGCTACGATCCAGAATCTCCATCGGCTGTTCTTCATAAGAAAGATCTTGCTCCAGCGGTACAACTTCTGAGCTGAGTACATGTGAAGGATCAGGTATGTACTTTCTCAGGAGAGATACATGGAACACATCGTGAACTTGAGAGAGATTCGGTGGAAGCGCCAATCGGTAAGCTACCTTCCCAACACGATCCAGTATTTCGAAAGGACCGATATATCTAGGGCTCAACTTCCCCTTCTTTCCAAATCTCATAACCCTCTTCCAGGGAGATATTCGTAAGAACACTTTATCACCCACTTCAAACTCTAGGTGTTTTCATCGGTTGTCGGCATAACTTTTCTGTCGACTCTGAGCTGCTCTTATGTGTTGTTGAATAGATCTGACCTTTTCTGCCATTTCATCAACGAGATCAGGTCCTAATAGCTTTCTTTCCCCAACTTCATCCCAGCAAGTTGGAGTCCTGCATTTCTTTCCATAGAGAGCTTCATAAGGAGCCATCTGAATACTGGAGTGAATGCTATTATTATAAGAAAATTCCACCAAAGGTAGGTGTTGATCCCAACCTCCTTTGAAATCCATAGAGCAAGCTCTCAACATATCTTCTAGGGTTTGAATTGTTCTCTCAGACTGACCGTCTGTCTGGGGATGATAAGCAGTGCAGAAACTCAACTCTGTATCCAGAGTATGCTGAAGACTTCGCCAGAACTTCGAGGTAAATCTCGGATCCCGATCAGATATAATAGAAAGTGGTACTCCATGCAATCTTACCACTTCCTTTACATATATCCTGGCAAGCTGATCTAGAGAGAAATCCTCTCTAATAGGAATGAAGTGTGCAGACTTTGTAAGACGACCAACTATGACCCAGATAGCATTATTGTCTTTGGATGTTTTAGGAAGTCCTGTGACAAAGTCCATAGTGATGTTTTCCCATATCCATTCGGGTATGGGTAATGGTTGTAACATCCCCTTAGACTTCTGTCTCTCAGCTTTAACTTGTTGACAAACCAAGCATCGAGAGACATATTCAGCAACATCTCTTTTCATTCCATCCCACCAGAAGTACTCTTTCAGGTCCCTATACATCTTCGTGCTTCCAGGATGAATAGAGAATGAAGAACTATGAGCCTCATCCAGCAGCTCCTTCTTTAATTCGGGGATGGAAGGAACACAAACCCGATTCCTGAACTTTATTATCCCATCACAATCAAGGTTGAATTCAGGAACATTTCTCACCTTCTTTTGTAACTCGACATCTTCTTTCTGTGCCTCTTTAATCTTCACATGTATAGATGGTTGAACATTCATTTGAGAAAGATAAGATTTTTCCCCTTCCATTATAATTCCAAGATCCATCCTTTGTAAATCCATAAATATTGGATCTTTTGTGATCCTCATCATGGATAAACTAGCATGGTCTTGTCGACTTAATGCATCTGCCACCTTGTTTTCTTTCCCAGGGTGGTAATGGATTGAGCAGTCATAATCCTTAATCAGCTCCAACCATCTTCTTTGACGCATATTCAACTCCTTTTGTGTGAAAATATACTTTAAACTTTTATGATCAGTATAAATATCACACCTTTCACCATAAAGGTAATGCCTCGAAATCTTTAATGCAAAGATTACCGCAGCCAACTCCAAATCATGTGTTGGGTAATTTTGCTCATGGATTTTCAACTGTCGTGAGGCATAAGCTATCACCATATCATTTTGCATAAGAACACACCCCAATCCCTTCTTGGATGCATCACTGTAGATCACAAACCTTTCTCCACTACAAGTCAGTGTGAGCACAGGTGCACTGGATAACCTTCTTTTCAACTCCTTGAAATTCTCTTCACATTCCTCTGTCCAGACAAACTTAACTCCCTTCCAAGTCAACTTGGTGATTGGATTAGATAATCGTGAAAAATCTTTTACAAAACGTCGATAATATCCAGCCAAACCAAGAAAACTTCGGATCTCAGTTACTGTTGTTGGTCTTGACCATCTTTCGATAACCTCTGTTTTTGCTGGATCCACAGATATCCCCTCTTTTGAGATTATATGACCCAAAAATGCAACTTTTTGAAGCCAAAATTCACACTTGGTAAATTTGGCATAAAGCTTCTCCTTTCTCAGGGTCTTCAATATAATTCTCAAGTGATCTTCACGCTCTTCCTTGCTCTTTGAATAGACAAGAATATCGTCTATAAAGACTACCACAAATTGATCAAGATAGTCTCTAAAGACTCTATTCATTAGATCCATGAAGATATCAGGGGCATTAGTAAGACCAAATGGCATCACTATAAATTCATAGTGTCCATACCTTGTACGAAAAGCCGTCTTTGGTATATCCTCCCTTTTGACCCTTAATTGATGATACCCTGAACGAAGATCAATCTTGGAAAAGTATTGAGCTCCGCGTAGTTGGTCAAATAAGTCATCAATGCGTGAGAGAGGATATTTGTTCTTGATAGTGATCTTGTTAAGTTCTCGATAATCAATGCAAAGTCTCATTGATCCATCTTTCTTCTTAACAAATAGAACAGGTGCTCCCCAAGGTGACGCACTAGGGCGTATGAATCCCTTATCAAGATTCTCTTGGAGTTGCTTCTTCAATTCCTGCAACTCAATTGGGGCCATTCTATAAGGTGTCTTTGAAATAGGCAAAGCACCCGGTACGAGTTCTATTGAAAACTCAACTTCACGATTTGGTGGAAGACCTGGTAATTCCTCCGGAAAGACATCATCAAACTCTCGTACAATGGGCATATTCTTAATCGTAAGTTTCTCTCCAACCATTTGAGATAAATAACCTTCATTTAGTGGAATCATGACCCATAAGATGGAAGGAATTTCCACTGGAAGTTTATGTTCATCCTTGCATTGATAGACGATCGTAGATTGATCTGGAATATGAAATGTGACTTCCCTTCTTTGGAAATTGATATGAGCTCCATGTAGAGAAAGCCAATCCATGCCAAGAATCACATCAAATTCCACTAAAGGAAGGATCACAAGATTTGCAGGAAGCACTTTCCCACAAACTTCGATCGGAGAAGAATTATAAACTTTTGATGCGATTGATGTGCCATTAGGTGTTGTCACAGCTAACTCAACATCTAATTGTTGAGGTAATACGGTGATACCCTTAGAAAATTCTTCAGAAATAAAAGAGTGGGTGGATCCAGAGTCAAATAAAACATTTGCTACTTTAGAGTGGATGGTAAGTGTACCTTTCACCACTTCGTTATCGTACTCCACATCGCTGATAGAAATTGCATGTGACTTTCCTTTGTCTTTAGCCTTAAGATTTTGTTGACGTCGACCATCATCATCAACCCTTGGATTTGGGCATTGATTGGCATAATGCCCCATCTCCTTGCACTTGAAACATTGAAGTGTAGTAGGTTCATTCTGTGTATCCCTTCCTTTGTTTGCGTCATTAGACATCTTCTTCCCATTATCACGGCATTCAAATGCCCGATGACCTTCCTTTCCACATTTAAAACATTTACTTGTCCCTTTAAGACAACTCCCTCCATGTTTCTTTCCACACTTTGAGCATAAGGGAAAGTTCATCTTCTTTTCAGTGTGCTCTTTAGAGTTTCCTTTGAATTCCATCTTCCTCTTCTTATCAAACCCATGTGACTGATGGGTTACTCCAATCTCCATCTCGACTTTGAGAGCACATCAAACGATTTCCTCGTAGCTATTGAAGTCCCTTATGGCTAATGCCCTTCGAAGACTTGGTTTTAAGCCACTAAAGAATCGATCGATCTTACTCTCAGGTTGGATAATAATACCAGAAGCGTACCTTGCAAGTCTTGTAAAATTTGCTTCATAGGTACTAACAGATTCATCATCCCTTTGCTTCAGTTCAAGGAACTCTTTCTCCATCTTTGTTCAGAGAATACGAGGGAAGTACTTATTGAAAAATAAGTTCTTGAACTCGCCCCATTCCATAGACTCAATTTCATCCCTTTGCCTCGTATTCTTAATAAGATTCCACCATTGATCAGCATCTCCTACCAAACGATACACTGCTAGGATGACTTTATCATGTTCAGAACATTGAAGAACTGAAAATATCTTTTCAGTTGTACTAATCCATTGTTCAGCAACTAATGGATCAGTAGACCCACTGAAAGAAGGTGGAAGCTGCCTCATGAAGGATTCAACAGAATGTTGCTCCTTCCTTTTCTCGTTTGGAAGTCCTGCATGATTCATAGCTTGAGAAAGTTGTGTGAGCATGGCTACAAGATTTTGCATTCCAGCTCCCATATCGTTTGGTTGCTCAGGGGGACAATCATTACATTGCCCATCGCATTCCGCATTAACACGGTTTCTTCGGGTTCCAGCCATTGAATAAAACCAAGAAGAATAGTGTGAGCAACACTAATTATAATAGGAAAACCACATAATTCAATAATAAAATTTTCATGCTTAAGGTCTTATCCTAGGTTATTCAAGGACATTTCTAAAACACATAGATTGTGTTCTATGCTTAGACTTATCCTTAGGGTTCTTACTAAGGCTTTCACATCCTAGTTTCCAAAGGTTGACTATACCTTTCCTCTGATACCAACTATAACTACCCATACTTTACATACATTGTTAATACTTCAAAATTGAAGCACACTTATTACAACATATGACAAAACCACAAAGGACCGTATAGGTATAGTGTCTTTAGAAACAGGGAAACATAAACAACTGGTTCATAAATCTTCTACAGTGTCTCCCATTTATCATATCATATTCTACATAATATCCATCTTCCTGACCTGGGGAAAAGAAAACATAAAAGGGTGAGCTCAAATGCTCAGCAAGGGCAAATAAAGGAAATAAAAATCATATCATATCTTTTTGAAAATCAAAACCTGCAAAAGAGATCATAATATCTTAACATGGAATAAATCATAGAAGTCAAAATGAGATCCCCATAATCATAACATAAAACTTGAAACTTTGTGGCAAGCACACATAATCATGGAATATCATTTCTTGTTAGTCATGACTCATTGCCAAGACTATCTTAGTGGACAAAGTCCCTTTCTGAACCGAGTTCACTCCTCGTTTCAGTCCTGTATTACTGAACCGAAATATCCTTCCGTTCCAGCCATGTCTATCTCATGAGATATAAAATCTTTACCCAATGCATTGGAGGGAGATATAGGTCCCACCCATCTTATAATGAATCCTTTCTTATGTGTGCCACATAATCATAAATCTTACATCATCACATAACCCATGTAATAAAAAATGGGATTCTTAAACAACATGACATCATAAAACAATTCATATAAGATAAAGGAATTCATAAAAATAATTCCATCACAACATGATCAAATTAATTTAATAATAGGGATAAAAACAGAACCCTTTATTATCTTAGATGGAAAATAATTTTGATAAAACACTTGAACTCCATTCTTGAGGAAAATATCCTTTCTTCTTCAAAAACATTTTTCCTTTCATAACATGTCATACAACTTTAAAATAAAAGAAGTTGATTAAAAATAAACATGAAAACATGTAAAGGAAGCTTCTTGGAAATGATGTTTTAAAAATCCATTCATGCCGTATAAGTTAAAAAAAACATTCTTCGTACTTTTGTCGGAAAAGTCAAAAAGTACCTCGTACGAAAAACGACAAAAGATTCCTTTCATACATATTACTAAAAACTCACAGAAGGGTAAAAATGGATTTAAACAATTGTAGGTGGATGGAAATAATATTATATATTGATGAAACATGGATGTGGATGATAAAATACACCCCAGTAAATACTTACGAATAAACAATCTCGGATAAAAATGAGATTGTGATATTTCCCTTACCTTAGGTCCAATTTGCCTTGTATGTGTCCGAAGCTCCTGTATAATGGTTTAAATAATGTTATTGACTTATTCCGGAATCATACATATTGATATGATATCAAATATGGTCATATTCTTAGCTTCTTGTTTGTAATATTTCATTGTTACTTGTTACTCGGGTCTTTATTGCCTTTTGTTCTTACGCGTGTTTTGCCGAATAAATTCTTATTCTTATTTCAAGGTTATAGATACCTCATATCCAGAATGGTATTAGTGTAACATATATCATATTTATTCATTCAATTCATTTATATAATTACTATGTAATGATGATCATGTAGAACGAGTCGCATCACATCGTGGAGACGGTATTCCGTACATACGCACGAGTGATGATATCGTTCCTATGATCGTGGAAATGTATTGGAGTATATATATATTATTTCAGTATCAATATTACTTTATAATAATCATAAATAGTTACTCATTACACCATTATACCCATCCTTGTAAAGTGATGGTGGAAAAATAGATTACACCACGGCGTGGAGACGGTATTCCGTACGTACGCACGCGCGGTGATTTCATTTTTCCGTAGGATGGATAGAAGGTGAATTAGGGTTGTTTCATATTTATAATAACATATCAGTATGTAAGTAATACTGATATTATTACTTCATCATGAAACAACTAAAGAAGAAGAAGTTGAAGAAGAAAGAAATTGAAAAGATCGGTAATGGATATTACCTCTTCTTTGGAACGCCTCTTTGAATCCTCCACTTAAGGAACTAAGAATGGTCTTTGGAGAAGAACAGGACCTCTAGGACTATTCTAGGGAAGTGTAGAGGAGAAAATGGCAGGGGTTGTCCGAGCTTGAGTGCTCAATTTGGTGTGAGGAGGAGGGGGAGGAGGTGCCCTTTTATAAGGGAGGAGAGGGGCACCTTAGGAATATCTCAAAATATTATTTTATATTAAAGTCAAAATCGGTTTATAATGGTTCCAAAGGGTCTTATTTCGAAGCTAAAGTTGGGAAGGGTCGAAATACTATCAACCAATAGGATTTAGACAAGTTTAGGGTATTATTTTAACCTTATCAATTAGATTTAACTCCGAGTTAAATAATTTAACTTTTACCATGTCTTTTTGTTTTCTTTCACTATATGGTTAATACACTTACTATAACATGCCAAACGAACCCCAAATTGTTTATTATTAAAATATATATCCTTATCTAAGTCATTTGGACGAACCTTAGATTTTTAGGAATACAATAACAATTAATAATATAATATTTGATTTAAAAACTATTTTGTGTCAATTTTGACACCATTTGATATATGATTTTTGTGAAAGTCATAACAGAATTATATGTTCGAACCAAGTTGATTAAATCAACACTAATATATCATAGTAACCTAGAAAATTAGTGTAATTCATAAAAAGTCTTAAATTACATTTATTTTGGTGTTTATAACATCAATTATGTCAATATTTCATTAATAAGATAATTACTGCATCATCATTGTGTCATAAATAAATTAAATTATATAAAGTCTAAAAATTACAAATAAAATACCAATATGTAGTAAATCTTTTTATCTTTCTAATGAATATTTATAATCTAATATCCAACATATATAACCCTATGTAACAATTGTTTTGCTAAAAGATATATGCTTGTGTCATTTTTGTAATCATTTTAACTTAATTAAAATAAAGTGTCATTATCACTTACAAGTGGATCAATGGGGTCCCAAAATCGACCCAAAGATGCCCATGGTCGACCATGTATCAACCAATAGGGTTAAGACACGTTTTAGGGTAATTTAATATTATTATAATATTATTTTTTAACCCTTATTTACCGGATTTACCCTTAACCATGGTAAATAAAATATTTACCGCAGTAATTATTCAAAATGTCTAAAAATAAAATTTACCTATTTACACAATTTGAAAATCCTGATTCCAAATATGGAATCCATTTTTCTAAATTCAAAACACAGAAGTGGCAGAAATTAATTTAAAATTAATTCCTGCTGTCAAAACAAAAAGCATGTTTTTAAGAGATAATAACTATCAAAAGATTGACACTTGTTTATGTTCGGTTTAATTGTAACATTGTGTCCAATGACCAAAATTATATTAAGTGGTAAAAATATATTCTAAATATACTTTAAAACCAATCAAATTCATAATTTATCACTATTAAATGTTTTGATTATAAAAGTTGTTTTTAATTAAAATTTAGTAATTTTCACTATTCATCAAAATATTAAAGTTATCCGAAAAGTACCAAAATTTCACCTTAGGCTAAATTTGATATTCTGAGACCAAAAATGAAGTCCATTTTGAAAAATAAAATTTATAAAATTTCAAAAAGTGGTTATTACTATTCATAACAGCTAGTTTTAATAGCATATTGTTATTTAGTGAAACTCGGTATTGCGTACGACGAAAGCTATCGAGGAAGGTCGCGATTGCGTGTAAAGCAAGCCAAGCAAGTGTTGTGTAGAAAAAGATTCCTTTGATGATTTATATAACATAAAAGTCTCGGGTGTTACATTGGAAGGGAAAAATCCTTGTTTAGATTATCCATTAATGGCATATCAGTCATGATTCACCCATGGTATCTAACTTCACCACAAACTATTATCTTCATAGTTTATAAAATAAATATATGTACATGAATCCTAACATTAATTTAAAATAATCATAATTTAAAATGAGAATTATAAATGCTTGTATATTGGAATATCTGATGACATCAAAACATTGAGGAGTTCCTATTAGTGTTTCTCTTCTCATAATATCCCAACATGGAGATTAAAAAGTAAATATTTCATGAGAATATCACCATTTTCTTAAAAGTACTCACAAATTTAAATTTATGTAATATCTATCGCATCATAATATGTTATTCAAACATAAAACATTATCTCAGAATATAATCATATCACTTAAAGGTTACCATTATAATGAGGAACAACTAAGACATTATCAATTTGATATAAAATCTAAGACATTATTATATTAGATTCAAGAAAAATTAATAAAAATAGATTATAATAATTTAATATTAATTTACAATACATCTAATATAAATATAATCAATGTAAAAAAGAGTTGATCTAAGGACACAGACTATAAAACAATTATAGATTTCAAAGATATAATGTTAAATAGATAGTGAAACATTGATACAAACATATGATCTCATCAATAGGAACCCCTCTAAAAATAGAGGGATTTTAAACCCATTCATTTTATGAGGGTAACGAAACAAATATATATATTTTGATGAAATTTAATAACATACCATAAATTTATAATACAGTTTGAAAATATGAAAAACTTTGTGCCAAATGATTGAGATGAGCTCTACATCCCATCTTCTCAACCAATGAGAGTTCTTAAGAATCATTGGGATTGAAATCCAAAATGATGTCCAACCTTTGGAGTGAAGTTGTTTACCTTTTTATGGATGTGGGATCAATTGGTTGTTTTTATGAGAGATGAAAATTGAAATCTAGATGTAAATAATTGTAAATCAATACATGAACACCTCCAATAAATCATTATAGACCTAATCTCTCTGAGGAAAATATAAATGGTGAAACTAGAAAAGAAAAATGTATTGACAAAAAATTTATTATAGGCATTGGTCATCTTTTCTCCAAAACCCATGGATACCATATCTCTGTTTCGATATAAACAGTCACTACAAATATTGATCATTATTTTCCAATTATTAAAACATTTAAATCCCAAAAAAATTCATTCACTAATTCTATCAAAACATATTAGAGTTTTATATATCTCAATATATAGAGATTTTTATGGGGAAATTTATATACATGAGAGAAAATTTTTATTATATTAAAACCTATCCGAGAAAAGATGTTGATCATAATCTCCATTGATTATCATCATGAAATATATTATATTTTATTCATATTTATTAGTGATTATTTCTGATTGAATACATGCTTAAAAATGATATGAAATACAAATGATAATTTTTTAATGCGTGTTGAATATTAAATTTTAATTTTGAGGTGAAATTTAGACCTCAATTATAAATCTTTGAAAGTGGTGCACTATTTAGCCACAAATAATCCTTACTATATATCTTGGTATGTTTATTGAGAAAAAAATAACTCTAAATAGTGATGAAGTGATCTATCTTGGTAGGTCGAACCATTATAGACCATATTCAATTATTTTTATTTTAATGTATTTCAATGAATTCTGAAAAAAGTCCATGGTGATTTTCTCCCATTTATATATTTGTATTGGTAATATTTAGGGAATCCAATTGATTTTCTAATAATATACTTTTTCTTGTTGAAATACCTATGTAATTTAAGTGTAATATTCATTATTTTTTCAAAAACAATTCTACCAAAAGTGTTATCAAACATATTGATATATATTCTGAAATTATATGTGGATGGATAATGGAAAGATATGTATATAAAAAAATATCATCTTCTTTAATTCTTGATGTAAATGTATGTATATGACATATATTGGTCTAGGATACTCTATAGTTTACATTATATTTGAGGGAAAGTAATACATAACATTATGATCGTATGCCCCTTGAATGTTTCAGTTGTATGCAGATGTTACACATCAAAATTCTCAAAACAACCTCCACTAGTTAAATTTTTTAGTTTAATTATTATAAAATATTCATGTTATTATTTTCTCTTATATTATATATGAATACTATAAATGAAGACTACTATATATTTTTAAGGTTAATCTCCAAATAATCCATTAATTAAATTAATTATGATTGTTAGGTATTTTATGAATCCAATTGTCATAACATTGAACTAATAATGTCTATATCTTGTATGAAATGATATACATTATGTATATTCTTTCTTAAATGGAATTAGATTATATCCGGAATGAAGATATGATTTTCTTAAATAATAACCGTAATGAATTAGATCGAACATGTAATCATTCTATAGCAGGTGATACTTATTATTTATAATGAATATAAACAATCCTGATAATCAATAGGAAATCACATTATCTCTTCCATATTCTTAATAAATGGAATAACATCACACCAAGGTGATTTACTATGTCATAGAAGCCTTCATTTGAAAATTCAATTATCATCTCTCCTTTAATTCAGTTGTTCAATAAGGGGTATTGTTTTACGTTTATAGGATATAGTTATGAAACCTACTATATGTTATATATAAGTATATGAATTGCATTCCTAGGTAAAATCAAACAGTAGTTTTAAAATAAACTAAATATAT
Organism: Viscum album; assembly: GCA_963277665.1. Classification (NCBI taxonomy): domain Eukaryota; kingdom Viridiplantae; phylum Streptophyta; class Magnoliopsida; order Santalales; family Viscaceae; genus Viscum; species Viscum album. Next base: position 36,948,341 of record OY728131.1, read on the forward strand.
CCCCATATAATAATCTTTTATTAATGATTTAAATTTTCATAACCTCTACCATTTGGTAAAGATATTCATCGTAATTGGGTGTCAACACTTATACAAATGAAAATTTAATTTTTTAAATTAATTAAAATGATTCATAATATTTATATATGAAAATAATAGATTTTGATATATAAATAACTTTTTACTTTTTTCAAGAGTTGATATGATATCTATATAATGAGAAAGAACCCTTTCATATTATAGATTTGAATTGAACCAAAAGAAAAAATTAGAATATTTTATATTGGAATCTTCTCAAAATTATTAATTTCATAAGATTTAAACACATGGGCTGAATATATTACATTTATTGATGTTTTCAAAAATATATTTACATTAATTAATTGAGGATTTAAAAAAAATATTTATATAAAATTAACCAATTGTAAATTAATGAATAATACTAGAATCAAATAATACTTCCACTATTCTAGATTAACAATAAGTATACATTTCACCCTATAATTGTATTTATTTCACTCATTACGTGTGATGGAATATGTACTTATTCACAGTTTATTTTGGTGTATATTGGAATTTTTAATCCACAATTACCCTTATATAGTTGAAATATATTTCATATTGTACAATTTCATGGTAGTTGATGCATTCATCCTTGAGTTGTTATTCATTTGTGATACATCATTAATTCCTAGTGGTAATCATGTTAATATTTTGTAATGCATCAATTAGTAATTACTAACTATTAATTTATAATATATTTTTATTCTGTGGTTGACACCATTTAGGAAAATTATCACTATTATGAATCATTTTTTAGATGTTAAGACTTATTATTTTACTAACTGAAAATTAGACTGAATATAAATTGAATGAAATTTTGATGAATGTATGGGTACTAAGTTTTATAAATCTAGTGTCATTATATAATATAAATTCAAAAAACACCAAAGAATGTTTAGATTGTTATTAGAAATGTGTCTATACAATGACATGGTCATTGGTTTTGTTCTAAATTACAAGACTAGTCCATTCATATTTTTATATACATCGATTCATTGAATGAATGAGTGATTAAAAAACAAATTTAATTATATCTATAGAAAAACATTCCATGAACAAGAATGTATTTAATTAACTAGTTATAAAAATTAATGTAAAATTATTTAATAAATAAAAATTGATTATGAAAAAAAATGAATAAACCATATAGATTAATGATTAAAGAAAAATACCTTAAGAATCACTATTTGAAGAATGAATTAATAAAAAATCACAATTAATTAAGATGCTAGAGAGAAGAAGTCTACCCCCACATAAATTCTCATGAAACGAAGGATTGACCCATTTTAGAAATTAGACAGTAGAATCAAAATCTTTATAAAATAGATAACTAGATCCTTTAACCCCAAGAACTCCTGTCATATTCTTTTCATATTGAGTTGTCTTGATTTTCCATTTCTCAAAGTAATGACCTCATTTTTATAAATAGAACCCCCATTATATCTCTTTATAAATAATATATATATATATATATATATATCTGTGTGTTTGTGAATTTTTTTTCTCAATCCATCTTAAATTAATACCCCAAAACCAAGTGATATCTTCTAAATCTCTCAACAAAAAGATATATTAGCGTTCCAAATATAATGAAGAGTAGTTATTTTTCAAAAATTACATAATTTTACTCTGTGATGATATAATGACATGTGGAGTACAATGACTATAGTATCTTCAAAATTCATGTTACAAAACACTAAAATATTTAACCATTATTTGTTAACTTCATATCTCACATTCATACCTATCACTATATTATGTATAATTTATTTTAATATAATTAATAAAGTTTCCTATATCTACATTTATTCCATATTCATTATGGAATAAATATAAATGACTCAAAAAAACACTTTAAATTATGATATAAAATATCACCCAATTTAAAATTTTGAATGTATGACCTTCTTTGATTAGGGTGTAACAAAAATGGCTATGGTTTGATGAATCTATGGTTAAATTATTCAATGTGCAATGACGTTATTATTTTTCTATGCTTCTTTTAATTATTATTTTAAATCTTATAGACTCTAGAATGGTATTATAAATTATTAAATCCAAATAATAATTCTGTAAAAGAAAAAAAAATCAACATTTATTAGGTAATATGAGAAAATTAAAAAATTCAATTCTTAATGAAATGTAATAAACATTTCTTAGTTATCAATAACCTCTAACTTAACCTCAAACATTTACTCAACCAATGATATTCAAACTGTCAAAAAGAACCCATCCTATCTATGAAATAAAAATAGTTATAATGTAACTGTTAATTACCAATAAGGGTATTGTTTCAAGCATCAAATGAAAACAATTATTAAATCCTAAATTGTCTAGATATGTAATCAACAATGTATTTTAATTTTATTCAAAATTTAAACTTAAAATTATTCTGATATGGGAATTTATATTATTTAATTGAGAAAGGAATTATTCTAAACTAAATTCTGACTCATTCATTAGAACCTAAAATCAAACCCTTTTCCCTTTTTTCATTATCTTTATTTTAATTAGATTTTATTTTGTGAAAATTACTCACATATATCAAATTCAATTTATTTTATATCCACCCAAAAAAACTTTTAATAGCCTAAAATATCCTAGGTTGAGTATGAATGATTATTATAAAATACATATCAGCCAAAAAAAGGTATCACTTCTATTCCCGTGACCAATATTTTTCTATAACTAATTATGATAGTAGGAACAATAGGGGGATGTTTTCCGTCTAAAGGCTAATAGAAGGTGATTTAATTGTTTCATCAACCTATAATATTCTATGTATTAATCATTTTTTAAAATTTTTAAATCATAAACTCATGTATATATATAAATTTAAATTTTATAATCCATCAAAAATTACTATAAAAAATTTTCAAATAAAATATTTCTCAGTCAAAATTATTTAAAAAATCTATTATATAAATCAAGAAATTTCCTTAAATCAGAATGAATTCATCAATAAATATTTATTATCTTTACACATCCACCCAACACCTTAATCATTGAACACTATCAAAATAATATATAAAACAAATTATCATGGTATTACTAAGAAAGTATTTTTATTGATGATTAAAATTATGTCTAGGAGGATAATTGTTGAATATAATTTATAAAACATTTATAAATAGATTAAAATAAAAAATAAGGTAAAAATAAAGATAATTTTAAATAGACACTAATTTTCAATTAAATATTTCTCTATCTATAATTTTACAATATTATATTTTTTTGTGTATTCCTCCACCATAATCCAGAAACTACAAAAACAAACAAGTTAATGTATAATATCTATTACATTAAAGTTAGAAATTATTTTGTTATTGAAATGATCATCCAAATGTAATACCAAAATAAATCCCTAATGAATAATTAATAATAAAGTAAAAAATCTAACTTGGTTTCCTTATATAAGCTCGTTCTTTAATGTATTTTTTGTAGGATTGACCTCACCCTATTATGTAATAAAATAATTGAGATATGTTTATTGATCTAGATCAATGAATGATATATGTTGAGATTCATACACATCTATATGTATTGTTCCATTATATAAAATAATTTTTACTCTTCTCTGTGGTAAAATATCCTAATCTCAATAGAACAAATACTCTTTCCTCTTAATTTTTAATTTTCCACATTATTTTCCCCAATATCAAAATTTTATTCCTTCCTAGAGATATTCTTTCTTCCCTATTATCCATAGATAAAAAATCCTCACTCAAATCCAAATCCATTTCACAAAAAGTTTTCATCACCGTATATGTTCTTAATTTTTCATTCAACCTACAAATTCTCAAAGATAATCTCTTACATTCTACATTAATTAAGAACATTACCATTGATAAAAACAGTCTTCCAAATATAAGGTGTGTTCATCTTCATCAAAATCATGCACAAGGAAACATACTTAAATATATAGTTTATCGACTTTAACTAAAATATACACAATAAAAACATATACATATCTAACTATTGTATCTTATAATTGAAGAGAAACAATTATTTGATTAATCTCATCTAATTATTATATGTTAATATTTATTATGATATTTTTTTACTCTAACACCTAAATCGCAAATTTTTTATTTAAACACGTTATATTCCACATTAATATCAATTAAAAAACTAATAAGATATTTTATCATCACTGGACAACTCGAAAAAATAGATGAACATTCCCTTATAAGTGATATTGTAAGTATCTCATTACAATTACTCTTATTTAATATGAAATCCCTTAATAAATTTTTACATCGGCATATGATTGACAAATCACATATAAATTCAATGTAAATATAAAGGATCATAAATATATAAAGAAACAACATCCTTTCATTCCAAATTAACTTTCCTTTATCCTTTCTAGGAATAATAAAGGTGTATATTATTATCCAATTTCATTGTATTTTCTTTAAATATTCTTACTCTTTTAAATTCATTTTCACTATATTTCATCATGGCTATCTTAGATTGACCATTATATTTTAGAAATTTCATCCATGTGTTTCCCTCGCATTAATGTGATATATTTCCAATCACTACCTCGGTTGATTTCTAGGTCACCAGAAAGTGTTTGTGTGTATATAGATATATTGAATATAATATACAATAACTATATATAAAGGTGGTTATAAACAAATAAAATGAATCACATATTTTGATGGTATAACTAACCAAGTAAGGATGTGTTTAGGGGAGAGAGTTATGATATAAATTTAATGTGTTCATTATGTTGTTCCAATAGAGTAATAATAATAATAATATCAAATTTATATTATAATAAATTACTAATAAATTATTGGCATAAAAATTTAAATGTTTATATAATAAGAGGAACAAATATAATTAATAACAAGGTGGTGTTGCTACTCCATTGATGATTATCCCTTTCCCAATGGTCTAATTCCTTGAATGTTTGGGAAGGGGATATAGTATTATATATCTATGTCACATAAAAGGATTAAGAGTAGGATTATATGAACATCTCATGCAATGATTAAATTTGTTGAATTTATTTTAAAATAGAATGAGTGGAAAATTTACCCTTGTAATTGAGGGGGTTTTTTGGATAAAATAATGAATATAAAATTAATTAATAATTGTTAGGACCAATAGGGGCCTATATATTCTGAGAGGGGGGGTGAATCAGGGTATGGATATTCTTTTTCAAAATTCTTACTACCCCACTGGATCGTGACCTCTATATTACAAGGGTCACTCTTTTTGCACTTGTGTGTTTATTATGATCACTTATTTTATTCTTTGTCTGATAATGATGCTTTAAATGCAATGCAGGGAAGTAAGTAGGCAGACACAAAGGTTTTTACTTGGTTCACCATCACTGGGTTACATCCAAGGAGCATACGCCAACAAATTTCCGTGCGTACCAAATCCCACTAGTCTTCATAAGATGTGGATACAAAGTTTGGGATAGAGCACTTCCATTCCCAGGCTCACATCCTTCGCAAGGTTTAGGGTCAGCTCATTGCTTTCCCAACGGTCACTCCCTATTTCTCTCTCTCGGGCTCACTACCAGTGGAGAGGATCACCTTGTTCCTCTTCCTATGCTCACTGCACTTAGAAGGGATCCACTCACAGTTTATAGACATGTAGGTCTCTTCATTTTCACGAAATAATGCATCTTCAATTGTTGATAGATGCTCTAATGAAGTCCAACATTCATCCACTAATGAATACCTCTTTGCCTTTGAACACTGTGCAATTCCTTTTAGAAACACCTTCGTAAAGCACCCTACTTCGCGAAGATCCCAATTTCGCGAAGCTCAAACAAGCCTTCACGAATCTCTTGCCTTTTCGCGAAGCACTTTTGCGAAGCTCAAGCCACCGCAATGCAACGTCCCTCGCGAAGTTTACTAAGCCGACGCGGAGCTCACAGGTTTTGCGGAGCTACAATAGCCGCTGCGAAGCTCCTCTTTCACGAAGCACACTGGCTCCGCGAACCACCTTCGCAAAACGAGAGAAAATGATCTTCTCTGAAAATTCAATCTACTTCTCCCGAGGGGGTCGGCCTCTATTTATAGGCAATTCCACTGACCCTCAAACATTACGCGCGAAGTCAACACTACGTCATCTCAAATCACGAAGCTCCGATGTTTCTGCCGGAATTCTTTCCAAATCGTGAAGCACCACAGAAATTTTCTGTTCGCGGAGCTCGTTGTAATCGTGGAGCATTACCATCAACATTCCTTCGCGCCTTCACCACGAATCTCCCTCACAAAGCCCTTCACCGCCGCGATGCGCTTCAACTATGTCGTTCGCAAAGCTTTGATGTAATCGTGAAGCATCACCACCTCCATTTTTCTGGTCTTCGCAAAATCCAATCCATGCATCCTATCTTCTTGAAATTCATTCCTTTTCCATATTAAATTATGATCTTCATGGAAATCCTATTTTCGGGATTCTCACCAAACTCCAAATTTTGGAACCCAAAAATTTGGAAAACACTGGGAAACAGCGCCACCTTGTACTGCCTCCAGATTGTCCTTTCCTTTGTCATCGTTCTTTGTCAACATGGATTGTCAACAACTTCTTTGGAACATGAAAATTCTCCATGGAAACCTTCTTTGTCAACAAACAGGATCAACCCAAAAATACTTCAATGTTAACATGAGGGATTTTTTCCCAACAATCTCCCCCTTCGGGTTTGTTGAAAACTCTTCACAACTCTGCTCAGAATGATTTTATGCACGTTGATAACTCAGTGAGACTTCTTCCAGTCACTACCACCATTCGCCTCCTACAATTCTAATAGCGTTCTAGGATTCACTTAACACGTACTCTAAGACCACATGAGCAATGCTCAGCGTGGGAAACAATAGAAGTATGAAAAGTTCTTCAATGAATCACTTCATGTCAAACACCAATTTTCGATTCCAACATGATATGAATTCTTAAATTGATACCAATTGTTGAACCACACTGATCCCAATTGGTGATAGCTGGACATATTTTCACACCATTCCAACATCACTGTTCCGCTTTTATCACAATCCTCAGCTGTCGTGATATCTATTCTTTGATCGATCACTTCTAGCATCATCAGATTTAATACTCTCCACCTTTCTCATTTCTCCCCCTATCTGGCTACTCCACTGGTCAGCTTCTCCCTGTATCTATCATGATTTCTCAAATAGCCACATTGTCTCCCCCTTGAACAATCACGATTTTCTCCCCCTTTGTCAACAAACCCAAAGGTCACACCTTTGTAGTCTATAACATAGTAGAGAACACATATCATCACATTAGGGAAAAACAAATCATACCTCGGGGAGAGGTGGGGGAGTGTCTATATCCACACTATTTCAAGTGCGGGGAGTCGACTGAACTCCCAGAGCCAGTCGATGCCTTTCAAATGCTTCCTTGGGTAAGACCTTTGTCAGAATTTCTGCAACCTGTAGCTCTGTAGGCACATACTCCAACTTCACGATTCCCTGCTCAACCTTATCCTTGATAAAATGATTCTTTATCTCAATGTGCTTTGTCCTTGAGTGAAGGACGTGATTTTTTTGGAGATTTTTAGCACTTGAGTTATCACACTAGATTCTGATCAAGGACTTCATTTCAATTCCCATATCATCAAGCTCCTGCTTCATCCACAATAACTGTGTGCATGCTTGAGTGGCCGCAATATATTCAGCTTCTGCGGTGCCCAATGAAATACAATCCTCCTTCTTTCTTAACCAAGAAATACATAGCCCAACATGATAGAATGCACCACCTGACGTTGATTTTCTATCATCTACTGAACCGGCCTAGTCTACATCAGTATATCCCAATAACTCTGTCTGAGATTTATCAATACATGTCAAGTCGAAATCCACTATTCCCTTGATATACCAAAGTATTCTTTTCACTACAAGCATGCGGATTTCCTTGGGAGTACTATGATATCTCGCTGCTTGGCATGTGGTGAAAACAATATCAGGCCTTGTTGTAGTTAAGTACAACAGACTTCCAATAATTTGCCTGTATTCTGTGATATTAACTCCCTTGCCATCCTCATCTTTTGATAATTTCATCTGGGTAGCAACCTGAGCCTTCATCTTCTTGAACTTCTCTATTCCAATCCTCATCAGAACCATCTTTTCTTATTTCTGAAAAACACCTTTACTATGCTTCATTTTAATCACAGATTCTGCAAATATTGATTCCGCATTGAATGCCATTCTCTCGATGCTTGTTTGAACCCACATAATTCCTTCTTCATCTGAAAAACCTTGTTCTCATCCTCATGAATAAGAGAACCATATGGTTGCTTGATATGCACTTCTTCCTCCAGAATCCCATTCAAGAATGATGATTTGACGTCCATCTAGAATACCTTGAACTTTTGTTGCACCAGAATGGCTAGGAATAATCTGATTGTCTCCTGCCTTGAAATTGGTGCAAATGTCTCATCACCATGTATTACCTCTATCTTGGAGTCTCCTTTTCACATCAGTCGTACATTGTTCCGAATCACTGTTCCATCTTCATTCATTTTTTGTCTTGATAGACCCATTTAGTCCTGATGAAGTTTTTATCTTCTAGCCTCGAAACAATCTCCCATGTCAAATTCTTTTCTGAATCGGCATCAATAAATTTTTCTCCCCTTTTGTTTCTTACTTCCTCAACACATTCATCTAGAATTTCTCACTAATTAATTTTTTAGTGGCTTCATTTCTTTCAGTTGAAAACTTGTCACTTTGTCATTGTTCAATGATGTCATTTCTTTGAACTTTTTCTCTTTGATTTTTGTTGACACGCCTTTGATTTTCCCTCATAGCATCATGGTATCTTAAAATCAGTCAGCTAATGGCACATTGTTAGATCAAAAAAGATAAGAATGAGGTGCATGATTATTGATTCTTCTCCATGTGTTTCTTTCTTCCCTCGATAAGGAATTCCTAAGCGGAGTCATCCAATTATTGCTTTGATGGATCTAGCATCTGATTTTGTTATAGAATACTCCCCCTGTGTTACACAACACTTCTATCTATTAGGACCAATGGTAGAGACCCATAACCATTCTTCTCCATGTGCACCATTTATACTAATCTGGCACTCAACATCGAGCCATTAACCAAATCTCTATGCCTACTGAGTTAGAACTCAGTGTAGGAAACAAGAAATAAAGATAATAACACAATCACTTCTAATTATGCTCAGTTTCTCCCTTTCATTTTCAATTCTTCTACCTGATTTGAATCAATTTATACGCTAGAGAATATCATTTCTCCACTTCGCATCCTTAGATGCCACTACCCCATGGATCGTATCTCCCTAAAACCTGAAACACATGAATCATCAGTTAATATCATTTATATATATAGGGAGAGGGGTGTCTTCCGGAATCCTCAAGATGAGGATTATGGTTGATCCTGATGGGTCAACACATTGATTCTTTCTTGGAGTGCATTACACTCCTTTCTTGCTTCCTCCAGGTGCCTGGCCAACTTCAACTGGTCTGGCCATATGACTAAGAATCCATTACCCACATGCTGAACCTTTTTCTGATATATAGATTCTATAGGCCTGAACATTCTCATCACATGGGGTATAGACCCACTAGTACTCATTTCCTTCATTGAGGTTCTTCCAAAATTCCATTTTCCTTGATTATTTCTCTGAGCAAGAATCTCCTTGCTTGTCATATTCCCTTGCTTCTTCCACCATTGTAGGGATTTTCCTTTTTCTTCCTGTCCTCTCCATGGCACATGCCTTCTGAATTTTTCAACACATTCTTTATTTATCTACCTTTTATTAGATGTCTGAATCACCACAATCTTTTTCATTGGTTGTGAGTCCTCCATTGAATGTGCACTCTTCTTATTCATAGCTATAGTGTTTCCTCCCTTTTTCTTCCATATTATTTCATGTTCATTCTTAAAGAGCGGTTGTGGGTGTGACTGATACACTTTTTTCTCAGCTCCTTGGGATTCTCCAAGAACTCTAAGCTTATTCTTCAACATACCACTTTCTCTCCCAGTGTACGATTTCTCATTATACACCACTGGAGTCAAGAATCTCTTTTCGAGTTCCTTTTCCGTCCTTGCTTTCTTCTCGCTACAATTTCTTGCCAAATTCCCATAATCTGAACATATAAAACATTCTCCATCAAAGGCATACCTCTTTTAGTCATTTCTATGTCGAGATTCTGATACACCTTGAGTTCTTCTTCTAACACGGGGCTCTTGAGCTTCCTGACACATACTCATGGTGTGTCCCGTTCTTCACCAGTAATAGCATCTAACAGATGCTTTCCTCTAAGAAACTCTTCTCTATGATTTCTCTTGATGCTTCTTCTTATTCTCATATTTAGTAAGGTTTCTGTTTTCACAGCCTAAAATGTATTCTAGAGCCTCTGAACAGAATCTTGATGTGTGACCATGAATCCTTCAGAAATAGCACATGTGGTCTCTTCTTTTTTTAACTAACCTATTTGGACTATCTCCAACACCTACAGGGTGTTCCCCACTCCGGGAACTGTTCACGACACTCTTATTATCATGCATGGGAGATGATTTATCAAATCCAATACTAGCTTTTATGAAACATGATGCTCTTTGAGATGAGAAAATATTCTGTTGTTTCTATTCATAAATAGAATATATGTTCTTCATTTTATCATCACTTGTCGAAGGATGATCAAATAGAAAGTGTAAGTCATCCTTCATTTTTGGCATTCCTTTAGCATTGTATTTCTCCACATCCTTCTTTACTGATTCTAGCTCTTCTTACAACTTCTGAATCTTCATATTACTTGATTTAAGTTGGGCATTGAATTCCCTTCTGAGATTCTTTCCACGACTCATCTCATCTTCCAATTCATGCGTGAGCTTTTCTACCATAACGATTTGCTGCTTTACTTTCATTTTTTCTTGAGAAACAGATTCAGAGATAGTTTCATTCTCTTGTTGGAGCCTTTGATTATTTTGAACTTTTTCAGACAACTGTGTAGATATATCATCATTTCTGGATTTGAGATTCTGTATTTCATCTGTGTTCAGATTCTTTCCCTTGACATCAGCTATTGATTATTCAACCTTTGCCGATCTCTTTTGCAGTTCTTCATATTGAGAATCATTTTTATCCCTCAGATCAGTAGCTACGCCAATAAGCCTTTGATTCAAACTTCTATGATTGTTGATCTCAATTTCCAGTGCTTGGATCCAAATATCATTAGATTTAATTTCATCAGTGTTTCTAATGTCACATGAAATATTAGGTTCTTCGATACACATGACTTGATCTTTCACTTTTCTATTCAAGCCATCGATCTCCCTTTTCCATTCTTCAATCTTAACCTTATACTCACTAACTGATTCTGAGTTCTCTCATGTTGATACCTTGAGTTTCTCATTTTCTTCCATCAACTCAGACTTCTCTTCTTCCTACTACTGCATATAGAGTTTGGAATCATGAACAACTTTGTTAGATTTATTTGTTTTATCTCTCCAAACATCTCTCTCCTCAAGAGTAGCCTCTAACTCAGCTCGCATATCTATTCTTACTTGAATTTCTTCTTCTATTTCATTATCACTCTGATACTCCTGTACTTCACTCATTCCAACATCATGATTGAGTGAATCAATATTTTCCCTATCAGATTCATCAAGACATTCCTTTAGTAAGCTATATGATTATTTTAGTTGAATCACACTTTTTCCAAAAAACACTTCCACAATGAGGGAAATTACTAGACTTCTGATTCTTCTTTGATGCTTTTCCTTTTCCCATGGTAGATTGTGATAAGAGAAAACTGTATCTTCAAACACACAGATCGACTACACCAAGTCAAAGCAAACAAATATAATAAGTGAAACCTTCCTCTGATACCACTTGTTAGGACCAATAGGGGCCTATATACCATGATAGGGGGGGTGAATCAAATTATGGATATTATTTTTCAAAATTCTTCATGCCCCACTGGATCATGACCTCTTTATTACAAGGGTCACTTTGTTTGCACTTGTGTGTTTATTATGATCACTTATTTTCTTCTTTTTCTAATGATGATTCTTCAAATGAAATGCAGGGAAGTAAGAAGGAAGACACAATGATTTTTACATGGTTCACCCTCACTGGGATACGTCCAAGGAGCATACGCCGACAAGTTGTTGTGCGTACCAAATCCCACTAGCCTTCATAAGATGTGGATACAAAGATTGGGATAGAGAACTTCTATTCCCAGGCTCACTGCCTTCACAAGGTTTAGAGTTATCTCACTGCTTTCCCAAGGGTCATACCCTATTTCTCTCTCTCGGCTCACTGCTGGTGGAGAGGATCACCTTTTTTCTCTTCCTATTCTCACTGCACTTGGATGGGATCCACTTACAGTTTATAGACCTGTAGGTCTCTTCATTTTCACAAAATAATGCATCTTTAACTGTTAATATATTCTCTATTGAAGTCCAACTTTCATCCACTGATGAATACCTCTTTGCCTCTGAACACTGGGCAATTTCTTTTGGGAACACCTTCGCAAATCACCCTACGTCGCGAAGCTCCAAATTTTGCGAAGCTCAAACAAGCCTTCGCGAAGCTCCTGCCTTTTAGTGAAGCACTTTTGCGAAGCACTTTCGCGTAGCTCAGGTCGCCGTAAAGCAACGTCCCTCGCAAAGCTTACTAAGCCAATGCAGAGCTCACAGGTTTCGCGAAGCTACAATAGCTGACATGAAGTTCCTCTTTCACGAAGCACACTGGCTCCACGAACCACCTCCGCAAAACGAGAGAAATTGATCTTCTCTGAAAATTATCTCTACTTCTCTCAAGGGGTCGGCCTCTATTTATAGGCGATTCCACCGACCCTCGAACTTTTCGCGTGAAGTAAATGTCACGTCATCTCAAATTGCGAAGCTCCGATGTTTCCGCCGGAATTCTGTCCAAATCGCGAAGCACCATGAAAATTTTCCTTTCGCGGAGCTCGTCATAATCGCGGAGCATTACCATCAACATTCCTTCGTGCCTTCTCCGCGAAGCTCCCTTCCAAATCCCTTCACCACTGCGATGTGCTTCAACTCTGCCGTTTGCGAAGCTTTGACGTAATTGCGAAGTATCACCGCATCCATTTTTCCGGTCTTCGCAAAACCCAATCCATGCATTCTATCTTCGCGAAATTCATGCCTTTTCCATATTAAATTATGCTCTTCATGGAAATCCTATTTTTGAGATGCTCACCAAACTCCAAATTTTGGACCCCAAAAATTTGGCAAACACAGGGAAACGACGCCACCTTGTACTGCTCTTTTGTACTGCCTCCAGATCGTCCTTTCCTTTGTCATCGTTCTTTGTCAACATGGATTGTAAGAAACTTCTTTGGAACTTGAAAATTCTCCATGGAAACCTGCTTTGTCAACAAAGAAAATCAACCCAAAAATACTTAAATGTTACCTTGAGGTATTTTTTCCCAATAATAATCAAGACTTGAAATTAAAATAATATTTATCAAATTTAATATTTTTACACAATATTTTTTTATTACATGACATTTATAAAATTATTTATCTGTATATTTAGTTAAATACATTTTCATAAAAAAAAATTCCAACCTAACATACTGTTAATATCCAAATTTGGAATATAGAACTTATTTTATGATTTTTTTAATAAAGAAAAATTAAATTTACGGAAAAAGTCCTCTTAAAAATTAAAATTCATATTATTTTTGAATAATACCTTTTCTAATTAGATTAATATATTTATTATTTGATTATAATGATTTATGATATATTTTATAATTAAATCTATCATTTTAAAATAAATTATATTAATTAAAAATATATTTCAATTTTTAGAAAATATTATATCATATATTATATAGGAGAGTAAACTATTCATATTAAAAATTAATTATTTATTAAAATTCCACGATAATTTACCTTGATTAATTCAGAAGTGAAAATTCCAAAGTTATAACCAGTTTTATAGTAAAAATTATTTACATTAAATAAATTTGTTATCAGTTATTTTTAAAATTAGAATTACAATTAAATAATAAAACATATTAAAAACAATTTCATAATTTTAGTTAAATAAATAATAATATTTATTACTTAAAAACTAATTTATTATTATATGATATTTGGTATATTGGTATCTATATAATATGATAATTATTCTCTCAATTATAATAAATAACATTTTTTACTATTTTAACATAATAAACTATTCAAATGGTCTTGTTACTATTCTGATAGACCTATTTCCAAGGGTAATTGTCCCTTTTACTACCATTCAGGTGATTTATTTTTCGTATAATTTATACAATATAGCCATGTATGACACATATATGTTATGAAGGTATATTTTATATAATAATGTCTAGTAAATTTGAAAAAATTCATAAAATTCCTAGCACTTTGTAAATTAAAATATTATACACCTTGGAATTCAATATCCACATATCATATCAAGTGATATGTCCAAGTGTTAGAATATTAATATTTTTAATATTATACCATACCTTATAAATAAATATTACCCTATGATTTAACAATTTTGGGAATATATCCATCAATATCCCACTTTCAAGAAATCATTGTTGTATTTTGTGTAATTTCACCATATGTCACATATCACATGTAAAACCTAAAAAAATATTTCCTAAAATCATATTGGATATTTTTAAAAAATAGTCATTGATAATTATTATGATATTTTCACCATATTCTACATCACATATTGATACTTTTAAAAAATTAACCAATTTTTTAGGATATACACTGAATCGTTTTTGGGGTAGTTCTTAAACTTTTATAAAAACAATTTGTGATAAAATTTAGTACTTATCAGCATAAACACTATTTGTTCACCACTATGTGTTTGTTGGATTGAAAATAATTTTATATTCTATGAACAATAATTATAATAGAATAATAAAATCTATAAAATAATAAATATTCCTAAATATATAAATATATCAATCATGATATCCCTTAAACAAGTAAACCACTATACCATTTTCCATAAGATGACATGACCCATCGGGGCCCTACCTGGGTCGAAACGTGACATGGAATTAAAATAAAATTATTTAATGTGGTTTTTATCTTATATATTATTTAATGGTGGGTCTGAATATCATTAACTAAATTTTGAAAATATATTTTTTAATCATTTATATAAATGAATTATTTGGGGACCAAATAATTAGAAATGTAAATAAGAATCGTTTGGAAGTAAATTAATTTTTTTATGAAAAATTGTTTTCCTGTTCAAGATCATGTTTTATCATAATATGTAAAAAAAATTTATTAATTATATTAACCAAAATAATGTAATATAAAATAAATTATATTTTTTAAATTCATTTATTGGATAAAATAAAATTATTATTTTCTAATTCAAAATTTTAATATTATCTTAGATGGATTTTTTTAGAATCATTAGAAAATATATATTTAGGTAGTGGATGGTGAAAAATATTAGTTTTTATTTAAATTTATCATTTTATTGAAAGAGTATAAAAGAAAATTTTAATAAAATATGATTTTAAAAGTAAAATTATTTAAATTGTATATTTTGTTATCTAATTTAAGTAATTATTATGAATTTACATATTGAGTTATTATATATTAACTTCCTAAGCCTTTATAAATTTTCTATATAGAAAAATATTTTTTTCATCAGGTTGGCAAAGTTATATTAAATTAAAATTTAAAACTTATATATGTGTAATTTGTATGAATGGATTAAATAGCTAGAATAAGAATAATTTTTATTATATAATATGTTCAACATAATTTTTATTCTGAATGAGAATTAAAAAAAGTAAAAAATAATTAATGGGGTTAAGGTTAATATGGGATTACTATGAGGTTAGACTAAAACAGTCAGGGGTAAAATCATTGATAAACTTGTAACAAACCCATTGTATGACCATATATAGAGCATATAACATATATATATATATATAATAACCCATTTGAGAAACTTTTCCATTTTAAAAATTATGGCGCACTTTATTCTTTTGAAATATTTTATGGGTGCCCTATAAACCAATTATTAAAGGCCCCCACTCTTCTATCATATTATGAAATAAAAAACCCTTTTATTTAGAAAATACCTCATAAAATATATTTATTACTGACCTATACAAAACTGAGAGGGCTTATTTTTCCTGAATCCCTCATAATAAAGCATTAGGTGTAAACCTAAAGAGGTTTTTGAACAAGAGGTATAATCCTAAAATATCTATTTTCATTTTATTTTTTCCTGTAAATAATTAAACTTTTACTCATATACTCATTTATAATAACACCATTATATAAAATATACTAATATTTTATTATTTTGATGTAATAACCTATATCCTTCTCCTCTTTAATTAAATGGGAAATGAAATCGTTTGGTTTGTGTAAGGAAGAATATTGCCTCACGAACCGATGTTATTCATTTTATTTAACCACAAATCGCAGTTGGATATATTTATTGATTTAATATTTATATTATATTTTAATTATATTGATATTTTTATATAATTATAACATCAAACCTATCTTTTTACTTTCTGACATGTTGGAAAACTATAACGTCACTAGTGTGTGCGACGAACCACCTCCTCACAAGCCGATGTATTATGTATTTCATTTATATTTTTCTTTGAAGGTGATAGGGATGTATTAAATGAATATATATATATATATATATATTATTTTTTAATGAAATTATAATTATATTATTATTATATCTCTTTTACCTTCTTACTTTTCATTCAGTGGGTGATATGATGATGATACTCGTGTGTATGAAAATCTACCACCTCCTGATGCATTGTGATTCATTACTTGCTATCATTTTTCATGGAAGGTAAGAAGTATAGAGATAATAATTTTATGTGATATATATTAGATAATAATTATTCCTTTACTTTGATTTATTATTTACCATTCTTTAGTTTAATCCATTACAAATGGATATAACATTCATGTTATCCTGTGACCTACCGTTCAGATAAACGACGTATTTCATTTTATCTATCTATCTATTTTGGATTAACATTAATATATATATAATTAATATATATTGTATGGATACCATGGGTAACATTATTCATATTATTTAACCATGATCAATTTAAACATATCCAAAATACAAAATCAATACATACAGTAAAACAAAGCAGTTATTACAATAAACATGATTGTAAGAGGGAATTGATAATAAATGATTAATAAATTATCAAAAGTAAAACATATATTTTATGATATATATATATCCATACTATATTTTAAATAATTTTTTCATTATATAGGAGTTTCAAAAGTGAAAAAAGTATCTCTATATTAATGGTAAGGGATTTCTGAATAACTTTTATTTAATGCGAGAGACATTCCATATTCACTACAAGTTTCTACTTATGTGCTGTATATAATTGAAATTAATGATATTAATAGTAATTATACATTAAATTATATAGATTTACATATCCATTTTAGATCTCTTTTTCATTAGATTTATTATTCAAATTTTACAGAAGGAGTAACTGATATTTGTCTCAGTATGTCTTCTTTGGGACATATATTAGGTAATACCCCTATCTTATTTTATGAAGGGTATATAATATCACTTTGATATGTAATATGATGAGTTTATTTATTATAATTTTATTATAATTGGATTTTCATGTTATTATTTCATGGGGATAATGATTCAAATTTACTATGTGATAAGGGTTTTATTTTTCAATGTAATTATTTATTAGGATTGTTTATGATAATGTTTCTAATAATGAAATGTTATGATATGCATCTAAAACCCAATTTATTTTTATTAAACAATATTATTTTCTATAGAATATATGTTTTCCTTTCATTTTCTTCTCTTCAAGTATTAAATATTAAAAAATATTATTCATCATAAAAATCACCTTTATTTATCTCTTTGGCTGAAATCCCATGTTTTCTATATCCATATTTTCTAAAAATATTTTCTAAAATATTTTAAAATTGTCCAAATGATTTGACAAATACATTAATATCCATGTTTTAATTTTTTACAATTTTTTATAAAATGAATCTTAAAATTTTCTTCCTAACATGGACCATTTGGATATTAACAATTATGTTAAAGAAATAATTGTTTTTATGAGTATGACATGAATAAAATTTACCACCATCATAAAATACAATGTTTTAAATACTTCCATTTAACTTTCAGTGTTTTATTTCAATGAAAATATTTTTTAAAACGTATAATGATTTAATTATTTTTGAATGTGGAAGGAGTATTTTCCTCAAGAAATTTTTTAAATGATCATTAAATCATCCATTATAATATTACAAGGTTATTTTAAATGAAAATGACATTAAAAATGATTTATCGATAAAAAAATATTTTTTTATATGGATGAATATTTTCTTAATGAAACTTTTTAAATGTTCATTAATGATTCCCTATTATCATTCTAAGGTTATTTTAAATGAATATTATTTTTATTGTTATTTGTTTTAAAACGTTTTTTCAAATTGGAAAAGTTATTTTTCTTAAGGAATGTTTTAAAATATTTTTCACTATTTCATTACATGTTTCAAATGTTATTTTTATTTAAAATAATTAGGAAAATGTTTTATATTTTAAGATGTATTTTTAAAGTTAAAATACTATATTCTACTAGAAATATTTTTATTGTTATTTCAAATTAATTTTCAATCTATTATGAAATGTATTTATGTTACTTATGATTTAGTGTAGATATGATCCACTGAAAAAAATTTATTATTTATCATATTCATTTATTTTTATAATGTCTAGAGGTGTATGCAACCTATTTCTCTTCCATGGGATTTAATAAGAAAAAATTCTAATGAAACCTACTTTTTCCGTGTTTATGGTATGATGAACTGATGAAATGATTTTTATTCTTATTTATTATCCACATATAATTCTATAATGAAATTTTTATGAAATACAACTACTTTTTATTGGTTCTAATTTGGAAAAGGTTTAATGATCTTGTGGATGAAATAGGTATGATTTTCTTTATGTGATGGGTTGGAAATTTATCTTCCTATATTAAATAGTGTAATTATTGATATATAATTAGTTAAATAGAACTATAATGGAGAGTGAAAATATCTCAATAAGGATATTTCCCTTCCCTAATTGTCAAGGGTTTGAACCTTGGAAACTATGATGGTTTGGGGAGTGATCCCATTCCAATATGATATACACGGTGAAGAGCATTGACTACTATTGAAATGCATTTATTTTTTATATTTAAACCATAATTAAAAGTGTTATTCTAATGTTATTAACTCATGAATAATTTCATTTTATTTACTTATAATTCATGTATTTTGAACTCCTAAAACTTTTCCATGATTCATTATTATGATATTTGTTGTGCAGTGTGTGGTTTTTAAATTTTATAGTCATGTGTACATACCCTAATAATCATTTCTTTATAAAATATCTTTCATTTTTACATTTAGTAAGAGTCTGATCTCCACCATTATTATGTTTCCTTTCCCAAAAATATAATTGAATATATTTCATATGATATTTCATAGAAGGATATTAATTATAAAGAACTTAGTGGGATAATATATTGTTCCCATTTGAAATAGTTATTTATGTTTTCATGTTTCCAAATAAAAAATAAAATTATGATCCATGGAATTTTGTTTGTGTAATTTAATTAATTTTAATATAAAAATATTTTATATATATTCCTAAAAATTCAGGTTCAAAATAAATTACTTTCTATCATGTTTCTCATATATTTTTCTAGACTTTGATTATAGAGAACGATTCCTATAGGATTAATTATAACCAGTTATAAGGTATGTTGTAACCTTGTATACAATCAACTTGTATATTGATGTGAAAAGAATGTAAGATGTTATTCAGTGGATGATTTACTTGGGATTTGAGGCCAGATATAACGGTTGGACGGGAATATCAAGAAGCTGAGGTTTAGGCAGTGGGTCCTAGGCATTATGGAAGTCAGTGTTCCAACATGTAGGGAACCCATGGTGGAAGATCATTCCTCATACTTCTAGGGTTTGTGGTTTTAATGTAAAATTATTTTTTTATATTTATAGCGTAAACTGACAATACTAGACTCATTGTATGACCACTTAGAGTGGCTAGTTTCATATGGGTGATTAGGCCCCATTTTAGTAGCAATAGTATTTGCATCCATGGTAGTTTAACATGTACTGAACTCTATATCATATTTAGTAGCTGAGAGTAGGAAGTGTTATTATAGGGTATACTAATGATGATCTTAATCCTTAGGGACCAAAAGTAGAGTGTTTTTATTTTGGAAAATAGTATAGAGGTAGAGGTTATTGATGTGGTCAGTTGCTTGTGTTAGAGACACTGGTTCCATCATAGCTAGGGGTTTTCCATGGTATGATCAATTTATCGTATACTCTTAAATGTACTTTATTTTAATTGACATCATTTAATTATTTTTTAAATCCACTTTATTACAGTCCTTAGAACTAGATATGAAGTGGCTTCCAGTTTCCTGGATTTTATCCTCACTGGTGGGACTTCATGCATCTTTTTTTGTTTTGTACAAAGGATATATATGTGTAATGGTGTAGCACTAGGTAGTGAGATATTTATTCTTAATATGGATGGAATAATATGATTTTTTTCTTTTTAAATTGTTGGATTTATTTTGTGTATGTATTCAACAATTGTTTCTAGAAGAAACTGTCATTTTATGATATGAATGTCCAATTAGTTTGGTTATTTGATAAGAATGGTTATCATATGGTTGCTAAGAAAGTGGATTCAATTTGGACTAAGTGGGATGAGATATCAAAGGAAGCTCAGTTGGGTTATATTTCCTTGATTATTGTGGATTTCATGTATTTTTTCCTAGATAAGGATTCGATGTTACTACAATATCATGATTTTGAGTTTTGGATAGAGTTGTAGTTAGGAATATCTTATATTTCAATGCATCCTAATTGAATAGTGACTATGGAGTAATGTTAGTTACAATATCATGTAAATGAATTGAAGTAGGGTACCATAGTATGAATTAGAAAAAAGTAAATAAATTTCTCTATCATCTAAGGATTGAAGATTTGTTTCATTAGCTGATGGGATCAAATTGGTTTTAAAATGTTGACTTGTGGTATGGATATCACAATTTTTGTGTGAAATATGAGGATACCCTAGAGTCACCCTTTAGGTACTGATATGTGAAAATTAATTTCATGTTCATGCCACTCAATATCATAAATGATCCAGTTATGTTCTTTGGGATCATTAAATTCTTCTTTCATGAGATTCAATACCGTTTTTTCATTATGTTCATTGATGATATATTTATCACCTCAAAGAGATAGAAGGATCATTCCAATGATCTTGGAGTCTTTTTACAAGACCACTAAAACCAAGATCTCTATGAAAATCCTTTTAAGTGTTTTTTTGAACTAAACACATGAGTTTTCTAGGACATGTGGTGTATTAGAATTTCATGGATATAGATCAATAAAATATGGATATAGTTATTTCTCAGGTAGAAAAAATATTGTGGAAGAAGATCAAAATTTTTATATTAAGGGTGATTGTTATTAGATGATTTTTTATAATTTCTATCAATTTTTATCCCAACTAATAAAATTTACATGATAGGACATATGCACTGTATAGATTGATTTGTTTCAGGAAGTGTTCGGTTACATGAAGGAGAAATTTTTTAGTGATCTACAACTTCAGTTTTTGAGATAGGGTGTGATGTTCTAGGTTTTTGTGATGCATACTTTCTGGTATTAGGGTTATTGTTTAATTAGTATAGGTTAGTGATTAATTAGGGGTATAGAAATTTCTACCCTCCCAATCATATAATTGCAATCCATGATCTGTAGTTAGTGGTAGTTAATTTTGTGCTAAATATTTTACCACATTACCTCATCGATAACTACATTGTGGGGTTTTAGAAACCATAAGATCCTAAAATAAGTGTTTTCTAACTGAGATTTGCATCTATGCTAGTGGTGGATGTCGGATATTATTCAAGATTATGATTTTGATATCTCCTACACCCGATCAATTTTATTTATTATTATCGATACATTATGTTATATGTCTCAAGGAGATGTGTTATGATAGATAGAATATATATGTGAAGGGATGGAGGATCTTACAATAATGAATCTAGATTCTAGAGTAAGAAGTTTTAATGTTTGGATTTATCATAATATTATGGTGTCATCCTTAATGTTTGTGGTGCAGGTGTCATTGAGTGGATACTGGGAGGTAATGGTGATATGTCACTATGTTTGAAATAGTGATGCTCCAAATGGATGGTCGGACGATGGTTGGAATAAGATTCTATTTTAGGGGATGATGTTTATTATGTTATAAGTGCATGAGGGATTCATTTTTGAGTTTCATATCTCACCATTAGAATGTATCTAGGTGTAGAAAATATGTATCATGTATTGAGGAGGAAGCTTTAGTTCCCAATCATTAAATGATTAGTGGGAGAGTTTATTTAAATGTGTTTTATTAAATAATTAATTGGAGCACTAATTTCCAAGTGGTTTATTGAATTATTTGGATGTCCTCAAGTCAAAATAGGAATTCACCTTGGTTTATTTCATCAATGAGATTCCCCAAGATCATAGAGGTTATGAATAAATTTAAATGATAGTAGAAATTCTGACAAAGTGGGATCATTTTCTAGAGATCTATGAGTTGAGTACAATGAATATATTGGTGAGTTGGTATATGGATGATTTGGTTAGGCAACACAGAGTACCAAGTGCCATAATCTTGAATTGGGATCCATGTTTTTTCAAATGGGTGTAGCGAGGACTGCAGTATACTTTGGTCTCATAGTTTCATCGCAACACTACTCTCTGCTCTTAGGAAGATAGAAAGACATATCAGACAATCAAGAAAATATATGATATGTTATGGGAATGCATCATAGTTGTGGGGGTATTGGAAACATTTATTTGGTTGAATTTTATTAAAACAAAAAATATCACTTAGCCATTAGGCTGGATCTATTTTAGGCACTTTATGAGGGACTGTATAATTCTCCATTATACTAGTTGGAGGTTTGGGGTAAGCATTTTATATTCATGATGCTTTTAGAGTTTGAGTGAGAATATCATGTTGGAATGAGAGGTACTGAGGGTGGGGTAGGACTATTATAAGGCATATATTGATCATAGGTGGAGTACCTTGTTGTTTGTGCATGGAAATCATCATTTCTTAATTTATATCCTTGAACTGGGCATCTGATATATTTTAGGGAGCCCAGTTTCCCCTAGTCCATTGGGACTTTTTATGTGTTTGAGAACGATGGAAATGTGGTGTATCGATTGGGACTACCACTATATCTAGATATGATGCATTCTTACTTCCATGTTTTCCAAATTCTTCAATATCATCATGATGACTTACATGACATTAAATGGGGAGAGTTGAATATTGAGGATGATTCGAAGTTCATGGAGAAACCAGTAGAGATCGAAGATCATCATGAGAAATTTCTACATGGATAAATCATTATATAGGTCTGTGTGTTGTAGAGTTATGGTGTCTCTGAATAGAGTACATGGGAGTGATAGGTGAAGATTCATTCCCAGTACCTGTAGTTTTTTAGATTTTATTTTTACATTTTTTTCTTATGAAGTGATGTTTGGATCTTTTTGTAATGTAATATGTGAGTTTTATATGGTAATGTTTTCTGTAATATATATTTTAGAACATGAATGGGGGAAAACCTAATTATAATTGAAAATAACTATTCTTTTATAAGTTTAGAACCATGTGAGTGAGTCAGTTCCACACAAAGTAGGTAATATCATGATTTGGGACATGTGATTTTCTAAATTTTTTTCTTGATGAAATGTCAAGTTTTATTTATGGACATTTTTAGATTTTTATGTGTTGATGTTCATGTGATTGTGTGGATATATATGTGGAAAAGAGTTGAATTTTTAATAGTATCAGGAGGTGTGGTGTTTAGCTGGAAAGAGATGGTGGTGTGGGTGAGTGAGGTGTATGTGGGTGTTTCAGTTTGGTTTTTCTGGTTAGTGGCAGTGGTTCCGGGATAATGGGATCAGAAAGAGGTATCTCATGTGGTGGTTTTATTAATCCACTCCTTTATTTCTCTTATATTTCTTTTATAAAGGATACATATCATTGTATCAGTATCTAATATAACACATCATGAATCCTTGACCAATTTTATTTTCATGTTTGGGTGTTGGAGGTGTTTTTCTAGTGGATCAGGGAGTGTAATGTGGATCTGGAGCAATTGATATATAGCTGGGGAAATCCAACACATAAAAGTGGGATTTTCTTCATGAATTGGCGGAATATGATTTCTATGGATCTAAATTTATGACTTGTATGTGGATGAGGTGTACTACATTAAACATATTCATGAATGAAAATGGGAATTTATTTCATGAATTAATTCAATCAAGGACACCATTTTTTTTTTCTGGAAACTGATCCTTTAAGGGAATAATGATTTGAAATGAATTTAAAAATTATAACCCATGGATCCTGTTGAATTTACCTTAATACTTTGTAATTCATGTCCTAAAATAGAGGATTCAGTGTTATGTAAGACCCTTGTTCACCCAAATTTTCCATCATTAATCCCATCCTTCTCTTTATTTTTGGAGGAAGTATAGATCCCTTGGGAGATCTTTTATCCCACATTCCCCCTCTTTTCTCAATGGTTATAGTGGTTGATTTTTTGTGATATGTGGTGATTTCTCCCTCTTTTTTCATTATTTTCCCTCATTCTTATTTTATTAAGTCATTACAATATTTTTTCTCTGGTTTGTGGTGATTTTTAATGCATTTATTTTATTATCCCTTTATATGATCTAGGATAAATCTTGTTTTCATAGTATGATGTTAGTTTTTGACCTTTTATTTTTTATTTTGTGGTGATTGGTGAATCAGAAACGCTTACTTGAGGAAGGGGATCTTCTTTCCAACATTTTCTCATTATTTGTATGATAAATGTATGCCTTTTGTTTTTATGTGTATTTTTATAGATATATTATTCAATTTAATAAATTTTCATTAATATAAATTAGATAGGTATTGGGTGTAATGGAATTTTTAAAAAAATATTATATTATGTTGATGTGTATTTTACTGATGCTTCCCTTATTAAAAATCATGGGTACTGGGAGACCTATTTATGATATGGTTTATGTGATTTGAGAGACTTATTTTCTTGGTTTTTATCTCTCATGAAAAATAAGTATAAAGAATGTATATACGGATAATAAATTTTTTTCCCAAGCAAATATAATTTGGTTAGTAACACCCAAGATAAATAATGAAGTAATGTGACAAAATAAATTTATATTTTAAGAAATCTGGGTTGTGATTTTTGTTCTTGGGTGGATTATTTTTTGGGTTACCTTATGTATTGTAGATTTTCATGTGGTAATAATTGTGAATGTATGGATTGATTGGTGTTGATTCGTGAAGGTTCTGATGTTTTATGTGTTTGGTTTGCATGGGATATACTGTGGGCAGTTGTGTAGTGGTAGTGATGTCTGGTTGTGATGTGAGATGAGGTTGTGATTGGTAGTTGTGATGTATGATGAGGATGTGAAACATGTTGATGATGTGTGGTGGTTGAGATGGGTGGTTGTAGAGATGTGATGTATTGGATAATGTGGTGTTGTAGTAACAGTTATTGTGAGATGTAATAGGTGTAGTGTGGCATGGTTTTGTTAGTCACCTAGTTAGTAATGGAACAAATTATGATGACGAATGAGATGAATAAAATAATTAGTCAATTAATGAATACGAATGATCTTGAAGTCATCAGGTGTTAATTTTTTTTAATGAATTGAATAAAGGAATGGATGTGTAAATGTTAAAGAATTTCCATGGTAGTTGGGATTTATTAAATATTGTTAAATCATGAAATATTGAAATTTATAATGAAAGAGGGAATGTGTGGTTTGTGTGGTGGTTGTATGGTGTGTTATATATAGTGGTGGAAGTGGCAGTGATGTTTTTTGTATGGTCAAACAGTTGTGAGGTGGTGTATTCTAGTAAATGTTTTATGAATCCATAGGTTGGATACTATGTGAAATATATATATAATTTATTTTATTTTATGTTTGTATGATACCCACCTGAGGTAGTTTACCTTACTAATGATCATATTATTAGGGTTTTTGGAGTTTTTCTCAACATGTTGGATTGTAGTGATGTAGATTTCTATCTACCCCCTCTTCGCTTCTCTTCTTTCTAAAACATTTATGATAAGGGTTGGTGTTATATTTTACCCATCAGGGTTGGCCAAGGTTTTTATGTGGGATGTGATGTAATGAGGCAGCGATGCAATTTGTTGTGTGTTGGTGGTTACACATTCTAGTAGGATATAATTTGGTATATTTCATTCCTGGTAATGACACACTACTTCCCTAGTTATGTAAGGAGATGTGATTTGGTGTCTTAGGTGTCTATGAGTTCAATGTCCTATGGTGAGGACTAATTCCAAACTAGGATGCTAGAAATTGAAAGTTTACGGTATGCATGGATACTTCACGACATACATTAGAAATATTTTTGTTGTTTTGATACATGTTTGGAAGGGATGGGAGTGAATGATGTATGATGTTGGGGTATGCGAGTAGAAACTAATTTTATAAGTGGAAGTAAGGTGACACTATTATATTTATGATACTATGTTTCTATATTTGAATCATGATTTGGTGTGTGGTCCATTGTGATATAGGGATGGGTATCTATCATTTCGAGGGACTTATTTGTTCTAGTCATTATTTAAATGAAAATTCGAATACTCTTTTCACATGTGCACTTGAGACCTTGGTTATGATTCAATTTATTATACTTAAATTCTCAACAAATATATGTAAACTATATTTAATATTTTCAAGAGGATTTTGGGGATTAATAAAGATATTCCAATCTTGGGGTTTGGATCTAACGTTGAGTCATTTTTGTAGGACATGTACTTTGGTACTTTTGTTGGGATGATATTATTGTATTTTAAGTCATTGTTCATGCATTGTGCGATGGATTTCGGATTAATTTAATATTTTATGCTATATTTTAAGGGTGATTGATTATCCTATCTAATATTCCTATGTTTTATAGTGGGTATATTATCCCTTTTTTCATATTTATATACCCTTAGTGGAAGTCTTCAATTCCGGTATCACTATGGGTGGGAATTATGGGGCCATTATCTCTCTTCCTTTATTGTCATCCAAGGAGGGGTACCTTTAGAAGGAGGGGTATTGAAAAATATGGGATAACCCAACCACCTCCACACATATTGTGTCCTCCTAATAACCTCATGAGATGATAAATTATCTTAAAATTAAATTTTAAATTCAATAAATCTATGTTTGTATCATCCTTCTAGACTAGTTCAAATATAAAATCCTAAATGAGGTTTATCCTAATAAAATAATTAGTAATTTGAAAATACGATCATACTTGTTTATATTTTATCCGATAATCCTCACTTAAATAATTTTTGGGTGAGGTTTTCAATAAATAACCATCCCTTAAAGTTAAGGGCCACATAACCATTAATTAAAATATGATATACATGTTCCAAACATCTTTCATGACTACATTTCATCCCTAGTTCATAATACTTAACCCCTATTATGAGGAATACGTTTGACAGAAAACACATATTGGGATCCATATGCTCAAATTGATCCACTATAATTGTTTTAAGGTCCAATTATTGATATTTAATCCACATCAACTCTAAATTAAACCATTTATTTAATATAACCTCTGAATATAATCTTACAAGACTAATTCCAATACATATGCCCAAAAAAGGTTCTTTATAAAACCAATTGGGGATAGCAGCAGAGGCTCATACTAAAATATAAATACATTCCAACAAACCTCTCTCAAATAAATTTTGGTTTTCATTTTCACAAAACATTTTATAATCGGGATAATCGAATAATGATTTTTCTGTTAAAAACTAAATTTTTAATATTTTTAATATTTGTTAAAACGCATACATAAAAATATATACATATATATGTATAAACATATATATTCAAAATTATTCAAAATATAATAAACAATAAAATCATATAATATATGTTACATGGTTTAAAAAAAAATAAAAATTAATGTTACCTACAAGTTTCTAATCAAATAAATACTATAATTATAATCTTTTTTATACACACTAAAATAAATTAATTGTTTTAATAAAACAAAACATTAGGACAAAAAATAAAGCTATGTTTGTAAAAATTACTTCATTAAAAAATTGTTTCAAATTTTTTAATACACAGAACATATATTATATGTTAAAAAATTTATAGAACAATTAAATATATATATTTATATATAAAAATCAGTTTCTCTAAAAAAAATTAGTCTTATGTAATAATTATATATTATTATACTTTACATTTGAGGGAAATCAGTTATTCCATATCCTTATTGGTATTAATTTCTATAAAACTTCAACTCCTATTATTTTTCCTATGTTAATTTAACATGTTTATAGACTATTCTCGAAGAATATGGGATGATATTCACATAAAACATATATATGGGTAATAATGATCATTTAATATAAATTTGTTGAATTTATTTCTATTTTCACTCTATGTCCATATTTTTTTTATCATTATGATTGTACACATATATTCATTCTATATCATATTATCATTTTATTTCCATTATTAGGTCTCTAAAATTGATAACCAATTTCATATTTATAATACATTTATGTTTTAATTGAAATTTGAATATCATTTCATAATTTATTATAAACATGTAATCTATTTATTTTAAAAGATATTTATAAATTTAGTTTAACATTCTTGTAATGGTACTTATTATTCATTGTTCCCCCCAAAAAATCATTAAAATGAAATATTTTATTTTTATTACATATTAGGTAACAATATATTCAAAAAGAAATAACTCCAAAATAATAAAAATAAAAATTGGTCAAATAATTTACTATATTCATTGAATTATTTGAAATTGCAGTTTATGTCGTGAAGAAGATTAACATGGTTAAGGTTGTTGATATTTTATTGATTTTTGTGTTCTTATATTGATAGAAAAATTAAGTATTTCACCCTGAGTTATAAAATAAAATTATAATAGCATTAAATTATAATAACATGTATGAAATGAATGGTTTCGATGATGAATGAATGGATACATGTCATGAACAATTCAAACCCAAAAAATACATTATTGGTCTTTATCTGAAATCAATTCAAGATATGAACAAAAATATTTAATATAAACATTTATGAATATTTACTTATGTATAATGAAGGTATAATGA
This sequence comes from Viscum album, assembly GCA_963277665.1. NCBI lineage: Eukaryota > Viridiplantae > Streptophyta > Magnoliopsida > Santalales > Viscaceae > Viscum > Viscum album. The sequence goes on from OY728131.1 coordinate 36,977,694, forward strand.
GCTCTAACAAATATGATTCCTTTAGAAACCCTATTAATAGTCAGTGTATTTCGAATTTATAAATTATTAGTGATAATAGAACATCTCTTATTAAATTTTTTAAATACTTTATGATTTATTTATTTTATATTTTATTTAACTTCTTATATGTGCTTTGATTTTTTTTGAAAATTGAATAAAAATATTTAATTACAAATTAATTTTAATATTCTCGAATATATTATAATTCCTTATCAAATAATTCTATTCCATCCCCAAACTGAATATGAATATTTTTTAGAATATGTTTTTTCATGCCTAAATTTAATGTAATTTTTTAAAAAAAATTGCTAGGGTAAAAGATAAATATTTTGTCCCCAAAGGAATCAATTTAAGACATTTGTTTTTTATTTATTTTTTAGTATGTTAATATTAATCAAAATTTCCCCATAAATAATATTATTAAAAATATATGAATTTTAATTTAATTTATTGAATTAAAAATATTATTATTGATAGAAAAATCAATATCATTCTAATAATTTGGATGTTATTTTCAAAGATTTCATGACTTAATACAAAAATTTACAATTGCATATAATATATAAGATTAATTTTACTACACAATTTATTTAATCATTGAACATAATTTATTATAAATAAGTAAAATGTTTAGGAATATCATTTTTGATGAATTATTATATAAAATTTGTAAATCATGAAATTTAATAAATTTTTTAACAAATAAATTCTAATATTTTAAATGTAATTTAAAATATTTATGTTTATTATAAGAAAAAATTGGAATAATTCATGATTTTTTTAAAAAAAATTATGCTATCGACCATGATTTTTATAGAAATAATATTATATTATCTATGAATCTTTTTCTTCATTCCCCAAATTAAATAATATTAAAACCCCATTTTTTGTTCTATAATATTTATTTTGATAAGTAATGTGTTATGAATACTAAATATTAGTCCATATTTCTTCTCTATTCCAATTGTATTAACTTTATAATAAATAAGAGATCCTCTTCATAATAGGAACTAAAAATAAATTTATGAAGGAACATAAAAATCATACTGTAGATAACATGGGATAGTCCTAAACCATTTTTATTATATCACAAACTCATTTAATAATATATTACCATCCACCAAAATTTGAAATTATAATAATGTGGATACATGGGACTATTTTTTTGAATTTTTTAAATATTCATAAAGAGATATCCTTATGTTCTCGAAGAATACGTTTTATAGAAATTCTAAAATTTAAATGCTTCAAAAACATATATATTACAAAAAACACATGAAGAAATAGTATATTCTCTTATAAGTGTCAAAATTTGATACATTAAACAAATTTAATGTTATGGAAAAGATATAATATATCTACCTAGTGGTACAGAAAAAAATATTTTGTTTTATTTTATGTCATGATGAAATACATATGTTTTTAAGGTTGTTATTCAAAATGAATATCATATAGTGATCTTGTAAGTAAGAGGTATTGAATACTAATATTTATGAAAATAATGTTCAATTAGAAATATTTGATTCTAATATAGTCTTCATGATTTTTTTTCACTATACACTATATAATCAATTGTGGTAAACTGTAAGTATAATAATCATAATTGAATAATTATATAACATCATCATACGGGCCATTAAAGATTATATATGATGAAAAATATTGGAAAATATATATATTAACATCCATATGTAGATAAAATAATTGATCCACATCCTGGGAAAATAATAAATTTAATTTATTAGTGCATTTACACAAAATTATCACTTATAATATAAATTTTCATTTGCTGCATGATATTATATGTTTAACATATGTGCTGGTTTTCATGAGTAACATATTATTAATGAAAATTATTTATATCATCAATAGTTATAATGAAAGTAAATATACATTGTATGAAATTATAATTATTAATTATAAGTATGGTTTAATCCACATACCATATGAACAATTTATATTTTTATTAAGATTATATCGATGCAATGGTTAAATGGGTTATCATTTTTTAGTGAATATAATTCACATTATTTTCATGATTGTTAAAATGTATATCCGACATCACATATATTATATAAATACATTGAAACGATGATAAATATATAAATAAATGGATTTTACTTAGTTTACCCAAATGGTCTATGTTCAATGGAAATACATAGAAAATGATTCAGTATAAGAAAAATCACTGAAACACAAGCATGTTTCAAAAAATTTCTGTCTATCTCAATTATACTTGTAAGGGATAAATTTTATTTATATATATCCACATTAATTTTGTTTAGAGTTTGAATAAAATCCACTCATGTGTTTTAAAACAAAAATATATAAAAAAGTCACATTTCCATGCTAGAAATGTATTTTTCTCTAACATCAGTTCCATGATGAATTCTTAATACATAATATTTCTCATAACAATTTCTATAAAAAACAGCAGATATGTAATGGATTTTTCATCACTCTATTTTTTTGAATCATATATTTTATTTTTATAATATTTTAATTTTTTCACTTCAAATTCCTTGTTTACAAATTCCTAAAATTATTCAATGCATTTCTCTACCTGACTGACCTTAAAATAACCATTAATTGATGAATTAAATTACACTTTTTCAAGTGATTTTATTATTTTGAAATATACTCATGTTTATAGAATTTTTTTTATTATATCACTACAAAACGGGAACCATTGAAATGTATTTATATTCAGTTACCCGATCACGTAAAAAATCATGCCCTGATCATGGCATGAAATCACAAGGTTGATGTCTAAGATAATTACAATACAAATTAATTTTTGAATAACATATATCATTACAATGATACATTGAGTTCCATAACATAATATAACATTTATTTATAATATATCCTTGGATTCACATGTCATATCATCCAACACTTAATCTGAAAAACATCTATCTTAAAAATCATATGGTAATATACTGGTTTAATTAATGATAGTAATAACATCTTTTATATAATTATAACATTACAACACCTTACTAAAACAAGAGTATTATGTAATAATGAATAACCCATCACAATTTTCAATTATCTCCAAATATATGGGAATTATATATATATATAAGTGTGTAAATATATATATATATTCAAATGAATTCACGAATGTTCTTTAAAAAAATCTGAATTACTATTATGGATCAATATTATGGTGTGAGCCTCCAACTATAATATCAATCCTTGTATGAGTTCTTTTTGATTAAAAATCATTAGAGGGTAGTAATTTAAATTATATTGCAATATTTATTACAACATAAAAAATAATTTTCAAAATAATGTTATGAAATAACCCTAATAATTATAGCACAGTATTTCATTTTCTTATCATATTTTCAACAAATATCCTCAAAATCCAACCAAAAAATTTACCAAGACTTAGAAACAATATTATAAACTGAATAAATAATTTTGATAACAAATGAAACTAATTTGGAAAATAAATTCCAATCAACCATTTAACTCTTTAATAACCATGGTTGTAATAATAAAAGTATTAAAAAATACCTCAATTCCATGTAATGATAACTAATAAAATATTTTTAAAAACTAACATTTGTTTTCTGCACTACTATTATAATTTAATATAAATAAACTAATTTATTGTCTAATTACTCCATCCTATAATATCATATTACACATCTATATGAATAAATATACATATAGCCTTTTCCAAAATCCAAAATTTCTTTGTTTGAACTCATAATACTACCTTAAAACAACAACATGTACAACTAATCTGAAGTAATCTGATTCAAACCATCATTCCATAATATAATAAATATAACCCTAATTAATTCAGTTAAGTTACTTTTCCTATATCTTCCATTCCTAAACACATTATAAAAATCAAGTATCATTTAATATGGTGATTTATTTTCTTAAACACTCATCCAAAACCGAAATGAGATATGAAATTATTTAAAATCAATGAAATATAAATTTAATTATAATATAAATACATATAAATAATTTATTCCAACACTAGTTGTAATTTTATTCAGATTACATCATAGATCCAAATTAAATCATTGACTATTAAGCAATCCAAACAAATTCAGTATATCCAACCACTAATTTTCATTATTTCTTAATATTTTTGTTGTCTCATGAAAAACTAAATCCTATAATTATTAATTATCTAATATATGTTATTTTGGAGAATTCATATATACTAGGATAGGATAATTATTACCATCATATATAATTGGTTACCAAATTCTATACACACGAATCAACAAATGACCTACACCACCACAATATTGAGTGAGCAATGCCAAGTACATAGTGAATATATAATATATCTACCTCAAACATCAAGTAATAACATGACTTAGTAGACAACTCTAATGACTATTAAAATAATAAAAAAATTCAATCTGTTATGACAGAATACCACCAGGGTTTTCATAGAGATAGTCAACCAATCATTTATGTTGATTGTGAATGATTAACCATTTCCAACCATTTTGATCACCTATAAGGAATACATTATTGATTATATCCATAATAGTAATCCTTGGGTAGATTAACCTTCATTTATAGTGAGTTTGAATTTATTTCAGAACAACATAGAATATAGTTCATCATTCATAAAACATTTTTACTATAAATCTTAATTTAACATTCCCTACAAAATCATCATTCGCATTAAATATATCATCATTAATTTCATAAAAGTCAAAGTTACAATTTCAATCCATACCTCAGCAAAATTATTTCAATACAAATTAAATTTCCTGATATCTTGAAATAATTTAGAGAAAATATTATCATTGATCTTTTCTAATAATGTATTTATGAATTGGTAAGTGCTCAAAATCAAGCTACATTGTACATCATAAAATTGATCAAACCCACATAAAATTCTTTTCACTATTCTTGTTAGATATATTTCTAAAATAATAATAAACAAAAAATATAATTTTTATAAAATGAAAAAACGAATTACATTTAAAAAATATTACAGGCCATAGATAACTTCTTCTGTAACATCCTCAGATGTCAGACTAAGAGACTAGTAGTTGGATCTATCACCACATGGGCTCAATAATTCTTACCCATACACTAGATAATTATAATGTATATAAAGCATATTATGGTGGTACAGTAGGGATAAAATTCCCTCATGATCATACTAGAACACTAGTATAAGAAATGATAAATAAATAACACCAAAGCGGATGTACTGTGAATAAGGAAAAAACATCAGAAGATAAATAGTGTTTCTAAATAAGCACAAAGAATCAAATAATCCATATTTCTATGCATATTATATGATATAAAAATGTAAAAATTAAGAAAAACATTAGTTGGCAGTATAATACAAAAAAAAGATTAAAAAATTAAATAAAATCCAAAGGCTAACGCCATGACCATCCTGATTACCATCTCAGTCATGTAGTCCTAGATTCATTGTGCAACACAGAATAGATGAAAAATCAATAGACATGTGAACATGAGATATTATCAATTACCCAAGTGTAATGCCATCACGACTAAGGTGTGAGATATACTCAATATGAATCACTAAGGATGTCGAAATAATAATAGAATTTGTGAATATAAAATACAATATAATGGAAATAGTTATAAATAATATGCAAAAATAAATAAAAAATTGATTAGGTTTCATGGGGGATTCCCAAAATATTCTACTTGATTTTCCTTAATCCAGTTATGTCTTGAAGGAATGAAACCAATTCATATATAATAAATGTGTAATAATAATTAATCATTAAAAAGTACCTAGAGAGATAATTAACCCCAAGTACACTATTTGGATTGGCAACACATCCTTGGATAATGACTCTTCATTATTAGTCATTAAATATAAAAATCATCGTATTAATTTAACAAGAGGAACTATGATCCCATCTATGGTGATCCATAAATGTATTCCTAGGTATTAATCAAGGGGAACCATAATTACCCAATGTCATAAAAATACATCAAAGGAAATCCATTAAATGGAATCCCTTGTTTCACTCTCGGAATATGGTATTGATTTGAATAAACCTCTGTGTTAATCCCTAGTATCGTATAGAGGGTATTTAGAATCACACATGGCCTAGTATAACCATCCATCCACTCATCCCATTCATTGTGTTTTTTCTAGAATAATTGTATCGCTCAAAAAAAGGTAGATAAAATGGATAAAAAGACCATTCAAGGAATACCAAGTATCTATCCCAACATATTTACTATTCATTAGGGACTATAACTATAACACATGGTGATCCCATTCAAGGTGATCCATAAATTTAATCAAAGTATTACTCTCAGCATTCTTAATTTATTTATCATTTAATCTTTTACTTTAATCTATAGGGATTTCCATATCCATTAGAATGAAATATCACATATCACATGTATATAAAGTGGAAACACAATTTTCCATTTATATTAAAGAGTAATAAATTTTATTTACTTATGTATTTCATTTTTCACAACTCAATGAAACTAGAATAATTCCTTTCCCATGAATATTTTATTCAATTCCTAATGTACTCATTTCTAGTAATAATGAAAACCATGAATTATGTTGTTTTACTAAGTCATGGTGGACTACATAAAGAAGATTACACAACACATAAAAGAAATATTAAATAATCCATGATAAAAATACTAACACACTTGAGTAAAGATATTATTTTAATGAGTGAAGGCTTCAATCCATAGGGATGCGGTTCAGTCACTATGACTTAATATAGTGGAGGGGATACACACTTACACATTCTTATTAATCAACTAATTCCATTTACAAGGTATTTCTCCATAATTAGTGGTTTTATTAGAAAAATATTAATTAATAAAGGCATTTATGGATCATAGACATAAGGGTGGTTAATACATGAGGTTCATGACAATTAAAAAATCAAATTAAATATATAAGGGCTACCAGAATCAGGGAATTAGGTTCCACATAATTATTTTCATAATGAGGAGGCATAACATAGTAATACTAGAGAAAGAAACAATTTATATATTAAAAAGCAAATTTTTCATTATGTAAACGGATATAGACAAACGATCTCATGATTTGGAGGACCCACAAATCAATTATAGATGATGTATTCATTCTAGATTAAGAGAAATTGATGAACAAGAGAAACACAATGAAAATAAAGAGAATTACATCACATAAAAATAATACAAAAGATGAGGATTTAAAAGAAGATATTATTAGGGGGATTCAATGAAATATTGATACATATCCAATGTGATGATTGGCACACAAACTGGAGGCTTAATAATGGGGATATCCTCATACATTGATGAGGAGAAGGAGAGAACAATGGGAGAAGTTGTGTGTGTGTAAGGGGAGAATAATATAAGGTGAGAAGAAATGATGATTAAGGAGAAATATATTTACTTATATACCATTTAATGAGGCACATATTATTTCACATGTTTGGCCAAATCGTGCACCAACATCCTTCATCTACTTCCCATGTAAGGGGATCACACAGTTTATGTGCATAGCTTGAAAACCCATTTGACAATTATATAATTCTACTAATTTAAGAAACTATAACATAGAAAATTTAATTAAATATCATATTTGACAATAATAAAATATTGTGAGAGACCTATAGGTCCATCATATAATATAAACATCTTCTATTTTGGGCCACATAGTATGAGATAAATCGTCCACCCTTACCAACCATATCAAATTTTGATGTTTCGGTGTCTAGTGGTCCCGAAACATGATGGAACACCTGTAGAACCACATAGACCTTAATATAAGTACAATAAATTTATTTAATTGTTCTAACTCAAATTGTTTTTCATGGAATATTTTAATGAATGGATCATCCACAAAATGATAGAATTTAAACACTTTCCAAAAAATTCAACTGTTACAATCTCCCAACCTTATTAATTCTGATCCTTGAAAAGAATTTGGGAAACCACAATGAAACTCTCAAACTACCTAGGTCATTCAGTTTCATACCAACATCTAGTTATCACAAAAAAACCAACACACACTCAATAAAAACATTAAGTGTATAGTATATAATCCATTAAAACATGGGCCAACACTCATTTTCTGAATTGAAACTTTGAGACATAGCATACCCAATCATGTTTAACTGAATACATGATCCAGAAATCATTACATTAACTACACATCCTATGGTACTCCCCACTACAGGTTCATGAATTTTTAAGGTAAATTCTCAGCCAAGGTATCTCCACAATCGATATTTTATAATTAAACATGTGGTTAGAATTCTAAAAATGCTCCCGAAATGATTCCCAAATTGATAAAAGGTTAAATTACACATTGTCATGATTTGGACTTTTTAAGCTTTCATTTTCATTTGAAAACATGTCCCACATTCACATTCCACCCAAACAATCCTCATGATGTGCTACAATGTGGTTACTCACTACCATATTGAACAAAATGAGAGGAAACACATCAATCCATTCCTGGAATACTATTCTCAAAATTATCATCTTTTAATTATGGGGTATGATAACCCAAAACAGGATGCATTTACCATGAAATATCATTTTTCATATGATCACATCCTCTGAAACCCATAACCAACATTTAGTGACATTTGTTTCCAAATGTTAATTTAAAATTAAATTATTCACCATGAACATGGGTCTATACTGGACCCAACAACATAGGATTTTCACCCTTATAAATATCCTATCCAATCATAAATAAATGATAGGGTAACTTTAAAATAATTAATTAGAGACCACAGACAAAATATGAGGTAGTCCGTAGTCTAAAATTTATAAGTGAGTATTCAGTACCAAGACTGATGTCTACATATCATGAACACTAGATGGTATTAATGTTAGTCAGTTAAAATAACTAGTTGGTGTCCATGAGTGCATAAAAGGCATTACTCCATGGGAATATTGGTATCACTCTAGAAAACCAAGGATTTAAACTTACCACAATAAAAAAATTGACATGAGAGGATCTCAGTTTCCAATCTCAATGATGTTTATAATATAGCACAATTTATAAGAGATTCATTCTTTATGTACCTAGATGATTTAGGTTTAGGGGATAAGATCTTCATTAAGTTTAGAGTAAAATAATAAGATCTGAAGGATTTATGCAAAGTATCAGAGGCCTTCCTACTATGTCATATTGAAGTACAGAACATTGATCCAAACCCATCCAATCAAAATACTGTATGAAAGAGAAGTTGAACCACTAATATTTAACCTCTCTTTAAATAAATCAGATTCTCCTTATTATGCGCCATCATACCATGACCATGTTTCCATTACTAATTTAGGCATACCATGATTACACAATAATAACCACCAAGGTCCCATAATGTAAAACATTGTTTTCCAAGGTTTTCATACCTAGAAAACCATATAATCATCATATTTCCTTACAAGAACTCACTTAAATCAAAACTCAGCAGCCTCAAGGTAAATTAAAACTATGATTGACCATTTCGATATGGACAGACATGGTTGTGTTACTTATACATGGAAGGTAATATTCAAGAATAATTGACATGATTCCACACACCTTATGAATGTCCTTGTCATTATGTTTATGTGAAATATTAACCCATTTCATGGGACATGATCAATAGACCATGAAACATTGTTCTTGGATGCATCAAACATGCTTTAACAAATGTTAAACTAAAAATAATGATAAATAAGCCATTTACAAGTTTGTGAAAGACCTACTCTTGATGTACGAATGATACTCATCCCAGGTAATGTTCACACATGCTATAACATCATGTATAAGAACCAAAGCCAACTTATCTCATGTAAAAATACATGGAAATTATTAATATATAATATAAAAAATAAGGGTCATATGAACTACTAAGATACTAACCATGTCCTAGGAATGTCCATCCGATTGAAATCAGGATTACATGATACTCAGCCCTGTAACAAGGGTAAAACTAGCACACAATTCCCAATCCTGACAAAGGGTTTGTTTGATAAAAGATGAGTACTATAAAAGACTATAGAACTTGAACATTAACACATTACTAAAATGGTACATAAGCATTTAGAAAGGTTTTAATGGTTATGAGAGAACTGAAACGTCAGAATAACCCCTCACCAAAACATAAAGAATTGACCCTGGGGGATATTCCTATAAGGTCGTTAGTTTCAAGGTTCTATCCTATAGGTTCATGAAATATAAGATGTGTTCTAGAAGTAATTATCATGTTCCCATTTCATGTCAAATCTCAAGGAAACATTAAACTACACATACATGAGGGTTAATACTAAAGACACCACTTAAGGATTCATTTTATCAGTTTCATTAAACCAGTTTTTATGTTATAATACATTTTGATTAAAATATTAAAAAGTGATGTATTTTCTACATGGAATGGTGATTGGTACATTATTTATAGAATTACATAATGAAACACCGACATGTTTTATCAAACATCATTTTAAAAATTATTTATTCTTACTAAAATTTAATTATAATTATGTAATTTATCTTGTAAATTCAAATAATCCTTTTAATATACACATATGGTTGTCATTGTTTTTCATAGTAATATAAAATTTTTTATTCTAATCTATAGATAGAAACACCCTTTCGATAGAATTTTTAATTTTATTGAACAAAATCCTCATAAATAATAATGGCCAATGTTGATAACCCATTGTTTATAAATTAAGGAAGGGAATGGTTATGTAATATGCCATTATAAGTCTATATGTGAACTATATAGGTGAATACAAAGAAATTAAATGACCATTATTATATAATATAAACATACCCTATGGGGTTAAATACTGAGGCATAAAAAAAAGAAAGGAAAATTATGAGGGCCCTGATCATGTAGGAATAAAGGTTACCTATACGGGTGCCATTATGATTTTATGGTTCATAAAAATGTTACCTAAAAATTGTAAAACAATAATATTTAGGACACCATTAGTGGGTTATATCACATAAACATAACAATACAAGACTGAAGTGTTGGGGTAAATCCAATTATAAGATCCATAGTCAACCTCTACAATTGAATGTAAAATTTAACACCTTTTATATTTTCGTATTTTTCAATATATATATATATAAATCTTATAGATATGGTTCCATTATATGATTTATCATTCCACAAATTTTTATATATTTTATACACATTATAGATTATAGGTTCTCCCATATTTAATAACAACCATTATGTTTGAGACCATAATTTTTTTTTAATCATATCCAAATGGTCAGAATTAGATATTTAAGAAGTCACCATAAATATATGAAAAAAAATATTTAGCATGATGTTGAAACTTTAATAAAAAAATTATATCATATATATAAATAGTCATGATATCACACACAGTTATGTAAATAAAAATTGAAATAATGGGCATGAAATCCTAAAGAAAAATATATATAACATGGAATCCAAATATATGTGTAGGGAATCTGCCAATAATGTTACATAGATAAACATGAAAATCATAACACTAGAAACACATAAGCATGTTGTACAATAAATCAGGATAATAAATTTCATATCAAGTTATACAAAAAATACTGCTGATGAAATAAAAAATAAAACATAGAACTAATCATGCTTCTAAAATACCTAACATGGACCATAACAAGTTTTCAAAATAACACACAAGGAATATCTATCAATGAAACTACCTGGAATGGAATATGCACGAGATGTGAATCACATTGCTCTTATAATGATGCATGTAAAGCTATATCATTTCCATACAATGAAAATGGTAAATGATGGAATATTTTTGTATGTTAGGAAAATTACACATATTAATCGAGTTAAAATCATAAAAAACTCTAAAAATGAACAAAACAACTATCAATCACATCCCTGACCACTTGGTATTTTATTGTACATGGGTAGATCACTCCATGCGACAACTATTTACTATGAATCGATATATTCATAACCTATGGTTTACCTACTAGAAAATATGTATACCTAAAAAGAAATACATATTATACAACTTTGTAGTATCACCTCCAGAGTAACTATGAGACCAGTAACCATAATAGTCCTCACATGGACTCACATGCCCCTCTATGTAGACCAAAGGATGCAAACTAGCAGTAAGGGTCTAGAGACGTTATAATAGAGAGGCTACACCCTCTTGATCCGAGTACCATATAGGTATAAGATTTGACATATAAATTAAACAATATAAGAATAATAGTTATTGAAGAAATAACATAAAACAATTAAAAGATAGAGTGATTATGTTGTGATAGATCCAATAATCCATCTATTCATGCATGTCACATGATTCTAAAATGTCTAATGTAGGAAACAATATAGAAGGAACTACAATATAAAACAACACAGTACCCAAAAATAAATAATAGACAATGTATTACTCCATGAGAATCATCATTACCAGATCGGTCCTATGCTATAATATCTCACATACAATGCAGAATATAAGAAAAATTCATAATCCTATTGACATGAGATATTCTCGGGTACCCCAGTCAGATGGAGACCTGATTAGGGTGTGAGATATTCTTTGTAGTCCTACACCAATGGTTTATAAGAATAATCAAAACTATAAATATAAAATATAGTAGCCTTTAAATAATAATAAATGGATGGAAATAAATAAATAAACACACTAGATTGGGATCCTCGAGGGATACCTGGCCGACACTACCTACTTCGGCCTAAGACAGTTATGTCTGGAAGGAAGGAAACCTATTTATACATAATAAAGGTATAATAATAAGTCATTACAACAAAAAATGATAGATATACTGAACCACAAGTATATGATTTTCCTTCGAAGATAGGTTCTTGGAAAAAACATACGCATTATTACTCTCTGAATATAAAAATGATCAACTTAATTTAATAAGTGGATCCTGAATCTCATCCAACACGATCAGTTATTGTAATCCCTTACATCCACTTGGGAAACAATATATAATCAATGATTTAACATTCCATTCTAGGAAATCCATAAATAGAATACAATATATTACAATCGGCATTGCGTGATGAAAAGAACAAACCTTCGAGTCCATCCCTAGTATCCTACATAGGAGACCGAGTATCAGTCTTGGCCTAGAATAACTATATACCCACCATGACTATCCATTGTGTATCACTTTAGGGACTAGTATGAATAGAAAGGAGTTCGTTAAAACACATAGAATTCTCCTCCAAGGAATACCAAATATATCTATAGACACATTCAACATTCATTAGAAGTCTAATTATAAATCATTGTGATCCCATACGAGGCAATCCATAAATAGAAAACCAATTATATATCTCAGTATTAATGATTTATATATTAATTTGAACATTTACTAATATCAATTGGGAAGACCATATCCATAAGTATGGAATATGACATATCACATGATCTTATAGTTGGAACATCCATTTACCATTTCCACTAAAGAATGTTAAAGGCCATCCACTTAAGTATGCCATTTGTAAAAATTGAAATACTCTAAAATAGAGTCGTTCCCAAAAATATTTCATTTAATTTATAAAGTGGTAATTTATTCTATCATTTAAAACATTGTTTTATGTTAATCAACTAAGTCCATGTGGACTTCCAATGGATGATTAAACCATACATGCAATTTGTATTTAATTATACCTGCTAATAATCCTATGACAGGGAAGTAATCAAATTCATTTAAAAAAAAGCTTTCATCCCCAAATTAATTGGTTGGTTCAATATGAGTTAATATAATTGAGGGGATAACCTATTCCACATTCTAATTATTCAACTAATTCTAAGTTAAAAGACAATGTACCTCAATGAGGGTGATTATTAGAAAACTAATTAATTAATTAAATCATTCAAGGATGGAATCCACAAGGTTGGTCTATACTAGTTGTCCAAGACCATAAAATAATATTGTTAAATATATAATGGATATTAGAATGATTATATTAGGTACTAAATAATTAATTTTATGATGGTTAGATGTAAAATGGTAATACTGAAGAACAACATAGTAATGATATTTATAAATCAATAACTCATTTTAAAAAAATCCATAGAACTACTACCATGGGCTAATGATGACCCATATTCCCAAAATTGAGGCTTGATTCAGTCAGGATTAAGAGAAATGAAATAATTATAAAAATTCCAAGAAAAAAGGGTGGATTCTCTCACACAAACATAATGCATAAGATGAGGTGATAAATAAATAGAAGAGGAAGGAGGATTCATAGAATTACTAATACAAATCCATCATTATGTATAGTGATTAAAATAGAGGTGTGATGATGGTGATCTCATCATACATATAATAAGAAATTGATAGCTCCATGTGATCTACATTATGTGTATAATTGGATTAGAAGAGGTTGGGAAAAGAAGCTGCAAATTGGAAATCATCTGTGTGGATCCTAAATCATGGTTATACCAAGCCATGAGAGACCTCTATGTCAAATGGATTTACTACAAGATTTCATTTCGGGGCATCACATTGTAATAAAAACCATGTTCCCCTATCATCCTTCCTATATTTTTAGGATTGATTTTCTAACACTCTCAAAACTCTACAAAACACTGGAGGCACCTCTCATTTCTTAAAAAATATAAAAACTAAAAATTTAGGTGTTCCAACCCTCAAAAATACTCTTCTAAGGAATGTTTTAAAGAATTTACAATCATAGAAATGCTAAAATTCAATCTTCATTGGAAACATTCATCTGATCTAAAATCATGGGATGCTACATCTCTCACACATCACTTAAATGAAATAAAATTATTGATCATTACATGACTGTTGACCATGAAAAAAGCTATTCAAAAACAAAAATATCATTGAAAAAGTATTCTAAATAGAAAAAATAATATGAAAATCTAATCTAGTAAGGGTTCAATTTCCTAAAATTTGGATATCCACATGTGGTTAATTTCATGTATCAAACCATATGAAATAATTCAATGTAAGTTATCTAGGCCTCTTAAATGCACTGAATCCAAAGTACAAATGTTGATGCATTCCCCCTAACATGGGTCCTTTGACAATTTCCTCATTAAACTCATGATCAATAATGTGTGGCACTCTAATTTGTTAAAGCAAAGATAACTGTTTCACATGAATGTAAATACACTTTTCCACAAAAGATGAAAACATGTTAAAAATAAATTCAAAATTTATACATGATCATAACAAAAAAAAAGATTGAGGAATATAACATTAAAATTTCGTCACAAAATATATTCCCAATAACATGTAAAAACAGAAATTTTTTATTCCTTGACAACCATATAATAGGTTTACTTATATAATTTTAAAATTAAATATATGCTTCGAGTTCCTAAGTAGGTCGGTTGAAAATATGAGTCTTTTTACTGAAAATTATCCCTTACTATACTCAATATTATATTTTCTAACATATTTAAAATATCTCTAATATCTATAACAATGTTTCCCTACTATTTTCCTAAAACATACAAACAATAACATGATCTTAACTATAAAATTAGACATATATCTCATGAAAAGGCTCTATTACCACATTTTCATAACATTATCTTTACAAAACCCCATAAGGGTCAGTAGAGAAACCAATTTTTCTATCTGAGAGGATGTAAAAGGGGATTATAATACTCTTTTAAAATTAAAATAATAAATTTAATCCAAAAAAGAATTAAATGAACATAAAATTAAAATTATAAGGATAAAATAATTGGTAAAAAACATTTTGGAAAAAATGATTTCATGGGAAATTATATCTCTAATCCTCAATTTATTAAGAGTTATTTTAAACCATTGGACTTAATGATATCCATTTAAAAAAATTTGAAATTATTGTTGTTTTTAATAGTTATATCAGGGAAACAAAATCCCTCACATTAATAGTAGTAAGGACACATAAAATATAAAATGTATGATTTTTTTAATTCATTCTCTATAAAGTTCACTCAAAAATATCTTAAGAAAAATATATTTTCAAAATTGGAAAATATTAATAATGGTGTTGGATTATGAATGTAATCATGATACTAAAATAGAATTAATTTTTTCTATGATTTTTAACCCCTTGTAATTTCTTCATAGAGGTGTATTTATAGATTCCCAAAATATTTTTGCATTACATACTTTTCGGGAGAAATGAATCAATTTTTAATAAATAATATCCGTTTGTTAATTCTAATTTTTGTTAATGATTTTTTTTGAATCACCTATCAAAGCCTTGTTATTTTTCAACTCGAGTTTTAGTGGAAACACCACGGTAGGTTATTTTGCATTAGTAGCACTAGGGTTCAAATTTTTTCATATGAAGTTTCATTGGTAGATTTTGAATCCATTTTAATATTCATTATAAATATAATATTCATTAAATATACTTCTTAGAAAAATATTCAAGTGTAATTTTCATTCATGAGCTCTTATTGATGTATGTTTGTATCTAAAAAAACAATTATTTTGTACATAATACATGTCACTTCATAAAAAAATTGTTAAATTCTTAGAATCTCAATAATAAATTTGATATCTCTAAATTAAAAATAATAGTATGAGATCAATATACAATAATTTCAAATTTCAGTGGCCAAATATAATTTTAAAAGTATATTAAATGACAACAGTTTATTCAATGATAGAATTTCAGATGGAATAAAATAATAAAATAATGTATTTTAATAATGAAACAAAGATAAGTAGATATAAGATATCAATTATAAACAATATATTATAGAGAAAATAATAATACAAAAAATAATTTAAAATCTTTAAATACATTATGAATGAGTAAAATAATTCCAATGTATTTTTTTTAAATTCAATATAAGATTCCATTTTAATAGAGGGAATAATTTAAAATGTATTTAAATTAAATTATTCCCAAAACATCTTATAAAATAATTATAGTGAAATTAATTAAATAATGAGATGAAATTATGAATATAAATAAATGGAGATGTTAATTCTATACCATTATATAGAAAATTATGAAAAATAATTTCAATATTTTTATTATCCAAAATCATAAAATAGTTCAATGATATAATTGACATAATAAATTTGAATAATTAAACATTGAATAATAAGAGAGGAAAATAATATAAATTCATGTATTATATTATAGGTCCAAGATTGATTAATCATTATGAAATTTTAACATCTTGTAGGTAAAAAGTTTAATAAATAGTCTATGGAAAGAACACTACAAATATAAATGGGATATTTAAGAAAACTGGGATTGTCCATGGGAGATATCTTAAAAAATTTAGTAAATAAAATCACAAGTGACTTCAATTAAAATACTTCATGTAGAGAAGATATATAATTACTACGATCTCAAGGCTGGAAAAGTGATATTGAATTAAGGATATCCACATTAGTGGTGGTTGAAAAAATATTTTCCAACAATGAAATGTGAGAATATGACAGAAAAAAAGTATTGAATGTCCTATTTTATTAAAATCATGGATCTTACATAGTATAATATATTTTCTAATCCATCAATCATTAATTTTTATCAGCTACAGTCCATGGGTTTATTCTATATCCTTTACTTTTACCTTTTAGGACTTATTATGTCCTATTATTCTAAATCAATGAAATACATGTGTTTTGAAAGAGTAAATGTAATAAAAATGTATTTTTGGATTATGAAGTAGAATAAAATAAACGAAACTAACAGAAACATTGAGAAATATTATGTAAATGAGGAAACGAGGAAATTAAATTTTTATGATATTAACAAAACCTTCCAAAATGTAATGTTTTATGAATTTAGAACCCTAATATACTGAGAGAGGGTCATGAATGCGTTTTCAAAAGTGATAGGAAGTGATAAAAATGAAATATAATTCATAGTGCATCTCATTAAATTATTTTTATTAACTTCCACTAAAACTCTAGTGTATCTGACTAGATTTTAAACGGTAGAGGAAGAAGACACTACCTCGTCCCCCTAAACATTGGTGGCTATGTTTTAGGATACCAATTAATTTATTCTATCACAAATAGAAATCGTAAATATCATTTAATTAAAATTATTTGAAAATGGGGATCAAAACCT
The DNA here is from genome assembly GCA_963277665.1 of Viscum album. NCBI lineage: Eukaryota > Viridiplantae > Streptophyta > Magnoliopsida > Santalales > Viscaceae > Viscum > Viscum album. The sequence goes on from OY728131.1 coordinate 36,995,738, forward strand.
CATGAAATTATCTCAAAAAATTCATGTATTAAATTTAATTAATTGAAAATATTAAACAAAATATATTGATATCAATCTATAATTTTAACCATACGAGTAAAATTTTATTGATATGGAAATGAAAACTGAATAATTTATAAATGAATAAGGAAGTATATTATAATTAATGTTTTCTAATGAATAATATATAATTTTATTTCTAGGATACATAGAAATTTTTTTAATATGAATTGAAATAAAAATTTCGTGTATGAATTTAAGTTCCAAATACATTTATGTCTATAATTAAAACAAGGATTTTATAAATAAATCTTAGAAATTGATAATATTGTCAAAAATATATTTTGATATAATCATTATGTTAGTTCCAATCAAAGTATGGGTTACAATCTGTCCATTCATACCTCCCTGTTTAAAAAAATAAAAACATTCTATACAACGAGGTTTTTAATGAATATATCAAATATTTGTGATCTCTTATTATGTAATCAATAAATACACATCCTTCTAAAAAGTGATGACTAAGGGAATTATTTTTAAGGTCAATTATCTTAATACATTATCATTAAATGATTTTCTAATAGGTAAAAATTTCACATGTATTTGTAAACTTGATTTGAAGAAGACATATATAAGTCCATAATATAGAAGTTTGTTTTCTATCCAAATAATTTTGGTGCAACAACATCTCATCGACATTTCATACACTTTGGTTCTAGAAATTGGCATCAGTTTTTTTTATTTTGACTCTAATAATCTAGGTATTTTTATGTAATTGATAACAACCACTTTTAATTTCATATCATGTTGGAATCCTTTAAAAATAGTGTATGAATAAATTTCAAGTTCAACAAATGTTATTTATAAATTCAAAATATCTGGTTATTTCATGACTTCAAGGTATTTTATTTTTATTTATTAAATATTATTCATTATTATTATCATGAAAATTAATGCAAAGATAAACAACAAAAATATTTTCTCAATGAATCATAGTAAGGTGAAAAACTAAATTAATACCATTTTAAATTCTATTATCAATATTTTTTTAGTCTTTATTAAATTTAAACTAAAATAAATCTCTTATAAGAGTACTACTATATTAAATAAATCCACTCCATGATCATAAAAAATAGCTTATAGTAATTTCATACTTCATAGACAAATTTTTACCTCATCCAGATTAATTTGAAAACAATGTAAAAAATTATCATACCCAAAAAATATTACAAATTAATTAATCATTATATTTTAAAATTCAATACAAAGGGATTACTTATTTCATCGACATACCATATCAATAAAATAAATTCAGAAAAATAATAAACCCTTTTCTTTTTTCCAAAAAAAAGTGTAAAATCAGATTTTACATTTTTTATTTCATCGTCTAAGTGTTATTTATTTATCTTATTTTACCAACGTGAATTTAAAGTTTCATTTAAAAAAGAGATTTAAATTAATTTGAATACATTATTTGGAAATCTTAAATCCTTATACTTGGAAATCTTTAGAGAAAATCCCTATTTAATATAAAATCATTTTTTAAATAAAGTTTTAATAATGATTTAAAATTTATTGAAATTAAAATTAATGTAAAATTAAATAAGATTACAATGGAATCAATCGATGTGATGAGATGAAATGTGTCACTATAAACAATTACTTTTTCGTGTTTATATCATTTTTTTTAAAAGTAAATCCTTATTTCAAAAACTATTCCCCATTAATTAATATAATTCTTATAATCACATTTATTAAAAATATTATAATGATCATCAAGCCTTTTAAAAACTTAAAAAAATATGTTTTTGTTAACTGGATTGGCTCTTCTTTCATTTAAAGTCCCATATTATTATAATTAATGGAATCCTTAGTATTTTTGGGATCTAGGAGTGAAAAAAATATATATGTCCAACCTCATTTAAAATTTTCCTACCCGTATGAGTACCATCCTATAAATCAATGATGAAAATATCTAAAATATGTGATTTTTATTTAATCCATTCATTTATTAATGGACTTGAAACATTAAATGATGAATAAGAATAGATATTAGGGTATGTAAAAAAGAGAATAAATTTTAAATGATGATTTGTCAAAGACTAAAGATGTATTATAGAAGAATCAAATTTTAATTAAAAAATTTAATAATTATTTATTAATAAAGATAATTTTTAAATTAGGATATTTCACTTTAAAGGTAAATATGATTGTAATAATGTGTTCATGAACAAATAAAAAGATTTATAGTCTAGGATTTCACTTACTCGGTTATATTGGAGTCAAGGTTAAGGGTTATTTAATTATAATAAATGTCAATATATCTAATTCAATATCTAAAATGAAATTTAAAATTGATTAATAAGTTTGATTCTATTTTGTAAACTTGTGTGATGTGTGATGAATATGAAAATAGAATAAAAAAATTCAAACATTACAAATGAAGAATCTGAAAAAAAAGACATTTTCAAATTTTTCAAGTTGAATAAAAATCAAGAACATGTGATGGTGGTTGAGGATTCATACAAAGATGGAGAAGGACTAAATCTGTATATACATGAAATATATTTATCATCACACATTTCATGTAACAATAATCTCATAAAAGTAATCTTACATTAAGATGGAGGATATATTACTTTCATAAGTGATAGATCACTCATTGGATATTTTATTTAATGGATATTTTATGAATATTTCATTATAAATTTATTTTTTTGAGAATGATGCAGTATATTCTTGATTTAAATTGATAATAATACTTTATTCATGAAAATTGATTTGGAATATATAATTTGGAATATGAGGATTTTATCTTTTCAAACAAATAACATGACAAAGATAATAAAATATGAATATATGAAGATTTAAACAAATATTAATTGTAAAATAAAAAATATTGATGACCACTATTATAATAGAAACAAATTTATCAGGGTTTTCATGGTGATGGATATAAATACATTAAAACTTATTATGTTTATACATGTAGATGTGTTTTGAAAAATGTCATTGACATCAGCCAAAAACGGTAAGTATTTCATGATATTTTTTATTTATTTACTCATATTCTCTATGTATACATTATATTTACTAAATCATAAACTCTTGATATGTTAAATTTATATTTGAGGTGTTATATACGATAAATGGTATGTGATATAAAAATATATAAATTGAATAATTTATCTCTATATAGTAAAGTGTAATGCAAGACATATCTCTAAAAATATGTCATATGTTATGAATATACATTCCCATAAAAACCCCAAAAAATAAACTATCCACAATAAAGAAAATAATTTTGGTTTATATTGAGATAACCATGTAATCATTTCATGTATCCTTAATGTAATTTTGGAGGAAATATTGTATTGAAACTATCTATATATTCAATCAATTATTACTCTAAAATATTTTAATAAACATATATTATGATATGTGTTTTGGTAAGAGGATGAACATTAGTATGATGAATTTATTTGAAATCATATTTTACAAATATATTAATGGATGTTTATAGGGAAACCTTTATAATAGATATGGTTAGGCTATATTTATTTCATATACCCTTAGTATATTAATTTTCATGCTTCACCAAAAAAATTAAAAATATTATTGATACATTTTATGAAATGAAAATGGTAAATTAAAAAGAATCTGATATTATTTCCCATTGATGACAACATTACGGAAACACTTTGAGATAATATTGGATATTATGGAAGTGATGTTAATACTTTAAGAGTTTTTTATATTTCTTATGACTTTTTTGATATTTTTAGAAATGAATAAATTCATAAAAAATTAGAAACTATGATCATAGAATTTTGTATTTATGAGTATACTAATAACATTTTTGGATATTATAGATTGTGTTTTCAAAGATGAAGACAAATTGGTTTTCTTATAATAACTTATTTTTTAAAATATAGATAAAAGTTTGTTTAAAATGATTTTTAATATGAGGAATAGATAACAACGATGGAAGAATACCTAAATAAAATTGAGGACACATGGGTAAATGTTTCATGCCTAACAAACCATAATGTTATCAGGATAATGTTGGCATTCAGAAATATACTCTATGAGAAATGAAATGAGGTATATAATTGGGGTCATAAATTTTGTAAATGAAACTAAAAAATTACATGTTTAAAATTTTACGGTGATTTAAACTTGTTACATGGAATTAATTTATAAGGATATTTATTATGAAATGGGTTAGTTTGAATTTTTTGGAAATCAATTTAGGGATGTGTTATATAATTAAGAAGGAGAAAATATGCAAGTCTAGTTCTATAACCAGATGGATATGGTAGAGTAGTGTATCAAAATTATAGATTTTTAGAATTATATAATTTATATGAAAAAACAATAAAACTAGAAAATCCATTAAAGAGAGAAAAATGAATTTTATATGTTTTAATTTTTATGTTATATAATATGTTTTCAAAATTAATTTGGGTAACATTTTGTATATTTATAATGGTTTTTAAGGATAAATCATTTATTTTATAAATGAGTGTAATTTTAACTAGGGAATTCAGTTGAGGTAGTTTCACTTTATTAGCGGACATATATGGGTGGAAAACCAACTAAAATGTCCAGAAGGTGGTGTAACTAGTTTCACCATATCATACCTTCGTTTGATATTAGGGAATTGCTATTTGGGTAAAAATAGTTCAATATATTATATATCTTATAATAACCGAATAACGAGTTTAAACTATCCCTTGTGGATTAAGGATTCATACAAACCATATAAAATAGTTGTTTTATTCATTAATTTTTTTATTATCATTTTATTCTTTTATTTCTTGTTTGGTGTGTATATGAGTACATTGATATGTTTTTGGGGTTATTTTTCTACTTAGTTCTATATTCAACATTGATGCAATTTCATTATGATTCCTAGAGTTCTCAAAATGTCTTAAAATTCTTGATGTATCTAGAAATTTATTATGGAACAGAGGATATAAACCCAACAAGTGGTATCATATCTCAGTTTTAAGGATTTTTATAACCAAACTCTAGTCAATGTATTTTTTCCACTTAGTTCAATATAATGTTTCTGCCAATATGATTATATGAAAATTCTAAAAATATTTTCAAGATTCCTCATATGATTTTTATATTCAGTCAAATTTCATTGATTATAGAAGGATTGTGTTGGATAAGGAAAAATTCTATAGTTAGATGTTTGGAGGGATGAGTTTTAGATTTCATAAAATGCTAATAACGGATTTTCATTTATATATGTATTTCTATATTCTATTAATTTTTATCAAAACAGATGTCTTGGAAAGGATAGATAAGAAATCATTGGAGTTTATTTGTATTTTTATTGTTTATAACATTTTTATAACATAAATAATGGAAATATAACATTAGAATTTATAATTAATCCTACTGATATATTTAATAATCCTACTATAGTGAACAAATTTAATCTATTGTGGGGGCTATTTAGACTGAAAATATCATAATTAAATACAACGAATAATCATGTTTAGTTCATCATCATTTTATAGAGTAGGACTAAACTATTTGTATTGAAGTCTATATATCACATGTGTTATTTATTATCACATTCATTAATAGTATAATCATATGATTTGATGGTTACTATGGTGTTTATTTCTAGTTTTAAAGGAGATATAATGTTTGAGGTTGTTAATATTTAATTATAAATTGGGATATTGAGAGGAATGTGTTCCCAAAATTCTCTAAAAATGTAATCTGCATGAATGGTTGTGTTATGATATTACATATAAAGGTAAATGGAAGGGTAATGGAAGTATATGTATAAGTGAGAGTAGTTTGGATAAAGGTTGTACCATATGTTATTATTATGGAAATAGTATCAATATAAATAAATATTGTAATGATTCATAAGGTATACTTTCAGATGCCTATATGAAATTCCAATTTCAGAATATATGATATATCTCTTACTGAGTGTTTTTTTCAATTTGATTCATAGATCATTGACTCTGGGGATTCTTTTAAATATACATATAATAGTATGAGTATTAAAAAATTAAATTTTAAAATATTTAACGTGGTATATATTGTGCATGGTGAAACTCTCATGATAGTGGGAAATGATGGTGATTATGTCTAAGTATAAAATAAAATATTTATGGAATATTGTTGAGTATTGAACATACTATGGTTAAGGTTGAATTTAAATTCACTTGTATAATTTTACAATTATAGTTTTTCTTAATCATTTCTGGATATTTGATAAAATTTTAGATTTGTTTATATGGTAGAAAAAACATATGGAAATATGGAACATTATATGTGATGGGTGTTTTCAAAGGATCATTTCATTTCATGAAAATAAATTTATACAGTTATATGTACTGAATTACCTGGTATGTAAAGTCCAATAGTGGTGAATGGTTTAGCTGTAAAAGGAATATAACTGATCCAATGCCAAAAGTACAATCCACATTATGAATGAAACCATTGGAAGTGGTGTAAAGTATCATTATAGTAGGAAGAAATTGTTCTAAAGGATTATAATATGGATATTTTTCATGTGGATGTATGGGGGTTGGATACAGTTAGTTTTCACCAAGGATCAATATATTTTGTTTCCTTTATCAATGAGTCCAAATAAAATTTTTTTAAGAACTTTCTCAATAAAACAAAATTAATTATTTAATATTGATAGAAAAATATTCCATAATTAGATTCAAGGAGGTATAAAGTGATTGATACTCAAGTAATCATCTCTTATTATTTTCATTAAACATGGAGATAAAAACAATATACCCGAGTAAACTGTAAGAGCATCTTCAGGTCACCCTTTAGAGAAATTCCTTTCTACTAACCATTATCATACCTATATAAGTATGTAATTTCAACTTGTGTAATAATAAGGTACATGGAATATATGATATAGTAAATAATGTACCAATGAAATAGTGAAAGACCCTAAAAAATTTCTGGGACAAAAAACATCTATTTCCACCTAATACATCTCCATGTTATAATGCTTTTACATGGAAAGACCACAAAAACATTCCCTGGATTTTATTGTCAGAGAATTCCCTAGTATATAGAACATAATATAGGAAATCAACATTTAACCCTATTTTTCATGAACATAACCATATTCTCTTATAACTCCTTACTCACAATAATCATCGGTGATAATTTACAAGCCGCATTGAGGGATACTCCAAAATACATTTTGTTCTTGGGCCTCTTGTATGGACATCTAAAGACCCATTACAGCATGAGAAATAAGATACCTATGAGGGGAACACCTTCATTACACCACTTTGAGTTCTGATATGAGCTTTAATATGAGATACCTCACTACCAACTTCACATAATAAACATTCTATCACTGAATATTCATTCTAATATCCTTTTGTGAAAATAAAATTTACCAAAAAAACATAAATTCATATCCATGAATTAACATTTGGTGTCCAATATCTCAATAAACATATAATGAAATTTTATATTGATTAAGGAATTAGTTGTTACCCCTATAATATCCACATTGATGAAGCACTTGGTAGTTTTGTAAATAAACCACATACAATACTCATCAATGAATAAAAAAGATGGAGATTATAATTTTTAGGAAACAAATTATTATCAATTTGAGGGGAGTTTATCACTTTCCATTTGACCATACAATTAATAGATATGGAAATATTATTCATCATCAAAATTATGAACGTTTTTTTCCTTAGTATATCCATTCACCAGAGCTGTCTTACCAAGAAATATTTTTCTTATTATTCATGAAAATTAATTTGGAAATTTGAAATGTTTCAAAAATAGCTAAATATCGTGTAGGAACAATGATCCCAATTTTTATAAGAATAGATTCCATTAAATACGGACCTTTAATAAATATATTAGACCATATAAATACACATATGATGTTACCTTGACCCAAGGAAAAGAAGATCAGATACCAAACACCCCCGAAAAATGAGGATACTCTTCAACCAGTTAACCTTTCATAATCCAATATCATTGTGCCCATAGTCAAATGTTTCATGAACCATAATTTGAAAGAGTTACTTGGAGGAAAATGAGATTATACGAAAAGTGAAATATTTGATTTCTTAAGAATAAAGGTTAATATCTAAGAAGAGAATTCTAGAGGTTCTACAGGAAGAACTGTATATGGTTTGAGATGACCCAATAAGGAACATTGGATGAAAATAATGATTTAGAGAGGATGAATAAAAATTTAGTGGATAATCCAAGGAGAATATGAATACATAATGGTTTCCCAAAAGAGTATTGTGATGGTTGTAGGAATTATTTTTCTTCCTCACTGAATAGACATCCTTCACCATTAATGATATAGGAACTTGTAGAGTTATTTTTTAATAAAATGAAAATTAAATTTTCATTTCTCAAATTATTTAGTTCACTCTCCTATATTCATATTTATGGAATAGAATTAGACATGTTTCAGGCTATTTTTTGAGTGTGTTTCATTTCATGTTATAGATATTAGTACATTGGATTTAAACTCACAGATAAGAACTTATGAATTTTTTTGAATCTATAATGTTATTATCAATGAATAGATCACATTGAGATATTTTAACTAATTATAAGTTTCAAATGACAAAAAATAACCAATATTTATGATATTTTTGTAATTGAATTGTGAAGGTTACATTTGATCAAAAAAATTAGGGTAGAAAATCATAGAAGCAATATACTGTCTGAATGAACATTTAGATGAAATCCATGTTTTGGTGATGTTTTTAGGTCTTGATGTACTATAATGATTGGGATCCATAAAATATTAGGTAAAATCTTGTAATGGATAATTTTGAGAATATGTAGCTTAATGAGGATATGATCCAGAGTATTAGTTGGGGAGGTCAACCAAATACAAAATAATTTTAAGAGTAAAAAAGTTACATGAACTACTTTCTTCTCATAAAACATGATGAGTTACAAACTATATAAGAGGGTGTAATTATATGTAACTAGAATAATAAAAGTTAAATATGAATAAAAAAATAAATTCCTTAAATTTTTATAGTATGTGGGAGATAATAAAATGACCTATTAGGGGGATAATAAATCAAAACTATTTGTCTTATCTACTGAAGGAATATGTGGGTGTTTGAGTCATGTATAAGGAAATTTTTCTTGTGAACGGATTTCAAAATTGATTTTTCCAACATTTTTTGATATTTTCACATGTTTTTAAGAACCTAATTAATTATAAATTAATTATAATGATTATTTTGGAAGGTTAATATCTTGATTATATAGTTATTTAAAACACAATAATTCATGTATTCTCGGAGAAAGGGATTTATATAGAGTAGCCATAGGCTTTTAGGGATAAATGAAATGAGAGTCTTTTATGCAAGACAATATTGAAACTATTTCGGTTACACCAAAAACTGAGGCAATGTAACTATAACTCCAATACCCATATGGTTTAATATATCTTCTTCCATCGAAATGTATATAATTGTTTTTATAGAAATATCTATAGGGATGTGAGTTTCATCATTTTACATCTCTAGGTGTATGTGAAGATTATTTTGAATCCAGTAAATGAATGAATTTATGAGATGAAATATTAACTATCTATATGTCACAATAAAAAATATCATTTCCCTAAAAATGGAATTTTGGTATATAGGTTACAGGGGATTAAAAATATAGATCATTATTTTTGAATATTTTTTTCTACATTTGAAATGGGGTCAAATTCTATGGAATTAGTGAGACAAAACTATTTACCAATTTACTATTTAGAAAGTTTAGGATAATTGTGGATAAGAGACCAAAAAATGAATTAGAGGTTAATATAATGAAAAAGGATCAATTTTTACTAGTGTATAGAAGAAAGATTTTGACACTGTTTATACATATATTGACATTAAATATGCATTCATTGTTGTTAGAAGAGTCATGGATAATCCTAACATACTACATGAGAGAGAAACTAATTGGATAATTTGTAATATTAATGGTTATAAAAATATATCCATATTCCATAATATATGTACCTCTATAAAGGATTATAGATTAATACATTAGGGGTGATGAAGGGATTTAGAGAATAACTATAGGATATGTGTTTCTTGATGAATCTAACAATATGAGATTGATATGAAATATTTAATCGGTAGTTTCACTTTCAACTATATATATAAAATTTGATGCACTTATGGAATTTGGAAAGACATTTATTTTAATGAAATGGTTTTTGTATGATATAAAAAGAAGTAAAGAGGTTAATAATTTTTTCATTGAATAAACAACTTTGATCCAATTAGACTATAATCCTTGAATTGACACCATTATAAGGAAAATGTTTTCAATCTATCAATTAATATACATTTTCATAATGGATAAAGTAACGAATCTACATAATATTTACTGATTTATGAATCCTAAAAATGTTATGACAAAAGTTATAGTCAAATATATTATTTAGTGGTTCTAAACCATTGTTTGTTTGGAATGACTACATGGTTGTTAGTAAATCCATTTAGCTATAGTGGATGTTTTAGAGACAAATGGATAAGTGGATACTTATAGAACATTGTATGGTGATGAAAAAAACGATTCTGAATTTATAGATTATTATTTTTGATATATATTGAAACCATTTCCTATATAATTGGTATAAATTTTGGAATTAATGAATCTGAAGTCTAAATTCTAAAACTAGATGAAGATAGTGGATCAATGATACAAATTTCTAGAAGTTCAGAAGAAGAGTAATCAGAAGTAATAGTGCAGAGTCGATAATGTTGATGTATGGATACATAAAGGGATTTCAAAAGAATAAATAATAATGTTATGTAATATTTTTTTAAAATTATATTGGTTTTTTACAATTTCTTTAGAAGTTTTTTTATAATGAACACAATGAGTGTGAAAATGAGTAATATATTCTATAGAAATGTTAGTTGAGATAGTGTCACTCAATAAGTGTTAACAAATTATATGATGATCACCAATCAAATATGAATTGTGATGGAACAATAGGGACTAGATGGTCCATACAAAAAATAATCATGTCCGGTAATTTGATAATTTTTATTTGACATTGTAATCATCATTAACTAAATTAATTAAGAGTTCATAGGAATAACCCACCCCATTTAGTAGGTCTTTATTAAATACATGTAATATACATGTGTTTTTTTGTTCATTTTATTTTATTATCTGGGTTTTCTAAAAGTTCTTGACTGATGTAAATGTGATTGTTATACTTCATGGTTTTGGTGATGTTCTTTCTTACTTCATTTCATATCATTGAGGTAATTTTGTTTTGATTTCAGATGTTCCATAAGTTTAATCATCATTTTGATGATTCAAGATAAAGCTTATAGATATTTTTTTATAAAACTTGTAATATGTATCAATGGAATTATAATGTTTTCTATGTGTAATTAAATTCATAATAATTGTATAGTAAACTGATGATAAAGTTTTACATTAAACAAATAAAAAGTTTTATACATAACAATGATGGTCCCATAGTTTTCAAGATGAATAAATAATTATATGAGCTCATGAAATCACCCTAGCAAGGTAAAAATTATTAGAATAGATTTAAAAATAATAAAACTCTTAAAAGGAAATGTGAATTCAAATCACTATTCTAAATTATATGATAAAAATAGATGTTTTATTAATATTTATGTTAGTGACATTATTTTTAAAATAATAAAATATAAAACTTATGAGTTTTTTCTAACCAAATGAGGAAAAAATTTGAGATTTTAATATTTGGGGAAATTAAATAATCCATAGGTTTTAAATATGAAAAATTAGTTTTTTGAATATTTATCTCATAAATTATATATAATTTTGTGTTATGAAATAATTTATGAATGGATGAATCAATAGTATTATATAATCTTATCAAATGTTATAATATGTTTTTTAAATATTATGAATGATTAATTATGGTTAAAATGGAGTTTTGAAGAATTATGGGTATCCTACTTTACTTGAAATATTTAATGCTAAACATTATTTTTCTTGTTAATTTATGTGCATGACTCCAACACAAACCTAGGGAGTTTTATTTATCAGAAATAAAATGGGTATTGTATGTAATGGCCCGGGGTTTTGGGGTCCATTACATGGTGAAAATCTAATGTTTGAGGTGTTCTAGGTGGTTTGGAAGGCCATCCCAGCTTCTTGGTGATGCTTAAGATGCCTAACGGTAGCCTTGGCCTACTGGTGGCCTAGCCTACTGGTGACCGTGGGGTACTGGTAGCTCAACGAGTTTTCCAGTAGCACGTCTTTGTTTTTTTTTCTCGAAATTGTTTCTAAACTGTGTTTTGACCCCTTTAAGCCTATTTTAAAACCCATTAATGACGATTAATTAAGTGATTGGTGTGGTGCCCTCTTTAAATCAAAAACCATGTTTTTTGGTCATGCCATTAGCCTTGTTTTCAGAAACGGCTGTAGTGCATCCTGTGAGGAGTCCTTCCTTAATGAGATGTGCGTCGGTTTTAACTGCCCTGAATGGCGGGGATCTTTTTGGTTGGACTTGTGGGGTGTCTCAGCCACGTGGTCAACCCATGATCGTGCCTCTTCCGTAGTTTGGAGTTTTTCTCTTCATATCTTAACCATCTCGGGAATGATGTATCTCAGTCTTTAAAACCTAAGGGTTTCACTTCTCCCAGAGTTTCTTTTTCTATCACCATGTTCTCGGAGTACCCTTCCTCCCGACGAGTTTTGCCCCTGTTGTGAAGTTTTCCTTGATCACGTTCTGTGGAGTTCCTACTACTTCTGATTTCCAATTTCTACGCGAGGACTTAACATCGATCCTTGATCAATCAGGTAGGGATCTTACCTTTGTCTCTCCTCCTTGGGTATAACGTGGGTTGGGTGTTCTATGGTCCCCACGAGGCAGTTAACAAATTTTGTTATGAATATAATAACCGGTTAAAGAATGGGGACAAGGAAGTTTTTTAATGTTGTTACATGTTTTTAACCATGATTTCCCTATGATATTGTTATGAATTTAATGGGCTTAGGCCTACTGAAAATCACGGATCTTGGGGGTCTTGTTTGCGTACCTATGCTATGCTCTGTTTTATGCTTTGTCTGGTGATTTGGGAATCATGTATAAATCTGTTAAACACTTAGACTCGGCTGTTGAATATGAATGCCCATAACTTTGTGTGATCACATAAGTTGAACTAAATAATATAAATGAATTAATTATGAACGTTGGTATTGTTCAATTATGGATGAGTGAACAGTGGGGCTTTGAATTGTGTGGTTGGAATGGCCTGCATTGTTGTGTGGGTGTGGTGGTTGGTAGTAGGGTTGCGGGGTGGGTTGTGAATATGAATAAATGTGGGATGTTAATAATGAACTGGGTGGAATGGTTATTAATTAATATGGAATAACCAATGGTTTTGTTGGGTTTTTCTTTGGTTCCATTACTTTGGGGGATCTCACGGATCCCTTTGTTGATGTGACTTTATAAGGGAACCATGTGTGAATGCTTAAATTACCCGATGGTTTTCCTTCGTGCTTTATTGTTGTTTCATCTGTGATTGTGCCTGTTAGTTTCCCAGTAGTGAAGGGATTAACACATACTGAACTGTTATGAATGATAATTGGAATAGGAAAACTGGAAAATGTTTGTTGTGTGCCTGTTTTCTGAGGCATCAGTTCTTGTGTACCTGCTTGTATCTATTTGAGGAGCCAGAGGTTGGGTTGTGTGTTGGTATATATATGTGAACCTATATGTTTTGTGTTTAGTCACACGCCAACCGCATTGGGCACTTAGTGTCAGACACCCCATTTCATGGGGAAGGGTTTTACCCTAGATACTCTCCTTTCTGCTCCCTCTTCCCTCAGCTATGATGGCTGGAGGCGCCTATAAACCCAAGACCCTTGGGGTAGGTTTCGATTGGTGTGTTTTTAGCCCAAGACTCTTCTGAAAGGTTTTTTTCCCAAGAATCATTGGGATGAGGCCCATGTGTGTGTGGGAAGGGATGTGAATGGTTGAGAGGCCCAGGTGTGTGCGGGCAGGGATGTGGATGTTCGTGAGGCCCAGGTGTGTGCGGGTAGGAAGAGTGTGGTAGCATCAAGACGTTTTCTTGTTAGGGATGAGCAGGAAGCTAGTGGGAGAAATGGTGGCGTGGGATACCCAAATTTTTTGTTCTTTTCTATTACCTTGATTCTTGAGTTATTTGGTGAGTGTGGTCGGTGAGGTTAGATGGATAAATTCCTTGATATATGTTGGTTCTTCTACTTCTCACGGGACTTTAGGACGACTCCCCACTTGTGCACGAGAGCTATAGGTGTTCCTACTGAGTATACTTTTATTCTCACCCTACGTTTACTTTCCAGTTTCCAGGAGGAATTCTGAGGCCTGCGGGACCTTACTAGTCTGGACTTCGGAGATGATGTTGGTCGCTACTGGTTTCTGCATAGCCTTTTTGCTTTCCAATTTGGTTTTTTACTCTGGTGTTCTTGTACTTGATCATATTTATTATTAAAACATGCTTGTATTTTGGTTTCCATATGAATTTTCTACATGGTGGTGTTTGGTGTTGACTCATTCTTTCTCCCAATCCTGGTTAAATAAAAATGGAAATGCCTCCCATATCATGAAAATGTTATACCCTTGGTGCTATTCGCAACTCTGGGGCCTACTGAAGGCGGGATTCAGGGGTCATTATCATGTCTTCATCTTAAGGAAGGAAGGGTGGAGACCTTTTCCGCCCCTTCCATCGCCTTCCTGAAGGTGGGTCGTGACAGAATGGTATCAGAGGCAGAGGTTGAGAGATAGGATGGATACATGAGTTAGGCACAGGGAGGATTGCATCGGATGGTAGAGAAACAATGATAGTTGATCTTGATTCGTGAAGTAGACCAGGGAGGACCGGCTAGGACATGGGATTTTAGGGCCCCCCATGAGCCGATGCAAGGACTTTGAGCCTACTAAAAGACCATGTGAGACTACATTGATTGCAGGGTAGAGACACTAGGGAATTTACATGCATCATACTGATTATTTTTTTTACTGGAATTGGGGCATCTTGGGGAGAAAATGTAATAATAATACTTAGAAAAAAATATTCCCTTGCTACTCGGGCTTAGGAAATCTTTCTTTACCTTATAGCTATAGCACCCGGATGTTATCCATGAGCAACTCGGGTGGTTGAGGCCTAGCGGATTGAGGTAGTTGACCAACAGAGGGTTGATAGAGATGAGGAGTATGACTTTTGGGAGGGGACTCTGCACTCCTTACAGCGACAAACCCTCGAGATGTACGAGGGCAGCGTTTCTGACTCAGTGATGGAGGGATGGCTCGAGGAGCTAGCCATCACCTTCTATTTGATCCATTCTCCGAGGGAGTACAGGGTTCTGTTGGCCGTCAGTCAGCTGAGAGGAGCAGCACATCAGTGGTGGATACTTTTCCTGTGAGAGAAGACATAGGAATAGGTTTCATGGACTGGTTTTGAGAAGGTATTTCATGAGGAGTTCCTCTCCTCTACGACGAAGGATGAGAAGAGACAAGAGTTTCTCTCCCTTTAGTAGGGAATCATGTCCGTGAGGGAGCTGTGGATCATGTTCAAATATCTCTTGCTCTTTGCCCCAGATCTCTTTCTGGATGAGGAGTCTCAGGCCAGACGATGAGAGGAGGTACTCCGTCCTTTTCTTCAGTATGCTATCACTCCATCCACCCTTCCGACGTAACTGGAAGTAAATAAGAAGGCCGAGATAGTAGAGAGTATGCACTCGGAGGTAGGCACAACACGAGAGTGGAACCAGCTGGGTTCATCCAAGGGGAAGGCGGTCAGCAGAAGGTCTCCAGCGACAGGGCCTTCCATATTTCGAAAAATAGGGAGGCCTCATCTGTTCCAGTTCCGAGCTTTGGGCCGTCTTCCCTTTTCCACAGGGCCAAGACCAAAGTGCTTCTCTTGCACAGTTTTCAGGAACATACATAGCAGGTGTCCGACTCAAGCTCCACATGGTGGAGGGGGGCAGTTTCATCACCCACCTCAATAGCATCCATTATCGGTGAGTCCTTTCAAGCGGCCGTAGCAGGCCCTTGGCCCTCTGAGGGACGACTTTGCAGGAGGAGACCGACACCAGGGTGCTCCTCAGGGACCTCGAACAGGGCATGGTTGGGGAGGTTGTCAATAGAAGTGTGGCAGGGGAGATGGTCGTGGAAAGTTGCACGCCACAGAGTTAGTAGCTCCAGCAGGACCAGAGGTCGTTCGAGGTACGATCATTTTATTCAGCACTCTTGTTTATACCTTGTTTGATTCTGGAGCTTCGCACTCCTTTTCTACGCTCGAATTATCCCATGCTCTGGGTATGGATTCCGAGAGAGTTTTTGAGCCCCTAGTGTTGAGAACACTAGTAGGTGGTCAGACCAGTGTCTCTTACTTTTTCAAGGGATATAGATTGATGTTGGGACCACATCAGTCCAGTAGAGACCTTCTTTCATTGCAGATGCAACAATACGACGTCATTCTAGGCATCGACTTGTTATTCTCCGTGCATGCCATCATCGACTGCTATCGAAGGATAATTGAATTCTCTAACAAGGATGGATTGAGTGTGGAATTTGTTGTGGAGGGGATTTATCACATGGTGAGTCGACATGTGGAGACACTCCTTTCTATACTGGATGGGGTGTTACTGGAGTCGACAGACGAAGGAATGATGGATGTCCCAGGGGTCTTATGGGAATTACCTGATGTCTTTCTCGATGAGGTTGTGACTCTACCCCATCTACGTGTCATTGAGTGTGGGATAGACTTACAACCTGTTGCCCGCCCGATCTCGATAGAACCATATCAGATGTCACCTTCTGAGTTATGGGAGTTGCAGATTCAGATTGACGATCTGATGAAGATGGTCTTTGTTCGACCCAGCGTGTCGCCGTGGGTTGCTCCAGTTTTGATCGTAAAGAATGAAGATGGTAGTCTACGGTTGTGCATAGACTACCGAAGGTTTAATCAGGTGACAATCAATAACCGTTAACCCCTCTCGAGGATATATGATCTATTCGACCAGCTGAGGTGAGTAGGATGGTTCTCTATGATCGATCTGCGGTCTGGATACCACCAGTTGAGAGTGAAGGAAGGTGATATCTTGAAGATAGCTTTTTTGGTGTACATATGGCCTCATTGAGTTCATTTTCATGCCATTTGGCGTTACGAATGCACCAGTTATGTTCATGAACCTCATGAACTCTATCTTCCAAGAGTTTCTGGACCAGTTCATTGTGGTGTTCATCGACGACATCCTTATCTACTAAAGATCAGAAGATGAGCATGTCGAACATCTCAGGGCAGTTTTGGGAGTCCTTTGACACCAACATCATTAAGGGAAAATATCTAAGTGAAAGTTCCTAATACGATATGTACATTTACTTGGACATGTAGTGTCTCAGAAGGGAATAGCATTGGACCCGTTGAAGGTTGAAGCAGTCATTTCTTTTGCAGCACCCAAGAATGTTGCAGATGTTCATAGTTTCTTGGGTTTGGAAAGCTATTACTGGAGGTTTGTTCTCGAATTCTCTTGAGTTGCAGATCCATTGATAGCTTTGAAGAAGAAGGACCAAGCCTTCTTATGGAGTGACTAGTGCCAGACAGATTTTGGCTACCTAAAAGAGAAGCTCGTTAGTGCCCCAGTACTCAGATTACCAGAGGAAGCAGTTTTGTTTGATGTGTTCTGTGATGGTTCTGGCCCTAGGATGGGATGTGTGCTGATGCAGCAGTGAGGATTGATCTCCTATGGGTCTAGGCAGTTACATCCTCATGAACGGAACTATTCCACCCATGATCTGGAGCTTTCAACTTTGGTGTTCGCATTGATGTTATGGCGGATTTACCTCATCTAAGAGTGCTTTGTGGTCTTCTCATATCACTAGATCTTGTGTTATGTCTTTTCCCAGTGGGATCTGAACTGGAGACAGTGGAGATGGGTTGAGTTCCACGAAGACTACGACTTCAATATCTCTTATACTAAGGGTAAGGGAAATGTTGTGGCTAATTCCCTGAGTAGTATATCATAGAAAGAAGTAGTTTGGGAATCTGCAAATGCTTGGAGAGCAATGAAAAAGTTAGAAACCATGCATTTGGTTGAAAGGGTAGAAGGTGGAAGAGGCTGTCTATATCAGATGACTTTAGATTCCACTTTAGTTGTGTAGGTGGAATAGTCTCAGTGGGGGGACTCAGAGGTAGAAGTGATGTGAGATCGTGTTTATCAGGGAAATGCTCCTGAGGGATGGTCTGATGATGGTCAGCATCAGATGCTTTTCTATGGAAGGATTTTTGTTCCGGAGATGTTGCATACATGAGTTCTCCGTGAGTTCAATGGATCGGCTTTAGCGGTACATCCTGGGGTCTCAAAGATGTAACAAGGTCTGAGAGGATAGTTTGTGTGGCCCGGGGTAAAGCAGGCGGTGGCAGAGTTTTTGTCTAAGTGCCTAGGGTGTCAGCAAGTGAAGGTTGAACACTGTTTTCCTGGACGGTTGTTGCAGCCTTTAGATGTTCCAGAGTGCAAGTGGGATGACATCTCGATGGACTTCGACACAGGGCTACCCAGGTCTTAGTGAGGCTAGGATTCCATCTGGGTAGTGGTGGATCGGTTGAAAAAATCAGCTCACTTCTTGGCAATTAAGGAGTCGAGCTCGGTGAGTACCTTATCCCAGAGGTACGTCAATGAGGTGGTGAATTTTCACTTGATTCTGAGATCTTTTGTCTCTGATCGAGACACAAAGATTCCTCATGAGTCTGGAGGGGATTACAGCATGCCTTTGGCACATAGATATGCCTTATAACTACATTCCACCATCAGATATTTGGGAAAACAGAACGGACGATCCAGATGTTGGAAGACATGTTGTGGGCATGTGTTTTGGATTTTGGGGGATCATGGGTACGACATTTTCATCTGGTGTAGTTTTCATATAAAAATAGCTTCCCCTCCACTAAAGGCATGCCATCATTTGAGGCCTTGTATGGAAGGTCGTGTTGTTCACCCGTTTGCTGGACAAAGATTGGGGAAGCAACAGTTCATGGGCCAGAAGTGGTGCAAGGCATGAATTATAAGGTTCAACTCATGCGTGAGAGGATGAAGGCACCCCAAGACCGGCAGAAGTCTTATGTCGATCGTAGGAGTAGGCCCTTGGAGTTCGAGATTGGATATCATGTGTTCTTGATGGTTTCCCCTTGACATGGACAACGAATGTTTGGGAAGGGGAGTAAGCTCTCCCCTAGGTTCATTGGACCTTTTGAGGTGCTCAGACGAGTTGGTGAGGTGGTATATCAGCTGTCATTTCCTCCTCACTTGGAGAAAGTTCACAACGTCTTTCACATCTCCCAGCTTCATCGATATCTACACGATGACTCCCATGTCATCGATTGGGGAGAGTTAGATGTCGAAAATGTTGAGACCTTCATAGAACGATCGATCATGATCGAGGATTGTAAAGATAATGTGCTTCGTGGATGAACCATCCCCTTGGTTCATGTGTTGTGGAGGCTTGGTGGCCTCGAGGAGAGCACTTGGGAGCGAGAGGCCCAATTACGCGTTCAGTACCCAAAGCTCTTTTGACATATTTTTTTCATTGTTCTGAGTTTTGTTTTGATGTTTTACCTTGTGATTTAATATATGAAATGTTTATTTACATAGCTAGTAGATGATATGTTCCCTGTTCTCTATGTATGTGTGTGTTCGAATGTGTGATGATGAGAAAACCTGACTGCGAATCAGGATGAATTAATGTGGATGAGATTAAACCTGTGTGGGCGAGTCAGTTCCACCCAAAGCGGATAATATCCTGACATGTAGGAAGGGACTCCCTGACTCATGTATTGTACAATGTGATCCTTGTTCTTGTTGTAGATGTTTGGTGGTGGTAACCCTTGGGGGAGTATTATTGGATGTAGGGTGGTTCACTTCTACCTTTCGAACAACTCAGGGGTTTTCCCCTGAGAAGTATCTTTAGAGGGTGGTTGTTTGGACCACTCTTTTCTCTTTTCTTGGTTGTTCTTATATTCTCGGGGATGAGAATAGTTTGAGAAGTATCTAATGTAATGGACCAGGGTTTTGGGGTCCATTACATGGTGAAAATATGATGTTTGAAATGTTTTGGGTGGTCTGGAAGGCCATCCCAGCTTCTCGGTGAAGCTTAAGACTCCTAACGGTAGCCTTGGCCTACCGGTAGCCTCAGCCTCCCAGTAGCCTCAGCCTACCCCTAGCCTCGGCCTACCGGTAGCCTAGTCCTATCGGTAGCCTTGGCCTACTGTTATCCTTGGCCTAGAGGTATCCTTAGCCTACCGTTAGCCTCATCCTACTGGTTTCTTGGTCTACTAGTAGACCCAGCCTACCGGTGACCTTGGGGTATCGGTAGCTCCATGGGTTTTCTAGTAGCGCCTCTTTTTATTGCATGAATTGGTTTTTATACCTTGTTTTGACCCCATTAAGAATGTTTTAAATCCCATTAATGACAATTAATTAAGTGATTAGTGAGGTTCCATACTTGAATGAAAAACCATTCGTTTTGATTATGCCTTTAACCGCGTTTTCAGAAATGGTTGTAGCGCATCTTGTGAGGAGTCATTCCTTAAGGAGTTCTGCATCTGTTTTAACCGCCCCAAATGGCAGGGATATTTTTGGTTGGATGTGTGGGGTGGCCTAGCCGCGTGGTCATCCCACGATCCTGCTTCTTCCACGGTTTCAAGTTTTTCTCTCCATATCTTAACCGTCCCAGGAATGTAGTATCTCATTCATTATAACCTAAAGGATTCTATTATCCTGGAGTTTCTTTTTCTATCACCCAGTTCTCGGAGTACCATTCCTCCCGATGAGTTGTGCCCCTGTTGGGAAGTTTTCCTTGATCACGTTCCGTGGAGATCCTGCTACCTCTGATTTCTTGTTTCCATGAAAGCACTTAACATCGATCCTTGATCAATCGGTTAGGGATATAACCTTTGTCTCTCCTCCTTGTGTATCATGTGGGGTGGGTGTTATATGGTTCCCACGAGGCAGTTAACCAATTATGTAATGAAGATAATAACTGGTTAAATAACGAGGATGAGAAAGTTTGTTAATGTTCTTACATGTTTTTAACCATGCTTTCCTGATTATTTTGTTATGAATTGAATTTGATTAGGCATACTAAAAATCCCGACCATTGGGGTCTTGTTTGCACACCTATGTTATACTCTGTTTTATGCTTTGTATGGTGATCTGGGAATCATGTATGAATCAGTTAAACACTTAAACTCGTCTGTTGAATATGAATTCCCATAACGTTTTGTGATCACCCCAGTTGAACTAAATAATATAAATGAATGAATTATGATCTTTGGGATGGTTTTGTTATGGATGGGTGAACAGCGGGGTTGTGAATGGTGTGGTTGGAATGGCATGAGTTGTTGCGTGGCTGTGGTGGTTGGCAGCAGGGTTGTTGGTTGGGTTGTGAACATGAATAAAAGTGGGAAGTTAATAATGAACTGGGTGGAATGGTAATGAATTAATATGGGATAACCAATGATTTTTTGGGTTTTTCATTGGTTCTAGTACTTTGAGGGATCTCACGGATCCCTTTGTTAATGTGACTTCACAAGGAAACCGGGTGTGAATGCTTAAATTA
The DNA here is from genome assembly GCA_963277665.1 of Viscum album. NCBI lineage: Eukaryota > Viridiplantae > Streptophyta > Magnoliopsida > Santalales > Viscaceae > Viscum > Viscum album. The sequence goes on from OY728131.1 coordinate 37,017,366, forward strand.
CGTGATAGTTTTCCTTCATTATTTTTTATTGTTTCATCTGTGATTGTGCCTATTAGTTTCCCAGTAGTGAAGGGATTAACTCATACTGATCTGTTATGAATGATAAATTTAATAGTGAAACTGGGAAAATTTTGTTGTGTGCCTATTTTCTAAGGCAGCATTTCTTGTGCACCTTCTTGTATCTGTTTGAGGAGCCAGTGGTTGGGGTTTCTGTTGGTATATATATATGTGTAATTTAATGTTTTGTGCCTATTATCACCCCACCCATTTTGGGAACTTAGTGTTAGACACCACATTTCATGGGGAAGGGTTTTACCCCTAGTTACTCTCCTTCCTTCTCCCTCTTCCCTAGGCTGCGATGGCTGGAGGCGACCATACACCCAAGACTCATCGTCTAGGTTTTGATTGGTGTGTTGTTAGCCTAGAACTCTTCGGTCATGTCGTTTTTTCAATAACCATTTGGATGAGGCCCAGGTGTGTGCGGGAAGAAATGTAGATGGTTGAGTGGCCCAGGTGTGTGCGGGTAGGGATGTGGATGTTTGTGAGGCCTAGGTGTGCGTGGGCATGAAGATCGTGGTAGCATCATGACGTTTTCCGTTAGGGATGAGCAGCTAGATAGTGGGAGAAATGGTGGTCTGGGGTACCAAACTGTTTTGTTCTTTACTATTACCATACTTCTTGTGTTATTTGGTGAGCATGGCCGGTGAGGTGGGATGGATAGATTCCTTGATAGATGTTGGTTCTTCTGCTTCTCATGGGACTTTAAGAGGTCTACCCAATTGTGCATGAGAGCAATATTTTTTTCTACTTATTATAAATGTATTCGAACCCTATGTTTACTTTCAGGTTGCCAAGAGGACATCAGAGGCAATGCAGGACCTTACTAGTCGAGATGTCGGAGTTTCTGTGGGTTGTTGTTGGTTTCTGCTTAGCCTTTTTCCTTTCCTGTATGGTTTTGTACTCTGGGGTTCTTGAACTTGTTCAGATTTATTATTAATACATGCATGTAGTTTGGTTTCCTTTTTAATTTTCTACATGATGGTGTTTTGTGTTGATTCATTCTTTCTCATAATCCTGGTTACCTAAAAAGGGTAATGCCTCCCATATTGTGAAAATGTTATACCCTAGGTGCTAGTCGCCACTCCGGGGCCTATTGGAGGTGGGACATGGGGTCATTATCTTGTCTTCGACTTGAGGGAAGAAGGGCGGGGACCTTTGTCGCCCCTTCCATAATCTTGCTGAAGGTGGTTCGTGACATTGTACTTCATCAATTACACTATAAATTTTTGACTGAGTTATGATATTGGATCATTGCTTAATATTTCTGGATATTCTCTTGTTTATTATGATGTTGAAATTGGTTATTTAGAATGTAATTCTATATTAATATTATTTACTACCTAAAGATTAATTTCTTTTACTCTAATAATAATTTTTTTACATTGAGATCATTAAAAACATTATATGTTACAACATCATTTATATAAAAACATTTTTGTGGTAGAAATAATATGTTGAACACCTGATGGGGCATATTTTATACGCATTGATGATTTGGTGTGATAACCAAAAAAATAAAACTACCAACAAATCCAAAGGGTGCTTCCAATCCCCATTTACTAGCGACAAGCACCCAAGCATCAAACAAAAAAAATTTAGGGAATGATTTCTCCCAAAATGAAAAACCACATGGCATATAGAGAGAGAGAATGAAATAATGAAAGACCAATAAATATATATGCAATTACTATATGAAAACAATATGAATAGAACAACTACAATTTTAAATAAAATTCCAAAATGGAAGTCTATATTTCTATAATGGACTAATCTAACAGCTACTCCAAACAATGCTACAGACAAACTCCCATCATCTCACCACTAGCTACCCAACCAACTAATGTGAACCTTGTCACCTCACTATGGAACTTAGCATTTCCCAGTATAGGAAGACTAAAAGATCTATTCTCTTCCAAAGAGGGGCACAATGTGTAATCTAAGAGGTTTAGTAGGATACCACCAAAGTGTTCCACATCAATCCTTTGTATAAAAATTATGTATTCTCATTTTAACACAAAACATGGCATGACATGCATTAAAGAAGTTTTATAGAAAACATGGTAAATATTCCCCTTAATATTAGTTTAAAAAAACAATTTATATCAATTTCATATCATAATTTTCCATATCACTTTGCATAAGTATAAACATGCATATTAGAGCTTACTCAAAAATACAAGAAATAAAAAATAGAAGCATTTGTATCAAAACACCAAGGAATACTATAGAACCAATTCGTAGACAACTCAAACCAAAATAATAAAATTCAAAAATCTAATCTGAGACCAATGGTACTTGGAAGAAGAGTAATGCCCCATGAGTAAACCTCCCAAAATTTTAATTCTGGTCTCCAAGAACAATATCCTTGGAAATAGTGGAAATCCCTATGACCAACCTCCTTGATAATCAAAAAACAATACACTATGGACGTAAGCTAAACCATACACCTAAGTATCCAAGGTAACCCATGTGTTCTATTTGAATATTCATTTCAATGCTTTGAAAACCATTCAAAATGATTTTACAATCCATTTATCAGAATCCCGGGTAAAACAATTTATTTTTAAAACCCTTTTTCAATAGAAACAAACAATCATGCTGATTTCATAAATAAATTTACAAATAAACTAAAATTAGGCTCATTATCATAGGAAATAAATGGAACCACTTACCTGCCCATTGGGTAATCTAAGATCAACAAAACCCAACAACATCAATGAAGCCCCTAGAATCAAATCCTAATATATTAGGATTTATCCAAATTTAAACACAAGAGGTTGTTGGAAGAGAGGAAACCCACATGCCTTAAAGAAAAACACCCATTGTACCATGACCAATGAAGGAAAAGGCCTTCGGAATTAGATCTCATATAAAATCTCAAAGAAGGAAACAAGGATCATCCAAAAAATATCAGTGGATCTTGCAATGAAATGTTAGGGTGATACCATAATCAAAGACAAAAAAGAAAAAGAAAGAACACTTACATTGAGAGATGCATCATAGATGAAATGAAGATTCAAATCCATTCAGATAAATCCAAAATATGGGGCACCTCTAAAAATCTCCTAGGCAGAGCTCTACTTTAAGAGAAAATAGGTCTGGAGAGAATTGACAGAGAAAAAATTCCAAATGTGTGACTTTAACGTTGGTGTGGGCTAGGTACTGACTTGTATCCCATGGTCACGACATGCTAGAAACACATGATATGTAATGTCAAAAACAAATTTCCTTGGATGATAAATCTGATATTTACACCCTATGCAACGTGTACCGTAGGTACAAAATATGTACTTATTCACCGCATCTAGTACAAGCCGTGTACCTTAGGTACACGACATGTACCTACTCTGCAACCTCTAGAAAGTCCATAAAACCACTCTTAAGGACATTGAACCAAAAGGGAACTATGTAAATGAGGAAAACATACCTGATTAAGCAAAAATGATGTTACAAACTCTCCAACATACATATTTTCTATCCTTGGAATGTCATGTGGAAGATGTTATCAATAGAAAAAAATGAAGCCTCTACTCCCTACTCACTGACATGTGTTCCATAGTCTCATGATAATTTGATCCTTGTTGTCATAGAACACTGAAAAATGGAATCAAATTCCCTTGAAAGGCTTTTTTTTGAGATTCAATGATCTCAACTAGTTTATCCAAGATAGAAGCATCTGGTTCTAAATCCATTTCTTCCCATCTCAAAATATGGGTGGGGTCAGGGTGATTCTTCTTGAGCTGAGATATTTGGACAATATCATGAATTCCCATAAACCGAGATGGAAATACTAACTGATAAGAAACCTTCCTGAGCTATTCAGTGATCTCAAATGGTCCAATATATCTCAGAGCCAACATTCCGTATTTTCCAAGTAGGCGGAGACCCAAATAAGGAGAAAAATTAAAAAAATATCCAGTCATCAATAGAAAACTACAAAGGATGACACTAAAAATATTCATATGAATTCTATCAACTATATGATATAACCAGGCATTGTTGCACATCCTGATTCTTCACTGATAACCCCCTAAAATAGACTACATCTAACTAAAGCTACATCACCCACCACTTCCCAACAATGAGGTGACTTGCATGGGTGACAATACAATACCTCAAAATGCCATTCATATTGTTAATTGATAACTGTTTTTGTAAACTGACTCAAACAGTCCTATATGGTTATCCCATGACCCACCAAAATCTATGATACAGGCATGAAGCATATCCTCCAAGATCTGAATTACTCTCCATGTCTAACCATCTGTCAGTGGATGGTATGTTTTGATCAAATTGATTCGAGTCCCCATTTACAATTAATGACTCCTCTAGAACCATGAGGTGAAGCTAGGATCGCTATTTGAAAAAAAACCAAAAGTACGTCCATGTATCCTCATAGTCTCTTACACATACAACATAACATGATCTTCTATATAATGGGGTCTTTAATCTGGATATAATGAGTAGACTTCTTAAGCAAATCAACAACCACCCAAATGGAATTTTTAACTCAGGGTGTCTATCGAAACCCAACATTAAATTCTATGGATACCTGATCCCATTTCCAAAACGGCACAGAAAGATAATAAAGAAGACCAGAAGGTTTCAATTGAACTTCCTTTATCTGTTGAAAGGTGTGACAATGAGACACAAACTCCACAATGTCATGCTTCAGAACCAACATACAGAATTACAACCTCATGTCATAATACATATTTATATTTCATAGATAAATGACCCATGATGATATATGACTATAAAATAAAACATGACATTTCACAGGTTCAGGTATGCTAGCTCACATACCAAAGTGAGGTATGCCATCTGAAGAAAGAGACAAACCAAAAACGTTCTTCCCACTATAATGTCTTTCCCTAGTTTTATGAAACTCACCATCTTCTTACTGAATTTATTAAATAGGATACAGTAGAGATGATGATAATTGATCACTAGTCATAACCATACCAAATAATTCCTCATGAGAATCCAAGTCAAACTAAGTGAAAAAACACATAAACTCCACTCCTTCAATTCCAAAATAGTATGAGATGGTACCTTCCTATTAAGAGGGTCTAAAACAAAATTTAATTTTCTCGGGTTGTAGGCGATGTCGAAGTCAAATTATAAAATGTATTATATCCATAATTTTTGTCTGAGATTCATGTATTACTAAGAAAATATATTTTTAGACTATTATGATTAGAGAAGACCATGAACATCTGCCAATGATATAGTGACACCGACATTTCAGTGAATGCATACCCGCAACAAGCTCTAAATCGTGAGTGGGGTAGTTCTCCTCATGTGTTCGGAGTTGAAGAAATCCCTATGATACTACATGATCGTCCTTCATAAGAACTCATCTCAAACCATAACCGAATTCATCACAAAACACTACGTACCCCTTACTAGGCTCATGTTATATCAGAATAGCAGATGATATGAGAATTCATTTAAGTTCATCGAAAGAACACTGAAACTTTTCATAGCATGTGAATTTCACCACCATCTTCATAAGTGTATTCAAAGGAGATTCAATCTTAGAGAAACCTTTAAATAACTATTAGTTGTACCCTAAAAGGACATGAAGACTTTGAATTTCTATGACTTCTATAGATCCTTCCATGACATAACAACCATTAGCTTCTCTAGATCAACTGATAAGCCATGATCATAAATTTTGTGCTCTAATAAATTCCCATCTCAAATCCAAAAAGTTCATTTTGAAAACATTACATACTAATGGTAACATCTTACAATTTTGAAAAACCAGACATATATTGTGCTCGTTCTAACACTCAGATTTTAAATAAACTATAATATCATCAACGAATACTGCCCGAAAAGTGTCAATATATTGATGGAATATCCAATTCCTCAAATCCATAAAATATATATGAGTTTTAGTAAAAAAAAGGCATTACATGATATTCATAAGGACCATGCCTCTTCTTGAATGTGGTCTTCAACATACTAGACTCTCTAACTCAATGCCGACGATAACCTAACCGAAGATCAATCTTTGAGAACTACTTTTCACACTTAAACAGATCAAACAAATCTTCCAAACATGGAAAATGATATTTTTTCTTAACAGTTTCCCAGTTGAACATATACTAGTCCACAATTAACATAATTTAACAATCTTATTTCTTAGAATAAAGTACTAGGGTTGCCCGTGGAGATAGAATAGGGTGAACAAAACCGTTTTATAACAGGATTTCAACTGAATTATGAGCTCTTTATTCTCTATTTGGACTATATGATAATAAGGTTTAGATTTTGGATTTGTACCAATTACCTAGTAAATTGAATACTCTACTTCTCTATCTAGAGTAATATCAGAAAAATTATATGGGAAAACGTCATGGAAGTATCGAACAACAACAGGAAGATCATTAACAGAAGATTCATCAGCATGATCAAGCACCACATCAACCAACAATCCTCTGACCATTGGGTGGGGGGGAGTCCTACATGATGAGACCTTGGGTCCCACACTCCTTGAAAGACATGAGAGATCTCATCAGTTGGAAATAAACTAAACACACCAATGATAACAATCAACCTCTTCTCGATTAGTGACAACTCAATCCATAAAAATGATGATGAAAAACATATCTACATCAAGAATGAGAGTATCCTTGACCAACCCCATATCGTATATCATTAATAAACTAGGACACTAAAACCCTTTCTCTTCCCTCATCCAATATGTGTTTCCAAATACATTATAAAGGGAAGAAGTTCCATTGGATGTTTAGTTTTGTTAAAAATGAATTAAGATATAAATTAGTTGGAGGATCCAATATCAAACAATGAAATTGCTACTGATGATTCGTTAAGAAGAGTACATATCACTGTTGTCAAACCTGCATCAAATTCCATTAGAAAATCATCTATTACATATAAATGCTTCAATCTTGAGGCATGTGGCTAGAACACTATTTTCTTTGAAGCATCTGAATGAACCAAAGTAGCCTTTGGAGTTGAAAAACATTGAAAATATTGGGGCATATTCATAGGCTGAAAAAATCACTATAGATGACTAACACATCCACAACTATTTCACATCTTTATGGGAATAGGATAATAATATCGGGTGTTCCCTACCTTACAGAACTAATAGTATGTCATAGAGAAACTGCTTGTTATAATGGATGGTTTAGAGGAGGGTCACTACTGAGACCCACCACCACCACTTCTACGATGACCTTACCTCATCATCTTCTTCCCATGCACACAACTGATGTTTCCACCAGTTTGAAGAGAATATGAGGTTACACTATCCTTTCCCTCTATGTTCATCTGGGACAATATTTATTTTCTACCATCTCAACCTAGGTGGAAAGAATAAACAAAAACACTTGTGATCTGATATCTATTCCTAAAACATGTTGGTATTTCATAGCCTTCAATTGGTCATTCTTTACCACATCTAGGGAAAAACAGAAAATCTCAGAAAAAATATTGGTGTATTTCGACATCGAAAGATCTCCCTATTACAACGATAGGAACTCCAAATACATCTCAATCATTAAAAACTCTAGAAAAAATTACTGAAATAACAGGGTTTTGAATCCCCTCCAAACCCAGACCACATGTTTGTCTGCTTCCACCACAGAATCCCACAATTTCTTGTTGAATAAATTGTGTACGAAAGTTTCACACTTCACCCTAATATTCTCAGGTGTCTTACATAACATGAATATTTTATTGATCATGTCTCACCAATTATCCTCCTCTTGAGGTTCAATTGTTACATTAAAGGATGGTGGCTTGTCATGGAATAATTCTCGTGATCGATCTATTTATCCACCATCTCTCGGTTTCCCTTCAACAACTGCCATCTGAACATGTGGCACATCCTGATCAACAACATAGAATGGATGTACATTAGTCTTGATGATATTATAATCCATAGGTGGTTTCCCTTGAAGAGCATCGTCTTCACCTTTATAAGGAACCTATGGAAGACGTCTAAGAGGTATTAAATAAGCATATTAAAAAATCAAAATTAATAGAAAACAAAACAAATATTATTACAAACTAGAAAACCCATTAGAAAAAACTATTATTTTCAAAAAAAAAACCAATACTAGAGACATACATCCCCACATATGATGGAAACTTGAACCTTGTTACGATAAGAGCTTGAAAAACACTTATCGCAACATACATATCAAGACCCACCAATCTAATCTCCAATCTATTAGATGTCCCAACACATGGACTCTTGAGGAAATACATTCCATGATACTAAGATGTAATGAACCGACCCGTGTTGCACTCAAACCTAGCACCCAAAGTGACCAGTCACATACTCAAAGGGCATTCCGGGTCCCTATGGGCTAGGGAGAATCACTCAGGCATCAAACAACAAAATAAAGGCAACCATATAACCCAACATGAAAATTGACATGAAAGAATACATAAATATATATTTATATTTATATATAGAAAAAACAGTAGAATAATAACATATATATGTTCCATAACTATAAGAAAATAGTGGAAATAGAACAACTTCCACAGTAGCTAAAACTCAAAAAGTCAAGTCCAGCTGTATGCAAGGGACTAAACTAACAGATTCTCCAAACAATGGTGTGAAAAAACTCCTAAAATCTCAACAAAATCTACTTATGTAGCTTTAATTACCCTCATCAGCTCACTACGACTACTTTAATTTCCCTAAATTATAGGACAAACAAATGTCTACGTACCACCGAAGAGGTTCGTAGAGTGTCAGATTACAAGCTCAGTAAGATCCCACCCATGTGTTCCAAAAAAAGACTATGTATAAGAAATATTATATGCTAATTTAAAAATAAAACATGGAATGGTAATCATTAAATTGTTTTTATAGAAAACATGGTAAACATTTTCCTTTTCTACAGTTCTAAACAAAAAAAGGTATATAGAATTCTAAGAATATTTTCCATAACACATTCCAAATTTATAAACAAGAATATCAAGGTTAACATGGAAAGGAAATAAAAAAAATAGAAGAACATATATCACAACACAAAAGAATATTACAAGACCAGGTTGTAGACTATTCTCACCACAATACTCATGTACACAAATCTGATCCTAGAACAACGTTCCAAGGAAGTAGAGGAATACCCCATGTGTATACCCCCCCCCCAAATGTCTATATCAGTCCCCTATAACTAAAGGACTAGAAATTTGAGTAATACCCCAAGTAAAACCTCCTTGATAATTAAAAATATGGACAATTAACACAAGATAAACCTTCCACTAAAGTACACAAATTAACCTATGATATATTATTTACAATTTATTTCAATGCATTTAAAACACTTTAAACTCATTTCTTGAACCATTTATCGATTGGTCAGAGTATCATTTAAATGAAACATGGCACCATGTATGGAAAAATACTTTACCAAAACTACCTTCAATAGGAACTTCATGTGTCCTGGTTCGATCCACAAATATTCCAAGTCTTCCCACTTGATAATTGTAGGCCTTGGGTTGTGTAAAGCTTGTGAAACATCAAATTTTCCACCCTTGATCCAAAATAACATCCAACTGGCATCCAAAAAACTTTGGATCCTAATTGAGATTCTAGATGGCCAAATTGGAGTTTTCTATAGACGATTAAAATGAAGCTCTGTATGTCCATTAACTTTTTGTAATGAATCAGCTATATTGTGTTTGTGGTTTTTGATATATTATTAAATTTGGCGACTATTTTTATGGGCTAGAGAATATGGCCCAGAATTTTATCTCTACCATGGGATGCCATGAAATCCATTAAAAATAAAAAACTATACTTTTAACAGTTGGACTAAATGTTCTCCATGATTTCATCTATCTAAATATACACTTTTAGAATCATTGGGCTTCGATCTTGGCCGAAACAGTCTCTTTATGAGTCTGGTGTCTAGTTTACTTTTCCCAGAATGTGTTGCCATTAAATCCCATTTTAGTGGTCTTCCAATGTCAATATTGAAGTACTAAAAAATTATTAAGTGTTACCAATGTAATTAGAAACCTTAAAATTAAATAAGAAAAAAAAATCAAGATCATTGGCAATTTCATATAGTGCTCAAAAATGTACCATGTAATACTACATTTTAGGAAGGAATTACAATTATAATATGGAATAATGTTCATAGTGTAAAATGAAATAAAATTTTTGTTTAAGACTATTAAATATCATGAATAATTTATTATATGAAGTGAATGTTAGCATCTTTTAGTTGCTAATTAAACCCCCCAACACGAGTTTTTCATGTCCTGAGAAAAATATATCACAAAAATATGAAATTTGAATTCGGTTTTCCAAAACATTTTAATAAACAATGATCAGAAAGAACCCTTATACCAAAAAATCATGAAACCCATCAAAATATTTTAATAAATGATAGTTTATTAAGAATTTCCCAATCTGATGCCCATTCCTTTGTTCAAATTAATTTCAATATTTCATCCAATATCAATTAATCATGATGATGTGTTATATATCACAATTGACATGAGGATTCGTCTTTATTGAAGGGGAAAATGATTGAATAACTAGGTGGAATCATGTTTCAATATTAAGATGAGTATTTAATTATTTTTATTATATATATTTTTTGTTTTATTAATTTTTCCATGGTAATTGATGTTTCACTCAATAGATTCAACCCATGTATCGAGACATTTCTGATGACTCCCACGCACAAAGACCTTAGGGAACCAAGTGAATCCCACAAACTCTGGAATCATATAGAGTAAAATCAATTTTAAACAATGTCAAATTATCATGAATTGAGATAATATTACTAACTCTGGGCTAGAAAACAATTAGTTCATTGTCCCCATGTGCTGAAATCCACACCTTAGGTAATTTCATTGCACTACGTGCAAATTTATTGTATTATTTTTTTATTTTTTAAATTAATTTATTTAATACACATATTTAATATAAAATTATCATCAAAAAATGATATTTATTTTGGGTACACCATAAACTCAGAATAATACCCCTTAATACAGTGGATGTGCATTGGTTTTTTTTTGTATTAAATGGATGGAAATATAAACGGAGAAAAAACACATTGGACAACAAAACAGTCCAAAATATATGCACATAAACATAAACATGAATTAAAATTTGAATCAATGCATTTAAAATTGTTTGATATACAATTTCATTGTGTGAAATGTGTATTTTCATGTTTTCTCTTGAGGGGACTTTTCTTTCCATTAAACCACACTTTTCACAAATAATTTTTTACACAACCAAATTTTTTTATTTCATTCCCCCCAAAAATTAAAATAAAACACTCCCCGGTGTTTGAAGAAAAGAAAATTTAAAATGTGATAGAGGTAGAAATTGGGAGTTCAAAAAGTAAATTGAAAATGAGGATAATGGATGAAGTCACATGATGGTTCAAGTTGAAGTTCTTGCTGCTAAAATTTAAACCCTTGATATCCATGTCACTCACAGAGTTCCTAGTGGAAAAGGAAAAAAACCCAATATATATATATATACATATATAATAAAAATTATTTAAAATATAAATATATATACAAAAATTGTAGAATATGGAAGCACTATAAGTCGTAGTTAAGTGTTAAGTGCATGCCCCATGTCTCCCTTTGGTCCTGGGTTCAAGTCCCCGTAGATTTTCCACTTGTGATAGGGTTTTCTCCATGACCTACGATGTGTCATTATAATTTTTAATTATTATTATATTTTTTTTGTATTTTTACATTAACCTATAAACTCGTAAATAATATCTGATGATAAATTGTCTTATTTTTATGTTTTTTGGTAAGGTATTACTCAAGGACTAAACCAAATGACACAAATGAATATGGTTATCCCTTTTCAAAATCATCCATAATCAAAATTCAAGAATGCTTCAACAGTCTACGGTAACATAATTTTTAGAGATGAGTAATTTTTATAATATGAAATTGATTTATTAATCCTATTTGAAAAATAACGATGATTTAAAATGATTGGAACCTTGAAAATCACGGGTTTTCTCCCATGCGTCGCTTTTTTTAACATATTTAGCTCGACTCAAACCCCCTCCAACATACCCAATAACAACTTTCAAAAATTTATGGACCACATTTTTCAACACTTCTACAAGATTGAGATTGATTATATTTTTAGAATCTATTTCATGCATAGATAAATATAGTACAATGTGTGAAAAAATCCATGTAATATCAAAAATGGTGGATCTAGTTTCTTCTATAGTGTTTCATAAGACATTGAGGGTCATTCCACCTTTATTTGTATCAAAATAAAAAATCATTAAAACATAATGGATTTTGATATAACAAATGAATTAAAACATGAGTGAGGATGGAAATGAAATATGTTCATGTTACTGTTTCAGACATAGGTTGGGACATTGAATTGAACTAAATTTTATTTTCATGATTTATTAATTGAATTGGTTCCTTTTTATCAAAACACTCAACCACAAATTTTTACATATCAATTTCTTGAATGGGTATGGACTCAATGTTTTTTATTTATCCAAATGGTTAAATTATTGGAATTTCTGAAAAATCATTAATGGAGCTATAATCGCGACACTCAATCAATGATATCAAATTTTCCATTTTTGAATACATTAAATCAATTTCCTCTTGATATAATGTCCCTTTAACAATCACTTGATCTTATTCACCTATCCCATACCCAATGGTTGGTTGTTTAGAATATTAATGTGATTTTTTTGAGAAACTATACATTCTACATAATTTTATGGAAGGGAATGTTTTCATAGAGATGGTTTCCAAACAAATTATAATGTTTTTTAGTTATAATTTCAATGATGAATCCTTGTAATTCATTCTTTCCATTTGATCATACAATTTTTCACGAAGTTTTTGGGGGTTGGTTTTGATAGGAGTTTGGACATCATGAAAATCTATTTTATTGATCTCTATTACTATTATTTAGAGGGATGGAAATTTATCCATTAAGTGTTCATCATCCAAAAGATCATACATGTTACCGGGTGAGGAGTATTCATTCAATGGTTTATGAAATAAATTTCGTATGATAGAGGCTTCAAAATATTTATTTTCAATTTGATTTAGTATAGGATTATTTTGGGGTATTTTTTATTATACTCTATTTCAGTATATTTGAAAACTAAGATTTTAAATTCATTGGACACAAAATAGAAGTGGAAAAATATAAGAGAAATGATGGTGAGAAAAGAGAATTCTGGTGAGAATAGAAGTTTATTTTCTAAGATAACGTACTTTTTCCCCATAAATGGTGCCAAAATTTGATCTCTCCCAAATTTATCAAATATTTTAGGGGTAAGAGGTCCCTTGTAGTTTATCCTGGGTTGTTGAATCCTAAGAGACCTAAGAAGTAACCTAAAGACACATACATTCAATAGATTTCTATTGGATATAATGTTTTCAACTTTGGGGTTGATTTTAGATAGGATTAATTGAAAACTTGGACACTTAAGTGAATCCAATTTAAAAGAATGAGTAGATCATAGGTTATCTCTTGGGGGTGGACTGGATGAAATTATTTTTTAAACGATTTCAATTGCATACATTCAAGATGGGTTTATTCATGAAGATCAATTAAATTCAACACATATTAGTTTAATACCGAAGAACCATAATACTAATCACTTATACACTTGTAGAATCACATTTATGAGCATGAAAAGGTAATGTTTCGTATTAGCAATTGAAGTATGTGGCCTCAAAATTCAACTAGGACGAAGAAGTTTTGAAATCATCAAATAAAAATTTGATTTAAAAGACGCTATTATACGTTAATGGGGTGATAAATAACATACAATACATCCCCTTGATACTCCCTAAAGTCAATCCATAAAAGTTTTATCCCTCCATTGAAGCTATGGTTTCAGTGGATGTGGGAAGTAGACTCATGATGGAGGAATTAAGGAAGTAAAAAAACAATAAAAAGTAAACAATCACCCCACCGTTGTGTGAATAATCTCCCAAGGTATGGTTTGAATTAAATCACACCATGAAGCAACGATATCAATTTTATAATAATATGAACAAAATAGGAGAAGATTATGAATTTTAATGGAAAACCTAAGGTGATTTTAACTACTTACAAATGAGAAAGAACAATAAAACATTAATTGGGCATCATAACATTTAAATGAAACAAGGAACTAAAGATTATAAAATACCCCACCATGACTGGATTAAATAGATAATTCAAGATTCCTGGGTTGATCCCCCTTTATTCCATGTCTTACCAGTTTAGTATGGTAGGCCTAGGGATGTGGAATGCTTTTGGAACATAGACTTTTCCACCCTTGACATGAAATAACATCCAACTTTTATTCACAAAATAGAGTCTCTTAAATGAGATACTAGATTTCTGAAAATGAGTGGTCTATAGAATAAGAAAATGAATTGTGTGATGTATAATAATGTTCTATACTATTTCATCCCAAACACGTCTGTGGTGTTTGAGATATAATTAATGTTGTGACCAATTTTTCTGGGCCATAGAAACTAACGGAGAACTTTATTTCCAACTTGGGCTGCATGGAACTCAATTAATGTCCTATAATTATCTCATTCCACTTTAGGATTAAGTATTTCCCATTATGTTATATAACATTAGTTAAGTTTTCTGAATCGTTGGGCTTGAATTATGGCCAATACATTTTCGTTTTTGGCTATTGTTCAGTTTACATTACCTATAATGTGTTTCCATGAAATCCCAATTTGGTGGTCTTCCAATGAAAAATATCAAGTAACCAAAAAGTATTAATTATTAACAATTCAATGAGAAACATGAAAATTACATATTAAAATTTAATCAAGATCAATGGGTATTTTATAAAGTGTTCAGAAATGTACCATGTAATAATACATTTTAAGAAGGAATTACAATTATAATATTAAATAATGTTCTATATGTAAAATACACTAAAATTGTGTTTATGACTAATAAAAAACATTAATATTTTAAAATAAATAATGAATATTACCCTCCTTCAATATCTAATCAGATATCAAGTAATTATATTTCCTTATGTTATTAGTCTAGATATAAAACGAATCATTCAAATTTAGTAAAAGGATATTGAAATGAAATGTTATTTTATTACCTTAATTTCCAGCAAAGATTTATTTATTTTTGTTTGTTAACATTCTCTTGATCTTTCACATTAATTTGATTAGTGATCACATTTACTCACTATAATTATTTATGATTTTCTTCCATCTTAAAATGTTCACTTCACAAAAAAATTCTCCTACATGGAAACCAAATTATGTGTTAATATTGATTACATTTGTATATCCATCTCACTATTATAAAGAGTAATTAATATTAACTGTTTTTATAATGCTGGTTTTCAAAAATGGAAAGAAATATGATGACCAAAATAGAATTTTGTGGGTAAAACTTATTTAATGGTGTAGAATGTATTACCATAATATTTTTAAAGAATAAAATTTTTATATATCATTAGCAATACATAAAATATTTTTTAAATTACAAATGAAATATATTTCATTAAATCTAATGGCTTCAATATCTTTTTCTACAGGTACCTAAATGTTATAATAATCCACAATATATTTTTAAAATATATTTAATTACCATGAAATTTTAAAACTAATTGACAAATTAGAGGGTATGAGGGGAATAAATAAATTATATAAATTATTTGATTTACAAATATATCAAATAAAATCTACTATTATATATTAATTATAAAAAATGTCTGAATCATCTGAAGGAAAAATATGTTTTATGAAAAAAAGTATTTTTATAATAGATTATTTACTTACATTATACCCATAAAAGTTGAAATTAATTTTTCCAAATATAAGTAACACTATTCCAAAAAATAATATTCATGTTTTAAATATAAATGTAAAATTTATCCTCTGGTGAATGTTCAAGAGTTTTATGAAAAGATTAATTTGGTTGATGAATTTTGAAAATAATATTTTTTGTATTTAAAAGATCCTTTTAGTTAAATTTTTTTTAAAATATAAATTATATTTTAAATTGTATTAAATAAAAATTATTAATGTTATATTTAATTTTAACTAAATATTTTCATTTGGGTCAATTCCATATTTAATAATAATACTATTTTTTAATCGTTTGAAATGATTATTTAAAAAAAATTCAACATGGTTGTGGGATTATTTTTAATTTGAATTATTCCTATTATATAAATAAAATTTGGAAAATTGGATTCCATATTTTTAATAATATTATTTTATATTATATATTATGCACAACTTATGTTTGTTACCATGATGAATAATGAAAACACTTAATCATTAATTGTTGCAGTCATGGTCAATACTAGTTACCAAGATAAAAACTAAGAATAAAATGGTTAAAAATGACACAAAAATTAACTAATTACTATATTTTTGTTCCTATTTAGAACTTATATCTCTTTTGTTCCATAATTACCCATTTTAGTAGCCTATTTATTGAGAAAAAAATGGTGTGACTATTTGTTTTCTAAAATTCCATGTGTGTACTCTCATCCACAAATAATTGGAGACTCCCTATCCTACCCCATTCATATTTCCAAATCCCATTAGTTCAGCCAATATCTTCATAAATATATTTTTTAATTACCCACCAATATACTATAGTAATTATTTTTATTTGTAAAACCATCCAACAATTGTTTACGTATAAACATAAAGGGGTTCTCTAAAGAAGAGGTTAATTTATGGACGTTCATATTTTATATTATTTCTTCTAACATATCCTTCAAATATTTTTCATTTATGAATACATAATAACATCATTAATGAATATTTTATGAGATTTTATTATGTTAATTTAATACCTTATTTGTATTTCAACTTCCCTCAATTGTAAAATGAAACTGTTGATCATGTGAATGACGGGCTACTACCTCATGAACCGATGAAATGATTTTTTCATTAAAAAATTTTATTACTAGATATAATTATATGTTTGAAAATTTTATTTGATATTTGTAGAATTTTTATACTTATGGATTTACGATATCACATATACCTTATTAATATACATTCTGCGGGTGCATATGATAACATTGCTTGTGTGTACGACGGATTACCACCTCACGAAGCGATGTGATTAATTTTCCATTATTCCCTACAAAAAAGGTATTATGGATAATTTTACTGAATATATGTGATATTTATGAAAAATAAATATTTATATAAATATAATACCACTTTTATATTATTTTCTTGTCATCTTTTAGCAACCAATAATGTCACTCGCGCATACATCGGGATTACCACCTCCACAGAGAATTATAAAATGTATTTCATTTTATTTTAACATGGATGGTAATAAAGATATATTTGATCTATATAAATTATATATATAACATAATGATTTTTTAAAACAATTAATTATAATTTATTTTCCTTTTGTTCCATCCATTGTGAAATTGAAAACAATGTTCATACATGTGTATGGCATATAGTCTCTGTTAATAGTGTGATGCATTTTCTATCATAAAATAGTATGGATTACTATATATATATAATTAAAATATATGCTTCTTATTTTATGTATTATCTACATTATATGAATTTATAATGATCAATATGAAAGTATATAAATTAACATACCAAAAATATATAATAAATGAAGTCGTTTTCACCACAAATTGTGATTTTTGTAACAAATTACGATTAATTTGGTCATAAAAACTATTAGCAAATCATATAATATATGAAATATATTAATTTATTTATATAATAGATTTATATAATATATATATATATATATATATATTATTGGAGTAAAAAACATGTATGAATGAAATTAGATTTAAGGTAAGGGTTTCTCATCTCATTTTTACCACTGTTAGATATGTCATATTAAATACTTATTCCATTGGAGAGGTTTATATAATAACACATTTCATATGATATATAATGAATCTATTTATATTTATTACATTTAATTTTTCATTTTATGTTATTCCTTTTATAGGTCTTATGATTCAAAATTTTCTAAATTTGTAAGAGATTTATGTTTTAATCACATTTTTATAGGGATTATATATAGATAGATTTACATTGAAGAAAATTGTTTGAATAATATCCAATAAAACAATTTCATTTTACTAACCTATGGTTATCCCTAAACATTTTATGTAATATTAACATTTTACACTATTTTTTAAATAAAATGAATGGCATTTTATTTAGTGAAATCCAAAATCATTTTTCACTTCAATCAAAAATCATTTTTCAACCAAAAAAGTTATTCTAAATATGTTTCAAATTTTTTATCCAAATTCTAAAAAGTATTTATTAAATAAAAGTTTACTCATATTTGACTAGTTGTAAAAAAAAATTGTAATTTAATATTCTAATGATTTTTCTATCATGCCCAGTTTGGGTTTTACTAAAAATGTGAAAGGAATCACTTCTTATCATTTAAGGAATATATGGAATTTACATCCTTCATTGAAAATAAATATTTTAATGATTTAATTACATGTTAAAAGTATATTTTCAACATATTTTAATAGATTTTATTTTATAAAATGATTTTCAATTTGATAAAATTATTTTACCTAATAATTAATTTGATTAAAATTTTATGCTATTTCTATTCATCAATAAAATAAACAATTCGTTGTACTTGTGCTACAATGGGGGATATGTGCTATTAATATCATCATTATTATTTCATTGGATGGTTTATGATCAATTTGATTGATTATGTAATATTTTATTACCATTATCTATATTTGTCTACGTAGTTTATAATTATGTTTATTTTTTTTAAATACTAAAATTTTAGATATTATGTTTGTAATATGAATGTTTTTATTGATTATGATTCACCCATTTTTTTATGGGACGAGTAAGAATTTTTATGTGATAGTTGGGGCCCAATTATAGATAGCAATTTATATATATATGAAGGTTTTATAAGAGAAAAACGTATGGGTTTTTAGGTGAGGTCTTACCAAATTTTGTTAAATGTCTTGGAATGAGGAATTGACGTCATAGTTATGATGTGAGACATTATGAATTCACTCATAATGTGACATGTTATTTATTTTCATGTGAATATTAGTTTATTTCGAATATTCCTAGAAAATATTCATAATAATTTAATTATTTATACTTCTTTATTTGATCATGTTTCATTCCTACAATATTATGTTGAAGTAATTATTTATATAGAGTTTTCATAGTTGTTCACCCTACCATATTGATTATTCTTATTTATTCATTACATTTCACATAGTACCCAAACCCTTTAATGATATTCTAATTTCACACATTTCATATGTTTTATGTTCCCTAGGATACTAGGATGAGTTTTCAAATTATTATGTTGGGATATACTAATGGAAATAATAGTGTCCTAAAATAAAACACTTTTTGTATTTTATGTCTTTAAAATTTAATGTGAATTTCAGTTATATATCAAGTATACCAAGACTATTACACTATTAGGTCATTTGGGATGCTATTTCTTTTATACAGTGCCAATTTAGAAATGAAACCACCCTATATTGGCGGCTAGGTTCAAGGTATTTATATGGGATATACTAATTTTATTTTCCCCATAGATCATGTCGATAATAAATCACAAATGTGATTTTTTTCACAAACATTATTGTAGTGAGGTACAAAACCATGAATAAACAAATGGTTGTCGATTCAAAAACATTATATGAGTATACAATGGATTCTGAGGTAATTAATAATGATGTTTGTATGTTCATATTTGCCTCATAACATATCATGTCCACTAGTAGTGAAAACCCTATTACATTTATTAGATATATAATAAAATGTGTATATTATATAGAATGATACACCAAGAAATTTATGATTTGATATAAATGTGATACATATCATAGTTAACTATATAATAGATCATGTCAAACCAATAGTGGTTACAAGTGAATGTCCACTTCTACATCTCCATCACATTGTCTTTCAGTTATAAAACCTTATGACGATTTATTTATTTCTATATGAACTTGTTGTAGTCATTTGAAACATTAACAAAACTATATTCTCAACATGAATTCATTATGGGTAATTTATATCTATTTACATGAAATGAAATATGAATATCTAATCCATTCCTTGAGTAAATTTATTCTATATAATTTATTGGGATCCACTTGTTTGAGACAGATGATACTACCAACCCATTTCCGAACATCTTTTCCCTATTTCTTGTCTTATTTTCTCTATTTTTAAGGAGCTATAATACCATAGGAGTTCATCAATCCTCTCATATATAAAGGGGATTCATGTTGATAGTTTTATCCTTAGAGAGTGCAGAGTAATTAGGTAGTTTCATGGTCTTTTGAATGATGAAAGCTATATCAATATCGATAGTGACAGAGTTCATTTGGATAATGGAATACCTTGGCAATTCTTTTCGTCACTAAAAGATTTCTGAAGATGATATATAAATAAGTGTAACGGACTTATTTCACTGTGTTAATCATGTGATTACCCAAAAAAAACCTCAATAGTTGTATCAAATCTATGATTATAATTGAATGTAACATCTCATTACCAAGCACTCTTGTACATATTTAACCACATCGTGGTTTTTCATTTTTCTCATTGTCTTCATGGGGTAGAGAAGTGATTGGGGGATACCTATAATGAATAATTCATATATTTTTTGTACTCCAATATTTAACTATATTTTTCTCTAGACCACAAGAGTATTTTACATTGTGTAACTAGGATACACAGCATGTAAGATTCACTATATGCATGTTGTGAAATAATTCACAATGTGAATAGTTACACGACATATGAATAATACTCACATCACTAATGTTTTATGTAACTAATTATTAATATGAGGTGATGTATTTCTTGTTGTAAATTAACATATTTTACATCACAACTTTTCAATGAATTAAACACCCTCTAATTCCTCGAGTCGGGAATATTTAGGGCATTAATTATGTTTTTGGTTACCATTGAGCTACCAATTTTCCATTTATCTCAAACCAAATCACATCTACAACGATTTTGGGGGACTATTATCATTCTAGAATGATCGGATCATTGTTAAATTATCATTGAATTTGCAGTGCATCTCTCAGAGTAAGTGATATTTCTTATTTCTTTTTGTCATTGATCATGGTAGAACCCTTAGGTTGCATTATCAAATCTCTTAGTCTACATTGGGATTTTATATCTTCTTATTTTTTATATGTTGTGTGATCTCATTCTAGAGGGTGTTACATTGTTGGCCATTGTATGATCGGAGTTCATTCTTGATGTATGTGGGTTTCCTCATTTCTTATGAACTATTATTTTCTAAATTGAATCAACCTTGTGATGTGGATTTGATACTAGGGACTTTATTGAAAATAATTGGTTTTTGTTGTTGGTGGATCCCACAACAGGCATGTGAAACCTGAGATTCGAGGTAGCTGGTCCTGTCTATATATTTTTTTGATGAACTTTATGGTTCATGCTTTATTAACTGATTTAGAAAAGGAATTGAAAAATAATAATTTGGTCGTGTTGAAAATTTTTTTAATGAAAATTTTTTTACAAGAATAATTATAAATGTAAAGAAAATGTATATTTTTGAATCATTAAAAATGGTTTGTGAACTTTCTTTGAATGACTATTGAAACATTGAAATGTTATGAAAATGAGAACATGGGTTACCTGGGGTATTAGGTGGATGGTTTAGCTTGAGGCCATTATCCTTTGTGGGGGTTTACATTCAGGGGTGCTCTTATTGTCGTAGAGTGTAAATGATTGGATCTAGGTACTTATATGATGTTGGGGTTTTACTTTCTATTGTGTCTCCTTGGTACTGGAGTTTAGATCATTGGATTATGGTTCCATAGTGAAATGTTCATAGATTAATGGGTAAATGTATTCAACTACATTAGCTTTTTTATTCCTCAATGTTACGATGCATGTGCTATTACTGTTGTTTTTCTTATTTCATAATTTTTCTCTGTGTTAGGCTTGATATACATGCTGATTCACATGGATGATGATATTAAAAAATGTGAATTGAAATTGATATACCTAATTTATTTCAGAACTATGATATAAGGGAAATTATTAACTTGTTTTCTATAAAACTACTTTAATGCTTATCATGCCATGTAATATTTAAAAATGGATTACTTGAATTATTATTCAGAGAATAGTTATGGAACACTAGGGTGGGATCTAACTGTGTATGTTAGATCAAATGATTTTCTCCTCTTCAATGGCAGGTAGACCATTGTTTGTCTTCTAGTGAAGGAAAATTCAAGGGTTCTGAATGATGCGATTATGTTTCATGTCAGCTGATTTGTGTAGATAGTGGGAGTTCTTCCAGATACATACATAGAGTTGTTTCTTGGTTCTCGTAATTTGTAGTTGGACTTGTCTTTTGAGTTTAATTAATTTTATAGTCATTTGTTTTCATTATATTTCTTTTTGTTACGAAATATATATTTTAGTCTTTCACTATCTCTTTCTTTTCAGTGTTTTATATATGTCATGTGTTTATACAGTTTGGGAGAATTTATTCCCTCTTGTTTCTTGATTAATTCCTGAGTGCTTTTTACCAGCCCATGTGGATCGAGAATTCCCTTCTATTATGTTCTAGATCGATTCAGGTGCTAGTTGTGATGGTAAATCGAGTTGGTTCATAATAATTTTTAGTAAATGTGGAATGTCCTCAAGATTCCTTGTATATGGAAATATGTTATATTAGAGATATGATTTTCACTACTCGAGAGGCATTTTTCGATAATTTTCTAGCCTACTGTTGTCTAGAAGAGACACAAGTTTCCATGGGAAGGTGGGTTGTGTGCCTATAGTGTTCGGTATTGCTTTAAATCGCGGGGTTTTATAATGGGGATTCTATTTTAATATGAGATTTACTATGTTATTTGATCATTCATTTTTTTTATTAAATGGTATGACTTTGAGTCACCTTTCACGAGTTCATCAGGAAGTTATAGCTGATGCGTCATAAGAAAATATTCATGTGGAACAAAATATATTGGGACTATGATATGGGTAGTTCATGCTATTGATCAGGATGTTCCATGAGTTTAGAAAAATGTTAATAAGGTAAAACTAGGTGTTAGGGGAGATAGATACTAGACACAATAATTCTTGCGCAAGAGGAAACCTCCTTTAAGTGAAAAAAATGAACCAAAAGCGGTAGAGGTATTGCTAGATAAGATTGATAAAATTCATAAATTCCTAGAGAGACCTGATAAAATCAAGGTAATTATGAAGTACTCATGGTCAAGGTTTATAAAAATTGATGGTGGTATTCTATTTTATAGACCAACAGACACATAGACCTAGATTGGAATGTTTTCAAAACCCTATTATTTTAGCTCTAATTTTTTGAGTTTCTGTTATTGAAAAATATATTGAATTTATATCCTTTAATAAGGTAGAGCGTTCAATTTAGCCATACACCAAATAGGTTTTCAAATAATTTATGTTTTTCTTTAGATTTTAGGAATAAAGAACACATGACTTCTCATAACTACCTGTAGGTTTTGTGACCAAATATCATATCAAAGGTATTTAGGTTGAAATATTAAACTTATGTAGCGATGGTAGACAGAGATATGATAGAAGAGATGAATATGTATGGTGAGGTTTATTTTCATAGATCATATATTCCCTCTAGTTATAGCATCAATGGCATGTATATGAAAAATGAGATGTGGAAAGATCATCAAAGATGTTATGGTGGGTCTTAGTAGCAAGCCTCCTCTGCACCATTTGATATAGTTAGCGGTGTGCCTATAACATGCTATCAATGGGGTACGGTTAGACACACAAGACATGTTTTTCCTAGGTGCATGAAGACATGAATTTTCTATGGACATGTTGGTCATTTTGAAAACATCGTTCAGGATGTGACTTCACCTCATTATGTTAACAGTTCATCAGTAGTAAAGGAAACTAAAGTGTTGTCAGAAGCATGAAATACTACATGGATCTAGTGACAGGGCTCATGAGTGAAGCAGTTTCACATAGTAGATGAGTATCTAGTGGAAGTATATGCATTTTTGATAAAATTAATAATTACTATGCTTATTGAATATTTATTATAAATTTAATTATTTTATAACTCTACCTCGCACTCGTTTATGTCTACAAATTTTGTGGATAGGCTTAAAATTCTAACTGAACGTATGTCCTTATTAGGAGAGTAACAAATCCCCATTGAAAATATGAGATAGTAGGGATTTTGGTGTCCTTAATTTTCATCATTGATTGTTTAAACAATGTTGGTCTATTATTTTCTCATTCTTGATATGGATCTATTTTATATCATCATCAGTATAGATTAGTTAGTCTCTCATTAAGAATAGGATGAGTGTTATCATCGGCATTTCTCATTTCTTGTTGATGATTAGAGCTCTCATGTTATTCAAGTTGATTGATACCCAAGATTTGGATGTTAAGGGATTTTCATCCTAAATATCATGAGTTATTTGTCTAATTTTTCATTTGATCCCGATGATATTTATTTAAATATTGATCTTCATGTTTTAGTTCAAGACATTACTAAAATTTTATCAAAATATCTCTCTGGTCTTCCTCCTGAGAGATTGGTTGATTTTATAGGTGAACTGGTTCTATTTATATAGATAATATCGATACATTCATATTGTATGTCACTAACATAGCTGAAGGGGCTTATAATTCAGTTGGATGACCTACTGAGAAAAGGTTTCTTTCAGTCAAGTGTTTCGCATTGGGTTTCCTCTAAGATCATTTCCATGAATGTAGATAGTTTACATTGATTTTGTGTAGACATTTAGAAGTTGAAATTGGTAAAAATTAAAAACAAATAACATTTTTCTCACATGGATGACAGGTTTGATAAAAAAATTGGTAAAAGTAGTTTTCAAATGTTGATCATCGGTCGAGTTATCATCAAATCATAGTTCAAGAGTTTGATATAACGAAGAAAACATTTAGAATATGTTTCAGCCATTATGAATATATTTTTATTCCTTTTATTATGACTAATGATGCGAATATTTTTTTTGGATTTTATGAATTAGATATTCCTCCAATATCTTGACACTTTTTGGTAGTGTTCATGGATGATATTCTGTCTATTAAAAATATGAGAATGATAATAGGAACCATTTGTGTTTGGGTCTACAAATATTGAGAATTCAACAACTAAAAGGAAATATTTTAAAATGTAGTTTATGGATTTATGAAGTAAATTTATTTGGGAATAAAATTTCTAGACATGGATTATCAGTTTATCCAGTGAAGTCGAAGGTTGGTTCATCATGGAAGAAACCAAAAATGTATTTGAAATTCAGATCATCCTTTGTATTTTTGGATACAACCGTTGGATAGTTATGGATTTCCCAGTGATGGTGTCACCTTTCACTTATCTTACACTAAAATTTGTGAAATTCACCTGGGAAATGTTTGTATTATATTAGTGAACTGAAATGACTTCTGATATTGGATCTATTTTCGGATCTCTTCTCAAAACAGTAAGGGTATGTGGTATTTTTTTGATGCATTTTGTACTGGTTTGGGATGTGTGGTAATTTATGATGACCAAGTGGTAGCTAATTCCTATCATAAGATGTAACCAAATTAGAAGAATTACCCCCTGGTGATATCGAGTTGGCCACAGTTATGAATTTTCCCAAATGTTGGAACCACTATCTTATTTGTAAGAGGTTCAAATTATTGTGTGATCATAAGAGTTTGAGTTATATCATATCTTTGAACGAGATGAATCTCAGATAGAGTCAATGGTTAGAATATATTTTGGAATTTGAATTTGATATCTCCAGAACATTGGGAAAGGGGAATTTCATTGAAGACACATTTAGTAGGAATGTACAACTATGGGTTGTTCTATAATTGAATGAGTGGAAACTGATGGTTATTTTAGCTCGGTTTCACCAAGATGCTCTTGGGGATATTCTAAATATTGTTCTGACCAATTTTCAGTTATCATCATCTCTATAAAAATCATTCATGCAATTTTTGGAGGAGGATGTTGAGTTTAGTAATGTTATAGAAATACATGATGGTGGGGAGACCATTTCTTTTCGATTTCTATTGTTTGATGATATACTCAAATTTAGGGAAGAGGGTTGTCATACAAATATCATTGAGGAGTTAAATCATGATTAATTTCCACAGATCATTTTAGGACATTTATAATGTCTTTATAAATATGTTCTATGACATGAGACAATATTTCTGGTGGCTGGGTATGAAGCTTCATATTGCAGACATTGATTCCCACTATTACAGCTGCCAATAGATAATGGGAGTTCACATAATTTCCTCTAGCCCTCTTCAGCCTCCTCTAGTTCTTCTCTATAAATGACGTATCCATGTATTTTGTTTTTGGGCTACCAGGGACTCCTTATGGGAGTAATTCTATCTGGGGGTTGTTGATTGGTTGATGAAGTCTTCGTATTTCATTTCGATCAAGGTTACAACAAATGTGGAAAATATGGATATGATGTTTGTGCATGAAATTGTGAACTTTCATGGGAGTCATTCTAACATTTTTTTGTATAGGAACACTAGGTTTACTATTTGGTTCTGAGAGAGTCTTCCAGAGGTAGTTAGAACATAGGTCAATTTAATCAAATATTTCCATCCACAAAAAGGAATTTGGAAAACGCATGTGATTGAGATCCTGGAGGATATTCTTTATTCCTATGTATTGGATTTTAGTGGAGAATGGTATATCCATCTAGGACTGGTTTATTTTATTTACAACAATAGTTCCTAGTCATAGAAACGAATGGATTCCTTCAAGGTGTTGTATGATCACCCATGGAGATCACATCATTGCTGGGTGAAGGATGGAGATTTAAATTTATTTGGACTATGTTTGGTCTAGGATAAGTCGACAAAGAATTAAGAGGCACATCGAAGTCTTGGTATAGCCCAGTGTCGATAGAAATTGTTTGCATATCTGCTGTGTATTCCTATTGAGTTTTCCAATGGTGACTAGGTTTTCTTGTATTTTTCTTCTCAGCAAGGTCACCATCAACATGGATAATAGGAGAATTTGGATTAGATATATATTAGACCATTTGAGGTCACTGACCAGTTCAGAAATGTTTCCTATCTGTAACTATTTCCATTTCAGTTGATAGGTATTCATGATGTTTTCCACATAACATAGCTCAGGATGTGCCATCCTGACCCTTCTCACATTCTGAGATGCGAGAAAATTGATTTAGAGCAAGATTATTCTATTTTGGAGGATCCATTTTATATTGTTGACTATCAAATGAAATTCTTATGGGGGAATTCAATTGGTTTGGTCAGATTACTATGGAAGAATAGATGAAATTCTTATGACACCAGGTAATATGAGTCGATGATGGGGTTGTAGTGGCCTTAATATTTTTCAAGGTATTACATGGTCCATGTGACTACTCGAGGAACATATTTCTTTATGGTGGGGAGTTTGTAACATCCTGCTACCAATATATCAGGTACATCTTTAACCTCATCCCAGTTTTCATTTCTCTCCTTCTAGGTATAGTCATGATATAGAATTGAAAGGATATATATAATAGTGAAGTCATAAATTTGTTTACTCTTATCTTTAACATAATTTTTCTATTCTTCGTAAGAGGATTTCACACCGTTTAATAGTCATTGGATACCTGTTATGAAATACATAATGTTGTGAATGGTTAAATGACATGAAGAAAATATTCAGGAAAAAATGTATTCAGTAATATATTTTTAATTTTTGGTGAAAAACTTATTATCATACATAAACACTATGGACTTCATGATGTTTAATCAAATAAAACACCATGGAATTAATAAATTAGTGAATTTTTAGGGTGTTGCCCTTGTTTTTTTGTGACCATTCGACTTTCACAATTTCATTTCTCTCAAACCGAATATCCTATATAATGATTATTGGGTAATATGTTCATTAAATATGATCTAATAAACATTTTACTTTTTTTTGGTTGTGGTGCTTCTCTACATGTTAGTTATCTTTACACATCTTCATTTTCCTTAACAGTGGTAGCGCCCTAGGGTTTTGTAATTAGATATATTGGTCAATGTTAGTTTTTTCTCTAATATTCTTCTTCATTCATTTCCTAATCTAATTCTAGAGGACATTCCATTGTTGGTTGTCATGAGGCGAGCATTCATTCTTGGGGTTTGTGGATTTTCTCATTTCTGTCAACCCATTGATTTCTAAATTGGATCAACCATGTCATTTGGATCATAATCTGGGTGCTTCGTATTCATTGTTAGGATTTAATTGCTTGTGGATTTGTTGTGTGCGTGTGTGACCTGAGTGTTGAGGTAGGTTGTTACATCTATAGCCTATGATGATGAACCATGTATTTCGTTCATTATAAATTGATTTATAATAGAAACTAGAAAAATTGATTTCTTCTTTTTGAAACGAGTTTTTGATGAAAATTGGTTTTCCATGATTGTTGATAAATGGAAAGAAAAAGAGTAATTTCAAATCATTGAAAATGGTTTTTTTAAATGGTTTTGAAATGATTTTAAAAATATTTAAATTATTATGAAAATGAGGTCATGGGTTACCTTGGTTACTTGGTGTATGTTATATCTTGAGGCCATTTTCCACTTTGGGGGGTTACTTTTTTGGGTGTTCCTCTTGTCCTAGAGTGTATATTATTGACTCTAGGTTTGTATATGATGTTGGGGGTTCTATTTCTATGGTGATTCCCTAGTTATGGAGTATATATAATTTTCATCAGTTGCCATATTTACATATTCAAATATTAATGGGTATATGTAGTACATTTCTAGGCCTTTTTTATTCCTTGGTGTTGTGATTCATGAGTTGCTACTGTAGTTTTTTTTTAATTTATTGGATTTTAATTATTCTATAATTGATATGCATGTTGATTCTTGTGAAATATAATACATAAAAATGTTCTTTGAAATTAATATACACTCATTGTTTTAGAACTATATTAAAAGGGAAATGATTACCATGTTTTGTATAAAATAGATTTACTAAATATCATGCCATATTATACTTAAAAAGTGCATACATGAATTGTTATTCAAAGAATAGTTATGAAACACATCTCTAGAATCCTACAATGCCGGTTATCTCATAGCTTGCATACATCTTCGGTGGTGTTTAGTCATTAGTATCTATTCTAATACATCGAAAGGCAAGGTACCATAGTGAGGCAGTGAGGTTTCATGTCATCTGAGTTTTGTAGCTGGTGGTGAGATGGTGGGGGTTCTTCCCTGACATGTCATGGATTGTGAATTTTTTTCTTTTCAATTATAGTTCAACTCGACTTTCAATGTAATAGATACATTTATAGTTTTTCTTTACACTAACTTTCACACAATTATGACATCTATTTATTAGTCATACACTACCACGTGTTTATATAAGTTTGGAGAAATGTTTCCCTTTGGGTTTTTTCTCGATTCCCGGGAGATTGAGCCAGCCTGTGGGGATCAGGAATGTCCTTTGAGTATATGATGGATTATTCTGGGTGCCAGTTTTGAAGGTATCCTAGGTTGGTTCATTACATTTAATATATATTTTATATACTGTTATTTTTATTAACATGTGGATCATATGTTGGTTCAGTCCACATAATACTGTATGATAAAAAATTTCAAATATCATACATTAGATAACTCCACTAATATTGTTTTTATTTTTTATAGGATATGGCTAGGTTTCATATTAAGTTACAATAAATTAAAATCCCATGGTTTTGTTCCATGTCATAAGCCCAAATACAATTGATATCATCAGCTATGACTGAAAGCCATTTTGTACAGACAAAAATCTTTGAATCTAAAATTTTTTTATGACTTATATTTGACTATGAGAAGGAATTTAATAAGATTCATTGAGGTGTTTATGTTAGGTGAAAATAGATCAATTTTTTATTGACAATCATATCACCATGAAATACATGGTTCGTCTGTTAGGACAGACAGTTGACCGATATAATAATAAATATGATTCATATGATATAGCGTGGCATATAAAAGGGATACATGTATGATATATATGGTTCCATGTAAGATACTCATATGTTGCTTACAATAAAGGTTTCACAAAAGGGCCATTTCCACCCATATAAGAAACCTTCCTAAGATACCCTATTGATTACAATGATAGAAGATTTCGAATAATAGATTGTGATTTTTTATAGTCCTATCATTCCAAAGTTATGATTTTCCTTAAAAATGATAAATTTTTTAATATAATGTTACTTAGGAAAGATTAAATTTTCTTAAATAAAAGTGTTATACATTATAAATATTGGATTTTATGCCTAAAGTAAATATGAAAGGTTCATATGAATGTATCACGTAAAATAAATAAATAAAATGTCAATTTATTAATTTTTATAACTGGGATATTCATGTTATTAATTTTTTTATGAAAGATAAATATTTATTATACATTAAATAATGTAATAAATTACTCCTTATAAAAATAATATTCTACACTCTAATGTCTAGATATGATAAGAAAATTTAGTTTTCATATAACTTGTTTATTCTTGTAATAAATTTATTTTCTTGAATTTATTAATCGAATATGGTTCATTAAAATTTTAAATTAGTGTTATGATTTAAATGGAATATCTTTGATGTTATTTATCCTCAAATAGAGGTACTTTGGGTCAGACTCCCCACTAGTCTAGTGGGTAATACAATTTTCTAGAAAAATTAGGATTGCATATTAGTGGCTCCTAGATTACATGTTAGGGGATTGTAAAAATCCTTTAATCCCAATACCTTATATATAATGTTCATGTAACAAATTCATAAGATTCATTTATATGTATTTAAATAGTTTATACTTATATTTTTGTGTGAGTAATAGAAACTGGGTGTTGTATAAATAATACAATGTTAATATTGTTTGACCATTTTAATTTTTTGGACGGAAAACAGTTTCCAGAAATAAATAATTATAAGCAATCATAGTCAATGGAATAAAATAGGAGATAAAAAAATTTCTTGCGATTAAATAATTATTAATTTATTAAGTATGAGATTAATATTAAATTAAAGCGACTTTAAAATAAATCACTATAAGTACTATGTGTGATATTCCATAAAAAACATATTTGAAGATGTCAATCATCAAACAATATATGTTAATTAAATACATGGTTCCAATAGATTATGTTGTGTAAGGCAATGTGGATTTTTCTAATATTATGATTTATAGAAAAACATCCTATTATAATAATTGGGAAACACTTTTTTAGGAATCCATATGAGTTAGGATAAAAGAAAAAACTTATATATTACCTATATGAAGAATTTGGAAATAGATATTTATACACAACTATATAATATTAATTTCTGATATGATTTGATAATATATCCACTAAATATCTAAAGTTATGTGTTTCATGAAATATAGTTTTTATTACTTTGTGAAATATAGATCATGACCCAAAATATTAATGAGGTATAGGGTCATCATTTCATATGGATTACCTCAATCAAGATTATTTTATAAAAATATAAAAAACATAATACTCACCCCTAAATATGTGTTCATTATATATTATTGAATGCACCATTTCTGTCATTTTGAGGTTTCTTAATGGTATGTCATATGAAATTATTTTATATTAATAATTTAGGATGAGATTTGTTCTCAAAGAAATGAATTATAATCATATGGAAGTGAATTTTACTGAAATAAATTTCTTTAACTTTTAATTTTGGTTATTAGATACTGGTTGTGCATGAAATGTTTCAATTTATTAACATAAAGTCAGATATAGAAGATAATTTAATAATGAATAAGTATATTTATATTTTGGAAATGACTAAATAGTAACTGAAGTACAAGTAGAAACCTCTGATATAATTAAACCTTATGGATTAGTTATGTAATTTAGAAACTATTATTTTATTCTTACCATAAACATAAAATTGTTTTTCCTTCCTTTTTTTACTATATAGAATTTTAATAATTTATTAAAATAATAGTTTATATATATATATGAATTAAATATTTTTTAGAATACGAATTATGGTAAATTGTTTATATATTATATATAGGGATAATTTTATCTACAACATACAGAATAAGAATGATTTGGACAATATTAACATTACACACCTTTGGTATTCTCACCATGGATATAAAAATGAGAATCAAATTTAAATACTCCATAGATATAGATTGTTGTAATAATTTGATTATGAATTAATAGATAACTCGGGAATCATATTTGATAGGAAATATGACCAAAAATATTTTAGTAGAAATAGTGATGGTTTTAGAGAAGCCATGGATCTTATAAATAGTAATTTATATGGAATATGTCTAATAAACCATGTTTTGGGTTTAGGTACATTGTTACCTTTGTCAATTAATTTAATCAGCATGGTTTTGTCTTTCTAAATTGGCCCCAGATTAGAAATTTTGTAAAAATTCTAGAGTTCTATGAAAATTACATAATCAAAAATGAAAAATATTGATGATTTTCCTATCAAATAAATCTAATGGATACTTAAGATTGAATATAACTAATCATCTAAGAAATTGTGGGATTATTTCACAAGTCACTACTATTAGAACACCAATTAGGAATGATATATCAATGATAAGAAATTATACTCTATTAACTATTATCTGATCAATGATGAGTTAGTGTGACCATATAAAATCCGATAATGACATTATTTGTACTCTAATGCATTTATACTTAATCGCGTTCCATATAAATCTTTAAATAAATCATTTGATTTATGTACTCTAAAACATTATTTTTTTTAAAATATTTTAGTTTTTGAGGCATATATGAAATTTTTAGCTTACGAAAAACATACCCATAATTATAAATAGTTCTTATTTATTGTTTATCCAAAATTGTTAAAGGGATATTACTTCTATACCCATACTAAACACAAACTACTTTGGGATCAAGATAATTTTTCATTGATAAGGATCACTTGAATTGTGTTGTTATATAGATGAATTTTGATCATAGATATTTCCAATTCTATTTAATATAAAAATTTTATAAGATGGAATTTTATTTGGTACAATATTATGTTAAAAAAGAATAACTGACATAATTTGCACAAGAACCATTAATCTCTAGTTTTATTCATTATGATACTAAGAGATATGAATTTTTTATGTTAAATGATGACGATAAAATGTTCATTGATGATAAAACTACTTCCCATTGTGTAACAATTTAGTGTTCTGATTCTTAGAAATAGATAATTATTATGAGATCTTAAACATACACTATGTATACTAACTTGTATTAGAACTTTGTGGATGAACTTTTAGGGGCAATACCCTTGGGGTGCATGTTGGTTTGTCATATAAACACTGAGAATGAGGATAGATCCTTTTACTATATGGACAAAAAAGAACGAATATGGTATAAAAATATCTTCAATACATTCATATATTAATAGGACATCATCAACAAAAGTTATGAAATTTTTTTTCTACTAGAAGGTGTATGGTATGTGGAGTTTAATTTTTTTTACTTACGAATTTGGATGCAACACTTATTATGAAATTGAGTTTGAGATAATAGTTGAAATCTCAATGATTTTTAGGTTTAATTTTATGACACTCATTAAAATCTACAAAACACCGGAGGCACCTCTCATTTCTTATAAAATATAAAAACTACAAATTTAGGTGTTCCAACCCTCAAAAGTACTGTTCTAAGGCATGGTTAAAAGAATGTACCATCATAGAAATGCTAAAATTCAAGCTCTGTTGGAAAATTTATTCAGATCTAAAAACATGGGATGCTACATCTCTCACACATCATGTCACGACCCATCCTCGGGGCCCGTGCCGTGTCTACCCCAAGCCGGCCTTCCATAGGCTAGGGGAAGGTGACTAGAACCAAAGGCGTAAATCCTGATAACTGGGAAGGAATTTCTTTTATAAAAGTAAACAAAACACCAGAGAGTAAAATTGGATGTAATACACTAAGTACAAAAGAATGTTCTGAAAAGTAATTGGGCCAGAATACAAACACAACATAAAGTAAAGCTATAACTGAACGACAGTACAATAGAAAAAGAAAACAGCTGGAAGAATGGAAGAAGCTCATGGATCGTCCACCACAGATCCTACCTGAAGGGTAGGTGCAGATAGCCTCCACAATGCTCTCTCCCATCAACCTCCTCCGAGTTTCATCTCGTCGTGAAGTCCACCTCCGGATACTGACTCATCATGAGGTCCACCTCTGGGTATCGTCTAGTCCTCAAACAATCGGCCTCCGTCAGCACTACTCGTCATCTGCAACCAACACAACGAGGTGCGGGAATAGCTCGTGCAGGGGTGAGTATAAAGATACTCATTAGGGACCTTGAGACCCTCATGGTCTCTCTAAATCCAACAAAGATAACCACAAAGTAGAAACACAACAGATAACCCTTACATAGGTATAAGCCCATACTTATAACTAAGTTATCAAGTAACCCATCTCAATCATGATGAAACAAAAAGGTTATGAAATAAATGGATAACCACTACCTAGGTATATGCCCATACATATACATAAGTTATCAATTTACCCATCTCAATCATGAGGTAAACACAAAGGTCATAGACTCAGCTCAAACCAGTATTTTCATTATCAAAACCGTAACTGCAGAAGAGCCCCGTCTCTGACGAGAATAGTGATCTTGTCACGACTCCAAGGTACTTCTTACTAACCTAAGAATGTTGAGGTAATCCTCCGGTCGAGTACCGCGGGTCAACCACCCAAACACAGTAGTGCTACCCGCCGGGGTCTGCCACGCAATCACAGTAGTGCATTCCCCATAATAGCCTGTAGAGGTACTCTCCAGACAAGTACCGCAGGTCTACACCCAACCACTGTAGTGCTCCGTCCGTCATGGGTCTGCACCCAAACAATGTAGTGCTCCGTCCACTGGGCTAGGCGACTCACTCCAAGTCGAGTCGGTCAAGAAGTCGTCAGGTCTCAGCCGGCTACATGGTCTCCGTACTCTGTACGCTCATCTTCGAAAGGGTCCACTCCACGAGCTACAGGTCGATACTCCAAGTATCTCAATGTCCCTTGAATAAGTATCTCAAAGGACCTTCCCGTTATAGGGGTCACAATGCAATAGACGGCCCGTCAATCGGATGTCCGGTCTGTGAGTTATTAGCCTTTCCGTCCCAGGGGCCCAGTTGGTTTTGTGTACGAACCAACCCGACCATATCTCAACTGTACCCTGAACTCTCATAGTGTATACTTATAGGGACCGTTTCTCAACGTGATCACCAATGCCGCTGACGGTTCGTCAAACAGATGTCCGGTCTGAAAGTTATCAGCTTTTTTGTTCCATGGGTCCGGTTGGATTTTGGGTACAATCCAACCCGGCCATTCTCCAACTACATCAAAATCTTAAGAGAAGGATGCCAGATCTTCTGTGTCATCAATAGGAATCCAATGAAGTCGACGGCATGTCAACCGGACGTCCGGAGCTCGAGATATAAGCGTTTTCGCTCCGAGGGTCCGGTTGGTTTCGTGATCGAACCAACCCAGCCATACCCAAAGTTCTTCTAAGACCTCAATGTAATATACTGAAACGTCCATCTCGATCCAAGGATTTCATTGCAACTCACGTTTTTTTGATCTATGGTCCATAGCCCATGTTATGGGAAGATGAACGAAAACAGTCCGAAAAGGGGGGCTCGGGCCCGAACCGACCCGGCCAGGGCGGCCCGGCCCGGCCTGGCGGCCGGTTGGCCGGTTGGCCTGCCGCGCTGGTGCAGACCACATGGCCTGCTTGGTTGTCTGAGCTGAGCAAAACAGGGGGGATGCGCGCTCCCCCTGATTGAAACCCCCCCCCCCCCCCATGTGGGGGCCGCTCCCTTGACCGCCGGGGGTTACGATCCCCGGTCTCCCCACTGGTGCCATGTGGCCGCGGGACCACCGTCTACTGCCAGGGCATCAGTCGCGGTGGACCTTCTTGGCGACACGCCAGCAGGCTCTTCCGCGGACCACCAGAGTTTCTCCGGTGGTCTGTTTTCAATTCTGTCAGTGCCGGTGGTCCTCCCAGGAGCCGTAGATTACTACGAAGGGTTCAAAACGCCTTTACAGCCCACCTCATCATCGCCAGTTGACCCGTACTTCGACATCAAACTTGGGAGGTTCCGGGCTTTTTCGTTAGCCCGTGCCCTCTGCATTAGAGGTTTTAAAATCAATAACAAACACAACCAAACCCGAATATTAACCCTGCAACCAATCCGCGTGAATGAGCGATCTGCAGATCAACCGGCAGGAATTGATCCGCACTCGTCCTCCTTTTCTCAAATGATAAAAAGGGAAAATCAAATATAATTACCCTACCTTGAAAAGACGACGCATGTCGTTGAGCCGCGGAAAGAGGCAAGCGTCGCGATGATCAGACGTCACGGAAGATCGGTGCCGATTCCGTTGACGTCGAAGGGAGATTCGTCGTCGATGGCGACATTCCTAGCAGTGGTGTATCCTACCATGATGCGGAGGAAAAAGAAGAGAAGGCATGTCTTTGGTGACTTCGCGTTCTCCATCGGAGGTGTTCTTCGTTGGAGGCATTGTTCCTCATCAAGAACGTTCTTCTTCAGAAGGAGGGAGCTCTTCAAAATTCTCCAATAATTCCCCTCACAATATTTTCCCAACCAAATATTTAAATGAGCTTTCCCCCATTTTAAAAGGAAAGCCAACCATTCAAATTAATTCAAAGAGTCACTCATTAATTATGTGTGTAGACTACATAATTAAGGAGGTGTTTACAAATTAATTTAAAGAGTGATAAATGGGGGGGGGGGGGGTTGGGAGTTGAGGGGGAGGTGAGGAGTTAGGGTATTTGAAAAGGTGGGGGATCATGTGGGCCCCAACTCAACCTTAATCCTCTAATGGGAAGTTAACAACAGGTGGGTCCTACTCTAACTCCCATACATAGGATCTAACACATAGAAAAAAGAAATTAAGTTGGGACAGAACTTAATTTCACTTAAACCGCTTTGTGAAGAAATAAAAATAAAACAATTATATTTTTATGCCCCAGTTTTTTTTCATAAACAACCGAGCAAACACACCTTCAGAAAAGGTGTTCCTAAGAAATTACCGGTACTGTGGTTTCATCAGTGCCCTCAGATTTTGATTCCGAGAACCGGTTCAAAAGATAGAAAAACCCTCTCGTTCCTTCACTGAAAGTACCTGAGATAAACTTCGTAAATTGATTCAGGGCACACCGGACCTGGGAATCAGGCACCGTCAAAAACTGTATTCTTCTAAAATCCCAAAGAAAATAAAAAAAAAATTCCCTTGAAATTTACGGGTCTTTACATTACTCCCACCTTAGGATTTATGTCCCTGAAAAGCTATAACACAAACTAGGGAAACAAAAGTGGTACTAAGCACGCATATAAACCTTCCTCTCCCATGTTCTCACCTAGGGGTTCCCGTGCTACAAGACAAAGTGCACAAGGGAAATCGACCTTCCCTATAGGTCCCACTCATGTCGATCCTCAACCCCTACTAGATCCCTATGGAAGTCCTCCAGTCATCGATGTCCAAATCCCTGAGAGTGATGATGTGTGAAGGATCATGAACTTATCTCTTCAGCTGAGGTACGTGGATGATATTATTCACCCGGTGCAACTAAGGTGGAATGGTCATGCGGTAATCCACCTCGCCTACCCTACTGAGGACCTAGAAAATTCCATTGAACCTCGGAGATAACATGCCGCCTCGGCCACATCTCCATAAACCACGTTGAGGTGAGACCCATATAAGGATGTGATCGTCATTCTCGAACTCAATAGGTCTCCCTTTCCTGATTAGAACAGAAACTCAAAACTGATGCTTCCATGTGGGTGGAGTTGGCCAACTCAAGAGTGATCGGCTACACCTTCCTATGCAGGATTCCATCCAGTGCTGCCTGGGTTTTCGTTTTCGTCGACCATGGAAAACCCCATCCCAACATTGTAGATAAACCACAAACGTTTTTCATAATACAGTCAATCCATGTATGAACTGTGGATCCAATCCATACTCAGACCAACATTGTAAGGCCTCGACGCTGCCACCAAGAGATTCCAACCAAAACTCTTGCCGCGTGGGTCATATCACACTGTCGGCACAAGTGTGATTATCGAGTCTCCTCCCAAAGATATCTCAAGACGTGAGGGTCAAGTCCACGGCTTACCTGAAACTCTAGGTCTGGGATAACGTTTGTGGAAGGAAGGAATGATTCATTTCAATTTCTGTTACTATGGAAGCTAATAGTGGACACAAACAGTCCCTTGAATCATTTTTAGAGCCATTGGGTCACACTCCTTGACCGCATGCAGCTACTCTCTTCGCCTGCCCTCCATCTCCCTGAGCCTAGTGGGGACTGCAAAGGAGGGTGATTGTA
Source organism: Viscum album (assembly GCA_963277665.1). Taxonomy (NCBI): domain Eukaryota; kingdom Viridiplantae; phylum Streptophyta; class Magnoliopsida; order Santalales; family Viscaceae; genus Viscum; species Viscum album. The sequence continues at coordinate 37,055,826 of OY728131.1, forward strand.
ACATGTGGAAAAGTACACCATCTCATGCTGATATCCTAGCTCTGCTTCCATGTATGCTACTCTTCAGATTTATCTATCCTTAACATTTCATCTTCTTGAAACATTTTACACACCCATGTCTCTGAGACTGGAACTAGTTTCCATCTTTACCACTGCTAATATTTACTGAATGCATCCATTCTGCAAAAGAATTCTCAACCACAAAGGTTCTTTCCATCACCCTAGCATAAATAAGAATGCATAGATAAAAGGGGATGCCTCAGATGTTTGATCCCTGAAGCACCGATCGCATCACATTCATCTAGTACCAGGAATGGTTTGGTACGCCCTGATGAATTCTCAACTACCGACATGTCGTCCTTCTGAAGCTGTATAAGCTCTAGAAAACACTCATCCACCTCCTCATGCTAGTCCTCAGCTACCCGTGAGTAGGGCTCACCTAAGAACGTGATGGTATCTAATGTTGGAGCACGTTTAAGTTAGTAAGTCTACATGTGTCACATACTGGTATCGCCGGTTGTAACTGATGACCAACAGGTAGTGATGTATATCTGGCACACTACCCAAAAGAACTATCTCAGGCATCAGTCCACATAACGAAGCCTCATCACTATGCGGACCATCCTCATGGTCATTCACTGGAAAAAACTAGTAGCCAAGCCCACCATCCACTCTACTGATGTCTCAGCTAGGCGGAAATCTCTAGCAATCTCCTCTAGCTAGTTATCTGCTGTCTGGGAATCTGCCTCGCCTCATAACCTCAGAGGACGCTGCTGCTGGAACTCGTGCAATGCGCTCTACCAGCGTGCACAATTCACTAATATGGCGGGTGGCCTCTGCTACCCAACAGGTGGTGGTTTAGCTGGTACACCACCCGATGGTGCCAACATAGTAAAAAGGGCCCCGCACCAGAGTCTCGTCGCCCAGTGGGCCGTAATCGAGTACTCTTTCAGAACTCCAACTGACTGTCTGTGTGGAGACTTCCTGAACAGATACAACATGGTCAAAGATTTATACCTGGTGAGCTGACCTGGTTTGAGCTTACTTTAAAACTCTTGGAAACACACACACAATGAGTTTTTTTCATGCACAAAGTCGAAAATCAGATGCCAGGGTCCTGGTGTACAGATACGTCGGCCGCCACACCAACATTGGACTCCCTGAACTGAAGACCACACTCGGTACCCTTAACACTATTGCTTCACAGAAAGGGAATATCAGAGTTATAAGTTCTGCAGTAGAACAGACTCCTCTGATACCAATTTGTCACGACCCGTCCTCGGGGCCCGTGCCGTGACTACCCCAAGCCTTCCTTCCACAGGCCAGGGGCTGGTGACTAGAACCAAAGGCTTAAATCCCGATAACTGGGAAGGGATTTCCTTTATAAAAGTAAACAATACCTCCCAGAGTACAAACGGAAGTAATACACTAAGTACAAAAGAATGTTCTGAAAAGTAAGTTGTCCAGAATACAAACCCAACTGAAAGTACAGCTACAACAGAACGAAAGTACAACAGAAAAAGACAAACAGCTGGAAGAATGGAAGCAACTCCTAGATAGTCCACCACGGATCCTACCTGAAGGGTAGGTACAGATAGACTCCACAATGCTCTCACCCATCAACCTCCTCCGAGTGTCATCTCGTCATGAAGTCCACCTCCGGATATTGACTCGTTGTGAGGTCCACCTCCGGGTATCGTCCAGTCCTCGAACACTCAGCCTCCATCAGCACTCCCATCGTCTGAAACCAACAGAACGAGGTACGGGCATAGACCGTGTAGGGTTGAGTATAAAGATACTTAGTAGGGACCCCAAGACCCTCAAGGTCTCTCTAAATCTAACTAGGATTACCACAAATCAGAAACACAATAGATAACCCTTACTTAGGTATAATCCCATACTTATACCTAAGTTATCAAGTAACCCATATCAATCATGAAGAAACAAAAAATTTATGAAATCAACGGATAAAAACTACATAGGTATATGTCAATACATATAACTAAGTTATCAAGTGACCCATCTCAATCATGAGATAAACACAAAGGACATAGACTCAACTCAAACCATGATTTTCATTATCGAAACCATAACTGCGGAAGAGCCCCATCTCTGACGAGTATAGTGATCCTGTCACGACTCCGAGGTACTGCTCACTAACCTAAGACTGCTGAGGTACTCCTCCTATCGAGTACCATGGGTCAGCCACCCAAATATAGTAGTGCAACCAGCCGGGGTCTGCCACCAAAACGCAGTAGTGCATTCCCCCTAATAGCCTGCAGAGGTACTCTCCGGACGAGTACCGTTGTCTACACTCAACCACTGTAGTGCTCCGTCTGCCATGGGTCTGCACCCATACAATGTAGTTCTCTATCCACTGGGCTAGTCGACTCACTCCATGTCGAGTCGGTCAAGCAGCTCTCAGGTCTCAGCCAGCTACACGGTCTCCGTACTCCGTACGCTCATCTCTGGGAGGGTCCGCTCCACGAGCTACAGGTAGATACTCCATGTATCTCAATGTCCCACGAAGAAGTATCTCAAAGGACCGCCTCGTCATAGGGGTCTCAACGCAATGGACGACGCGTCAATCATACGCCTGGTCTGCGAGTTATTAGTCTTTCCGTCCCAGGGGCCCGATTGGATTCATGTACGAACTAACCCAACTGTATCTCAACAATACCCCGAACTCTCATATGGTATACTAATAGGGACCATTTCTCAATGTGATCACCAACGTCGCTGACGGTTCGTCAAACGGATGTTCGGTATGAAAGTTATCAGCTTTTCTGTTCCAGGGGCCTGGTTGGATTTTGGGTACAATCCATCCCGACCATACTCCAACTGCATCCAAATCTCAGGAGAAGGATGTCAGATGTTCCGTCTCATCAAGAGCAATCCAACAAAGTCTACGGCACATCAATCGGATGTTCGGAGCTTGAGATATAACTGTTTCCACTCCGAGGGCCTGGTTGGTTTCGTGATCGAACCAACCCGGCCGTACCCAATGTTCTTCTAAACCTTCATTGTAATATACCGAAACATCCGCCTCGATCCAAGGATCACATCTCAACTGACGGTGCGTCAATCGGAGGTCTGTAGCCCATGTTATGGGCAAAAGAACGAAAATAATACGAAAAGGGGGGTCAGGCCCTAGACCGACCTGGCCCAAGACCCCCTGGGTTGGCCCGAACCGGGCGACCCGAACCAGGTCAATGTCCGGCCCGTTTGGGTGCGGCCTGGCCGGCCCGGCCTAGCCTGCGTGGCCCAGCCCGGCCTGGGCGGCCCGACCTGCCCTGGCGGCCGATTGACCAGTTGGCCTGCCGCGCCGGTCCGGCCCGCATGGCCTGCTCGGTAACAGAGAAGAGTGAAACAGGGGGGAGGCATGCTCCCCCATGATTGAAGCTGCCCCCCCCCCCCCCGCACGTGGGGGCCTCTCCCTTGACTGTCGGGGGTTACGACCCCCAGTCTCCCCACTGGTCCCGCACGGCCACAGGACCGTTGTCTGCGGCCTCGGCATCATCCGCGGCGGACCTTCCTGGCGGCGCGCCGGTAGGCTCTTCCGCGGAGCACCGGAGTTGCTCCGGTGGTCCGTTCTCAATTCTATTAGCGCTGGTGGTCCTCCCGGGAGCCGTAGATTACTGCGAAGGGTTCAAAATGCCATTGCAGCCCACCTCATCATCGCCCGTCGATCCACACTTCGACAACAAACTGTGGAGGGTCCGGGCTTTGTTCATTAGCTCGTTCCCTCCGTATTAGAGGTTTTAAAATCAATAACAAACACAACCAAACTCGAATATTAACCCTGCAACCATTCCGCAAGAACGAGCGATCCGCGGATCAACCATCACGGATTGATCTGTGCTCGTCGTCCTTTTCTCAAATGATAAAAAGGGAAAATCAAATATAATTACCCTACATTGAAAAGACATCGCACGTCGTCGAGCCACAGAAAGAGGCAAGAGTCACGATGATCAGACATTGCGGAAGATCGGTGCCAATTCCGTTGACGTCGAAGGGAGAGTCGCCGTCGATGGTGACGTTCCCTGCGGTGGTGTATCCTCCCTTGATACGGAGGAAGAAAAAGAGAAGGCACGACGTCGGTGACTTCGCGTTCTCCATCGGAGGTGTTCTTCATTGGAGGCATTGTTCTTCGTCAAGAACGTTCTTCGTCAGAAGGAGGGATCTCTTCTAAATTCTCCATGAATGCCACTCACAATATTTTTCCAACCAAATATTTAAATGAGCTTTCCCCTATTTTAAAAGGAAAGCCAACCATTCCAATTAATTCAAAGAGTCACTTATTAATTATGTGTGTAGACTACATAATTAAGGAGGAGTTTACAAATTAATTTAAAGAGTGATAAATGGGGGGGTTCGAGTTGAGGGGGAGGTGAGGAGTTAGGGTCTTTGAAAAGGTGGTGGCTCACATTGGACCCACCTCACCCTTAACCCGCTCATTGGAATTTAACAACTGGTGGGTCCGACTCCAACTCCAATACCTAGGATCTATCACTTAGAAAAGAGAAACTAAGTTGAGACACAACTTAATTTCACTTAAACCCCTTAGTGAAGAAATAAAAATAAAACTATTATATTTTTATTACCCACATTTTTTTACATAAACAACCGAGAAAACGTACAATCAGAATAGTTGTTCCTAAGAAATTACTGGCGGTGTGGTTTCATTGGTGCCCTCGGATTATGATTCCGAGCACCGGTTCAAAAGATAGAAAAACCCACTCGTTCATTCACTGAACGTACCCGAGCTAAACTTCGGAAATTGATTCCGGCAACACTGGACCTCTGAATCAGGCACCGTCAGAAACTGCGTTCTTGTAAAATCCCATAGAAATTATGAAAAAAGCTTCCTTGAAATTTCCGGGTATTTACACATCAGTTAAATGAAACAAAATTATTGATCATTACATGACTATTGACCATGAAAAAAGCTATTTGAAAACATATATATCATTGACAAAGTATTCTAAATAGAAAAAATAATATGAAAATCTAATCTAGTCAGGTATCAATTTCCTAAAATTTGGTTGGCCACATGTGGTTCATTTCATTTAATAAACCATATGAAATACTTCAATGTATGTTATCTAATCCTCTTCAATGCACTGATTCCAAAGTATAAATGTTGATGCATTCCCCCTAACATGGGTCCTTTGAAAATTTCTCCATTAACATCATGATCAATAATGTGTGGCCCTTTAATATGTTAAAATGATGATAACTATTTCACATGAATTCAAATACACTTTCCCACAGAAGATGATAACATCTTCAAAATAAATTAAAAATTTCTATATGATCATAACAAAAAAAAAAGATTATGGAATATAACATTAAAATTTAATCCCAAATCAAATTCCCAATAACATGTAAAAATAGACACAGATCATTCCTTTACCCCTATATAATTTGTTTACTAATATAATATTACATTTAAATATATGCTTTGAGTTCCTAAGTAGGTCGGTTGAAAATATTAGTCTTTTTAATGAAATTTGTCCCTTACTATACTAAATATTATATTTTCTAACCTATTAGAAATAACTCTAATATCTGTGAAAATGGTTCCCTACTTTTTTCTTAAAACATACAAATAATAACATGATCTTAACTCTAACATTAGACATATATCTCATGAAAATGCTATATTACCACTTTTTCATAACTTTATTTTAACAAAACCCCATAAGGGTCAGTAGAGAAACAAATTTGACTACCTGAGAGGATGGACAAGGGGATTTAAATACCATTTTAAATTTTAAATAATAAATTTAATCCAAAAAAGAATTCAATTGACATATAATGAAAATTATAAGGATAAAAACATCTGTAAACAAATTTTTGAAAAAAATTATTCCATGGGAAATTATATCTCTAATACTCAATTTATTGAAAGTTATTTTAATCCATTGGACTTAATGATATCCATGTAAATAAAAATTAGGAATTTTTCTTGTTTTTAATAGTTATATCAAGGAAACAAAATCTTTCACTTTAATAGTAGTAAAAATAGATAAAATATAAAATGTATGATTTTTTTAATACAAACTCTATAATGTTAACTCAAAAATATCTTAAGAAAAATATAATTTCAAAATGGGAAAATATTAATAATGGTGTTGTATTATGAATGAAAACATGATACTAAAATAGGATTAATTTTTTCTATGATTTATAACCCCATGTAATTTCTTCATAGAGGGGTATTTATAGCTTCCCAACATTTTTTAGCATTAGATAATATTTGGGATAAATGAATCAATTTTTAATAAATAATATCCATTTTTTAATTGTAATTTTTGTTAATGATTTTTTTTTTTGAATCACCTATCAATGCCTTTTTATTTTTCTACTAGTGTTTTAGTGGAAACACCATGGTAGGTTATTTTTCATTATTACCACTAGGGTTCCCATTTTTTCAAATGAAGTTTCATTGGTAGAGTTTGTATCCATTTTAATATTCATTTTAATTCTAGTGGTCTTCAACTATACTTTTTAGGAAAATATTTAAGTGTACTTTTATTTCAAGATGTCTTTTTGATGTATGTTTTTATCTAAAAAACTGTTATTTTATACCTAATATATGTCACATCATAATAGAAATTGTTTAATTGATAGAATCTCAATAATAAATTTTTTATCTTTAAATTAAAAATAATAGTATGAGATCAATATACAATAATTTCAAATTTTAATGGCCAAATGTAATTTTAATATTATATTAAATGAAAAGTATTTATTCAATGATATATTTACAAATGGAATTAAATAATAAAATAATTTATTTGAATAATGAAACACAGATAAATAGATACAATATATCAATTATAAAATATATTTTATAGAGAAAATAAGAATACTAAAAATAATTTAAAATCACTAAATACATTATGATTAAGTAAAATAATTCCACTGTAATTTTTTTAAATTCATTATAAGATTCTATTTTAATAGAGGGAATAATTTAAAATATATTTAAATTAAATTATTTCCAAAACATTGGATAAAATAGTTATAGTGAAATAAAATAAATTAAGTGATGAAATTATGAAGAAAAATAAATTGAGATGTTAATGTTATACCGTAATAGAGAAATTATGAAAAATATTTTCACTATTTTTATTATCCAAAATCATAAAAATGTTCAATGATATTATACAACATAATAAATTTTAATAATGAAACATTGACTAATAAGAGGGGAAAATAATATAAATTCATGTATTATATGATAGGTCCAAGCTTGATTAATGTTCATCAAAGTTAAACATCCTATAGGTAAAAAGATTAATAAATAGTCAGTGGAATGATCACCAAAAATATAAATGGGTGATTTAAGAAAACTTGGATTGTCCAGGGGAGATATCTTAAAGAATTTAGTAAATAAAAACTAATGTGACTTCAGTTAAAATACTTCAAGTGGAGAAGATATATAACTACTGAGATCACAAGGATGTAAAAGTGATAATGAATGAAGGATATCCACATTAGTGGTGGTTGAAAATATATTTTCCAACAATGAAATGTGAAAATATGATAGATAAAATGTAATTAATGTCTAATTTTCTTAAAATCATTGATCTTACATAGTATAGTATATTTTTTAATCCAGAAATCATTAATTATTATCACCTAAGGTCCATGGGTTTATTCTATAACCTTTACTTTTACCTTTTAGGACTTATTATGTTATATTATTCTAAATCAATGAAATACATGTGTTTTAAAAGAGTAAATTTAACAAAAAATGGATTTCATGATTATGAAGTAGAATAAAATTTTTGAAACTATGGGAAACATTGAGAAATATTATGTAAATTATGAAATGAAGAAATTAAATTTTTATGATATTAGAAAAACCTTCCAAAATGTAATTATTACTGAATGTAGAACCCTAAGATACTGGGAGAGGGTCATGAAAAAGGTTTCAAAAGTGAGAGGAAGTGATAAAAATTAAGTATAATTTGTAGTACATCTCAATAAGTTATTTTTATTAACTTCCTGTAAAACTCTAGTGTATCTGAATATATTTTAAATGGTAGATGAAGAAGATACCACCTCATCCCAATAATCATTGGTGGCTATGTGTTAGGATACCAATTAATTTCTTCTATCACAAATAGTAATCGTATATATAATTTATTTAAAATTATATGAAAATGGGGTTCAAATACTCATGAAATTATATATAAAAATTCATATATTTATGTTACGCCCCGACCCCAGTTACCCAAAGTTGGTGCCTTATAACATAACATTGGCATGATCACAAGAAAGACCAAATCTCGAAAGACCGATTAGTTTACTACCCTTGGAAACACTAGATATATTCATAAAGTTTTACATTACATTATAAAAATGAAAATACAATAATATAGTCTCCATAGTCCACACTCTTATCCCCTCATACTATCCCTGCAGGTCGTTCATAAATTACTTCTTCACATCCTCGAAAAAATAAAACATAGAAAACGGGTGAGCTCAAATGCCCAGTAAGGATAACAATATAGCAGAAAATTTCATAAATAAGAATAAACATGTAAGGCAATGTATAACTAAAACAAAAGCCTTTTAAACATGAACTTAAACGTAGTATGGAAAAAATAAAATTAAAATAATGCCATTTACTTATTCACATGGATATTCTAGTAATCGAATAATCAAATGAAATATCAATTACCACTATCATAATTATGGAATGCATAATGCCAGACTATCATAACCACATATCCAAGGCCTCGTACCAAGACTACAAATAAGATTTTTGACAACGCCTTGTGCCAAGACACTAGTTTGTCTCATGAGACCTACCAATGCATCGAGGTTCTATATCAGGCTCCACCCGTCACATATTAAGTCCAATGCATTCCTCATATGAACAGGTTTAAACATAACATAATCATTTATATTAAAACTAGCATATGAAATGTCAATAATTTCTCTATAAACCATGAATGGTATAAAAATAACACATCCACAGTCAAAACAAATCACAAAACCTTCAATACAATATGGAAGTTTTGTATCATAATAAATCAACTTCAAATAAGCTTAAAATCCATCAAAGGATGTTGACATAGAAGAAATAAAAACTATTTGAGAGAAATATCCCTTTTTAGATCATTTAAAGGTCACATAATTATAAAATAAAAAATTTTCTTTGAAAGTTTTCTTATAAGCTTGTAAGGGAAGCTTCAAATATTTTATAACGGCGGAAAATAGCCGGACCCTCAGTATAAGTTAAAAAAACATTCTTACCTTAATTTTGTTGAAAAGGTTAAAAATTGACCTTGTTTGGAAAATGACAGAAATATTCCATTATAAAATTATTATAAAAATTAAAAAAGGGTATAAATGAATTTATACCATAGTCTTTAAAATAGTAAGAATGATTTAAAATACATTTTTAAGAAACATGGATGTGGATGATAAAGAGGTCCTAGTAGATAATCATGTTTAAACAACCTCGGATAACGAAGAGATTGTAGAATAACCCTTACCTTGTACTTTTACTTGGTTGGGGTAGGTTAACCTCCTATATAATGGTGAAATAATTGTTATTAAATTATACAAGAATCATATATATTAATATGATATCATATATGATCTTTTAACATTTATTTGTTAATAATATTTTAGAATTATCGTTGTTTCAGGTGTTAACTTACTCATTTTATTTTATATGTTTTGTTACATAAGCCGTGTTTGTCATGGATAGGTTGTATACTATTCATATCCATAATTATATCATGTCCTTAAACATTATTTTTAAATCATCAAATGATATTTATACTTGAATGGATACGATGGAGAATGATTCTCATCGCGTTCGTGGAGACGGTAGTCTGTACGTACGCACGAGCGACAATAAAATTCTTTTGATATTAATATATTAGATAATTGGATGTTATATCATATATACAGAATCATTATCATGTTATATTTATTATTTACATGAATTAAAAATCATTATTATACCCATCCAAATAATAATATATTGAATAACAATTACACCACGACGTGGAGACGGTAAGCCATACGTATGCACCTATGTTGACATGGCATTCAAAGGATGGATAAAATACTGAATATGGTTTTACCATGTTTATAATAATATTATATTATATAGGAGATACTGGATTCATTATTTTATAATGGTAATAACAAAGAAAGAATAAGTGGAAGAAGAAAGGAACTTGAAATGGGGTGGTGAAATCATTACCTATTCTTCGGGTACTTCCTTTTGATTTGATCAAAAGGGATCCCTAGGTTGGCTTTATGAATAAATTAATTCCTATAGGATGAATTGAGAGAAGTTGAGAGAGTATTTGGGCAGAGTTTGGCTGAGCCAAATGCCATTGAAGGTGTGAATTAATTAGAAGGGGGAGTGCCCTTTTATAAGAGGGGTGAGGGACACCTTTGGAAAAGCTAGAAATATTATTTTATAATAAATTCATATTCGGTTTCTAATGGATAAAAAGTGGATTATTTAAAGTTTAAGGTCGGGATGGGTCACAAAGCACTCAAAAAATATAATTTATACAGGTTTGGGTCATTATATTAACCTTATCGTTTAGTTTTAACTCTTAGTTAATTAGTCTGACACTTACCATGTCACATTGTATTTCTATATTATATAGTTAATAAACATACTATATACCTGTAAGAGACCCACAAGTGGTCCATTAATGATACACCTATCATTATATAAGTCTCTTGTCCAAACCTTATATTTTTAAGAATTGAATATCAATTAATAATATAATATTTTAAAAAAAAACTCTTTTATGTAAATTTTGACACTATTTGGAAAATTGATTTTTGTGAAAATTATAACAGAATGATTACTTCGAAAAACGTTAATTAAATAATTCATAACAAGTCATGTTAACCTATAAAGTTTTTTTAATTCATAAAAAGTATCAGATTATATTTATTTGGGTATTTATAATATCAATTATTTTAAATTTTCACTATTATGGTAATTACTGCATCATCATTGTGTCATAAATAAATTAAATTATTTAATGTCTAAAAATTATAAATAAAATATAATTATGTAGGAAATCTTTTTATATTTCTAATGAATTTTTATAATCGAATTTATATTATGTGTAACCATATATGAAAAATGTATTAGTAAATAAACTTTGATTTTAACTCATTTAACTCTTCTTTGAATTAAATAATAATAAATGTCCTAATCTAATCCAAGTGGACCTAAATGATAATATTTTATTCCTAAGGTTGTTTTTGGTCGAGATACACTGGTCCAATAGAATTAGAAAATGTGTTAGGATAATACTAATATCATTTTTACCCTTAATTACCCTATTTACATTTAACCGTGGTAAATAAAAGTAAAAAGTTACTATTCACTAAAAATTATTTTCATCTCATTGAACCACATTTTACTCATTGATATTAACCGTGTATCTCGGATTTTTGAAATTACACTCACAGAAGCTGTAAAATTATGTTTTATGAAAAATTCAGTTTTTTAACTACCACTTAGTGGTTTCACTATTAATCAAAAAATGAATGTTTCTAGAAAAATACCAAAAATTAGGCCTAGGATATTTTTGATATTATGAATTCAAAAATGATTTCTATTTTCCCAAATTCAAAAAATATCAGTTGCATTAATTAATTTAAAAATTATTTCCCGTCGTCAAAACAAATAGCGTGTTTTTAAGAGATAATAACTATCAAAAATTGACACTTATTTATGTCCGGTATAATTGTTAAATTATGTTCAATTACCAAAATTTTATTAAATTTATAAAATATATTATATATATACTTTAAAACCACTCAAATTCATAATTTATCAATATAAATTATTTTGATTACAAAAGTTGTTTTTAAATAAAATTTAGTAATTTTCACTATTCATCAAAATATAAATGTTATCCGAAAAGTTCCAAAATTTCACCATTGGCTAAATTCGATACCCCGAATACAAAAATGAAGCCCATTTTGAGAGATAAAATTTATAAAATTTTCAAAAGTAGGTATTACTATTCATAATGACTAGTTTGATTGGTTGTGGTGTGTGTTAGAACTCGAAGTTGCGTACAACACACACTACTGTATTATTCAAAGGAAAGCGTACCGTGGAAGCATGAGATGTTTCATTTCAAATTTTTGATGTCCCCGTTCTAAAACGTAAATTTATTTAGTCAAATTAAATATATAAAAGTTTAAAATATAGGATTTTAAAAGGGTTCACTATTAAAAGTTGGTAAAAGTGCAATACTGAAAGTGATTTTGTTCTTACATTATGTCTAAGAAACACATAATATGGATTCTAAAATTACAAGGATTATATAAATATTAAAATTTATTTAATATTATTCATAAGATCTTTTGAACGGACTATTTGGTAAGTCATGGTGTGCTTGAACTCGGTGTTGCGTGTAGTGAAAGTTATTGAAATATTTTGAAGAAGTAACACACTATGAAATCTTGGTGTGTTCCATTCTCCCATCCTTCCATAAATTGAATCCTCTCAATTTGAAATTGTTCATCGAAAATAACAAGTTGAATATAGAAAATATCTTTGTGAGAAAACACACATCCGAAATTGGGTTGATAAAATTTAGTCTTAATAAGAGGAAAAGCGAAATAAAAGGGTCACCACCAAATTATGATCTCTATTCTGAGAACATTGGTGGAAATTAGAGACATGTAATTGGAGGAAAAATGTAAATATTTATAGGTAGTGATTGAGGTCATCAATCACAAAAAAGTGTAAAATTGAGGGCCTTAAATTCATCAATCTATGATGATTTAAAATACCATCGGTTCATCAAAACATATGGTATTAGGATAACACATTTTCTTTTTATTTTAAGATCCCTTCACTAAAGTATAAGAAATAATTTCTTCATTGAATAAGACAAGAAGAAAAATATATAATTTACATGTAGACTCTCAACCTTTAACTATGTTCTACCACAAACCCATCTTTCACTCTGAAAGATAATAGAACGTAAAAATAATATTATAATTATCCTATTCGTATAGGGTTAAAAAATGAATTTATAATTCATCTAGCAGAACCATTAAAAAATGACATTATTCAAACTAGGACATCACGTGGATCAGTGGTAGGTGATACACCCTTTTCGCCCTTCAGTTGTGGGCTCAAGTCTCGCGGCCTTGCCTGACGCGACGGGTTGCCGCCCGACCTTCGTGTTTTCCTTTTATGGAAATCCAAAATAATACAAACTAGAACTATCCAAAATGCTTTAGTCCAAAATTTATATGGAAGGTAAACACAATGAAGATCCTTTTTTCCACATAATAACATGTGCTCACCTTCATCATGTATTCTTTTAAGACACTGCAACATCCTGAATTACCATAAAACATTATTGATTACATTCATAATCCATTATTCCTTAAAAAATAATAGATATACTCTTTCAATCCAAAAATGTTGTAAACCCAAACAATGATTGAATATACAAATCATTAATAAGTTTCAAGGTAGTCCATAATATCCAATATAATTTATCAAAATCAATCATGTATTATTCTAAAATCACTACCTCGGTATCAGAACCATATTATGGTTTATCTTTCTCTCAACCATATATTGTCCAAAAATTTAACCTGCTATTGAGTCACTTTTCTTTGTTCCACACAATCTCAAGTCCTTGATGAAATAGTACTGCAGTACAATCCTTATATACTCCATAATTATTATAACAAGTACATTTTTTATACAACATTCAAATAACATAATAAACATTATAACTCTAATCATTCCTCTTCATCTATGGTAGTATTATAACTTGATTACTATCCAATAACATCATTTGCGGCATAGTCTGATGACTGGGACATAGGTTCATGTACTGTCCAAACTCCTTGAAAATGCAGCATTGTACATTTGAAACCATTTTATTACCCTTACAGTCATGTACATTGTGCCCTTTTCCTCCATACTTATAACAAAATCACAATCCTTTCAGGAAAGTTCCAGGGTGTTTCTTTCCACAGTTATCACATATGGGAAAATTATTCTTTTCCCTCTTCCCTTTATCCATCATTCTCTCTTCCATCCTTTTCTTCTCTTGCTTTCCTTCAAAGCCATAGGACTCAGTAAACTCTTTATATATCTAATCAACACATGATATTATTTCTTAATATGATGATAATACATGCGAGACTATTTCTCTTATAAATTCTAGATTAAGACCATGAAAGATATGATCCTATTTTCTCTTTGGATCATGTGCATTGCTGGAGTTCTCATTCCTTCTACGGGGCACCATTTCTAACCAATGGCATACACTAGATTAGTGTATGAATAACAATACCTAATCCCAAACTTGAAAAACACATAACATAAATTAAATAGTTTATGGATATAATCCATAATCATAAAAATGTCTCCTTTGGGAATGTATACACTCCTAAACCCTTCATTATGGTTTGTAATGAAAATGAGAGTTATCCTAAGCATATCCCCTGGGAGTGTCGTAATCAATAGTGAAGCAAGGCCTATTGTCATGCACCAGTTCCCATTAGAGTCTACCTAAAAGAGGTGTTTTCAGGTTTTATCCCTAGGTACATCTGTTCTAGAGCCGCCTCTACCTTCTCGTATCCAGACAGGGAATTATTTCTCGAAAAACTCCCAAAATCTCTACAATACCTAAATTCTAGGATTTTCTTCTATACTAATCCTCAAAGTCCATCTTAAATCTATGTGCTCTAATCAGAGATTATCTAAATCTATCTTCCAAGGTCTGTACTAAACTTACTCTGATACCAACTATAACGCCCCGACCCCAGTTATCCAGAGTCGGTGCATTATAACATAACATTGGCATGATCACAAGAAAAATAAAATCTTGAAATACTGATTAGATTAGTAGCCTTGTAAACACTAGATATATTCATAAAGTTTTACATTACATCATAAAAATGAAAACTACAACAATATAGTCTCAATAGTCCACACACATATCCCCTCATACTTCCTTGTAGGTCATTCATAAATTAATTTTTCACATCCTTGGAAAAATAAAACATATAAAAGGGGTGAGCTCAAATGCCCAGTTAGGATAACAATATAGCGGAAACTTTCATTAATAAGAATAAAAATTTAAGCAAAATGTATAACTAAAACAAAAGCCTTTTAAACTTGAATTTCAACATAGTGCGGAAAAAATAAAATGAAATAATGCAATTTAATTATTCACATGGATATTTTACTAATCTAATAATCACATGAAATATCAATAACCACATTCATCATGATGGAATTCATAATTCTAGACTATCATAGCCACATATCCAAGGCCTCGTGCGAAGACAACAAATAAGATTTTTTCCAAGGCCTTATGCCAAGACACTAGTTTGTCTCATGAGACCTACCGATGCATCGAGGATTTATAGAGGGCTTCACTCGTCACATATTAAGTATAATTCATTCCTCATATGAACAAGTTTAAACATAACATAAACATTTGTATTAAAACTAGGATACGAAATTTCAATAATTTCTCCATAAACCATGAATGGTATAAAAATAACACATCCATAGTCAAAACAAACACAAAACCTTCAATACAATATGGATGTTTTGTATCATAACAAATCAACATCAAATAAGCTTAAAATCCATCAAAGGATGTTGACATATGAAATCAAAACTATTTGAGAGAAATATCCTTTTTTTAAATCATTTAAAAGTCACATAATTATAAAATAAAACATTTATTTTGAAAATTTTCTTATAATATTTTAAGGGAAGCTTAAAATATTTTATAACGGTGTAAAATAGCCGCACCCACCGTATAATTTAAAAAAACATTCTTATCTTAATTCCGTTGAAAAGGCTAAAAAGGACCTTGTTTGGAAAACGATAGAAATATTCCTTTATAAACTTATTTTAAAAAGTCAAAAAGGGTATATATGAATTTATAACAATGGAATTTAAAATATTAAGAATGATTTGAAATAGCTTTTTAAGAAACATGGATGTGGATGATAAAGAGGTCCTAGTAGATAATCACGTATAAACAACCTCAGATAATGAAGAGATTGTGAAATAACCCTTACCTTGTACTTTTACTTGGTTTGGGTAGGTCAACCTCCTTTATAATGGTGAAATAATTGTTATTAAATTATACAATAATCATATATATTAATATGATATCATATATGATCTTTTAACATTGCTCTGTTAATAATATTTTAGAATTATCGTTGTTTCGGGTGTTAACTTACTCGTTTTCTTTTATATGTTTTGTTACAGAAGCCGTGTTTTTCATGGATAGGTTGTATATTATTCATATCTAGAATGATATCAAGTCCTTAAAAATTATTTTGAAATCATCAAATGATAACTATACTTGAATGGAAATGATGGAGAATGATTCTCATCGCATTCGTGGAGACGGTAGTCCGTACGTACGCACGAGCGACAATATCATTATTTTGATATTAAAATAATATATAATTGGATGGTATATCAAATATAAAAAATCATTATCATGTTATATTCATTATTTACATTAATTAAAAATCATTATTATACCCATCCAAATAATAATATATTGAATGACAATTACACCACGACGTGGAGACAATAAGCCGTATGTACGCACGTATGGTGACATGTCATTCAAAGGATGGATAAAATACTGAATATGGTTGTACCATATTTATAATAATAATAAATTATATAGGAGATACTGGATTCATTAATTTAGAATGGGACTAACAAAGATAGAAGAAGTGGAAGAAGAAAGGAACTTGAAAAGGGGTGGTGAAATCATTACCTCTTCTTCGGGTTCTTCCTTTTTATTTGATCAAAAGGGCTCCGTAGGATGGATTTATGACTAAAGAAATTCATCTAGGATGATGTGAGGGAAGTTGAGAGAGTATTTGGGCAGAGTTTGGCCGATCCCAATGGCTTTGAAGGTGTGAATTAATGAGAAGGTGGAGTGCCCATTTATAAGAGGGGCGAGGGGAACATTTGGAAAAGCTAGAAATATTATTTTATAATAAATTGATATTCTGTTTCTAATTGCTAAAAAGTGTATTATATAAATTTTAAGGTGGGGATGGGTCAAACGCCACTCATCCAATTGAATTTAGATAGGTTTGTGTCATTATATTAACCTTATATTTTTGTTTTAACTCTTAGTTAATTAGTTTGACACTTACCATGTCACATTATATATTTTTTATTATATAGTTAATAAACATACACTATACCTCCAAGAGACCCTAAAGTGGTCCATTAATGATACAAATATCATGATATAAGTCTCTTGGCCGAACATTAGATTTTTATAAATTTAATATCAATTAATAATATAATATTTGTTTTAAAAACTCCTTTTTGGTCAATTTTGATAGTATTTGGAAAATTGATTTTTGTGAAACTCATAACAGAATGATTACTTCGAAAAAGTTAATTAAATCATTTCTAACATGTAATTTTAACCTATAAAATTAGTGTAATTCATAAAAAGTATCAAATTATAATCATTTGGCTATTTATAATATCAATTAATTTAATTTGTCACTATTATGGGAATTACTGCATCATCATTGTGTAATAAATAAATTATATTATTTAATGTCTAAAATTTATAAATAAAATATCATTATGTAGGAAATATTTTTATATTTATAATGAAAATTTATAATCTAATTTATCTAATGTATAAACCTATATTAAAAATGTTTTAGTAAATAAACTTTGTTTTTAACTCTTTTAACTCTTCTTTGAATTAAATAATAATAAATGTCCTAATCTAATCCAAGTGGACCTAAATGATAATATTTTATTCCTAAGGTTGTTTTTGGTAGAGGTAGACTTTTCCAACAGAATTAGTACATGTGTTAGGGTAATAATAATATCATTTTTACCATTAATTGCCTTATTTACTTTTAACCATGGTAAATAAAAGTAAAAAGTTACTATTCAACAAAAAATTATTTTCATCTCATTGAACTACATTTTACTCCTAGATATTAACTTTTTCTCTCGGATTTTCTAATTTCCACTCACAGAAGTGGTAAATTTATGTTTTATGATAAATTCAGTTTTTTAGCTACCACTTAGTGGTTCCACTATTCATCAAAAAATGAATGTTTCCAGAAAAATACCAAAAATTTGGCCTAAGCTATGTTTGATATTATTAATTCACAAATGATTACTATTTTACCAAATTCAAAACATATCAATTGCATTAATTAATTTAATAATTAATTCTCGTCGTCAAAACAAATAGCATGTTTTTAAGAGATTATAATTATCAAAAGATTAACACTTATTTATGTCCGGTTTAATTGTGAAATTATGTACAATGACCAAACCAATATTAAATGATAAAAATATATTATAAATATAATTTAAAACCACCCAAATTCATAATTTATCAATATAAATTATTTTGATTAAAAAACTTGTTTTTAATTAAAATTTAGTAATTTTCACTATTCATCAAAATATAAATGTTATCCGAAAAGTTCCAAAATTTCACCTTAGGCTAAATTCGATACTCCGAATACAAAAATGAATTCCATATTGAGAGATAAAATTTATAAAATTTCAAAAAGTAGGCATTAGTATTCATAACGGCTAGTTTGATTGGTTGTGGTGTGTGTTAGAACTCGAAGTTGCGTACCACACACACTATTGTATTATTCAAAGTAAAGCGTACTATGGAAGATTGGGATGTTTCATTGTAAAATTTTAATTTCCCCTTTCTAAAAAGTAAATTTATTTAGTCAAATTGAATATATAAGAGTTTAAAATATTTGATTTAAAAACAGCTCACTATTAAAAGTTGGTAAAAGTGAAATACTGAAAATGAATTTGTTCTTACATTATGTATAAGAAACTCATAATATGGATTCCAATATTATAAGGATTATATAAAGTTTAAAATTTAGTTAATACTATTCATAACCTCTTTTGAACGGCATGTTTGGTAAGTCATGGTGCGCTTGAACTCGGTGTTGCGTGTAATGCAAGTTATTGAATTATTTTGAAGAAATAACACAATATTAAATCTTGGGGTGTTACAATTAAATATAATTAATTGAAAATATTAAACAAAATATATAGATATCAATCTAAAATTTTTACCATATGAGTAATATCTGAATGATCTGGAAATGAAAAAAGAATAACTTATAAATGAATTAGGAAGTATATTATAATCAATGTTTTCCAATGAATAATATATAATTTTATTTCTCAGATACATAGAAAATATTTTAATATGAATTGAAATACAAATTTCTTCTAGGAATTTACTTTCCAAAGACATTTATGTATAAAATAAAAACATAAATTTTATGAAAAAACACTTAGAAATTGATAATATTGTCAAAAATAAATTTTGATATAATCATTATGTTAGCTCAAATCAAAGTAAGGGTTACAATATGTCCATTCATAAAAACTTGTTTAAAAAAATCAAAAACTTCTCCAACGAGGTTTTTAATGAATATATCAAATATTTTTGATCTCTTCTTATGTAATCAATAAATACACATCCTTTTCAAAAGTGATCACTAAGGGAATTTTTTTAAGGTCAATTATCTTAATACATTATCATTAAATGAGATTCCAATAGGTTAAAATTTCAAATGTAATTGTATACTTGATTTGAATAAGACATATATAAGTCTATAATATTGATGATTGTTTTCTGTCCAAATAATTTCGGTGCAACAACATCCCATCGACAATTCATACACTTTGGTTCTAGAAGGGGAATTTGGTTTTTCTTATTTTGACTCTAATAATCTATGGTATTTTTATGTAATTGATAACAACCAATTTTAATTTCTATATCATGTTGGAATCTTTTAAAAATAGTGTATGAATTAATTTCAAGTTCAATAAATGTTATTTTTAAATTGAAAATATCTGGTTAATTCATGCCTTTAAGATATTTTATTTTTATTTATTTAATATTATTCATTATTATTATCTTGAAAATTAATGGGGAGACAAACATCAATCATATTGTCTCGAAGAATCATAGTAAGGTGACAAACTAAATTAATACCATTTTAAATTCTATTATCCATAATTTTATAGCCTTTATTCAATTTTAACTAGAATAAATATCTTATAATAGTATTAATCTCTTAAATAAATCCATTCCATTATCATAGAAAATCTCTTATAGTAATTTCTTACTACATAGACATATTTTAGCCCCATTCAGATTAATTTGAAAACAATGTAAAAAAATTAACATACCCAAAAAAATATTTCAAATTAATTACTCATTATATTTTAAAATTAATTAAAAAGTGAATACTTATTTCATCGACATACCATATCAATAATATAAATTCAGAAAAATATAAAGCCTTTTATTTTAAAAAAAAGTTAAAATTAATATTTTACAATTTTTAGTTCATCTTCTAAGAGATATTTTTTTATCTTATTTTACCAATGTGAATAAAAATTATCTTTGAAAAAAAGAGAGTTAAATTAATTGGAATACATTATTTGGATATCTTAATTCTAAATACTTTGTAATATTTAGAGATAATACCTATTAAAATTAAAACCATTTTTTAATAAAGTCGTAATAATGATTTGAAATGTATTGAAATTAAGATTAATGTAAAATTAAATATGATTCCAATGGAATCAATCGATGTGATGAGATGAAGTGTCTCACTATAAACAATTACTTTTTTGTGTTTATATCATTTTTTGAAAAGTAAATACTTATTCCCAAAATTATTCCTTGTTCATTAAGATAATTCTTATAATCACATTTATTACTAATATTGTAATAATCAACGGGCCTTTTAAAAACTTAACAAAAATAGGTTTTTGTTAATTATATTAGCTCCTCATTAATTGAAAGTCCCATATTATTATAATTAATGGAATCCGTAGTATTGTTTTGCTTTAGGAGTGAAACAAATATATATGTCCAACCTCATTTAAAATTTACCTACTAGTATGAGTACCATTCTATAAAACAATGATGAAATTATCAAAAAGATGGTATTTTTATTTAATCCAATAATTTATTAATGGACTTGAATCATTATTATGATGAATAAGAATAGTTATTAGGGTATGTAAAAAGGGGAATAAAATTTAAAGGATTACTTTTCAAAAACTAATGATGTCTTAAAGAAGAATCAAATTTTAATTAAAAAATGTAATAATTATTTTTTAATAATGAAAACTTTTAAATGAAGATATTTCACTTAAAAGGAAAAATTATTGTAATAATGTGTTCATGAACAAATAAAAAGATTTATAGTCTAGTATTTCACATCCTCGGTTATATTGGAGTCAAGGTTAAGGGTTATTTAAGTATAATAAAATTAAATATATCAAATACAACATCTAAAATGAAAGTAAAAGTTGAAGAATAAGTTTGATTCTATTATATAAAATTGTGGAATGTGTGATCAATCTGAATATAGCATAAAAACATTCTTACATTACTATTGAAGAATCTGAAAAAAAATATAATTTCATATTATTCAAGTCGAATAAAAATCAAGGACATGTGATAGTGGTTGAGGTTTCATACAAAGATGGAGAAGGTCAAAATCTGTATATACAAGAAATATCCTTATCATCACACGTTACATGTAACAATAATCTCATAAAAGTAATCTTATATTATGATAGAGGATATATTACTTTCAAAAGTGATAGATCACAAATTGGATAGTTTATTTAATGGATATTTTATGAAACTTTCATTATAAATTTCTTGTTTTGAGAAAGATTCAATATATTCAAGATTTACAATGGTAATAAAACATTATTCAGGAAAATAGATTAGGAATATTTAATTTGGAATATGAGGATTTTATCTTTTTAAACAAATTGCATGACAAAGCTAATAAAATATGAATATATGAAGATTCAAAAAAAATATTAATTGTAAAATAAAAAATATTTATGACCACTTTTATAATAGAAAAATGTTAACAGTGGTTTCATAGTGATAGATATAAATACCTTAAAAATTATTACGTTTATACATGTAGATGTGTTTTGAATAATGTGATTGAAATCAACCAAAAAGGTAAGTATTTCATGATATTTTTAATTTATTTAGACATATTCTCTATGTATACTTTATATTTATTAAATCATAAACTCTTGATCTGTTAAATTTCTTTTTTGGGTGTTATATAAGATAAATGATATGTGATATAAAAATATATCAATTGAATAATTTATATATATATAATAATGTTTAATTCAAGACATATCTCTAAAAATAAGTCAAATGTTATTAATATACCTTCCCATAAAACCCCAAAAAATCGACTATCCACATGAAATAAAATAATTTTGGTTTATATTGAGATAACCATGTTATCATTTCATGTAACCTCAAAGTAATTTTGGTGGCAATATAGTATTTAAACTATCTATATATTCAATCAATTCATACTCTAAAATATTTTAATAAACATACCTTATGATATGTGTTTTGGTAAGAGGATGAACTTTAGTATGATGAAATTATTTGAAATCATATTTTTCAAATATATTAATGTAATTTTATAGGGAAACCTTTATAATAGATTTGTTTAGGCTATATTTATTTCATATACCCTTAGTATAATAATTTGCATGCTTTACCAAATAAAATGAAAAATATTATTGTTACATTTTATGTAATGAAAATGGTAAATTAAAAAGAATCCAATATTATTTCCTATTGATGACAATATTAAGGAAACACTTTGAGATAATATTGGATATTATGGGAGTGATGTGAATTCATTAAGAGTTTTTTATATTTAATATGTTCTTTTTGATATTTTTAGAAATGAATAGATTCTGAAAAAAAAAGAATAACTATGAACACAGGATTTGGGAATTATTAGTATACTAAGAACATTTTTAGAGATTATAGATTGTGTTTTGAAAGATGAAGGCATATTGGGTTTCTAATAATAACGTCTTTTTTATAATATAGATAAAAGTGTATTGAAAATGATTTGTAAGATGAGGAATAGATATCAACGATGGAAGAATACCTAAATCAAATTGAGGACACATGGGAAAATGTTTCATGCCCAACAGACCATAATGTGATTGGGATAATGTTGGCATTCAGAAATATACTCTATGAGAAATGATATGATGTATATAATTGGGGTCATAAATTTTGTAAATGAAACTCTAAAATTACACATTTAGAATTTTACAGTTATTTAAACTTGTTACAAGGAATTAAATTATAAGGAAATTTATTATGAAATGTTTTAGGTTGAATTTGTTGGAAATCTGTTTAGGTCTGTGTTATATGGTTAAGAAGGAGATAATATGCAAGTCTATTTCTATAACCAGATGGACATGGTGGAGCAGTGTATCGAAATTATAGATTTTCAGAATTAGATAAGTTATATGAAAAAAAATCTAGAAAATCAATTATAGAGAGACAGATGAATTTTATAAGTTTTAATTTAGATGTTACATAATATGTTGTAAAAATTCATTAGGGTAACATTTTGTATATTTATAACAGTATGTAAGGATAAATCATTTATTTTATAAATGAGTTTAATTTAAAATGGAGAATTGAGTAGAGGTAGTTTCACTTTATTTGCGGGCATACATGGATGGAAAATCAACTAAAATGTCCATAAGGTGGTGGAACTGGTTTCACTATATCATACCTTCATTTGATATTAGTGAATTTCCATTTGGGTAAAAATTGTTCAATAATTTATATATCTTATAATAACCTAATAATGAGTTGAAACTTTCCCCTGTGGATTAAGGATTCATCCAAACCATATAAAATAGTTGTTTTATTCGTTAATTTTATTTCCTTATAATTTTATATTTGTATTTCATGTTTGGTGTGTATATGAGTACATTGATAAGTGTTTGGGGTTATTTTTCTACGTAGTTCTATATTCAACAATGATGCAATTTCATTATGATTTCTAGAGTTCACAAAATGTCTTCAAATTATTGAGGTATCTAGAAATTTCTTATGGAACAGAGGATCTAAACCCAACAAGTGGTATCATAGCTCAGTTTTAAGGTTTTTTATTACCAATCCCTAGTCAATGTATTTTTTCCATTTAGTTCAATATATTTTTTCTGCCATTATTCTTGTAAGAAAATTCTAAAAATATATTCAAGATCCCTCATATGATTTCTATATTCAGTCAAATTTCATTGATTATAGAAGGATACTGTGGGATAAGGTCAAATTCTATGTTTATATGTTTGGAGGGATGAGTTTTAGATTCCATAAAATACTAATAAAGGAATTTAATTTATATAAGGATTTTTATATTCTATTAATCTTAATCAAACCAAATGTTTTGGAAAGGATAGATAAGAAATAATTGGAGTTAATTTGTATTTTTCTTGTTTATAACATTTTCAACATAAATAATAGGAATATAGCATTAGAATTTATAATTAATCATACTGATATGTCGAAGAATCCTACTATAGTGAATAGATTTAATCTATTGTGGAGCCTATTAAGAGTGAAAATATCATAATTAAATCCAATGAATAATCATGTTTATCGCCTCATCATTTTGTGAAGTAGGAGTAAACTATTAGTATTGAAGTCTATATATAACATGTGTTATTTACTATTACATTCATTAATAGTAGAATCATATGATTTGATGGTTACTATGGTTTTTATATCTAGTTTTAATGGAGATATAATGTTTGCGGTTGTAAATAATATAATTATAAATTGGGATATTGGGGTGAATGTGTTCCAAAATTCCTCGAGAAATGTTGTCTGCATGAATGGTTCAGTTATGTTATTACATATAAAGTTAAATGGAAGGGTAATGGTAGAAGATGTATAAGTCTGAGTAGTTTGGATGTATTTTGTACCATATGTTATTATTATGGAAATAGTATCAACATAAATAAATATAGTAATGATTCATAAGGTATACTTTCAGAAGTTTATATGAAATTAAAATTTCAGAATATATGAGAGATTTGTTACTAAGTGTTGTTTTTCAAATTGATTCATGGATCATTGACTCTTGAGAATTTTTCTAATATACATATAATAGTATGATTATTTATAAATTTATTTTTAATATATTTAATGTGGTATATATCGTGCATGATAAAACTCTCAAGATAGTGGTAAATGATGGTGTTTATGTCAAGGTATAAAAAAAATATTGATGGAATATTATTGAGTATAGAACATACTATGGTTAATGTTGAATTTAAATTCACTAGTATAATTATACAATTATAGTTTTTCTTAATCATTTAGGGATATATGATAGAATGTTAGATGGGTTTATACAGTAAAAAAACATATGGAAATATGAAACATTATATCTGATGGTTGTTTTCAAAGGAGCATTGCATTTCATGAAAATAAATTTATACAATTATATGTAATGAATTAATGGTATGTTAAGTCTAATAGTGGTGAATAGTTTAGCAGAAAAATTAATATAACTGATCGAATGCCTATAGTACAATCCACATTATGAATGAAACTATTGGAAGTGGTGTGAGGTATCGTTATAGTAGGAATAAATTGTTCTAAATTATTAGAAGATAGATATTTTTCATATGGTTGTCTAGGGGTTGGATATAGTTAGTTATCACCAATGTTCAATAAACTATGTTTCCTTTATCATTGAGTCCACATAGAATTTTTGTAATCACATTCTCAATAAACCAAAATTAATTATTTAATATTGATGGAAAAATATTCCATAATGAGATTCAAGGAGGTATAAAGTGATTGATACCCATGTAATCATCTCTTATTATTTTCATACAACATGGAGATAAAAACATTAAACCTGAGTAAACAGTAAGATCATTTGCAGGTCACCATTTAGAAAAATACCTTTCTATTAACCATTATCATACCTATATAAGTAAGTAATTTCCACTTGTGTAATAATAAGGTACATGGAATATATGATCTAGTAAATAATGTACCAATGAGTTATTGAAAGACCATAAAATATTTCTGCACCAAAAAAACAAATTTTTCCCCTAATCTATCTCCATGTTATAATGCTTTTATAAGGAAATACCACAAAAAATTCCCTAGATACTATTGTTATAGAATCCCCTAGTATATATAACATAATATAGGAAATAAACATTGAAACCTATTTTTCATGAACATAACCATATTATCTTATAACTCTTTACTCACAATAATCATCGGTGTTAAGTTTCATGCCACTATGAGGGATACTCCAAAACAACTTTTGTTCTTGGGCCTCTTTTATGGACCTCTATAGACCCATTATAGCTTGAGAAATGATATACCTATGAGGGTAACACCTGTATTCCCACACTTTGATTTTGTATATGTGCTTTGATATGAGATACCTCACCTCCAACTTCACATAATAATCATTCTATCATTGAATATTCATTCTAATATCCTTTTGTGAATATAAAATTCACCAAAAAACCTAAATTCATATCCATGCTTTTACATTTGGTTTCAACTATCTCAATAAAATTATTATGAAATTTTATATTGATTAAGGAATTAATGGTTACCCCTATAATATCCACATTGATGAATCACATGGTAGTTTTTAAAATGAACCACATATAATACTCTTCAAACAATAAAAAAGATGGAGATTTAAATATTTATGAAACAAATTATTATCAATTTGAGGGGAGTTGATCACTTTCCATTAGAACATACAATTAATAGAGATGGAAATGTTATTAATCATCCAAATTATGAATGTTTTTTTCATTGGTATATCCATTCACTAGAGCTATCTTACAAAGAAATATTTTTCTTATTATTCATGAAAATTATTTTGGAAATATGAGATGCTTAAAGAATAGCTATATATCATGTAGGAACTCTGATCTGATTTTTATAATTCTGAATTCTATTAAATATGGACCTTTAATAGATATATTAGACCATATTAATACACCTATGATATTACCTTGACTCAAAGAAAATAAGATCAGATACCGAACACCGTAGAAAAATTAGGGTACTCTTCGACTAGTTATCCCTTTATAATCTAATATCATCATGCCCATAGTAAAATGTTTCAAGAACCATAATTTGAAAGAGTTACTTGGTGGAAAATGAGACTATAAGAAAAGTTAAATATTTATTTCTCACAATAATGGTTAATATCTAAGAAGATAATTCTAGAGGTTCTACAAGAAGATGAGTATATGGTTTGAGATGACCCAATAAGGAACTTTGGATGAAAATAATCACATATAGAGGATGAATCAAAATTTAGTGGATAATACAAGGAGAATATTTATACATAATGGTTTCCCAAATGTGTATTGTGATGTTTGTAAGAATTATTTTTCCTTCTCAGTGAATAGACATCCTTCACCTTTGATGTTATAAGAACTTGTAGAGTTATTTTATAATAAAAGGAAATTTATATTTTCATTTCTCAAATTATTTAGTTCACTCTATTATATACATATTTATAGTATAGAATTTGACATGTTTCAGGATATTTTTTTAGTGTGTTTCAATTTATGTTATAGAGATTAGTACTTTGGATTTAAACTCATAGTTAAGAACTTATACATTTTTTTTGAATCTATAATGTTATTACCAATAAATAGATCAC
This sequence comes from Viscum album, assembly GCA_963277665.1. NCBI lineage: Eukaryota > Viridiplantae > Streptophyta > Magnoliopsida > Santalales > Viscaceae > Viscum > Viscum album. The sequence goes on from OY728131.1 coordinate 37,083,447, forward strand.
ATGGAACTATTTTAACTTATTATATATTGTAGAAGGAAAAAAATAACCAATATGTATTATATTTTTGTAATTTAATTGTTAAAGATACAGTTGTTCAAAAAAATTATGGTAGAAAATTATAGATGCAATATACTGTCTGAATGAACATTTAGATGAAATCCATGTTTTGATGCTTCTTTTAGGTCTAGAAGTACTATAATGATTGCAATCCATAAAATATTAGGGAAAATCATTGAATGTGTAATTTTTAGAATATGTAGATTTATAAGGAGATGATCCAATGTATTAGTTGGGGAGGTCCACCAAATAAAAAATAATGTTTAGAGTAAAAAATATGCATGCACTACTTTCTTCTCATAAAATATGTTGAGCTACAAACTATAGAATAGGTTATAATTATATGTACCTCGAATAATTTAGAGTCATCTATAAATAAAAAAATTAATTCCCTAAATGTTTATAGTATGTTGGAGATAATAAAATGACCTATTAATAGGATAATACTTCAAAACTAGTGGTCTTATCTACTGAAGGAATATGTGGGTGTTTGATTCAAGTATAAAGAAATATCTTTTCTGAATGGATTTCAAAATTGATGTTTCATACATTTTTATATATTATCACATGTTTTTAATAACATAATTAATTATAAAAAAATTATAATTATTATTGTGGAAGGTTTACATCTTGATTATATAGTTATTTTAAACACAATACTTCATTTAGTCTTGAAGAAAGGGATTTATATAGAGTATCCAAAGGCTTTTAGGGATAAATGAAATGAGAGTCTTCTATGCAAGATAATATTGATACTATTTGGGATACACCAAAAACTGAGGTAATTTAACTATATCTCCAATACCCATATGGTTTAATATATATTCTTCCATGGAAATATATATAATTGTTTTTATAGAAATAATTACAGGGACGTGAGTTTCATCATTTTACTTCTCTAGGTGTATGTGATGATTTTTTAGAAACCTGTAAATGAATGAATTGATGAGTTCAAATATAAACTATCTATATGCCACAAGAAAAAATATCATTGTCCTAAAAAATTGATTTTTGGTATATAGGTTATAGGGGATTAAAAATACAGAACATTGTTTCTGAATATTTTTTACTACATTTGAAAGAGGGTGGAATTCTATGGAATTAGTGAGAAAAAACTATTTACCAATTTACTAGTTAGAAATATTATGATAATTATGGATAAGAGACCAAAAAATGAATTAGAGGATAATATAATGAAAAAGGATACGTTTTTACTAATATTTAGAAGCAAGATTTTTGACACGGTTTATATATATATTAACATTAAATATGCATTCGGTGTTGTTAGAAGGGTCATGGATAATCCTAACATACTACATTAGGGAGAAACGAATTGGCTAATTTGGAATATCAATGGTTATAAAAATATATCCATATTCCAGAATATATGTACCTCTATAGAGGATTATATATTAATACTTTAGGGGTGATAAAGATATTTAGAGTAGAACTATATGATATGTGTTATTTTATGAATCTACAAATATGAGTTTTATATGAAATCATTAATCGGTAGTGTCACATTCAACTATATATATGAAATTTGTTGAACATATGGAATTTGGAAAAGTGTTTATTTTAATGAAATGGATTTTGTATGATATCAAAAGAAGTAAGGAGGTTAATAATTTTTTCATTGAAATAATAAACATTGATCCAATTAGACTATAATCCTAGAATTGACACCAATATAAGGAAATGTTTTTCAATGTATCAATTAATATACATGTTCATAAAGGATAAAGTACTGAATCTACATAATATTGATGGATTTTTGAATCCTAAAAATTTTATGACCAAAGTTATAGTCAAATATACAATTTAGTGGTTCAAAACAATAGTTTGTTTGGAATGTCTGCATGGGTGTTAGTAAAACCATTCAGCTAGAATGGATGTTTTGGAGAAAAATGGATTTGTGGATACTAATAAAAGATTGTATGGTGATGAAAAAAAATGATTCCAAATTTATAGATTATTATTTTTGATATATTTTGAAACAAATTTCTATATAATTTGTATAAATTTTGGAATTAATGAATCTAAAGTCTAAATTCTAAAACTGGATGAAGATGGTGGATCAATGATACAAATTTCTAGAAGATCAGAAGAAGAGTAATCAGAATAAATAGTGAAGAGTCAGGAATGTTGATGTATGGATACAGAAAGGGATTTCATAAGAATAAATAATAATGTAATGTAATATTTTATTAAAATGATATTTTTTTTTACAATTTCTTTAGTTGTTTTTTTATAATGAACATAATCAGTGTGCAAGTGAGTAATATATTCAATAGAAAATTCAGTTGAGATAGTGTCACTCCCTTAGTGTTAATACATTAGAGGATGATCACCAATTACATATGAATTGTGATGGAACCATAGGGACAAGATGGTACCTACAAAAAATAATCACAAATGGTAATTTGATAAATTTTATTTGACATTGTAATCGTCTTTAACTAAATTAATTTAATGTTCATAGCAATATCCCACCCCAATTAGTAGGTCTTCATCATAAATGTGTAAAATAATTGTGTTTTTTTTGTTTATTTTATTTTATTATCAGTGTTTTCTAAAAGTTCTTGACTGATGTCAATGTTAGTGTTATACTTCATTGTTGTGGTGATGTTCTTTCTTACTTCATATCATATCATTGATGTAATTTTGTTTTTATTTCATGTTTTCCATAAGTTTAATCTTCATTATGAAGATTCAAGATAGAGATTCTAGATATTATGTTATAATCCTTGTAAAATGTAGCAACAGAATAATAATGTTTTCTATTTGTAATTAAAGTCATAACTATTATATAGTAAACTGATGATAATGTTTTACATTTAACAAATAAAAATTCTTATACTTAACAATGATGGTTCCATAGTTTTTAAGATGAATAAATAATTATATGAGCTCACGAAATCTCCCCTAGAAAGGTAAAAATCATTAAAATAGATTTAAAAATAATAAAACGCTTAAAAGGAAATGTTAATTCAAATATCTATTGAAAATTTGATGATAAAAACACATGTATTGTTAATATTTATGTTAGTGACATTATTTTTAAAATAATCATAGAGAACAATTATGAGTTTTTTCTACCCAAATGAAGAAAAAACTTTAGATTTTAATATTTTGGGAAATTAAATTATCCCTAGTTTTTAAGTATGAAAAAATAGTTTTTAAAATATTTATCTCATAAATGATGTATAATTTTGTGTTATGAAATAATTTATGAATGTATGAATCAATAGTATTATATAATCTTATCAAATGTTATAATATGTTTTTAAAAAAGTATTAAGGATTAATTATGGATAAAATGGATTTTTAAAGAATTATGGGTAGCCTAATTTACTTGAATGATTTAATACTAAACATTATTTTTCTTGTTAATTTATGTGCATGACTCAAACACAATCCTAGGGTGTTTTATTTAGAAGAAATAAAATGGGTATTGTACTTCATCAATGAGACTTTAAATATGGGATTTAGATATGATATTGGATCATTGCTTCATAATTCTAGATATTCTCATGTTTATTATGATGATGAAATTGGTTTTTTAAAATGTAATTTTATATTAATATTAATTATTATAGAATGTTTAATTTATTTTTACTCTAATAATAATTTTTTTACATTTAGATCAGTAAAAACATAATATGTTACAACATCATAATTATAAAAACATTTATATGGTAGAAATAAAATGTTGAACACATGATGGGGGATATTTTATACGCATTGATGATTTGGTGTGAAAACCAAAAAAATCAAACTATCAACAAATCCAAAGGGTGTTTCCAACCCCCACTTACTGTTGACAAGCACCCTAGCATTGAACAACAAAATTTAGGGAATGGCTTCTCCTAACCTGAAAAACCACATGGAATATATATATATATAGAATGAGACAATGAAAGACTAACAAATATATATGTCATTACTATAAGAAATAAATATAAATAGAACAACTGAAATTTTAAATAAAATTCCAAAAGGGAAGCTTATATTTCTGTAATGGTCTAATCTATCAACTACTCCAATCAATGCTATAGACAAACTCCCATCATCTCACCACCAGCTACCCAATCAGCAGACGTGAACCTTGTCACATTACTATAGAACCATGCATTTCCCTGCATTGGAAGACTAAAAAAGGTCTATTATCTTCTAAAGAGGGGCACAAGGTGTGATCTAATAGGTTTAGTAGGATCCCACCAAAGTGTTCCACAACAAGTCTTTGTATAAAAATTATGTATTCTCATTTTAAAACAAAACATGATATGACATGCAGTAAAGTAGTTTTATAGAAAACATGGTAAATACTTCCCTTATGAATTGTTTTAAAAAAAATTATATTAGTTTCATATCATAATTTTCCATATCACTTTTTAAAAGCATAAACATGCATATCAGGGCTAACTAAAAATACAAGAAATAAAAAATAGAAGCATTTGTATCACAACACCATGGAATACTATAGAACCAATCCGTAGATAACTCAAACCAAAAAAATAAAATTCAAAATTCTAATCCTAGACCAATGGTACTAAGAAGAAGAGTAATACCCCATGATTAATCCTCCCAAAATATTAATTTTGGTCCCCTAGAACAATAGACTTGGAAATAGTGGAAATCCCAATGACCAACATCCTTGATAATCAAAAAACAATACACTATGAACTTAAGCTAAACCTTAAACCAAAGTATCCAAGATAACCCATGTTTTCTTTTTCAAAATTCATTTCAATGCTTTGAAAACCATTCAAAATGTTTTCACAATCCCTTTATCCGAATCTGGTGAAAACCAATTTATCTTTTAAAAACCCTTTTCAATAGAAACAAACAATCATGCTAAATTCGTAAATAAAGTTATAATGAAAATAAAATTAAGCTCATTATAATAGGCTATAAATGGAAGCACTTACCTCAAAGTTTAGGTCAAACATGCCCACAGTGTAATCCAAGATCAAAAAAACCCAACAACATCAATAAAGTCCCAAGAAACAAATACCCATATCTTAGGATTTATCTAAATTTAAAGACAGGAGGTTGGTGGAAGAGAGGAAACCCACATACCATAAAGACAAACACCCATCGTTCCAGGACCAATGAAGGAAAATGCCTTCTAAATGAGATCTCATAGAAAATATCAATGAAGTAAACAAGGATCATCCAAAAAAATCAGTGGATCTAGAAATGCAATGTTAGGGTGCTACCACAATCAACGAAAAAAATGAACAAGAAAGAACACTTACATAGAGAGATGCATCATAGATGCGATAAAGATTCAAAGCCATTCAGATATATCCAAAAAGAGGGGCACCTCTAAAAATCCCCTTAGTAGAGTTCTTATTTACAATAAAATAGGTCTGGAGAGAATTGATAGTGAAAAAAAACCAAATGTGTGACTTTTAAATAGGTGTGGGCCAGGTACTAACGTGTATCCCAAGGTCTCGACATACTGGAAACACTGGATAAGTAATGTCAAAAACACATTTCCTCGGATGATAAATCTAATATTTAAACCCTATACAATGTGTACCTTAGGTACACAATGTGTACTTATTCACCACATCTAGTAAACGACATGTACCTTAGGTACACGACATATACCTATGCTGCAAACTCTAGAAATTTCATAAAACCACTCTTAAGGACATTAAACAAAAAGGGAACTAAGTAAATGAGGAAAACATACCCGATTAATGTAAAATGATGTTACAAACTATCCAATATACAGATTTACTATCCCTATAACGTCATGTGGAAGATATAATCAATAGAAAAAAATGAATCCACTACTCCCTCATCAATGGCATGTGTTCCATAGTCTCATAAGAATCAGATTCTTGTTTCTATAGAACACTAACCAATGGAATCAAATTCCCATGAAAGACTTTTTTTTGAGAGTCAATGATCATAAATGGGTTCTCCATGATAGAAGCATATGGCTCTAACTCAATTTCTTCCCAACTCAAAATATGAGTGGGGTCAGGGTGATACTTCCTGAGGTGAGATATTTGGAAAATATCCTGAATTCCCATCAACCGAGCTGGAAATTCTAACTAATAAGAAACCTTCCTGAGCCATTCAGTGATCTCAAATGGTCCAATATATCTCAGATCCAACATTTGTTATTTTCCAAGCAGGCGGTGACCCAAATGAGGAGAAAAATAAAAAAATCCAATCATCAATATAAAACTACAAAGGATGACACTACCAATATTCATATGAATTCTATCAAATATAGGATATAACCTGTCATCGTTGCACATCCTGATTTTTCACTGATATCCCCCAGAAACAGACTACGTCTAACCAAAGCTACATCACCCACCTCTTCACAATAATGAGGTGACATGCATGGGTTACCATACTGTTGGGAAAAAATCCCTCAAGGTAACATTGAAGTATTTTTGAGTTGGTTGTGTTTGTTGACAATGCTGGTTTTCATGGATATTTATCGAGTTCCCGAGAATTTTTTGACAATCCTTGTTGACAATGAACGATGACAAAGGAAAGGACGATCTGGAGGTGGTACAAAAGAGCAGTACAAGGTGGCGCTGTTTCCCAGTGTTTGCCAAATTTTTGGGGTCCAAAATTTGGAGTTTGGTGAGCATCGCGAAAATAGGATTTCCATGAAGATCATATTTTAATATGGCAAAGGAGTGAATTTCGCGAAGATAGGATTCATGGTTTAGAAATCGCGAAGACCAGAAGAATGGAGGCGGTGATGCTTCGCGATTATGTCAAGATTCGCGAACGGCAGAGGCTGAAGCGCATCGCGGCGGTGAAGGTATTTGCGAGGGAGCTTCTCGGAGAAGGCGCGAAGGAATTTTGGGTTTCGCGAGGAAGCTTCGCGGAGAAGTCGTGAAGGTATGTTGATGGCGATTCTTCGCGACTACGTCAAGCTTCGCAAATGGAAAAGTGCCATGGTGCTTCGTGATTTGGACAGAATTCCGGCGGAAACTTTGGAGCTTTGCGATATGAGATGACGTGGCGTTGACTTCGTGAGGAAGGGATGAGGGTCGGTGGAATCGCCTATAATTAGAGGTCGACCCCCACGAGAGAAGTAGAGAGAATTTTCAGAGAAGATCATTTCCTCACGTTTTGCGAAGGTAGTTCGCGGAGCCAGTGTGCTTCGTGAAAGAGGAGCTTCGCGGATGATATTGTAGCTCCGCGAAAGTTGTGTGCTCCGTGCTGGCTCAGTGTGCTTCGCGAGAGAATTTGCTTTGCAACGAGTTGAGCTTCGCGGGAGTTCGTCGCGAGGGGGCTTCGCGAGAGAGCTTCGCGAAAAGGCAGGTGCTTCGCGAAGGCTTGTTTGAGCTTCGCAAAATTGGGAGCTTCGCGAAGTAGGTTGCTTTGCGAAGGTAGTTTCCAAAGGTAGTTTCCCAGTGGTCAGAGGCAAAGTGCTATTCATCAGTGGATGAAAGTCGGACTTCAAAAGAGCATCTATCAACAGTTGAAGATGCATTATTTCATGCAAATGAAGAGACCTACAAGTCTATAAACTGTGAGTGAATCCCTTCACAGAGCAGTGAGCTTAGGAAGAGGAAGAAGGTGATCCTCTCCATCGGTAGTGAGCCAGAGAGAGAGAAACAGGGAGTGACCCTTGGGAAAACAGTGATCTGACCCTAAACATTGTAAAGGCAGTGAGCCTGGGCATAGAAGTGATCTAGCCCAAACATTGTAATCCACAGCTAGTGATGTTTAGTGGAATTGGTACCACCGGCAACCTGTCGGCGTATGCCCCTTGGACATAGCCCAGTGAGGGTGAACCAAGTAAAAATCTCTGCGTATGCCTGCTAATTTGCATGCATTGCATTTAAATCATCATCATCAGATAAAGGAGAATGTAAGTGATCATAACATACACACAAGTGCAAAAAAAGTGACCCTTGTAACAAAGAGGTCAAGATCCAGCGGGGCAGGAAGAAATTTGAAAAAGAATATCCATACCCTGATTCACCCCCCCTCTCAGGGTATATAGGCCCCTATTGGTCCTAACAATTGGTATCATCGGGATAGGTTGCTTTTATCAGATTTGTTTGTTCCGACATGGTGTAGTCGATCTGTGTGTTTAAAGAATCAGTCTGACCTTATCCCAGTGAGCCATGGAAAAGGGGAAAACATCAAAGAAGAAGCATAAGTCAGGTGGTAATCCTCGGTGTGGAAGTATGTATGGAAAAAGTGTGATTCAATTAAAAGAATCAAATAGTTTACTGAAGGAAGGTATGGATGAATCTGACAGGGAAAAGATTGATCCACTCAATCATGATGTTGGAATGAGTGAAGTACATGAGCATCAGAGTGATGTAGAAACAGAAGAAGAAATTGAAGGAAGAATAGATATCCGAGCTGAGTTGGAGGCTGCTCTTGAGGAGATAGATGTTTGGAGAGAAAAAACAAATAAATCCAACAAAGTCGTTCACGATGCCAAACTCTATATGTAGCAGCAGGAAGAAGAGAAGTCTGAGTTGATGGAAGAAATTGAGAAACTCAAGTTATCAACACGAGATAACTCAGAATCGGTTAGTGAATATAAGATTAAGATTGAAGAACAGAAAAGGGAGATCGATGGCTTGAATAGAAAAGTGAAAGATCAAGTCAAGTGCATCGAAAAACCTGATATTCCAATTGACGTTGGAAACATTGAAGAAGTCAAATCTAAAGATATCCGGATCAAGGTATTGGAGATTGAGGTCAAAAAGCTAAGAGGCTAAAATCAAAGGCTTATTGATATAGTTACTGACTTAACAGAGAAGAATGATTCTCATGCCAATGAACTACAAAATATGTCTAAAATGAAAGGAAAACAAAAGGATGATGATTATGAAGAGAATCAAAAGTCAGATGACGTACAGAATCTAAAATCTAGAAATGATGATCTAGCAGCACAGTTGTCTGAAGAAGTTCAGAAGAATCGAATCCTACAACAACAGAATGAATTTGTCTCTAAATCTGTTTCTGAGGAAAAATTAAAAGTAGTGAAGCTAAGTGCAATGGTGGAAAGGCTCACACAGGAACTAGAAGATGAGGTGAGTAGAGGGAAGCTTCTCAAGAAAGAACTGGATGTCCAACTTGAATCAAGGGAGACGAAGATTAAAAAGTTGGAAGAGGATCTAGAATCAGTAAAGAAGGATGTGGAGAAATCCAATGCTAAAGGAATTCCAAAAATGAAGGATGCCTTACACTTTCTATTTGATCATCCTTCAACAAGTGATGATAAAATGAAGAATATGTATGCTATTTATGAACAGAAACAACAGAATATTTTCTCATCTCAAAGACCAGAAAGTTTCGAAAAAGCTGGTATTAGATTCGATGAATCCCCTCTAGTGCATGACAGAAAGAGATCCGTGAACAGTTCTAGAAATGGAAAAGATCTTGCAAGTGCTGGAGATAGGCCTAAAATGAAAATTACAAAAAGAAGTGATGACATGTGCTATTTCTGTAGGATTCATGGCCACACATCAAGCTTCTGTTTAGAGGCTCATGAATACATATCAGGCTGTGAAAATAAAAACTTTGCTGAATCTCAGAATAAGAAGAAGCGTCCGGATAAATCAGAGAGTAGAGTTTCTCAAAGGAAAGAATTTATAAAATTCTATTACTGTAGAAGAATGGGACACACCATGAATATGTGTCAGGAATCTCAGGAGATTGATGCCAAAAGAAGAAAACAAGTTGCATCAACATCTCAGCAGAGAAGTGATGAAATGAGGTATGCCCTTAATAGAAAATGTTTCATATGTTCTGATCACGGGCATTTGGCCAGACAGTGCAGCAAGAAGACAGCGTGGAAGGAAAAAGACCCGAGAAATAGATTACCAACTCCAGTAGTACATAATGAGAAATTATACACTGGGAGACAAATTGGTAAGGTGAAAAATTGGCTTAGAGCCTCAGGGGAATCACATGGAGCTGAACGAAAGGTGTATCAATCACCTCCTCTGTCATACTCACAACTGCTCTCAAGGAGAGTATGTGAACAAACCTGGAAGAATGAGAAGATGTCAAATAGAGAGGTTCCTACTCAGAGAAATAATTAAGGAAAATGGAATTTTGGTAGAACCTCAAAGACAGAAATGTGTACTAGTGGGTTTAAACCCCAAATGGTGAAAAAGGCTAAGTCTGTCGAATATACATATCAGAGAAAGGCTCTGAATATGGGTAAAGAATGCTTTGTCATATGGCCAGAGCATTTGAAGTTGGAAAGGCAACTAGAAGAAACAAGGAAAGAGTGTGATGCTATGCAGGAAAGAATCAAAGGGTTGACCCATCAGGATCAACTACAATCCTCATCTTTAGGAGTACAGAAGGAAACCCCCTCTCCCTGTGTATATAAATGCTATTAACTGATGATTAATGTGTTTCAGGTTCTAGGGAGATACGATCCATGGGGAAGTGGCATCCAAGGATGCGAAGTGTCGATGTGATATGATCTACAGTTTCAATTGATTCAAATCAGGTACCCGAGTTGAAGAAGAAAGGGAGCAACAGAGCACAATAGAATGTGATTGTGTTGTTAACTTTGTCTCTTGTTTCCTACACCGAGTTTCAACTCAGTAGGCTTAGATATTTTCTTAATGGATCAACTCTGAGTAGAAGATGAGAACAAATGATGCTGGAGGAAAAGACTAGTTATGGATCTAAATAGGGGGATCATTCTATATCCTAATCAGATTAATGATCTCAATATGATATGAAGGATGAATTTTTATGCTCATTAAGAATGATTGGTGGAAAAGCAGCAACACACACGTTTTCATGATTATCTATTTTGTTCTAAAAATGTGGTACCAGCTGACTGCTTTCAGGATACTAAGATGCTGCGAGAGAAAATCAAAGGTGTGTCAACAAAATCCTGAAGGAATATGATCAATGAAATGGAATCATTGAACAATGACACTGTGAAATGTTCTCTGTTAAAAATGAGTCAGTGAACAATTTCCTGACAAAAGTGTTGAGGAAGAAAGCAACACAGGGGGAGAAGAAGTGGATGATGATGATTTAGAAGAAGACACTGATGATTAACATGAAAGTTTCAAGTGTGTGTCTACAAGTATTCCAAAGAGATGATCTAAAATTGATAGACAGAATATCATTGGTGATCAGGCAGCTCTAGTTCAGACAAGGGAAATGAAATCACTGCAGCATGCATATTTTCTATCTTAGGTTGAGCTGAAATGCATTGTTGATGCAGCTAATGATGAAAAATGGGTTCACCCATGAACAAAGAGATAGATCAGATTGAGAAGAATCAGAAGTGGAAGATTGTTTCGAGGCTAGTAGATAAGAACGTCATCGGGACTAAATGGGACTTTCACAATAAGATGAACGAAGATGGCACAATGATTTGAAAAAAAGCACGACTGGTGTGCAAACCATACTCCCCAAGAGCATGGTACTGAAGGCTATATCAGTATTTGAAAAAGATTGGTTTTCAGTGTGGGGGATTTGATTACAATATTTATTTCAACAACAATAGTAAATAAAGGATGGTGAGGCTGGTCAAGGAATAAGACATAATATTTGGAAGATCAGATGAAGCATATTGGGAACAATCTTCTGAATTCAAGAAACATGAGTTCGAAATGTCTATGATTAGTGAGAATATGTTTTTCCTTGGTTTACAGGTTACACAAGGAAGGAATGACACATTCATTTCTCAATCCAAATATTCCAAGGAGGTTTGGAAATGAGATTTGGAATGGAAAATTCCATAGAGACGAAGACTCTGGTTGCCACCCGGATGAAATTATCGAAAGATGAAGATGGAAAGGCAGTTAATATCACAGAATACAGGCAAATTATTGGAATTTTGTTGTACTTGACTGCAACATGGCCTGATATTTTTTTCGCTACATTCCAAGAAGCGAGATATGAGAGCAATCCCAAGGAAAGCCACATGCTTGCAGTGAAAATAATACTTCGGTATATCCAGGGCACAATGGATTTCGGCTTGACATATACTGATAAATCTCAGACAGAGTTATTGGGCTATACTGATGCAGACTGGGCTGGTTCAGCGGATGATAGGAAATCAATGTCAGGTGGTGCTTTCAATCTTGGTGGATTGTGTATTTCTTGGCTTAGCAAGAAGCAAGATTGTATTTCTTTGAGCACCGCAGAAGCTGAGTATATTGTGGCCACTCAAGCCTACACACAGTTATTGTGAATGAAGCAGCATCTTGAAGATATGGGAGTTGAAGTGAAGTCTTCGATCGGATTCCAGTGCGATAACTCAAGTGATATAAATCTCAGCAAAATTCTTGTCCATCACTCAAGGACAAAGCACATTGAGATCAGATATCAAGGAGAAAGTGGAGCAAGGGATTTTGAAGTAGGAGTACGTGCCTATAGAGCTGCAGGTTGCAGAGATTCTGACAAAGGCCTTACCCAAGGAAGCTTTTGAGAGGCATCGACTGGCTCTGGGAGTTTAGTCGATTCCCCACACTTGAAATAGTGTGGATGTGGGACCCCCCCCCCCCCTCTCCCCGAGGTATGATGTGTTTTCCCTACTATGCTAATGTGTTCTCTACTCTGTTACAGACTGCAAAGGAATGACCTTTGGGTTCGTTGACAAAGGGGGGGAAAAGTGTTTGTTAAAGGGGGAGAAAATAGTGATTGTTCAAGGGGGAGACAGTGCGGAGATTTGATCAATCATAATTGATATGGGGATAAGTTGACAGATGGAGCAGCCGAAAAGGGGGAGTAATGAGAAAGGGGGAGAGTATTTAAAATCTGACGATGCTAAAAGTGATCGATCAAAGCATAGAAATCACGATAGCTGAGGATCGTGATAAAAGCATAACGGTGGTGTTGGAATGGTGTGAGATGGTGTCCAGCTATCAACAATAGGTATCAACTTAATAGTTCACCAATTGGTATTACTGTGGTTCAACAATTGGTATTAATTTAAGAATTGGTATCAGGGTGGAATCGACAATTGGGGTCTGACATGAAGTGATTAATTGATGAACTTTTCATACTACTCTTGTTTCTCATGCCAAGCATTGCTCATGTGGGCTTAGAGTACGTGTTATTTGAATCCTTGAACGCTATCATAAAAGCAAGAGGCGAATGGTGGTAGCGATTGGGAGAAGACTCTGTGAGGTATCAAAGTGTAGAAAATCATTTTGAGCAGAGTTGTGAAGACTTTTCAACAAACCCAAAGGGGGAGATTGTTGGGCAAAAATCCCTCAAGGTAACATTGAAGTATTTTTGAGTTGGTTGTGTTTGTTGACAATGCTGGTTTTCATGGATATTTGTCGAGTTCCCGAGAATTTTTTGACAATCCTTGTTGACAATGAACGATGACAAAGGAAAGGACGATCTGGAGGTGGTACAAAAGAGCAGTACAAGGTGGCGCCGTTTCCCAGTGTTTGCCAAATTTTTGGGGTCCAAAATTTGGAGTTTGGTGAGCATCGCGAAAATAGGATTTCCATGATGATCATATTTTAATATGGCAAAGGCATGAATTTCGCGAAGATAGGATTCATGGTTTAGAAATCGCGAAGACCAGAAGAATGGAGGCGGTGATGCTTCGCGATTATGTCAAGATTCGCGAACGGCAGAGGCTGAAGCGCATCGCGGCGGTGAAGGGATTTGCAAGGGAGCTTCTCGGAGAAGGCGCGAAGGAATTTTGGGTTTCGCGAGGAAGCTTCGCGGAGAAGTCGTGAAGGTATGTTGATGGCGATTCTTCGCGACTACATCAAGCTTCGCAAATGGAAAAGTGCCATGGTGCTTCGTGATTTGGACAGAATTCCGGCGGAAACTTTGGAGCTTTGCGATATGAGATGACGTGGCGTTGACTTCGTGCGGAAGGGATGAGGGTCGGTGGAATCGCCTATAAATAGAGGTCGACCCCCTCGAGAGAAGTAGAGATAATTTTCAGAGAAGATCATTTCCTCTCGTTTTGCGAAGGTAGTTCGCGGAGCCAGTGTGCTTCGTGAAAGAGGAGCTTCACGGATGATATTGTAGCTCCGCGAAAGTTGTGTGCTCCGCGCTGGCTCAGTGAGCTTCGCGAGAGAATTTGCTTTGCAACGAGTTGAGCTTCGCGGGAGTTCGTCGCGAGGGGGCTTCGCGAGAGAGCTTCGCGAAAAGGCAGGTGCTTCGCAAAGGCTTGTTTGAGCTTCGCAAAATTGGGAGCTTCGCGAAGTACGGTGCTTTGCGAAGGTAGTTTCCAAAGGTAGTTGCCCAGTGGTTAGAGGCAAAGTGCTATTCATCAGTGGATGAAAGTCGGACTTCAACAGAGCATCTATCAACAGTTGAAGATGCATTATTTCATGCAAATGAAGTGACCTACAAGTCTATAAACTGTGACTGAATCCCTTCACAGAGAAGTGAGCTTAAGAAGAGGAAAAAGGTGATCCTCTCCACCGGTAGTGAGCCAGAGAGAGAGAAATAGGGAGTGACCTTTGGGAAAGTAGTGATCTGACCCTAAACATTGTAAAGGCAGTGAGCCTGGGCATAGAAGTGATCTATCCCGAACATTGTAATCCACAGCTAGTGATGTTTAGTGGAATTGGTACCACCGGCAACCTGTCGGCGTATGCTCCTTAGACGTAGCCCAGTGAGGGTGAACCAAGTAAAAATCTTTGCGTCTGCCTGCTAATTTGCCTGCATTGCATTTAAAGCATCATCATCAGATAAAGGAGAATGTAAGTGATCATAACATACACACAAGTGCAAAAAAAGTGACCCTTGTAACAAAGAGGTCAAGATCCAGCGGGGCAGGAAGAAATTTGAAAAAGAATATCCATACCCTGATTCACCCCCCCCCCCCCTCTCAAGGTATATAGGCCCCTATTGGTCCTAACACATACAATGCCTCAAAATGTGCCATTCATATTGATAATTGATAACTGTTGTTGTAAACCAACTCAACTAGTCCGAGATGGTTATCCCATGACCCACTAAAATCTACAATGCACGCATGAAGCATATCCTCCACGATCTGAATTACTCTCTATGTCTAACCATCTATTAGTGGATGGTAAGTGGTGCTCAAATTGATTTGAGTCCCCATTTCCTATTAATGACTCCTCTAGAACGATGAGGTGATGCTAGGATCCCAATTTGAAACAAATCCAAAAGTACTCCCATGTATCCTCATAATATCCTACACATAAAACATACCAAGATCTTCTACATTACTGGTGTCTTTAATAAGGATATAATGAGTAGGCTTCTTAAACATATCAACAACCACCCAAATGGAATTTTTAACTCAGGGTGTCTATAGAAACCCAAAATTAAATTCAATGGATACCTGATCCCATTTCCGAAACGACATAGAAATATAAGAAAGCAGACCAGATGGTTTCAATTGAACTTTGTATATCTTTTGAAAGGTGTTACAATGAGACACAAACTTTACAATGTCATGATTCATAACCAACCAACATAATTACAGCCTCAAGTCATAATACATCTTTCTATTTCCCAGATGAATGACCCATGAAGATATATGACTATAAAACAAAACTCAACATATCACATGTGTGGTCAAGATATCTCACTTACCAAAGTGAAGTATGCCATCTGAAGAAAGATACAAACAAAAAATGTTCGTCCCACCATAATGTCATTCCCTAGTTTTATGAAACTCACCATCTTACTACTGACTTTATAAAATAGACTACAGTAGATATGATTATGATTGATCATGGTTCATAACCATACCTAAAACTTCCTCATGAGAATCCAAGTCAAACTGAGTCAAAATATTGATAAGACTCCACTCCTTCAATTCCAAAATATCATGTGACGGTACCTTCCTGTTAAGTGCGTCTGAAACAACATTTCATTTCCTCGGGGTGTAGGCGATGTCGAAGTCAAATTATAAAATGTATTATATCCATAATTTTTGTCTGAGATTCAAGTTTTACTAACAAAATATTTTTTTAGACTATTATTATTAGAGAAGACCATGAACATCCCCTAATGATATAGTGACACCAACATTTTAGTGAAGGAATAACCGCAACAAGCTCTAAATCATGAGTGGGGTAGTTCTCCTCATGTGTTCGGAGATGATGAAATACCTATGATACTACATGATCGTCCTTCATAAGAACTCATATCAAACCATAACAAGATGCATCACAAAACACTACGTACCCCTTACTAGGCTCATGTAAGATCAGAATAGGAGCTGATATGAGAAGTCATTTTAGTTCATCAAAATAAGACTGACCGTTTTCATAGCATGTTAGTTTGACCACCTTCTTCATAAGTATATTCAATTGAGAATCAAGATTACAGAAACCATTAAAGAACTATTAGTTTTACCCTGAAAGGCTAAGGAATCTTTGAATTTCTATGAATTCTATAGTTCCTTCCAAGACATAACAACCATTACCTTCATTAGATCAACTGATAATACATGATCATAAATTTTGTTCCCCAATAAATTCCCTTTGCAAATCCAAAAAGTTCATTTTGAAAACATTACACACTAATGGTAACATATCCGAATTATGAAAAAACAAACTTAGATTGTGCTTGTTCTTACACTTATAATTTAAATAATCCATAATATCATCAACGAATACGGCCAGAAAAGTGTCTATATATTGATGGAATATACAATTCCTCAAACCCATAAAATCTATAGGAGTTTTAGTCAACAAAAAACACATCACAAGATATTCATAGTGGCCATGCCACATTCCGGATGTGGTCTTCAATATACTAGACTTCTGAAATCAAAGCTGATGATAACCCGACCGAAGATCAATCATTGAGAAAAACTTTCCCCACTTAAACAGATCAAACAAATCTTCCAAAAATGGAAAATAATATTTGTTCTTAACTATTACCTATTTGAACATCTAATAGTCCAAACATAACACAATAGAACTATCTGATTTCTTATAAAAAATCAAGGGGATGCCCATGGAGATAGACTAGGGTGAACAAAACCTTTTTATAACAGGACTTTCAACTGAATTATGAGCTCTTTATTCTCTACAAGGACCATATGATAAGAATGTATAGATATTGGCTTTGTACCAATCACCTGGTCAATAAAAAATCAAATTCTCTCTCTAGAGGAATATCAGACAAATCATATAGGAAAACATCATGGAAGTATCGAACAACAAAAAGAAGATCATTGACAGAAGAATCATCAGCAGGATCAAGCACAACATCAACCAACAATCCTCTGAGCTCTGGGTGGGGGGGAGTCATACATGATGAGACCTTAGGTCCCACAATCCCTGAAAGACATGAAATATCTCATTGGAAGGAAAGAAACTAAACACACCAATGATAAAAACAAACCTCGTCTTGATTAGAGACAACTCAATCCATACCAATGATGACAACAAACATATCTATATCAAGAACGAGAAAATCCCAGGCCAACCCCATATCATCTATTGTTAATGAACTAGGACACTAAAACCCTTTCTCTTCCCTCATCCAATAGGTGTCTCCAACCCCATTATAAAGGTTAGAGGTTCCGTTGGATGTTTAGCTTCATCAAAACATAATTATGATATAAATGAGTTGGAGGAACCAATATCAAACAATGAAATTGCTACTGAAGATTCAATAAGAAGTGTACCTATCACAGTTGTCAGACCTGCATCAAATTCCATTAGAAACACATCTATTGCATATAAATGCTTCAATATTGAGTCTTGTGGCTAGAACAATATTATCTTTGAAGTTTCTGAAAAAACCAAAGTAGCCTTTGGAGTCAACAAACATGGAAAATATTGGGGCATATTCATAGCCTGAAAAAATCACTATAACTGACTAACACATACCCAACTATTTCACATCTTTGTGGGCATAGGATAATAATATCGGGTGTTCCTTCCATAAAAAACTAATAGTATATCAGAGACACCCTGATATTTGTAATGGATGTTTTAGAGGAGGTTCAATGTTGAGACCCACCTCTGCTACTTCTACGATGATCCGACCTCGTCCTCTTCTTCCCATGCACATAACTGAAGTTGTCACCAATTTGAAGAGAATATGAGGTAACACTATCCTTTCCCTCCATGTTCAACTATGAAAATATTAATTTTCTACCATCTCAACCTAGGTGGAAGGAATAAACAGGAACACTTGTGATCTGATCTCTATTCCTAAAATTTTTTGGTATTTTTTAGCCTTCAATAGGTCATTCTTTACCACATCTAGGGAAAAACAGAAAAGCTCAGCAAAATGATTGGTGTATTTCAACATCGAACGATATCCCTATTACAAAGATAGGAACTACAAATACATCTCTAGCATCAGCAACTCTAGACAAAATTATTGGAATAATAGGGTTTTGAATCCCTTCCAAACCTAGTCCACATGTTTGTTTTCTTATACTACAGAATCCCATAATTTCCTGTTAAATACATTGTGTAAGAAAGTTGCACACTTCACCCTAATATTCTCAGGTGTCTTAAGGAACATGAATATTTTATCAATCATGTCTCACCAATTCTCCTACTCTTGAGGTTCAATCGTTACATTAATGGATGGTGTCTTGTCATGGAATAATTCTCGTGATCGATATATTTATCGACCATCTCTCGATTTCCCTTCAACCACTACCATATGAACATGTTGAACATCCTGTTCAACAACATATAATGGATTTACTATAGTCTTGATGAAATTATAATCCATAGGTTGTTTACCTTGAGGAGAATTAGATTCACCTTTATAAGGAACCTGTGGAAGACTTCTCAAAGGTATATAAGATGCACATTGGAAAATAAATATGATTAGAAAACTGAACAAATATTATTACAAACTAGAAAACCCATTATAAATAACTATGATTTTTAAAACAAAAACCAATACTAGAGACATACATCCCCATATATGATTGAAACTTCAACCTTGTTACGACAAGATCTTGACAAACACTTATCGCAACATACTTATCAAGACCCAACAATCTAATCTCCAATCTATTAGATGTCCCAACACATGGACTCTTGAGGAAATACCTTCTTTGATACTAAGATGTAAAGAACTGAACTGTGTTGTGCTCAAACCTAGCACCCAACATGATCAGTGACATACCCGAAGGGCTTTCCAGATCCCTATGGGCTGGTGAGAATCACTCAGGCATCAAACAACAAAATAAATTCAACCATTTCACCCAACCTGAAAAACCACATGACAAACATATATAAATATAAATAAATATATATATATATAGAAAAACATCATAAGACTAACATATATATGTTCTATAACTATAAGAAAATAGTGGAGACAGGAAAACTTCCACAGTAGATAAAACTCAAAAAGTCAATCCGAACTGCATGCAAGGGAATAAACTAACAGATTCTCTAAACAATGGTGTGGAAAACTCCTAACATCTCACCAAAATCTACCCATGTAGCTTTCATCACCCTCATCACCTCACTAAGACTCCTTAACATTCCCTACATCAGAGGAAAAATAATGGTCTATGCACTAATGAAGAGGTGCATAGGGTGTCAGATTACAAGCTCAGTAAGATCCCACCCATGTGTTCCACAAAAAGACTATTTATAAGAAATCTTATATGCTCATTTCAAAATAAAACATGGTATGATAATCATTAAATCAGTTTTATATAAAAGATTATAAAAATTTAGATTTTCCAAAGATCTAAACAAAAAAAGGTATATAGTATTCTAAGAATATTTTCAATAAAACCTTCTACATTTATAAAGAAGAATATCAAGGTTAACTTGGAATGGAAGGAAAAAAATAAAAGAACATATATCATAACACCAAAGAATATTAAAAGACCAGGTTGTAGTCTATTCACACCACAATACTCATGTTCTAACACACGAGATATTTATAAGAAATATTTTGTTTTTATTTTATATAAATCATCAAAGGACTCTTTAACTACACACAACACTAGCTTGGCTTACTTTACACACAATCACGACCTTCCTTGATAGTTTGCGTAGAACGCAACACCCAGTTTCACTAAACAACGATATGATATTAAAATATTATTAAAACTAGACATTATGAATAGTAATAACCATGTTTTGAAATTTTTTATATCTCATCTTTCAAAATGGACATCATTTTTTGATTCGGAATATCGAAATTAGCCTAGGGTGAAATTTTGGTATTTTTCTGGAAACATTCAATTTTTGATGAATAGTGAAAGCACTGGGTTACCAAATTTTTTTTTAAATAATTATTTATTTTATATAAAATTTATTTTAGGTCAAAATTGTTACATAAAACCTATATATGTTCAATGCAATTCATTAGAGTATATTTATAATAATTTTAGATATATAAAAATTTTATTGAACTTTTCATCGTATTTTACCCACCTCCTAGGAGAATTTGAAAATTTACATAAAACATAATATTACCGCTTATACGAGTGGAATTTCAAAAATCTGAGAGACACGGCTGATGTCAGTATATAAATGTGGTTCAATGAGATGAAAATAATTTTTGGTGAATAGAAACATTTTACTTTTATTTACCACGGTTAAAAGTAAATAGGGTCATTAAGGGTAAAAATGATATTATTATTACCATAACACATGTCCTAATTCTATTGGATAAGTGTAATTCGACCAAAAACAACCTTATGAATAAAATATGACCATTTAGGCCCACTTGGATTAGATTAGGACATTTATTATTAATTTTTTTAAAGAAGGGTTAAAATAGTTAAAATCAATGTTTAATAAGTAAATAATTTTTAGTATGGGATTATAAATAATATAAATTCGACTATAAATAACAATTAGGAAGCTAATAATATTTACTATATAATGGTATTTTATTTTTATTTTTTTGAGGTTAAAAAATTTAATTATGACACAAAGATGATGCAATAATTATCTTATTAATGAAATATTGACATAATTGATGTCATAAATACCCAAATAAATGTAATTTGATACTTTTTATGAATTACATTAATTTTATAGGTTAATATTAAATGTTATTATTTATTTAATTAACTTTTTTCAAACTAATCATTCTGTTATAATTTTCACAAAAATCAATTACTAAATAGTGTCAAAATTGACATAAAATAGTTTTTAAAATAAATATTATATTATTAATTGTTATTTTATTCCAAAAAATCTATGGTTCGGCCAAATGACTTAGATAAGGTTATATATATTAATAATAAACAACTTGGGGTTCCTTTGGCTTGTTATAGTAAGTTTATTATCCTTATAGTGTAAGAACACAAAAAGACATGGTAAAAGTTAAATTATCTAACTTAAAGTTAAATCTAAATGATGAGGTTAAAATATATAAACTAAACTTGTCCAAATTATATTGGATGAGAGTATTTCGACCCATCCCTACTATATCTTCGAAATAAATCAATTTGGAGCTATTTAAAACCGAATATGTCTTTATAATAAAATAATATTTTTAGTTTTTCCAATGGTGCCCCCTCATCCCTTATAAAAGGAAACCTCCTCTCTCTCTTCCTCACACCACATTTAGCATCCAAGCTCGGAAAACCCCTACCAATTTCTCCTCTCCACTTCCCAAGAAACATCCTAGGGGTCCTGGTCTTCTTCAAAGACCAATTTTAGTGCTCTAAAAGGAGGTCTCAAAGAGGCGCTTCAAAGAAGTGGTAATGTCCGTTACCGATTCTTTCAACTTTATTTCTTCTTCCAATTCTTCTTCCTTAGTTGTTTCATTATGAATTAAAAACATCAGTATCACTAATATACTGATATGTTATTATAAGTATTAAACAACCCAATTTCACCATCTATCCATCCTACAGAAGATGAAATCACCGCGCATGCGTACGTACGGAATACCGCCTCCATGCCGTGATGTAATCTATTTTCAACCACCACCTTACATGGATGGGTATAATGGTGTAAAGAATGAATATATATTATTATTTTAAAGTTATATTGATTCTGAAATAGTATACATACAATCCAATACAATTCCACGATCATGGGAACGATATAATTGCTCGTGCGTACGTACGGAATACCGTCTCCACAATATGATGCGACCCGTTCTACATGATTTTTATTGAATAATGATTACATAAATGAATTGAGTGAATAAATATGATATATATTACATTCTGGAAATGAGGTATCTATAACCTAAAAATATGAATAAGAATTTATTCGACAAAACACGCATAAGAACAAAAAGTAATAAACACCCGAATATCAAGTAGCAATGAAACATTACTAATAATAATCAAAGAATATGACCATATATGATATCATAACAATGAGTGTGATTCTGGAATAAGTCAATGACATTATTTAAATCATTATATAAGAGTTTCGGACAATTATGAAGCAAATTAGACCTAAGGTAAGGGAAAATATCACAATCTCATTTTTATCCGAGAATGTTTATAATTTGCTATTTACTGGGGTGTATTTTATCATCCACATCCATGTTTCCTCAATATGTAATATTACTTCCATCCACATACAATTGTTTAAATCCAATTTTACCCTTCGGTGAGTTTTTAGTAAAAGATATGAAAGGAATCTTTTGTCGTTTTTCATACGAGGTACTTTTTGACTTTTCCGATAAAAGTACGATAAGAATGTTTTTTTAATTTATATGGCATGAATGGATTTTTATAACATTATTTCCATGAAGCTTCCTTTAAAAGTTTTAAAGTTTATTTTTAATCAACTTCTCTTAGTTCAAAATTATATGACATGTTAAAAATGAATAATGTTTTTGAAGTATAAAGGATATTTTCCTCAAGAATTGAATTCAAGTGTTTTATCAAAATTATTTTCAATCTAAGATAATATAGGGTTATTTTTATATCCCTATTATTACATTGATTTGATTATGTTGTGATGGAATTATTTTTATGAATTACTTTATCTTATATGAATTGTTTTCTGATTTCACGACGTTTAAAAATCCCATTTTTATTACATGTGTTATGTAATGATGTATGAATTTTGATTTTGTGGCACACATAAGAATGGTGTCATTATGAGATGGGTGGGACCAATATCTCCCTCCAATGAATTGGGTAAATATTTTTATATCTCATGAGATAGACATGGCTTGAACGGCAGGTTAAACCGATTCAGTGAAATAGGACTAAAACGAGGAATGAACTCGGTTCAGAAATGGACTTTGTCCACTATGATAGTCTTGGAAATGAGTCTTTACTAATAATAAATGATTATACATGATTATATGTGTATTCCACAAAGCATAATGTTTTATGTTATTATAATTGTGATTTTATTTCACTACCATGATTTATCCCATCCTATGAAATTTTGATCTCTTTTGCAGGGTAAGATTTACAAAATCTTTTGTTCTTATGAATATGATGTGATTTATATTTCTTTTGTTCACCCTTACTGATAATTTGAGCTCACCCTTTTTTATGTTTTTGTTCCCTAGGTCAGGAAGAAGGTTATTAAGTAAGATATGCCAAAAGAGACTATAGATATGATGAAATAAATGGAAGACTGTGTAGACGCTTTATGAACCAGTTGTTTATGTTTCCCAGTTTCTAAAGACACTATACCTATACGGTCCTTTCATGGTTTTGTTATAATTTGTAATAAATGTACTTCAATTTTTTAGTACTAACAACTTATGTAAAGTATGGGTCTTTATACATGTACACAAATCTGTTCCTAGAACTGTGGGCTTAGGAAGTAGAGGAATACCCCATGTGTATACCCCCCACCGCCAAATGTCTATATCAGTCCCTTACAACAAAAGGACTAGAAAATTGAGTAATACCATAAGAAAAAACTCATTGATAATTAAAAATATGGACAATTACCTAAAGATGAACCTACAACTGAAGTACACAATTTAACCCATGATATCTTCTTTACAATTCATTTCAATGCTTTGAAAACCATTTAAAACCATTTCTTAAGCCATTTATCTATTGGTCTGAGTATCATTTAAATGAATCATGGCACCAAATATGGTAATATACTTTCCCCAAACTTCCTTAAATAGGTATTTTATGTGGCCTGGGCCAATCCAAAAATATTTTATGTCTTATCACTTGAGAATGGTAGGCCTAGGGTTATGGAAAGCTTGTGAAACATCAAAATTTCCACCCTTGATCCAAAATAACATCCAAATGGCATCCAAAAAACATTGGTTCCTAATTGTGATTCTAAATGGCCGAATTAGACTTGTATATAGACAATTAAAATTAATCTCCCTATGTCCATTAACTTTTGGTAATGATTCATCCATATAGTGTTTGTGTTTTTTGATATATTATTAAATTTGTGGACTGTTTTTATGTGCCAGAGAATATAGAACAAAATTTTATCTCCATCATGGGATTCCTAGAACTCCATTAAAAAATAAAAAACAACAATGTTAATGGTTGGATTAAATATTCTCCATTATTTCATCTATCTTAAGATACACTTTTAGAATCATTGGGCTTCGATCTTGGCTGATACAGTCTCTTTGTGAGTCTGTTGTCTAGTTTACTTTTCCAAAAATGTGTTCTTATAAAATCCCATTTTTTTGGTCTTATAATCTGAATATTAAGGTATTCTAAAATTATTATGTGTTACCAATGTAATGAGAATCCTGAAAATTAAATATGAAAATAAAATCACGATCATTGGAAATTTTACGTGGTTCTCAAAAATGTACCTTGTAGCATTTTAAGAAGGAATTACAAGTATAATATGAAATAATGTTCATAGTGTAAAATGAACTAAAATTTGTGTTTATGACTAATAAATCTCATGAATACTGTAATATAAACAATGAATATTAGCATCTTTCGGTGGCTAATTAAACCCCCCAACATGATTTTTTCATGTACTGAGAAAAATATGTCACAAAATGTGAAATTTGAATTCCCTTTTCCAAAATATTTTAATATACAATGATCCCCAAGAACCCTTATACCAAAAAATCATGAAACCCAACAAAATAATTTAATAAACGATAGTTTATTAAGAATTTCCCAATCCGATGCCCATTCCTTTGTTGAAATTCATTTCAACATTTCATCCAATATCAATTATTCATTATGATGTGTTCTGTATCATAGTTGACATGAGGGTTCATCTTTATTGAAGGGGGAAATTATTGAAGAAATAGGTGGAATCATGATTCAAAATTAAGATGAGTTTTCAATTATTTTTATTATATATATTTTTTGTTTTTTTAATTTTTCCAGGGTAATTGATGTTGCACTCAATAGATTCAACCCATGTATCGAGACTTTGTCGATGACTCCCATGCACAAAGACCATAGGGAA
Organism: Viscum album; assembly: GCA_963277665.1. Classification (NCBI taxonomy): domain Eukaryota; kingdom Viridiplantae; phylum Streptophyta; class Magnoliopsida; order Santalales; family Viscaceae; genus Viscum; species Viscum album. Next base: position 37,108,751 of record OY728131.1, read on the forward strand.
CCATGTGAAGCCCAAAAACTCAGGCATCATATAGTGTAAAATCAATTGAGAATAATGTCAAATTATCATGAACAGATATAATATTACTAACTCCATCTTGAAAGCAATGAGGTCACGATACCCATGTGATGAAAGCCACACCTTAGGAAATTTCATTACTCTACGTGAAAATTTATTGTATTATTTTTTTAATTTTTTAATTAATTTATTTAATACTCATATTTAATATAAAATGATCATCAATCATATGATATTTATTTGGGGTACCCCGAAAACTCAGACTATTACCCTGTAATCCAGAGGAAGTGAATTGGGTTTTTTTGTTATTAAATGGATGGAAATATAAATGGAGAAAAAACACATCAGACAACCAAACGTTTCAAAATATATGAACATAAACATAAACATGCATTAAAATCAGAATCAAGGAATTTAAAATTATTTGATATACAATTTCAATGTGTGCAATGTGTGTTAGCATGTTTTCAGTTGAGGGAACTTTTCTTTCTATTAAAGAACACTTTTTTAAACTAATTTTTTACACTACCGAATTTTTTCATTTCATTCCCCCCCCCCCCACCAGAATTAAAATAACACACTCCCCGGTGTTTGATGAAATAAAAATTTAGAAGGCGGTAGATATAGAAATTGGGAGTTAAAAAATTAAATTAAAAATGAGGATCATGGATGAATTCACATGATGGTTCAAGTTGAATTTCATGCTGCTCAAATTTAATCCTTTGATATCCTTGTCAATCACAGAGTTCCTAGTGGAAAAGGAAAAAAACAAAAAAAAAACAAATATATATATATATACATATATAATAAAAAGTAAGTAAAATATAAATGTATATAAATAATTATACAATTTGGATGCTCTATAAGTCGTAGGTAAGTGGTAAGTGCATGCCCATTGTCTCCCTTTAGTCCCGAGTTCGAGTCCCTGCAACTTTTCCAGTTGTGAAAGGGTTTTCCCCATGACCTACTATGTGTCATTTTAATTTTTAATTATTATTATATTTTTTTGTATGTATAAATTAACCTATAAACTCATAAATATTAACTGATGATACAATGTCTTATTTTTAAATTGTTTAGTAAGGTATTACTCAAGGATTAAACCAAATGACACAAATTAATATGGTTATCCCCTTTCATAACCATCCATAATCATAATTGAAGAACGTGTCAATAGTCTAGGGTAAAATCATTTTTAGATATGAGTACTTTTTTAAATATAAAATTTATTTTTTAATCCTATTTGAAAAAAGATGATTTAAAATGATTGGAACCTTGAAAAACATGGGTTGTCTCCCATGCATGGCTTTTGATTAACAAATTTATCTCGACTTAAACCCCCTCCCACTTACCCAATACCATCTTTCAAAAATTTATCGACCACATTTCTCAACACTTCTACAATATTGAGATTGATTATATTTTTAGAATATATTTCACACATAGATCAATATAGAACAATGTGTGAAATAATACAAGGAATATAAAAAATGGTGGATCTATATTCTTCTATAGTATTGAATCAGAGAACAAGGGTCATTCCACCATTATTTGTATCAAAATAAAAAACAATTAAAACATAATGGATTTTGATATACCCAATGAATTAAAACATGAAGGATGATGGAAAAGGAATATGTTCATGTTTAGGTAGGAAAACTGTTTCAGACATAGGTTGGGACACTGAATTGAACTCAATTTCATTTTCAGAATTTCTTATTAGAATTGGTTCCCTTTAATGAGAATACTCAACAACAAATTATTACATATCAATTTCATGAATGGGTATGGACTGAATGTTTTTTATTTATCCCAATTTTACAATTATTGGTATTTCTAAGAAATCATTAATGGAGCTATAATCGGGACACTCAATCAATTATGTCAAATTTTCCAATTTTGAATACATAAAATCAATTTCCTCTTGATATAAAGACACTTAAACAATCAGTTGATATTATTAAACTATCCTAAACCCAATGGTTAGTTGTTTAGAATATTCATGGGAATTTTTTGAGAAACTATACATTCTACATAATGTTATGCAAGGGAAAGTTTTTTTCGAGATGGTTTCTGAACAAATTTTAAAGTTTTATAGTTGTAATGTCAATGATGAATCCTTGGAATTCATTCTTTCCATTGGATCATACAATATTTCAAGAAGTTTTTGGGGTTGGTTTGGATAGGAGTTTAAACATCATGAAAATATCTAAGATTGATATCTACTACTATCCTTTAGAGGGATGGAAATTTATCCATTATGTGTTTATCATCCAAAAGATCATACATGTTACCGGGTGAGGGGTATTCAATGAATGGTTTATGAAATAAAGTTCCTATGTTAAGTGATTTAAAATATTTATTTTCAATTTAATTCAGCATAGGATTATTTTGGGGAATTTTTTATTATATTCCATTTCCGTTTATTTGAAAACGCTGATTTTAAATTCCTTGGACACACAGAACAGAAGTGAAAAAATATAAGAGAAATGATGGTGATAAAAGATAATTATGGTGAGAATAGAAGATTATTTTCTAAGATAACATAATTTTCCCCCCATAAATTGCACCAAAATTTGGTCTCTCGCAAATTTGCCCAAGATTTTAGGGTTAAGCGGTCCCTTGTAGTTTATCCTGGATGGTTTAATCCTCATAGACATGAGCAGTAACATAATGACACATACATTCAATAGATTGCTTTTGGAAATAATGTTTCCAAAATTTGGGTTGATTTTAGGTAGTTTTAATTAAAAACTAGTACACTTAAGTGAATCCAATTTAAATGAATGAGTTGATCCTAGGTTATCTCTTGGGGGTAGATTGGATGAAATGTTTTTTTTATGATTTCAATTTCATACCTTCAAGATGGGTTTATTCATGAAGATCAATCAAATTCAACACATATTAGTTTAATACAAAAAAACCATAATACAAATCACCTATACAATTGTAGAATCAAATTTATGAGCATGCTAAGGTAAAGGTTCTTATTATCAATTGAAGTATGTGGCCTCAAAATTCTAGAAGGATGATGAAGTTTTGAAATCATCAAATAAAAATTTAATTTAAAAGAAGATATTATACATTAATGGGGTGATAAAAAACATACAATACATACCCTTGATACTCCCTTGTGTCAATCCATAAAAGTTTTATCCCTCCATTGAAGATATGGTTTCAATGGATGTGGGAAGTAGACTCATGATGGAGGAATTAATGAATTAAAAAAACAATAAAAAGAAAACAATCACTCGACCCTTGTGTGAATAATTTCATAAGGTATGGTGTGAATTAATTCACACCATGAAGGAAAAATATCAATTTTATAATAATATGAACAAAATAAGAGAATATTATGAATTTTAATGGAAAACTAAGGTTATTTTAACTACATGCAAATGAGAAAGAACAATACAACATCAATTGGGTATCATAACATTTAAATGAAACAAGGCACTAAAGATTATAAAATACCCCACCACATCTTTCTTAAATATGTATTTCATGATTCTTGGGATGATACCTCTACATTCCAGGTCTTACCAGTAGAGTATGGTAGGCCTAGGGATGTGGAATGCTTTTGGAACCTAGACTTTTCCACCCTTGACATGAAATAACATCCAACTTGTATTCACAAAATTGAGGCTTCTAAATGAGATACTAGATTTCTGAAATTGAGTGGTCTATAGAATAATAAAATGAATCTTGGGATGTCTAATAACGATCTGTAATGTTTCATCCCAAACATGTCTGTGGTGTTTGAGATATAATTAATGTTGGGACCAATTTTTCTGGGCCACAGAATCTAGCAGAGAATTTTATTTCCATCTTGGGCTGCATGGAACTCCATTAAAATCCTATAATTACCTCTTTTCACTGTAAGATGAAATATTCCCCATGATGCTATATAACTTCAGTTAAATTTTCAGAATCATTGGGCTTGGATCATGGCCAATACAATTTCTTGTTTGGGCTATTGTCCAGTTTACTTTACCTAGAATGTGTTTCCATGAAATCCCATTTTGTTGGTCTTCCAATGAGAAATATCATGTGGTCAAAAAGTAATAATTATTCAAAATTCAATGAGAAACCTGAAAATTACATATGAAAATTAAATCATGATCAATGGGTATTTTATAAAGTGTTCAAAAATGTACCATGTAATAGTGCATTTTAAAAAGGAATTACAATTATAATATAAAATAATGTTCAATTTGTAAAATGCAATGTAATAGTATTTATGATTAATAAAAAACAATTATATTATAATATATATAATTAATATTATCCTCCTTCAATGTCTAATTAGATATCAAGTAATTATATATCCTTATGTTACTAGTCTAGATATTAAACAAATTTGTCAAATTTAGTAAAATTATGTTGAAATGAAATGATATTTTATTACCTTAATTTCCATCAAAGATTTATTTATTTTTGTTTGTTAACATTCTCTTGATCATTCACATTATTTTGATTAGTGATCACATTTACTCACAATAATTATTTACGGTTTTCTTCTATATTAAAATGTTCACATCACAACAAATTTCTCATACTTGGAAACCCAATTATGTGTTATTATTGATTAAATTTATACATCCATCTCACTATTATAAAGATTAATTAATATTAACTAGTTTTTTAATGATGGTTTTCAAAAATGTAATGATATATGAGGACCAAAATAGAATTTAGTGGGTGAAACTTATTTAATGGTGTTGAATGTAATACCATAATATTTTAAAATAATAATATTTTTTATATATCATATAAAACACTTAATGTCTTGCTTAAATTACACATGAACTATATTTCATTAAATTTAATTGCTTTGATATCTTTTTCTACACATACCTCAATGTTAAAACAATCCACAATCTACTATTTAAATTTTTTTATTTACCATAAACTTTTAAAACTAGATGTTAACTTAGAGGGTGTGAGGGGGAATAAGTAAATTTTTTAAATTATATGATTTACACATATATCAAATAAATTCAACTATTATATATTAATTATAAAAAATGCATGAATAATTTGAAGGAAACATATGTTTTATGAAAAAAAAATTATTTTTATAATAGATTATTTACTTTCATTATGCAACTAAAAATTGAAATTAATTTTTCCAAATACAAGTAACATTATTCCAAAAATTAAAATTCATTTTTTAAATATTAATGATAAATTTATCCTTAAGTGAATGTTAAATATTTTTATGAAAAGAATAATTTTGTTGAAGAATTTTGAAAATACTATTTTTTTAAAAGATTCTTTTAGTTATAATTATATTAAAATTTAGAATATATTTTAAATTGGTTTTAAATTAAAATTATTAATGTTATATTGAATTTTAACTCAATATTTTAATTTTATTTAATTCCATATTTAATAATAATACTATTTTTTAATCTTTTGAAATGATTCTTTAGAAAAAAAAAATTCAACATGGTTGTGGGATTAATTTTAATTTGTATTATGCATATTATAAAAATAAAATTTGGAAATTGGATTCCATATTTTTAATAAAAATATTTAAAATTATATATTATTTACAACTTATGTTTTTTACCATGATGAATAATGAAAACACATAAACATTAATTATTGTTGTTATGGTCAATACTGGTTTACCGAGAGAAAAACTAAGAATATAATGGTTAAAAATGATAGAAAAATTAACTAATTACTATATTTTCTTTCCTATTTAGAATTTATATTTTTGTTCTTCTATAATTTCCCATTTTTGTGGCCTATTTCTATATAAAACAATGGTGTGACTTTTTGTTTTCTAAAATTCCATGTGTGTACTCTCATCCACAAATAATTGGAGGCTCTCTCTCCTACCCCATTCATATTTCCAAATCCCATTAGTTCAGAAAATATCATCATAAATATATTTTCTAATTACCAACCAACATACTATAGTAATTTTTTTATTATTAAAACCATACAACAATGGTTTATGTATAAACATAAAGGGGTTCTCTAAAGAAGAGGTAAAGTTTTGGATGTTTATATTTTATATTATTTCTTCTTCCATATCCTTCAAATATTTTTCAATTCTGAATATATAAAAACATCATTAATGAATATTTTATGGGATTTTATTATATTAATTGAATAACCTATTTCTATTTCAACTTCCCAGAATTGTAAAATGAAACTGTTGATAATGTGAATGATGAGCTACTACCTCGTGAACCGATGAAATCATTTTTTCATCAAAAAAATTTCATTACTAGATATAATTATATATTTGAAAATTTTATTTGATATTTTTATAATTTTTATACTTATGGATTTACGATATCACATATACCTTATTAATCTACATTTTGCGGGTGCAGATGATAACATTTCTTGTGTGTACGACAGATTACCACCTCACGAAGTGATGTGATCAATTTATCCTTATTCCCTACATAAAAGTTATTATAGATAATTTTAATGAATATATGTTATATTTATGACCAATAAATAATTATATAAATATAATACCACTTTTACCTTATTTTCTTATCATCTTTTCTCAATCAATAATTTCACTCGCGCATTCATGGGGACTACCGCCTCTACAGAGCATTACAAAATGTTTTTCATTTTATTTTAACATGGTTGGTAATAATGATATATTTGATCTATATAAATTATATATATATATCATAAGGATTATTTTAAAAAATTAATTAATTTTTTTCCTTTTGTTCCATCCATTGTGAAATTGAAAACAATGTTCATACATGTGTATGGCATATAGTCTCTATGAAAGTTGTGATGCATTTTATATCATTAAATATTATGGATTACTATATATATATAATTAAAATATATGATTCTTATTTAATGTTTTATCAACATTATATTATTTTATAATGATCATTATGAAAGTATTTAAATTAACATACCAAATATATATAATAAATGACGTAGTAATCACCATAAAATGTGATTTTAATAAAGAATTATGAATAATTTGGTCATAGAATATATTACTAAATCATATACTATATTAAATATATTAATTTATTTATATAATAGATTTATAATATATATATATATATATATTATTGGAGGAAACACATGTATGAATGAAATTATATCTAAATTAAGGGTTTCTCATCTCATTTTTACCACTGTTAGACATATTTCATATTAAATACTTATTCTGTTGGAGTGGTTTATATAATACCACATTTCATATGATATATAATGAATATATTTATATTTATTTCATTTAATGTTTTATTTTATGTTATTCCTTTCATGGGTCATATGATTGAAAAGTTTCCAAATTTGTAATATATTTTTGATTTAATCACATTTTTTAAAGCGATTGTATATACATTGATTTATATTGAAGAAAATTATTTGAATAATATCCCATAAAACCATTTCATTTTATTTACCTATGGTTATCCCAAAACTTTTTATGTAATATAACCATTATAGAGACTTTTTACTTGAGATTTATTTAATGAAATCCGAACTCCTTTATCCCTACAATAAAAAATCATTTTTCATCCATAAAAGTGTTTCTAAATATGTTACCAATTTTTTTATCCAAATTCTAAAAATTATTTATTAAATAAATTTTTTCTCATGTTTGACTAGTTGTAAAAAATTTCGAATTTAATATTCTAATAATTTTTCAAACATGGCCAGTTTGGGTTTTACTAAAAATGTGAAAGGAATCACTTCTTAACATTTAAGGAATTAATGGAATTTACATCCTTCATTGAAAATAAATGTTTTAATGATTTAATTATACAGTAAAAATAATATTTTCAAAATATTTTATTATCATTTATTTTATAAAATGATTTTCATAGTGAAAAACCTATTTTACCTATGAATTATTTTGATGAAAATTTTATGGTATTTCTACTCATCTATAAAATAAAAAATTCATTATACATGTAATACAATCGGGGATATGTGATATTGATATCATCATTATTATTTCATTGGATGGTTTATGATCAATTTGAATGATTATGTAATATTTTATTACCATTATCTATATTAGTCAACGTAGATTATAATTTTGTTTAATTTTTTGAAATACTAAAAATTTATATGTTATTTTTGTAATATGAATGTTATTATTGATTATGATTCACCCATTTCTTATGGGATTCATTAGAATTTGTATATCATAGGTGGGGACCAATTATAGATATCCCATTATATATATATATATATGAAGGTTTAATGAGAAAAACACGTTTGGGTTTTTAGCTGAGGTCTTACCAATTTTTGTTAAATGTCCTCAAATGAGGAATTGACGTCATAGTTATGATGTGTGACATTATGCATTCACTCAGAATGTAACATGTTATTGATTTTCATATGAATATTTGTTTATTTCTAATATCCCTAGATAATATTCATAATCATTTGATTCTTTATACTTATTTATATGATCATATTTTATTCCTACAATATTATTCTCAAGTTATTGTTTATATAGATTTTTCTTAGTTATTTACCCTACCATATTGATTATGATTATTTTTTCATGACATATCACACAGTACCCAAACCCTTTATGGTCAACTAATTTCACACATTTCATATGTTTTATTTTCCCTTAGATACTAGGAAGATTTTTCAAATTATTATGTAGGGATATGCTAATGATAATAATAGTGTTCTAAAATAAAACACTTTTTGTATTTTATGTCATTAAAATTTAATGTCAATTTTAGTTATATATCAAGTATACCAAGACTATTACACTTTTAGGTCATTTGGGATGCTATTTATTTTATATAGGGCCAATTTAGAAATGAAACCACCATGTATGGGCTACTAGGTTCAATGTATTTATAGGGGATATACTAATGTTAGCTTCCACATAGATCATGTCGATAATAAATCAGAAATGTGATTTTGATTCTCAAAAATTATTGTAGTGAGGTACAAAACCATGATTAAACAAATGGTTATCGATTCAAAAACATTATATGAGTATATAATGGATTCCAAGGTAATTAATAATGTAGTTTGTATGTTCATATTTTTCTCATTACATATCATGTCCACTTGTAGTGAAATCCCAATTACATTTATTAGATATACAATAAAATGTGTATATTATATTGAATGATAAACATAGATATTTTTGATTTGATATACATGTGATACATATCATAGTAAACTATATTAAAGATCATGTGAAACCAATAGTGGTTACAAGTTCATGTCCACTTCTATATCTCCATCACATATTCTTTCAGTTATAAAACCTTAAAACGATTTATTTATTTCTCTATGAACTTGTGGTAGTCATTTGAAACATTAACAAAACTATATTCTCAAAATAAATTAAATATGGGTAATTTATATCTATTTACATGAAATAAAATCATAATCTCTTATCGATTCATTGAATAAATTCAGTCCACATAATTTATTGGGATCCAATTGTTTGAGACAGAATATAATACCTACCCATTTCTGAACATCTTTTACCCCTTTATTCTCTTATTATATCTATTTTGAATTACATATAACACCATAGGAGTTCATAAATCCTCTCATATAGAAAGAGTATTCATGTTTCTAGTTTTATCCTTATAGAGTTCTTAGTATTTAGGTAGTTTATTGGTCATTCGAATGATGCAAGCTATATCAATATCGATAGTGATGGAGTTCATTTGGATAATGGAATATATAAGTAATTTTTTTCATCACTAAATGTTTTTTTTAAGATGATATATAAATAAGTGTAACGGATTTATTTCACTGTGTTACTCATGTGATTACCCATGAAACCTCAATTGAGATATCAAATCCTTGATTATAATTGAATGTAAGATCCCGTTACCAATCTCTCGTGTACATATTTAACCTCTTCGTGGTTTTTCCTTTTTCTCGTTGTCTTCATGGGGCATAGAAGTGATTGGGAGGATACCTATAATGAAGAATTCATATATTTTTTGGACTGCAATAGTTAACTATATTTTTTTGTAGACAACAAGAGGACTTTACGATGTGTAACTAGGATACACAACATGTAAGATTCACTATATGCATGTTGTGAAATACTTCACAATGTGAATAGTTACACTACATCTGAATAATACACACATCATTAATGTTTTATGTAACTAATTATTAATATGAGGTGATATATTTATTGGTGTACAAAAAAATATTTGACTTCACAACATGTTAATGAATTAAACACCCTGTAATTCCATGAGTCAGGAAGATTTAGGGTGTTAATCATCTTTTTGGTTACCATTGAGATACCAAATTTCCATTTATCACAATCCAAATATCATCTTCAATGATTTTGGGAGACTATTCTCATTCTAGAATGATCAGATCATCGTTTAATTATCTTTGATGTTGTGGTGCATCTCTCAGGGTAAGTGATATTTCTTCATTCTTTTGGGCATTGATATTGGTAGCACCCATTGGTTGAATTATCTAATCTCTTGGTCTATGTAGGGGTTTTTTATCTTCTTATTTTTGATATGTTGTGTCATCTCATTCAAGAGGGTGTTACATTGTTGGTCATTGTATGATGGGTGTTCATTTTTTATGTATGTGGGTTTCCTCATTTATTATGATCCCTTATTTTCTAAATTGAATCAACCCTGTGATGTGGATTGGATACTAGATACTTTATTGACAATAATTGGTTATCATTATTGGTGGATCCCACTTTAGGCATGTGCAACCTGTGTTTTAAGGAAGATTCTTCGGTCTCTATATTTTTTTGATGAACCTTATTGTTCATTCTTAGTTAAATGATTTAGATAAGGGATGGTATTAAATTAATTTGGTCGTGTTGAAAGTTTGTTTAATGAAAAATTGGTTTTCCATGAATCATTATAAATGTAATGAAAAATGATATTTTTGAATCATTAAAAATGGTTTTGTGAAATTTCTTTGAAATGATTTTTGAAACATTAAAAAGATAAGAAAATGAGAACATGGGTTACCTTGGGTATTAGGTGGATGGTTAAGGTTGAGGCCATCTTAAATTGTGGGGGTTTACATTCGGGGGTGCTCATATTTTCCTATAGTGTAAATGATTTGATCTATGTATATATATGATGTTGGGGTTTTACATTCTATTGTGTCTTCTTGGTACTAGAGTGTAGATCATTGTATTCGGGTTCCATAGTTAAATGTTAATAGATTAATGGGTAAATGTATTCTACTGCATGAGATTTTTTATTCCTTGATGATATGATGCGTGTGCTACTACTATTGTTTTTTTATTACATAATTTTTCACTGTTTTAGCCTTGATATGCATGATGATTCTTATGGAAGATGATATGAAAATATGAGAATTGAAATTGATATACCTAATTTATTTTAGAACTATGATATAAGGGAAATTATTACCCCGTTTTCTATAAAACTACATTAATGATTATCATGCCATGTAATTTTTAAAAATTGAATACTTGAATTTTTATTCAGAGACTAGTTATGGAACACCTGGGTGGGATCTAAGTGTGTATGATAGATCACATTATGCTCTCCTCTTCAATGGTGGGTAGACTATTGTATGTCTTCTAGTGAAGAAAAATTCTAGGGGGCTCAATGAGGTGATTATGTTTCATGTCAGCTGATTTGTGTAGATGGTGGGAGTTCTTCCAGGTCAATACCTAGAGTTGTTTCTTGTTTCTCCTACTTTTCAATTGGACATTTCTTTTGAGTTTAATTACTTTTATAGTCATTTTTTCATTTTTTTTCTTATAGTTAGGAAATATATATTTCAGTCTTCCACTGTCTCTTTCTTTTCAGTATTTATATATATGTCTTGTGTTTATACAGGTTCGGAGAATTCATTCCCTCTTTTTTTTTGATTGATGCCTGAGGGATTTTTACCATCCCATGGGGATCGCGAATTCCCTTTGAGTATGTTCTAGATCGATTTAGGTTCTAGTTTTGAGGGTAACTCGAGTTTGTTCATAATAATTTCGCATCAATTTTGTTATGTCTTCAAGATTCCTTGTCTAAGGAAATATTTTATTTTGGAGATATGATTTTCACGACTCAGGAGGTATTTTTCAACAATTTTCTATCCTAATATTGACTAGAAGAGACACAAGTTTCAATGGGAAGGTGGGTTGTGTGCCTATAGCATTGGGTTTTGATTTAAATGGTAGGGTTTGCTTATTGGGTTTCTATTTTAAGATAAGATTTACTACGTTATCTGATCATTCCTTTTTTTATGAAATGGTATGCCTTTGAGTCACCTTGCATGAGTTCATCAGGATGTTATAGCAGATGCTTCAAAAGAAAATCATCACGTGGAACAAAATATATTGGGACTATCATATGGGTAGTTCATTCTATTGATCATCATGTGCCATGAGATTAGAAAAATGTTAACAATTTAAACTAGGTGATGGAGGAGATAGAAATTAGTCACTATAATTCTTGTGCAAGAGGCAACCTCCTTTAATGGAAAAAATGAACCAAAAGAGTTGGAGGTATTGCTATATAGTATTGATAAAATTCACAAATTCCTAGTGAAACATGATAAAATCTATGTAATGTTTGAAGACCCAATGCTAAAGGGTTATAAAATACGATGGTGGTATTCTATAGTCTAGACCGACAAACACATGGAATTAGATTGGAAGGGTTTCAAAACCCTATTATTTTAGCTATATTTTTTAGAGATTCTGATATTGGAAAATATTTTGAATTTATATCCTTTAAGAAGGTAGAACGTTCAGTTTAGCCATACACCAAATTGGTTTTCAAACATTTCTATTTTTCTTCAGATGTTAGGAACAAAGACCACTTGAAATCTCATAACTACCTGTAGGTTTTAAGACCAAATATCAAATCAAAGGTATTTAGGTTGAATCATTAAACATATGTAGTGATGGTAGACATAGCTATGATGAAATAGATGGATATGTATGGTGAGGTTTATTTTCATAGATCATATCATCCATCTAGTTATAGAATCAGTGGGATGTATAAAAAAATGGGAAGTGGAAAGATCATCAATGACGTGATGGTGGGTCTCAGTAGCAAGCCTCCTCCATACCATCTGATATAGTTAGCATTGTGCCTATGACTTTCTATCAATATGGTATGGTCAGACACACCAGACATGTTTTTTCTAGGTGCATAAAGACATGAAGTAGCTATGGACATTTTGGTCATATTGAAAACATCATTTAAGATGTGACTTCACCTCATTATGTTAATGGTTCATCACCTATAAAGGAAACTGCAGTGTAGTCAGATGCATCAAATACTACATGTATCTAGCGATAGGGCTCATGAGTGAAGCACTTTCACATAGTAGATGAGTGTCTAGTGGAAGTATATGCATGTTTGTAAAAATTAATAGGTACTATTCTTATGGAATATTTTTTATAAATTTTATTATTATATACTTCTATCTCCCACTCATTTATGTCGACACATTGTTTTGATAGGAATAAAATTCCAACGGAACGTATGTACTTTATAATAGAGTTAGAAATCCTCATTGAAAATATGAGATAATAGGGGTTTTTATGTCCTTAATTTTAATCATTGATTGTTGAAACAAAGTTGGTCTATTATTTTTTTCATTCTTGATATGGATCTATTTGAAACATCATCAGTATAGATTAGTTAGTCTCTTATTAAGATTAGGTTGAGTGTTATCATTAGTGTTTCTCATTTCTTGTTTATGATTATAGCTCCCATGTGATTCAAGGGGATTGGTACCCAAGACTAGGATGTTTGGGAATTTCCATCCGAAATATCATGAGTTTTTTGTCTAATTTTTTATTTGATCTTGATGAGATTTCGTTAAATATTGATCTTCATGTTTTAGTTCAATACATTACTAAAATTTTATCAAAATATCTCCTTGGTCCTCCTCCTAAGATATTGGTTGATTTTAAAGGTGAACCGGTTCTATTTATATAGATAGTATTGATAAATTCATATTGTATGTCACTCACATACATAAAGGGGCTTATAATTCAGTTGGATGAACTATTGGAAAAAGGTTTTATTTAGTCAAGTGTTTCACCATGGGAAGCCTATAATATCATTTCCATGAAAGTAGATAGTTCACATTGATTTTTTTAGGCTTTAAAAAGTTGAACTTGGTAAAAAATAAAAACAAATATCATTTTTCTCACATGGATGACTGGTTTGATCAATAAAATGGTAAAAGTGGTTTTCAAATGTTAATCATCAGTCGATTTATCAACAAATCATAGTTCGGGGATTTTATATAATGATGAAAACATTTAGAAAAAGTTTCATCCATTATGAATATCTTGTGATTCCTTTTATTATGACTAATGATCCGACATTTTTTTGGATTTTATGAGTTTCGTATTCCTCCAATATCTTGACATTTTTTGGTAGTGTTCATGGATGATATTTTGGTCTATTAAAAATCTGGGCATGAGAATATGAACCTTTTTTGTTTAGGTCTACAAATATTGAGAAGTCACCAATTGTAAGGAAATATTTTAAAATGTAGTTTTTGGATTTTTGAAGTAAATTTAGTTGGGAATAAAATTTCTAAACACAGATTATCAGTTAATCCGGAAAAGTTGAAGGTTGATTCATCAAGTAATAAACCAAATATGTATTTGAAATTCAGATATTCATTTGTCTTGTTGGATACTACCATTTTTTTGGTAATTATTTCTCAATGATGGTGTCACCTTTCACTTCCCTTGCCCTGAAATTAGTGAAATTCACCTGGTAAGAGTTTGTATTATTTTAGTGAACTAAAATGACTTTTTATATCAACTCTATTTTATGATTTTTCTCAGACCAGTAAGGGTATGTGGTATTTTTTGATGCATTTTGTATTAGTTTGAGATGTGTGGTTATTTATGATGACCATGTGGTAGCTTATGCATATCAAAAGATGTAACTAAATGAGAATAATTACCAACCTCATTATTTCGAGCTGGCCGCAGTTAAGAATATACCCAAATGATGGAACCACTATCTTGTTTGTAAGAGGTTCAATGTATTGCGTGATCATAAGAGTTTGAGTTATATCATATCTTTGAATGACATGAATCTCAGATATAGTCAATGGTCAGAATATCTTTTCTCCTTTGAATTTGATATCTCCAGCACTTCTGGGAAGGGGAATGTCATTGAAGACACATTTAGTAGGAATGTACAACTATGGGTTGTTCTAGAATCGAATGAGTGGAAACAGATGGTTATTTTAGCTCGGTTTCACCAAGATTCTCATGAGGATGTTCCAAATATGGTTCTGACCAATTTTCAGTTATCATGATCTCTCTAAGAATCATTCATGCAATTTCTGTAGGAGGATGCTGAGTTTAGTAATGTTCTAGAAATCCATTATGGTGTGGAGACCATTTCGTTTCAGTCTCTATTGTTTGATGGTATACTCCAATTTAGTGATGAGGGTTGTCATCCCAATATCATTGAAGAGTTAAATCATGATTAATTTCCACATATCATTTTAGGACATTTATAATGTCTCTATAAATATGTTCTATGACATGAGACAATATTTCTGGTGGCTGGGTAAGAAGCTTCAAATTTCAGACATTGATTCCCACTATTACAGCTGCCAATAGATAATGGGTGATCACTTAATGTCCTCTATCCTGCTTCTGCCTCCTCTAGTTATGGTCTCGAAATGTCGTATCCATGTATTTTTTTTTGGGTTACCATGGACTCATTATCGGAGTAATTCTATCTGGGGGTTGTTGATGTGTTTATGAAGTCTTTTTATTTAATTTTGATCAAGGATACATGAAATGTTGAATGTATGGGTACGATGTTTGTGCATGAAATTGTGATGTTTCATGGGAGTCCTTCAAACATTTTTTTGGATAGGAACAATAGGATTACCATTTGGTTCTGAGAGAGTCTTCCAGAGGCAGTGGGAACATAGGTCAAGTTTATCAAATATTTCCTTCCACAAAATGGAATTTGGAAAAAGCGTTTGATTGTGATCCTAGAGGATAATCAATATTCTTATGTATTGTATTTTAGAGGAGCATGGTATATCCATCTAGGACTGGTTGATTTTGTTTACAACAATAGTTCTTAGTTGTAGAAACGAATGGCTTTCATCAAGGTGTTGTGTGGTCACCCATGGATATCACATCATTACTGGGTCAAGGATGGAGATTTATATTTTTTTGGACAATGTTTGGTCCAGGATAAGTCAGTATAGATT
Source organism: Viscum album (assembly GCA_963277665.1). Classification (NCBI taxonomy): domain Eukaryota; kingdom Viridiplantae; phylum Streptophyta; class Magnoliopsida; order Santalales; family Viscaceae; genus Viscum; species Viscum album. The sequence goes on from OY728131.1 coordinate 37,124,951, forward strand.
TACGAGGCACATCGACATCTTATTATAGAACATAGTCGATAGAAATTGCTTGCAAATCTGTTTTGTATTCCTATGGATTCGTCCAATGGTGGCTAAATTTTCTTGTATTTTTATTCTCTACAAGGTCACTATCAACATGGATAATAGGGAAATTTGGATATAATATATATTAGACCATTTGAGGTGAATGACCTGTTCATAAATTCTTCTTATCAGTAAGTATTTCCATTTCAGTTGATAGGTATTCAAGATATTTCCTACATATCATAGCTCAGGATGTGCCATCCTGACCCTTCTCACATTTTGAGTTGGGATAAAATTGATTTAGATCTATATTTTTCTATTTTTGAGGATCCAATTTAGATTTTTGACTAAAAAATGAAATTCTTGTGGGGGAATTCAATTCGTTTGGTCAGATTACTATGGAAGAACAGATCAAATTCTTATGACACCAGGTAACATGAGTCAATAATGGGGGTGTAGTGGTCAAATCTTTTTCAAAGAATTACTTGTTCCATGTGACTACCCAAGGACCATATTTCTTTATGGTGGGGAGTTTGTAACATCCTGTTACCAATATATCAGGTACATATTTAACTCATCCCAGTTTTCCTTTCTCTACTTTTAGGTATAGCGATTATATAGAATTGGAAGGATATATATAATAGTGAAGTCCTATATTTGTTTAATCTTAGATTTAACTTATTTTTTTGTACTCTGTATGTGGATTTCACACCGTGTAAGAGTCATTGGATACAGGTAATGAAATACATAATGTTTTGAATATTTAAATTACATGAAGAAAAGATTCAGGAAAAAATTTATTCAGTAATATATTTTTGGTTTTTGGTGAACAAATTCTCAACATACATAAACATTATGGACTTCTTGGTGTGTTATCAAATAACACACCATGGAATTACTAATGTAGTGAATTTATAGGGTGATTTCCTCGTTTTTTTGTGACCATTCGACATTCACAATTTCAATTCTCTCAAACCAAATATCCTATATAATGATTATTGGGTAATATTATCTTTGAAAAATGATCTAATCAACATTTGATTTTTTTTGTGGTTGGGGTGATTATCTACATTTTAGTTATCTTTACACATCTTCACTTTCTTTATAAGTGTTAGCGCCCTAGGGTTTTGTTATTAGATCTATTGGTCAATGTTAGTGTTTTCTCTCATATTCTTCTTGATTTATTGTCTAATATAATTATCGAGGATATTAAATTTTTGGTTGTGGTTTGGTGGGCATTCATTCTTGAGGTTTGTGGATTTTCTCCTTTCTGTCGACCCTTTGATTTCTAAATTGGATCAACCTTGTCATTTGGTTCATAATCTGGGGCCTTCGTCGACATTGTTAGGATTTAATTGTTTGTGGATCTGTTGTGTGCATGTGTGAACAGAGTTTTGAGGTATGTTGTTCCATCTATAGCCTATAACTCTGAACCATATTTTTTATTATTTATAAATTTATTTATAATGGAAACTAGAAAAATTGATTTCTGTTTTTTGAAAAGAGTTTTTAATGAAAATTGGTTTTCTTTGATTGTTGATAAATGGAAAGAAAAAGTGTATTTTCAAAGCATTGAATATGGTTTTCTTAAATTGATTTCAAATTATTTTTAAAATAATGAAATGATTATGAAAATAATGGCATGGGTTACCTTGGTTACTTGGTGTAAGTTATATCTTGAGGCCATTGTCAACTTTGGGAAGTTACTTTTTAGGGTGTTCCTCTTGTCCTAGAGTGTATATTATTGACTCTATGTTTGTATATGATGTTGGGGTTTCAATTTCTGTGGTTTTCCCTGGTGCTGGAGTGTATATAATTTTCTTCAATTACCATAGTTCACTATTCATATATTATTGGGTGCATGTAGTATATTTCCTGGCCTTTTTTATTCCTTGGTGTTGTGATTCATGCGCTGCTACTGTTGTTTTTTAAAAATATTGGATTTTTATTATTCTAGAATTGATATGCATGTTGATTCTTGTGAAATATAATAAAGAAAAATGTTATTTAAAATTAATATACACACATTGTTTTAGAACAGTGTCAAAAGGAAAATGATTACCATGTTTTCTATAAAATAGATTTATTTCATATCATGCCATGTTATAGTTAAAAATTGCAAACAAGAATTGTTATTCAAAGAATAGTAATGAAACACATCAGTGGGATCCTACTATGCCTGTTATCTCACACCATGTATACCTATTCGGTGGTGATTAGTCCTTAGTATATATTCAAATACATGGAAATGCACGGTACCACAATGAGGCGGTGAGGTTTCATGTTATGTGAGTATTATTGCTGGTGGTGAGATGGTGGGGGTTCTTCCATGACATTACTAGGATTAGGCATTTGATTCTTTTCCCTTATAGTTCAAATCGTCTTTCAATTTATTAGAGACATTTATAGTTGTTTTTTTCACTAACTTTCACACAGTTATGACATCAATTTATTATTCATACACTACCACGTGTTTATATAGGATTGGAGAAATGTTTCCCTTTGAGTTTTTGATCAATTCATGGCAGATTTTGCCAGCTTTTGGGGATCGGGAATTCCCTTTGGGTATATGAAGGATCAGTCTGGGTGCTAGTTTTGAGGGTAACCTAGGTCGGTTCATTACATTGAATATATATTTGTTATACTATTATTTTTATTAACATGTGGATCAGAAGTTGGTTCAGTCCACATAATACTGTATGATAAGAAATTTTCAAATTCCTTCCCTTAGATAACTCCCCTAATATTGTTTTTATTTTTATACTATATGACTAGGATTTATATTAAGTTACAATAAATTAAAATCACATGGTTTTTTCAATGTCACAAGCCAAAATACAATTGATATCATCAACTATGACTGAAACCCAATGTGTAAAGACCAAAATCGTTGAATCTAAATATTTTATATGGGTTATATTTAAATATGAGAAGGCATTTCATAAGATTCATTGAGATGCTTATGTCAGGTGAAACTAGATCAATTTGTTATTGACAATCCTATCACCATGAATTACATGGTTGTTCTATTAGGGCAGATATTTGACCGATATAATAATAAATATGATTCATATGATATAGCGTGTCTTATAAAAGGGATACATGTATGATATATAGAAATCCATGTAAGATACTCACATGTAGCTTACAATAAATGTTTCTTGAAAGGAACATTTCCTCCCATAGCAGAATCCTTCATAAGATACCCTATTGATAAAAATGACAGAAGATTTCGAATAATGGATTGTGATTTTTTATAGTCCATTCATTCCAAAGATATGATTTTTATTAAAAATATTAAAAATAAATTTTTATATAATGTGACTTTGGAATGACTAAATTTTATTAAATAAAAGTGTTAGACATTCTTAATTTTGAATTTTATTCCTAAAGTAAATATGAAAGGTTCATATTAATTTATCGCGTAAAATAAATAAATAAAATGTCAATTTATTAATTTATATAATTGGGATATTCATGTTATTAATTTTTTTATTAAAGGTAAATATTTAGTATGCATTAAATAAGGTAATAAATTACTCTTTATAAAAATAACATTCCACACTCTAGGGTCTTGGTATGATAATAAATATTTAGTTTTCATATAACCTGTTTATTCTTGTAATAAATTTATTAGCTTCAATTTATTAATCAAATATGGTTCATTAATATTTTTAATTACTGTTATGATTCAATTAGAATATCTTTGATGTTATGTATCCTCAGATAGAGGTACTTTGGGTTAGACTCCCCACTAGACAAGTGGGTAATACAATTTTCTAGAAAAATGAGGATTGCATATTAGTGGCTCCTAGATTACTTGTTAGGGGATTGTAAACATCCTTTAATCCCAATAATTTATATATAATGTTCATGTAACTTATTCGTAAGATTCATTTATATTTATTTAAATAGTTTATACTTATATTTTTTGTGTGATTAATAGAAATTTGGCATTGTATAAACAATTCAATTTAATATGGTTTGAAAATTTTAATTTTCTGGATGGAAAGAAGTTTCTAGAAATAAATAATTATAAGCTATCATAGTCAATTGAATAAAATAGGAGATAAAAATATTTATTGGGATTCAATAATTATGAATTTAATATGTATGAGATTAATATTAAATTATAGCAACTTTAAAATAAATCACTATAAGTACTATGTGTGATATTCCATTAAAAACATATGTCAATATTTCTATCATCAAACTATATAGTTTAATTAAATACATGGTTCCAATAGATTATGTTGTGTAAGGAAATGTGGATTTTTCTAATATTATGATTTGTTGAAAAACATACAACTATAATAATTTGGAAACACATTTTTAGGAATCTATATGAGTTAGGATGCAAGAAAAAAATTTATATATTACCCAAATGAAGGATTTGGAAAAAGATTTTTATACTCAATTATCTAATATTAATTTATGATTTGATTTGATAATATATCAACTAAATACCTAAAGTGATGTGTTTTATATAATATAGTGGTTTTTACTTTGTAAAATTTTGATCATGACCCAAAATAGTAATGAGGTATAGGGTCATCATTTCATATGGATTACCTCCATTGAGAATAATTTATAAAAATATATAAAAAATAATACTCTCCCATTAATTTTTGTTAATTATATATTATTGAATGCACCATTTTTTTCATTTTGAGGTTTCTTAATGGTATTTCATTTGAAATTATTATAGATAATTAATTGAGGATGAGATGTATTCTCAACGAAATGAATTATAAACATATGGAAGTGAATTTGATTGAAATAAATTTCTCTAACTATTAATTGGGTTTAATAAATACTGGTTGTGCATGACACCTTTCAATTGTTAATCATAAAATCAGATATAGAATAGAATATAATAATGATTAAGTATATTTATATTTTGTAAATGATGAAATAGTAACTGTATTATAGGTAGAAACATCTGATATAATTCAACCTTGTGGATTAGTTATGTAATTTAAAAACTATTATTTTATTCTCACCATAAACATAAATTTTTTTTGGTCTTTTTGACTATATAGAATTATAATTTTTTATGAAAAAATAGTGTTTATATATATATATGAATAAAATATTTTTATAATATGAAATAAGGTAAATTGTTTATATATTATATATAGGGATAATTTTATCTACAACATACAGAATAAGGAATCTTAGGCCAATATTAACATTACATACCTTTGGTATTGTCACCATGGATATATAAATGAGAATCAAATTTAAAGACTCTATAGATATGTATTGTTGTAATAACTTGATTATGAATTAATAGATAAATGGGGAATCATATATGATAGGAAATATGACCAAAAATATTTTAGTTGAAATGGTGATGGTTTTAGTGGAGAAATGGATCTTATAAATAGTAATGTATTTTGAAGATGTCTAATAAACCATGATCTGGGTTTAGGTACATTGTTACCTTTATCGATTAATTTAATCAGTATGGTTTTTTCTTTCTAAATTGTCCCTAGATTAGAAATTTTTTAAAATTTATGGAGTTCTAAGAAACATTACATAATCAAAAATGAAAAATATTGATGATTTTCCTATCAAATATAGCCAATGGATACTTATGATTTGAAATAACTAAACATCTAAAAAATTGTGGGATTATTTCACAAGTCACTCCTATTAGAACACTAATTAGGAATAATATATCAATGATGGGAAAATATACCCTATTAACTATTATCTGATCAATGATGAGTTAGTGTGACCTTATAAAATCCTATGATGATATTATTTCTACTCTAATGCATTTCTACTAAATCGTGTTCCATCTAAATCAATAAAAAAATCATTATATGATATATGGTATCTAAAACATTCATTTTTTTATTTTTTAAATATTATTGTTTTTGAGGCATACAGTAAATATTTAGCTTACGAAAAACATACCCTTAATTATAAATAGTTCTTATTTATTTTTTATCCAAAATTGATAAAGGGATATTACTTCAATACTCATACTGAATAAAAACTACTTTGGGATCAAGATAGTTTTTTCATTGATAAGGATCACTTGAATTGAGTAGTTATATGGATGAATTTTGATCATAGATAAGGCCAATTCTATTAAATATGAAACTTTTATAAGACGGACTTTTATTTGGTACAATATTATGTTAAAAAATAATTACTGACATGAGTTTCACAAGAACAATAAATATCTAGTTTTATTCATTATGATACTAATAGATATGAATTTTTATGTTAAATGATGATGATAAAATGTTCATTTATGAAAAAACTACATCCCATGGAGAAACCATTTAGTGTTCTGATTCTCAGAAATATATAATTATTATGAGATCTTAAACATACACCATGTATACTAACTGGTAGTAAAACTTTGTGGTTGAACTTTTAGGGGCAAGACCGATGGGGGGCATGCAGGTTTTTCATATAAACACTAAGAAGGATGATAGATTGTTTTAATATATGGATAAAAAAGAACAAAGATAGTATAAAAGATCTTCAATATATTCATATATTAATAGGACATCATAAACAAAAGTAAAGGCAATTGTTTTCTACTATAAGGTGTATGGTATGGGGAGTTTGAATTTTTTTTATTTACTGATGTGGATTCAACACATATTATAAAATAGAGGTTGAGATAATAGTTGAAATCTCGTGGATTTTTAATATATTGGATACAAGGGAAGTAAAATAGATTTTTGGAATATAGATTGTTAGGAAATTAAAATCGTGAAATTTTTCCTGCATTAGTTATACTCCATCTAATAGGTCGTGGAATTATTGGAATGGTTGATATAAAACAGGGTACCACTCTATTAAAATAAAATTTTAATCTAATTATAGAGATGAAACCCAAAATTATATTATATGTTTAGAACATGGAAATGATTGCATTTTGAAATGATTTTCAGAATCATCAAATATTTCATAGTTTTTACATGACCATACATTATACGTTTAGTGGTAGTTATTTGTAGATTCATTTATATTCTTAGAATGTCACAAAAATATGTAGTTAAATGGATACTCTGGTATCATAAATTTTATTAGATTTTACCACCTAATTTTAGAATTTAAGTAAATGTAATGCCCCGACCCCAGTTACCTAGAGTCGGTGCATTATTATATAACATTTGCATGAGATAAAGAATCATGTTCTAAAAGACCGATCAATTCAGTATTATAGGATAAAAGATACAAACATAACATCTACATTACATCTTGAAAAGAAATACAACACTAATGTTTTCATTAGAAACATCCAATCCTCCTAGATTATGTCTTCTAGTCACTAATAACTAACATCTTCATATCCTGGGAAAATGAAACATAATAAAGGGGTGATCTTAAATTCTCAGTAAGGGTAAGTAATACAGTAGAAGATAACAAAATCATTATGCATGATTAATAATTCAAATCACATGCCATTACAAATAGTAAACATTAACACTTTATGGTAGGAATATGAGATAAGTAAATAATTAAATAATAAAACAAAGTTATCAGTATTCTACTAGTCGAATAACCACATAATCTATCATTCATATTTTTATAATGAGGGAAAGTATAATGCCGGACATTCTAAAACATTTTTTCAAGCCCTCTTCCAAGATGCCTAAAACTTATTAAGGCCTCTCCAAAAACCATATATCAAATTGGGAAACGCATTGGCCAATTCCATATCTAATTGTCTCATGATACCAACCAATACACCGAGGAGCTATAGCAGGCTCCACCTGTCACATACTAAGTCCAATACATTACTCATATGAAAAGGTTGAAACATAACAAATAATTCGCAATAAAACTAGCATACGAAATGTCAAAATTTAACCATAAATCCTGAATTTTATAAAAATAACCCATCCCCAGTCAAACAAATCACAAAAAATTCAATACAATATGGAAAATTTGAATCCTAATAAATCTACCTCAAACAAGTTTTAAATATATCAAAGGATGTTGACATAGATGAAATGAGAACAATTTGAATGAAATGCCTATTTCTATTTTGAAACCATTTTAGAGTAATATAATTATAAAAGAAAACATTAATTTTGTAAATATTCTTATAATCTTGTAAGGGAAGATTCGATGATGTTATAATAGTGGAAAATAGTTGTACCCACCATATAAGTAAAAAACATTCATACCCTAATTTTGCCAAAAAGGTTATAAAGTACCTTATTTGGAAAACCACAGAAAGATTCATTCCAAAACATTTAAGGTAAAATAATGGTATAAATTACATTAACCCATTTTCTAGTAAATTGTAAAAAATTTTGAAATACATTTTTAAGAAAACATGGATGTTGATGATAAAGTGGTCACAGTATATAGTTACATAAAAAAACATAGATGACAAGGAGATTGTGGATTAAAGTCTTAAGAAGTAATTTTCCATAGACTATGGTATTTATCCAAATATATAATAGTAAAAAAATTCTATTAAATTATACATGAACTATATACAAAAATATGATATCATATATGATCCTCTAATATTGCATGGTTGATAATATTCCTGTAGTATCATCGTTTTGGGTGTTAACTGATTCATTTTTTTTTATATGCTTGGTTACATAATCCATGTTTGTTATGGATAGGATGTATTTGATTCATATATATAATGATTTTATGTTCATAAAAATTATTTTTAATAATAAAATAAAAAAATTTCTTGAATGATTATGATGGGGAATTAATATCATCTCGTTCGTGGACACGGTAATTCTTACGTACGCAAGAGCGACAATATCATTATATTGATGGTGAAATTTTATGTAATTGGATGGTATATATCATATATAAAGGATCAATAAAATGTTATATTTATTATTTAAATCAGTTATACTCATTATTATACCAATCCAAATAATGAAGTGTTTGAAAAACAAACTTCACCACGACATGGAGACGTTATGTCGTATGTACGCACATATGGTGACTTTGTCATTAAAATGATGGATATAATAATGAATATGGTTGTAAAATTATTATAATAACATCACAACATATTGAATATACTGGAGTTATTATTTTATAATAGAAAAAAAATAAAGAGTATGTGGAAGAAGAAAAGAACATGAAAGAGGCGATGAAATATTTACATCTTCTTCAGGTTCATTCTTTTGATTACATCAAAATGGTTCAATAGGTTGGCTTTATGACCTATTTAAGGAATATAGGATGAAGGGAGGACTGTTGGAAGGATATTTGGGTAGGGTTTGGCCGATCCAAATGGATTTGGAGGTATGAAATTAAGAGAAGGGAAAGTTCCCTTTTTTACGAGAGGTGAGGGTCACTTTAGGAAAAGCTTGAAATATTATTTATATTAAAATTATTTCCGGTTTCTAATGGATCCAACATGATATATTTTGAGGCTATCTTAGGTATCGGTCAAAAACCTTTAAACGAATATGTTTTAGAATAGTTTAGGTCACTATATTAACCTTACCATTTAGATTTAACTCTTCGTTAAATAGTTTGACATTTACCATGTCTCTTTGTATTTTTATATTATATGATTAATAAACATACTATAAACATCCAATAGAACCCCAAGTGGTTCATTAAAAATATATATGACCTTATCTTAGTCTTTTGGCCAATCCTTATATTTCTAGGAATATTATATCAATTAATAATATAATATTTGTTTTAAAAACATAATTATGTCAATTTTGACACTATTTAGTATTTGGTTTTTGTGAAAATCCTAACAGCATGATTACTTCAAAAAAATATTCTTTATTCAACCCTCAAATTTCATAGTAACCTATAAATTTTGTGTAATTCATCAAAATTCTCAAATTACATTTATTTCGATATTTATAATATCAATTATTTTAATCATTCATTAATAAGGTAATTCCTGCATCATCATTGTGTCATAAATAAATAAAATTAGTTAATGTCTAAAAATTAAAAATAAATTACTATTATGTATGAAAGATTTTTATCCTTCTAATGAAAATTTATACTGGATTTTATCTTATGTAAAACACTATATTAAAAATGGTTTAGTTATTAAACATTTAATTTAACTCTCTTAACTCTTCTATAAATAAAATAATAATAAATGTCCTAATCAAATCCATGTGGATGAAAGGGGATCATATTTTTTTCCTAAGTTTTTTTTGTCAAATTTCACTTATCAAATATAATTACGACATGTGTTAGGGTAATTAGGATATCATTGTTACCCTTAATTGCCCTATTTACTTTTAACCATGGTAAATAAAAGTCATATGGTTCTATTTACAAAAAATTATTTTCATCTTATTGAACCACATTATACTTACTGATATTAACAGTGTCTCTCAAGTTTTAGAAATTCAACTCACATAAACGGTAAAATTATGTTTTATGAAAATTTAAAAATGCTCTTAGGAAGTGGGTAAAATACGATAATTGTTCAATAAAATTTTAATATTTCTCAACTTATTATAAAATGACTCCAATGAATTAAATTGAACTTATATAGGTATTATAAAACTATTTTTACCTAAAATAAATTTATATAAAATAAATAATTATATAAATAAAAAGTCTGTTTTATCCAATAATGCAGTTTTTTCACTATTCATAAAAAATTTAATGATTTTAGAAAAATAAAAAAAATTCAACCTAAGATAAATTTGATAATCCAAAATACAAAATGAACTCCATTTTGAAAAATATAACATATAAAATTTCAAAAAGTGGGTATTACTATTGATAACTTGTTGTTTGATTTTTCGTAGTGCGTTAGAATCTAGAAGTTGGGTACAACGCAAGCTATTGCATTATTCAAAGATAAATATACTGTGGAAGCTTGGGGTGTTACATTCTCCCATCCTTAAAATAATTTCATCCTCAAAATTTCAAGAATACTACCTTATAAAAAGATTCGGGTGGTTATTCATCATAAGTTCCTCTAGTTCACATGTTTCCTCATCCATCTTATGGTTTCTCTATAGACCTTTTACCAGACGAGTCATCTGGTTCCTCAACACTTGTTATCTAGTATCAAAAATCTTGATAAGCTCTTCACAATAAGAGAAGTCACGTTCCAATTCAATTTCATCAATTATGAGTACATGTGTTGGGTCCGGAAAGTATTTTCTCAACATTGATACGTGTTACACATCGTGAACTTTGAAGAGACATGGTGGAATTTCCAAACAGTATGTTATAACCCTAATTTTTTCTAGAATTTTTAATGTTTCGATGTATCTAGGACTTAATTTACCCTTCTTACCGAATCATATAACTCCCTTCCATGGAGATACATTCAAGGAAACATGATCTCCTACTTGAAATTTAAAAACCTTATTTCGGTTATCAATATAATTCTTCTACCTACTTTGAGATTCTTTGATGTGGGTTTGGATAATCCTCACCTTATCCATTGTTTCCTCATGATGTTTTAGGCCAATTTTTTTTCTTTTAAAAACATCATCATAACAAGTTGGTGTGAGACAACTCTTTCAATATAACGCTTCATATGGGGCCATCTGAATACTTGAATCAAAGCTATTATAATAGGAAAATTATACCAAAGTTAAATATTGATCCCACATACCTTAAAAGTCCAGTGAGAAAGATCAAAACATGTCTACTAAGGTTTGAATAGTCTATTCTGATTGTCCATCAGTTTTAGGGTGGTAGGCAGTGCTCAAATGAAGATCAATATCTAGGGTTTTCTGAAGACTTTTCTAGAATAATGATGTAAAACAGAGAACACAATCTGAAACCAACAATATGGGTACTCCATAAAGTCTTACAACATCATTAATATATATTCTTTCTAGACTTTCAAGTTTTAAATATTCTCTTAAAGCATGAAAATGTGCTTACTTGGAAATACATTCAAACAATGACCCATATTTCATCATTACATCTAGGTGTCTTCAGTCGCCCCATGTCAATGTCTATTGTAATATCATCCCATTTCCAATCAATTATGCGAAGAGGTTTCAGGACTCCTCTAGGATTTTTTCATCCAGCATTCACTTGTTGGAAAACCATACATCTTGACACAAAATCAGAAATCTCTCATTTTATGTAGTCCCACCAAAAATGTTCATTCAAGTCTCTATACATCTTGTTGCACCCAGGGTGTATAGAGATATTGGAGCTATGAGAATCATCCATAAATTCCCTTTTTATATTAGGTATATCGAGAACACAATGCCTCTTCCCAAATTTCAAAATTCCATCACGAAATATGAAGTCACTCAATCTCCAATCCTATATTGCATTAATCTTCTTTTGAAATTCCTCATCATCAGTCTGAGACCATTTTATCCTTTCTTGTAAAGATTTTTTGATGACTATTTGAAAAAGTATTGATGTTCGACCTTCTATGGTAATTCCCATATCCATCTTTACTAGATCCAAGAAATATGACCCATTTCCACTATCATCTTGTTCAAAAGTCCATGAACATTTCTTCTCAAAGCATCTGCCAACTTATTTACCTTCCTCGGGTGGTAGTGTATTGTGAAATCATAATCCTTGAGTAGTTCAATCTATATCCATTGCCTCATGTTTAGATTTTTTTTGTGAGGAAAAATATACTTTAAACTCTTGTGATCAGTATAAATCTCACATTTTTCACCATAGAGATAATGTCTTCTTATTTTAATAGAAAATATTAGAGACGCTAACTCAAGATCATTAGTGGGATAGTTTTGATCATGAATTTTTATCTTCTCTGATACATAGAAAACAACTCAATCATTCTGCATAAGGAAACAACCATGTCCTTCCTTTGAAGCATCACAATAAATAACAAACCCATCAGCCCCTGATGGTTGATTGAAGCTAGGAGAACTAACTAATATTCTCTTTAGTTCTTCAAAAATGTCATCACACTCTTTTTTCCAAATATGTTTAACCCCGTTACAAGTGAGCTAGGTTGATGTGTTAGACAATTGGGAAAATTTCAAGACAAAATGCAGATAATAACCTACAAAACCAACAAAAGTTTGTATCACAGTTATACCCGTCAGTGCTGGCCATTGTTGGATTGACTTGGTCTTTGAAGAACCAATAGATATTCCATCATTACAGACAATATGGCCATGAAATGAAATCTCCTATTACTAGAATTCACACTTGCTAAACATCCCATATAATTAATTTCTTCTATGAGTCTTCAGAATAATGTGCAAGTTATTTTCATGATCTTTGATGCTTATGGAGGATACCATGATATCATCAATAAATACCACTACAAATTCATCAATATATTCCATGAAAACTCTATTCATTAGATCCACGAAGACAAAGGTTAAATTAATCAATCCAAAAGGCATCATTGTAAACTTGTAAGGCTCGTACATCATTCGAAATGTTTTTTTCGGAATGTCTTCCTTCTTCACGCACAACAGATGATATCCAGATCGAAGTTCAATCTTTGAAAAATATTAAGCTCCATGAAGTTTGTTGAATAAATCATCAATGCGAGGTAGGGGATAATTTTTTGTTATAGTTATAGCATTGATCTCCAAGTAATCAATGCACAAACTCATAGATCAGTCTTTCTTCTTAACAAAAAGGAAAGGGGCTCCCCATGGAGAAACACTTGGGTGATTAAATCCCTTATTACTCAATTCCTATAGTTGTTTATTTTGTTACACTAATTCCACTGTGGTCACTCTATAAGGGCTATTAGATATGAGCCTTGAACCAGGAACTAAATAAATAGAAAACTCAATTTCCTATTCTCGAGGATGTACAAATAAATCCTTTGGAATCATGTCAACATATTCTTGTACAATAGGTATGTCCTCTATTAGAACATTCCATTCCTCACCCATAATTATATCATTTTCATCCCCCCAATAATTGAATTTAGTAGATCTACTGGGGGTGTACCTAGATAAGAACTAGATGGTGATGTTTCTATTCTAAATATAAGGTACTCTTTATCGTCATAGAGAATTGTAACCTCCTTCTTCTTAAAATAATTATTCACATCATGGTCTGAAAGAAAATACATACCAGGGATTATATCAAATTCAATCATAGGTGTGACGGTTAGATCAGCAGATAAATATCATTTTTATGCCTTAATGGGGACAGATTTACAAAACATTATTGCAATGATACTTCCTTTAGGAGTTTTGACTGACTACTCCCTTGTTAAATCAAATTGGAAATATCAAAATTTCATATAAAATTTGGAAGATATGAAACAATGCGATGATTCAGAATACAATAAAGCATTGGCTAAACATGAGGAAACCATTAAACTACCTGCCACCATGTTATTCATAGCTTCAACCTCAACAGAAGTGATCGCATAAGCTTTGTCTTGATCCCTTAGCCTTTTCTAAGGTATGTTTCCCACAATCCGGGGGAATTTAATTGTATAATGTCCCATGTTTCTGCAATTATAGCATTGATCAATGGTAACTTCTTTGTTCCCTTTAAAATCACTAGAAAGATGGCCTTTATGTCCACTTTTTTGTATACTCCTTTTTCTTTTGGATAAGCACCAGGGTGCTTCCTACCACAATTATCATAGGGTGCAAATTAAACTCATACCTTCTTACCTGATTCCTTATTTCCTTTCACAGTGTGTTCTGCAGATCTATTCTTCCGTTTCATTACTTTAAAGTTGTATGAATTAAAGAATTCCTTTTCTGTCCAGATAAATAATGAGGCAATATCTTCATACAATGAGAATTATTGTGAGAAAAATGCTCGGAGGATAATTATATTTAACACATCCATGAAATGACCAATCTTAGATCTTGGGTTATGTGTATAATCTTTATCATTCCTTGATAACCGTGTAAAGTTTCCTTCATACTTTACAAAATTCTCATCATCATTTTGTCTCAGACATAGAAATTTACCTTCCATATCCACTCAATGGTCATGAGGAAAGTATTTTTCTATGAAATGAAATTTTTACTCCCTCTATTCCATACTTTATACTTATTCATCCTTGTTTGTGTTTTGAATTAATGGCCACAATTTATATGCATCTCTGGTGAGGTGATAAACTGCCATGACAACTTTTTCCCTTTCGCTACTCCCTAAATCATGAAATATTTTCTCTAAAGAACTTATCCATTGTTCAGCAACAAATGGATTTGTAGACCCAGTGAATGTTGGTGGTTGTTTCTTCATGAAGCAATATAAAATTGATCCTCTATGTTGTGGATAAGGGTTCTCTATATGGGTAAGGTTATTATTCGCAACCTGTGAGAGTTTTCCCATTATGGTGTTAGGCTGATCAGCACCAGTTGCATCACCAGCTCCACTATAATTAACATGATCCAGAGGGAAATACCTACATGGATTATGTGAGTCGATACCATTTACTTTCATTCCACTTTCCACCATTTATAAACAATCTAATAAATTATATTAGTTTATGAACAACAATACATAATCCCAAACATGTAAAACAATGAACATAAATTTAATAGTTTATGGATATCATCCATAATCATAAAACTGTTTTCTTTGAGGAGTTACATACTCATAAATACATAATAATGAATTGTAAATAAAATGATAATTATACTAAGCATATCCCTTAGGAGTGTCGTAACCAACAGTGCAGCAATGCCCGTTGTTGTGCACTAGTTCCCATTAGAGTCTAGCTCAAAGCGGCGTTTTCAGGTTTTACCCATAAGTACATATATGCCATATCCACCTCTACCTTCTCGTATCCAGACTGGGATGTATTTCTTGTAAAACTCACAAAATATATACAGTACGAAAATTCTAGTATATTCTTCTATACAAATCCACAAAGTCTATCTTAGGGTAGTGTTCTTTAATCTGAGTTTTCTAAATCTAGTTTTAAGGGTTTGTACTAAAATTATTCTGATACAAACTGTAATGTCGTAACCATTGTTACCAAAATTTGGTTCTTTATTACCTAACATTGGGATGATACAAGGAATCATGTCCCGAAAGACCGATCTGTTTATTATTATTGGAAACATGATACATATATAAGTATAACATTACACCATGAAATGAAATACAACACTAATTTATTCCATTTGAAACATCCAAGCCTCCTAGATTATGCCTACAATTCACTCATATGCAACTTCTTCATATCCCTAGAAAATGAATCATATGAAAGGAATAAGCTCAAATTCTCAGTAAGGGTAAGAAATACTGCAGAAGATAACATAAACATTAGGAATGATGAATAATGAAAAACAAATTCCATTACAAATAATAATCACGAACACATTATGGCAGGAATATGAGCTAAGTAAATAATGACATAATAAAACATTGTCATGGGTATTATACTAGTCGAATAACCACATGAACCGTTATTAATATTTTCATAATGAGGGAATGTATAATGCCAACCATTATGAAACATTTTGTCAATGTCTTGACCAAGACGTCTAAAAATGATTAAGGCCTCACCCAAAACCATATATCAAATTGGGAAAGACCATGCCCAATTCCATGTCTAATTGACTCATGATACCTACCGATGCACCAAGGAGCTTTAACGAGCTCCACCCATCACATAAAATGTCTAATACTTTCCTCAAATGAAAAAATTGAAACTAAACATTTACAATCATATTAAAACTAGCATAAAAAATGTCAATATTTTAACCATGAACCATGAATGGTATAAATATAACACATCCACAGTCCAACATTTCAAAAAAACTTCAATACAATATGTAAGATTTGTATCATAATAAATAATCTTCAATAAAATTTAAAATATATCAAATGATGTAGACATAGATGAAATTTAAACTATTTGAAAGAAATACCTATTTCAATTTTGAAACCATTTAAGAGTCACATAATTATAAAAAAACATTTATTTTGAAAATATTCTTATAATACTGTAAGGAAATCTTCGATGATGTTATAACGGTGGAAAATAGCTGCACCTGCTGTATAAAATAAAAAACATTCTTACCTTAATTTTGTCAAAAAGGTCATAATGTACCTTGTTTGGAAAATGAAGGAAATATTCCTTTCAAAAAAAAATAAGTTTAAATAAGGGTATAAATTACTTTAACCCATTGTTAAGTAAATATTAAAAAAATTTTGAAATACATTTTTAAGAAAACATGAATATTTATGATAAATAGGTCCCAGTAGATACTTACGTAAAAACAATCTCGGATAATAAAGTGATTACAGAAATAACCGTCAACATGTAATTCTCATTAGTCGATGGTATGTTGACCTCTTGAATAATAGTTAAAACATTGTTATTAAATTATACAAGAGTTATATACATAAATATGATATAATATATTATCCTCTAATATTGTTTTGTTAACAATATTTCAGTAGTATCATCATTTTGGGTGTTAACGGATTCGTTTTCCTTTATATTCTGGGTTACATAAGACATTTTTTTATCGATAGGATGTATTTGATTCACATACAGAATGATATAATTTTAATAAAATTTATTTTTAACATTAAATTAAAATTATTCTTGAATGATCATGATTGGGAAAAATCTCATCGCGTTCATGGAGATGGTAATCCGTACGAACGCACGAGTGAAAATATCATTATATTGATGGAGAAATATTAGATAATTGGATGGTATATCATACATAGAGAATAAATAAAATTTAATATTTCTTATTTACATCAGTTATACTCATTATTACACCCATCCAAATAATGAAGTGTTTGAATAACATATTGCACCACAACATGGAGATAGTAAGACGTACGTACACACATAAGGTTACATTGTCATTCATATGATGGATAGAATAATGAACAAGGTTTTACCATTTTTATAATAACATCATAGTATATATAAGAGACTGAAGTTATTATTTTATAATTTAAACATAATGAAATTGGATGTGTAAGAAGAAAAGGACATGAAAAGGCTGATTAAATATTTACATCTTCTTCTGGTTCTTCCTTTTGATATGGTCAATATGGATCAATAGATTAGATGTATGACTATATAAAGGATTCTAGGATGCAGGGAGGATATTTTATAGTGTATTTTGGTAGGTTTTGGCCGAGACAAATGGATTTGGAGGTGCGAAATTAAGTGAAGGGGAAGTGACCTTTTATAAGAGAGTTGAGTGTCACTTTATTAAAATGCTTGAAATATTATTTTATAATAAAATCATTTCCAGTTTATAATGGCTCCAAAATAATTTATTTCGAGGATAAGTTGATTATGGGTCAAAAAAAATTCAACCAATATATTTTATATAGGTTTAGGTATTTATATTAACCTTATCTTTCAGATTTAACTCTTAGTTAAATAGTTTGGCATTTTACCATGTCTCTTTGTATTTTTATATTATATGGTTAATAAACATACTATAAACATCCAAGCGAACCAAATGTTTTTCATTATTAATATATATATCCTTATATAATTCCGTTGGCCAAACCTTAAATATTTAGGAAAATTATATAAATTAATTATGGAATATTTGTTTTAAAATTTCAATTTTGTCAATTTTTCCACTATTTAGTATTTGGTTTTTGTGAAAATCCAAAATGGATGATCAATTCGATAGAAATATTTTTAATCAACCCTAACATGTCATATTTACCTATAAAATTAGTTTTTTTAATCAAAAGTCTCAAATTACATTTATTTGGATATTTATAATATCAATTATTTTAATCATTAATTAATAAGGTAATTATTGCATCATCTTTGTGTCGTAAATAAATTAAATTATTTAATTTCAAAAAAAAATACAATTATGTAGGAAATATTTTTATCTTTATAATTATTATTTATAGTCGAATTTATCTTATATTTAACCTTATATTAAAAATGGTTTAGTAATTAAACATTGAATTTAACTCTTTTAACTCTTCTTTAAAAAAATTAATAATAAATGTCCTAATATAATCCAAGTGGATAAAATGGGATAATATTTTATTACTAATGTTTGTTCGTCTAATTTTACTTTTCAAATAGAATTAGGATATGTGTTTGGGTAATTAGGATATCATTGTTACCATTAATTTCCCTCTTTATTTTTAACTGTGGTAAATAAAAGTCAAATGTTACTTTCCAAAAAAAATTACTTTCATATTATTAAACCACATTTAAATTAATTATATTAACTGTGTCTCTTGGAGTTTTGAACTTCGACTCAGAGAAGTTGTAAATCTATGTTTTATTCAAATTTGCAAATGCATCTAGAAGATTGATAAATGTTGGTAAAAGTTCAATAAAAATTTTATATATCTAAACTCATTAAACAATTACACCAATGAATTACATTGAACATATATAAGTGTTATGTATCAATTTTGACATAAAATAAATTTAAATAAAATAAATAATTATTTAAATAAAAATTCGGTTTTAACCAATAACGTAGTGTTCTTCACTGTTCATAAAAAATTCAAAGTTTTCAGAAAAATACCAATAATTAACCCTAAGATAATATTGATATTTCTAAAAAAATGATGTCCATTTTGACAAATAAAATTTAAAAAATTTCCAAAAGTGAGTTTTACTATTCATAACGGCTAGTTTGATTGGTCTGGGTGTGTTAGAATATTGAAGTTGCGTACAAAGAAAGATATTTCATTATTCAATTGGAAATGTACCGTGGAATCTTGGGGTGTTACAGAACAACTATAGGTATTTTAAGATTCAATAATGTAGGGGAGACACTAAAACTATGTGGATAATCATTGACTATTTACTCACTAATTTAGGGATAAATATGAGTTGGATGTTGAAGATTAAATTTTTAGTTTCAATTTTGATAGTATGGTTTGATTACATTGAAACTAATAAATATTAGAAAGAGTTTATTTTTAAAAAATTAATTCTGGAGGATCTAATAGTAATGTGGGAGGCTTGGGAGTTTTCAATTATTCAGAAAGTGTGATCCAGTTATCTAACAATCTGTTGTTTGACTCTTGGAAAAAGAATATTATATGTTAGTATCACTCCATTCTGACATTTATATAGAAAAAATTTAGGTATCAATGCATGTTGGATGGAGTTTATAATCATGTAAATATATTGACCAATGTTAGAGTAGGGATGTATTGTGCTAGTGTTGTGCCTGAGTTGGGCTGGGATAATCAGATGCATATTTTTGGATCCATGATTCATTAGATTTATATTGACACTGAAATGGATCTGTGAAAAAATATGGAGGACTATATATAAATGATTGAAAACAATTCCCTAGTAGGATATTGGATGTTTTTTCTGTTTCAAAATTAAATTTTTAGATATGTTTTGGAACAAATAGAAGGGTAAAATCTATAAATCCATTTCCAAAATTGGATAATGATGGTTATGTGATGAAAACAATGTTTGAAATTACATAAGACAATCCATTGAAAGTAGTAATTAAGGTTTAGAGTTTTTAAAGTTCAATGACACAAAAGACATTCATAAGATTCTATTATGAAGTTTCTATTGATATTATCAACATTAAGAACTATTACATAAGTTATTTTTGGAATGTAAGATAAGGATAACACCTGGAGTTTTTATATTCTCTCTCTATTCACTAGGTGAAACTCAACCAGTGATCAATATTCTTTTGTATGGTCATCTTTAATGTTTGAACGGTTTTGGAACTAATTAAAATAGCTAGAACCTACTAAAAATAGTGTGTAAGGGTAATATATCTAGAAAATGTTTGAAATTATAATATTTTTCTACTTCTTGTACAAATAGTTTACAATGTCCCCACTATAGAGTCACACATTGTCTAAACCATTTTATATACTTGTATATTTTTTCATTTATTTCTTTATCATTATATTGTGTATGTTATTTACATCTCTTTAGGTGAGTGTTTTGGTGTGTGGATTTTGTTTTTTCTTCTCATATTTTTTGAAATAAATGACATGTGTTCATTCAAATTTTGGATGTATTGGAAATTTTCTCAATATTTTGATAATTCATAAGGGTATATTTAGATTTATTGATCTAGATCCAACAATATATAGTAAATGGAATTTTATTGTGTTGTGAATGGAAGTAAATTAATCGTTATTGAATGGTGAATATTAGGAAGAGGTATACATTAAATAAAAAGATGCTTATATATATATAATGATGACAACTGATGAGTTTTTAGGATGAATAAATCTTTTTATTGGATCAATAAACCACCCCAAAAATTGTACTATAAATGGAAAAAAATTAAATATAATTAAAAAAACGAATGTATTATTAAATTATCAATATCAACTGATAGAAAACAAATTAAGTTATTTTGATTTTGTATGTTGATCAAATTAATTATAATGGGAAAAGGAAAAAATAGTGTGTACTTTTATACACAAAAGTATAATACCATTGAGATATAAATTATTAATGAAATAGAATTATTCTTCAATCTTCATGTATCAAACTCCATCGGTTATGTCTTTCTCTAACATGTGATGTACTATCTTGAGTTTTAAATGATTTTCATAATATATGAATCATGGTTGGTATTTACACCAATAACACTGGGGACTATGTATTAATAGATGAGGAAGCTTGAATTGTGGATAATATGGTGTTCTAATTGTTTATGGTTATCTAACATTGCTTGAAATTGTTAATACCATAAATATTTTTGATTATTAATTAATTGGTATGGTTCCAATGTAATCCCAAGAATTTATATTTAGATGTAGAGAAATGGATCTTATATTATTTCTAAGAGACTATTGATTTGGGTTTCTGGCCTTATAAAGACACATTTTTCATATTTGAGGAAATTTTTATGTATATTTATTTGGTTATATTGTTTATAAAAAAAATATTTCGGATGATAATTCATTGTTGTAAGAAGGTTCATTATTTGGAACTCCATGATGAATGATTCTATTAAATTTGGAATATTGAAAGATGAATATATTACCCTTTCAAAAACGATGAAACAAATTATATTAATAACATCAAATCATAAAGAAATTATAGTGGATGGTTTATACAAATTTTATATTTTATATTACAAATAAAATGAAATAAATCAATCAAAGAATCCAATTATACATTTCTGTGAAAAATATGATTGTATCATGTACTATTTAATAAGGACAAGGAGGAATACATTTAAATTTCATTTGAATGTATTTCAAATAAGGATACGGTAATAGATATCAAAATAATTTCCTTTATTATGGATTTGTTATAGCACTTGGGGTAACTATTGAAGTAAATTCTCTCCCCAAATTCCACTATGTTTTTGGGTTAGTATTAATTATTTCATTCATTAGTTTTTCTATTGAGGTAATTAATATTAAAGGTGATATTCATAGAAAGGGGTATATTCTATTAGCTTCTTCTAATAGTAATTTAAAAGGGGAAAAGATAATAATAATGCCTATATAAGGAAGATTGGAGGTGTTGGTAGTTGATGAATAGATAAGATATCATATATTGATTTATATGTTCTCAAAAAATAAAAAGGGATATTTTGAAGATCACATTGGGTTATTGATGAGTGTGGAGATTAATAAAACCACTTAGGTGATTGATATAAAAATGAGTATGTATGAGTAGAAATTAATTAATATTTGATCAATATATTATTTATTGTTATACTTAGAGGTTAGAGAAGTCCAAAAATCATCATTCTATATTATTGTGTACTGTTTATAAAAATTTCTTATTTTGATATTGTTATTACATGTTTATTGAGAAAATTTATTTATGAGTCTTGAATGTTTTTTAATTCTTTTTCATTGACAACATGATCATAGATAGGTTATATTCCATTAGGATTTGAGTTGGAATGTAAAAGAAAGAACATTTCTTGAGATATAGAAAACAGAATCAAGAAGGATGTTATTTTAAAATTACTAGTTAAGGAAAAAGATATATTACACAAATTCATTGGTACAAATTGAATTCAATGGATGTTGTGGAATAACTAAAAAAATTAGTGTATAAATTTACTCTTATGAAATAAGTCACACCATAACCAATGGTAGTTGTTTTTTGAAGTAGTTCCTAATGTGATAAAAATTTAAGTTTATATAATGATGTTGATACTAGATTAATTATGTAAAAATGTAACAATGAAAATTTTATATTTATATTATAAGACAGAGTTCTATAACACATGAGGGTAATTTACACGGTAGTATCCCATTCCTTGATATTTTTGGGCATGGATGCGAGTTACGGTATATATATTTTACATTATAATCTCCATTATATTGTTTTAATAATTATGTCATTTTTATGGATCTATATATTAGTATTTAAATAGATATATTGAATATCTTATACATCTATTATCCATACTATAATTAAAATAACAACATTTTAACACAAAATGATCATTTACATTTGATATATTTCACCCATAAAAGATAGAAATATTGGATATGTAAAACGTGGAGGTACCTAAACATCTATCCCGAGTGGAATTTTAATGATATTTTTGTGTTAATATTGGGGATGATAAAAGGTTGTAGACATGATATAATGTTTTAAAACACTTTATGTGGTTTTGGAATATTTATTTCCATATTAATTCATGTATAAAAATATCTTGTAATTGGAGTCTAGTATAATCTTAATTCTATTTAAAATATTACTGTTGAAAATAAGATGAGAATATAGACAATGAAATTGTAACCATTGGAAACCATGGAGAATATTTTTAACAAGTATGAGTGAATCTTGTAAAAATAATTCAACCATGTGTGTTATTTCTTATCATATTTTCATATAGTAATTTATTTTTCTTGTATCTTACACACTAACCCTTAATGAGTATTTTATTGATAGTTAGTCAATTGGTTTCCACTGATCCACCAATCTCATTGGTTCCCCACTCTCTTCTAAGAATAAAATCCCTTTTTTAATATCCCGAATATTTTGATATGTTATAATGGTGGAAAATTATGACTAAAACATTATTATTTATAATTTTAATTAAATAAATTATTAATAAAATCTCTCCCATTATTATTTTGTAATATATATAATTTTATAACATTTTTTAAATCTATAAGTAATTTTTATCAAATATTTGAAAATATTGATTATATGTTCCATGAAATAAATCTTATTATTTCATGTATAATAATTGAATGTCCCAAAAAATTTGGTCATTAATACTATAATAAAAACATGGGTTGAATAAAATAAATCAAGGAATACTATCCCAAGTTCATTTAAAATGGACCTGTCCTTTTTGAATTTGAAGGAATGCATGTTTTTCTTACATAACATTCAATTATGATACAAAATGTAAATTACAAAATAAAATTTATTAAAATCTTTTACTTGTAGTTTCTTATTGATTTTACCGAGTATATACATGGAACAATAAATAAGAAATATGTTCTAAATCCTAGAGTCACCATCATATACACTCAAACAGTTTACATGTCTACTAGAAATGAATTTTATCCAATAAAATATATATATTCAAAAGAAAATGTGAAAATTAAATGTTAAATTTATAATAAAATGATTTTCCAATATCATTCATAATGGAAAGAATAAGTAAACAATCATACATTCATATAATAATAAGAATATGATGTTTTAAAATATTAATATATAAGATATCTATAATAATATATGAAATAATAAAAAATTGTACTTATACTGATGATCATCCCATTAAGTTGTCACCAAATGAGACTTGTCCACTACAAAGCTATTCTAAGTTGATGAACTCTATAGTGAGAGAGGGTTCCATAAAAATAACTCCTATGTGTAATATTATTACTATTAAATGTATAAATCTGGAAATATAAATGTGTCTCACTTACCATGATAGTAATATCACTGTTTTACGTACTATATATATGGTAATTTCATTGAAGTAGATGTTGTGAAAAAACGGTTATAGTTGTCTCCAACTATACTGAGATCCTATAAATATAATGAAATTAATATTTAACATGTTCCATGTGGTATGAATATATCATTACAAAGGGATACTGTTGGCGCCAAATGTTGGGATGAAAAAAACAAGTGGGAAGGCTTAGGGGCTACCTCGCGAAGACCTTTCACGGAGCCCCATGGCCCCGCACCCGCCACTGAGCAAGGAGGTAGGATGCCCCATGAACCCGTTCGACATTTGCGAGCCCACCATGGAGCAAGGATGTAGGATGCCTATAAACCCCTTTGATGTCGTGAGCTCACCACAAATCAAGGAGGTGGATAGCTCCACGAACAAATTTGACATTCGTTAGCCACTCATAGTGCAAGGAGGCGGGATCCTATCTGAGCTGATTTGACGTTTTCGACCCTCCATGGAGAAAACTACATATTATCGTCGAGCGATCTCTGCTTCATGGTGCATCTTGCCTATAAATATAGGGATCCCCTTGATCCCAAAGGATGGAACATCTGACTGTTCACCTTCTGAGCACTTAAATCGTGAATCACGTCTTGCTCTGCGAACCATGAGCATCCCAAGTTACATTTTTTCATTGAGAAGTGCCTTCCCCTTTGCTTTAATTAAACGCCTCTTTCGAGAGGTAGGCCTTACATGAATCCCATGGGCCTTCGTGAAGGAAGGGGATCCCCACAGGGACTTCGGTCTTTGCAAAGCATGTATGCTTTGCTAATAACCTTCCATGCACTCGCGACCCACATTATAAGGCACGATCACTATGCTTCGTGAATCACATTTTTCGAGACACCTTGCTTCATGAGGAACTCTTGCTTCTCTAGGTATTGTTTCGTGAATGACTTTCCACTTCATGAAGCTCCTCCTATATGCACCTATGTCCTATGCCTAGGATAGGCCACTTTGCTTCGTGTAGCATACCCCTTCATGAATCTCCATTACTATATAGAGCACCAGAGTTCTATAAGGCTTCTACCTATGAACTCATTTTCCCTGCAACTCCTTTACCTATGAAACCCTCCAGGTTTTCATGGAGGAACTTCAAATTCCCTTGGATGGGGAACCACATTGCGTTGCTTCACCTTATGCTTGTTCTCATAGGCATGCTAACATATATTTCTTATTCACAAATCCATGCTAACATGGACCCTGAAAGGGATCACCTCCGGACACCCCCCATTCATGGCATTGTCGATGCCTTCCTTCCCTCCGGGGAGGGCAGGTATCGGTAATGTATGCCCTAGGGGTGTAGAGAAAACCCGACTCCTCTGAGATGCATGACATTAAACTACTAAGCTCAATCATCCTCATCACATGACGTTAAACTATCTCCACAGCTTGTGTCGTGCACGCGGGGTGCCCTTCTCGGAAATTCTCTATTCCCACTAGTCTTCATGAGATTGAGATCATTACTAACGAGTAATGAAATACTCTTTATTGCAGTGGTGTCCATCAGCATGGAAATGGAAACCGCCTTAGTGTAAAACCCTAGCATTTTTTTTAGGTGGCAACACCCCTTCTCCTCCACTCTTCCAAGGTACCAAATCCCTCTCCCACCGGGCTTTGTCACCACCAGGGCCTCCATCGGAGATTAAGCCCCTCTTTCCTCTTTTGGCTACTGAGCACTCATAATCCCATGTTTCCTCTTTGGGATACTAACCATGAATAAGCCCATGTTTCCTCTTTGGGTGACCAACTATGTGTAGCCTCTATCTACTTCCCATGGGCACACCATTCACGACGCGATCGTTGGGTATTGGCTGCCTCTTGTTTCTCACATTGAGCATGAATCATGCAGGAATAGAGTAAGCATCGACAATGACATCCTCTACGAGAAGATGTGAGTGTATGCCCCAAACCAACCCGAACATCAAGGTCTTTGATCCTTTCCAAGGAGATGTACGTAGGAAGCCTCCCTGAGGTTCACGCCCAATACAAGATTGCTTCATCCACCTTCACGTCAGTTTACCAAATCATCACCTAAACTATGAGGTATTTGATCCTTGAAAAGGTAAGGTATGTAGGAATCCTACCTTAGGATCAATCCCACCACCCATTGGTCGCCCTGACCCCCTTAACGTCGGTCCACCAACCCCACCAGAACTACGTGGTCTTTGATCCTTGTGATGGGATGGTACGTACGAAGCCTCCCTAAGGTTCATGCCCAACACCCATTGGTCCCGACCATCTTCTGGTCAGATTACTAAACCAAATTGAAATATATTGTCTTTGATCCATTCCAAGGCAAAGTACGTAGGAAGCCTCCCTGAGGATCAAGCCCAACACCCGTTCGCTCCGACCACCTTCATGTTCATTCATCCAAACGTCACCTAAACAATGACTTCCTTGATCCTTTCCCAAGAGGGGTACGTAAGAAGCCTCTTTGAGGTTCAAGACCACCACCCATTGGTTTCTCCGACCCCCTTCACATTGGTTCCCTGACCCCACTTGAACATCGAGGTCTTTAATCCTTTCCAAGGTGAGATACGCAGGACGCCTCCCTTAGGTTCAACCCTAACACTCATTGGTCCCGACCATCTTCATATCAGATCCCCAAAACCCATTCCAAACAACGCGGACTATGATCCTCGCCAAGGCTGGGTATATAGGCAGCCTCTATGAGGATCAAGCCCAACACCCATTAGTCCCGAACATCTTCACACCGACTCACCAAAACCGAACCTGTACTATATGTTCTTTCATCATTTACCAGGAACGGTACATAGGAAGCCTCCATGAGGTTCTAGCCCACCATCCATTCGATCTGAACCCCCTTCATGTTGGACCACCTTCATCCCACTTGATGTTAAAAATTATGCTCCCATTTTGTCCTGCACGATGTTGTACTACATCCACCATCCAGAGGTAAGCTTTCGCGACCCCATTACTCAGTAATTCATTGTGATCAATCCAGTGGTATGCATTTGTGACCCTATCAAGTGGTAAGACTTTGTGATCCCATCTAGTGGAAAGCTGTTGTGACACTATCCAGCGGTAAGCCATTGTGACCCAATCCAATGGTAAGCTGTTGTGACCCCATCTATCAGTAATCAGTTGTGACCCCATTCAGCAGTTTTCCATTGTTCCCCCAATAGACGGTAAGCTATTTAAGGCCCCAATCGATTGTAATCCATATTCAAATGAACTATGTGGACGTTTATTCCCTTTCATGGGGATATGTAGGAAGCCTCCCCGAGGTTCAAGCCCATACCTCATGTCTCATCCTGATCTATCCCACAGTCCTATGTGTTTCGGGAATGTCATGCCTCAACCCAGATGGTCCACTTCCTCTTAGTCCCATCCATGCATCCATCCTCACAAGACGGATCCTTAGTTGTCCCATCGTCCCACAGAACTATGCAGATGTTGATTCCCTACCACGGGGATAGGTTGGATGTCTCTTCAAGGATCAAGCCCAACACTGTCGTCACCATCAAGTCGATTCCATCTCATTATCCACCCAATTAACATAACCATCCATCATCCATTTTGGTTCATACCCATGATGAAAAATCTCGGTGGGATCATGCCACCACATTCCTCATTCCCCTTAACAACAACAGGGTATCTAAGTGCACATTATCCCCAACATCGGTGTTCCCTCTAGGGTTCTCCTCACCTGATATGCTCTAGTTAGTGTTCCGATCAGTCTGATCCATCTCTTCTAGACGTTAAACTCATGATATACCCTATGTAAAACATGGGAAGCTGAGAAAAACCTCAGATACATGTCTATGGCCTAAAATTCCATGCGTTCAATGTGTGATGCCTCGGGCTTCATCTCCCTTGAGAATCCCTATGCTAAAGGAAAGAAACCCTGATGCGCCAGTGTTCTAGCGTCCAGACACGCCAGTGATGTCCAACGTGACAACTCCCCCGACTGATGCTTGCTGCCCTAACCAGACCCCTATTAATGTCCAGAACGAAGAGGTGTAATTAACTAGTGTCCATGATGATATGGAACTGGGAAGTGTTTCAAGGGTAATGTATTAATCTATAAGGGAGACCCAGATTAGGTGAAAAGTTCTGAGGAGGAATCCATGGAAGGAAAAACTGCCATCCTGTCATCCAGTTTCAATCAAGGAGAAAACATCCCTCAACAAGGAACATATGTCACCAGCCATTGGAAAGAGGGAATGCAGGGCAACAAACAATGTTGTTGACCTAGAACATAAACATATGAGTGCACCAAAAAAAGCGTCAGAAACAGATATGTTGAACCCGACGTGAATTCTTCAACCCCATATGAAGAATAGTAGTGTTCGGGACATCAGTGGATTAGCATGTCACCGGATCCAGCTATCTGGCACTAGATCCTGCTAATAAAATAGTGGACCTAGGATGAAACTCACAAGACGTTGGGACAGTCAAAACGTTGGACATCCCGGTCTATGACCTTGCCAGCATGGATCCATCGTACCAGCCATGGAATATGGAATGGTGTTGGGGCACTGGTCGTCGATTCCTTTCCTTTTAGCACTACTAGGATAATCTATCAACTTTTAATGAACCAATTTACTGCATGAATTTTATCACCACTCACCCACCGACAGAGAGGTAGGGGTAATGCGAACCTGGAAGTCCCACGTGGCTCCACCACATCCACAAAAATCTCCACACCTACAAAGGTTGGGCACCCATTCCCCATTTATACTTCTAAATTCATTCATCATAGAGTGATAAATAACCTCTTATATTTGTATGAGGAGGAGGGGATTATCCAGACTAGGGATATGGACCACCGTGCACTAGAGGGGTATGTGCATCGCCACTAATGCTAGCCCCATGGGACGCATAAGGAGCCACTGCTCCCCACCCGAACATACAATCGTTTAGGGATCCTATCCCTGTATGGTCTAGAAGAATCTTTCCCTTGCGCCAATGAGGTAGGAGATGTGTGGGTCGGCCCCGTGAGGATCCATTTTTAAGGGCCCCAATGAGGGCTCCCACTAGGCCGGACCAGCACCACCACCCAGTCCCACGAGTCAAGGAGAAAGTAAGACATGCAACTACACCATTTACTCTAGTCTAGTTTACCCGATGCATGTGTTTGGTAGAGGCCGAGAATGATGCCCGCCAAGGGGCATCAATGTCATCAACTACTATGGAACGAGCCACAAAAGATGTCTATCATCACCCCTTGCATATTCAATGCAATGGATCTTGTATATCTGGCCAAGATCAAGGCCCCAACTGCCCCATGGGCAGGATGGGTCGACTCTCATTATCACTGGTGCAGGTAATAGCCACCTTTATTATAGATTCCCTCCCTGTACCGCCACCAAGGAGAACATGGGTCTTCCCCTCTTCCATGAATGACATGAAAGTCTACCTCAGGCTACCCTTAGTCAGAATGGGGGACCTCCCCATGATGGTGACACCTATTACAGATGCCTCTCTCGTGCTCATTTCAATGGGTATGGACTCATCCCACCTACCACAGACCACCAGTGTGGGGACGTTGCTTATTCTCTCAATCATCATCATGGGGGACCTCCCCTTGTACTTATTTTATTTGGCGATGTTCTTCCTCACCTAAAAAACCATAGGGGTCAAGGCCTACCTCGCCTCACAACCATCCATCATGGAATCCCTACCCATGTTCGGCAAGACCAGTACGAGGACCTTCCTCGCACTAATGTCACTAGGGGAAACAAGCTTGGATGTACCACCTATACTCTTATGGGCTCTAGTGTAGGTCCTACCCACTCCAGCACATCCCAAAGTGGTCATTACCATATCCCCTTTGATATATATCTCGGTGATCTTCGCACTACGTCTTGCTCAAGAGGAATCCCTCCCCACCCCAGCACCAGTACGATCGAAGTTCCACCTCGTGCCAGAAATCTACCCTGCACTGAAGAACCATCCTGGGGCCAGAGGGTGGGTCATCGCCACCATAAAAGGAAAACTGTGAAGATTCGGAATGTGATCAAACCATTTTTCATCTCAGATCCCGAAGCCGAATATGACTCAATGATGGAACCCTCACCTATGTCCTCCATGTCAACAGTTGGGGATGGAACAAGGTGAAACGACCTAGTACTCCCAGAATGTGAGGTCCATCGGATTCTCACCTCCCTACGCAAGTATATCAAGCTGAAAAATATTTGGCTACACCGCAGGTTACAGTCATTAAATCACCACCATCGTCACCAGAAGCACTCTCTACCTCGACTAGAGATCACATTGAGCTATTCTAGGGAACAATGGTGGAGGTGTAGCAGCGTGGTCCATCGCTAGTAGCCCAGGTCTCTTCACTAGGAACTACGGTCGCCAACCCATCCTACCACGATGTGGTGGCTAAGTCACTACACTCTTCAGAGGATAGCCAGAGATGCGGTTGTTTGTCAGCTTGCTCGACGTAAAATTTCTCAGCCAGACTACCATCCCAGCGGTCTAATTCATTACTGATACTGGTTCCTTAGCCACCTCAGGTTGACGAGTGGGGTAATTAAGGGCCAGACCCTGAATCCCATCAAAATCTTATGGAATATCAACACAACGAACCACTTCTCTTTGATGTTTTGGCCCATGGCGCCCCAAATTTCTACACGACAAAATCCCTCTTCCCAGAAGAAGTTGAGTGTTTTTGTCAAACCCTCTGGGCGACACATTTCTGCCTTTATCACCAGCATGTGGCTTATCTGAATATCCAAGCGCATTTTTTTGTCATTGGAGAGCAATGCCATCTAGTAGATCTATCAGTGCTCCCTATGGCTCAGCACCCTGAGTCACCCTGCCACCGTAACACCCTCCAGCAATGATGCGTCTAGAGTTTCAATGTACTCTACAAGATTATGAAAGAGGATTTCATCATGTGTAGATATGTGGCTGGGGTTAATATGATTCCCTCTTCTTCAGTCCTATCCCAAGGTGGCCTGAATTTCCTGGTGATATCGAGGATGTGCCCCTGGGTATTGTCACGGTCAACATGGACAGCCTATCGAAAGAGGTGAATGAGCTAGATATTCTTGATGGGGACCTCCCCATCAATGATTTCCATGACTATTGGATCTGTTGGGGAGTGTTACCAACCAATAGAGGGGCCTAATGGGACTCCCCACGCCCACCAAGGCATTATTCCTTAGCTGGAATCATGGTAAGGGTAATGACCATCTTGGAGCTGTCATGCCCTCCTACCCATTTGGCTCAGTGAAGATGGCAGAGGAGGACCCTGAGAAATATGTGTTGCATCAGCAACTCGCGAAACAGAAGAATGTGGTTAATGACCTCTAAGGTGAACGTGCTGCAGAGTGATTGTTGGACTACGATGATCCTAGCTGGGGCAGCAGGGGTAGGCACAACTTCCCCTCATAGAATTTCCTCTTGTTGACCCTAATCATCCTGCCCACATAGACAAGGTTGAGGCCAATGCTTATGGAAATAGGGAGTGGTATGTATCTTCAAATCCTCTTGAATGGAATAACGTCCCTCGGAATCCATCTCAGGCTCTCCCAGCTACCCGACAGGTTGTTCCACTAGTGGCCCAATGAGCCGATGGGCCACCTTATCATGTTGAAGAACCCGCCAATAGATAGGTGGTCAGGGATACCCGCCCATACAATAACCCTTGCCTAGATGATCTAATAACGGAACTTATTGCCCATTTCATGGAATTAGAGAAATGACAGGTTGTGTTACTGCTCGATGGAAAGCCTTATTTGGCGTGTGTGGATGATATGCTAGCACCCCCGGGTTTCAGGAATCCCACATTCTCCCATTAAACGGGATATGGGACCCGCCACATCACCTAGCCCACATTACCTCAATGTGTGGGCCTATGTTGGGAACTCCGACACAGCAGGGGGGCTCCAAGCTCTGATTTTTTTAGACATTGGAAGGGACTGAGTTTTTCAGGTATAACTAGCTCCCCATTGGATCAGTAACTGGCTAAGAGGACCTCCATAGAAAATCCCTCTACCATTTCAGTTCCACCATGTAGAAGATATGTATCCTGGACCTCTTCATGTGAAAACAGAGGCCTGATGAGCGCGTTGATGACATTGTCGCCCAGTTGAAAGAATCAAGTATTCCCATTACATGCTGCTAACTCATGAGAAATTGCTGAATATGTGCATAGGGAATGTCAATATGAATATGGTCCCCTCCCTGATCACCGAAAAATATCTTGAGGGATTATAACACTTCTTTGATAAGGCTTAGTGCTTAGAGGAATCCTTACAGTAGGCCAAGCAGGCACACCCGTTACCACCTGTGATACCTGCAAAAAAAGGTCACCAGGGTTGAGCCTGCTGCAGTTTCCACCCCAGATGACTAGAGTTGATCTAGTGGAGCAGCCTCTACATCCTCGCAGAGGCCCCCTAGCTCAGGTGCAGCCACTCGGCCAGCACCGCCCACCCCAGAATCGGCAGGTGCGCCCATGCAATGCGTCGCCACTACCCAGGTGAGATAATGAAGCCCCACCTCTTCTAAAGGGTCCTCCAGCCCCTCAACAAAGTAATTATCCCTGGGGACCATTTCTTGATAAGAGAAACTGAACCTACTCTTTCAATAAGGCACATGTCCCAGGATACTTCCAAAGTGCCTTGGAGTATGGGATTCTACGTTTTCTTGAGTGTAGAAGTCTGGAAGAGGAAACCCTCACTAATCAACCTAATTACATCCCCTACCACCAGGTCCTGGGTCACACTCTCAAGTAGTGCTATGGGTTAAAATACTGGCTTTAAGACCAGTTAGATGAAATCAAAGTCCGGTTAGGCCCGACTCAGGCACATGTGGCATGCGTTTTCTTGAGCCAAGACAACAGTAGTGATAGCGAGGGTGAGTGGAATCATGTTTCCAGTCATAGAACCTAGATGTATGATGACTGTATAGCTTGAAAAATAGTATCCCATGCTCATGGTGTCATTCGGGAATGCCTGAATTGGCCAGGGCCTTCAAAAGATGCAACCACCACTTCTGTATTGTCATCTCTGTCGGCCTCTTCCTAAAAGAGAAAGCACTGGCGATGCAAGGGAGAGTAAATTCCTACGCCGATTCCATTGTCATCCCATACACTAGGAGACTTCATGCCCCTGGAGATGGCAATACATCTCAAAATATATCTAGTAGTGGATGGATCTTCAAGTTATTGTCAAGGTTAATCCTTAGTTAACACCGTAAAGCTTGTAAACCTGTACATGATTCCTGACAACGAGGAGCGCCAGGCGGATCCCCCCAATGTACCCATCTGTCATTAGCATCAATAGATCCATGGATATATGGGTCTTCTAATTGCCTCAGTTTTCACTTCCAACCAGGATGTGCTTGCTTCCATAACCAGGCAACCTTCTCAGCGTAGAGCTCAACATGTGCAACCTTCTCATCTGATGGCATCAGGTCTGCCTTCACTGCTGTTTGTGTTTCTGGATTAGGCAGAGCCACCCCTAACATATCATGACCTTCCATGACTTGATATAGGA
Source organism: Viscum album (assembly GCA_963277665.1). Taxonomy (NCBI): domain Eukaryota; kingdom Viridiplantae; phylum Streptophyta; class Magnoliopsida; order Santalales; family Viscaceae; genus Viscum; species Viscum album. The sequence goes on from OY728131.1 coordinate 37,159,209, forward strand.
TAGTATCAGTCGTCTGTCCCTCATTCATTAGCCACTCTGTAGGCATCGACCAGTGGGCCGCGAGATTTTCCTACTACTAGTCAACTGCCGATCGAGTCGGCAGGGTCCACCAACCCTCCTCTCAGAGAGAGACCTCCTACAAGCCAATGATCATGGATGGAACAGATTTAATATGTTCTTAAGAATATTTCTATCATTCCAGAAAGACTCTCGATCTGTGAGGCCCTTCATCTATCGCCAGATATCTATTAGGCTCTCGATGATGCTTTAAGAAGCCCCTCATATTCGAGACAGAAGTAGCAGCCGCAGAAAACTTTCACACTGAGGAAATCAAGAATCATGAATGTGAGCCCATCATCTCATTCTCTGGAGAAGATAAAGGCTCTCCCAAATAGGGGTAAATTCTCCCACTATACATCACAAGTCAGATCAATGGTGTGGAAGTCGGTCGGTGTATTTTTGACACAGGATCTAGAAATATCCTAATCCCGACTCGGACACTGCAAAAGATGGGATTGTCTGAAGATTATCTATGTCCCTCTGACTTAAGAATCAAAGGTTATGAAAGGGAAAAAATGACACCATTTGTGAATACCCACTTGAAGACCGAATTTAGTGGCCTAGTTTCCAACACGGAATTTATGGTTGTCTTTGAGGACACCACCTACAATGCGTTGATGGGAAGGCCTTGGCTCCACCTGCATGTGGAGGTTCCCTCATCATATCATCGGTGTCTCAAATTCACCCTTAATGGTCGAGTGGGCATGCTTCAAGGTGACATGTCTCCCTTTTCCTATTGTGAAGCCTGGTACCTGGATGCTAACTATTACAAGAGTAAGGACCAGTAAATTCAATCTAATGAGGTCGATAATTCCACAGGTTCCACCAACCCGTGGACAGATCTAGATGACATCTACATCTTTCTAATCCATCGATTGGAAGCTATGAACCCAGAAATGGGGCAATGATTCGTTGTTTCTAGGATTAGGGGGAACACATTCCCAGGACTAAGAGACACTGAAGATCACCTCGTACTCCTATACAAATCAGGCTCAGGTGATCGCGGATCCTCCAACCCCCAATGGTATTAGGAAGTATTCCCCATAGAAATGACTATATGTCATACGTGCTTATTCCACCAGGCTAGAATCATCTAGATAAAGCCATCCCACCACTATTGGTTTGACATCATCATGTGTAGCCCTTTGGGCCGAAGGATAGACGGGATTAGAATAAAAGACTTCATCGTTATGGTTGTGGCAGTACAAGAGTCCTCCGATACAGTAACCGCTGCAGCTCAGGCTGGAACCAACCTCCCATCTGGATCTTCCGACTCAGAAGTAACTCCTTCCTCTGAGGATTCCACCGCCACAATTGAAGAATAGATTCTAAATGATTATCCTCCTACCTTTGAGAAGGGTGTCTGTGCCACAGTCCACTAGTTGTTATAGGTGAACCTCATAGAGAGGCAGATCCAAGACCCAATTTGATCAATGCCGCAAGGCTCCTCGAGGTGAAACAGTAGTACATATACTTCTTGAAACAATACCATGATGTATTCCCTTATAGTTAAGATGATATTACCAGACTATATCCTCAGGTAGTTGACTACCACCTCGGTCTCCCAGAAAATAATCACAGGTTCAACCAGCCTCCCAGAAAGATGCACCCTTCTCACGATGACACGGTAGAGGTGGAAGTTTATAAGCTCATCAGAGCCAAGTTTGTTAAGGAGGTTCAATACACCAGATGGCCAGAAAATATTGTGCCAATAAGGGAGTTGAATGGACAGATCAGGGTCTACATTGACATCGGGGATCTCAACCATCATTCTCTTAAGGATGATTTTCCCCTTCCTATGATGGAGTTGTTGATTGATGCTACAACTAGATTTGAAGCCCTCTCTTTCATGGATGGGTAATCCGGGTACAACTAGATCTGAATGTCCCCTGAGGATGGGGATTTCACAGCATTCAAGGCATTACAATGTACATTCTATTACCATGTCATTCCCTTCATTTTAAAGAATGCAGGTTCCACCTACCAGTGGACTATGCATCAAAAATTTAAGCTGATCCTTGAAACGTTGGTGGAGTGCTATGTGGACGATCGGGTGGTCAAATATCTCCAAAGTTAGGATCATATAAATGACCTTGAGAAATTTTTCGACTTCCTCAATTCCCATCCCCTGAAGATGAACCCATTGAGGTGTTTCTTTTGGGTCTCCTATAGAATATTTCATGGCTTCGTTGTCAGATATAGGGCCATTGAGATCGACCTAGAGAGGATCAAGGACATTAGCCAGATGTCTTCTCTAAGCAATAGTCAGGAGCTTCCCAGTTTTCAAGGCCACTTATCCTACATACGCCGATTCATTGAAAATCTATCTGGAAAGTGTAAACCCTTTTCTCGGCTCCTTGAATAAAGGCACACTCAATGAGTGAGATGAAGAATGTGAGACTACATTTGAGTAGATCAAGAAGTATCTGCTCTAGCCTCAAGTATTAATGGCACCAATCTACAGAAAGACATTCGACATTTATGTGACCGCCTTGGAATGAACTCTCGAAACCCTTCTCTCCCTGAAGAACAATGAAGTGATGGAGAACAGCATTTACCACCTCATCTGCATGCTCCTCGATACGTATACCAGATACTAACCCATTAAAAATATATGACTTGAAATAGTATTCAAAGTACATAATTTGTGAAAATACCTAAAACACCATGAGGTAGAGATGGTATCCCGAGTAGATCCACTAGTGTACGTTTTGAACCATCCCATTTCGACAGGTACTCTAGATCTGCGGGCAGTAATTGTCCAGTAGTTCAATATCATATTTTTCCCTTACGAAGCTATTAAAGGGAACAAATAGGAAGATTTCCTTGCTTCCCATCCTGATCCTTCTGACCAGTAGTTGAATCTTTATTTCCCCGATTAGGCAATCCTCTTGGTGTACCAAGCCATGTCATGCAGGTAGATGCACTTTGATGGTGTCTTCCAATGCCCTACCAACAGGAGGTTCAATAATCCCATTATCAATAGGGTAGGCCTGAGAGTCATCTTCATCACCCCGGAACAAGCCATCCTACCATACTCATTCCTATTGTTAGAAGGCTGCACCGACAATTCAACAGAGTATCAGGATATCATCACTGGACTCGAGCTGTCTCTCAAGATCAACGAGCCCCATTTGCTTGTGAAAGGGGACTCTGAAATAGTCCTCCAGAAAATCAATAGTGCTTATATCATCAGACAGACATACCTTATACCATTTTTGGAGTGCACTCTCTAGTTAATGGCCCAGTTCCCATCTCGTCCGGAGGTTACCCATGTACCTCAATCACAAAATGGTAGGCAAGACACCTTGGTAGGCCTAGCTACGTCACTTGCAATGCCTGAGTAGGATGATATGATTATCCACGTGTCACACTAGAGAGACATACCTCCCATCACTCTAGATAACGATGACAACCCACTGGCAATCCACCTTACCACATACGCCTCCACGTCAGGACCCCTAGGTCCCTCGGACCCGGTGATTGGAGTTACTCCCTATTGGAGGATACCCTTGGTTGAATACATCTAACACGGTAATATCCCAACAGAACGGCCCAAGTGCGAGTGAATCCAACACTGCGCATTACAGTTTACCCTCCAAAGTGGTCCCAACTTTGAAAAGATTCCATACAAGCATGAGTTTGATGGTATTCTCCTCTGTTGCATCCATGGATCTGATATTTATCAGGTCATGTAGGAGGTTCATGTCGGTTCCTACAATGCCCACTAGACTAGGCCAAAGTTGTCTCATCAGATTCAAAGACTGGAGTATTTTTGGCCCTCCAAGATCCATGAATTCATGGAGTTTTCCAAAACATTCCATTCGTTCTAGTTTTATACAATCTTCATGCGTCGACCGCCTGAACCACTCCACTCCACCATGTACTCTTGGACATTTTGTAGAGTAGGGACTCGTTGTCATGGAACCATATCCACCAGCGATAGCTGGCCTGTATAGGTTCATCCGGACTGCCATAGATTTCTCCTCCTAGTGGGTAGAGGTAGTTCCACTCATAGAGGTCAAGGGTCATTGCATCATTGACTTTGTGAGCTCCAACATCATCTACCGATTTTGGGCCCCTCATGTCATCCTCACCGATAATGGAACGAGCTTCCGAGTAGCTGAGAAAAAATATATTTTATGCTAAGTACAACATCCATTCTAACCATACCTCTCAATATCATGCACAAGAAAATGGACAGATTGAGGCGTTCCATAAGACCCTCCCTAACATTCTGTAGAAAATAGTTTTTCAAAATAAGATGATTTGGCCGGACAAGATCCGAAATTCCCTTTGGGCTTATCGGACGACGACATACAATTCCACATAGGTGACCCCACATTCCCTGGTGTATTGGATGGAGGTCATCCTACCCATCGAGATTAAATTTCCCTCATTGAACACAACTGTCTATGATTAGCAAGCACCAGATAAAGTAGATGAAACCATCTGGATGAGTTGGAAGTGCTCGAGGAGAATAGGCTTCGTCCCCTGGATAATCTAAAAAGGCATCAGAACAAGATAGCAAGAGTTTTCAATAAGAAATATTGTAGCTGTTCCATCGTTCAAGGTGATTTGGAATTGTCCCTCAGGACACCAATGATACCTGGTAGAAATCCACCCATGTTGAAGCCCAAATGGGAAGGACCTTTCGTTGTTCACAAGGTTTACCCCAATGGTGCGTACTCACTGGTAACCACGGATGGTGAGCATATAACTCCTACAAATTCCATGTTCCTCAAAAAATACATTGCCTGAGCCAGAGGGATTGACAGAACCATAAACTGTTTGGTCCCAAACGACCCTAAACTGCCCGGTCCTACATGGAATTAAACTATAAAACATCATTCATGACATTAAAATAATTGTAATCCTACAAGACATTATACTACACCCTTAGAACAACAAACAGAATGATTCCCATTTTCATGGGATGTGTAGGACCGCTCAAACGTTTCATCTTGAGTCCAGTCCCAAAACACTTTTCATTTACTATTCCCCCCTAGGGGTAGACCTCCTGGAGGATCCTTACATGAAATATTGAAGGCTTATTTTTCCCTACTCATGTCAATATTATGTTGATCACACCCTATGCTCCCTCCTTGTACTTTTATTCCCCCATGTCCTCACTGTACGATGTTAAAATTCGTGGCCTTTAAGAACTAGGTATGGCATGATTCCCATCCTCATGGGATACATAGGAACGCCAAGGAATTCTATCCATTGGTCCATCCCAAACATCACAATCTCCCCATAGGTCGGAAGAAATGGTATGGTATAGGATTTTTCCCCAATTCACTACGAGCTCATCTCGATCCCACCATATGTACCGCTCCTCAGAGGTGTCCATCACTTTCACCACCTTACTTGACAGTAAAATGCATGGGCACAACTATGATTCACCCACTCCTTTGATTGAGACTTTATCACCTTTTACATCAAAAAGGACCCCCGGTTGGAAAGGATTCTTGGTCTAAGGGATCTCCTAACACTTCGGGAAAATGCCCGTGAGGATGTTTAGCAAATAATTGATACAAACTCACGTTTCAAATATGGTAAATGGATGTTGCTCATTTTTGTTCCTATTTCAGGTCTCACTATACAGACGTTGTGTTTCAAACATGGTCAACGAATATCAATTGTCATTGTCACCATCCTCATTGGTCCCAAAAATTGACTATTGTGGTTCATCCTACCCGCTATATCATTGAGTTGCTATTCCCTTCGGGCGATGCCAGCTATCAGACCCTTATAAGATAGGCAAAGTCAGATCCTGGTCTTAGTTTCCCACACAGAGCACTGCTCTTGTGGGCTTATGAGCATTGATGATGTAGTAACTGCATAAGAGGTCATATGGATACAGTCGGCCAAGAAGCCCGGCAGCAGGAGCCTCGACCCTTTAGGCCCCTCGCCCCGAGTGCTCGTTTGGGACTGAGCGGTATGGAATGAGCTTATGTCCCCACTCATGTCGGGCTATTTTTCCATGCCCCACACATCCCCATGAGACATTTATCCTTTTCCTATAGCCATTTCCATGGGCAGAGGCCCCGTCATGCTTCCCATGCCCCATCATTTGGGTTCTCATTGTCATTCATATCCCAAAGGACCCCCAAACCGTATAGGTGATCGGCCTAAGGGCCCCCATATCATTACGAGAAAATTTCCTCGAGGATTTCAAGCAACAAATTGATTCAAGGTCCATGTTGCGAATGTGGGTAGTGGTTGATTCTCAATTGTTCACCCCGGCCTCTGGTCATGCAAAGAGGTATGCTGTGTTGCGAATATAGTCAACAGTTGTCTTCTGTCAACATTTTCATTTTGAAAATGAGGAGTCTACTATCCAAGATCTTTGACATTAAACTAATATCACTATCTTCCTCACTACAAGATGTTAAACTGCAATATGGTCATTACATATCACTGCACGATGTTAAAACTGCATCACCTTTTAGAACTATGTATGGATTGATTCCCATCCTCTTGGGATATGAAGGAACTCCTGGACATTTTGTCTACTGGCCTGGCCCCATTTCTTAGTGATCTCCATGTAATCTAGTCCCCTTGTCTTGCTTTCTTCCAATAGAGGGATATGTGATGTGGAATGGGCTTATGTACTCATTCATGTCGGGGTTTTAACAACCAATACATATACCAATTTCTCATGAGAGTTCATTATCTCTTTATTCTATACTAAACTTTTCAAATTGGTTGCACTCAAGTCGAGCCCCTTGACCCTCTAAGGTGATTCCCCAATTTGCCCATGAGTACTCTGGTTCAGTGCCTAGTGTATCAGCTTTCACCTGGACATGTCCCCACCCACCTTCCAGGCTCCGTGTTCCCCTTTATTAGGGATTTCATCATCATTAAAATCTAAAGGGACCCTTAAATGGCCTGGATTCTCATCCCAAGGGCCCTCCTACCATTACGGGGCAATGTCCTTGAGGGTTTCAAACAAAAAATTGATACATGTCCCGAGTTGCCAATATGGTTAGTGGTTGATTCTCATTTGTTGTTCCCATTTCAGGTCACACGATATGGATACATTATTTTGAACATGGTCAACATCTATCCTCCATCATCACACCAACCCCATTAAGCTGAAAATATTGATCACATGATTCACATCAATTTTCTCCTCATCATCTCTAAAGTGAAATATAGGCACATTTGGTACAATCCATCAGTGCACATTTGCATGGAAGGATGAAAAAATTGTTGTATGGAATTCTTTAGGGATCCACATAGATTTATCCCCTACAAACATTACAAGTATTTCCATGAACTCATCCGCCCTTGTTACCCACACCGAGATCAACTCATGTTGGTTTAGGGATTGGATCCAGGTATGCGCCTATTTGGAACATTTTAGCTTCTCTCTGGTCTGATCTCTAATGACCTTAAACTAAGATCTCTTTATATTTCCTTTCTTAAGAACTATGTAAGTCTTGATTCCCATCCTCATGGGATACGTTAGAATGCCTAGACATCTTCTCTTTGGGCCAACATTGTTTTGTGTTGAATGTTGTTAAAAGGAACTTCCAAGAACTATGTAGAGCTTGATTCCAATTATAAATGGATACGTAGGAATACCCGAAAATCTCAAATTCAGATCTAGATCAACTGAGAGATAGAATGTCCTGTCTGATATCTTTTAATCTTTTCTAGGCCCTTCCGCCCAAGGTTTCTTTCTTGTAATCATGAGCGGTGTGATGTAGACCTTATCCCCATTGATGTCGGGTACGCTTTACTACAGAGTGCACATTCCATCTTGAACCTCATATTTACTGCATATGCATAGTCCCACATGACTTTCATCTATTGCATCTGTCCTGCACGATGTTAAAAGTTCATAGCCTGGTCCAATCACATGACCAAAAACTAGGACATTATCGTACTGGTAGCATGAGGAAAATGGCACTGCATCGTGATGTCCTCTCTTGAGGGGACATCATGTTTGGTATCAGTCATCTTCCATACCATTTTTTTCAGGGAATTATATAGATTTATTCTTTTAGCGATGCCTGGAATTACTACTCTAGGTCCATTGCTTCAAAAAAATTATCCATTCACTCTAAAGGACAAATAAGACCCATCAAATGCCGCTTCTTTGGGTTCGGGGGCTAGACATGTATAATCTTTTTATCCCTGGCACTGTTTCCTTACCATGAAAATTTTTAGAACTACATGTGGCATTATTTCCAACCACAAGGGATACGTAGGACTACCCATTCACTTTACATAGGGTCCAACCTAACCTTTGTTTTCATTGTGTTTATAGCTACCGCACCACGTACTGTTCTTTTGGGATCTCCCCATTCACAGTTTTTCCTACCATATGATGTTAAACTACATGGGTTTATATGTACATGATGAATGACATTAAACTATAGCTCTACCCTGAATATATTCAGGATTCCCCATGATAATCAAGGTATGTGTCAGCTTCCTCGCTAGAAGGGATTCCCCCTACCCACATTGGACTAAGACCACGCTGTGTTCAAGAACTACACGGGGCTAGATTCTTATTCTCATGAGATACGTAGAGACACCCTAGTGTTATGCCTCGGGTCCAGACCCATGAATCATAAGTCTTGTTCCCCCTCTTGTTTCAGTCCCTTATCCTGAACTCTTTTGGGGAACCATGAAATTGTAGCATTACCCTGACCAATTTTGGGATACCCCATGAAAATGATGGGACGTGAAAGATTCCTCACTAGAGAGGTCCTGTCTATAAGTAGGAATTATTCATTATCAGACCAGTGCACCCACCTATGTGTTTCCACCACTGTGGCGTAATGTCAAGAGTATTGGATTCTGTTCTAACAAATCATCACTATAACTTTTACACTTTTCCTGCCATTTATTCGGACCCTCGTCCTCTTTGACGAATAAAAAATCACTCCCTTACAGTATGGTTACTCTACCTATGGATCACTTTCTATCTTTGGCGAACATTCCAGAAGACTAATGGATGAAATTCTGAGTCAGGCCCTGTGTTTCAGACATGGTCAGCGGTCAGCCCTCATTTGTTATTCCCATTTCAGGCTAATACAATAAAGATACTATGATTTGAGAATGGTCAAATGTTATCCTTTATTGTCACGTCACCCCCACAGTGTTCCGAATCTGGGGTATCATGATTCACACTTTTCAATCCCTTATATTTTTATTGATTTCCAACGCCCCAAAGTTACCCTACTCGTGCACTAGAGAAAATTTGGAAAATGGAAATTCGATTGTTCGGAGGGCTTCCTCCACAAGTGGATCCTCTCCAATTTTCTCTTGATAATTCAAATCAGATATTCAAACCCCGGGATACCTAAAACATGGTTTACACTCCCACGTTTGAATGGAGTAATAAGGTTGAGATCCCTTATTTCTCACATCGGGTTCGACCCACATGAGCTTAGGGAATGATTGTTGGATGCTCTATGAATGTCACCGTAATGAAGAAAACCAATACAAATAATGGAACTCATGCATAAAATTGGAATAAAATATCCAAGAATGAAATTATGTTCAGAGGATACCAGCATTACAACACCCTAGGATCAACCCCTCCAATGGATGGGTTGACCCCTTCAAAAGAGCGTTGTAGCTACTCCACCCTATGGCTTATGGCATCCAGGATTTGCTGCTTCCTGTTTAGATCCCTCTCCTCCTTAGCAGCGATAGGGCATATTCCGTCAACCACAATCCAGTACCGCTCCACGCAGATCTGGATGAAGTTCATTTCTTCGGAGGCTCTCTTCATGCCTTCTTCGGCCTCTGCCAGATGGGCCTTCAATCGAAATATTAGCTCAGATTGTGTGTTCAGGGAGGTTGAGTGCTCGTCCGCCCGAATCTACAACCGCTGGACATCATTTTCATCCTCTTGAAGCGTCTTGATGTTCACTACTTTCCTACGCTGCAAGAACACACTAATTCCACAACCATACTCACCTATATTCTCTCCCATAAGATCTCAGATGAGCATGTGGGGACACTATGCATCCATTCCCCTAGCTCACAGTTTGATCAGTCGCAAGAAAAGTCTATCCATCTAATCAAGACATAGTGCTTTTTTGGTGTCATCGATGAAGTGCTTGATCAGCTGCAAGCATCGGTGATGGACTGTCTTTCTATCCTCTTCGTATGAGGTTGTCTCATCCCAGTCGGCACGATTGGAAGGATCATATATGAGGAATGCCCCCAAGAACTCGTCATCAAGGTCTGTGTCTGGTGTTTGGTCAAGCATGGAGAGACTTGGATTTTCTGTTCGATCCTCATCATCAGACCCCAATACAATAATCACAAGCTCAGCCCCACTGATTTCCCCCCAATGGTCAAGAGCACTGCAGCTCAGTCTGTCTCGTTATCTGCCTCAATAATCATTTGTATTCCTATGGGAAAGGCACTACCAGGAGTACCAAATGACCTCGCTAAGGCAACCCACTCCATCTAGAGAACATTGCATACCAAAATGGGGGAATGAACATCAGTTAACATGGTCAAGGGGTGAAATTCCTAAATTTGGTAAGAGACATACATAGATCGAATTCCCAGTCTCGTTCATGGGTTGATGACGTCAGGGCCCAAAGGTGTGGCCCCTCGTATATTGTCCAGAGGTCTGAAAACTCTAGAGCCACCTCAGGTGTCTTGGACCCACCATAGATACTAATCTCCATAGTGGTTGGTGTGGATCTTGATGGCCCCACATCTACATCGATTGAGGAACGATAACGAGTTCTATGTACAAGGTCCTCCTGCCTAGTTTTGATGTTACTAAAGAGTCCAAAATGACCTGGATACATACCCCATGGAAGATGTTTGGGAATTTACCTCGAGGGCCTCTGTAGAGTTTTCAATATCCGTTTCTTGATCACCGACTTCTCCCTCCTTCAATGGCTCCGTCTACCAGCACCGTCCCCCTAGGAGGAATCATCCTATTATTCCGGTAGAGGGAATCACTCTCTCAGTTCAGCGACCGACAACTACAGAGGGGCAGTATGAACCAGAAGATCCATGGAATGGTATGTCATTGGAAATGGGGAACCCAATGAATGCACAAAGACCTCAAGCTCTGATAGGTGTTGGTCGGCCTCCGACCCGGACACTGCAAAGCATTCCCTGATCGTGCCTATACTTGATTAATCATTCCTGAGAAGTTTAATGTGTTTCCACATCTCAGACTGGCCGTAGAATTTCCGGTGGACTTCCCAAATGTCTCAGGATTCTAGGAAGACAACATTATCCAGAATGTCCATATGGCATAGCTGGCTACCCAAATCCTGGGTGGATATCCTACGGAATCCTCTCGGTGGCCTCCCCTATGGATAACCCTGTTCTTTTGGGACCATAGGGTCCGCTACTGCTGCTGGATCCTCTGCCACTACCTCCCCCTCAATCAGTGCGTACCTCGCCAACGTAGCATCTCCCCCACCACGAGATGCCATTTCCATATTCTGGCCCCGACCCCAATGTTGGGATGGCTCACCATCAACGACCTGAACGGTTGGATGCTTTATAATCTCCCCTGGGTAGGCCACCTCCATGATTTGGGGATACACTTTTACCAACCCGAAAATAGTGGTAGCTAGAGGCATCTCATTCCTGATCTTCCCGTCATCCCGTGTGAACATGATCCACATATGCCTCATCTCATAGGGGTGTTCCTTGTATAGCACCCCTAGATCGACATGCGGGATAAGTCATTGAAAACAACGAAATTGCCTGGTAAATTAATGTAGGGTGTACGGCTTGAATAGGGGCTCATGGTCCACCCTTTCCACCAGTACTCCACCTCGAATGTCTAGGAGATAGTAATTGTTCCCCTCTGTTCCTTGGCTGTAATTGGTAAAAGCACATGTTGGAAATAGAAATGGGTGAAAGTTGAATTCCTACACCTTCCACACCCAGTTCAGTATCAACAGTGTGGTCAGCTTGGTAAGAAATCTTCCCATGACATTTAGGATTTATGGGTGTAAGTTTGATCCCAAAGGAATGACGGGGTTCTGGTATTCATAGACCCCCCTAACATTTGCCCCTATCCAACCATAGGGGAGGTGGAATGTCCTGTATATCCTATGAAGCCTCTTCCCCTCGTAGATGTGGCACAACATCTTGTATAGCATGGAGAGAATCAGGATATCAAGGATGACTTGACCTCCTGTTGCCAACATGGATTCCATGATGAATGTGCTTGGTCTCATGCCCATGTTGGTATCCCTTACTGGCAGGATCCAGCCACATATGAGAGCAGCGAGGAATGTTACGAGCCTGAATATCGGCTGCTGCTATGTGCTGATTCTAAATCCCCTTATTTTCCACTGGCTTTCGTCCAAGAGCCAACAATATGAGTGCTTCTTGCCTCGTTGATCATCCTTCGGGAAAGTCTAAGACCTCACCAGAAACTACCTGTCTTTCATGAAATTCCTAAACTACTTGAACCATCACATGTAAGGGACTTACCTCATTGCTTCCATTGTTCTCTCCAGCACCAGCCTCATCACCACCATCGACAATGGTGGAATCTGATCTAGATCCTCCCACGAACCCAAAACGGGGAGGAATTCAACGTACACCACTCCCAATATAGGTACCCCTAAGATCTTGTGCACATCCCAAAACCTGATGCCATCATCCATGTGGTGCACGTGAAAGGCATTGGTCCCCGATGACCACCTACTCAACAATTCCGACATCAGCCGATTCAATTGGTAAATGTGGAATTGTGGGGCCCAAGCCGCCTCATACAGAACCAATCGTCAGGCTTTTCCACGAACACCTCAGATGAGGCACCAAACCAATAATCCCATGCCCTTCCATTTGTGAACTTGCTTCCCTGGTGTAGGTTCCACTCCTCAGACTGTCCATTCTTCCGGTTCCTCAAGTTTGTCTTCAATATTTTCTGTTCTAGAGGGGAGGACGTCTCCGGCTGCTGTGCCTTCCCATCCATGTTGTTCAGATGGATATATAGGCAGTCAACATTGATGAGCGTGAAGTCTTCTCGATCATGGTCGTCTGCTGCCCGAACCATTGGTGCCGAAACTGCGTACTCTTGAACTAGTAATCTTTCTCATCCCTATATGCATCAGGAATGAAGATGTCATCCCTTAGCCTGATGTCGTACAAAGGCAGCCACTTGAATAGTGGATAGTTCATATGGCTCTCTGATAGCAGCTCCATTAATGAACTGTGATTAGAATGGCTCCGTATTAACTCCCCTAGTCCCAAGTTACTCTCCATATCCTCCCTTCAGGCATCCTCCACAAGGACCCCCCTGGTAGCCTCTTGATGAGCGATTCAATTTTGAGATTGGGTTATTTTTGTGTTTGCTTCGCGAATCTCATTCACGGAGCGTGTTCGAAAATAATGGTCATGGAACCCTGCCCCGAGCTACCGATTACAAGACTCAAAGTGCTCTGGCATGAAGTCAAAGGCTCACCATACGCCGTGAAGTAGATGAACCAATTCATGGAGAGAAATCAGGGAGTTTGATGGAGCATCACAAATTTATAGTGCTAAAACAAAATTCACAGAGGAATGAAAGGAAAAAAGAGAGGTCAGTTACCCTATTTATAGGTGAAAACCTTTAGAGCTTCCTGGTGCGTCCATACTGTGATGAGTTATGCGGTACGATCAACCTACACATCACATATCTACCTCATGAGAACACTTCGTGAAACATAATTTCGGATGGCTGATGCATTTTGGTGATTGACCCTCTGACTTTGACCCTTTATTTCTCCTCAGCTCCATGTCTGTGGGGGGCATTTGTTGGCGTCAAAATTTAGGAAGAAAAATAACAAGATGGAAGGCTCCAGGGATACCTCCTGAAGACCTTTCGTGGAGCCCCATGGTCATGTGCCCGCCGTATAGCAAGGAGGTGGGATGCCCCGTGAACCTATTTGGTGTTCGTGAGCCAACCGCGGAGTAACGAGGTGGGACGCCCCATGAACCCCTTTGACGTTCGCGCGCCCGCCATGGAGCAAGGAGGCAGGATTCTCTACGAATGAATTTGACGTTTGTGAGCCCTCTGTGGATCAAGGAGGCATGGTTCACCATGAGCTGATTTGACATTCGTGACCCGCCACGAATATTACTCTGTCCTCGCACCGATGAAGCTCTACTTCGTGGCCCCTCCTGCCTATAAATACGAAGCTCTCCTCAAGACCAAATGACAAATCATTAGATCGGTCACCTTGTGAGCTCATAAATCACAAATAACTTCTTGTTATATGAACCATGAGCTACAAAAGGTACTTTTTCATTTCGATGTTCCTCCCCCTTTGCTATAATTCAACCCCTCCTCCAAGTGGGAGGCCTTTCACGAAGCCCATGGGCCTTCACGAAGGAAGGGGATACCCACGTGGACTCGTGTCATGGAGAATCATTTATGCTTCGTGAAGCACCCTCCATGCACATGAAACCCACATGCTAATGCAGGGTCACTGTGCATAGTGAAACACAATGCATTACAACACATTGGTTCACGAGGCACACTATCTTTCCAAGGTATTTCTTTATGAATGATTTTAAACTTCACAAAGCTCCTCTTATATACACATGTGCCCTATACCTAGGCTAGGACACCTCGCTTCATGAAGCACACCCCTTCATGAAGCCCCTTCACTACAAAGAGAACCAGAGATCTACAAGGATTCTACTTATGATCTCATTTTCCCTACAAATCCTTTTCCCATGAAACAATCCAAGTTTTCATGAAGTAACATAAATGACACTTGGGTGGTGCCTCACATTGAATTGCTTTGCATCATGATTTTTCACATAGGCACGCTAACGACTATTACTTTTTTGCATATCCAAACTAACGTGGACCCTAAATGGGATCACCTCTAGACACGACCCATTCACGGAATTGTCGATGCCTTCCTTCCCTCAAGGGTGGGCATGTATCCATTATTTAAGTCCTAGGGGTGTGAAGAAAACCCACCTCATCTGTGCTGCATGATGTTAAACTACAAAGAGACATCATCATGAGCACATGATGTTAAACTGTGGCCCCGCCCTATGCCATGCACGTGGGGTGCCCTGTGTCTGACATTCTCTACACCCACTAGTCTCCACGAGAGTGAGATCATTCCTCACATTGAATGAAATCCTATTTATCAGAGCAGCTTCCATCCACGAGGAAAGGGAAACCACCCTACTGTAATCCCCGAGCCTTTTTTGGCTGGGGGTAGAACCGATGATCCACCTCTCTTCCTGGGTTCCAAATCCCTCTCCCACTAGGATTTGTCACCACCCGGGCATCCATCTTGTTGTAAGACCATGTTTTCTCATTGTGCTGCTAACCAAACATAAGCCCCCATTTCTTATTTGGGCTGCTAACCACTCGTAAGCCCCTCTATCCTCTTTGGGTTTCTAACCACTCATAAGCCCCAGTTTCCTCTCTAGGTTTCCAACTACGTGTATCCCCAGCCCACTTCACACGGATGCACCTTTCGTGACGTGATTGTCAGGTCTTTGCTGCCTCATATATACCACACTAAGCATGACTCATGTCATCTTAGAGTAAGCATCGACCTTGAAATTCTCTCTAGGAAGCCTAGAGTGTATTCCCTAAACCCAACCTGAACTACGATGTCTTTGATCCTTCCCAAGGTGAGGTATGTAGGAAGGTTCATTGTGGTTCAATCCCATCACCTGGTCGCTCTGACCACCTTCCCATTAGTTCACCCAAACCACACCTGAACTATGAGGTCTCTAAACCATGCCAAAGCTGGGTACATAGGAAGCCTCCCTGATATTAAATCCCACCACCCATTGGTCACTCCAACCCCCATCACGTCGGTTATCCAACCCCACCAGAACTACATGGTCTTTCATCCTTACCAAGGAAAGGTATGTAAGAAGCCTCCCTGAGGATCATGCCCAACACCCATTGGTCCCAACAATCATCACGTTGGCTCACCAAACCAACCTGAACTAAGTGGGCTTTGATCCTTGCCAAGGAAAGGTACATAGGAAGCCTCCTTGAAGATCAAGCCCAACACCCGTTCACTCTAACCACCTTCACGTGGGTTCGCCCAAACCTCACATGAACTACAAGTTCTTTAATCCTTCCAAGGTTATGTATGTAGTATGCCACCCTAAGGTTCAATCCCACAACCCATTGGTTGCTCCGACCCCCATCACATCGGTTCGTCAACCCCACCTGAACTACAGAGTCTTTGATCCTTGCCAAGGTGGGGTATGTAGTATGTTTCCCAGAGGTTCATGCCCAACAACCATCGGCCTCAACCATCTTCACACCGGCTCAACAAAACCCATTCTGAACTATGTGGATATTGATCATTGCTAAGGCTTGTTACATAGGAAACCCTTCTGAGGATCAATCCCAACACCCATTGGTCCTGACCATCTTCACGTCTGCTCACCATAACCTAACCGAAACTATGTAGTCTTTGATCCTTTCCAAGGAAATGTATGTAAGAAGCCTCCCTGAGATTCATGCCCACAATCCATTGGTTCCTACCCAGCTTCAAGTTAGACCACCTTTGTCTCACATGCCTTTAAACTGTATGCCCCCATTTTATCCTGCACGATATTAGTCTACATCCACCATCCATTGGTAAGCCGTTGTGACCCCATCCAGTGGTAAGCCATTGTGATCACATCATGCGGTAAGCCATTGTGACCCTATCTAGCAGTAATCTGTTGTGATCCCATCCATCGATAAGCTGTTGTTACCCTATCCAGCAGTAATCCATTGTGACCCCATCCAGTAGTAAGCCATTGTGACCCCATCCAGTGGTAAGCCGTTCTGACCCCGTCTAGCGGTAAGATGTTGTGCCCCTAATCGACGGTAACCTATTGAAGTCCCCAATCGATGGTAAGATATCTTCAGATGAACAATGTGGACATTGATTCCCTACCATTGGGATATGTAGGGAGCCTCCCTGAGGTGGAATCCCATCCCTAATGTCTCATCCTAATCTATTCCTCGATCGTATGTGTTCCGAGAAGGTCATGACTCAACCCAGAGGTTCCACTTCATCCGTGTCTCATCCATGCGTCCATCCTCATGGGCTGCCTCCTCAGGTGTCCCATCATCTCACTAAACTATGCAAACTTATATTCCCTACCAGGAGGATACATAGGAAGTCTCTATGAGGGTCAAGCCCAACACTATCGTCACCTTTGAAAATGTTCCATGTCATTCCCCACCCACTTCACTTAACCATCCATCATCCATTTGGATTCATACCTGGGCTGCCACATCCATGTGGGATTAGGCCACCTCATTCCTTATTCCCCTTAACAAAAATCGGTTAGATAACTGCGCATTAGCCCTAACATCGATGTTCCCTCCAGGGCTCTGCCCACCTGATCTGCTCTAGTTAGTGTTCTGATTAGTCTGATCAGTCTCCGCTAGACGTTAAACTCACGACATACCCTATGTCAATAATTGGTAGCTGAGGAAAACCATAGATAAATGCCTATGGAGTAAAATTCCATTCCTTCTATGAGGGATGCCTTGGGCTTCTGCACCCTTGATAAGCCCTATAATAAGGGGAAGAAACCCAAACACACTAGTGTTCCAGCTTCCAAACATACCAGTGACACCCAACATGACTACTCCCCTGACCCAAAGTTGTTGTGATGACCAAAACCATTGGAATGTCCCCGATAGAAGAAGTGTAATTAACAGGTGTCCATGAAGATATGACATTGGGAATAGATTCACGAACAACATCTTAATCTATAAGAGAGACCTGGATTAGGTGACAAGCTCTGAGGAGAAATCCATGGAAGTACGGACCTTCATCCCATCATCTCGTTTCGATCAAGGAGAAAACATCCCTAATCAAGGAATAGATGCCAACCACATTTGGAAAATGTGAATGTAGGGAAACAAGCAATGTTTTCAACCTCAGACAGATGGAATTGCGCCCCCCAATGAAAGCATCAGAAACAGAGACATTTGATTTTTAACTCTCACGTGTTGGTGGATCATAAGCATTGAGAATTCCTCTCATGATGTTTTCACGTGGAGATCTTCAGTACATGAGATCATAAGGAAAACCCATCCAGTTGGAACACATCATAGTTTGGTGCCATCGTCTATTTCAATCAGAAAACATGTATATTAGCCTCTTGAATTATGATTATTTTTAATATATATTTCATTTATTATATTATTTGATGCAATATGAAAACCAATAATTTTTATTGTTGTGGAAAGATAGAATTTTATGAGTTCATAAATGATGATATGACATTGTTTGAATAATAAATAAAGATTTTTTTCACATAAGAGTAAATGCAATGATATCCCAGGACATATTTAACATGATTGTAGTAACTTAACTATATCCTTTACCATCATATAATGATGAAATACTAGCCGGTATCATCAAATAATGAATAAATAAAACATGAAATGATATAGAAATAATATATGCATCCATATTAATGATATATTTAAAAAAAACTATATTAAACAGTTTTCTATAAAAATGGTTTCCATTTTAGTTGAATAAGCATATCTATTTAGGGGATTTGACATGTTACAAGATGATTTTCTTGGTCGATGAGTGAAAATAACTACTATCGAGGTAGGGTCCTAGTGGGTCACACCGAATGTACATCCAAAATATTGACTAATTATAATGAACTTATGTTCGAGAACAATGTGGGACCAATATAGGTTGTTAGGTAATGTAATTTTCTAAATGATAAAAATAAAATATATCAATTTAATATTATTATTGTTTTAAAATTTTATATTGTATTTATTAATGTAAAATAATGTTACTAATTGAATATAGTGACAATTATTTTCCAAACAATATTCATTATTCAATGTTAAATGAAAATTTTATGAGAGAAATGAGTCAGTACAAGGACTCATATTTTATCACGTAACATAATCTTGAGGTTTTAGGTAATTTATAATATACTTAAATTAATTGTGAAATTTTTTATTTTCTATAAATTTAATATATAATATATTTTGGAGGATAATTTTATTAAAGTATTAAAGGAAATTTTAATTATTTTTAACATTTATAGTTAATCCAGAATAAGGACACATTCATGAGTACTATTAAACCAAATAATATTAGTTTTTATCCCTTATCTCTCCCATTTCCATGGGAAAGGAATGAGAGTTTTGGAACCGTCATCTACGATCCAGTTCCAATATCATGTAATAGGTGCTCTGGTTATCATTAGAATGTGAAAATATTCTTCAAATATGTATGTTATCATCGAATGTTTTATATCGATGTACTAGGAGGATTTTGAAAATGTCTAGAGGATCATGATGGTTACCACTTTGGAGCATTTGTAAAAAGATTATCGCTGATGAAAAGAACATAAAAATAACATTAAATAGAACAAGGTATCAATTTGTTTTAGTAATTATGATTATTTAAATACCATGATATCCTCTCCTTGAAAAATGGGTTCTTCTTGGATGGATCTAAAGTAAATATATTGAACATATATGAACTTTTCACATTTCTATTCAACCATTCATCCACTGCACACTAGGTATAGTTAATATATGTGTACACATATATGTGTTGAGAACCCTATTTCCATATATCATGTACCACCACAGGATTTTCCCATGATATATTTTAAAAAAATAATATTATACTTAATTTTTTTGTGCTTAAATAAGTTTTAGTCTGTATAGGGTATCTAAAAGAGAATTTAGAACCCATATTTGATTTATGTTAGGTTATTTCCTAGTAATATCATATGATAACTAAATTAACATTTTTCCACCATACCAATAATTTTTAGAATTTCATCTTATTATAAGAGTAAAATTTTATAAAAAAATAAAACATTATATTTGGATGTTCCTCTTAAAAAATGAGTTAGTATTTTAGAAACTAAGTTGGTTAGTGTAAAAATAGTAATAATTTGTTTGATGGAATTTAGAATCCATAATTTCCTCTCAATAGATATCATCATTGGTGAATTTGGAGAGAGGATCCCTATGATCATTTAATATTTGAATGAAATATATCTATATTTAGTTGATATTTATCTTTAAAATTAAATTCATCTACTTAATTAATGGTTAAATCATTTCCATTAAATAATTGAACATATAAATTTTTAAATTAATTGAATATAATAGTATATTTTAAAAATGATCCCACAATATGATATCTGGTAGTTTTAATATCATTACTATTTTAATTGATTTAGTAAAAAAATGATGTAAATGAATTTAATGTTTTATTTTCCATTATTTTTTCAATGATACATTTGTCACGTCATCACTTCACATTGTTAAGAGAGGAGATCATTAATATCATTCGAAGTCGAAATTTTTATGAATTTTATACTATTCATGTTTTATTCGAAAATATTCATCAAAATGGGATAATAATATTCAATATAACTCTTCTTATTATATAAATATCAATTAATATTATCTTTTCTATATTGATTGTCATTTCTGGCTCATTAGATAGATTTCATCCATCATATATATTTTTTAATTTTAATTTCAATGTGTGCAATTTTAGTATTTATCTTAGAAGTTGTTTTGAAAATTTATAAATAAGGGATGGTATTATTTTCCTCAACCTCCATGGAATAATTTTTATCTTTTCATTTCATTGTGATCTCATATGTAATGAGAACGCCATTTAGTTCCTCCATAACCATATTCTTAGTGTCCATTGATACTTTTATTTTCATTACCATTATTGACACATAACACAGAACATATAAATGATTTTTATTTAAAAAAGTTAATGTATAATGATCATTGATAATAAATTTTGTATCATTTACAGTGTTAATATGTTGTCAATACATTTCAAAAATTTATTTATTACAATACACTATAAAAATGTTATTTAATTCATATACTTGTTAATATTAGTATCCTTGACATTTGTTTGTGCCTTGATGTGTGAATTTTATAACTTTTAACATTTACATATATATTTTACAAGTACAAAAAATATTAATATTATTTCTTTTCAAGCCATAATGGATGGAATTAATGGCTTCTACATTATGTTAAAAAAAGAAATATAACAAGGAGTTTGTTTATATTCTACTTCATCAGAGAGTGTAAAAAAATAAATGATCTTTTAAACATTATATCCTATGATTCAATGTATTATATAAATTTCAATTTTTTAATATTCATATATCATGACATAGAATAGTACAGTATGAACCAATTACCATCCCTCAAAGTTAGCATTTGTGCCAGAGTTGGTGGAAAAACATTTTGATAAGTCTTTAAAATTGATAATATTGGGAGACCTTGTAATGAGCTAACAATAATTATTTATATAAGGTTATGTAATTATTAATTTTAATTGAATTTTAAAATTATAATAAAAGTGTGAAGAAAAAATTAATGAGAATGAATTAGAAATTAAATTGATAATAAAATTCATTAAATTAGATCCTAAAAATACTATGTACCATGTGTGACTATACCTCTTGTCTTTAATTTCATTAGTGATCCATTAATACATTATCCTTAATGATATTCAGGATAACCAAAAATGTGTAATTATACTTTTTATTATTTTTAATATCATGAAACCCAAATTCCTCAGATTAATATTAGTGTTCTAAAAAATGGAGATATATTTTTTCAATAGATCCCTAATGGCTTTCATTATATTATCTATAAAGAAAATTATATTTTCATTAGATGAGAATAAATAGAATGTTGTATGATTTAGAACATATGAAATATAGTGAAAATGGATCAAATTTTTTTATTATTATGGATCATTACATTTAAAACAATAATTGGTTTGTCATATATTCTATAATTCTATTCGATAAAATAATAAGAAACAACAGGCCTTAGGGATTTTAAATTGATGTGAATGAGTGTTTTCAAAACAAAAATTAAAACCCTCTTAGCTAAGAACATGATTTTTAGTTGTATCACCTAGGGAAGACCCTTTTTCTAAGGTACCAATAGTGTTTTCATGCTTTCCAAAAATGTGTCAATAATAGTGGTAGTAATCACTTAATTCTAAACTTTCATTCTTATGGTCATCCACATTCCTTTTATTTAGGGTATTAAAAATCACCAAGTGTAGGCTTCTTTTTGGAGGAATAAATTTCATTTATTTTATATAAAAGTAACTATTTTAAACATCATATACATTATTCATATTGAAATACTCAAATGAAATGTTATTAAAAAAATATAAATTGTTATCCTAAAATATAATATTGAAATATGTTTATAAAATATAACTATTTATATCGCAATACCATCTTCAATTGGAATCAATTCAATGACCATCACTAAGTGTATAAATACCCCATAATAGGGACATTAGCCAATAAATGATAGTGAAAGTCCATAAAATAAAAATTTATAGCATTGAACCATGATAAATAAAAAATCTAAAACCAAATAATATCATAATAAATGTATAATACATAATTTTCAAATATCATAAGAATATTTTATGATGCATTCATCTATGGAAATAAAGACACTAAATCCCAATAATTAAATAAAATCCAATCCACATGTTTAACTCAATGGTATATGTAGAATTAGAAAAAGACAAGGATCCTACAGTTAAACTTGGTCATGTGGCTTGAACTATATAAAAATACACCAACCAAATGTTATAAATCTATATGCAAATGTATGGTTTAGTATATCAACATACTCAGTTTGATATAATTTATGTATGAAAAATAATTAAATATTGTTGATAACACGCAATGAATATCTTTTTTAGTGGAGAGTGATTTTTGAGACTATAGAGTTGGAATATTTTTCCGAAGATGATAAAACCGAATCCCCTTGTATTTTAGTGTTTCTCAAGGGGGTTGTGTGTAAAAGTAAAGCTGAATCAAAATTAATTTTTTTGACTTTTTCTATCAACATTATGTCATAATATTTTAACCAATGAATTATATTCATCTTCAATTGAATTGTGTTCTTTCAAATTAGTTTCTGTTGTTTTTAGAGATTGCAATAGCACGAAAATGATTTAATTTGGAAATATGGCATTTTGGAGATGTTATGCAATTAATGAGAAAATTACACTTCAATATTGATGATTTGACAATTATTAATGTTGTGTAAGATTAAAACATATATAAATATTAATTACATAATATTTTTTTATACCACAATGGTATATTCTTATAAAAATATACTAATGTAAATTATGTCACACTAAAACATATATTGTCACCCTCTTGTATATATTATATAAGAATAAATCCGTAGTATATAAATATAAATTTATTGTACTAATATTTCAATAGGGTTCATGAGTAAGTGGGGGTGAATTAGGTGCGGTTATTATTTTTCAAAAGCCCCATTATTCTTTTAATGTTTTAACCACATTTGGTCTTTGTATATCTATTTTTAGTAGAGTAATATAGAACTATCTTATTTAACTAACAACAAATAAACACATTAAGTATAGAATAGTAAAGTAGTGTCTTGTATACTATGTTTTTACAAGTTTTTTTCTTGATGTGGGAAACCTACTATATATTTTGTTCAACTTTATTGAGACACATACTCTCCACTAATAACATACAAATAATTTAAAATTGGGAAGTTCATTGATTATTTTCATCAAGTTTTTCTATGTAATCATCACATGGTGTTAGTTAACATTATTAAACCATTCTAACCATATTACACATGTGATTAGTTAATAGTATTACCAAAAGTATTAGTTCTCCCAACTAGAATAAAAATAACCATCCATCATTTTGAAGTAGATTACTAGTTATAAAAGGATTTCACAACATAAAAATAAAATTATATTTCACCTAAAATCTGTTTCATATTCTATATTTTCATGGTATTTCCAAATTAGAAAAACACTATATCTAGAAAACAAAATTCATATCTTGATCTAATTTTGTTTGATGGATTTTATAAACTCTTGGTTTCCTGTAATATTTAGTAATCTATAAGTTTATCAATCTAAAAGTCTTTTAACCCTGATAATTATATCATCATTACTGTCATTATCTATCTCAAGAATCTTCTTATTACTTATTCTATGATAATAGGTATCATATTTATTCTTCTTATTTTATTATTTATTTCATAAAATTGAATATGTTAAAGTTTAAATGGAGAAGATTAATTCAATTATAAGATATTAAATGATCTTATACTTCATCATAATATTGAGATATCATCTTGTTTCTTTTTGAGCTCTAAGTTTATTCTTATTTAAGAGCACACATGTACTCTTTTAATCCACACAACTTCTATGACATAAAATTTTACATTTATATAATTTGATTGACCAATAATTATTTCTATTTTTCAATATATATTATATCCGTTAAATTTTAAGTGTTGATATTTTTTACCAATTTTTTTATACTTCTTCTCTGTGGGTGTCTCCCACGATCATTAATATTCTATTTTCATTACCCACTTTTCGACCATGGATTTTTGAGATTATATTTTAAATTTATTACCCATTTTCATTAAAAAAATTAATTATTTAATTTAATTTAACCACCATGCTTGATAAAATTATTCTCAAAATAATTCCACAATATCCATAAATGGAGAAATTCTTATTGCTGAATGAAAACATATATGAGAATGTGTTGAAGTGTGGCTTACAGTCCAATGGTTAAAATATGTAACTCTAATATATTCTTCAATTTTAATTTTAGATTTATCAATTGTATAAAAAATAATCATATAATTTTCTTATAAAGAATCAAAAATATGTTTCTGATATTTGATCTCATGAATTATAATCCAATAATAATCAGATTTTTTATATTGCCTCAAAATATTATATTTTGTACATCTCCTAAGTAATATTATTTAATTTTTCAAACATTATTTTTATTGTATCAACCTGTCCCATATCATTGGTTTGAGAGGGTGGAGGAATGAAACTTTTCCTTAAGAAACATTCCTAAGGCACTAAAGTATGAAAATAACTCTCGAGGGATTCAAGAATAAATTGAGGAATTATTTCCCCTTGTGATACAACCAACTATCCAAATATTTCACTAAAAACATACTATATCATTAATTACAACAAAACAGCCAAACATGTACATTATCATAGGACTACCAACAATTCCACCGAAATTTTAAAGAACCAATACAACAAAACACAGTAAATCATATTAGTGTACCATGAAAAAGACTCCAATTGGACTCCAATAGAACTAGGACACCATAGATAGCTACACACTGAGACCCTTGATCCAAGAAACACAGTAACACCAAATCATCCTGCTGAAACACTAGTAAAAAGAGATTCCTTAAACTTACCCATGTCCCAAAAAACAAAAATTACAAAATCACCCAAGTGAAAATGTATGGGTGAGTAATAAAACTTAGTAAGATTTCTCCAAATGTATTCCATACACACACCACATGTATAAAAATGTTAGCATATTTTTATAAAATAGATTATATTAAATTCAATAGTGCAACAACACACAATATGCCAAACATACCCTTACCAATCCAAAAACAATTTAAATCCATAACTAGTACAGAAGCCATTTCCTCACACATTATCACAACAAAATTCATCTCTACAAGGCAATAAAAAACAAAGATACCATTATGGTGGGACATCCACCCATACTATTCACCCTATTCTCATATAGTATTTCTCCCTGACCATAATCCACTATAGTGGTTCTTCCAACCACTATCCTTCACCTTTAATAGTTAGACTTCCCACCCACATTCCATAATGGCGGTTCTTTTGACCAATATCTATAACCATTTATAGTGATACATCCTTCCCCCTTTCACACAATATTTCAACAAGGCACAACCAAGAATATAACACACCAAGGCCACAACAACATGCAAATAACCATTTCCATCTCATGCCGAACCACTTCAATAAATAATCCTACTATTGAAAACACACTATAGAACATTTTCCATGCCCAACCATATTTAAATAATAAAAAATATTTATTGAAAACCATATTTCACAAAACATGTTTCATAATAAACCACTAACAATTTCATGATCATCGTTTCAAAATAACCCAACAATACCCATTTTGAATCAATAACCCATTTACCACAAAATCCTAAAATTCATAACGAAATGGATTTATAAAAAGATTCTCACATCATTTACACAATTAATTTCATGAAAAACAAATTAATTACAACCAAGACCTTGATTTCTAATAGTGTGGAGCTGAGAGAGAAGCCACCTACCATTAATGTTCTAAAATATTTTACCCACAAGCAACAACACCCCAATCTGGGAAAATGCTCCATTAAAACCTATCTGGATCTCCTTTAATATAATTAACAATCCTTAGAATCAGCACCCAAGGTAACTAAAACCCTATATCTACACAAACAGGTTGAAGATATAGAGAACTAAGAGAGAGGGATTTAGATCTAGAGTAACCCAAAAATAACCATGATAAGAGACTTTACTAAGAATAACCGACATTAAACCAGAATGAAAACCCATTTATTTTATTCCAATACATGATTGAGAGCACCTAAATCCCTTGAGTACCCAAAATGTCGAGGGAATATTGAGTGGGAGAAGTTTAGAATAAAAATAGGCCAATCTAGAGGGATCCTGGATTTAAAAACACTACTTATATGTGGTTGCACAGTTAGCCCGCACGGTTTGGATAATTGTGCACTAGTTGTGCACAAGCATCTACAATGAGATAGGGGGTTCGCATGGTTGACTTGCATCATTTGGAAAACTTTGTGTAGGCCTTTTGAATCCCACTATCTCCCCCTGCACAGTTTCATGGTTAACCCTCACAGTTTCCTTTAACCGTGCTCAAATCGCGTGCCCTTAGAAATGCCTCTAAACTTATTCAAAACCATTATAAACTCTCCCAAACACTTCCCAACTAATCCAAAGAATTTTAAACACATAAAAAGGCATAAAAATTCTATATAACTCAAATAGGGGTTGATACATTCTTCTCACCATTGGACATTCCATCCTTGGAAAGTAAAGAATCATCTCTTTTTCGAAAGAGCTTGGGCCATTGCTCAGTCATCTCTTTATCCTGATCCCAAGTATCCTATTGATTTTGAACATAAATTTACCAATCATGATCAAAACAAATTATTTTATTATTCAATACATTCTCTTTCATATCCACAATCTGCGCCGACATGTGCAGCAAAGATGCATCTAGTTCTAGGTCAATATGATAACAATGGATCTGATGACCACAATCTGGCTGATACTTTTTCAGCTGTGACACATGAAACACATTGTCCACCAAACTAAAACATGGTGGAAAATCCAACCAATAATCCACTTATACAATTCACTCAAATATCTTAAAAGGACGAACATACCTCAAGGATAAATTACTCAACTTCCCAAACTATCAATGTTCTACACTAGGAGAGATTCTAAAAAACACATGATCACCATCCTCGAATGACAATGGTCGACGATGATGGTTCGTATGCGATTTCTGATGACATTGACCTCTCACCATTCACTTCCTTATAATCTTCATATTTTCCATGCAATCTTGTACAAGGTTCGATCTGATCATCGAAGGCTCACCCGTTTCCACCCATCATAGAGGAGAATAACCCAGATACCCATAAAAAGCCACAAACGGAGCCATATGTTTTGAAGCCGGATAAATGTCATAATAATATAAATCCACCAATGATAAGTCATCCTCTAATGAACTAGAAAAATCCATAACACACGCCCTTAACTTATCCTCCAATGTTTGAATCATCCTCTCGGATTGACCATCTCTCAGTGGATGATAGGTCGAGCTCATAGTCAACTGTGTCCCAAGGGAATGTAGTTTGGATTTTAAAAAACAAGATGTCAACCTCAGATATCTATTTGATACAATTGAAATAGTAATACAATGCCTATTTACCACCTCTTAGATATATATTTTGGACAGATCCTCACCCTAAGAGATTAAAGAACTGGCATGAAATGGGCCGACATTGTGAGTCGATCCACAATCACCCATAAGGCATCATGTTTCCTAATTGTTCTTGGGAGACACATCAAAAAGTCCATTTTTATTTACTACCACATCCACACTAAGATATGTACAGACAACAACATTCATGTTTCTCGTTGATGCACTACCTTGACTTGCTGACAACTCAATCATCTTTTGCTAAACCAGCCACATCCCTTTTCATACCAGTCCACCCAAACCACACTTTCAAAGCATTATACATTTTGTTAAATCCCAGATTAGAAACCCTTCTAGAATGATGATAAGCCCTGAGTTGTTCCTCCAGTAAAGCCACTGGCACCCCCATTTGATTCCAAAAACCGAAGACTGAATTTCCATTCAGTTCGCAGTTCTCAATGGTCTCCCCACCATTGAGTTTTGACCTCATCGCCATACACTTGAAATCAGGTGCATGTGCCACTTTAACCAAACCATCCATGTTTGGATCCAACAAAACCATAAAAAGGACTACTCTGTCACCTCGGTCCTCACATTCCTACAAAATGTTGGCTACGAATAACATCAACTCTCCCTAATTCAATTCTTGTTTCACATCTTCAGCATATGATTTTATACGTAAGGCATCCAGAACATAATTTTCCTTACTCAGTGTATACATTATGTCAAAATCATACATATGGTGATATTCCATCTATATCCTTTTTCTGAAGATCAAATATCTCTAGGAGAATATATTTTTTTTGTCTCTTATAGTTGGTAAACACTGAAAATTTTTCATTGATGAGATAATGATGCCACACTTTTAAATCGTGAACCACTACCACTGACTCCAAATCATGTGTTGAGTCATTCTTATCATGAAACCTCAACTATCATGAGCCATATGAAACCACATGACCCCATACATGAGAACACACACCAACCATGATCCCAATGCATCACAATACACCATGTAACCTCTTCCTGGTTCAAGGAAAAACCATGATTGACAATGATGTAAAGAAACCCTTTACCTCTTCAAAGCATTTCTAGCACTACCAATCTCATTTAAATGGGACTTTCTTCCTTGTCAAATTATTAATCAATAAATTTAATCCTCATAAATCATTAAAAAATGTTAGTAATACCCAGCTAGACCAAGGAAGCTCCATTTCTCGAAAACGTTTTTAGCGGTTAACATGAGATAAGAGCCTCTATCATTTCAAGATCAAATGAAACTCCACTCAAAAAAATATCGTGGCCAAGGAAATGAACCTATTGTACCCAAAATACACACTTTGATAATTTTTCATGCAACCGATGATCCCTCAAGATACCCAACACTATCGCCAAGTGCTGCTCATGCTCTACCATTGTTCGAGAATAAACCAATATATCATCCAAAAATACCACTAAAAACGAATCGATATATCTCAAAAATATCTAATTCATTGATTCCATGAACACCACTAGTAAATTCGTTTGACCAAAGGGAATAACCACATAATCGTAATGCCATAACTACTTCTGAAAGATGTTTTCAAAATATCATCCTTCCTCACCCATAATTATTGATACCCTACCTTAATGATGATTTTATTGAAACCTTGATATTTGATCAACTGGTCAAACAAGTCATCAATATGTGGAATTGGGTGTTGGTTATTTATCATAACCTGAATAGGTCTACGATAATCAACATAGAGTCAGAAGGTTCTCTCAAACATTTTAACATAAAAGTTTGTGCTTCTCACGAAGGTGTGCTAGGCAGGATGAACCCTTTCTTTCTTACTCATCCAACAACAACATTAATTCATGAAATTCTATTAGTTCCATTCAGTATTACAAACGTGAGATAGGACTTGTCACCTGAAGGAGATCAATCATTCACTCCACTTATCTCATAGGTGGAATACCTAAGAATTCATTGGGAAATACATCAAAAATCTGATCCACAACTGCTAGAAGAATAGGCTTCTCAACACTTTTCAGTGATACCAATGACAAGGCCTCTAACTGATACAAAATCATGCCAACAGCTAGGGCCAACAAATCAGTTGCACCAATGTTTTCATTATTGTCCCCTCTAATGATATTTCTAACCCTATCCTTTATCAAAAAAAACTAATTGTTCGTGTATATTAATTTTTGTGGGCGTTAAACATCACCAACCAATATATTCCCAGGATTGTATCATAATAATCTATCTCATGATCTGAGAAATCCAACATCAATTACATGACATCCACAACTAAATAGTAACCTTGATTAAAGAAGGTGTGGCACTGCCTTTGGCTAAGAGGAGTTTTATGTTTCAAACAGAACGCATCATTTCTACATATAAACCCAATCACTAAACGAATTGTTAAGATACAATAGAATTCAAATCACTCATATCATATATGTTTTATATCAACATGGAAATTCAAATAACCATACCTCACACTCTGGATGGTCCCTACTGATGCTCCACCAAAACATTCATAGCTCCATGAAGATGCCCGCTTTCTATGCTTTGCTCTTTGTTATCCTGCGAACACTTACCATTATGAGGAATGTCACAAACACCTGACCACATAAAATTATGGAAATTCAACTGAAGATGCCCCATATTCATGTCGTTATGAAATTCTTGAGGTTGTTCCTTACAATCCCGCTTGATGTGGCTCATAGATTCACACTGAAAAAATAGGCTTACACTTGAGTCTCATAAAAAGTTATTACAATATTGTGGTCCGATTCTGATGTGCTCCATGTTAGTTAGACAAGGTTTTCATATTTCACGTTCTCTCAGTGTTAGGGTTCACACCTCCTCTCATGAGGACAATAATACGCCCAATGCATGGATTTCTGACTATGACAGATATCGTAATAGGTGTATCTAGTTGCAGTCCAAACTATACTTTTTTAGAATCCTGATTAAAGCTTTGTCCCCCAATGCTGGTTCAACTGGGGCTCATGGGAAACAACATTTCCAGTAGCTTCATCTGATTGGTCTCTACGATGCCTGCTAGTTCCATCTATATCGACATACAAATCACCATATATATCACTCCCTAAAAGCTGAAGGATTACAATTTAAATTTCAATGACATAGAAACTGTCATGATCAAGATTTACCCAATTTCACATTTCCCATGTTGCACCATTTTTTAAAAAACCTCCATTTATTAAAAATTAAACCCATTTTAAAAATACAAAGAATTTCCATGGTCAAACACTTCCATTTGGAAACCCAATTCATAATTTTACAGAAACCGTACTTTCGTACCACACCATAAATAATTATACCCCAAAAAATTTGCATCCTTGTGGGAAATAAATTCTACCATGCATGCCATGCTCATCTCATTGGCTACACCCATGAAAATGACATGTCCAATGCATATAATTATCTCCAAACACATTTGTACCCAACTCCATGGTAACATGAATTTTAGAATAAAATAGTTATCAACTTCCTTTTATGGTATACATTTAAATTTTTGACAATCCTACACCTTGATACCATACTGACTCATGGAATAGACCAATGTTGAATTTCAAAAGCAAGACCAAATTTCAACACCAAACGAATGAATGATTGTTCTCACATAAAAGGCAAGGACTGAAGAAACGGATATTACTCATAACATCCTACCCAATCTCATTGGCTTCAGAGGGCGGAGGAATTCTACTTTGCCGTAACAAATGTTCCCATGACGCCAAAGGATAACAATAAATGCGAAGGACTTGGAAAACAAAATTGGGAATGACTTTCCCTTGAGATATAACAAACAAAAAAAATATTCTACTAACAACAAACAATATTTTTCATTACAACAAACAACAAAACTCATACATTAACATAATACAACAAACAATTCCACAATAATTCACATGAACCAATTCAAACAAACAAACTAAACCATATCTGAGTACCATGAAGATGTCTAAACATAGAAACCAAGATATCTAGGACATCATCCATAACTCCACACCATGATCTAAGATATAAGCACCACAACAACACCAAAGCATCATGTTGAACTATGAGTACAAAGTTATTCTTTAATTTTACCTATGTACCGGAAAACAAAATCCGCAGAAGCACCCTAGTGCCAAAGCAGGGGTGAGTAATAATATATAGTAGGATTTCCCCAAATTACATCCCTACAGATGCCATTAGAATAAACCCATTAACGTATTTATATAAAATAGATTATATAAAATTCAATATTGAAACATCTTACAACATTCCAAACATACCCTTATTGGGTTGTGACAAACAATGGAAAGCCACAACCATGCCATAAGCCATATCCCCATAAAACACTAGCACAAAAAATTAAATCTTTGAATGGAAACTCACCACAAAGAAACCATTAGGGAGGGACTTCTTCCCCTCTCATTCACCACATTATCAACTAGAGGTGCTTCCCGACCAATATCCACTATAGTGGTTCTTCTGAAAACTATCCATCACCTTTTATAGTGAGACTTCCTACCCACATTTTATTATGGTGGTTCTCCTGAAAACAATCCATCACATTTTATAGTGATACTTCCAGCACACTTTCACATAACATTTCAATTGTATAAAACCAATAATATAACCCACCATGTCCACAATCACAAGAAAATAGCTATTTCAATCACATGTAGAACCACTTCAACAAATCACCCATCTATTGAAAACACACTTTTATCCAATTTTACATTCCTAACCAAATTTCAATAAAAAAAATATTTTTTGAAAAACATATTAAAAAAATACATTTTTCATAATTAACCATTGTCAATATTAAAATAAAATTTTTAAAATCACACAAGAAAGATCCTTTTTGAAATAATATCCCATTTTCCCTAAAATCCCCCAAATCATCACCAATTGGATTTTAAACCAGATTCTAACATCATTTACAAAATTAATTTAAAAAATAATAATTACAACCATGTCCACCAATTCAATCATTGTGTAGTTGAGACAGAATCCACCAACTTATAGTGTCCCGGCAAATACGACACACTAGAAATCGTACCCCAATCTGGGAAAACTCTAAAAGAAAACCACTATAGATCTCCTTACCCATCATTTACATGACTTAATATGAACATCCAAGGAAACCAAAACCCTAGATCTAAACATAACAATTGTAGATATAGGAAAAAAAGAGAGAGGGAGATTTAGATTTAGAGGAAACCACAATGAATCATGAGATAAAACATACCCAAGAAGAACCGTCTTCAAAACCCCAAGAAACCCCTTATATTTCCTTCCAAAATCTGTGGGGGGAACTTTTATCACTTGATAACCCCAAATACCTATTGGGGATTGAGTCAGAGTTGATTGGAATGAAAAAAATGTCACGATCTAGGGAGACAAGATTTAAAAATCCTACTTTTATGTGGATGCATAGTTAGCCCACATGTTTTGGGAAAACGTGTGCTATCTGTGTGCAAGCCATTTCATCGAGGGATGGGGTCTACAATTGTTCCTTGAATAGTTTGGAAAACCGTGTGCAGGCTATGTGAAGCCCACTTTCTCCCCCCCCCCACACAGTTTCCTAGTGAACTCGCATGATTTTTCCTAACAATGGTCAAATTGCATGCCCTTAGAGAAGTCTTTAAACTTATTCAAAACAATTCCAGACTCTCTCATCCACTTCCTAACACATCCCAAAAACATTAGACGCATAAAATCCATAAAAATACTACATGCCACAAATTGGTTATGCTACATTTATATTTTATATATTTAAAATATGATAATGTGTTCCCTCACCCATCAATATTGAATCATTGTATAATATTTTTTTGACATTTTAATCATTCATTTTCATATCAGGTGTTATAGTGTATAATTTATTTTGAAAAAAAAAATTTCAAATATCCACATTTTGAAATGATAGCTTAACAAAATTGTGATCTCTTCAATATTATCTCAGTTAACCTTCATCAAATAATTCCTTGAATAATGAATTGAAAAATCAACTTGATGTCTTGGTCATAAAATTATATATTTATTACAATCTAATATAATTTCAATCTTTTGACTCTTTATTTTTTAAGAACAGATCATCACTATAATTGGTTTTCAAATTTTAGAAATAGATTACCATTATGGTGTTTATTCGTAGTTCAGAAAGTCTTTATAGGGTTAGTTGAACTCTATGGGTTTTGAAAATGTTTATGGAACCTTAAAAAGCATCACGTTTTCAACAATATACACTATAATGTCTTTGTATGAATTATATAACGTTTCTATAAAACTTGACATATTCCAAATATTAATTATGATATTCAATGAAGTATTTATGAATTTATCAAAAATGGATTTGTACCCAGTGTTAAAAATTACCACATATCTTTTTATGATGATGTATAGTGGGAATCCTGTGAATATTAATTATTTAATATGTGTAAGGTTCAAGAAATTCGAAAATTATTCATCAAAACTGCATTCTTTGATTTTTCAACCTCTACTGAAAACATCACGGGTAATTACCAAACACATTAAATATAAAAATAACCATCAATCAAAATGTATATATCAAATGTTCATAAAAGCATAAAATTCATGTATCTTTTTAATGTTCCTATCAATTATTAAGCTATATTATCGAAAAATTTAAAAACCATTAATCTTTTCGTAAATCTCCCCACTAGAAATAATAAATATAATACAACATACTATAAAAAGTATTTCATAATTAGCACTTTTGTTTGATTAGAATTATAACCCACTAATTTTGACATGTATAGTGGTTATCACCAATGAACATATTCACATTTATTGATCCAATTTCCAATTTAAAAATTAATATTCCATTGCACGTTCAATTGGAAATTCAATTTCCATTACCCCTAAATGCATGGTAAGTCGTCATGTTGTACACACATGGTATATTATTCCTCTATCACCCAACATTATAAGACATATGTATTGGAATACTCAATGAAACCAAATACAACCATCACAAATATTTGGACACTAAAATATCCCACTTTCTGTTTATTGTAAATACCATTTACTAATAATGAAAAAATAGAAATCAATATTTGTTTGTTCTCTATATAGTATTACTTATACACTTTTAATGAACCAAACTAGATGATCCCAAAACTGCATGCCTAATTTGGTTTATGGAATCTCTTATAGAGTGTTCCCGATCCCCATAGGCTGGCTAAATGAACATAGGCATATATTAAAATGTTTGGGAAAAAATTGTCTAATAATAAAAGAGATACAAGTATATGACCTTAAAAATGGATTAAATAAAATCCAAAATTATATCATAAATAAGAGAAACACTGAAATAATAAAAATTTTAAAAAATTTTAAAATGTAAAATATAAAAATATAGGTGTTCTATAGAAAAAATGGAATTTCAAGTCTTTCGGTAAAACAATATAGTAAAAAGACTACAACACAGCTCAATGTGACATGTGGGATGATATCCCATAATTACACAATCAAAAAACTAAAAAAACTAGCTCAAATATACAATATTGGAAAGCATTACCTTTCCATTTCCTACATGAAACATGATGAAATTATATATACACCCGTTGGGTTAATGAAGAGTGTGAACTCAATATCCCTGTATGATCTCACCAAGTGTTACTTAATTATAGTATAACAAATAAAATATAAGATAAATTTATTTAAATTATACAATAAGAGATCATTTTATTGTATTTATTAATAAAATTTGTAGGTTAGAATATTTGTAACAATTGTGAAATAAATTATTGAAGAACAAATTTTTATTGTTTAAAGGAAAATCATGATAATTCATAATTCCAAAATAGTTTAAAAATAATATTCATATAAATAAATTCAAAAACATGAATCAATATCCAATTATGATTGGAAAAATATTAAAAAAAACCAATCTATGGATTCATAAGGTAAATCATTTCAGGGAGATTCAGGATCCTCACACCATAACTGACCATTGAAAATAAACCAGTGCATAATGGCTTTCCTAGTTTTCAGTCCTTGGGACTAGATAACACCCTCATTTGTCCCCCATCCATACCATTGTTTATTTAGTGTTATCCTATATATCCAATGATTGGGGTGTAAATATACCTAGACAACATTTTCCAAGACTGACCACCTTATACCAAGGATCCGATTGACATTCCCCCTCTTATAGAGCCACTATTTCTCCAATTAAAATTCATTTCAATGGTAAAATTTGACGATATAAATCCATATATATCAAATAATACAAAAATATATAATTCTAGGCATAAACATAAATGGAAAACATTTTCAATGAAAAATCATTTTCATATATCAAAATATATTCCATAAAATATAAACCATTCTTTTAATCATTTCAAAAACTCATTTAAAAACAATTGAATAAGGAATAATGATATCTC
Source organism: Viscum album (assembly GCA_963277665.1). Lineage (NCBI taxonomy): Eukaryota > Viridiplantae > Streptophyta > Magnoliopsida > Santalales > Viscaceae > Viscum > Viscum album. Next base: position 37,195,527 of record OY728131.1, read on the forward strand.
AAATACTTTTAAAAAACCACCTTCAACAAAATCATGGGACAATAAGAAATTATATAGAACCCTCAAACCAACAGACGACTGTTATCTTCAAAAAATAATATAAACAATAAACCAAATACAGTCTAAAAACCCTAGGCAACCATACCCTTATGGTCAATGGAAAGCATAATAGTAGAGGGAACATATGAATAAATGATGAGAGCGAAACACTCCATGGTGACCCTTGAAGATGTAGAGTGAATACCTAATGAAATAACATTTTGATAAAAGATAGAAATGTTTTTAAATGGTTGAGATGGAATATAGTCAAATACTCTGGACAAATAGGTGGAAATAATTCCAAAGTAATCTAAGTGAAACAGAGAATCAACAACCTAAATATTCAGGTTGATGTGTTCATGGTGGAAGCTAGGATTCAAAACATGAATCTATTGCACATGATTTATTTACTGCCTAAAAATGGTACAATTTTTTAACAAATATTATATAATAATGGACACACCATTATAATTATTCACAATATAAGTGTCTAATTTATGTTGTAAACTACTATAGTAGTTGTATTGAGGCCCTTATTATAAACCATAATGTTCAAATGACAGTTAATCAGAATAAGAAATAGAAAATAAATGTTAAAAAGGTCTTCTAATACATTAATGAAAAACTATAATTTTATAACCATTATTGATAATAAATGTAAATGTGAAAGGTATCTCCTCATATTCATTCTGTAAGTGTGAGAGAAGGCCCTTTCATCTCCTATAATTAACATGAAAAATCACTTTCTCCACTTTTGTTCATCCTCTTTCTTTTTTCTCCCTAATATTCAACAAATCGATATATTTCTTCTTTGGTAATAGTGGAAACACATTTTAATAATTTTTTTATAAAAACTAGTCAACTATATGTCTATTTGGGCTACTATGATATAGAAAGAAAGAATGATTAATTTAGACAAAAAAATCCATCCAAATATAATTTTTAATATGACAGTAAATCATATATCACTTTTATAGGGTATGAAAAACAATATTTTCAGGATGTTCTATATACCTATACTAAATGTGAATAAGAAAAATAAAAATTTTCATGTGTAAGACGTTTTTCAGGCCCAATAAGAATAACAATCACTCCCCATTTATAATCAAAAAAATATTATGATATAAAAATATACGAGAAGTGATAATCATACCTCAAACATAATACTTCTTCAATATTGTCCAAATTTATGGATTTATGTGTAATGATTACATCACGATACATTCACATCACATCAGATCCCCATTAATAGATTATTTCCATTTTTCTTTATGATGGTAGTTCTTTTCAATGAAAATAATATCCGTGTATTTTAATAGCAGTTGGTGCCTAATAACAAATACAGATTTTTAGTTTATATATTGTAGGGAAAAAATTACATCATGATGGATGAATTCCATTTTTCTATATAGATATCACAACATCCATTATTGAACATGTCAAAAATATATCACTTTTCCATCCTATAGGATGAAGTACCAATGAACATATAATGAAATAATGTGATTTCCCTTCAACTATTTAATTTGAGAAACAAGGGTAAGACTTGTTTATCAACACAGATAATCCATTCTTTATATCATTAATGATTAAATAACTCATAATTATTATTTCAACATCAAATTTTTATATTTTTTCATCAATGGGAAACGTTATGTTATTTTCATTTTAAACACTCTATTATATTCAAACAACATTATTCACTTTATAATAAAATCAACTATCATTATTTCTATCTTATTGTAATCCACATGAAAAGATTATTCATGGGTTCATCCTATATTACAATTACTTTATCACATGACTTGGTAACATACATCAAATAATATAGGTGAGCATGAGGCCCGGTAAGGGAATAAACAAGGGAAACATATAACATGTGATCATGAGGAATATAAATAAGAACATGATGAATAAAAATATATATTTTATAAGATATTATATTACATAAAATAAAAAATTATATTGGAAAATTATATGGAAATGTTTCTAAGATATTTAAGTGACACATTTATAAGCATATCACAATGGTTTTTCATCAAGGTGTCATAAATGAAAATGACCATGGTTATTCACCAAGGTGTCATAAAACATGTAATATATAGAGATAAATTTTTTTAAGAATGAATGGGAGAGGTATTATAGAAAAACCTACATATTTATTAATTAATTGTATCCATACATATAACAGTAAATAATTTAATTAATAACCCTTGCATAATAAATAATTGGTTTCTTATGAACATTCTGGAATTTGAAATGTTATTAATGACATGATCATTACATCATTTTATGGAATAAAATGGGAATGTTTGTACCTTATGTTTAAATATAAATAATAAAATAAACAATTTTTACATATAGTTGAATATCCCTAGAAGAATAAGAGTTTTGGGTATTGACAAAAATAAAATACAAGGGAATTTATTATGTAGAGTGTGATATTTGAGAATTAAATTCGACAATATGAAATGTATGATATTTTGTTTATAATATGAAAAAATGAGATGGGTTAAGGGTATCTTAATGATGAAACATAACTTTTAAGTATGGTTATGATCAAAAGGGTATTAAAAGAGGGTAGCCATAACATTTTTATAGTATATAAAAAAAGTGGTTCTTTAATTCAGGAGAAAAGAAGGATAATTACATAACGACTGATATTCACTAGTAGATCATGAGTAATATAATGTTGTGGGCTAAAATAAAACTTGGTGGAATACATGTGATGAATAACCCCCATAAATTCTTGGTTTATTCACTTGGAGTGAATGGAAACTGATAAATGTGTGTGCCTTTATATAAAAAGTGGAAGAATTTTTTAATACATTTAAATTATTGGTTTTGGAAAACTCTTTTGTTGAAAGACAAAAAAATTAGTTTACATTTTTAATCCCAAATTTTTATTACATAAATAATCATTACATTTTATAGATAGAGGGTATTTAAATATTTAGTTTCTTTGAAATATGGTACATAACACATGAAAAATTAAAGAATGATTATAATAAAAATGAATGGAAAGACGAAATTGAAGAATGGAAATTTAATAATAAAAATAGCATGGATAATAACATGGAAAATCAGAAAAAACATTAAAATGATGAATTCATAATCAGATCATTGGGATTTTTTACTAAGGTGTCAAAAAACTTTCCATGGTTATCCACCAAGGTATCACAAAACATGTTATCTCTAGAGATTAAATTCTTTATCCAATTAATTGGATCCCTATCTGAGGATACCCTTTAGATACCTTTATTTTTATGTAATACACATATATCATAATAAATAATTTCATAAATCTCCTATGTAGTATAAAATAATATATGTTTCATATCTGAATCTTGTTGTGTCAAATGAATTTTAAAAACATGACCATTATGTAATTTATAACATATAGAAAGGGAATTATTGTATTATTGATGTCAATAAAAAAATAAAACCAATAAGTTTTACATATTTTTTATACCATTAAAATAGAAAGGGGATCAGATATTAAAAAAATAATATAATATGGAATTTCATGAGGAGAAGAGTGAAATTTTGAGAAGTAAAATTGGCGGCAATACATATATAAGACAATTTTTTTGAATACGGCAACAAGATATTGTAAATGGGGCCTCTAAATTATAAAAAATAATTTTGATGTATGGTAATGAATGAAATGTAAAAAATAAATAGTGACCATAACATTCAGAATACATATACAAAAATAGTTTCTCTAATGAAGTGAAATGAAGGATATTTCCATTACCATAAAGAGACACTTATAAAACACATTGATTCAGACCATAGGGGATTAGGGACACCATGGGATGACTATTGTTAAGTTAAAACTATCATAGATTCATTTATGATGAACTGTGAGTGAATGTAAATTAATAAATGGGGTTGTATTTATTAAAAAAGTTGTATTTTTAATATTTTTTAAATAAAGGCATTGGGCACCTAGGTAGTGGTTAATGAAAAGGAATACACTTGAGCATGGTATTTTACCAATGTATTGGACATTGGAATCATATTTTATATTATTTAATCCCACAAGAGTCAACAACACTTTTATATTAATAATTTTATAAAGGAAAAATAAATTTTCCTCAAAATATCATTATTAATAAAATGATTCCATTTTAATATTTAGAAAGAAAATAATATATTTGAAAATTGAATAAAATGTATTAAAATACATGATATAAGTAAAATAAAATATTTTATTTCATGGATTATTTTTATTTATTTATTTCATCATTATGACATAATAAGTATGTCATTAAAAATAAAGAAAATTTTAAACTTTATTTTTAAAATTCCTGAAAAAATAATGTATTTTATAAAATTCTCATTAATTAACCAAAACATAATTCTAAAATGAGGATTTAAAAATTATATTTATATTATCACAATAATTCTCTAAAAATATAATTTTAATATTTAAATTTAATCTTATTTATTTATTGCAAATAATTATGGATAAAAACTATTTAGTGAAATTTCTAACACATGAAAAATAATAAAATAATGCAATCATTTATATTTAAAAAGATTTTTAATCATAATATTTCATTAAAATAAATATTATTCATAATCCCTTAGTTTATTATAATAATTATTTCTTTTTTGAAAATGAATATTTTAACATGAAAAATTAGTTTTTAAAATTCATCATATTTTTAAGAAAAACTACGCTCAAAAAGAAATTTTTGGAAGAAATTTTAATTTATTCAAAGGAATTTCAATTTATGTAACTTGGGACTCAAAAAATTACCCCTTCATAAGATCTTCATATGACCTAAGGTTATGGTGTGTTGTGGTGATAGATTCCAGGGGTGGCACAAATATCATTTCTCGAGTGTAAATTTCCACTATCATGAACTTATCTAATAGGTGATTTCATTCAAACTTAACTTATTGAATCTCTTCCTGGTATTAGTAAAAAGTGAATCCCAACGATTATAACTCCCTCTTTAGTTTTGATGAATGGGATTCGTATGACAAGGATATAATGGTTGAGATAATCATTTTTTCTTTCTTAATTATTTATCATTTGTCATTCATATATATAAACACTTATTATAACATTGAAACTATTTTAAAGAGCGTAGTTTCAAAAATTATTATTGAAAAATATTCATAATTAACCAGTGGTAATATAAATTTTTGAAACCTGATGGATAAATTTTAATTTATGATCACTTTATTTTTAATGATATATAGTTTTGTTGGGTTCAAAATAACAAAACACACAATTACAGGAATCAATTACCATTCTAAAATTGTGAGTTGTTACTTTCTTCCCCCTTGATAAATGTCATCACATGAATTTTAACTCATTCCCTTGGTTTAGAAAAAATATAGGTAATTAAGACTCATTGTTTCCTTAGGTTCCCATTCTACTTCTTCATATTTATGCTTTATCTACAACACATTGACGAGGTACGTAGTATTTTGTTTGTATAACAATCTCTTTACATTATAAGATCTATGAAAGTTGATCCTCATAATATAGGTCATGATATAGTTGTACCACCGTAAGATTCAGTACATGTGAATGGCGATGTCTATACTTCCTTAAGAGAAATATGTCGAATAAATCATGAACATGATCTAGATTTGGTGTAAATGATATCGGATATGACAAAAATCCAATGTAAATAAGGATTTAATAGTGGACAACATAACTAGGTCTAATATTACCTTTATTCCCAAACAAAATGACTCTCATCAAAGGTTAAATTCAAAGTAATACATTTTCACCAACATAAAACTATAATTCCCTTCGATGGATTTCAGCATATCTATTCTACCAAATTTAAGCATCCTTTATGATTTTTTGGATGGAATTATCCTTTTATGTCATATTTTTCATTAAATCAGGACCAAATATCCTTTTATCACCAACCTCATACCAAAAATTATGTGTTCTACATTTCTTGCAATATAGATCTTTATAGGATGCCATTTGAATAATCAAATGGATGTTTTTCTGTAAGAGAACTCATATTATGGGATATTTTGATTCCATCCAACATTAAATTACTTTAAGAATGTTCTAATAATGTCTTCATGCATTTGAATAGTCATATCATATTAGCCATCAGTTTATGGGTGATATAAAATTATAAGATCCAATTTTATACCCATAGCATGATGAATAATCTCCATAATTTTGATGTGAACCTTGAATAATAACCTTAAATGATAGAAATCGGTGCACCATGTATCCTTACCAGTTCCCTCACATATATCTTGGAATGATGGTTATGATATGATTTTTCTCATATAGAGATAAAATGGGTAGTCTTGGTGATATGGTCTTCTATAAACCATGTCACATTATTTCTTTTGGATGTTATCAGGATACGAGTGAAACATTCCATTATGATATTATCCAAATTCCATGATGGTATGATTATTGGTTGTAATACACTTTTAGGATGTTTTCTCCCTTCATTAACTTGTTGAAACATCCGACACCTTATAGTTTAGTCTAAATTCATCCTTCTCAATTTATCCCACCAATAATGATGACGAAGGACCTTATAAATTTTTATACATCAATGATGTATAAAAAATGTTGAGTTATGATATTCATTCATAATATTGTTATTTATTTCTAGATTAGGTGGATCACATATCCTTGTATAAAATTTTAGTTACCTTCTTGATCAATATTGAATTTAGGAAACTTCTAATTCATCACCACCACTATCTTTTTCTATAACAAAACATATTCTCTTTGATATGTCTTATTATCTAGTAATAATAGTTTAGAAATCATTTTGGATTGGGTTGATGATATCCCTTCACTTACGATTCACATATCCAATTTTATTAGCTGTTTTATCAATGAATCTCCATGAATCCTCATCATTTCCATCACAACATTGTCTTTCCAACATAATGAATTGGTGACATTGTTTCCTCATATAGGATTATAAGGAATTAAAAAATCATAGTCTTTAAGAAGTTCCAATAATATTATTTGTCTCGTGTTTAATTCCTTTTGTGTGAAAATATACTTCCAACTTTTTTGGTATATGTATATATCATATTTCTCCCCATAAAGATCGTTCCTCCATATATTTAGGGATAAAAAACTATATCCATCCCCTATTCATGCATATCATTCTTATACTCTTGAGGCTATAACAGTCGACGTGCATAAGAAATCACTTTTATAATTTTCATGAGGGTAATCACATGTCCTTTCTATGTTCCATCACTTAAAATAACTAATCCTTTTTCAATAGAGGATAGAGTTAACATGAGTGCAGTGGCCAATCTTTTCTTAGGCACTTGAGAACATTATTCACACGCCTTTGTCTAGATGAATTAATTCTTTTTTTAATATAGCATAGTAAGTTGATTAGAATATCCGGAAAATTATTTCAAAATCCTCTTATAATATACTTCTTATATAAGGAAACCATGAAATTTATTTACAGTAGTATTATGAGTCCACTCTTCTATAATTTTTTATCATGGAAGGATCAATTGAGATTCCTTAATTTGTTACAATGTTCCCAGAGAAAGAAAATTTTTTTAAGAAAAATTCACATGTTGAAAACTTTCCAAATATCCTATCCTTTTTCATAGTTTTCAATATAACCATTATATAATCCATATTCTCCTCATGAATTTTTTAATATATAAAAATATGATCAATAAAAGATACCCAATAGTAACCAAGGAAGTATTTAAGGAATATATTCCTCAAATAAATAAACATAGAAGGTGACTTGTTCTAAATGAGTGGAATAAAAAAACAATAATTCCCATATCTAGTTATTAAGGTAGTATTTGGAATATCTTCATTCTTCACCCACTATTGATAATAACTAGATAAAAGATCAACCTTAGGGAAGAATTGAGCCCACCATGCTGGTTAAATAAATCAAAAATCCTACGAAGAGGGGACTTGTTCTTCAATATGTACTTTTTATGTTATTTATAATCAATAAATAGTTTCATTGATCCATTATCCTTTTTAACAAAGAGAACAGGTATGCCACAATGATAAACTATTGGTCTGATAAACCCCTTCTCGAATAAATATTACAGTTGTTTCTTTAATTCATCTTGCTCCACATTTTTCATTATATACGGGGTATTATAAACTGTCATGGAACTAGGTGTGAGATCAATACTGAACTCAACATCTAGTTCTAGGGGAGGCCAAGAAAACTCCATAGAACATACTTCAATGTATTCCTAAATGATGTGGGAATTACTTATCTGTATACTTTTATTTCATTCTTTATATTCATCGACTATCTCCAAAAAGAAGTCTATTAGAGGTGCTTATAGAGAAATATCAGGTTGAGATTTCTCTCCTATTATTATAGAATTATGTTTTCCATTCCATACTTCTGTGATTTTCATTATTCTTCATTTGATATTAGTATTAGACATTGAGAGTCATTCCATACATAGTATAATTCCAAATTATATTATGGGAATGGCTACAAGATTTGGTAAGATATTGTTCTATCAGAAATGTATATGAGAGTTTCTAAACTCTGATGATGCTTGTATAATCCCCTTAAAAGTCTTGAATGATAACTCTACTTCTACCATTCAAGGATTGATTCTATATTCTTTCTAATCATTGTAGAAATAAATTATATCCTAGAACCTTAAAAAATTACATCATATATTTGATAGAAGAATGAGAGTAGATTCCACTATATCATTAGGAACCTCAAATTTTTCCATCGTGATTGCAAAATCACAACCTCCATCCATTAGCCTATGATGAGGATGATGTTGATTACCCACCATTAAATTTTTATTTTGATAGTGATTAGCGGCGTTCCCATGATTTACACACCTGATGAATTGGAAATAATGCTAGGCCTACACCATCATTCAATTGCAGTTAATGTTGAGAAGTTGAGGATTCCCCTCACTATGATAGTTCAGATAAATATGGTCATCCCTTCCACACTGGTTTCATTTACTACTCCCAAAGAAATGGTTCCCTAAATTCTTCCTCCCATAATTTTTTTAATTGGAATGTTTCACTTTCTATTTTCCTCTTCCCTGATCAAAATTACTCCATAAGAATGGATCTATTAATCTCTTCTTTTAATTTCATATATGGGACAACTGCATCTCTCCGAGATCCAGTTCATCCTTCATAGCACTTCATAGTATCTCATTATATCTATCATTGTCTAGATTAGAAATATTCTTCTATTATTGTGGTCATAATCCATAGAATAATATATCAATATTTCTATCAAGATTCATGAAAAATTTATAGGTGTAGTGAAAATTCTTCTAAAGTTCATCTCATAGATTCTCAAAGATTCATTTTCCATTTTCTGGAGCTCTAGGAATTCTTAATCCATTTTAATTCACATAAAACGAGAGACATATTTTTTGAAAAATGTCACCCCAAACTCTTCACACTCTATAAAATAAATAACCTTTCTTGGATTCAGGTCTTTTACCAGTGTCTACCACTTACCAGCTTCTCTCAATAAGAGGTACACACCATGAGTGACATTCTAATTTTGAACAAAATAGTAAAAAATATCTTTTCAATATATATTATACATCATATAGAAATCCAAGGGTTGGTAGATCCACTGAAATATGGTGTTAATTGATTCAAAAGATTCGAAATAATAGTTTTTTCCTCCAAGGTGAATCTGGATTATCATCTTGATTCAAGTAATAGTTCGTAACTCAAGTAAATTGATTCATCATACTATTGATGTTTAACATTCCAGCATCCATGGAAGGGTCATCATAGCCTTCTTCATTGCACTCACCATTTATATACTTCCTCTAATTTTACAACATTGTTTAAATGAAGAAAACCATAGTGACAAATTTCATTATTTTAATAATCTTATAATTATAAAATATTTTTAATGTCTTAAAACATAAGTATGTTATAAATTATGAAAAATTATATTTTCAACATATCATTCATAATGGTTAATAATTTTTTTGAAATTAACCAAACATTCCCACAAGAGTGTCAAACCATGTGTGAAAACAGGACCACTTTCAATTAACTGGTTACTCCGAATCAGGACCGAAAACCATTTTCAAAGTTGTTACCACTCGGTGTATTTGTTCCAAAGCCACATTCACTTTTAATTATCTAGGGAGTGATTTTATTTTACAGAAACCACTTACTTAATATTTTACTAAAATAACATTCTATTTTCATATATTTGAACATTTATGGTTCTTCCAAATGTTTTTAAATCCTGATTTCCTCAAATAAATAAAACTTTCTTTGATAACAACTATGAAATCCATCCTTTTTATTACATTACTTTTCAATACATTGAAAATACATTAGATATTTGAATGTGTTGTTTCCTTGAAATCTGGAAAATAATACATGAGAAAATAAAACATTCTTCAAATACACTTCAAATTCATTATCATAAGTTCATATTAATTACATTTATATCATCTCATAACCTAGGAACATACATCAAAGGTAATGGTAAACATAAATCAAAATTATGAAAAAATAGGAGAAACAAGTTAGATGTGATCCTAAGAAATATCAATAAGAACCTGACGAATGATGGTATGAGAAAATGAAAAATGGGAATTAAATAATAATAATACCTTGAATCTGAACATATAACTATGGATAAAATATTAAAAAAATACATTCATAAGAAAACCACCATGGTATTTCACTATGGTATCAAAAAAAAATACCAAGGTTATGCTCCATGGTATCATTAAACATGTCATCTGAAGAGATTACATTATTTACCCAATGAATTAGAGAGCTATCAGTGAAAACAAATTTTATATATTAATTTTAATGTGATCCATATAGATCAAAATAAATCATTTCATAAATAACCCACGGAGAATTAAATAATATATGTTTCATATCAAAATCATGACATTTCAAAAGTGATTTAAAAATATGATCATTATATCATTAATAACCCATAGAAATGGAACTCAGGTTTTATGTATATCAATACCAAAATAAATTAAATCTATTTTAAATCATGGTGAATACCAGTTGAATATAAAGAGGTTTGGGTATATAATAAAATAAAATAAAAGTTAATTTCTGAGGATAAGAAAGAAGTTTTGAGAGGTAAAATAAGCAGCATTACAATTATAAAATATTGTTTTATTAAAGGTTAACAATATATGGGATATGGGTATCCCATTGAAAAAATGTAATTTGGATTTAATTTATTGAATAGAATGAAAATATGAAATATTTAGCATAACATAAAGAAGAAATATAGAAATGTTGGTTCTAGATAACAATTGAAAAGAAGGATATTTCCCTTACCTTGAAGTGTATCTCCTAAAACTCAAATATTGGGAAATTTGGGGCTTGAGGATTCAATGTAAGATTAATGTATAAGATCTTATTGAAGGATTAATTTATTGTTAATGTCAATTAGTAAATGGGTGGGTATTTATAAAAAAAATGTGGGTTTTTTTATTAATTTTTAAATAACGTAATTAGCCACCTAGATATTCATTCATCAAAAAACACAGGCTTTCCTATGGTATTATCCCATGATATTGGTTCCTATATCATATTTTATGGAATTTAATCTTTCATTAGTCTACAATTATTTTATATTAATTATTTTCAAATGGAAAAATATATTTTTCACAAAATAACATTATTTATGGTAATGTTTCCATTATAAAATATTAAAAGTAAACTATATATTTGAAAATTGATTAAAATATATAAAAATATTTTATATTAATAAGGAAACATATTTTATGTTTTGTATTGTGTTTAATTATTTATTAAGACTTTATGACATAATTATGATGTCCTTAAATAAACTGAAAAGTCAAACAATATCTTTACTATTCATGAAAAATAATGTATTTTACAATGTTATCATAAATTCACCCTTACATAATTTGAAATGATGAACTAAAAATTGATATCTATTTTATCATAATTTTTATTATAAATGTAAAAATTATTTTTTAAATGTAAAAATTCTTATTTATTGTACTTACTAGCAGATAGAAAGTGAATAGTAAAATTTTTGACACTTGGAAAAAATAAAATTATTTTAACATTTTTATATAAATAGGAGTGTTTTAATCATAATATTTAATTAAAATTAATATTATTCATAATAAAATTGTTTATTATAATAATTATATTTTTTATAAAAAGGAAAATTTCTACTCAAAAAAAGAATTTATCAAAATCGTCATATATTCAAAAAAAATATTCTGAAAATGGAATTGATGCAATAACAATTGTTTGTATACATACGAATCACAATAAATGTAACTGGGGCCTTAAAAAATCCTTATAACACCCTAATAGGACCTAAAAGTATGGTGTTTAATGGTGATTTATTCATGGGTTGCTCGACTAACATTTCCCAAGTGGCAATTTGGACAAACTTGAACTTATCCCACTAGTAATTTTGTTCAAGCTTCACATGTTGAAGATTAGATTGGTATTGGTCAATGGAAGAGCCCAATGATGTTACCACCCAACCATGTTCTCATAGATGGTATTCATATGCCATGAATATATTAGTGGAGTACATCATTTCCTATTTCTACATTAATTACCCTTATCATTTCTACATATAAAAACTGATTATATTATAAAAATTAATATCAACAGTGTAGTTTCCAATGGTCATAATGACAAATAATTATAATTGAGATATTTTCATATTAAGGTAATATATCAATGGTAAAAAACAAATTTAAAATGACATAATTATTAAATAGATATTTTTTTATTTAGTTCAAAATAATAATACACAGATTTTCAAGAAACAAATTTCATTCAAAATGTTTAATTAGTTAAATTACCTATAGTTTTTTCTCATGGTTTTCAAAATATAGGAAAAATGTTATTTTATTTTAAGCAATCCGAATTGAAATATATTTTTTAATACTTTTTTTAGCATGTAAAACTACGGATTTAATTGAGTAATGTTTTCATAAATAATATTTTTCTTTTTTTACATTTTAAAGCCACTTATAGGTTTGGAAGTTGATTGCAATCTACTAAAAAGTATAATATTAAAAAAACTTGTTTTAGGTTGCTCATTTATTTTAATTAAATATTTGATAATTATGAAATAGATATGATTTCATAAAAAATAGTGAAGAGCCACAACTATTTTTTTATTCACAAAAAAGTAATGTATTTTGGAAAATTATAATAAATTCAAACAAACCCAATTTTGACCAGAGGATTTCAGACACAATTTTTATTTTTCCAGAATATTATCCTATAAAATAGTTTTTTTTAATGAAAATTCTTGTTTATTAAAAATAAAATTTTCAAGGAACATTCAAATTTATGACACTTAAAAAAAATTACTTGTCCGATATAAGTTTATTTTATCATTTTCTATTGTTTTAAATGAAAATATGATTAAAAAAATATTATTTAGAATACTAGAATTGTATATATTTTCTATAAAGAATACAATAAATATTATTTTGTACCCAATAAAATTTATAGCAATTAAGAATATATATTTTTTAATAAATACTATTAATTAAATTATATTGATGGAATAAAAATTCTATTTATTCAATGGAAAATAAAAGTTATGTAACTAATTCCTCGAGATAAAAACACTTATTAACCCCACATATGTCCAAAGGGTGAGGTTTTAAATGGTTAATGTTTCATGGGGTGTCTCGACTAACATCGATCGAGTGGTAAAATCCACTAACATAAACATATCCCATAAATGATTTTGTATGAACCTCAATTGTTGGAGCTCACAATGGGCATGGTCTTTATAGAACATGAGTGACACGACCTCTATCCCATGTTCTAAAAAATGTGATTCAAATGGAATGAATCCACTATTCGAGTCTGTCTATTCCCATTTTTTATTAATTGAAATTTTTCAATACCTACTTATATACATTATTTATAAAATTAATATTATTATTGATGGGTATAGTTTTCATTAGTCATTTTGACCAGTGTTCATATATCATTCAAATCCCAAGAGTCACATTTCACTTTTCAACCAATAATTCAAATTCATTATTTATTTCAAAATTCACGTCAATTTAACTGAATGTTTATATTCTCATTTTCTACGATTTTGATTAGTTTTCTAATATTTTTTTCATTACGGTAGCATTGGGGGGGGGGGTAAGGATTATACCAGACTCAGCTAATCCACAATATCCCATTTTAGCTATTTATTTTTTTATTTAGTGTCTAGTTTTAATATTTGGAATTTTAATTGGTTTCAATGTTGAATAAAATAATGATAATTATTAATCATGTTAATTTATTAGTAGTTTATTTATAATATAATACACTAAAAAAAATTTCTTGGGAAAGAGATATAATTTATAAAACCAGGTTCTTAATATTATTACTCTATTTATAAATTTCATGCATGAAATTTGAAATTTTTTCTTGTTTTAGAATAAGTGAGGGTTCTCATACTTTATTGTTTTCTATAGTTCCCATTTTTCTTCTTCATAAATATGGTTTCTCTATAAAACATGGACAAGGTGGGTATTCCTCTTTCATAGAACAATATCACTATAGTTCATTATCCCTAATGGATCCAGCTCAAATGTTCGGTTATGTTCGAATTATACTGATCCCATATTCAGTACATGAGAGGGATCAAGTATGTACTTCATTAGGATATATTAATGGAATACATAATGATCTTTAGCTAGTTTGGGTGGAAGTGATATATGATAGGTCATTTATATTATATGATCAAGGATATCCTAGAGGCTATGATGTCAATGGATAATCCTACCTTTATTCACAAAGAACATAACTATCTTCCATTATGATATTCTAAGGAAAATATTTTCTCTAACATCAAACTCCAAGTCCCTTTAATGATTATCAGCAGAACTATTCTACTATCTCTAAGTGGGTGTTTATGTTAATGGATGAAAAAATGTATTTAAATTGCTTTCACAAGATCAAAACAAAGAAGCTTTCACTCTCCAACATCTTCTAAATAATCCAGAGCTCTAAATCGCTTGTCATATAGAGCTTCATAGGGTGCCATTTGAAAACTCAAGTGGAAGCAAATGTTGTTTGAGAACTCAACCAATGGGTAGTCTTGATCCCATCAATATTTAAATTACATTGAGAACATTATCTTAATATCCTTGAGTTTTTAAATTGTATTTTCACATTTTCCATAAGTTCGGTAGAGATATTCCATAGTGAATGTAAATTAAGTATTCAGATCAGGTTGAATAATTATAAAAAATCTAGGGTGAACTGTTATTTAGAACTAAAAATGATTGAATGTGTCAGCCCATGTACCCACACCATTTTCATTTTATAATTTTCAATTTATTTCAAGATTTAATGATTCCCAAATAGTGATAAAAATATATTCGTGGTTAGTCGATTCGCTATAACTGAAATTTCATTATTTCCATTGGAATTTATTGGGAGACTAGTGAAGAAGTCCTAAGTGATATTGTCCCACATCCATGTTGGTATGGGTAGTGGTAGCAATATACCTTTAGGATATTGTCTCTCTTCCTTCACATATTGACATAGAAATAGCCTTTTATTGTTGTCTGTAATCTCACTTTTCATATTGTTACACCTATAATGATTATGAAGGACCCGATACTTTTTACTACTTTGATGATGTATAGGGAATGTAAAGTCACATGATTGATCCATAATGTCATTATTTATCTTCAATATAGGTCAAAAAATATCCTTATTCAAAATTTTAGTATAACATCTCAATCAATACTAAACTCAGAAACCTTCTCATTCTTCACATCCTTTATCTTATTTTATAAAAAAGGGATCTTAACTTTTATATTTTATGATCTTATCAAAGAATTGTGGTTGACAATTAATTTGGGATTAGATTGATGATTTCCCTTCTATCATTATTCCCATATTCAACCTTACTAGGTCCTTGATCAATTGATCTCCTTGAATTATCAACATTTCTAGCACAACAAGGTATTTCCTACTTTATTCATCATTGACTTTTTTATCTCTTCCAATGTTATACTAAATTGAAAATTCATTGTACTTAATAAGTTAGAACCATATAATTTGTCTCATGTTCAATTATGTTTTCATGAAAAGATAAATTATACTTTGGTGGTCTTTTTATATATCACATTTCTAATAATAATGAAAATTCCTCCATATTTTTGGAGAAAAAATAACCACACCTAGGTACAATTAGTGCATAGGATAATTATTATCATAAGAATTTGACTATTGAGATTTATAAAAAATCACCTTTTCATTTTTTATGGTGATGCACCCAAGAACCTTCCAAGATATATCATAGTAAATAAAAAAACATTCTATGATAGGGGGTGGAGAAAACGCAGGTACGATAATTAATATCATATTTAGTTATTGGAATGTTTATTCACACTCCTCTGTCCGTATAGACATAGACTCTTTTTGAGATCACATGGTCAGTGGACTAAATGGTCATGAAATACTTTTCGTATCCCAAAAATATTGTCTTGAAAAACCATGGAAACTTTTAGTCTCATTTATTGTTGTAGGGTGAGGTCATTCCTCCATAACTATCATCTATGCACGGGGAAAAAAGAATCCTTCACTGATAAAAATATACCACAAGAATGAATGATTTTGTACCAAATTTACATTTTCTAAATTTCCCAAATATTTTCACATTCCATATAAATTAAAATATATCCTTTAGATGATAGTATTTATCTTGGTGCATTTCAAAATATATAAGAATATAATAGATAAAAACAACCAAAAATTTCTCAAGGAAGTCCTTAAAGACACTATTCATAAGTTCTAAAAATATAGTAGGATAATTAGTAAAGACTAAGGGAATAATAACAAACTCATAATGCTCAAATCATGTTTTGAAGGTAGTATTTGGAATATTATATTTCTTCTCCCACAATTGATGATTCTAGATTGAAGTTCAATCATGTAGAAGCATCAATCCCCATGAATATAGCCAAATAAATTATTATTGATCAGAAGAGGGTAATTATTATTCATTGGGATGCCAATATGTTCTATATAATCAATTTATGATTTTATTGATCCATAATTATTATTTAAGAAGTGAATAGTTTCTCCCTAAGGGACACACATGGTTGAATAAATCTCACCTCCAAAATAACATACTATTTTTATATAGTTTCTCCTGATTCACATTTTCTATTCTATACAACGTATTTGATATTAGCATGTATTCATGAATGATTTCAAATAAAAAATAAATATGTACTTCTAAGGGAGGTCTAGGTAACTCCTTAGTAAATACATGAATGTATTCCTAAATAATGGTGAATCAATATATCTGTATACGTTCATTCATTTCTATATCTTCACAGTTCATATCAACAAAAAATGATAAGGGGGTGGATCTGGAGGAACATTAGGTCAAAATGTATCTCCATAGAATATAACTAATATTTTTCCATTCAAGAATACCATGATTTCAGTGGTACTTATGTTGATCTTACAAGTATTCTTTAAGATCCAATCCATCCCTAGAATAGTTTTGATTCGACCTAGGGAATGGCTACTATATTTGTGATGCTATTTTCTCTCCAATGTAAATAATAGAGTTTCTGTACACATTTAATACATGGGGATTCTATCTAGGGGTCTTGACTGATAAATATACTTCCTGAAGCTCAATAATTTAATTTATATTAAAAAAACATGAATGAAATAATGTAATGTGTATAATGAAAATCAGACAAATTACATGTTCGCACTGAGATCATAAAAATTGTACCTTCCACCACTTAATTTGGACTCTAATTAAACGTCCCTGGAAAACAAATTTACATAAATTATCCCTAGAACTTTTCTATACATTAAGATTATTTCCATCAACTATATTCTGATTTTGATAGTGGTTGGAATACTTATTAATATTTTTGCATAAGAATTGGTGAACATTAGAAAGCGAAAACAACATATTCCATCTGTTTTTAGTGATTAGAAGTTGAGGCTTCACTTCGCTATGATAGTTCCAAGATATATGGTCATCTTTTCCACACATGAGGAATTACTACTAATAATTTAGTTCCTTGAATGTTTCTTTCCACATTTGTTTTATTTAATAAGTTACACATTCATGCATACTATTAATTGATCATTGATCCTCATTGAATTTGAATCCACAGTTCTCTTCTAATCATTCGAACGATGTAAGCAATGAATTTCTAAAATCTCCAATTCAACCAAAAAAACACGACACACTATATATTTATATATTTCATACTTTTGATTTCCCAAATTCCCCCATATTTTGGGTCTTAATCCAACGAATAACATATCAACCTTTACCTTAAGATTCATAATAACGCTATAGGAGTATTGAGAATTAATTGTAATGTTAATTTGATAATATCCCAAAATGTTATTTTCCATCATATCTATCTCTATGATTTTTTTCTCCATTTCATTTTTCATCGTACGTGAAAAATATTTCTTAGAAAATATTAACATAAACTCATCTCACGCCATATAATTAATCATCCTTCTTGGCTTGAGGGTTTTAATCAATATACACCATTGATCGACTCCTCTTTATAAGTGGTATAATTTTTGGGAAAATTTCTCTTTCTATGAAAAATAGAGTGCATAAAATTTCTATTATATTGAGATAATTCATTTTAATAAATAAATGAGTCGTTGGATCTACTAAAATAATGTGGTCATTGATGCATAATCAACTAAACAAAAAGTTAGTTTTTTCAAGGTGAATTCATTCTATTGACTTGATTCAAATCATTATTCATAACTCATGTTAGTTAATTAATAATCCTCATTATGTTTTTTTCATTTGGAAATCCATTGGAGTAATGTTAGTTCATCATCCATTACAATCATTATTTACATGTTTCCTTATATTTATTTCCATTTTTTTATAAAGGAAGAAAACAAAATTGATGAAAGTGTTAGTTTGAAGAATATTATAATTATAATGAGATTTAATACATAAAACATAATGGTTAAATATGTTATTAATATCCACTAATAATAATTTTATTTTCTATATATTCCTAATATATAATCATAATCATTTTGTGATTGACCAAATATATTACCCGAGACTGCTAATATAGGTGTTCACTAAGGCCTGAGGTCATTCACTAGTTCTTGATCAAGTCTATATTAATGTATAATTTCCAAGTGTAACCCTTAGCCATATCTATGTAATATCCAATTCTACTTGTATTTTCTAGAAAGTGATTTTTTTAACCTACTTACATAATACATAGAAAAATACCATGATGTTTTCCAATACATAGGTTTTTCCATAGGGTTATTCCTAATCATTTTAGGTCATAATTTCCACAAATAAATAAATCATCCATCGATAACAATTATCGTACCTTTTTATTACATAATATTTTCAATACATGGATCAAAATAGAGGGTCTTCTAATGTTTATTTTATATATATTTGGAACATAATCCCTGAAAATATAAAATATTATTATAATCCTCTTGAAAGGAATAATAATGGGTAAATCGTAAGTTACATGTAATACATCCCATTACATGGATTCATAAATAAATGTAACGGGCTTAGAATGATTCCTCGTATGTGAATAAGCAATGTAAATATTAGGCATGCGACAATGAGGAATATAAATAAAAACAAGAAGCATAACAATATATATTGAACAATAGATAATGAGGAATATCATAAAGAAATGAACATGAACCATAACATAGAAACGAAGCTACAACATTAAAATGATATATTAATATGCATATTACCATGGTATGTAACAAAGGAGTCATAAGTGGAAATTACCATGGTTACTCATCATGGTATCATAAAACTTATCACGTTAAGTGATTAAATTATTTATGAAATGCATTTTAGAACTGTCAATGTGAAACCTTTTTATGTATTAATTAATGTGTTCCACATAGATCATAATAATTAAAATCAATAATAACCGAGGGGTAATAAATAAAGTGGTTCTTATCAAAATCATGTCATTTCAAAATTTGTTAAATACATGATAAATATGTCATTTTTAGCCCAAAAAAAGAGAGTGTAGGATTATTTTGTGTAAATAACTGAATGAAATAAATAATTTCAATATCTAGAAAAATACCCAAATGATTCAATGAGATATTTCTATTGACCAAAAAAAGAAAATATAATTTCTTAAGTAGAGAGAGAAATTTTAGATGTCAACTCAGCCACATCATAGGTATAAAACGTTATTTTTGAAAAGTATAAAATGATATTGGAAAATTGTATACCATTGAGAAAACATAATTTAGATGTATGGGTAAGATAAAAATTTTAATAAAATGGATTATCCAAAACATTAAAAGACTTATAAAAAATGTGCTTCCTTAATTGAGGAGAAAGGCAGGATAATTCCATTATCTTAAAGAGTGTCTCCAAGATCCTGAGTAATGTAGCCTTTGGGGGTTGAGAAAACCATTTGGGACTAATTAATAGTAAAATCCATATGAAAATACATTGTAATTGATTGTGATTTTATGAAAATGGAGAAATGTGTGGGGTTTATATCAAAATTGGTGGAATTTTTTAATAATTTCAAAATCCGGGTCTTGAAAAAATATGATTGGGAGAAAAGAAATCCAATATCTTACCCATGGTATGTTCTCATGGATTTGGTCATTTTGTTCATATTTAATTTTATTTTAACCCACCAGAACCAAAAAAAATTAATACTTCTTTTGGCATGTCAAAGTGATGGTTTTAGAAAGTAATACTTTATAAAAATCAGAACGCTATTTTTCGATTTTGGAAAGACACTTAAAGATATTTAAATTGATTAAAATATATTAAAAAATATATCTTTAATAAAATACCATTTATTAGGTCATGTATGGTGTTAAATTAATTATTACATCACTATAATTCTAATATGAAGTCATAAAATATACTAAAAACCCACAACTGTATTTTTTTCTATAAAACAAAAAAAATATAATTTAGAATTATATTTTATTTTCACCCAAAGATAATTTAAACGTACATATTTCTAATATAATGTTTATTTTTCAAAAATAATTCTATAAATGTGATAATTTATCTTTTTACGTATAAAAATTACCATTTATTTTAAAATATGAGTTTTTAATGCATAATAAAATTTACAAAAACTATATAAATTTTTTTAAGATATTAGAAAATTATTTTTTCATTTATATTTATGTGAGAGAGTTTGAAAATAATATATATTTAAAATAATAATCATAATACATGAATTATATAAATATTCTAGAAAAAATTCATTTTTCCCTTTACATTCAAAAGTCAATTAATCGAATTCATATCAATTAAATATATATTTTAATAAGAAATAATATAATTAAAATAAAATTGATGGAATAGACATTGTTGAACCCTCTGGAATTAAGTGGCTTTAGTGTGTTTTGATAATCCCAACCATACTTTCTTTATATCTTGATTATGCTTAATACATTCTAAATATACTTTAATATATGTTGTCACTTTCATTATACTTAAATTAAGTCTTTTGAATTATCAGATATATGTTTACTATGACTTAACTCATTCTGCCAAGTGAATGCTCAAACAGTTTTCAGCTACCATTAAAAACTAGCTACCGATACAGAGTAGAGCAACCGTTAGACAGTAGCTACCGTCCGAGCCATAACTATCGTTATAAGCTAGAAACCGTTACAGGTCACAGCTACCGATACAACTACCGGTATAGCTACCGATACCCAAAGTCCATTGCTTCATCAGAATCTACTGACAGAGAGCTACCGCTAATGTTACAAGGCAGAGCCACAGCTACCGATAGAGACCTACCGCTACTGATACAAGGCAGAGCCACAGCTACAGTTACAATTCCACCGCTACTGAGGTAATCAAGTCTACAGTTACAGCTACCGAAACAACGTCTACCATTACAAATGAAGTCTACCGATACAGACACCTACTATAACAAAAGTCTACCGATATCAAGAGCTACCGTTTCAGAGACAAAACCCGACAATGCTTTAATTTCTTTATCTTTGTTTAATCTAACCAACGGTCATATCAGGTATATTTTAATACACTGACATTTATTTAATGTGTGATGTTGGATGTTAGGGAACCGTACCTCCTACCTGTAAAAATTAAATCATCTTTTCCGGAGCACATGCCTTAAATAAAGGAAAGATGTGCTACTACAAAAGAGCATGAATAGACGAATACATAGAAAAACAGACCACAAGGTGTGCTGGAAGAACAACTGAGTGTGAATGCAAAGAGACTACTGAACTTACATGAGGAACTCATTCATCACTGCTTACCAGTGAAGATATGAGAACGAGAACATAACACAAGAGCTTCATCGACTATCTCTACACCTATAAGTCAAGGAAACAGACAATACTCTGTTTTCCAGACAAAAACCAGAAGAGGACTCAGAGCGAATTCTGATCAATCAAAGGAGTCCAGAACTGAACGACAATCACTAGAGCCATTTCTAAACTCTAAATATTTGCTCTGTGATGTATCATTTTACATATTGAGCAGTGTGTGTTATATGTTGTATTTTACACACACACTGTCTCCTGTACTCTAGCTGGAGGATTTGTAAATCCTCACTCAACTCTCTTACATTTTGTTTTTCCCACTGGGATAGTGGTAGAGGTCGTGCGTGACCTTGACAGCTGATTGCTGTTGTTTTTGTTCCCACGGATAACAGTGGTAGAGGACTTGGACCTGGACAGTTGTATACTGTTTTTTATCACCGATCCAGGGTGTGGATCACTTTTATATAATGTTTTGAGAGGACTAAGTCTCATCTTGAGACTTAATCTCTTGGTTAAATATGCTATGCTTATTTATTTTCAAAGTTATTTTTATTCCGCTGCAAATTACTTTAAAACCAAAACTGTTTTTAAAGTCACTTTGATAATTAAACATGCAAGTGTCTATATTAGTTGTAAACCAGTAAGTTAGTTTCAAAAGTTAATCAACACTTCTGATTTGACTAAATGGGAAATAATCAATCCCTTGAGATCCTAACAGAACCTTTACCTTGATATAATTTCACTACAGTTTAATTCAGTATTTTATTTGGGGGTTTTTAAACCAGAGTTTGTAAAATAGATATTTTAATTGGAACTCAATTCACCCCCCACCCCTCTTTAGTGTCCACTCCGACCAACATTTGGTATCAGAGGTTGTTAAATTTTTTCCTGAAAGTACTATGTTTTTCAACTGTGATTTTAGTTGTATTTTAAAGTTCTTAAAATTTATGTTATTTCTAAATTTTTATCTCTTTAAAATCATTGTTTTAATTTAGTTATAATGGACAATACAGTTGAAGGTGTTGCTACCAATAGACCACCATTTTTCAATGACACCAATTATGCTCAGTGGAAACATAAGATGAAAATTCATTTAGAGAGCATGGGTTTTGATATTTGGACTGCTATAGAATCTGAATAAAAAATACCAACTACTGTTAGATCTACTTGGAATGAAGCTACTAAGATAGCCTATAATAATAATTGTAAAGCTATGAATGCTTTGTACTGTGCTCTTGGAGATGAGGAATTTAATAGAATATCTACCTATAAAACTGCTTATGAAATTTGGGATACCTTAGCTGTTTCTCATGAAGGAACAAAAAATGTTAAGTAGATGAGATTGAATACCTATACTATTAAGTATGATAACTTTAAGATGAAGCCGGATGAACCCATTTCTGATATGTATCTCAGGTTCAATGAAATTGTCAACACAATGACTTCTCTGGGAAAGGATGATCTAGCAAAGGAACAAATCATGAGAATTTTGTGATGTCTACCTGAAACATGGAGAGGAACCTTTGTCTCCATTAAAGAATCGTGTGACATTGGAGAACTGCCAGTCAAAGAACTAATTGGAAAACTGATGATGTATGAAGAGGAACTCAAAGTGAACAAAGAATAAGATGATGAACCTTGAAGGAAGTCTGTTGCCTTCAAAACTACAACCTCAAAGAACAAGGATAAGGAAAAGCTTCAATCTATCAATGAAAGTTCAAGCTGCAAAGAAAGTGAGAGTGATTCTGACAGTGATGCTGAGATGGCTCACATTGCTAGAAGGCTTAAGAAATTTTATAGGAAGAAGATGTTTTTCAAAAAGTCAAACTACAAAGGTAAGTATGACAACAAAGGACATTGGAAAAAGGATTGGATGAACCCTGATAAATCAGATGAAGTTGTCTGTTATGAGTGAAAAAGGAAAGGAAACATAAAATCAGACTGTCCAAACCTGAAATACAAGAAGAAGTATGAATACAAGGATAACAAGTATAAGAATGCCATGAAGGCTACTTGGAGTGCTTCTGAGGACAGTTCTAGTGAATCTGAAGTTTCTGAAACTGAACACAGAAACAAGGAGAACTTGTGTTTTATGAAAAACACTTCTGAGGTAACTTCAGAAACTCCTGCTTCTAATTCATATTATTCTAGAGATGATTCTGAATGTGATAACATGTCTAAATCTAAATTTTTTTAATATTGTGATATGTTAGAAGAAATCTGTAATGAGCTGAAATACAAATACAAAGGTTTAAAGAAACAGTATGCTTTAACTGTTAAACAGAAATATGATCTTGATATTGAAGTTGAAAATAATGCTCAGTTGCTTAAAGAGAATACTGAACTAAAATTATCTAATGAGAAACTCAAGAAAGACTTAGAGAAATTTACCAATGGTAAAGATACTCTTACTCAAATTCTAGGTAATCAAATAGCACCTAGATACACTACTGGTATAGGATACCATCCTGGACAAATTAAAATTACCCAAACTAGATTCATTCCTAAATCTGGACAGAATGTAGCTAGCTCTGGAACATCATATGCATTAACTAGTTATATTCATAGTTATGGATCTAATAAGGTTTATCATTCAAAATCTGTTGATTCTAGAAATTTTATGAGACCCATTAGACAAATATGGGTACCTAAAGTGTTATTGGATAACCTGTCTGGACCCAAGAAAATCTGGGTACCAAAATCATTTCCTGTTTAAATCTGTTTTGTAGTAAACCTACTTAAAGAGCTCCTGTAAAAAGACCTGGTACTTGGACAGTGGATGTTCAAGACATATGTCAGGATACTTCTCATGCTTTAATAGCTTAGTCAGAGTTGATGGAGGTTTTGTCACTTTTGGTGATAACTCAAAAGGAAAAATCATCAGCTTAGGCCAGATTGGTAACACTGACTCAGTACTGATTTCTAAAGTTTTATTTGTTTATGGACTTAAATACAATTTGTTACGTATTTCTCAGTTATGTGATGATGGTTTTTATGTTAAATTTGAAAATGATTCTTGCAATGTTTTCAATTCTAAAAATGTTTTAGTGTTTGCTGTTTTGAGAAATGAAAATGTTTATGCTATTGATTTAAATTCTTTATCTAAGTAAAATATTACTTGTTTAAATGATTTTAATAATGAGTCTTGGCTTTGGAACAGAAGATTAGGACACTGCAATGTCCATTCACTTAGAAAACATACTAGGAAGAACTTAGTTAGAGACCTACCCAAACTTGAATTTCTAGTAGAAAAAGTTTGTAATCCCTGTCAAAAGGGAAAGCAACATAAAGTTTCTTTTAAATAAAATAAAGAAGTGTCAACTTCTAAACCTCTCGAGTTGGTTCACATGGATTTATTTGGACCTTCTAGAGTTTCTAGTTTAAATGGGAACCATTATGTGTATGTTCTTGTATATGACTATTCTAGATATACATGGGTATATTTTCAAGCTCACAAACATGAATCTTGTTCTTACATTGTTAAATATTCCAAGTCTGTAAAGAACCTTATTGGACTTAAGATTAAAACCCTGAGAAGTGATCACGGTCGTGATTTTGAAAATCATTAGTTTGAATCTTACTACTCACACAATGGGTATAGTCACAATTTCTCTGCCCCTAGGAAACCTCAGAAAAATGGTGTAGTAGAAAGAAGGAATAGAACCCTGCAAGAAATTGTTAGAACCATGCTTAATGAGTATGACCTACCCGTTTACTTTTGGGATGAAGCTGTAAATACAGCCTCTTATGTTATTAATAGAGTCTTGATTAGACCTGTTATTAAGAAGACCCCTTATGAGTTGTGGAACCATAAGAATCCTAAGCTTAAATACTTCAATGTTTTCGGCTGCTAGGTCTTTATTCTTAATACTAAAGATAATCTTGACAAGTCTGCATCCAAGAGTGATGAAGGAATTTTCCTAGGTTACTCTACTTCTAGTAAAGCCTATAGAGTTTTTAATAAGAGAACCAAATGTGTGGAAAAATCTGTTCACATCAAATTTGATGAAACTGGTCCACCTAAACCTAAGACCTCTCTTGAAAATATTGAAGATGATCTCTTTGTTTTGAACCTTAATGATAAAGATAGCGGACCTATAGTTAAAACATCCAGTTCTGGAAATTTCACAGAACCTGCTGCTGTTGAACCCCAACCTGTTGATGAACCTGAAATCTCTAGCCCTACCTTTTGAAGACCAACTAGGATTCTAAAGAACCATCATTTAGATGTTGTTGTAGGAAATCTAGATAGAGGAACACAGACTAGAGCTTCTCTAAGAAATCAGGATGAACATCAAGCTTTTCATTCACAGTTGGAACCTAAAAATGTCAATGATGTTATCAATGATGAATTTTGGGTAATAGCTATTCAAGAAGAATTAATTCAATTAGAATGAAACAAAGTCTGGAAATTAGTAGAAAGACCTAAGGACACTATCACCATAGGCACAAAATGGGTGTTTAGAAACAAAGTTTATGAATCTGGAAACATCATTAGAAAAAAAGCTAGGCTGGGTGCACAAGGTTACAATCAAGAAAAAGGGATTGACTATGAAGAAACCTTTGCACCTGTAGCTAGATTAGAGGCTATTAAGATCTTACTTACTTATGAATCACATCCGAATTTCATGTTATATCAAATGGATGTGAAACGTTCTTTTTTAAATGGTTTTATTGTTGAAGATGTTTTTCTAGAACAACCACCTGGTTTTTCAAATCCTCATTTTAAAAATCATGTTTTTAAACTTTATAAAGATTTATATGGTTTAAAACAAGCTCCAAGAGCTTGGTATGAACGACTTTCAAACTTTCTTATTTCAAAAGGATTTTCAAAAGGAATTGTTGATCCCACTCTTTTTATAAAATGGATTTCAAAAGATGTATTAATAGTACAAATCTATATTGATGATATTATTTTTGGATCTTCTAAAAATTCTTTATGTACTGATTTTTCAGAAGTTATGGAAAATGAGTTTGAAATGAGCTTAATGGGAGAGCTTAAGAATTTTCTTGGTTTTCAAATCTTTCAAACTAAAGATGGTATTATTTTAAATCAAAGTAAATATACTAAAGATTTGTTAAAACTTTTTCGTTTGGATAGTATTAAAGAAAGTGATATAAATATGTGTACCACCTGTAAATTGGATGTTGGTGAATCTGGGAAACCAGTTGATCAAACTAATTACAGAGGTATGATTGGGATTTTACATTTTCATACTTCTATTCGACCAGATATTATGTTCATTGTATGTATGTGTGCTAGATTTCAAGGTAATCCTAAAGAATCACACTTGATTGCTGTTAAAAGTTTTTTTAAATATCTTAAGTATACTGCAAATTTAGGTTTGTTTTATTCAAAAGGGTAATCATTTGACTTAACAAGTTATTCAGATGTTGATTTTGCTGGCTGTAAGTTAGATAAGAAGAGCACATCTGGAACATGTCACTTACTTGGAAAATCCCTACTATCATGGTGTAGTATGAAACCGAATTCAGTTGCATTGTCTACTGCTGAAGCAGAATACATCACTGCTGGTAGTTGCTGTGCACAGATTCTGTGGATGAAACACACACTACTGTATTATGGATTTGACTTTAAACATGTTTCAATCAACTGTGACAACACTAGTGCGATTAATATCTCTAAGAACCCTATGTCTCACTATATAACTAAAAATATTGATGTTAGACACCATTTTCTAAGAGATCATTATCAATGAGGTGAAATAACACTTGAGTTTATAGGCACTGAGCTTCAATTAGCTGATATTTTCACTAAGCCTTTATGTTTAGAAAGATTAAGTTATAATCAGACATGAATTAGGAATGATAACTTACCCTTGAAACTGTTATAGAATCCTCACCATTAGGGAGACATCGCTGTTAGGGAGACCTCACCGTTAGAGAGACCTTACTGTTAGAAGACATTACCGGTACATTTGCACGCTGTATTATTCCGTAAAGCTGAGTCATCGAACCGTTGTTTATTTTATTTATTATTTATGTGATTTATGAATCATAAATGATATTAAAACTCGAACTAGACTCACTCAATCTCACCACGAACCTGTCTGCTCAAATTCTCCTAAACATAAACCTCTCGACCTTCAGAACCCTATCCTCAAATCCGTAATGGCCCACGTTATGAGACCTCAGATGACTGATGGAAGTGAAGCGCCGTCAACTAAGAGAGAAAAAGTAGCTAGTACTGATGCCAGTGGAAGTGGCAGTGGACGTGTAGCTCAGAGAAGACTAGTAAACCCGCACTTATCGAAGCATGAGATAGTTGTTGAGAAAGATCTCTGAGAAAAATGGCTGATGGAATGCAAGTCATTAGTTCTTAAGGTTTTTCAAGAACAAGGCTGGGTAGAATAATTTGCGAATAATAATGGACCGTACTACCCTGGATTGGTAAAACAATTTTTTTACTTTGTGCATTTTGAAAAGACTGAGGAGGAAGGAAAAATTGTTTTATATGTGAATGGTCATGAAGTATCGTTTACATTAGGAGAATGGGATGAGAACCTGAGAGTTCCTCATGAGGGAGATTTTACATACTATTCCCAGTTTGTACCTTCGACCAGTGATGTGTTTCCATATGAAGATAATTTGCTGGAACTCAAAGGGAATGAGACCCCTAGAAAGTTGATTGTTGTAGAGATGACAGGAGAGGATAAGCTGTTGTTTAAATTTATTCAGCATGTTGTTAGTCTGAGAAGAGGAGAATTTTCCACTTTGAGATTCCAAGATATATATCGGTTAAATTTTCTGAAGGACAGTGTGAGAATCAATCTATGTAGATTTATTATCGTTCAAGTGGAAGAGATGACTAGACCGAAGTCACAATCAAATGCCTTGTTTTTCTCAAAGATAATTTCTGCGATTTTTAAAGTGAAGGGGATAGATGGACCTCAGGATGAGCTGCTAGTGGTTAAGGATAACTTCTGTATTATAAGAACTATCTGTAAATACATGAATGTCAGCTGGAATCCCTGGAAGAAATCATGGGTGAATGATTATGGAAAAATTTATGACATGTTCACTCCTGTGGATCATCCGTCTAGACCAAAGGATGTGAGAGATCCTGGTTTTGGACCAGATGAGCCAGAACCGTCCTACAGTGATGATGAAGCTGAGGAGGAAGAGACATCAGTAGAGGAAGGAGGAGACCCAGACTTACCCCCTAGTCCTGTTCATCAAGTTACTTCTTATGGAGCAGCAATCCCTCCAAAAGAACTACCAAAGAGAGAAAATATCTTGAAGGACAATTATACAGAGACTACAGAAGAAGGAGAAGAAGCATGCCAGTATGTTGTCAAGGAAACCTCTGAGGAGGATGAGACAACCGAATCTGATCACAGAGAAAAGGAGGCTGATGGTGAAGTAGATGATGAGGAAAATGTTGAATGAGAGCTCAGTTTGAGTCCTCTAATAGTCAGTACAGCCAGGATAGCGCCTGATCAGGAAGACATAGCAGCAGCACCTATTTATGAGAGAGTCATTAATGACTCAGAACAAATGGCTATTGAATCTGTTGCAATTGTAGAGGAAATTTCAGAATTACCTCAGGAAGAACAATTGGAAGAGATACCTCAGGAGAACGTTCCAAGTGAGGGAGAGAATCTTGGCTCAGTATCAGTATTATATGTCATTGAAGGTTGGACATCAGATCCCCGATATATGATTCTTGGACTTTCTTATGGAGATTCTGATGAGGAAGACCATCCCCAAAAGGAATCAGTTACCTTACCAACTATGTCTGAAAATGTAGCAACCAAGGAGGACATTAAGTCTTTAAAAGCCGAATTGATAGAAGTAATAAGAGAATCAGTGGAAGATATGAAGAAAAGTATGGTTGAAGAGTTGAAAAGCGTGGAGAAATCCCTTGAGTTACCCATTGGATGTAGTGTGTCCAGTCCCGTGAAAGAAAAGGTGGATGAACTTAAGGTGTGCCACACTCAGATTTAGAGTTGGACAGGAGTTGTAGTTTCTCTTATACAATCAATTGCTTCATTGACTGCTTTTTACAGTTCCCAAACCCAAGTGCACACTGACATTCGATATATCAAAGAAGTGGTCAAACAATTTGTGGAAGTTTTTGAGGCCTTTAAGAAGTTAGTCAAAGAACATCTGAACAATCAGGATGAACTTGTTCAGAAGGTAGTTAGTAGTCTGACTCAATCTTTCAAGGAGACAGTGGCCTTCTCAATGAAACCTCTTCCCTCAACTAGCTCCAGTGTGAACCTTGACCAGATCCGCACTATTATTCAGGAAGAATTGACTAAGGCCAGTCCCAGTGGTGCATCAGATACTCATATTCTTTCTACCACTAGGAAAGTTAGTAGTTTTGTTCATGATCACCTGCGAGAAGCTACTGCTTCTCAAGAGGCAATCAAAAATAAGGTGGATGCTTATTTTGAAAAGGTTTATACCAAGCACCAAATGACAAATCATTTCAAGATTTTGATTGAGAATATGAAGTTACCTTCAGTTACCCAAGCCTTCAGAGAACATGTTAGTAATCCCAGGGAGCTTACGCCTGCCTTGGAGAAATTTATTGAGAACAGAGATGATTTTGTATCTGCTATGGAGAGAGGTGGAAGCATCATCATGGATTTCAGGAATCTCTTGCTGCCTTTCCGACATGTGGATGCTCGGCCAGTTATTATACCACCTGACCTTCCACCATCTTCCTCTGAGAGTACTCCTCAATTGACTCTAGTTAAATCCATCAGGAGCTTGACACCTTTGATCCCTCAGAGAGAGACAGATTACAGATCTGGTACTGTATCAGTTGCTGATCCACCAGTGGTTCTTTCAGGAATTCCCAAGCCTGCTGACTCTACCTCTGAACCCTCTGCTGATCCCAAGGGAAAGAAACCTGTTCAAGAGGATGATTGAGTGCTTTTAGCTCCATTTTTGATGGGATTCATTGTATTTTTGTACATTTCTTATTTTCCCATTGTATCTTTTGTTTATCAATCAAATACTTCATTCCTCTCTTCATTGTATATTTTACTCTATATATTTTCTTTCCTAGTCCTCCTTTCTCTGATACCCTCATTTTTGTTAATCACAAAGGGGGAGAAATTATTGGAAACCTATACCTAGAGAGATAGAGAGAATTTTGTTCACCTAAGGGGACAAAGGGGGAGAAAATCACTACTTTGGAGGAGAATCATGTAGTTAAATTGATAGGGGGAGGAATATGCGAATCTTTTCAATCTAAAGAATCTTTTTTGTTTTTTCCTTTGATACTACATTATTTCATGATATATTCCTATTTTCATATTTTTCCTCTGATACTATTTTATTTTTGATATCAATTGCTGAGATTTTTCCTCTGATATTATACTATTGATATCATACTTTGATATATTTTTTCCACTGATATTACTTTATTTTGGCATAAGTTGTGATTATCAAAAAGGGGGAGATTGTTGAACCCTCTGGAATTAAGTGGCTTTATTGTGTTTTGATAATCCCAACCATACTTTCTTTATATCTTGATTATCCTTAATGCATTACAAATATACTTTAATATATGTTGTTACTTTCATTGTGCTTAAATTATGTCTTTTGAATTATCAGATATATGTTTACTATGACTTAACTCATTCTGCCAAGTGAATGCTCAAACAGTTTTCAGCTACCGTTACAAACTAGATATAGATACAGAGTAGAGAAACCGTTAGAAAGTAGCTACCGTCAGAGCCATAGCTACCGTTACAAGCTAGTAACCGTTACAGCTCATAGCTACCGATATAGCTACCGGTACAGCTACCGATACCCAAAGTCCATCGCTGCATCAAAATCTACCGATAGAGAGCTACCCCAACCGTTACAAGGCAGATCCAAAGCTACTGATAGAGACTTACCGCTACTGATACAAGGCAGAGCCACAACTACCTTTACAAGTCCACCGCTACTGATGTAATCAAGTCTACAGTTGCAGCTACCGAAACAAAGTCTACCGTTACAAATGAAGTCTACCGATACAGACAACTACTGTAACACAAGTCTACCGATATCAAGATCTACCATTCCAGAGATAGAACTCGACACTGCTTTAATTTCTTTATCTTTGTTTAATCTAACCAATGGTCATATCAGGTATATTTTAATACACTAACATTTTTTTAATGTGTGTTGTTTGATGTCAGGGAACCGTACCTTGTACCTGGAAAAAGTAAATCATCTTTTTCCGAAGTACGTGCTTTAAATAAAGGAAGGATGTGCTACTACAAAAGTGCAGGAATAGAATGATACATAAAAAAACAGACCACAAGGTGTGCTGGAAGAACAACCGAGTGTGAATGAAAAAAGACGGCTGAACATACATGAGGAACTCATTCATCACTACTTACTAGTGAAGAGCTGAGAACGAGAACATAACACAAGAGCTTCATCGACTGTCTCTACTCCTGGAAGTCAAGGAAACAGACGATACTCGGTTTTCCAGACAAAAACAACAATAGGACTCAGAGGGAATTCTGATCAACCAAAGGAGTCCAAAACTGCATGATAATCACTAGATCCATTTCTAAACTCTAAATATTTTCTCTGTGATGAAACTTTTTACATATTGAGGAGTGTGTGGTATATGTTGTATTTTACACACACACTATCTCCTGTACTCTAACTGGAGGATTTATAAATCATCTCTCAACTCCCTTACATTATGTTTTTCCCACTAGGATAGTCGTAGAGGTCATGCGTGACCTGGACAGCTGATTGCTGTTGTTTTTTCTCCCACGGATAACAGTGGTAGAGGTCTTGGACCTGGACAATTGTATACTGTTTTTTATCCCCGATCTAGGGTGTGGATCACTTTTATATAATGTTTTGAGTGGACTAAGTCTCAACTTGAGACTGAACCTCTTGGTTAAATCTGCTGTGCTTATTTATTTTCAAAGATATTTTTATTCCGCTGAAAATTACTTTAAAACCAAAATTGTTTTTAAAGTCACATTGATAATTAAACTCGCAAGTGTCTATATTAGTTGTAAACCAGTAAGTTAGTTTAAAATTTTAATCAACACTTCTGATTTGACTAACTGGGAAATAATCAATCCCTTGATAACCTAATAGAACATTTACCTTGATATAAATTCACTACAGTTTAATTCAGTATTTTATTTGGGGGTTTTTAAACCAGAGTTTTTAAAACATAAATTTTAATTGGAACTCAATTCACCCCCCCCCCCCTTAAGTGTCCACTCCGACCAACAAACATTATATTTATTCAAATTTAATTAAACATTTTGAAACTAAGGCCATGACACGCAACCCATTATTACTCATTTGTATTCCCTAAGGATGATGTTTATGATGATCATATATTTATGGGGGTGGCTAGACTAACATCGATCGAGTGGTAATCTACACAAACATGAACTTGTACAAGATGTGAGATCATTAGGATTCACCATTTGATGCTAACATTGGGTTATGTCAATGGTAAAATATAGAGACACTACCTCCCTCAAATGTTTTGAAAAAGTGATCTTAATGATATGACTCTACTGGAAGAGGTCATAAAATAACATTTCTCGATTAGTAATACATTTTCACCACTACATGTAAATTCTAATTATAAATTTGTAATTATTACCAATTGGTATAGTTTCCAACCATCATATTGACAAATAGAACTGCTGGACAATGGTCATATTTGACTAACGGTCATATAACGCTCGAGTACCAATGCTCACATTTCCCTTTATACATTATAAAAAACACTTCATTATTTAGTTAAAAATATTATACCATTTCTCCTAATGTTGCATATTTCTCTTTTCTATGAATTAGATGGGTTTAGTAGATTTTTTTCTATATCTTCTGGTTTGGGGGAGATGATTCTAGCATGATGGGGTGATTCATACATTCATATTTTTGATATTTTATTTTATATTTTCACCCTATTTAAATTATTGGTATATTAATTGAGTTTATAACTGACTAATGTAATTATGAATGTTAATGATATAAGGTTTTATTTTTTTCTGTATACTATAATGAAATATATAAAAATTTCATCGGAGACCAATATCATATGGTTGTTACACATTCATTAAAATCCACTAAATACATCAACAAAGAGTTAAATTTTAATCCAATGATGTTATTTTTAGGTTGGATTAAATATTTTTTATTGTTTCTAACTTTAAACCCTATTTTTTGATTTTCAAAGGAAGAATATATTCGCTTATAAAGGGACACATTTTTTATAGTATAATCACCTCATTATTGTAGGTTTTATATAATATTTCTCATCAATAATGAATATCATAATTAGAGTGGTCTGTTTAGTATTTTCCTAATATTTAATCCTAATGAGATCGTTACTTAATTACTAAACTATTTACTACTCTAGTGAAATATTATATTTTTCTTTTCACAGGAGTTGTAATGCGGTGGTACAAATAATAAATATTAATGACACTCTCCACCTGTGTTGCAACACTCACAATGTTTTTAAATCATCACATCTGATAATATAGATAATCTTATACATCATTAGTCTAGAAGGTATATTAAGAGTTTTCTATATCCTAAAATGTTTATAAATCTTCTATTATATCAATATATTGAATTAGTGATCCAAAATGAACTATCCCAATTCCCAAAACAGAAATAGCACTAGTAGGGTCCTCAATATATCCACCTTTTTTTCTAATTGATGTGTCCTTGATGGATTTTTTTTGATTTCACTATTTGGGTGTAATCACCCCCCTTTTGGGATCTATTTTTGGAGACCGTTTTTCTTGTTATTTTTTCACTTCCAACTATTAATTATTATTGCTATTTTTAAAATTTCACTCTATACCAATTTTCTTGGATATTGAATTTTAGCTACATGAGAAGATAAAACTAATTTAGAAAAAAAAAATTAACTAGAGTACAAGTTGGCTTCCTCCAAGAGATTATAATGAATTGATCAAGATATTATTATAGGAACCTCTTACTATTAAATAGATTATTCTTGGATGAAATAATCTTATAAAATTTTAGTGTGGAAACATTTTACTTATTTAAAACATTGGAATATTATAGATATTGAAATTTTACTTCTAGATAAAGACACATTTAGTTAATTTATTGTTTTCTATCTCTAATAATCTAAATATGACATCTTAATCATTTTTTAGATTAAATTTTAATAATTATTCTTTTTGTTTTCATCTAGAAATAATTTATCAATCTCTTTCACTCATTTAATTTAAATTTAAATGGTCACTATTCACATTCATTAAGGGATTTTTTATTTTTCATACGAATGGATCAATATTGAAAAAATATTCTTAAAAAAATATTTCCTAGAAACAGATCATTGTAATTATTCAACTATTAAATAAATTCATTCATTGAAAAGAAAAATCATTTATTCAATTTTCTAACTAGTTTAATTAGAGTATTACATAATCTAGTCCTTATTTATTATTATAATTTCATTAACTCATATTCTAAAACTAGATGTGGCCATTCATAAATTATCCCATTAACATGTGGATGTATGTATGAAAAAACATCAACATTGAACATTTTAAGATAATAAATTAGTTGAGAATAAAAATTTTAATGTGATTCATCAGGCCTGTAGCATTCTTATTCTCCACATACTTTACTTGATTCATTATAGTAATTTGTTTCAATTAATTTTTAAAAACATTAATGCTATAATTACCTTCAAATTATGATGGTTCCTACATAACCAAAGATAAATTCTTTACTATTATAAAATATTTATTATTAACATTTCCCAGTTTCTTGGACAATACCTCCATATAAATTTCAATAAGATTGTACATTAAATTTTTATATTTGAGTTTCTTCTAAAGTATTTTCAAATATGTACTTCATAATTTTTAAATAAAGATGCATCGGACTAAAAACAGATCTAACTATAGGGATCTGGGTTATCTACGATACCGATTGATATGCCCAAAATATATTTTCGTAAACACATAAGAGGAGAGTGAATTAGGTGTGGATAATATTTTACCAAATTATATATATTCTCCTATTGTTTTACCCCCTTTATTAATTAAAATCCATTTCATCAATTAGAACACATCGATATAATTTCATTATCCAACATGTAAAAAAGTTCAATGCATAATTGTAAATTAAATAGTTTAACATTGTATTTTTACAAGGTTCATTCATGATTTAGGAAGATAAATTTTTGATTTCATGACTCTAATTGATACATAAATTATCTATTAATCATATTTTGGACAATTGTATGTGGTTTTTATAAGGATAATCTTTTAACGATGTGCTTTCTGTACCCATTATTGCAGGCCATGTATCATCATCATACCATTCTCACCAAGTTATACTAGTGAGTAGTTTATACTACATACTATAGTCTTTAGTCTATTTATGAGAAATAAAAAAAATCTAACATCATTTTGAATTGGGTCCTTAGTATTCACACTATTTTATTTGAATAAATTACACACAACATTTATCAACATAAAAATTCTATGATGAATGGGAAAATATTCCTAGAATGGGTTTTATACAAATAAGATTCCTTTTTATAAATTTTTAACACTTACCAAAACTCTAAGAGATGTAACATTACTAAATATTTCAATAGATTCAATGAATTCTCGATAGAACCTCCACATTGAAATATAAATCCCTCACAAAAATCAATGTCACAAGAAATAATAGGTGTTTCTTAGACAAGACATAATGTCATGCGATGTAGTGATCTATTAGCTAAAATTCATATAAATATATATTCAACCCCAATTTTTGTGGTTGAAACTATAGATGTATAAGGTTCATAATCTGATCCTAAAAAATATATTCTTTCAATAATTCAGACTACTATACAAACAGATGTGTTCTTGTATGTGAGAACACTAATATTAAATATCTCACATGAGTCCTTAATCACACTGGTGTTTATTTGAGATCAATTTTTTAATCTTTCATCAAAAATGAATACAATGTGCATGCAAGTCCCATATACTTCATGCAACTCTAGGATTTTCAAAACATGTGAACTTTCACAAAGCCTTACCTTTTAAATCAATTCTATCAACGAACTCTATAGCAAAGATTCTTACAACATAAAACATATATGATCTAGAATCAAAAAACTAAAATTTGATTCTTCCTTCCACCAAAAATAGTTACATTAATGTTATATTTCATAAACCCCAAATCAATTAGATATAGAATTATTCCTAATATATAAACACACACAATTAATATCACTTCCCATTATTCCCATGAACTTTTCATCAAGCATGGGATGTGTATTCACCATTTCATATTCTCCTATGTATAGCATATAATGTCCCAAAGGCACTAATTTTGTTTTATTTTTTTATTCTTGATAATCCCCTTTTTATCTTAGTTTATGTTGAACCCTGACATGTCCAAGAGGCTCAAAGGAATAAAAATTGAATTTCATGGTTTGGAATCTGAAAGGGATAATCCCTTACAACAATTTTATTAACTATACTAAACTAGAATAGTTATACCCTATTAGTTACTCAAGTATGAATAAAACCCAAAAACATTAATGTTCTTTCCTGCTTATAATAACCATGTGTATAGATGCATGGGCGGATAGCATAACCTATATATCCCTCCTTAAATCTTGGGTTTTGGATTGCTCCACCTTCATTACTTATTCTTCTCTAATCAACACACCATAGGATACTCTAACAAGTTGGAATTGTTATTATTCATGTCCCATAGTCCTTGTGTCTTGAAGGCATTTGATGGATTGAAATACATTCAACCCGAAGGAATATTTGTTTCCATAAAATTTCATTCAATATTAATAGTATTGATGCAATACTATCCCAATATATTTCCTTCACGTCTGCAGTGTTATTGTACTTATGGAGAAGTCTCTCTCACACGTATTTGAACTTAGGTCTAATGTAGAATTATATAGAGGCATTTCCAATCATTTATTTACTAAATACCTCCTCATAAAAATCACTATCGTACTATTCCACATTTAGGTTTTTAGAAGACGGTAGTTTCAATTCCAATTTTTCTCCAATGGTACCAACACATTAGATACATATGTGATGGCCATTAAACCATCAAGGGAGACCTCCATGTTTCAAACTAATAATGTGTTGAATACCACTGTAATTATCTATTATCATCATAAATATGATAGGTAAGATTAAAATATAATCCCTCTCATATGATATCCAAGCTATAGACACCTTAAATTGAATAGTGTAACATCCTAGTCCTATGATTTTAAATGACAGGACAACATCGCATGAATAAAAAATTAATATTCAGAATTCCCCAATTTGACAAGAACATGATTCCTTTTGTAATGAACAAGAACCGCTATATTCAATGATCAATTAATTCCTCCTATGAAAAAATGATATTTATTTTATCTATAATCTATCAAACTACAATGCTCAATATCCACTCAATATATTTTCATCACAACATTTTAAAAACATGAATTACTACCCCATGTCTTTATATTGTGTGGAATGGTCCAATCACATGAACATAACATGTGTAATTGAAAAATAAGGGCTTTTATTACTTAAATAACATGATATATTGTATTCTTCATAATGATTCCATCATATCACGCCAACAACCATGTTTCCCTTATACAGTGGGATGCCTCGTGTGATTATCACAAGATGGGAACAATATTTCTTAAAGAATATGGGAAGTGTCCCCACTGAAAATTCATCTTTTTATTAACAAATAAATGAAAAAGAATATGTGGGTCAATCCACAATATAATTTAAATATTTGTCAAGTAAACAAGATGAGCATATAGGGGACCATCCACACTTGACATAAAATATGTTTTGAGGTATAGTTGATTAGTGTATCTAGAACCACCAATAGAGGAGTCTAAATATGTGTCTGAAACATACGTGATGAGTGTATATGGGAAGTACATCACATATTGTTAAACCTATAAACCATCATATGCATCAGAAACACAATACAAAGTGATGAGCCAAGGATTCCATATGTGATGAGCATTAGAATAATGCATGATTGGAATGGTAATGGTTATAGGCATATTGGAATCAACATATGGTAAAATACCTATTATAGATATTGGGATATTGGATGGACCATTCACTAATTTTACCTGAAATAAACATAATGACTGATTTTTTCTACTGAATATTCGAAAAAAAATTCCAATAACATAGAGAGTATATTTTCACATTATATTTATCATAAATTTCCCTGTAATAAAAGAATGAATTCCTTATCTTAGTATATTTCATCACTGATGATGTTGATCATTTGATAACCTTTCAAGATTTATATTATTTAATAGGGAGGACCTAAAATAAATACCCTATAGTAGTGATCCACACATAAACCTTTGATATAGGAAAATATGAAAATTTTATGGGTACATGTGAAACTAACATGTCATATTGCATTGTTCATCATGGTCACTAAAAATTTTTATAGGATTAAAATATTTTCTCTTGTCTTCACATTCTTAAGTCGATGAGAAAAGATGAATCTTGAAATAAATATGTTTTTCTCAATGATTCCCAAACCATTTTTAACGCTACACAATTACATATCAAAAATGTTTTTAGATATAGGGTTTCAATTAATGTATTATATAATTACATGAGGTCCCTTAAATAAGATAATAACATTTAATTTTCCCCGATCCACAAAATAATAATAATATTGTATTATTATGTGTGTTATCTGATTCAATGTTACATATTATATCACAAACATTAAAATTAATATTTATCATCATACATGACATTAGTTTTGTTATCCTCTATAACATTTATCAAATACATAGATAAATATTTACCAAATATTAATTAATAAATAAATATTTCTTTCACATCCTAGAGAATAATTGTTTTAAATAATCGGTAAATAAAATAAATATTATATTCATTGTCCAGAGAATAAATGTTTTTTAAATATTCATGTAATTAAACAAATTAATTATTAATTAATAAATAATTTTTTATAGCTTTATGAATATCTTTGAGCATCTAATCCTGAATATAATTATTCCTTGGTCTTGAAAATAAATTTTTAATCTAATAATTAAATTAAAATAGAAATTAATTGAGATTAATGGAAACACATAACCATGAACTTAATGGATTTTATCTTTCTTATTTTAGGTGGGATTGGATAAATTCCAAGATTCATTTCTTGAAATAGTTCAGTGATCCCAAAACAAAAGAGTTAATTTCATTAAATCAAGATCCATTCATGAAAAATTATAATGTAACATAGTGACATTGTCACAATATCTCATCAAGAAGGTCAGACACATGTGTCATCAACCATTGTGATTGATACATCTTTCTTGGACTATCAGAAATAAACTAACCATTACGCCATGGTCATGGAATTTAATTTGATCATTCCATTTCAATTAAAGGGATTGTATATCAAATTTCATTAATGAGGAAGGGAAAATCATCACTTGAATTATTAACAAATATCATATCATTCATAACACGCTCATCATAACCTACTTCCCATGAATATATAGTGTCAGGGTTTTTGTCAGTACATAAATTTAACGATTTATAAAAAAGAATTAATAATGATATTAAAGTCAAAGTACTATTACACATGCTCACCGATATGAGTGTTCAATGAAACATAGACATGCTAAGCACTTATAGATAGGTTTGTACTCATAATCTCACATATTGTAGATTAGTAAATGTGAAATTCATAAGAATAATATTCATCCCCTTATAATTATTCTCACCTGATAGTCACCATTCAATGAATCTGATTATAGTATGTTATCAGACTATATGTCAATATTATATAATATAATCATAGAATTTCAATGTTTTCATCATTTTAAGGAAATGTTAGGAAAATATCAATGCGATAGATACTATATAACATTATTACAATAAGTTCACATAGAATATTGAAAATAATTTAATATGTTTTTGATATTAACATTCAATAATTTGAATATACATTTAATCAAAATTACAAATACTTGGTTCAAGGACTAAAACTCCACCTGACTCCCACATGGACATGAGCCAGATGTCTGTGAATTTCAGTCTTCTAAACCTCAGATGATGATAATTTTTCAATTGAGTTATGGAATTTTTTTAATTTTTCCATAACATTATATTCTGTGTATATTATTATTACTATCATGTCACCTATATGATAAATATTCATCAAGAGATGATAATTATATAGTAACTTCATTCTCTACTAATGTGACCTCAACCAATTTAAAATAAAAAACACGAGAGTATTATTATAATAAATTATGATATGGCCATTACTCATAAGAACAACATAATTCTCCTGGATGAAGTTTCATATCCAAACTATATAAGAATCTATAATATACTAGGAATATTCTATAAAATCTTTTACAATGGGTTACATTGATAAATTCCATGTAATAGAACATCAATTAAGATTGAATATTATGCAAACAATGATTTCAGATCATCTTAATCTATTTGGATACCAGCATCGACATATCGTCTGATGACCAATTCTATATGTCATCTATAGACCTAGAATGAATCCTTAGTATGCCTGAGATATAGAAGGCTAGTCTTGAATTACATTTTATAATCATCACCTAGGTCAGATGGATATCTTTTTTCTATACATATATCATAAGAAAAATATATCATAGTATATAGCATAACATACATGACTGAACCCATGTATGATGCACCCAGAATCATTTCCGTTCTCTGCATTTTATCATGTGTCTATGGATACATTTTCTTGGAATGTTAAATGACATGTGACATTGAAAATAATATTTTCTCTGATTATTCCATACTATATCTCTTCATTATAATTTCAATATATATATCTTGACTTTGTCTAAGAATCATATTAGATCTTTCATGATGTATAGTTATCCCAAAAATATATGTTATTCCATCTTAGTCCTTCATGGAAAATCACGTGTTTTACCATGTTTAAAAAGACTATCAAACTGCAATTTCATTTCTAATTTGTTGTATGATAATGAACTAAACTATTATTAAAACGAATCCAATCACACTAAACCATTAATAAAAATAATCCTTACATTATTTTTTAATGAATCCAAATTATATTATTGATTTTTCATAATGAATATTCAATGACATGGATTATTTCAACAATCCATAAATGGATCTTTTCAAATTTCATACATTTTCGGGAATCCATTGGAGTCCTAAATGTTTGAGGATTTGTCATATTGACATATTCCATAAGGATCCTATTATGTAAAGTTATGTTTTCATCTAATTTTAGAATTTCATAGTTATGGTATGATACAATGCAATGTATAATTGTGATGTATTTCAACATAGAAATGATGAAAAGGTATCGCCATTGTTTATTCCTTGATTCAATTTAAACCCTTTCGAAACTAATATTTTCTTATATTTATTTAATTGTATATATAGGTCTATTTTATCCATAAATATCCATTTGAAACAAATAAAATTTATAACCACTATAGTATCTACCAAAATTAAAACATGGTTGTGCTATATGGAATCCACTGGAAAATTTATAGCTCATATCCATTTCAAAACATTAACTTCACTTACTAATTTCATGTATGTTATATGATCATTATTATAAAATAATAATGAGTCAATAAAATTAGTTACTAGAAAACCAAATAATTCAGGTTTTATAACATCTATTTTAATCCAATGTTGTGATTTTATCTCTAAAACTTCTTCCTTTTATGAGTCTTTTTGGAATTTTTTCATGTGAAAACTATTCTATATGTTGAGCATTCACTTCATCAAATCCCATCATGCCCCCACTATAACATTTAGAGATTTCCACCCTCACAAAGAATATAGAATGTATATCCACTATTACCTTTCTATTTTAGGGGTCATAAATGTAATATCCCATGTTTTCCCTAGAGTATCATGTAAAGGTACACATTTTTCCTTGAGGTGTTTGTTTTGTTTTCCAAAATGGGCCTTTAAGAATTCATTCCACCCCATTCACATGTATGTATAATTGTATTAGTTTCTTTCTACTCCAAAATTGTTACAAAATATAGTCTAATAATTAAATTATTTTCAGGTTTTGTATTTTTGTTTTAGATTTTATTGTGTATCCATAAAAGGACAACGAAATATTCAAATGAATCATTATTTTTAACACCATATTGAATAAGGTATGGTTACACTTTTCACTTAAAACATTATGATAAGGTGTATAATTAAAGGCAGGGGTTGCTATGGCCTATTACATTTCTCTACCGTTATAGGTACATAATGTCGTACACCATTCCCCAACACTGATATCTAACCAATATTCCTATCCTTTAACTAAGGTTTTCCCTCACTCCCATTTTCCCCTTAATGTTAACAAAGGATTCTGTATGTCATAGATTATCTCTGGTGGTTCATTTTGGTCAAAATAATCTTTTAATAGAATCATTTGACTAGTTCGTTGTTGATTTAAGGGTAATAATAAAACTTGTGATCATCACACTCCTTGATCACTAACATCTCAATCTAGAAAAAACAACATTTCTCCGATAGTGAGAATCATTAGTTATGAGGCCGTGGGTTTCCTCCCATTTAAATATATGGGTGTTTCAGGTGACTTCCCTAATATAATTGTTTCTTATATTAAGATTATAGTGAATTAAGTACTGAGGTTTTTAGGTGATGGAAAATAGTTAGTTACATGATGTTTAATAATGTATGGATTTCTGAAGAGAAGATATCATTAAAGATTCGGATAGGTGCAAATGGGAAATTTAATAATTCTTAGACTCCATCCAAGTATAAAGTTGATTAACATCTCACAATGTTGTATGAAAATATAAAGATTAATAGAAAAAATGGGACATAAGTGTTGGTGATAATCTATTTTATAATGATTAAAAAACTATTGTTCATTAACAATACTAGAATCATTCAACACCTATGGTAACTAGATATTTAGGAAAGGATATTTGTGTGATTAAACCATTTTAATTTTCCAAAAAAATAAATTATAGATTGTATATGTCATAATCATACTCTCACATATCTGGATATCCCCCCTTTCACTATAGGATTCATTATATAACACTATAGTAGATGTAGTAGATTGTTTTTACCTATGAGGGGATTTTAATGAGAAATGAATTAGTCTTCAAAAACACCAATATTAGAATGCCACCTGAACCCATATAAGAACCAGTGACTGTAAAATAAACTTGTATGATCCTTCCCATGAACTATAATTAGAAAACGGTGGAATATGAATTCATTATCAATGAATTGAAGTAATATCACATGTAGATGAACACTAGAGTTGTGAAAGTGTTCGACAGGGAACAAA
The DNA here is from genome assembly GCA_963277665.1 of Viscum album. NCBI lineage: Eukaryota > Viridiplantae > Streptophyta > Magnoliopsida > Santalales > Viscaceae > Viscum > Viscum album. The sequence goes on from OY728131.1 coordinate 37,240,189, forward strand.
TGATAAGGATTTTTATTTATACCCCTATATTACTTCCAGTATTTAAAAATTGAATATCAGTACGGTGGAGTTCAATAATAGTTGGAGTATGATGTCTCAATTTTTAAAGAGTTATTATATTAGGATCCATGTGGGAAAAGTTTTCTATCTTCTATAGTCTTCATTTGTTATAATATTCGAACTCATCAATATTTTATTTATTGGGGAATGTATTTCCTATTTTGGTATAATCATGTTCCTAAAAAATTTATCACTTTTCCTTAAATTTTTTTTCCCTATAAAGAATAAAATTTTAATTTATATTTAAGGAAATATGCCTTCCCAATGGCTTATATTTGGTGATGGATAAAGATATCTACTCCCTTGGTGAATACTTGACATTGGTTTAATGAAGTCGATAATCATGGTTATGATAATTATTAAAAAATATTGAGGCAATAGAGGGGTGTCTTCATTAACTATCTTGAAATCTATGTTACATATAGTAGATATTTTCTCTTATATTATTGTTCATTCAATTTTTCAGTTCCATAGTCTGAAGATTGATTTCATATTCCCTTCCTTTGTAATTATATTGTATTATCTAGAGTTTCTAGTGTTGTCAAAATTCATCTTCGTCAAAATAATATAATTTGGTTGTGTAGTTGATGTTTTATGTTTTATATATGTTACATCTATAGAGTTTTGATTTTTCCTATACATAAATAATGTTTCAACTAGTATAAAATATTTTTATTAGCTTAACTTTTAATATATAGGTATTTTACACAATAACCTTCCACATGTTGAAATTGTAAGCTAAGTTAAGATCTTGTATGATCACCACTATATTATATAATGACGGATTTTATTATTTTGGTTTTTTTGTTGATTTTTAATGGTTACCACATTACGATTAATTGTTGAATTATCCATATATATATATATATATATTATTTTGATTTGTGATGAAATCTGAAAATCCTTTAGGTAATCAATGAATTCATTATTATGATAATCTAAACCAATGTTGGAGTGGTGTTTTTCAATATTCTTATCAAGATGGTTCTTGTCTTATTTATTTAATTCTATGAATTCATCAAAATAATATGAAAAATACCTCCTAAAGTAGACTTATTCATATTCATTAAAATCAACAATGAATGTTATGAGTATGATTATCCACCCATTACATCCACTAAAAATGGTTTACACACATCTGTATAAACTAAATAATGAAGATACATAACCCTTTAACCCAATCAACAAAATGGTGATTTAGTTAATTTTTCCTTATAAACATGAATGGATTACACTAGGTGAATTTAGTTCAAAAGAAAAAAAATATCCATCTTTGTTAAATTTAGTCAAAAATATTTTACTTTCCCTAGGTAGTGATTCCATATTCGGGTTTGGAATGTGTCAAGTAAACTATTTTCCATGTCGATCTGCAATCATTTATTTATTTATTCTAATATATAACAACTTTTATTTAAATGTGCATTTCCATAAATATGATATCTTTATAAAATAAGAAAAATTTATTCCCATATTTAAAAATAAATCCATTTTTATCAAGTATGTATACTGAAATAAAGTTTTTTAATAGAAGGAACATAATAAAAAACTTTTAAAACCAAGTCCATTCTCCTCGGAAGTGTGAGGTGGTAGACCCCAATAGTAAGAACAACAATTATAGCTCTTTTTTATGTTCATAGATCGATAAAATCTCTTGAAATATTATATAATCTATTTAGTTATCATATTTTAATACATATTTGCGAACCACATGATATTTTTAATACCCAATATGTAGATATTGATAAATTTAACTTGATAAAATAATCATATAAAGATTTCCCTTTATAATTTTCACAAGTGAATTTTGTATTCCATTGGACATTTTTTATAGATTAAAAATATATATTATCACATGCCTTATCTTTTACCTTGATCTTTATCTTCTTGGAAGGATATTTAAAATGATATTTAGGTTTAGAGATCATTAATTTTATTTTCATTTCTTCACTATAATGATGACAATTTTCCCCTGAATTTTATCCTTATCAACATGGTGAAGACCTGTGAGAATATTGGGATGATAATTTTCTATGTTATTCAGATATTAATTAACAACAATGATAGAGATGTTATAATAGGGTGAACATTGAATGAGATTAATCCAAAGTCCATATGCTATCATAAACCCCAAACCATTAGGCGCTTCATTTAATTAATGATTTTAACTTTGTTATTCCTAGATTGTGCACCTTCTATAATTTTACAATGAATGAGTACACTAGATATGTTGAACTATTCCTATCGATATCTCTCCTAATATAGACCAGGTAAATGTTAGATCATGTAATAAGGATTCGTGTTTTCATATGATTTCATCAGTTCACTATACGTGGATAAAAGTTATAAAACTGAATGATGACCATTTCACTCATAATTTTATTATATACCACAAATGAATATTCATTTTCCTTCATTTTAAGGTGATTTGGAATTGATTATTATCACGTGAATTATTTATATTCATAATGAAACATAACCAATAGGTATCTGAACCATTCATTGATGTGAATACTATTACGGATATCCCCATTTTTAATAATTGATCATATGGGTAATGTGGTTGATGAATTTATATTATTCTACAGTATTAATAAAGAATATTTTTATTACTTTTCATGATGAATTTTTATTAGAGAAAAAACATTCATTAAAATTTTATAAAGTCTCCCACTATTTTTTTCATGTGATAAGGAACCTCACCATTAAACATGGAATATCCCATAAATCAAGATATGTTATTAGAAAGGATCCATATTTCCCTTCTAATAACCCATGAGAGGGAATAATCAATTATATAAAGGTATTTAGGTATACATATCTATTTAAATTGTTATATTCTAACTCCTTAATCTGTTAATTAGACTCCCATATCATGAAAACCATACATAGGGGTTTTTCAATACGTTCCTCCAAGCTATATAAAGTCTAGAGAGGGTTTAATATACTGATGTAAATTTTACATGTCAGTCCAAAACAATCACAGTAACTCCCCGATAAAAGAATTTGTCCCAACAAGGGTGGGTCAAACACATAGTTTGATGGTTTCATTCAATATCATGTAATGGATGTCTTTGTCTGAATTAATATTAAATTGAGGGATTTTTAATTTATTATATATTAATTTTTCTTATTGTATACTATATAGTAATTTTTAATATTTAATGTATTCTAATTAAGAGATTATCCATGATTTGCAAATATATTTATAGATAGATTATTTATTTAAATTCCATCATCACATATTTGTCCATTTATTTATGTTATTATATTCACGAGTCTATAAAATAAATGAATCAGAAGACAAAAGTAAATAATTAAATGACCCATTCATCTGGTTATATGATGTTTGATTTGTTGAGAAGAAATTGAAATATCCTATAAGTTGAGTGAAAACCTCATTATGGAGGTTATGGGACTAGCTTAAGCATTACACCTTGGCCACCTATATATCACATAGTTTGGTTTCGTCTAATTTCCCTCTGGAAGTGCCTCAATGATCTTTGAGAAACTCCTTTTATTACATATTTTTATAAATATAACAGAATTTATGAGAACAAAAGGATATGTCAATGGTAATTACTTTGATAACCTCTTATATACATTTCCAACATAATAAAATATGTGGGGATGACTCAAAATACATCATATTTTATATAATGACTAATAATTTAAAATGGTTACCATAAAATTAAATTATATAAAACTCAAACATACATAGGTCCAATCAAATATCATGATCATGAATATATATGTAATGAATACAAAGAATTCCAATTCTTTAACATTCAAATAAAGTAATTATTATTTTTAAGATAAACACGACTATATTGATTAATTAATTAATTAATAAATCAATTAATTTCCTTCATCTTAATGACCATAAAAAGACTATTGAAGATATAAATAATAAAAACTTACACCAAAATAAAACAAAATATACAATAGATATAGATATTTATAGTAAATTAATAGAGCATTTATTTATTTTTCGAAACCATTTTTATATAGTAAAAAAAATATTGCAAGAAATATGTATTGTGGTTTTAATGACGTAATTAAATATATAAATGTAATTTATTTTTTTATTGTTATTGAGATAATACACAGAGTTTACAAATGAGCTGCATGCCATTTTCCTTGATTTTTGTCTGTTAAATTCATAGGTCATCATCATATACCTCATTTGGAATACAGGTCTTGTACTAACGAGATACAAATAATGTATTTTGGTTGTCTTGTTGCAATGATAAACACACGGGGATACTAAATATATATCAACCAGATTATATTGCATGTACTAATAACCTACACATTATGTGCTTCTATTTTCATTTGTCCATGAAATATACTGAACGACTAGGCATGTTTATTCATATAAGGATATTAATTATTTAAACAATGTGTATAATGAATACACATCATGTATTCCATTAATATTTCAGACAATCAATCTCTTAAAGTGTTAAACCTTTCATTTGACCCTGCATTTATTGAAAATTTCACTATTATACTATATAGACTACATAACATTTACACTAGATATACATCATGAGGTTTCCAAAACTATGATTCATATTAGATTTCTCAATATGTGATGTAAAAAAATTACAATGTGTAATTTATTTTCAAAACATCATGTATCATACGACACAACTTGGATTTAGAAAACCTGGGTACAGGACGTGTGATCCTCTTATGAGCTATTGTATAGGCCCGAAGCTTGACGTACATGGACATTACATTACATTAGATGAATAATTAATACATAACAAAAACAGACACACAATGATCGTAATAGTTTAGTGTCTTTGGAAACTTGGAACGTAATCTTCTAATCGTGGCGAAAGATCTTCAACATCTCCCATAAAGATCATCCCCTTTATTATTATCTAAAACCATTCTTTATATCCTGGGGAAAATAAAAAATAAAAAGGGTGATCTCAAATGCTCAGTAAGGGTAAGCATGGATAAAATAAAACATACCATATACATTTGAACTTAAAAACATGAACATAATGTTTAAACATCAAAAGCTTGAGCAATGAATTAAAACATGGAAGTGCGTATGACATAGATCAAAAAGAAACATTAAGAATGATAAAATATCATGGTAATAAAACATGTAATTGTGGAAACCATTAAGCACATGATATGATTTCCATATTAGCCAAGGAATTGCTGCCAAGACCATCTTAGTGGACAAAGTCCCTTTCTGAATCGAGTTCACTCCTCGTTCCAGTCCTGTATTACTGAACCAGTTTAACTTTTTGTTCCAGCCATGTCTATCTCATGAGATATAAATATTTACCCAATGCATTGGAGGGAGATATAGGTCCCACCCATCTCATAATGAAATCATTATTACTTGTGCCACAAAATAAACATACATCATTCATAATAACCCAATAAATAAAATGGGTTTCATAAACATCATCACATCATCACATAATCCATATAAAAGAAATGGATATCATTTCATAATAAGAAAAGAGAAACCATGTAAATCATAGAGACATGATACTAGAAACATACACATATGAAAATAATGTCATCTTAGATAGAGAATGGTTTTGATAAAACACTTGAAATGAATTCTTGAGGAAAATATCCTTTTTTCTTCAAAATCATTTTCTTTTCACAAAATGTCATGAAATTTTAAAAGAAGAGGATTTTGTTGAAAATAGTCATGAAATATTTTGGATGATGATTCATGAAAATATGTATTTATAAAACCATAAAAATATGTTCGTTCCGTATAAGTTAAAAAAAACATTCTTCTCGTACATTGGACGGAAAAGTAAAAAAGTGCCTCATAAAAGAAGGATTCCATACATACCATGTAGTAAAAGTCAAAAATGGGTAAAAATAACTTTAAATGTACATGAAAACTCTTTTATAAAACATGTACATGGATGATAGTAATAACCCCAGTAAATACTTACGAATAAGCAATCTCAGTTAAAAATGAGATTTGCAAAATTATCCCTTATCTTAGGTCTGATATGCTTCGTACGTATCCAAACCTCCTGTATAATGATTTAAATAATGTCATTGACATATTATAGAATCATAATCATTTTTATTATATCATATATGGTTCACTTATGACTTTATATTACCCGTTCTTTTGTAAATTCATGTTAAATTAGCATTTTGGGTAAAATCGTTTCATTTGTCGTTCGTGTTTTAACTAGTAATTATTCATATGATTACATAGAGCATGATTACTTACATATAGAATTTAAAACATGATTTATATATAATATATATTCATAATATACATATATATAATAGATCTATAAATGGAATGAAATACACCGTTCATGGAGACGGTAGGCCGTACGTACGCATGAACGTTGTTTTCGTTTCCTCGTTGAATTGAATAGAATTAATTGGATGACATACATATAAATATAAATAAATCCAATATCATTATTATGTCATATATATCATGATTACTTATTATATATACTTTATAATCATTTATTAATGGTTAATCATTGAGAATGAATCTCATCGCGTCGTGGAGACGGTATTCTGTACGTATGCACGAGTGATGATATCGTTCCCATGATTGTGGAATTTTATTGGAGTGTATGTATAATATTAAAGAATAAATATCACTTTACAATAATCATATATTTTTATTATTTACACCATTATACCCATCCAAGTAAGGTGGTGGTGGAAAATAGATTACACCACGGCGTGGAGACGGTATTCCGTACGTACGCACGCGCGGTGATTTTGTGTTCCGTAGGATGGATGGATGGTGAACTAGGGTTGTTTCATACTTATAATAACATATAAGTATATTAGTGATACTTATTTTATTACTTCATATGAAATAACTAAATAAGAACAAGTGGAAGAACAAATAAAGTTGAAAGAATCGGTAACGGACATTACCTCTTCTTTGAAGCGTCTCTTTGAGACCTCCTCTTAGGGCATTGAAATTGGTCTTTGAAGAAGACCATGACCTCTAGGAGAATCTAGGTAAGTGGAGTAGAGAATTTGGCAGGGGTTGGCCGAGCTTGATGGCTCAATGTGGTGTGATGAAGAGAGAAAGGAGGTGCACTTTTATAAGGGAGGGGAGGGGCACCTTTGGGTTTTTCTTAAAAATATTAATTTATAATAAATATAACCCCTCTTAAAAACTTCCAAAAATAACTCATATCCGCATATTAGATGGGATACGGTTGTAATATCATCAACCAATCAAATTTATACATGTTAGTAACTTATTTCAAACATTATCAACTTGATTTATCCTTATTTAATCAATTTAATTTTATTTATGGTAATAACATTCTAAATTTTAAATTATAACAAACAATTACTTATTTGTTGTGAATTGTACATAATTTAATACTTTACAACATTTTCTACCATATAAATTTAAATTTATAATTTTTAAATATTTTTTGATTTTTAAACAATTTTATAATATGTTATTTTTATAAAATAACAATAGTGTCAATTTTGACACTATTCATTTATTTGAATTTAAATAAAATACATACAGAAGATATTTTAGAACTAAAATCTTTAATAGATTCATAAAAGGTCATATGTGTCTAGAAAATTAGTGGAGCACATTAAATAGTTTATATAATAGATATTTTATTATTTTTAAAAACCATTTATTTGGTTTATCTCTTAATAAAATAATTACTATAACATTTTTGTATAATTATTAAATATACTTATTTTTTGCATAAAAATTAAAACTAAAATCCTATGATTAATATATATCTATTACCTTTCACAATAATACTTTTACTCAAATTTATCATCTTAAAATAACAATATTTAAATTGTTATATTTATTAAATTATGAAGGTGACAACTTTGGCATCATTTAAAATAAACTAATATAACTGTCATAACTGACTTAATAAGGATCTAAATGGTCAAATATTCTGCTAGTGGATGATTAGGGTTTATATATACACTAATAATAAGTTTTGTGCAGATTTTTGGGCCTTTTGATATGTATTACTATTTCAATAAAAACTATATTATTGATTTTTCACTAAATAAATAATTTCTTCATCATTAATGTATCACTATTAATGACAAGTATTTAATACCAAAAAATTCTAAATAAATTATCATGATTTAGATAATTGTATTAGCTTTCTGGAGACTATTCATGTTAGATGTTTCATGAAGTTTATCACTATTTTAAAATTAATATACTTATAGGATTTAAGAGAGTGACATGTTGTCACTTTCTTTAGGGGATATGGGTATACTTTTAATCATCCAATAGGATTTTTACTTGTCTTAGGATAATCTTATAATCTTATATTTACCCTTAATTACCGGATTTACCTTTAACAATGGTAAATTAAAATTACCGTAGTTACTATTCATAATGCACAAAAATAAAAAGTATCCTATTAACATAATTTGGACCCCATGATTCGAAATATGGAATCCATTTTTTTAAATTCAGTACACAGAAGTTGCAGAAATTAAATTTAAATTAATCCTGTTGTCGAATGAAAACGGGTTTTTCTTTAAAACATTGCAAAAGATTGAATTGATTTAACCTACGAATTCAATGTAAAATCAATGCTAATGACATATATTATATTAAATGGTAAAAATAAATTATATTTATACTTTAAAACCACTAAATATTATAATTTAACCATATAAATTATTACGATGAAAAAAATTGTTTTTAATTAAAATATGGCATGTTTTTACTATTCATTAAAATATGAAAGTTATCAGAAAAATATCAAAACTTTATCCAATGAATATTTTTATATCCTGATTCAAAAGAAGAATTTTATTTTGTCAAATTTAACTTATAAACATTTCAACAACTAGATTTAAAGTGGATGCGCCATCAAAAGGCTGGAAAACTGCATTTTTTTAAAAATACATATTTTACCCAAAAAATTTATTTTGTTCTTATACCGTGTTCTAGAAAATGTTTAAGATGAGTAATAATGTTATAAAATTCAAATTTTAGTTAATACTATTCATAATTTCTAGTTCATAATAATATTATAATAATATATCGTTGTTTAGTAAAACCCTGTATTGCGTACAACACACGCTATCGAGGAAGGTCACGATTGCGTGTAATGAAAGACAAGTCTCGGTTGCATGTTGTGCAAGACTCCTTTATTATTTCGTATAACATAATCCAACCATATTTCATTTATACATTGAATATATATATATATATACCCTCAATTTTGTGTAGAATGACTATTATAAAACGAACTTGAAATTATGTATAACACAATCTAAGAATAGTGTTGTGTATACTTCAAGCTAATACAGTGTGGCGTATTGCACAAGATAATCTTGTTGTAGCATAAAACACATGACATCAAATAAATTAAAGAGAATACATATCATAAAATATCGGGTTGTTACATTCTACCCCCCTTAAAATGAATTTCTCCCTCGATATTCGTTGGGGTTATAAATCAGTTACTATTCATAGAAACCGACATCGTAAAAAGGAATATTGAAATGTAATTTTAAAAACTAAAGTATGAAATGTAACGATTACCCAAAGTAACTCATCACTGGGTTTCCACGTAGGATAATATAGGTGAAAATATAGATATGGAAGAAAAATCTAACCTTCAAGTTACGATGGAGAGTGGTAGAGAACATGGCTATGAAAACGTCATTGATCAAAAAGCCATAAATTTGTCATGGTCTAAGGTACCATCTGATTCTTTGAATATAAGGTCACTAGGACAACATTTTTGGTTTTCAAGATCATTTCCCTAAAGATGATGAAATTGGAATTAGAAGAAATACTTTCGGGATTTTGGTACAGTCTCACCTTTGATCGTTCTTTGGACAATTTCCACTTCATCTCTTAAATAAATGATGTTGAATTTGTAATTCGTGAAGTGTTGGCAGATCATGTGATAGAATGATGGGTCAGTCCATCTGTCTCAAACAAAAGGTTATAAAAGTTATCAAAAATAAATAAGTCCATCCATAGTGAGATTAATCATATATGGTTCCTAAAATGGACTTATAATTCATATATCATACCGCTTAATAAAATAAAACTAGTTTCTACTAACCAGGGACTTACTGTAGGCCAGTGGTATGTGATAAAGACCAGTCGCACTTCAGTTGTGGGTTCGATTCCCACTGCCTTGTCCGACGCGATGGGTTATCGCACATCTTGCAGGTTGTCCTTTTTCTAAAACTACATTACTATAACATCCCATCAATAATATAGAAAAATTTTCTATACTTAAACAATACTAACATATGTCCAAAATAATCCATTCCAATCTTTAGGCTTATCTAAAATACTTCAGTCCAAGCTCATAGTATAAAGAAAATGATTACTTGAAATGTCACATAACAATCACATGAATGCCACCATTTATCCCCCATATATCATAATATATATCTTATTGGTCAGACTACAAACATGTGAATACCTTAATCATGTATTCTCTTGAAAAATGAATACCCATTTAACCTTAGTGAAAACATTAATGCTTTCAAAAGTTAATTCTTTCCACATACCAAAATCCCAAAATTTCTATATACTCAAACAATGATATCACATTGTCCTTATTTTAGTCATGAGCTCATGATTACTATCATATTATTTTCTCCTTATCCCTCCCATATGCGCATTTCATCTACTTTCCAAAAATATTTGAATCACTTTTCATGGTTACCGGTACCATAAAATTATTGAAAACCACAATTGACTAATACAAAAATATTCAAATACACTATAAAAGTACTTCAACAACATTATTCTAGAATACCAATACAAAAACACTTCAATCCATCCTCTTCAATGATTGTCCTGGAATAATTCCTTCATTTATTTAGAAGTAATTTTTTAGGTCATGGCATTGAGTTGGGTAATGTCCATGTTCTCCACAAATAAGACATTGAACACCATAACCGTTTGTCACTCTATGACCCTTTTCTCCACAGAGATAACATATGTCCCTCCATTTTGGGTATTCCTCAAGGTTCTTCTTCCCTTCTTTAGAAATCTCAATCTTCCTTTCTTTATGCTCCTCAACATGAGAACATGAATAAAAGTATATCTTCCTCTTATTTGATGAATTAGGCATACCACTAAATTTAACCTTGTTAATCATATATCGCGATGACTGATTCCACATAATCACAATATCTTTCTCTCTAGGAATTACGCAATTTTGTTGCTCATAGTCACAAATTATCCCATTGTATTCAATGTTAACCGAATTCCTTCTGGTTCCCTCCATTGACTAAAACACCAAAAGAATTCTGTGAGAGGCAAAAATCATACAAGGAAAATAACTTAATCAAGGGGGATTACCTTCAATATCTAACATCTTAGGTTTAATTCTAAGATCGTTAGGGCAATTCTATGACTATAACCTATACGTATACTTAACCTCAGGGACATCCTTAGACATACCTTAGAAATATCTCAAGGGATCTCACTAACGTTTTCACATCCTAGTTTCCAAAGGTTGACTAAACCTTTCCTCTAATACCAACTGTAGAGACCCGAAGCTTGACGTACATGGACATTACATTACTTTAGCGGAATACTTAATACATAACAAAAATAGACACACAAGGACCGTAATAGTTTAGTGTCTTTGGAAACATGGAACGTAATCTTCTAATCATGGTGAAAGATCTTCAACATCTCCCATAAAGATCTTCCCCTTTTTTTACCTAAAACCATTCTTTATATCCTGGGGAAAATAAAACATAAAAAGGATGATCTTAAATGATCAATAAGGGTAAAAATGGATAAAATAAAACATACCATATACATTTGAACTTAAAAACATGAACATAATGTTTAAACATCAAAAGCTTGAGCAATGACATAAAACATGGAAGTACGTATGACAAAGATCATAAAGAAACATTAATAACTATAAAATAGCATGGGAATAAAACATGTAATTGTGGCAACCATTAAGCACATGATATAATTTCCATATTAGCCATGGCATTGCTGCCAAGACCATCTTAGTGGACAAAGTCCCTTTCTAAATCGAGTTCACTCCTCGTTTCAGTCCGGTATTACTGAACAGGTTTAACGTGCCATTCTAGTCATGTCTACCTCATAAGATATAAATCTTTACCCAATGCATTGTAGGGAGATATAGGTTCCACCCATCTCATAATGAAATCATTCTTACTTGTGCCACAAAATAAATATACATCATTCATAATAACCCAATAAATAAAATGGGTTTCATAAACATCATCACATCATCAGATAATCCATATAAAAGAAATGGATATCATTTCATAATAAGAAAATAAAAACCATGTAAATCATAGAAACATTATACTAGAAACATACACATATGAAAATAATGTCATCTTAGATAGAAATTGGTTTTGATAAAACACTTGAAATGAATTCTTGAGGAAAATATCCTTTTTTCTTCAAAATCATTTTCGTTTCACAAAATTTCATGCAATTTTAAAAGAGGAGGATTTTGTTGAAAATAGTCATGAAATCTTTTGGATGAAGCTTCATGAAAATATGGCTTTATAAAACCGTAAAAATCTGTTCGTGCCGTATAAGTTAAAAAAACATTCTTCTCATTCTTTGGACGGAAAAGTCAAAAAGTACCTCGTAAAAGAAAGATTCCATACATACCATGTAGTAAAAGTCAAAATGGGTAAAAATGAATTTAAAAATAAATGAAAAAACTTTTATAAAACATGTACATGGATGATATCAATAACCCCATTAAATACTTACGAATAAGAAATCTCAGATAAAAATGAGATTTGCAAAATTATCACTTACCTTAGGTCTGATATGTTTTGTACATATCCAAACGTCATGTATAATGATTTAAATAAGGTCATTGACTTATTATAGAATCATATTCATTGTTATTATATCATATATGGTTCACTTATGACATTATATTACCCGTTCTTTTGTAAATTCATGTTAAAGTAGCGTTTTGGGGAAAATCGTTTCATTTGTCGTTCATGTTTTAACTTGTAATTATTCATATGATTACATAGATCAAGATTACTTACATAAAAAATGTAAAACATGGTTTATATATAATATATATTCATAAAATACATATATATAATAGATCTATAAATGTAAATAAATACACCGTTCATGGAGACAGTAGGCCGTACGTACGCATGAACATTGTTTTCGTTTCCTCATTGAATTGAATGGAATTAATTGGATGACATACATATATAAATATATAAATCCATTATAATTATTATGTCATATATTTAATGATTAATTATTATATATACTTTATAATCATTTAATAATGGCTAATCATTGAGAATGAATCTCGATGTGTCGTGGAGACGGTATTCCGTACACACGCACGAGCGATGATATCGTTCCCATGATCGTGGAATTTTATTGGAGAGTATGTATACAATTACAGAATCAATATCACTTTACAATAATCATATATTGTTATTATTTACACAATTATACCCATCCATGTAAGGTGTTGGTGGAGAATAGATTACACCACGACGTGGAGACGGTATTCCGTACGTACACACGCGCGGTGATTTCGTTTTCCGTAGGATGGATAGATGGTGAACTAGGGTTTTTTAATACTTATAATAACATATAATTATATGAGTGATACTGATGTTATTACCTCATAATGAAACAACTAAAGAAGATGAAGTGGAAGAAGAAATAAAGTTGAAAGAATCGGTAACGGACATTACCTCTTCTTTGAAGCGTCACTTTGAGACCTCCTCTTAGGGCACTGAAATTGGTTTTTGAAGAAGAAAAGGACCTCTAGGATGATTCTAGTTAAGTGGATAAAAGAATTTTTCAGGGGTTGGCCGATCATTAAGGATCAATGTGGTGTGAGGAAGAGAGGGAGGAGGTGCCCTTTTATAAGGGAGGAGAGGGGCACCTTTGGGATTCGTAAAAATATTAATTTATAATAAATATAACCCCACTTAAAAACCTCCAAAAATGACTCATATCTGAATATTAGATGGGATAAAGTTTTAATATCATCAACAAATCAAATTTAGACATGTGAGGAATTTATTTCAAACATTATCAACTTGATTTATCCTTATTTAATCAATTTTATTTTTTTTATGGTAATAACATTCTAAATTTTAAATTAAAAAAAATTACTTATTTGTTGTGAATTGTACATAATTGAATACTTTACAACATTTTATACCATATAAATATAAATTTATAATTTTTAAATATTTTTATGATTTTCAAACAATTTTATAATATGTTATTTTTATAAAATAACAATAGTGTCAATTTTGACACTATTCATTTATTTGAATTTAAATGAAATATATACAGAAGATATATTCAAACTAAAGGATTTAATATATTTATAAAAGGAAGTATATATCTAGAAAATTAGAGGAGCACATTAAATAGTTTATATAATAGTTATTTTATTATTTTTAAAAACCATTTATTTGGTTTATCTCTTAATAAAATAATTACTACAACATTTTTGTATAATTATTTAATATAATTATTTGTTGCATAAAAATTAAAACTAAATCCTATGATTAAGATATATCTATTTCCTTTCACAATAATACTTTTACTCTAATTTATCTTCTTAAAATCACAATATTTAATTTTTTATATTTATTAAATTATGAAGATGACAACTTGGGCATCATTTAAAATAAACTAATATATGTGTCATAATTTCCTTAATAAGGATCCAAATGGTCAACTATTCGTCCAGTGGATGATTAGGGTTTATATATACACTAATAATAAGATTTTTCCTGATTTTTGGGCCTTTTGATATGTATTACTTTCTCAATAAAAACTATATTATTGATTTTTCACTATATAAATAATTTCTGCATCATTAACGTATCGCTATTAATGACAATTATATAATCCCAAAAAATTCTAAATTAATTATAATGATGTAGATAATTTTATTAGATTTCTGGAGACTATTCATGTACGAAGTTTCATGAAGTTTATCACTATATTAAAATTAATATACTTATAGGATTAAAGGGAGTGACATGTTGTCACATTCTTTTGTTTTAATAATAATTAAGTTATTTTCATGGAAAAAGGTCAATTAAATGATTCTAATCCGACCCTTAGGTAATATGGGTAGACTTTTAATCATAAAATAAGATTTTTACAGGTGTTAGGGTAATTTTATAATCTTATATTTACCCTTAATTACCCGATTTACCTTTAACTATGGTAAATTAAAATTACCGTAGTAACTATTCATAATGCCCAAAAAATAAAAGTAGCCTATTAACATAATTTGGACCCAATGATTCCAAATATGGAATCCATTTTTTTAAATTCAATACATAGAAGTTGCAGAAATTAAATTAAAATTAATCCTTTTGTCGAATGAAAATGGGTTTTTCTTTAAAACATTGCAAAAGATTGAATTGATTTAACCTACGAATTCAATGTAAAATCAATGATAATGACATAAATTATATTAAATGGTAAAAATATATTATATTTATACTTTAAAACCACTCAATATTATAATTTAACCATATAAATTATTACTATGAAAAAATTTGTTTTCCATAAAAATATAGCGTGTTTTTACTATTCTTTAAAATATAAAAGTTATCAGAAAAATATCAAAACTGTATCCAATGTAAATTTTTATATCCTGATTTAAAAGAATTTTATTTTGTCATATTGTACTTATAAACATGTAAACAACTAGATTTAATGTGGGTGCGCCATCAAAAGGCGGCAAAACGGCATTTTTTGAAAAATACATATTTTACCTGAAAATATATTTTGTTCTTATAACGTGTTCTAGAAAATGTATAAGATGAAAAATAATGTTATAAAATTTAAAATTTAGTTAATACTATTCATAACGGCTAGTTCAAAATAATATTATAATAATATATCGTTGTTTAGTAAAACCCGGTATTGCGTACAACACACACTATCGAGGAAGGTCGTGATTGCGTGTAATGCAATACAACGTAGGGTTGCGTGTTGTGCAAGACTCCTTTATTATTTTGTATAACATAATCCAACCATATTTCATTTATACATTGAATAAATATATATATACCCTCAATGTTGCATAGAATGACTATTATAAAACGAACTTGAAATTTTGTGTCACACAATCTAAGAATAGTGTTGTATATACTTCAAGCGAATATAGTGTGGAGTATTGCACAAGATAATCTTGTTGTAGCATAAAACACATGACACAAAATAAATTAAAGATAATACTTATAATAAAATATCGGGTTGTTACATTATAAATCCCTTAAAAGGAATTTCACCCTCGAAATTATTCGGGGTTATAAATCGTTTACTATTCATAGAAACTCACATCGTAAAAAGGAATACTGAAACTTAATTTTAAAAACTAAAGTATGAAATGTAACGATTACCCAAAGTAACTCATCACTGGGTTTCCACGTATGAGAATATACGTGAAAATATGGATATGGAAGAAAAATCTAACCATGAAGTTACGATGGAGAGTGGTAGAGAACATGGCTATGAAAAATTCATTGATCACAAAACCATAAATTTGTGATGATCTAAGGTACCATCTGATTCATCTAATATAAGAGAACTAGGACAACATTATTGGTTTTCGAGATCATTTCCCTAAAGTTGATGAAATTGGAATTAGAAGAAATACTTTCGTGATTTTGGTACAGTCTCACCGTTGATCGTTCTTTGGACAATTTCCACTTCATATCTTAAATAAATGAAGTTGAATTTGTCATTCATGAAGTGTTAGCAGATCATGTGATAGAATGATGGGTCATTCCATCTATCTCAAACAAAAGGTTATAAAAGTTATCAAAAATAAATAAGTCCATCCATAGTGAGATTAATCATATATGGTTCCTAAAATGGACTTATAGTTCATATATCATACCGCTTAATAAAATAAAACTAGTTTATACTAAACAGGGACTTCCTGTAGGCCAGTGGTATGCGATAAAGGCTAGTCATACTTCAATTGTGGGTTCGATTCCCATAGCCTTGTCTGACAGGATGGGTTGTCGCACATCCTGCAGGTTGTCCTTTTTCTAAAACTACATTACTATAACATCCCATCAATAATATAGAAAAATGTTCTATACATAAACAATAATAACTTATGTCCAACATAATCCATTCCAATCTTTAAGTTTATCTAAAATACTTCGGTCCAAGCTCATAGTATAAAGAAAATGATTACGTGAAATGTCACATAAAAATCACGTGAATGCCACCATTTATCCCCCATATATCATAAGATATATCTTATTGGTAAAATTACAAACATGTGAATACCTTAATCATGAATTCTCTTGAAAATGAATACCCATTTAACCTTAGTGAATACATGAATGCTTTCAAAAGTTTAATCTTTCCACATACCAAAATCCCAAAATTTTTATATACTCAAACCATGATATCACTTTTCCTTATTTTAGTCATGAGCTCATGATTACTATCATATTATTTTCTCCTTATCCCTTCCATATGCGCATTTCATCTACATTCCAAAAATATTTGAATCACTCTTCATGGTTACCGGTACCATAAAATTATTGAAAACCATAATAGACAAATAGAAAAATATTCTAATACACTATAAAAGTACTTCAACAACATTATTCTTGAATACCAATACATAAAAACTTCAATCCAACATCTTCAATGATTGTCCTTGAATAAGTCCTTCGTTGATTTAGAAGTAACTTTTTAGGTCAGGGCATTGAGTTGTGTAATGCCCATGTTCTCCACAAATAAGACATTGAGCTCCATAACAGTTTGTCACTCTATGACCCTTTTCTCCACACAGATAACATATGTCCCTCCATTTGAGTTATTCCTAAAGGTTCTTCTTCCCTTCTTTAGAAATCTCAATCTTTATTTATTTATGCTCCTCAATATGAGAACATGCATAAAAGTCTATCTTCCTCTTATTTGATGAATTAGGTATACCACTAAATTTAACCTTGTTAATCATATATAACGATGACTGATTCGGCATAATCACAATATCTGTCTCTCTAAGAATTACACAATTTTGTTGCTCATAGTCACCAATTTTCCCATTGAATTCATTGTTAACTGAATTCCTTATGGTTCCCTCAATAGAATAAAACACCAAAAGAATTCTGTGAGAGGAAGAAATCATACAAGGAAAATAACATAATCAAGGGGGAGTACCTTCGACATCTAACATCTTAGGTTTATTTCTAAGATCGTTAGCGCAATTCTAAGACTATAACCTATATGTATACTTAACCTTAGGGACATCCTTAGACATAACTTAGAAATATCTCTAGGGATCTCACTAATGTTTTCACATCCTAGTTTCCAAAGGTTGACTAAACCTTTCATATGATACCAACGGTAGAGGCTCGAAGCTTGACCTGCATGGACAATACATTACATTAGCAGAATACTTAATACATAACAAAAACAGACACACAAGGACCGCAGTAGTTTAGTGTCTTTGTAAACTTGGAACGTAATCTTCTAATCGTAGTGAATGATCTTGAACATCTCCCATAAAGATCTTCCCCTTTTTTTCTTACCTAAAACCATTCTTTATATCATGGGGAAAAGAAAACATAAAAAGGGTGAGCTCAAATGCTCAGTAAGGGTAAGCATGGATAAAATAAAACATACCATATACATTTGAACATAAAAACATGACCATAATGTTTAAACATCAAAAGATTTAGCAATGACATAAAACATGGAAGTACGTATGACATAGATCATAAAGAAACATTATGAATGATAAAATAGCATGGGAATGAAACATGTAATTGTGGCAACCATTAAGAACATGATATGATTTCCATATTAGCCAAGGCATTGCTACCAAGACCATCTTAGTAGACAAAGTCTCTTTCTGAATCGAGTTCACTCCTCGTTCCAGTCCTGTATTACTAAACCGGTTTAACTTTTCGTTCCAGCCATGTCTATCTCATGAGATATAAATCATTACCCAATGCATTGGAGGGAGATATAGGTCCCACCAATCTCATAATGAAATCATTCTTACTTGTTCCACAAAATAAACATACATCATTCATAATAACCCAATAGATAAAATGGGTTTCATAAACATCATCACATCATCACATAATCAATATAAAAGAAATGGATATCATTTCATAATAAGAAAAGAGAAACCATGTAAATCATAGATTAATTATAATATAAACATACACATATGAAAATAATGTCATCTTAGATAGAAAATTGTTTTGATAAAACACTAGAAATGAATTCTTGAGAAAATAACCTTTTTTATTCAAAATCATTTTCTTTTCACAAAATTTCATGCAATTTTAAAAGAAGAGGATTTTTTTGAAAATAGTCATGAAATCTTTGGGATGAAGATTCATGAAAATATGGCTTTATAAAACCGTAAAAATCAGTTCGTGCCGTATAAGTTAAAAAAACATTCTTCTCGTACTTTGGACGGAAAAGTAAAAAAGTACCTTGTAAAAGAAAGATTCCACACATACCATGTAGTAAAAGTCAAAAATGGGTAAAAAGGACTTTAAACATAAATGAAAACTCTTTAATAAAACATTTACATGGATGATAGCAATAACCCCAGTAAATACTTATGAATAAGCAATCTCAGATAAAAATGAGATTTGCAAAATTATCCCTTACCTTAGGTCTGATATGCTTCGTACGTATCCAAACCTCCTGTATAATGATTTAAATAATGTCATTGACTTATTATAGAATCATATTAATTTTTATTATATCATATATGGTTCAATTATGACTTTATATTACCCGTTCTTTTGTAAATTCATGTTAAAGTAGTGTTTTGGGTAAAATCGTTTCATTTGTCGTTCCTGTTTTAACTTGTAATTATTCATATGATTACTTAGATAATGATTACTTACATATAGAATGTAAAAAATGATTTATATATAATATATATTCAGAATATACATATATATAATAGATCTATAAATGGAAATAAATACACTGTTCATGGAGACGGTAGGTCGTACGTACGCATGAACGTTGTTTTCGTTTCCTCTTTGAATTGAATGAAATTAATTGGATGAAAAACATATATATATACATAAATCCAGTATCATTATTATGTCATATATTTCATTATTACTTATTATATATACTTTATAATCATTTATGAATGGTTAATCATTGATAATGAATCTCATCGCGTCGTGGAGACGGTATTCCGTATGTACGCACAAGCGATGACATCGTTCCCATGATCGTGTAATTTTATTGGAGTGTATGTATAATATTACAGAATCAATATCAATTTACAATAATCATATATTATTATTATTTACACCATTATACCCATCCAAGTAAGGTGCTGGTGGAAAATAGATTACACCACGGCGTGGAGACAGTATTCCGTACGTACGCACGCGCGGTGATTTCATTTTCCGTATGATGGATAGATGTGAAATAGGGTTTTTTAATACTTATAATAACATATACGTATATGAGTGATACTTATGTTATTACTTCATAATGAAAAAACTAAAGAATAAGAAATGGAAGAAGAAATGATATTGAAAGAATCGGTAACAGACATTACCTCTTCTTTGAAGTGTCTCTTTGAGACCTCCTCTTAGGGCACTAAAATTGGTCTTTGAAGAAGACCAGGACCTCTAGGATGATTCTAGGTAAGTGGAGAAGAGAATTCGGCAGGGTTTGTCCGATCTTGAAGGCTCAATGTGGTGTGAGGAAGAGAGGGAGGAGGTGTCGTTTTATAAGGGAGGAGAGGGGAACCTTTGGGATTCTTAAAAATATTAATTTATAATAAATATAGCCCCACTTAAAGAACTCCAAAAATGACTCATATCCGAATATGATATGTTATAGGGTTTTAATAGCATCATACAATTAAATTTAGACATGTTAGGAACTTATTTCAAACATTATCAACATGATTTATCCTTATTTAATCAATTTAATTTTATTTATGGTAATAACATTCTAAATTTTAAATTATAACAAACAATTACTTATGTGTTGTGAATTGTAAATAATATAATACTTTACAAAATTTTATACCATATAAATTTAAATTTATAATTTTTAAATATTAATGTGATTTTTAAACAATTTTATAATATGTTATTTTTATAAAATAACAATAGTGTCAATTTTGACACTATTCATTTATTTTAATTTAAATAAAATATATACAGAAGATATGTCTGAACTAAAAGCTTTTATATATTCATAAAAGGTCATATATATATAGAAAATTAGTGGAGGACATTAAATATTTTATATAATAGTTATTTTCTTATATTTAAAAACCATTTATTTGGTTTATCTCTTAATAAAATAATTACTACAACATTATTGTATAATTATTTAATATACTTATTTTTGCATAAAAATTAAAAATAAAATCATATGACTAAGATATATCTATTACCTTTCACAATAATACTTTTACTCGAATTTATCATCTTAAAATAACAATATTTAAATTGTTATATTTATTAACTTATGAAGGTGACAACTTTGGCCTCATTTAAAATAAACTAACATAAGTGTCATAATTCTCTTAATAAGGATCCAAATGGTCAAATATTCGTCCAGGTGATGATTAGGGTTTATATATACACTAATAATAAGTTTTTTTCAGATTTTTGGGCCTTTTGATATGTATTAATATTTCAATAAAAACTATATTATTGATTTTTCACTAAATAAATAATTTCTGCATCATTAATGTATCACTATTAATGACATTTATTTAATCACAAAAAATTCTAAATAAATTATCATGATGTAGATAATGTTATTAGCTTTCTGGAGACTATTAATGTTCAATGTTTCATGATGTTTATCACTATATTAAAATTAATATACTTATAGGATTTAAGAGAGTGACATGTTGTCACTTTCTTTGGTTTTAATAATAATTAAGTTATTTTCATGGACAAAAGTCCATTAAATTATTCTATTCCAACCCTTAGGTGATATGGGTAGACTTGTAATCATCCAATAGTATTTCTATAGGTGTTACTGTAATTTTATAATCTTATATTTACCCTTAATTACCCGATTTACCTTGAACTATGGTAAATTAAAATTACCGTAGTTACTATTCATAATGCCCAAAAATAAAAATTAGTCTATTAACATAATTTGGACCCAATGATTACAAATATGTAATCCATTTTTTTAAATTCAATACACATAAGTTGTAGAAATTAAATTATAATTAATCCTGTTGTCGAATGAAAATGGGGTTTTCTTTAAAACATTGCAAAAGATTGAATTGATTTAACCTACGAATTCAATGTAAAATCAATGATAATGAAATAAATTATATTAAATGGTAAAAATATATTTTATTTATACTTTAAAACCACTCAATATTATAATTTAACCATATAAATTATTTCGATGAAAAAAGTTGTTTTTAATTAAAATATAGCATGTTTTTACTATTCATTAAAATATGAAAGTTATCAGAAAAATATCAAAACTTTATCCAATGTAAATTATTATATCCTGATTCAAAATAATAATTTTATTTTGTCAAATTTAACTTATAAACATGTCAACAAATAGATTTAAAGTTGGTGCGCCATCAAAAGGCGGCAAAACTGCATTTTTTGAAAAATACATATTTTACCCGAAAAATTTATTTTGTTCTTATACCGTGTTCTAGAAAATGTTTAAGATGAATAATAATGTTATAAAATTCAAAATTTAGTTAATACTATTCATAATGTCTAGTTCATAATAATATTATAATAATATATCGTTGTTTAGTAAAACCCGGTATTGTATACAACGCGCGCAATCGAGGAAGGTCGTGATTGCGTGTAACGCAAGACAAGTCAGGGTTGCGTGTTGTGAAAGACTCCTTTATTATTTCTTATAATAGAATCCAACCATATTTCATTTATACATTGAATATATATATATACCCACAATATTGCGTAGAATGACTATTATAAAACAAACTTGAAATTATGTGTAACACAATCTAAGAATATTGTTGTGTATACTTCCAGCTAATACAGTGTGGCGAATTGTACAAGATGATCTTGTTGTAGCATAAAACACATGACATAAAATAAGTTAAAGAGAATACTTATCATAAAATATCAGGTTGTTACAGCAATGAAACCCAATCTACCAGCTTGGATCTTTTCCACATATCAATGGTATCTTTGAACATTAATCATGAATTTATGGGACTTCATAAAATATAAACCTTGAATGAAAAAGAAAATAAAATGTAGAATGAATTTTAATTAAACTTCCTATTAAAGAAAAAAAATTCTAAAAAAAAGTAACTAAATTTTCATATGTACGGTAAAAAATTAAATAAATATTTATAAATATAAATATGAATACATTTAATACCACATGAATGATCTATACATACTAGAAGAATCTTATCTTTGGCTAGTCATTATGGATATTTTCATATTTGATGGATCATTTTCAAATTTTAAAAGGAATTACCTTTATTACCAATAAAATTTCTACATTGAAAACATACATAAAAATCGAGAATCCAAGAGAGGATCTGTTCGCATTAAATTTATATTTAGTTTATATATATTGAAAGAAACAATACATAATCATATGGTAAATAATCAATGAAGATATTGATCATATAATAACCTTTTTAGGTTATTTTAATTTCCTAGTGATGACCCAAAATATATTCCCTCTAGTAGTGATACAATAATGATCATTTGATAATTAGACAACACTTATGGATTGTCAGGTTATAAAATGGTGGATATATATTCATACATTGTAAATTTTGATATATTAAAAACTTTTTAGGATTGAAGTATTCTCTTTTATTTATCTCTTTAACAAAAAAAATTATATATTACAAAATTTGGATATAAATGAACTGTACAGTATTATACTCAAACCTAGATTAAAAAAAACACAATAGACGTAAAAATCTATTATAGAGTTAGAATTTATGTTAAAATATAATTTAATTTCAAAACGGAAATTAGAAAATATATCAACATTTATCTAACTATATACCATATAATAAGAATAATAATAGTAATAATAATATTTTATTGGGTATGCTATCAGAAGAAACAATAAATATTATTATTCCGACAAGAAAGTTAATATTTATCACCAATCAAGTCTGAGTCCACCCATCTACCTCATCATTAATTGAGTACCATAATATATATTTATCAAATATTATTTTAAAAATAAATATTCTATTCAACATTTTCCAAATAAATATTTATTAAAATTAAAATATATATAATAAATATTCTACTAAAATTATAGATAAAATATATTTATTTAATATTCATATAATTATAAATATTTTTTATTAATGAAAATAATAATTAATTATGACATTCTGAATATTTTGATCAATAACTCTTGAATATAATTATTCCTCAATAATATGATTAGTATTTATTCCAATAATTAAATTTAAAAGGATTTTAATGGAGATTAGTAGAATCAATCTATATGAGAAAATATGAACATCCTTCTTACAATTATTAGGGGGGGTTTCCTAATGATTAATATTACTAAAAAGAAATATTTCAGGGAAACAAGATAATGAAATTATTATCCCAACATAAACAAATATAGATATATATATTTTGTGTAATATAATTCATTTGTTATAATATCTCATTAAGTATGTCACACAAACATGTCATCAACTTATTTTCTTGATACATATTTCATAGTCCATCTAATGTTATCTCACAATTACACTATGTCCACCTAATTCTGTTATAAGGTTATATTTAACTAAAATGTTCTGGAAATGGACTCCCATTAAAATAGATGGTACAAATCCTTCCCCATATTATTAATTTATAACATTTCAATCATAACACATCGAACATATCATAATTATCACAAACATATTAGATCATGATTTTCTTCTATAAATAATGGTACAACATTCTTGAAAATCATTAATAATAATCATAATGTATAAATAACAGTACACATGCTAGTTGATAGGAATATCTAATGACACCTAAAGATATTAAATTCTTATAGTTAGGTATATTATAATAATCAACCATGTTAGAGATTATCCAAGGAAAAATTCCAGATAAAAAGTTTCATTTTCTTATGTTTAATCACACTTAATTGAAAACATTATATATATCCCATAAATGTGTATTATCATATAATTGAACTATATATAAGAATATCATCATGGAAAATCTATTTTCTCTTCCTAGAGGAAAATTTTAACAACATTATCATTAATATAGATTCACTAGGAAGTAATTACATTAAATTCATATATAATAAATCAAAAAAAGGAATAAGATGTTTTTTATATTAGTTTAAAAATATTTTAACATACATGTAATCCAATATACAGATGTTCTTTCTAGAACACCAACTCCAACACATGGGATATGTCCTCCCACCATTTTAGTAATGTTCCTATAATGATCGGTCACACGAAGAGTATGATATTCTTTATGTTATGAGGATTCAAAATTTAAATAAAAATCATGATTTCTTACATCCCATTCCTTTGATGACAGGCCTAAGATTTTTCCTATATGTGATGAGAATGATAGGACATTGTTGAAGGGACTAAGAAGTCTTATGAAATGAGAAGAGGTTTCCTGGATTGTAGATCTTCAAATGTCTTATTTGATGAACCTTATATTCACATAGATATTATAATATTATACATCAGTCAATGATACTTGGAGGCACTGCGTAATGACTATATGTTTCCAAATGATGATCAAAACATTTCATAGGTTTTTTTAAAAACATGTAATATGTCCTGATCATAGGATTCCTCAAAACCCCAAATGATGAAGATAATTATAGTTTTTATGTATGTCCAACATAGTTAATAATATTCAACCATTGGTATCCAACTATCATCACCAAGGGATGAACAAATCAATCGAATTACAATATATGTTATAGTTGTGAGTAAGATTAATGAGCACGTCTTAGATGTATTTGGGAGACACAGACTAGTAGAAAAACTATACAGTGGAATCTATTGAAGGAAGATATGACTAACCATAATTATATTCAATTAATGGAGCTAAAATAATCATTCATATTAGTGAACACCCAACCATTTGAAATTATAAATACATACCCATAGGATTACAATATAACCAAGGAAACTACTCTGTGTGAATGTGATCCCTGGAATAAGAAACCATAATTGTGAACCCAACGTGAATATTTTCTCTAGTAACTATGAGAAGATTACTAGAATATTTTATATCTAGTTCAATATAATATTGATGTGAATTATATATTCAAAATTCAGGAGAGGATAAGTAACATCTGGCATATTTGGTATCTCATTCATGATACGTGTATGGACTATTGGCTCTGTATGTTCCGCGTGACACCCACCACTTGAAATTCCATATATAGAAACCCACTCAACACAAATAGGTGTGGTGTATAGATATATAACCACATAGAACCATCAAATATGATATATTTAGCAATATAAATACCTTTATCATTACTTATTGGTATCCTCACTCCATGTCCACATTTGATAATATCCAGTGAATGGTAATCAAATCCTTTATCAATCTTTATTTTGAAAAAGGAATCATTTCTGTAGTGGAATTAACCTATGTAATCAAGGAGGCTATAGTGCCACAACACAACCACTACCATATAGTTGAACGAATAGTGAAATTTCCCCTATTAGTACCACTGTATATTTCAGTTGTCTCTCCCAAGAACTCTCTTACAACTCTCCCCCTATATTGTGGAGGTAGGGGATGTTTATGATATTCTAGTGGTATCCACCACTATGTAGTATCCATGTATGTATCCTTCCACCAAAATGATTTGGAAACATAATTGGGGCCCCAATGATAGATTATAATGTCGATATAATCCATGATCATCTTTCTTCGGTTGAAACTGCATGACACCCATGTTGGGGCCATGCTCTCCACCCTACTCGACATAACACCACTTATATTACTCTAGTGGACCCTAATACTATTGATTTATCCCCAATTCTTATCAACACAATGTTGTGAGAATAATATTCATGGTTAGTATTGAGGCCCCAACCACTCACTGGTCTAGTTGGGTTGACTCTCCATGCTTTTGTCCCCATTTCCACTAAATACTAAGATGATCATTGTGTTAATGGACACCAACACATTGATAGTTCCCCATTGTGATGATGTGTTACTAGATTCCATGGATTGAATTCTCATATATCCAAACATAAGGGTTTTTAAAATACTCCAAAAGACTCTCAAAATATAAGGCTAATAGAACCCTCATGTCAAAACTGTAGGTAGGAAAAGTGGTACAACCATTATGTTACTAGGGTTCTCATAGAGTTTGGTGTGACTAACGATTATGGAGAAAAAAATCCTCCTAGTATCGCTATGGGAAGGTACCAATCGGTGACATGCGACTATTCATGAGGTTGAGATCTAAATAGTGATAAAATTCAATTTTTTTATATGTACATGTTGATGATGTTATGGACACCATTCTGGGAATATCAATGTAGCCACCCGTTCCACCCTCAACCTTCATTATGTCAACCTCTAATATAAAATTAAGGAGGATATTATTTTCTTATTTTGTGACCTCGGATGAGGGTTAAAATTCAATTAATCTAAAAAAATTTATGAACTCACTCACCAATAAGATCAAACAGAACTTACATCTGATGTGGATAAAATGATGAGATTGGCATTAACTCTAGATTAATCCCCCATAGAGAAAGAATTTTTGTGGGATTTCTATTTTTATAGTTAGCGAATACTAAGAAAAATTAACACCACATACTCTATCAACCTCTTGGATGAACCTTATGGAATTTTTGTTTGACTAGCAGTGAGACTATCCTCTTGAGAATGTGTAACATGAATAAATTCAAAAGGAAATACTATTCATATATGAATATCAATCATGTGTATCCCATTATTGACCTTGAATTTCAAAATCATGTAGAGGATTTCTAAAAACTGTGCATCATTACTTTGAAAAAACCAATGTGAGACATGTCACTACCTTCATTGTAATTTGATGAACTGAAATATGATCCTTAAAACCCTTTAAAATTTATTAATTAGTGTTGAATGGTTTATCTCGCCAAACACATAGAATATAATTACCCCAATTCATATGGATACCAAAATGTTTCTATCAGACCAATTTAAAATAGTTTACTATGCTTTATTGGATAGAAAAAGAGGCATCTACGCATTGTATATTAGTGTTTTGGGGAAGTATTCTTACCACTATTTAAATAAAATCTTTCAATGATAGAAATATTTTAAAATTGTGCCATCAAATTATATAAACATCTCACCATCACTTAAAAACTACCAGAGTGACTGTCATTGTTTTTAATCCCTCTTCAAAATTGTTATATTCTATTGGTGATGATACATATATGGGAGATGATTTACTGATGGTGGATAAACAAAATTAAGAAAACTCAAAAACATATGTGAATTCATTTCGATGGGAAATGGATTTGGGTATCAGAGATCCTACTACAATGCTTATAGACACATGTTTATTCCTCTAAATGGGTAAAGGAATCGATGAACCCTCTAATATTACCATGTCAGATTAGAGAATTTAATAATGAAAATAATTTCTATGATTAAAGATATTTTGGGTTAGAAGATTAATATTGTTAAACTATTCAATTGTTATCACTCTAAAAATGAGGTTGTTTGTTATGAACATTTCATTATCCCAATAAATCCTTCATAGTTGAATGTTATTCTCCAACCTTTTAGTAATGAAAGAGGGGGTTTTATTCATCTGACCAAGATTGCAGCTGATGCCTCTACCCATTGATGTTGTGGACCAATTCTACATGTGGTTCCTATTTTGATTGACCCTTAGGAATTTACACCTATAGATCAAAACCACTCTACAATAATATTTTAAAAACTACATTGAGGGAAGAATAATTTCTATTCTCCCAAAGATAATGTGACTAGTTCTCTTATCGCTCTCTTCAATGCTATAGTGATGATAAAAACATTGTTCGAAAAAAGTGTAAGCCATATCTAATATGGTTGGACCATACAACTCCGCCATTAGATTTCTAAAATCTAATATTTTCTGCCTTTAAAATCATATGTAACATAGATCTACACCTTTGCTGTATTTCATTCACGTATAGTCTTATGATTAGAACCCTATATTAATAAAAATTCATCACTTTTTAATTATTTTAACAAAACATGGTAGGATATACCTCTTTATGGTATATCCAACTAGCCCTACAATACAACTCTATGTTAGAGGATATTATCAATTATTTACTCTTCATGTTCTACTCTATATTTCAATGGATGTGTGTACCAATCCTATATAAGTTTAAGTAGAGAGATAACAGACAAGTTACTCATTTCATTTGATTATGTAAATGTATGAAATGTTTTCTCAACATGTATTTCCTTCTATGAAATATTGTTGTAAGTGTTCATGGAGAATGTTTGGGAAGATATAGTCTCTAAACATACCGACATAAAATATCTAGTTGGATCTTGGTAAATTTATGTGTATGATCAACACCTTGGGATGAATTTCATTTGACCAAAAAATTGACTCACATATTAACTCCCACTCTAGCACCATCTCAGAAGCACATGAGAGTGGAAAGGTCAGCTTTCATGTAGAACTAATCTCCTTACAAAATTTGTCCCAAGGTGGTCCAAAAAATTGTCCCTATCTTGTGAAACTGATCTATGAGAATATTGAAAAATAATGCTAAATATTCCATCTGCATAGGGTACCCTATTCATAGAAAATGAACTGGGAAAACATTTTCAAGGATGATAAGGTGTTTAGGTTCATCCACTATGAAATAGGAATGAAATATATTAATCATTACGATGTCAAGAATCAATAATTAGTTGAGTTAAAAAACTAGCCAATATCCTTCATTGGCCATAGGTTCCTCAAGAAAAATATTAGTTTGTGTTTCATCTAAAAGGACTAACTCTTGGAATGGTTTGACTATGGAATTTTATATCGTGATGGTCCCCTATTAGAGGAAACATATATCTCAAACACCACTATGATGATGATGATTCATGGGAATATAATATTGTATATGATCATGTTTCATAGAATTTCAATGATTTCTATGAATAAAATTCGGTCAATAATTCTCTTTGTGAAATCTTAGTGTCGTTCAATAAACCAAATCCCCATGTTTCCATCCCATATCCTTATCTTTACCCATCATTATGATAGTCTTACAAGGATAGAAATGTTTTTTCTAAAAATATGAAGAGAATAAAGATCCTTTTATTGGACCTAATATAGTCTAAAATCTCATGGAATTAACCCCCAAAAATTAATAGAATTTCAACTGACTTATTCAATTCCAGAAGACTCCACAGATGAAGATTATGAATATTCCCTTATCACTGCTGTTAGTTTGGAGGACCTAAATGAATAGTGTTAAATGATGAATTACAAATTTAAAAAACTCGATCATTTATAACTGGTTTTATTGATTAAAAAGGTAAAATATACTTTGGAATTAACCATACATGAGGGAACAACCCTAAAGGTGTGGTCTATGTAACTAAGACCAGGTAGTATGCATTGTTCAAGAATCAGTAGGTGAAACACTCAACGTTGGAATCCTTTAGTCAATCTCCATGGACTATACGATTGTTTAGAAATTTGGATGTACACATCCATTAAATTCTCATCCACGACCATCCAATATCACTCATTCTTAGACTTATAACCAAAAATTTAATTGATCATTTACAAGTGAGGCCACACCACATCATCCAGCTACCCCCCCCCCCCCCCCCATGATTTATATAAAGGAATGACGCTTAGAGAGAAATAATATCCCCATAGTTAAAAATTATTATGTGTTTATAAACATATTTATAATCTTATATTGTCTCTCAATCCTTGATTCACTCAAATTATCATATAGAACTACATATTTCCCTCATCGAGGCTCAAAAGAACCCCCTCTTATTTGAAATTCATTTTCATTTTTAAAAGGTTTTTTAAAATACACAAAATAAAGAGAAGGGGGTTTTTCTTTAACAAAATAATTAAATATTATAAAATAATCTGGACATTAAATAACATCTATAGTGGCACGAATATTTACTAATGTTTTATATGTTAAAATATAGCATTACATTTTTCCTTTCCATCGAAACATTGTATAAACAGTTTATAAAAATATTCCTTCTAAAAACCTTTTAATGAATGTAAAAACAGACATTATATATAATTTATAATAAATTTATGACTATATAATTACAACCATAAATATTTTATAACATTTATATAGAAGAAATTATTTACAAAATAAATCATTAAAACATGTCAATCATTGTTTTCAGGTAAGGTGTCTCTTACCCCGAGTCTGACTCCTCAGGTACGATCTATATCATCCTAAATAATAAATTTATGTTAAATGTTTAGTACTAAAGAAATTTTTTAGGTTTTATTATTAATTTAATTTTATTTATTACTATGTTATATATAATTAAATAATCAACTAATTTATCATTGGATATTTTGATGATATTCAACTCATATGTCCCAAATCAATTTAGTTAAATGAAAATAGAATGAGGGATAAATTTTCAGTCATATATGATATTAAAATAGTTAAATAATCATAAATTTTTAAAAATAATTATATATTTAAAACCAAAAATGTATTATCGTAATTAAAAATAAATTAAGTTATAATTCTATAGATGTTAGGTCATTCGTACACATGAGTAATGTTTTCATTTTCTTAATAGAATGATGAAAAGAATGTAAATAAAATTTTAACTTAATTATATTATGATTATATAATAAATATAATATTCATTATTTAAATACACTTATATATAGTATCAGGGTGATGTGGATATGAAAAATTAATAACATTGCTTTGTGGAGATGGTAATCCAGACCTACAGATAATTGATGTCCTCCTTTTTCATTAGATGGAAGGTAAAAATAATAAAAATATATTACCTTTTAAGAATGAAAAATGTTAAATGGATGTAATTTATATTCGTTTAATACATTATTCCAACCATCCATGAGTTGAAGTGATGGTAAAAGATTTACATCCGTTCACTAGGGGATATTTCTGCATACACAGAAATGATGGTTTAGTTTCCCATTTGAATGATTAAGGAGAGGTATATAGGATATTAAATTAATATAAAAACATTTTATTATATATGATATACTTTTATTATTATATATTCACGGTTTAATATGATTTTATATAGGCCGAATAATAAATTTAGCAAAAAATATAGGTTCAAAACTATACTTATTATTTGGAAAAACACTTTGGGACTATGCTAAAATACCTCATATGTTATTTTTTGACCAAAAAAGGGACTATAAGACATCGGGAGGGATATAAAGAAGGTATTTTATTAGGTATTTTTTAAATCATAATTTTCTTGATGTTAGTTGAGGATAGAGAGGGTGTGACCTTTTATATGTATGGGATAACACCCAATGTGAGTTTTTAAAAAGAATAAAATATATAATTATATTAATGATGAAAAAAATGCCCAAAAATGAACCATTTAGGTATATAATATTAGAAGGGGTTATAATATTCATATCCAATATAATTTATATAACATTATATACAATTTAATACCTTATCATAAAAATTAACCCTCGATAAAACTAATTTATCTTTGTTAGTGGGAAAATATTTTTAATATTTTTAATATTCATTTAGATAAAATGATTAGGTAAAATTATAATATAATAGTAATTATGATAATTACAATTATTTAATCCATATTAAAAAATTAAATAAATATAATTATCATAATATAATAGAATACTATTGACAAAAAAACATGATAAAAAATATGTTTTTAGAAATATGGAATTTGTAGTATAAAAATTTATATATTCCAAATTAATTTATAAAATTAATTACTGAGACTATAACTAGTTTATTAATTATATAATTAATATAATATATTATTTGAAAACATTCTAAAAATTAATCTTTTAAAAATAAAAAAAGTAAAAATATTTTTCAAAAAAATTAATTAATTTTCATTATTCATTGACTTTTGTCTGAAAATTCAGAAAGATTAATATGAATATAATTATTAAATTTTTAATTCAAAAAAAGAACATTTTTTATATTTTAAATCATATAATCTTTAAATAAGTCTTTCAAATTAAACAATATAATTCATACAAACTAATTTTAGTTAGAAATAGACTTCTTCCTTTTGACTAAAAAATACGTAATATTTTTATAAAGAAAGTAATTATATATAATATAATTAATTAACATTAATAAAACATGAAAATAGTTTATCTTTTAAATATTTGGAATATTATATTTCCCCTATTTTATAAGTTGTGTCCTTGAAATGTTTTTTATTTCCTATATAATTGGGGATATTATTTCTTCATATCATTTTCTGATTCTCATGTTTCTTCATTTATCATATCGGTTTTCCACAAAACCTTATCATGGTAAATTACATTATTCCATAATCATTTCTCATAATAGACATGACTCTACATTGGATGTTCCTAAAAATAATGGTTTCCTTCCAATTTAACTAATTTTAGGACCAAAACATGAGGTGAATATGGAATTTATTTTCATAATAATAAAACATGAAACATGTATTGTACCATAGATAATAATTGATGTAAGGATACTCAATTTCAAATAGATCCAACAATATCTGGGATTTAATACTATCCAAATAACTGAATAAATAATTTTCCCCTTTCACCAAAACACCTAAAACATTTCAATTAGAGATAATTTATGAAAAACATGATCATATACCTCAAGATAATGATCATTTCTCTAGTTATTTGAAATTTTTTTATTATTGATCTGAGTAGTCCTCATGTGATGATGAATCATCATCATCTTCTCAAACATTTGTACACAAAAATTTCTTCCCAATGACTTCATTTATTTCACATCATCCCAAGAAATTGTAGTCTGATATAGCTCTCCACAAAATTCCTCAAAAGTTGTCATTTTTATACTGGAATGATAACAATTATTATAATTTTTTTATGAAATGTAATATATTGATCCCAAATTCCTGGATAATATATTAACAATGTTCACATTATACCTTTAAAATATTTAATTCTTCACTATGATTGTCCATTAGATTATAAATTCATGACTGATCTGACATTTAATTTAGTACCAAAATACTTTTCACATTTTTTTCAAAATATAGAGTCAAAAAATGATTACATTCTAATAAAATGAAATTAGTTAAACCATGTAATATAATTATAACATTAAAGTTAATACAGGAAAGATGATGAGATTCCATATTATATCAATGGGATAAAAATTTGTTAATTTATTAAACAGATAAATAGTTTCCCAAATTGCATTATTACCTCAAGATTTCATTTCTAATCCAACATTAAAATACATGGATATTTTCTCCATCTTCCATTATAGAACAATAAATGTCGATTCATCCCCTTTGGTAATTTTAATTAATCATTTATCAATTAACAAGTTGAAAATTACAAAGTGAAAGTATTAATACATTTTCTCATTCCTTCCATTCAGAAATGTTCCCAATGTCCTCTATACATTTTTTTTCATTCTAGGATGAATTGAAAATAGATATATATAACCTCTATAAATTTTTACTTATTCTAAAAGGGGACACCTAAAATAGATATCCTATTTTTCAATTTGAAAACACTATCTTTTTAATTTTTAATTTTATAACAAATAACATTATTAATCAATTGAAACGTTTTCTTTAAAACAATAACTTATTTATTGTATTAATTATTCTTATACAACATTTATTAATATACTATCACATAAAATAAAACAATGGTATTTCATACATTCAATGTTTATAAAAAAACATTTTTCAATCATTGAACAACTGATCATGTTCAAGATATTGCATAGTTAATGTAGAATTATTATGTTGAATCAATGCATCACCTACTGTGTTTTGATTACATATATGGTAATGAATTGTGAAGTTGAAATATTGTTTTGTATAGAGACATATCCTATGACTGAGGTATAACACTTTATATGTTAATGTATACTTTATTATTTTATGATTAGTATATATTTCTCCTTTACTACATATAATGTTTGTATCCGAATTCATAAAAAATTATATTTCCACCTATTTAGTGGCATGTGTAAGGTAATATTTATCCCAATGATTAAATTTATTTTATGTATAAGAAAATACCTAATCATTATATATTAAAAAATAACCATTTCTTATCAACGAAAAAACATTATAGATACCAAAATCACCATTTATGGATGGAATGGAGAAAAAAAGATCATTAAATCATCTTTTTTTATTAAAAGAAACATTCTTCCCCTTCCATTTAAAGAGGAAACAAACTTATTTTGAGTTATCATTGTTAGTGGTTTAGATAACCGTGCATAATTTTCAATAAACTGATTTTAATATCATATTAATTGAAAAAAATGAATCATAGTCACAATTATAGGTCTTGGATTTTCACAAAAAACATTAATTTTAGAGATATCAAAAATAATATCAAATTTATTTAAGTTATATCCATGGAATAAAATCTTCTATAACCAAAATTCACATTTAAAAATTTTTCCTTATACAATCTCTTGATTTAATGTTTGTAGAAACTTCCATAGATAGTTTTCATGATTGCAATAACTATTATAATAATCTATATGATCATCAATAAAGAAAACAACAGACTTATCCAAATATTAATGAAAAACTCTATTCATTGGATCAATGAATAAAAATGAATAATTCTCCAGCCCAAAGGGAATAAAAACTCATATTTACCATATCTATTTATACATGTTTTTAATATAGATTTTATTCTCCTTCACATTCAGTTGGTTATACCAGAACATTATATTATCATATTTAAAATAGTGAGCACACTATAGTTGAAAAAAAAGTAATCAATATGAGGGAAAATATACTTATTGTTTTAAAAAATTGTTATTCAATTATCTATGATGAATAAAATCCTCATGGAACCATATTTAAAAAAAAATAGGAGTATGCCATGATGAAGTGATGGGAAAAACGAAAGCATCATCAAGATACCACTATAACGTTTTCTAAATTATAGAGGTTATTCTATAGATATTTTATAAGGTTGTATTAAAATTTATTTAAAATTAGGCACTATTTGAACAAAAAACTCTTCTTATTGATTCTGTTTAATACTAGGAAACTCATCAAGAAATACTTCGAGTTATTATTTTACTACAACGAAATCATTAATCTAAAATGTTCCTCTATTTTTAATTGCATATGCCTGGTAATATTAATTTTTATATCTTAAGGGATTCTCATATTCTTGATATTTTATCAATGACATGAACTTATTCATATAAATAAATGGAAAATCATTTCATAAAATTAAATATAACATCATATTGTGTGGTAAAATATTTATTTTATGAGTAAATTTCTCTAAAATGAAAGCATATTTAGTCCCAGAATCAAAATATACATTAGAATAATTATAAAAAAGACTTATGTAACTATTAAAACTAATTACATGCCCAAATAGTTTTTTAAAAAATTATTTCATCGTAACCTTATTTTTATGGTTTTGTTGTTTATGCTCATTCAATCACTTCATTGAACATGCTTATGTATAATGAAACATCTCATTAAATATAAAACACCTTACTACCTAATAATCATAATTTGTTATACCACTACCAAGTGTGTTTTCATTTCAATAAAAATATTTATTCCCAAAGACAAGAATTTGAATGCAGTTATAGGATTTTATAATTCCTTCCCTTGGATAATATTTATAACTATTATCACAAATTGAAAGCCTGATTTTCATACCTTCAAATATATTTGGTGATTTGTTAACATTTTCCTACATCTGGGTCAATTTTTATCCTGGTTTTCAAGGAATACATGTTCATCAGCATAATTAATTTTTACATTTTTTATCACAGTGAACACATTTCATATGACAATTAAATTCTAATGAGCTAAATCACTAAGGTATCTTGGATTTAGTCTTGAGTAAATCCTAATAAAATTAACATCATGATTGTAAATACAATTTTGGGAGTAAAATAAAAAACTAGCGAGGCTTTCATAATGTATAGCCACTAAATAGTTACCTTTCTGACTCATCTGAAAGAATTATTTTCCCATCCAAGGGAAAAAACATAGAAAATTTATTATCAAAAAAATTATTCTAAAATGTATATCATTACATGTAATTGATATCTACTCTTTCTATAGTTTTATTAACCATTGAACAAAATTGATTAGGTTCACTTTAAAAATAGTAAATTAAATGATTTAACTTTTTATGATCATAACAACCTTAGAATTTTGATACCTGTTTTTTAGATATAATCCATATGTCATCGATCACTATGTTAAAAGATCTACTAAATAATAAAGGATATTATCTCATAAAATTCTCTAACATAAACATGTTCTTCCATTATAAATCCATTAACATTGTTTCATTGATACCACCACTAATTATATTTTGTTTCAAATAGATCATTCACAACTAAAAAACTATTGAGTTCATATTTTAACCATTACAAGACGATGATTTTGAAGGATATTTTCTTCTTTACCCCTTCCTATATTATCATCACAATTTCATATATCAAATACCATTATAAAATTACATAGTTTTGATGATGCAACATGGTAATGATAAAGTGATATACCATTTTATCTTTATTTTATAATATCTTAATAGTATTTATATTAGTTATCATATCCTATAAAATTATCTAAAAATATCCTTTGATATAAAATATTAGGATCCAATATTAAAAATCCATACATTGGATTATTTATAGAAAAACTGTTTCCATGCATTCATGGAGATCTTTTAGGTTTATAAAATAAGGACATCACTCTAAATAATATATATTACATTAGAAGGTGGACACTACAACTTAGTATCCATTTTTTACATAATAAAAACATTTAAATTTAAAAAAATGGTACCCTATCAAAAAAAATATTTAAAATTTTAATTCGGTCCCCATCCTTATCCTTAACCCCCCCCCCCTAAAAACCAATAAAAAAAAGATTAAATGTGAGATGAGCATGAAAGGGTAAATACGTAACATATAAAAAAAATTAAATAAAATCATTAGTCCATGATTAAACATAAAATATTTCCTTTTTAAAAATATTAATTTTTGAAATGAATATTTTATAACCTAGAAAATAAATTTATGTATAAAAACGTTTTCATAAAAAAATTATAAATAAATATTAAAGGAATAAAACCAAAATCAATTAACTATCTTTGAAATGATCAAAATAAAATTAAAAGTTATATATTTCACCCATAAGAAGTATCATAAACATCCCATTAAATTTATTCTAATTAGATTATCCTTTGAAATAATAAGATTTAAATGAAAACTGAGAGAATGAATAGATAAATAATTCTAGTAACTTGAGGAAACATATTCATATCACTGTAAAAATAATAATACCTAGTAAATTCCAATAATATCGTATGAGAAACATAACTAGTTAATTATTTCTATTTACCTAATGAATTTAAGTGATATCTAAGGCTCCAAAATCATCATTATCTACCTCATGGTCACCAACCGTGAATATATATATATCAGGATCACCTATCATTATATAAAATTTTCTAGAACCATAACATAATCAAAATACATGAAAACATTAATTTCCATTATCAAATATATAAATATATTATTTTCACTCAAAATTATTCATTTCTGTACATTGAAATATACAACCCATTTAAAACCCTTTTTCCAAAAATCCAAAATACAGAGGAGGTTCTTTTTGAAGAAAAAATGAATGATTGAACATTCACCCAAATATTAAATATTTATTATATATTTTATAAAAAAGTTATGTCCATAAAAAATGAATCTGTAATATTATTTTAAGAATATGGACATGGAAGAAAAATATAGGAAAAATGAATCTTTAAAAATTATTAAACGAAGTAATCATGGTTGAGTTTATCTTAACGTGAGTCTTACTCATTACCTATATAAATTATCTTCCTCAATAATTAAATAATGTATATTATTTAATTTCTTTAAAATATTTTAAAAAGATATTTTTACTTTAATTTTTTTTACCATTTTATATAAATATATATAATAATTTAAGTAAATATCGGATGTTTTGATGTTATTCGAATCATATGTCCAAAATCACATAAGTTTGTTGATTGTGGTCATATAGTTCATTACTAAATCATAGAAGAAATATTTGTCATAAAAATATTATCATTTTTATACATTATGTTTTTTTAAATCAGACAATGAAATATGGTTATGTAAAATTAATTATCTTGCAATCAAATAGAGGGAATGTCTTACATATCCATGTGTATTATTTTATTTTTCTAAATTCTGTGAGGAAAATAATGAAAATATAATTTTATAGTTCTATAATTATTATTATAATTGAAATATAATATTATATATTTTTACTCACTTATATAAAGTATCCATGTTATGTGGTCATGAAAAATAAATCACATCACTTCTTAGAAGAGGTAATCCACACATACACCTTAAGACAACACTGCTCATTATTTTACAATTAAAAATTATTCATTACATAAAATCCTCTTCATACAACATAGAAGATAGATAGTTCTAGTGTCTTTGGGGATTAGTATCATTACAAAATAACTTAAAACATGAAATACATCATCTTTATTGAAAACATCTTTTACATGACCTCTACATTCCCTAATACATAGTATTGCATGGGATAACCTGAGGACATGCACAAGAAAAGGCTGAGATATAAAGCTCATTAAGGGAGTAAAAAAAGGAATAACATGACTATTACAATACATTTTTGGAAATAGTAATATTAATTTACCACATGAGAAACATGAACATAATGGAACGATAAATAATGATAATCATAACATGAAAATGTGGCAACAACACTTAAAAAGGAATTAGCATGAGCCAAATCTCATTGCAAATTGACCATGAGTAAACCACCATTGCACATGAAGCATGATTAAACACTCATTTCACATTATTTATAACGATTCAACACTCATTTCACATGACATATCATGATAGTATACTTTACCCAAAGCATTGGAGAGCTATCTAGGAACACATTTCATAAACATTTCATTTCGTGCATAAGTGTGCCAATGGATAATATAACATGAAATAAATAAAAATAATATGTTATTACACAATTTAAAAATGTGTAATATACACATGAATGTACCATTAAATATGTATATGTTCATAAAATTTAATTCCCTTAATAGAGACATTGGTATGGTATTCACTACACAATGATTTTGGCTTGGAAAACCACAGTGTACTTTTGGCAGCATAACTGTGTGATAGAAAAATTAGTGCAAAATGATGATAAGAGATAAAGGTGTGTCTCATAATATTTACATGAAATGTAATGTAAGGGGTTCATATAGAAACATTTCCCAACATATGTAAAGGAATTTAGAATCATAATATAAAGGAATTTCTTGATTATGAATGAGAAGAGAGAAATTCTTTACGGAATATCTACATGGTAACAGGTGTAAATGGGAGGAATTAAATGAGAGTGAATAGGGTATACCATAATTTGAACATAAATATAGAGGTATGGGGGAGTTTTGAAATCATATTCCCATGTT
The DNA here is from genome assembly GCA_963277665.1 of Viscum album. Taxonomy (NCBI): domain Eukaryota; kingdom Viridiplantae; phylum Streptophyta; class Magnoliopsida; order Santalales; family Viscaceae; genus Viscum; species Viscum album. The sequence continues at coordinate 37,280,924 of OY728131.1, forward strand.
TTTAATTGAAATTAAAAGTGTATAACACCATAATGAAATTAAGACAAAAATGAGAAAATATGAAATCCCATACTTGGAAGTTTGATCCCAAATGGCATGAGAGAAGATTGAGAGAGGCATAATGGGATCATGGGGAACCATGGGAGGATTATATAGAGAATATTTCAGTGGATGAATGAAATCCAAATTCTTTTAGTGAAGAGGAGGTGGGATCTTTGGTGGGATTATATATCGAAGGAGAGGTAACTATTTATTATTTAGGTTTGGGTCACCACATATTAAACTAATCAATACCAAAAACCATCCCACGGTTTTGACCCATGATTTTATCCAAAGGGTAGTGGAAAAACTTATTTTATAAGGCCAATATCCTAACTTATTAGAATAATTTTGTGCATTATGTAGAGGTTAGTCACACTCTCAAGAAAAAACAATTTAAAAAGACAAACTGTTTTATAAGTCTTGAAGGGTCCACTAAAGCATTGTAAAATAAATCAGAAAAATAAAAAATCACATTATTTTATTGGTAAAACATATATTTTCCTAACATATCATTTATAGTATTTTATTACATCACTATTGGGTCATTATAAAGTCATAAAACACATTATATCTTTAAACAGTATTTTATTTTTACGCAAAAAATCGAATGTCTCAAAAAATTATGAAAATTTAACCATTGGATAGTCTTGACATCCTCATTCCAAAAATAATATAAATTTTATCTAAATAATTTTCTAAATATTTGAATTTTTACTTTTAAAATAAAAACTAACAATTAACAAAAAATCATGGATTTTGATAGAAAACAACTTTCAATCCTTAATAAAAATTACAATTGAATTCATAAAATTATATAATAATTCATATTTAATAAAAAATAATAATAATTACAATATTTAATGAAAATATTATTTAATTCAAAAATACATTAATTCATCAAAATAGATTTCATTGTGGAATATTAAGTGAAAATTCCATTTGCGCTAAAAAAACTATTTACAAAGTTACATTAATAAAATGAATTTATATTTATTTATTATATAAAAAAATAATATACATAATCATAGTTATAGATTTTTTTTACATAACCCCTTATAACTCCTGCATACAATAAAATGGTATTGTGTGCAATGGTGACAAACTCTTGGGGTGGCTCGGACTGCGTTGCTCGGGTGGTAATCTCTAACAACTTCCACTTCTCTCGTAGGTAGTTTCGTTCATGCTTAACATGCTAAAGCTCGGCTTGGGATTTTTCAAGAGAGAACCCCAATAATGCCACATCCTTTTTGATCACCGTCAAATGGGCTTCGTATGAGGGACATCTACTGTATGAGGCCATCACTTCCTTAGTTGGAGTAAAATAGATTTATTAAATCCCTATATTTATACTAATCATGTTATCACTATTCAATGACTATATTAGAAATTGTCAAAATACATAAAGTTATTTTAAAATCCAAATAACAAAAAACCAAATAAGTTCACATTTTACATAATATGATATTTTAATAGATCAAGAGGAGTTTTCATTAATGAAATTTAGGGTCGTTACCATCTACCCCCCATAAGTAATTTCTCCCTCGAAATTTTCTTTTCCCATAGTAAAACAAATGTGGGTAACTCAGCATGATCATTTCATTTGATTCCCATGTCACATCTTCAAACATTTGGTTTCACCACAACACCTTAACACGGGTCATTGTCTTATTTTTTATAACTTTTTCCCTATGATCTATTATCTTCACGGGTTTCTCCTCGGAAGAAAGATCATCTTCCAACTATACCACCTCTAGAGAGATTACATGTGAATGGTATGGTATCTACTTACATAAGAGGGATACATTAAAGCCATCATATATTTTGGCCATGGTAGGTGGAACTGTTATTTGATAGGCCACAACCCCGACATGATCAAGAATCTTGATGATGGTGATGTACCAAGGACATAACATTCTTTTCTTTCCAAACCACATGACCTTCTTCCATGGGGATATGCGTAGAAACCCCATGTATCCCACTTTGAACTCAAGGTCTCAACAACATATATCCACATAATTCTTCTGTCAACTTTGGGATGACTTGATATGCAATTGAATGGTTTTCACCTTCTCTACCATTTCATTAACCATTTCTTGTCCTAGCAGATTACTCCCACTGACTTCATCCCAACACGCCAGTGTTATGCACCTTTTCTTATAAAAGTATTCATAAGGTGCCATTTGGATTCTTGAGAAGAAACTATTATTATAGTATTATTCAACCAGAGGAATATTTTGATCCCATCCTCCTTTAAAGTCTATTGAGAATGTTCTCAATATGTCCTCAAGTGTTTGGATAATCGTCTTAGATTAGCCATCATTTTTAGGATGATATGTTGTACTAACATTTAACTCAATATTCAGAGCATGTTGAAGACAAATCCAAAACATATAGGAAATTATTTGATCTCGATCGGATACAGTAGATAGTGGTTCTCCACTCATCCTTACAACTTCCTTAATTTATATTTGTGACAGTTGATCCAATGATAAATCCTCTCAAATTGAAATGTAGTGTGCATACTTTGTGAGACAATCCACAACAACCCATATTTCATTGTTTCCTTTGGATGTCTTCAGAAGTTCAGAAAAAAAAAATTTCTGGTAATGTTTTCCCAATTCCGTGGTGGTATGGGTACTGGATTCATCAGCCCCTAGGTCTTTTGCCTCTCATCATTAAATTGGTGACATACCAGGAAATTTGATGAAAATTCAGTGATCTCCTTCTTCATATTATCCCACCAATAATGATCTCATAGATCTTGATACATCATTGTGATTCCTGGGTGAATAATAAAATTTGAACAATGTGCATCATCAAAAATTTCATTCTACAACTCTGAACATGATGAAACATATAGTGTTTTCCCAAATCTCAGAATTCCGTCTTTATTAACATTGAACTCTGAGGATATTCCAATTTTGATAGCATCATCATTCTTTTGAATTCTCACATCATCCCTTGGATTATCCATTGACCTTTCCAAAATAGATTGTTGAGCAATCATTTTTGAAAGGATTGATGATGTTACTTTATTTATGATTCCCATGTTCATCTTCATCAAATCTAAGTTGATTAGATCCTTCTCAATTCTCATCAGTGATAGAATCTGTGGGTCCTCTCTACTTAGAGCATCCACCACATTTTTCACATTCCCAGGTTGGTAATGGATTGAGATGTCATAGTATTTAATCATATATAACCATCATTGTTGGTGCATGTTCAACTCTTTATGTGTGAATATATATTTGAGGATTTTGGGGTCTGTATATATTTCACATTTCTCCCGAACGAGATAATGCCTCCAATATTTTAAATCAATGATCACTATAGCCCACTCCAAATCATGTGTTGGATAATTATTCTCATTAACCATCAATTTCCTTGAATCATAGGCAATTACTTTTTCATTTTTCATCAACACAAATCACAAGACCTTCTATTAAGAATCACTAAATACCACAAAATGTTCTCCACATGTGGGTAAATTTAGAAGGGACGCAGGGATAAACCTCCTTTTCTACTCTTTTAATCATTCATTGCATTAATCACTACAAGAAAACTTTAGTCACTTCCGAGTTATCTTGGTAAGAGGGTTGGACAATAGTGAATTTTTTTTCACAAATCTTCGATAATATCCAACTAACCCCAACATTCTACGGATATCCATTTCTGATGTTGGGCTCATCCATCATTCTATTTCAGCTATCTTGGAGGGATCCATAGATATCCCATTTCTTATGATGATATGTCCCAAGAATGAGACCTCCTTTAACCAGAACTCACACTTTATGTACTATGCATTGAGCTTCTCCATCCTAAATGTCTCTAGTATTGTTCTTATATTCTCCTTCGGATCCTCCTTGGTTTTGGAGTATATTCTAATATCGTCTATAAATACTACAATAAATATGTTGAGGCAATCTCTAAATACACTATTCATCATGTACATGAAGATTTTAGAAGAATTTTTGTGTCTGAAAGGCATTACTGTGAATTCATAGTGTTCGTATCTTGTACGAAATGTAGTCATTGGGATATCTTCCTTATTCACCCTTACATGATAATATCCCGACCGAAAATCCTACCTGGAGTAGTATTGTGTCCCATAAAGCTGATCGAATAAGTCATCAATTCGTCTGATAGGATACTTGTTCTTTATCGTGATTTTTTTAAGCTCATGATAATCGATGCAATGGTGCATTGACCCATAATTCTTATTGACGAACAGCACTGTTGCACCCCATGGTGATGCACTTTGGAATATAAATCCTTATCTAGATTCTTCAATAATTGTTTCTTCAGCTCCTCAATCTCTACAAAAACCATTATATACGGACTCTTGGATATTGGAAATTCCCCAGGTAGAAGATCAATTGAGAATTAAACATCTATTCTAGGAGGAAGACCATGAAATTCTTCAGGAAACACTTTAGTGAAATCCCTCACAATAGGAATGTTTTCAAGGATTCTTGCTTCATTGGACTCAATCATCTGAGCCTGATATACATGCTCATAGGGAAGTAATATCCATTCTTGAGATGATGGAGCTAAAGAAGATTCATCTTCCACCTTGCACTGGTATAGAATTGATGGTCGATTCTAAATATGGAGAGTGATTTCCCTCTCATGAAAATTTATGTTGGCTCTATATACAGAAATCTAATCCATGATGATAATTGCATAAAATCCCCTCAGTGGGAGTACGAAAAGGTTCTCCAGGATGTTCAGTCCACAGATTATGACATGGGAAGAGTTATATTCATGGGATGCAATGATTTCCCCATTTTTTGTACTCACGGACATCTTTACCTCCATGATTTGTGATGTTGTTGGGATTATTATACTAAACATTCGGAATATAAAATAATGCATAGAACCTGAATCAAATAGTACATTCTCAATTATTGAATGAATAACTAGCATAATTGTCACACCTTTGTTTTCGGGGTTTACTTTGGTAGTAGTGATGGAAAATATCACCCATGCTGACTTGGAGGTTGTTCGTTGCCTAAAAAAACCCTTGTCTTAGGGAACTATTTAGCATGATTCCCTGGTTCTTTGAAGTGGTAGTAATGGAAAATGCGTCGAGGTTCAAATGGAGCATTAAACTATTCCATTCTAGTCGCCGGTTTTTCTTGTCGATAGTTTATGGCCAGGTTCCCTTGTCTTCCACACCTAAAGCATTTATTCGTCCCCATCATAGAATTTCCAGGGTTCTTTCTTCCACACCATTGGAAAGTGGGGTGATGGATCTTCTTCGCACCATTGGATTTATCCATCGGACGGCCAGTATTGAATTACATCTTACATTTCCTATACCCTTGATACCCCTGAGATATTCCGATCTCCATTCGACATTGAGGGCACATCAGGAAATTTCATCATAGCTGACAATGTCACGAATCAGTAGGGCATACCACATGATAGGTTTCAGCCTGCCACATAAGTGGTCAAACATGCATTCTGAGGCAACTAAAAGTTGGAAGTATATCATGTAGGCCTTTTTAATTTTTCCTCGTACGCTCCGAATGAATCGTCTTATTTTTTCATGAGGGCAAGGAAGTCCCTTTCTATACTAAGTCGGAGGGTGCACGGAAAATAATTAATTTAAATCATCTTCTGAAAATCCTTCTATTCCAATGACTCAATCATCTCCTCATGCTTCATATTTTTGATCAACATCCACCATTGATCAGCTTCACCCTCCATACAATAATGCAATATATGAACCTTCTCTTGTTCATAACATTGAAAGACAAAGAATATCTTTTCAATGGAGTTGATCCACTATTCTATGATTGAGGGATCAGATTATCCATTAAAAGTAAGAGGAAATTGTCTCAGAAAACTCTCAATATTGACTTTTTCTTTCTTAGGGGGTGTTGAATGTTCCTCTTAACCCATGTTTCTATTCAAATATTGAGTTAAATGATATATAATCATGAAAATGTTCATGATTCCCGCTCCCATTGGATTGGGAATCTTGTTTTCACAGTCATCACATTGATCTTAATATTGATTGTTAGACCGAGTCCTCATATTGCCGACTATTTCCTAGAATAAAAGGAATCTTTGGGGTAACACATAAACTGTTATCCAAATATAAAAATAGATGCCTTATAAATAACATTTATGTCCATAACTTATGAATCCTTAGGATTCAATCTTTTTTATTCATGATCAAATTTCTAAAATAAATTCATAAGGTTTTTTTAATTCCCTTAATAAGGGTTTATACGATGCATATGAATTTACCAAATCATATCCCCCAGGAGTGTCATAACCAAGAGTGCAGAAATTCCCATTATCATGTACCAGGATACCCTAGGTCAATCTCGTAACTCCTTGTCGGGGTTTCCACCCCTAGGTACATCTATGCCAAACCCGCCTCTACCTGCTCATATCCAGAAAGAGATGTATTTTTTTGAAAAACCACTTACTCAATACTAACCAAAACATAGGGATGTTTTTATTATAATTTTTATTTTCTCTAAGTCTTTACTATGGTTTTCTAATCCTAATCACAAAAATAACTAAACCTATCCTTTGATACCAACAATGATAATCTTACTCTTTATTTCACACATAAACATGATTTACGACATAACATCACATGATACAACAAAGTAGATCGAGATGAATAGTGTATTGGTGGATTAAGATCATTAAAAAACAACATAAAACATGAAATACAACATCTTTATAGAAATCATCCTTTACATGTGCACTACATTCCGTCGTACATATCATTGTATGGGATAATCTGAGGACATGCATATGAAAAGGGGTAGCTATAAATCCTCATAAGGGAGTAAAAAAGGAATAACATGAAGATTACAAAAAATTTTAGGCAATAGGTATATCTAGAGAGAACAAGAGAAACATGAACATAAATGAATGATGAAGCATGGTAATCATAACCTGGAAATATGGAAACAACACTTAACATGGAATTAGTATGAGCCAAATCTCATTGCACATGGAATATGAGTAAACCCTCGTTGCAAATGAATCATGAGTAAACACTCATTTCACTTGAATTATCCTGATTAAAAACTCATTGAAAATAATGTATCATGATATTATACTTTACCTAATGCATTGTAGCGCTATCACGGCACACCCTTTTTAATCATATAATATGGAATCATTAAAATTCTAACATATTACATTTTTATGTAATGTGGAATATAAAAATTAAATTAACCTTAACTATGTATTTGTTTATAAAATTGAATACCCTTTATGGAGACATGGGTATGGTATTCACTACACTATGATCTTGGCTTGGAAAATTGCGGTGTAATTTTGGCAGCATAATGAGGTGACATAAAAATTAGTAAAAAAAGATGATGAGAGGGAAAGGGGTGTCTAATCATAATTACAAGAAATGGACATTAAGGGGTTCATATAGAAACATTTCCCAACATAATTAATAGAATTTATACTAATAATTCAAAATCATTTCCTGAATATAAATGAGAAGAGAGAAATTTCATACGGAATTTTGGCTTGGTTAGAGGTGTACATTGAATAAATTAAATGAGAGTAATGGGGGTATTCCATATTAAAAACATATTTAGGTATGCGTGGGGGAGGTGTGAAATCATACCCCAATATTTGTGATTGAAATTAAATGGGTATAACAAAATAATGAAATTGAGACAAAAAATAGAAAATATGAAATCCCTAACATGGAAGTGTGATCACAATGGCTTTGTTGATGCTTGAGAGAGGCATATTGGGAGCTTGGGGCACCCTATGAGGATTGTATAGAGTGGAGGGAAGAGGTTAGACGAACTCCAAAGGCTTTGAGTAAAGAGGATGTGAGAGCTTGTGTGGGTTTATATTGGATAGGAGAGGGAAATCATTATTATTTAGGTTTGGGTCACCACACATTAAAATATTCAAAACCACACATTAGCATATGGTTTTTCCCATGGGTTTTTTCCATGGGGAGTGGAAAAAATATTTTATAAGCATAATGGTCTAGATTTTTCAAATAATATGGTGGATTATGTGGATGTGAGTCACACTCTCAAGGAAAACAATTTAAAAAGATAGAATGATTTATATGTCTTCAAGGGTCCAATAAATCATTGTAAAAATAAATCAATCAAATATAAAATCACATTATTTTATGGTTAAAACAAATATTGGCCGAAAATATAATTTATATTATTTTATTATATCACTATTGGGTCATTATGATTTCATAAAACAAATTTTATATTTAAACTGTATTTAATTTTTACCCAAATATTCGACTATCTCAGAAAATTATGAAAAATTCACCAGTGTATAATTTCAACATACTAATTCCAAAAATAATAATCACTTTATCTAATTTTTTTAAATACGTGAATTTTTTTATTTTAAAATACAAACCAATATTTAACGAAAAATCTTGGGTTTTGACAAAATTAGCTTTCAGACATTAGTAGAAATTTCAATTTCATTAATAAAATTATATGACAATTTATATTTTAAATAATGATAATAATAATATTTTATTAAAATAATATTTAATTTAAAAATCCTTTAATTCATCCAAATAGTTATCTTAGTTGAATATTAACTAAAAATACTATTTTTCACATAAAATAACTATTTACAAAGTAATGTTGATAAAATGAATTTATATTATTTAATATATAAAAAAATAATTAACATAATCATAGTACTAGGGTCTTGTTTCATAACCCTTTATAACACATGCATATGACTATAGGTTAAGGTGTGTGATCGTGACAGACTCTTGGGGTTCCTCAGGCAATATTGCTCGGTTGGTAATCTCTATCAACTTCCACTGCACTCGTAGGCGGTTCCATTTGAACATAACATTTGGATGCTCAGCATGGGCTTGGTCAGGAGAGAAGACCAATGACGCCTCCTACTTTATGAGCTCAGAAAAATGGGCTTCGTAAAGGGCAAGTCTACTAGATGAGGTCATCACTTCCTTTGTCTGGATAAATTAGATTTGTTAAATCCCTATATTTTTACTAATCATGTGATCACTGTTCAACGACTATATTAGAAATGGTCACAATTCTTAATGATATCTTAAAATCCAAAAAACCAAAATCCAAAGAAGTTTACATTTTATAAAATGATACATTTATTTAGATTAAGAGGAATTTTCATTAATGAAATTTTGGGTCGTTACATGCCTAAACATCATTATAACATTTAAATTGATATAATGGTGAGATATGTGAAGATATATTATCTTTATAAAATTAAAAATATATAATAAATATCAAATATTAACATTAATTAAATTAATATAATATTCTATGAGATATGATGATTGTAAACAGATTATATCAGTCTGTGAGGAGGTAGTTCAACAAACACATGAATGATGGTTTTGTTTCCAATTTAATAGAATATGGATAAAGAAATTGGGTATTACATTAAAATAATAATATATTACTATATTTAAGACACATTGACTATTATTTAATCTTATTTTTGATGATTTTATGGAGTTAGAGGAGGGAATAAAATTAACACTCTTAAGAACTATGCCACTTTTTATGAAAACCTATTTAGGTTTATACCTAATAGTTCCTAGTTCTATTTTATAATTAAAATGGACCTATATAATATTGGGAGAGATGTAAAAACTAGAATTTAGAAGGTATTTTCTGTACACAAATACTCTTTATGAGTGTAAATCAGAGGAGACAGTGTCTTTTTTAACATGTTAGGGGGAGGAGACACTTGAATTTTTATTAAAGAATAAAATATATTATTTTTTAATTTAAAAAAATCATTAAAAATGTAAATATTATAAAATTATATGACATATGAACAATATATTTCCATCCAATTGTGAATGGACTAGTTTATAGTTCATTTTTACCATTATCACTAAAGTTTAACCCCCGATAAACACGTTTTTAAGTTATCTATTGCAATAGCATTTTACTGATTATACTATTCATTATGACATAAAAATATGACATTATTTAAAAATATTAATTATGAAAATTAAAATTTTAAATATAATTTATAAATATTAATTTTATAAAATTTCATAATTTAATATAAATTGAAACTAGAAAAATGAGATTAACAAACTGCTTCTCAAATAAATAAATTTTTCATTATAAAAATGTTTGTATAAAAATTTCAACAATAATTTTCATTAAAATACCATAATTTTATTATTATTATTATTATAATAATAATTGAACAAATTTTTATTTGAAACCATTTTAAATTGATGAGAATATTTTTAAATTTAATAAATTTAATGAGAGTTCTCCGCAAAAGAGTATTTTTCATTATTCATTGAAAAATTTATATTTTCATAAAATTCTCAAAAATTCATCCTAATATAATTTTTACATTATTAAATAAAAAATTTAAATCATTTTTTCATGTTTACACCTGAAAATTTGAAAATAAAACTTTTAAATAAAACCATATAATTCATGAAATACCAATTTGGTTAGAAATAAAGTTTTCATCATTTTTACATAAAAAATAAGTATTTTTATTAAAATTAATCTAATAATAAAGAATTTAATTAATGGATATTAATATGATATTAAAATGATTTATCATCACATTAACAATGTCGATACAGTGCTCGCCAGTTGAAAATAAATCTCTTAATGTGTTATTTTGGTGTTACCTCTAAGCAATTACTTGGTTTGTATCACACAATCACACTATTATTTATTGTATTTTATTTATTTAATAATGTAGGAATTTTTTTCGATATTTTGTTTTATTTACTGATGATAAATTTTGAGTTTTGTAGGTGTCATGTTGTTTTTAACTTTACGTACTATTTGATTATACAGTTTGAAGGGAAAACATGTGGTTTGTTAATGATGAGGATATTTTACGTTTAGTTTCTCCCTGTTCTGTTTTAATTTAATAGTTTATCTTAAAAAATTCAACTATATAGAGAAAATATGAGGCTCTTCGGTGTTTTATGGGATATAGTGAATGACTTGAGCATGGTTAGGAGAAACCATACAGAAAGCATTCAAGGGATTCAATAATTTTTTATATATCCATATTTTACATTTTGGCACATCGTTTCTTAGACTGTGTATCCATCACACATGGGTTTACCCCTCTTCTAGTAGGTTGTTCAAGTTTAGTGCATGGTTAGGTAGACTAATCATCCAAACTATGCGACTTGACCATATTTCATAAAAATTATAACTTCTAATTCTAACAATCATAGGATTTAATCCCAAAACAATTCTCTCTTATCACTAAATTTTTATACAGGTTTTTGTATTCTTTGGTGGTTTCCTTCTCTCCTACCCCTTGGATCCTGGGTTATTCTCCATCAATTTTGGGTAGATTCATCCTTTGGTATGTTTTCTTCTCCATCTTTTTCCCTCTTATTCATGATTCTAATTTCTTATGGGATTAGATCCTTATTTGTCTAACCCTAGGGTGAGGGTTGTATTATGTGGGTTAATTTATTTGATTCTAGGGAATTCAGATCATCTCTCAGGATTATATAATCATTCTTATATAGTTTTCCTATGTTCACACATTTTTGCCATATGAATATTTGTCGATTTTCTATCTGAAACATTCTATTTAATGCTTGAGTATTTTCAATTAATTTTAAAATGTGATTCTCGCATTTGTGATGTGTTTTTTATGTGTTGTAGTATTTTTATGTGTTTAGTTGGGTGAAAATTTGGTTTCAAATTATTTTGTTAATTATTTCTATATTTATATTAATATGATGTGATTGATTAAATGAAAATTGGTTTCCTTCAAATGAAATTGGGTTCTTTGGGTTTTCTTGGCCTAGGAATGGTTTTAGTAATGTGGTTTTCATTATGAATTTAGAATTTTACATTATTACAAGACCTATTTTAATTTATTTCTCTCGTGTTGTTTTTTGTTGGTAGCAATGTATGTGGTGACTTTTAATTATATTCATTGTGTATTTTTTGGGGTATCCATCAATATTACATTGGATGTGGGAATATCTATATGTGAATATTATGCATATATGGATATAAAGAAAAATGATAATGGAATTATATATTGATGCTAACAATAATACAAATATTTAAAAACACTTTTCCTCTTAGCCTATTATATTTCATAGTCATCCTCTTTGCAAATGTTTCTTCTAAAACCCCGATGGTTTCTAAATTGTTCATTTCTTTTCAAATTACATTATAAGATATTTCTAATTTTTTTATAAATCATATCCCATATGGAATCTGGTGAGGTGGATATGTAAATTTGTTTTTAAAATTCCTATTTGTCACCTCTGAATTAGGATTAATGCTTTTATATCATCTTTTGAAATTGTTTTAGAAATTGATTTGGATTAAAAACAAAAAAGGTTTGGTTGGTACTATATGATGCTTTGGGAAATTTGTTATAAAAAAGTGATGTTTAGGCCAGGTTGATACCTAGGAATGGTTTGGAATGGTATGAACACCCTTGTAATCATCCCTACAAGGAGATGAAAATTTCATAATTGGTGTCAGATTTTGGGAAGGGAATGCATGATAGAATCTTTAGTTATTGGTTAATTCCACACATGTGTTATCCAATATAATATTATTACGGTATTCTTGGACGGAATCTAGAAGGTTGAGTAATGGTTTATTTATATATTCAATTACAAGGATTAATACACCATCAAATTGTGGAGAGGATGGAGAGGATTTTTCACTACTATGGCTAGTTTAGAGAAACTATTTTATCATTCACTATGGATCTGCCTATATTCTAGCAGATGAGTCCAAACCATGTATGTCCAAGGATTGCATTGAGATATTTTTATGAAATTATAATGATTACTATCTATATGTTCCTTCTTTTCCATATAAAATATTCCTTACATGTTTGTATTCATTTTGTTATTACGTTGGAATCGGTTATTTTATTTATGGTCTGCATTGTGATTATATCACTGGGATTTTAATTTGGAAATTGATTTCAAATTGGGTTTTAAAATAAAAATAATAAATTATTTTATTTTATTAAAATATAAAAACCCTATTTTCATTAAATATATTTTATTCTATCATTTTTATAGTATTTTATGAAAGAAAATGTATGGATTCTTTAGGGAATACATACTGATCTATTTTTCTCACACACCATACATGTTACACCCATCATCGATTGAAACAACAAATTTTGAAGGATCCATTTAAACTAAGTTTTCTTATTGAGATCGATGATTTTTTTGAATTATGGTTACTAAAAGGTCATGGGGAGATCATTTCCATTTTGCTTTTGTATTCAGTTTAGTTTTGTTTTAGTTTGCTTATAGTTTCGCTTTATCCAGTTGTTGTTGTATCTGGTTTAATTATTTATTTTTCATTTATTGTTTGTTTATTATTATGAAATATATTTAATTAATTTTTTTTCATATTTGGGTTATATCATTCCAACCTGGGTTATCATGGATTCTTGACACTAGTTTCATCTTTAGAGGACCGGGACACCTCATGAACCTTGATGTGTACTCGATCAGCTTCCAGGTCAGATAACAATCTGGCTTGTTTCAAGAATTAAAGGTATTGTAGTATCCCATTTTTATTTTCGGGTATCAGGTAATATATATATTGGGCCATTAAGCCTCAATAAGTATGTGTTAGATGAGAATCATGAACTCTTTCTAATTATAATATATGAGTTACCTTGGATAGTCATATACGTGAATCTTTTATTATTTTTTTTGGGATTAACTTGTCAAATTTCGTTTGGATTGTGTGTTTTAGTGAATTAGAGTGTAAGTGAAGCATTATTTTACAGTGATATTGAATGGATTGGCAACCCATGCATATCTTTATTATGTAGTTTAGGATACATCATGTTGTTTTCTCTTAGTCAAGGCATGATATGATAAACAATCTGGTTTGGTTATTCATTGTCCCAAGTTCCCTGTTTATAGATATTACAATGCGAGTTTTGTTGTGGTGTAGTTTTTGTTTGTGTGGTTAGAATTTGGAATGAAAATTTTCATTTAGGAAAAAGGGTTTTCAAAAGTAAAATTATATTTTGGTGTGGTTTTGTTTCAAGGGTGGGATTTTGTGTTTGATGTTTAATTTTAATATGAGGGGGGTATTTGAAAAGTTTGCTTGGATTTAAAAATTAATTTTAATTTAAAATGATATTGGTGGTTTTTGAAAGAGGATATTAGTTCCGTTTTGTGGTGTTTAGGTAATGAATGGGATGTTTTTTCAATGATGATTATGTTTTCTTGAGATTTTATGGGATGTTGTTCAATTATTCATCCTTTTTTCAATTTATAGTCTTCTTACAAAAAAGACCCCCAATGTTTTTAGTGAGTTTTTCTCAGTTTTTATCCTATCCAAGACTCCAAGTAGAGTGGAAAAGTGGTGTTCCTATTAATTTTTGGTTATTTTACTTATTAATTGATAAAATTTAGTGAATTCATAGTTTCTTGAGGAATTCCAATGTATCATTCGGTTCGTTAGATCTCAAAAATCCATGATGTCTTTTACTATTTTGGGGTCACATTATGGAATGGGTTTGGATGATTGGTATGTTATCATCCAACCATTGTTGAAAATTTTAGTTTCATGGAATGTATTCAAGACTACTTTTATCACATGGTTCATACATAAAATGGTGAAGGTGATGAAATTGGAAAAGAACTTGTGTATTTATCATGGTCAGGGAATATTGAAGGACGATTCTTACAGATTAAAAGGGCTAGTTTCTTTTTCTATAGATGTAATATCAATGGAATAGCTAAAATATTCATTTTTCATATAGGGTATTACATTAGAGATTAAGAAGAGATTCCTAGGGCTATATATTTTTTATAATAGGTTCTTCTAGATGAGGGAGTATTATAGAGAGGATGGAATATCTTAACTATGGAGAAACAAAGAGTATAAGGAACATGGGCTCCCACCATAGTCCCATGATTGAATATCATTATGTAGTCAATAGTTTCATGGTTTTTGGGATTTTATGGTTGGATATTCGTTCCTTGTGCTGAAATGGTGATGGTTAGAGTCCTCATTTATATATGTTTCTTCATTTTTGATAGAGTTGTGTTGTTGTAAAATTATTTTGGTCTCCTTTTCTTTTTAGCTACATAGTTGTGCTTGGAATTATTGAATTAGTGAGGTATGCCTTTTTTGGATCTCAATTATGTGTGACATGTGCCCATTTTCGAGATGCACGTATCTTATGGATATAAAAATTTGTGGTGTGTATTTTTTTTTAGTTTGATTTTCTTCTGTTTAGATGTTTCATGTTCGTGTCATTATGTTGGTTGGATTTTTTTGGTTGGGAGACCCACCATTGAACCTTATGTTGTCTCTGTAGTTTTGTTTAAGGCTGAATTATATGAGGAAAGGTCGCACTGTGTTTTTTATTTTTTCCACATCATTTAGTTTTTATCTCAATTTTTTTCCTTGTTAGGCTGGATGACTTTCTGATGGAATTATTTTTCATTTGTGGTGATAATTATCACACCATAACCTATGTTTTTTATATATTTTATTTATTTCTTGATGTCGGAATTTTTGTGGTGGATTGGGTTATGTTCTGAATTCTTATTTTTTTTATTTTTGTGAGGTGTCATGTTTTTTTGACCCTGTGCATGATTTGAGTAGAGAAGTTTGAGGGAAAAGTGCAATAGCATAAGACTAAGGATGTTTTTAGATCATTTTCTTCTGATATGGTTTCACCCAAATTGTGTGAGGATAAAAAATAATCAAGAAACTCTTAGGTGGTGTCTAGGAAAAGCTGCACATCATGCACAATGTTTGAAATAATGTGAGAAAATAATGCAGGGTGTTCTACATTTTTTGCAAAATCCATGTCACATGGTTCGCACACGGTTTTCAAAACCTTGTGGGTAGCTCATGCGGGTGTCCCCATCTTCTAGTAAGGTTCACATGGTTGGTTGCATATTTTAAAACCATGCATTTGAACCATGTGACTTGTGAGGATTTTATAAAAACCGCACATTCCAATTATACCCCACTTATGTTTTAACCCCAAACCCCTCCCCTACATCTCATTTTTTTGGACCTTTAGTTGCCTTGGGTGGATTCCTCTTATCATACATATTGGGTCTAGTGCTCCTCTCCGAAAATTTATGGTGGATTACGCCTTTGTAAAATCTTCATCTCCTATTCCTCCCACTTCTTATTGTTTCTTACTAGTTCTTGTATTGGTTCCTTAATATAAGAACAACAGGTTGTGGTTTTCTTTATTTGGGTTTATTTCAAGGATGTTATGGTGCATAGATCATCTCTCAAGATCTATTCATCAATATTTTAGAGTATTTTTCCATTCACACAGTGTTGAGGTAGGGTTACCCTTCCATTTCCTTTCAAAACAATCCATTTGATTATTTATTGTTTCTAATTTATTTCTAAATTTTTTTATCATGATTTTGAGTTGTTTGATTGATGTACTTTGATGATTTTAGTAGTTTAGTGGAAAAAGGTACTCAATGGATTTCTTTAATTATGCCTATAATTATGTATATAAAGTGTTTGATGAAATGAATATTAGTTTCCTTTCAATAAAATTGGGTGATTTTGTTTGTGTTTGGCCTATATTAGATTTTTTGTAATTTGGTTTTCATGATTAATTGATTTTTGAACGCGATTGTAGAGCCTCTAGTAGTTTAGTGCTCATGTGTGGTTTATTGTGATTGGTAGTAATGAAACTGTTGACTTTTTAGATTGGTAATTAGGTATTTTTATGGATTACAATTGAAACTCTATTGGATATGAGAATATCCATGTGTGTATGGGGTGCACATACCGATAGATCCACAAATTAAAATGAATTTCTATAATGAAACTTACCTTAAACACTTTTTTTAAAATTGTTTTCCTATTTCCCTCTTCTCTTACATTACCATCCTCTTTTCAAATGGCTCTTATAAACCCCTAATTATTCTTTAATGGTTATTTAATTTTCAAATGACATAAAAAGTGATTTATAAATATGTTTTCTAAATCATTGTCTAATTGGCATCCTGGGATTTGGAATTGTAAATAAACGGTGTAATTTCCCATTAGGAAACTTTGGAGGATTCATCTTCTTTTTATCTCGACTTTGTAAATATATTTTTATTGAAAAAATTAAACAAATGGTTGGTAATATATCATTCATGGATTATTTTGTGGTCCATAACATAGTTTTTTTAGTGTTTGGGAATTTCATGTACTATGATTTTTTTTGGGTTATTGATTAATTCAACACATGTGATGACCTCCTCATTCTTTGATATACTATTATCATGGGATTCCCAGATGAAATATAATGGTAAAATGATGGTTACATTATATTCCATATTATATATAATAGTACCCCTGGATTTGAAGAGTGGTAAGAGGGAATTTTCCAATGGTGTGTCTAGTTTAGAGCATCTAGTTGGTTATTGGCTGTGGAGTTTTACCAAATATCAAATATTGGATCCAAACTATATACTTCAAGAGATATCATCGAGATATGTTCAGGAAATTCCCTTGATTAAAATCTATATGAATCATTTAATTCCAATATAATTTTTTTACCTAAAATTTTTAATTTACCTTATTTCACGGGTACTTATAATTTTATAAATGACATAACACTTTACCACATCATTTGGAATTTTATTTTATAAATGGTATCAAATTAAGTAAAAAAATTAAATGAATATTGTGATTGTATTTTGAAAATTTTGAAAAAATATTTTCATTAAATTTATTTCAAACTAGAATTTTTGAACTATTTTTGGAGTGAAAAAACATTGATTCCCTGGTTTTTACCTACTAATGTAACGCCCCGACCCCAGTTACCCAGAGTCGGTGCATTATTACATAACATTGGCATGATCACAAGAAAGATCAAATCTCAAAAGACTGATTGGTTTAGTAGCCTTGGAATAACTAGATACATTAAAGTTTACATTACATCAAAAACTGAAAACAACAACAACATAGTCTCCATAGACCACACTCATACTATCCCTGCAGGTCATTCATAATTTACTTCTTCAAAATGCTGGGAAAAATAAAACATTGAAAGGGTTGAGCTTAGATTATCAGTAAGGATAATAATATAGCAGAAGATTTCATAGATAATCATAAACACTTAAGGCAATTTATAACTAAAACAAAAGCCTTTTAAACTTGAACTTCAACATAAAATGGAAAAGATAAAATGAAATTATTCCATTTACTTAATTACATGGATATTATACTATTCCAATAATCACATGCAATATCAATAACCACTTTCATAATGATGGAATGCATAATTCCATACTTTCATAACCACATAGCCAAGGCCTCGTGCCAAGACTACAAATAAGATTCTGTCAAGGCCTTGTGCCAAGACACTAGTTTGTCTCATGAGACCTACCGATGCATCGAGAAGCTATAGCGGGCACCACCCGTCACTTATTAAGTCCAATGCATTCCTCATATGAAAATGTTTAAACATAACATAAACATTCATATTAAAACCAGCATACGAAATGTCAATACTTTAACCACAAACCATGAATGGTATAAAAATAGCACATCCACAATCAGAAATAACTCATTCAATACAATATGGAAGATTGTATTGTACCTCAATCGACAATAATGAATGATATTGACATAGATGAAAATAACCATAAAAACTATTTGAGAGAAATATACCCCTTTTCTTGAAAACATTTAAAAGTCATACTATTTGTCAAGAAGCCGTTTAAAAATAGATTCTTGAATCAAAGTGTCCCATACCACTTTGAAAATTTTAAAAGGAGTTTTAATTTTAAAACTATAATGTCCATATAAATAAATCCTTAAAACTATTTTTTTAAAACATGTACATTAATGAGAAGGATTTAGAAGAATATGTCTTTAAAACATTTAAAAATGGTATTTTAGTTAGAGTTTCTAACAAAAAGAGAGACACTTGAATTCAAATAATTGAGGTAATCAAAACATTTTAATATCATGAGAATAAAGGAATTCATGATATACTATGTCAAAGTACATTATATACACCACATAAAAGTTATTTGTTGAATAATAACAAAGAAGTCTCAATGGAATGTAAATTGAGATGAAATCTCTCATAAGGCCGCATCCTTAGGTTAAGGATAAATCAACGACATAGTTATGTGTGAAAAATATAAATACACTAAATATTATTGGATATTTAGTGTTAAACAATCAAATTACATTCACACATAATCTTGTAAAAACAACACCAATGAATTGGATGTTTAACTCAACAAATGGACAATGAGTTAAAATTACTCTTATCAAATTCATATCAATGACTTGAGAAATTATCAATGGAGTGATTATGTGTATCAAAAGAATATCCACAAGAAGGGGAGTGGAAATTATGACAAAATCAAATGAATAGTTATTCCACACATAATATTAGAGTAATATAATCAATAAAATATGTGTAATGAAAAATGAGTGGAAATTGAAATTTCAAATTCCCTTATCGATTAGGTAACTTACAAAACATACACCCATGAAAGAAGGATCATACCATGATGATGTAAATATCCATAAATTAAAGTATATTACTCAATTAATACAATCATGGGCAGTACACACACCACATACAAGTGGTGAATAATTGAATTCTCACGTAATTAAAAGTAAGATACGAAACCCCTTACTTTGTACTTTTTCCTTGATCGATGGTAGGTTAACCTCCATTATAATGTTCAAATAATTGTTATTAAATTATTCAATAATCATATACATTAATATGATATCATATATGATCTTTTAACATTTCTTTGTAAATTATATCATAGAATTATCGTCGTTTCAGGTGTTAACTTACTCGTTTTCTTATAGATGTTTGTTACATAAGACGTGGTTGTAATGGACAGGTTGTATCTTATTCATATCCAGAATGATATAAAGTACATAAAAATTATTTTTAAATCATCAAATTATAATTATACTTGAATGGATACGATAGAAAATGAATCTCATCGCATTCGTGGAGACGGTAGTCCGTACGTACGCATGAGCGACAATATCAATCTTTTGACATTAAAATAAAATATAATTGGATGGTATATCATATATAAAGAATAATTATCATGTTATATTTATTATTTACATGAATTATACATCATTATTATACCCATCCAAATAATAATCTATTGAATAACAATTACACCACGACGTGGAGACAGTAAGCCGTACGTACGCACGTATGGTGACATGTTATTCAAAGGGTGGATAGATTACTGAATATGGTTGTACCATATTTGTAATAATATTAAAGTATATAGGAGATATTGGATTTATTATTTTAGAATAGAAATAACAAATAAATAATAAGTGGAAGAAGAAAGGAACTTGAAAAAGGGTGGTGAAATCATTACCTCTTCTTGGGGTTCTTCCTTTTGATTTGATCAAAAAGGCTCCATAGGTTGGATTTATGATCAAACTAAGGCCTCTATTATGTAGTTATGGAAGTTGAGAGATTATTTGGGCAGGGGTTGGCCGAACCAAAATGCTTTTATGGTGTGAATTAATGATAAGGGGGAGTTCCCTTTTATAAGAGGGGTGAGGGGCACCTTTGGAAATACTAGAAATATTAATTTATAATAAATTCATATTCGGTTTCTAATGGCTCAAAAGTTTATTACATAAATTTTAAGGTGGGGATGGGTCCAAAAACACGCAACATATGGAATTTAGACAGGTTTGGGTTACTATATTAACCTTATCTTTAAGTATTAACTCTTAGTTAATTAGTTTCACTTTCACAATGTCTCTTTGTATTTTTATATTATATGTTTAATAAAATTACTATATATATATCCAAGAGACCCCCAAGTGGTCCCTTAAGGATACACCTATCATGATATAAGTCTATTGGCCGATCCTAAGATTTTTATGAATTTAATATCAATTAATAATATAATTTTTGTTTTAAAAACTCTTGTATGTCTATTTTGACACTATTCAATAACTGATTTTTGTGAAACTCATAAAAGAATTATTACTTCTAAAAAATTAAATTAAATCAATAATAACATGTAATATTATCCTATAAAATTAGTTTAATTCAAAAAAAGTCTCAAATTATATTTATTTGGGTATATATTATATCAATTATCTTAATTTTTCACTATTATGGTAATTATTGTATCATCATTGTGTCATAAATAAACTACATTATTTAATGTCTAAAAATTATAAATAAAATATAATTATGTTGGAAATCATTTTCTATTTTTAATGAATATTTATAGTCTAAAACCCAACATATATATCCCTATGTAAAAATTGTTTTTCTAAAAGATATATGCCTATGTCATTTTTGTAATTACTTTAACTTAATTAATATAATGTGTCATTATCACTTACAAGTGGATCCATGGGGTCCCCAAATCGACCCAAAGATGCCCATGGTCGGCCATGTATCCACCAATAGGGTTAAAACACGTTTTAATGTAATTTAATATTATAATAATATTACTTATTTACCCTTATTTACCGGATTTACCCTTTAACCATTGAAAATAAAATATTTACCGAAGTAATTATTCAAAATGTCTAAAAATAAAAGATACTTATTTACACAATTTGGACATAATGATTCCAAATATAGAATCCATTTTACCAAATTCAATACACAAAATTGGCAGTAATTAATTTAAAATTAATTCCCGTTGTTAAAACAAAAAGCGTGTTTTTAAGAAATAATAACTATCAAAAGATTGACAGTTATTGATGTTCGGTTTAAATGTGAAATTATGTTAAAAGACCCACATTGTATTACATGGTAAAAAAATTTTAAATATAATTTAAAACCACTCTAATTCATAATTATCACTATTAAATATTTCGATTAAAAAAGTTGGTTTTAATTAAAATTTAGTAATTTTTACTATTCATCAATATATAAAAGTTATCCGAAAAGTACCAAAATTTTTCCATAGGATAATTTAGTTATTATGAATCCAAAAATGAAGTTTGTTTTACGAAATTCAAAACATAAAAGTTTCATTTGTTAATTAAAATTTAATTCCCTCTATCGAAACCAAAAGGCGTACTTTTAAGAAATAATAACTATCAAAAGTTTGACACTTGTTTATGTCCAATTTCAAGGTGAAATAACTTAAAATGACCGTCATTGGATTAAATAGTAAAAATATAATCTATTTATACTTAAAAACCATTAAAATTTATAATTTAACAATATAAATTATTTTGATTAAAATATAGTATTTTTCACTATTCATCCAAATATGAAAGTTATCAGAAAGACACCAAAACATTATTGATACTAAATTCTTATTTCTCGATTCTAAAGAAGAATTTAATTTTGTCAAATTTAATAAATAAAAGTTTCAAATATTGGTTTTAAAAAGGATTCTCCATTAAATGGTGGTAAAATTTCATTTTTTTGAAAAATAGTTCTTTTATCTGAAAAAATGAATTTGTTCATAAATCATGTCTTAGAAACTCATAATATGGATTAAAATTATAAGGATAATATAATATTTAAAATTTAGTTATAACTATTCATAACCTCTTTTGAACGGCTAGTTTGGTAAGTCGTGGTGTACTTGAACTCAGTTTTGCGTACAACACATGCTATTGTATTATTCAAAGAGAAGTGTACCGTGGAAGATTGGGGTGTTACATTCACCCCTCCTTCAATAAATTGCATCCTCACAATTTTAAAAATTGGGCCTGAGAATGGAAAGTCCCACATCGGAAAAAGCGTCAATAAAACTATCACTTTAAAAGAAAGAAAGATAGGTATAAAGGTCACCCAAGATAACCAATACTAGGATTCCAGGTAGGAAAACATGTATATGGATGATAAACAAAGTGTCAAGTTCTGATGGAGAGGGATAGAAATAATGATCAGGAGAAAGTTAAAAATAAGAAAACCACAGACTTGTGTTGGGACGAACGATCATTAGTCTCCTATTAGGAAAAATAAACGGACAACATTTTTCGTTTTATGTTAAATTACATAAGGATGAGGAATTCATTTATGATATTGACTAAGAATATAAAGATATATACTTACTTTTTAAGTAGAGTTTCATTCTTTAATAAATTTCCACCACTAACACTTTTTTTTAAATGATGAGTATTCAAGAAGACTTGGTCACACTGGAAGATCTTGAATAAACTTCTATAGAATCACATGATTCATGTAGGATAAAATATATATTTACATTGTCTTTAAAGATTAATCAAAACCAAAATGGTTAGTACAAGATCTAATTATCCCCTAAAAGGATATTCCTTGAGAGAAATTAACACTAATCTTAATTTCTAAAATTAAACCCATAATACCCCAAAGTTAAACAAATACGATTCAATAATCAATTGTCCTTAAAATCCTTCAATATAATCCAAACTAATATTGAAACCCAAAACATAGATGAATTTTATTATGTAGTCTCCCATGTTAAATTGTATCTCCAAATGACATCAAATACTCTTAAAGTCACATACTTAAAAGTAATTAACCTCATCACATATTCTCTATTATAGGTTATTCATTTCCATAAATAATTCAAATCACTATAAATCAACAATAAAAACGTAGATAAAAATCCACCATTACTCGACAAATGAATCCCCATAGTATTCTATTTTCCTTGGGCATATAGTGTTCCCAACAAAGCGAACATCTTCCAAAATAACATTTATCACTTAATCACCAAATCATTTTCCTATACCAAGGGTATTCATTTGATAAGTCATAAGAACCCAAATCAAATTATTATTGATCAATAAAATCATTTAACTAAAAATAATTAGTCTCACTATCCAGGGACTTCACCTAGTCCAGTGGTAGGCGATAAATCCCAATCGCACTTTGGTTGTGGGTTCGATTCCCACAGCTTTGTCCGACGCGACATGTTGTCACATGGTCTGCGTGTTGTCCTTTTCAAAAACTATGTTTTATAACATTACCAAAATGAGATAAATTCCTCAAAATAACCATAACATAATTTAACCAAAAATATTATCTCATACCTTGAATTTTCATCCCAAATTATAATAACTTATAATTGTCTCAAACCCAATGATCATATAAAACCAAATGGTTATTTATAACTATATCCACAAGAGAAGATATAATTTCTCCTCAAATATCATTCTCACATGGCAAACTGCAGGGTTAAAAATACAAGAGAAAATTATTCCAAAGTAAACCCATCAACAAGGAGCACTAAATTTTTTTAACATTTCTCAAACCATTTATTTCCACATAGCTTCTTCTTTGAGAAAAAAAAATATCCTATAGAATAGGGCATTCACTTGGGTAATGGCCAGGTTCCCCACATTTATGGAAAATGACTGTCAATGGATTCTTGGGACCATTTTTATCATCTTCCATAGTAATCGTCATTTTTCTTCGGTAATTCTTCATTTTATGTCCTTCTGTCCCACACGTAAAGAATTTCTTGGTCCCATTGAGACACTTTCCCGGGTGTCTCCTACAACATTTCGTTCATGATGGAAATTGAGGGTTCTTTTCTCCATGGTCTCCATTGATGGAACTCTTATCATTCATCACCTTACTCTTCCTTGTTGAGTCCGGGAGTTGGTTAATATATATGTTGTTGATCATATTTTTGGAAAACTGATTTGGAATAAAGATGATATCTTTTACACCTATCAACGTTCCATTTTTTTGCTCATTGCCACCACCGTTCCCACCATGTACATCATTCTCAAAGTCACTATGACTTCCTTGGAATCTCTCCATTGACTAAAACCAGAAAGCATTGTGTGAGTAACAATAGTCATAAAATCATTTAGAGATTAACATGTCACCATATTCACAATTTAAAACACATTAGGATTAACCAAGGTCATTTACTCTCATCTTATATATTTAATTCATCAAATCGGTTAGTAAAGAAAATGTAAATTATCTTAATCATATCCCCCTGGATTGTCGTAACCAAGAGTGTAGTAAGGCTCGTTATTGTGCACCAGTTCCCATTCGAGTCTAGCTCAAAGCGGCGTTTTCGGGTTTTACCCCTAGGTACATCTCTGCCAGAGCCGCCTCTAGCTGCTCGTATCCAGATAGGGATGTATTGCATGGAAAACTCCCAAAATATCTACAATACCAAAATTCTAGTAATTTCTTCTATATTAATCCTCAAAGTTCATCTTAGGTCTATGTTCTCTAATCAGAGTGTATCTAAATCTATCTCCCAAGGTTTGTACTAAACTTCCCCCGATACCAACTGTAATGCCCTGAACCCAGTTACCCAAAGTTGGTGCATTATTACATAACATTGGAATGATCACAAGAAAGATCAAATCTCGAAAGACCGACTGGTTTTGTAGCCTTGGAATAACTAGATACATAAATAAAGTTTACATTACATCAAAAACTGAAAACAACAACAACATAGTCTCTATAGTCTACACTCATACTATCCCTGCAGGTCATTCATAATTTACTTCATCACAATCCTTGGAAAAATAAAACATTGAAAGGGGTGAGATCAGATGCTCAGTAAGGATAATAATATTGCAGAAGCTTTCAAAGATAATCATAAACTCTTAAGGCAATTTATAACTAAAACAAAAGCCTTTTAAACTTGAACTTCAACATAAAATGGCAAAGATAAAATTAAATTATTCCATTTACCTAATTACATGGATATTATACTAGTAGAATAATCACATGCAATATCAATAACCACTTTCATAATGATGGAATGCATAATGCCAGACTATCATAACCACATAGCCAAGACCTCATACCAAGATTACAAATAAGATTTTGTCAAGGCCTTATTCCAAAACACTAGTTTATATCATGAGACCTACTGATGCATCGAGGAGCTATAGTGGGCTCCACCCGTTAATTATTAAGTCTAATGCATTCCTCATATGAACATGTTTAAACATAACATAAACATTCGTATTAAAACTAGCATACGAAATGTCAATACTTTAACCACAAACCATGAATGGTATAAAAATAGCACATCCACAGTCAAACATAACTCATTCAATACAATATGGAAGATTTTATTGTATCTCAACGATAATAATGAATGATATTGACATAGATTAAAATAACCATCAAAACTATTTGAGAGAAATATCCCCCTTTTCATGAAAACATTTAAAAGTCACACTATTTGTCAAGAAGCCGTTTAAAAATAGATTCTTGAATCAAAGTGTCCCATACCACATTGAAACTTTTAAAAGGAGTTTTAATTTTTAATATTTAATGTCCATATAAATAAATCCTTAAAATTATTTTTTTTAACATGGACATTAATGAGAAAGATTTAGAAGAATAAGTCTTTAAAGCATTGAAAAATTGTATTTTAGTTAGAGTTTCTAACCAAAAGAGAGACACTTGAATAAAAATAATTGAGGTAATAAAAAAATTTTAATATCATGAGAATAAAGTAATTCATGATATAGTATGTCAAAGTACATTATATACTCCACATAAAAGTGATTTGGTTTATAAAAACAAAGAAGTCTCAATGGAATGTAAATTGAGATGAAATCTCTCATAAGGCCGTATCCTTAGGTTAAGGATAAATCAAAGACATAGTTATGTGTGAAAAATATAAATACACTAAATATAATTGGATATTTAGCGTAAAACAATCAAATGATATTCATACATAATCTTGTAAAAACAACACCGATGAATTGGATGTTTAACTCAACAAATGGAGAATGAGTTAAAATTACTCTTATCAAATTCATAACGATGACTTGAGAAATTATCAATGGAGTGATTATGTGTATCAATAGTATGTCTACAGGAAGGGGAGTGGAAATTATGACATAATCAAATGAATAGTTATTGTACACATAATCTTGGAGTAATATAATCAATGAAATATGCGTAAAGCCAAATGAGTGGAAATTGAAATTTCAAATTCCCTTATCGATTTGGTAACTTACAAAACATACACCCATGAAAGAAGGATCATACCATGATGATGTAAATATCCAGAAATTAGAGTATATTACACAATTAATACAATCATGGGCAGTACACACACCACATGAAATAAATAAGTGGTGAATAATGGAATTCTCACGGAATTCAACGTGAGATAAGAAACCCCTTACTTTGTACTTTTTCCTTGGTCGACGGTAGGTTAAACTCCTGTATAATGGTGACATAATTGTTATTAAATTTTTCAATAATCATATACATTAATATCATATCATATATGATCTTTTAACATTGCTTTGTTAATAATATCTTAGAATTATCGTCGTTTCAGGTGTTAACTTACTCGTTTTCTTTTATATGTTTTGTTACGTAAGTCGTGGTTTTCATGGATAGGTTGTATCTTATTCATATCCATAATGATATCATGTCCTTAAAAATTATTTTTGAATCATCAAATGATAATTATACTTGAATGGATATGATAGAGAATGAATCTCATCGCGTTCGTGGAGACGGTAGTCCGTATGTACAAACGAGCGACAATATCATTCTTTTGATATTAAAATAATATATAATTGGATGGTATATCATATATACAGAAGAATTATCATGTTATATTTATTATTTACATGAATTAAACATCATTATTATTCCCATCCAAATAATAATTTATTGAATAAGAATTACACCACGACGTGGAGATGGTAAGCCGTACGTACACACGTACGGTGACATTTTATTCAAATGGTGGATAGAATACTGAATAAGGTTGTACCATATTTATAATAATATTACAGCATATAGAAGATACTAGATTCATTATTTTATAATAGATATAACAACTAAATAAGAAGTGGAAGAAGAAAGGAACTTGAGAAGGGTTGTGAAATCATTACCTCTTCTTCGGGTTCTTCCTTTTGATTTGATCAAAAAGGATCCTTAGGTTGGATTTCTGATCAAAATAAGGCCTCTAGGTTGTAGTGAGGGAAGTTGATAGAGTATTTGGGCAGGGGTTGGCTGAACCAAAATTCTTTGAAGGTGTGAAGTAATGAGAAGGGGGAGTGCCCTTTTATAAGAGGGGTGGGGGCACCTTTGGAAAAGCTAGAAATATTAATTTATAATAAATTAATATTCGGTTTATAATGGCTCCAAAGTTGATTATTTAAAGTTTAAGGTGGTTATATGTAGAAAAACACTAATCCAATAGAATTTAGACAGGTTTGGGTTACTATATTAACATTATCTTTAAGTATTAACTCTTAGTTAATTAGTTTCACTTTTACAATGTCTCTTAGTATTTTTATATTATATGGTTAATAAACTTACTATATACATCCAAGAGACCCCAAAGTGGTCCATTAATGATACAAATATCATGAAATAAGTCTCTTGGTCGAACTTTAGATTTTTAGGAATTTAATATCAATTAATAATATAATATTTGTTTTAAAAACGCTTTTATGTCAATTTTGACACTATTCAATAATTGATTTTTTTGAAACTCATAACCGAATGATTACTTCAAAAAAGTCAATTAAATCAATCCAAACATTTCATATTATCCTAGAAAATTAGTCTAATTCATATAAAGTCTATAATTATATTTATTAGAGTATTTATAATATCAATTATCTTAATTTTTCACTATTATGGTAATTACTGCGTCATCATTGTGTCATAAATAAACTAAATTATATAATGTCTAAAAATTATAAATAAAATTTCATTGTGTATGAAATCGTTTTATATTTAAAATGAATATTTATTGTATAAAATACAACATGTATATCCCTATGTAAAAATTGTGTTTCTAAAAGATATATGTTTAAGTAATTTTTGTAATTACTTTAACTTAATTAATATAAAGTGTCATTATCACATACAAGTGGATCCATGGGGTCTGAAAATCGACCCAAAGATGTCCATGGTCGTCCATGTATCAACCAATAGGGTTAAGACACGTTTTAGGGTAATTTAATATTAATATAATATTATTTATTTTCCCTTATTTACTGGATTTACCCTTTAACCATGGTAAATAAAATATTTACCGAAGTAAATTTTCAAAATGTCTAAAAATAAAAGTTAATTATTTACACAATTTTTACATCCTGATTCAAAATATAGAATCTATTTTTCCAAATTCAATACACAAAAGTGGCAGAAATTAATTTAAAAATAATTCCGGTTGTTAAAACAAAAAGCGTGTTTTTAAGAAATAATCACTATCAGAAGATTGACAGTTGGTTATGTTTGGTTTAAATGAGAAATTATGTTAAATGACACACATTGTATTACATGGTAAAAATATATTTTATATATAATTTAAAACAACTCAAATTCATAATTTATCACTATTAATTATTTCGATTTAAAAAGTTGTTTTTAATTAAAATTTTGTAATTTTTACTATTCATCAAAATATAAAAGTTATCCGAAAAGTACAAAACATTCACCCTAGGCTAATTTCGTTATTATGAATCAAAAAATGAAGTCTATTTTACCAAATTAAAAACATAAAAGTTTCATTTATTAATTTAAAATTGATTCCCGCTTTCGAAACCAAAAGGTGTATATTTAAGAAATAATAACTATCAAAAGATTGACACTTGTTTATGTCCAATTTCAAGGTGAAATTACATAAAATTACCATCATTGGATTAAATAGTAAAAATATAATCTATTTATACTTCCAAACCATTAAAATGTATAATTTATCAATATTAATTATTCTGATTAAAATATAGTATTTTTCACTATTCACCCAAATATGAAAGTTATCAGAAAGACACCAAGACATTATTGATACAAAATTCTTATGTCCCGATTCTAAAGAAGAATTTCATTTTGTCAAATTTAATATATAAAAGTTTCAAATATTGGTTTTAAAAATTCTTTTCCATTAAAAGGCGGTAAAATTTCATTTTTTGAAAAATACTTCTTTTATCTGAAAAAATGAATTTGTTCATAAATCATGTCATAGAAACTCATAATATGGATAAAAATTATAAGGATAATATAATATTTAATATTTAGTTAATACTATTCATGACCTCTTTTGAACGGCTAGTTTGGTAAGTCGTGGTGTACTTGAACTCAGTTTTGCGTACAACACAAGCTATTGTATTATTCAATGAGAAGTGTACCGTGGAAGATTGGGGTGTTACAACTAAGATGTTTTATTTTCACACCCCTTTTGTGTAACTCATCATCAATATAACCAATCTATTTTTTAAATTTAGATTGAGTTTAGGTTTTTCTATGCAGTGGGCATGTTTTATGGATGGTGTTGACCAAGAGGTCACATAGATATTATTTTAGTTAGAGTTTGGTCTTTAGTGTAATTTAATTTTATTTTTTCTAGTTTTATTTCTTATAGCGGCTTTTTATACGACTTATTTATGTATTTATTGTTGTTAATTTATTATTTAATTATTTATGTGTACTATATTTTCATCTTTTATACCTGTTTATATTTGGTCTAAATTATTCACAATTGGTTTTCCCGGGATTCTCGACACTAGTTTCTATCCTGGGAGGAACAATAATTCCTCTTATGCAATGTTAAAAATTCTGTCGGGTGTCGGGATAGATGGAAGTGTAACTTGGTTTGCAAAAATTTCATGGTCAAATATTGGGGCATTGAGATAAACCTATAAAATATCATGTTTACCACTCATGAAATAGATTTAATTTATAAGTATTTTTATGTTGAAATTTAATTATTTAATAAAATTCACGTGTAAAATGTTTTAATGTCTTTGGATATACGTAAAATCCTAAAAACAGTCTTGTAATTTATTCAGAGTCCGGCATTGAGTCACTGCCGGATTATGAGGGCCATATATCCTTAGTGAATATTCAGTTAAAATATAAAATATACTATGTTATAGACATTATTTCTTCAAAAATAATCTAATATATCCTAAACAATGTTTCATATGAGAAATATGAGTTCACCATTAGGTCCAAGATGAGGGGTTTACACTAGGTGAAACATAACATTTTTTTGTGTCATATGTTTGGTAAAATATAACATGGGGAAAATTATTTAATATTTATATTTATATATTTATAATAATTAACGAATATCTCCCAAACGGTGCCTCATATGTGTAATACAAAACCACTATTAGGCCTGGGACATGGGGTTTACATGTAGGAAGGAAATAACTGTGGTGTGTGTTAGACATTTGATAAAATTTCCCATTAGGATAAATTATATAATTTTTTCTATCTTATCTCTCAAGAAATAATTAAATATTTCATTAATGTGTGTCTAATGTGAAATGTGAAATCTCTAATAAGTCAGGGGAATGGGGTTTACCCTAGGTGGGACATAACATTTGTGTTCATTGGCCGTTTGGTCGGATATCATGTGAGAATGAAATTATTTTATATTTTTATTTGTTATTATAATTAAATTAATGATTGGAAAATTTAATTACAACTGTTATTCTCAACCTCACACTGAAATACTCAATTTTAACATGGATTTTTTTAATCCATTAAATGAAATAATTTTTGACTAGTTAAGAATTAGACACATCTTAAAGTGATTATTTCTGACACCCTACATTAATTATTTGGTTGAAATAGGTTTTAAAATAGAAGAGTTAATATATGGAATTTAAATTGAGGAACACGTCATTGTTATTATAGAAGAATGATTTTAGATTTACATTTTGGTTGTTTTTGTTTACTAATAGTGACCCCAAAACTAATCTATATGACGTCAAGAGTATTACTATGATCAGATTCATGTTTTTAATCATATCTAGTAATGGAAGACATTCATCCTCCTTTTCCTATGTGTTATGGGACTATGTTAGTGATATGAGAGTTTTTGTTTTATAATTTATTTATTTTATTCATCTATTATATCATCTATAATTAATTTAAATGTATTTATAGTATATAATATAAATGGTAAAAGGTAAATTATAAAGGATAATTCATATATTATAAAATGATACTTTTTATGATTATCTAATGGTATTTATGAGAATTATGATAAAATAATAACTTATAAATAAACTAAAAATAATAATTTTTTTTGGTTTAAGACGTGATAATGACATCAACTGTTCAAGGACAATTTAATAATATTATAAGAAGATGATTATTTTAGATTGGCATGGATAATTATTAAATAAATTATGACTTTTTTTGTGTGATATTATCAAATGGAAATTTTTTGAGATTAGAATTAAATAATAATGTGTAGTGAGTAAAGGATAAAATGTTGAATTATAGAGGTTAATTTATAAAATAATTATAAAATTATAATTTTTGAGATATTACAAATTTGTAATTTTAAACAGTTACCAAGCGTAACAAAATGATAATTATAATTATTTGTTAATCAATAATTATCGAAAACTATTTAAGTAATTGTACAGAATTTTGAGGAAAGTTATAAATATTAGTAAATTTATAAATTCCAAAAATTACCAATGATGATTTCAAATATCTACGTTGACCTAAAATGAAAATTTAAAAATTATCCTAGAGAGGTAATATTCATCACATTTTATTTTTCAAATGATAATACAAATATTATCAAGGAGAGATAAAATATCATTTCTTGTAATATGTTGTGTAATAATTTTAAAATTATAAAGGATAAATGAAATATCAACCCATGTAAAATTGTAAATGATTATTTGATAATTATCTCAGAGAGATAGAAGATCATCACTTGTGATATTTTGAATGATATTTTAAAATTTATACTGGGGAACGATATTGTAATCAGTGGAAATATTTTATTCATTTTTAAAATAATTTATTCTTTTCATGAAATCCTTATCCATCATTGAAATTTGACATGAAGTACTCTAAGATAACAAGGATACAGAGAGGTGTTATTGACTATTCAGGCTTTCAATCCAATTATTAAACTACATAGTGTGTATTCACATTTCATTTGATGTAAAAGACAATAGAGGTAGGATTCTACTTACATTCATGGCATCATATTCAAAAATGTGACCTTAATAAATATATTGTTGGAATTTTTGTTGACCATGCATGATTTTTATCACATGTGGGTGTGTGTTTTTCCCATGATACATATTTTGATTCTAGGAGTAATATTATTGTACCTTTAATCCACGGTTGTTTCTGATCAGTTTTTATTATGTATGCTGTTATATACACATGGTAATATGTTATGACTAGTTTTGTGCTCACCCAAGACTTATGTTACCACGAAAAAATGGTCTTCCTGGTATTTAAGATAGGTGGACCATCATGAAAGATCCATCACCTAGTGGGGGAGTTCACATGATTAAGATGACAATGATAAGAGACCTAAACATAGAGTGGATGTATGAGGTAACCATTGCCTCGTGTTGAGGGTTGCTTGAGGTATCATTGATTTTCCAAGTAACATTCACCACGTGATAGCCTGGTCTGTTTGAGCACTTTATATTTTCATTTAGACGACCTAGGCTACATGGTCATTTTGGGGGAGTGATGACACCATGTATCATCTCTACAACACTATGAGGACACCATGAAAGGGCTAGTTTACTTCTTCTGAAACATTCAGTTGACTTCCAGGATAGAACCAAAGAAGGTATTTCGTAGGGTTTTAGTTGATAAGTTAGTAAACTATCACTCACATTGTGAATGTATGTCTATGCCTTTATGGATTTATTATTATTATGTCATACATTTTTATAATTGAGAACATCAGGTTAAGGATGCATTGCTGGTGTCCTATTGAGTCTTCTACTCCCACCATATTTGGGAATATTGATGTTCTTGTAGATTGCATGAAAACCCCAATTGAGGGATAGATATGTATGGTGAAGGGTCGAGAAGGATGATCATGGAGCTAGAGAGGACTAAGAT